>CANTUR010000095.1:0-1422500 GCA_947683625.1 Mallotus nudiflorus | reverse complement strand
CTGAGCAAGTCAACAAAAGAGCTGTACGGTTTGAAAACCTTTTTGAAAACTATATATTTTTTTTATAGTGAAAATAATTTATAATATATATAATTATAGCTTTGAAAAAATCTCGGTAGAACCCTAGACCCAAGTCTAAATGGCCAACCGGGCCCACTTATTCCAACTAGACTACCGGTCCCCGAGAGCAAGGGCATCAACCGAGGCACCAAGCCGTAGTCATTCACTTAATCCAAATATATGGATCTGGCGGTCCCCGAGAGCTAAGACATCAACCGAGGCACCCATCCCAGTCCATTATTGACTTTCCAATCACTGGCGGTCCCCGAGAGCTAAGGCTTCTACCGAGGTACCTGTCCCAGTTTAACATTCATCAATCATAAAATTTTCGGATCCATCTCTCAATCTCTACCATGTGCACATAGTCCTGGTGAGGCCCACCAGGTAGCCCGTTCTACCAAAATTTCCCAAAATCGATTTTAAATAAACAAAAATGTGTTTAAATCTTAAATAATAGCATTAAATTAAATAAATCATGTAATCAATGTAATAAAATACGAGCGCATGCATTTTTACATAAACACACGCACAGATCGTTCTACTGACTTACAGGATGAATGTGAAGGCTGACGACCACGCATCTGCCTCGGTCTCACAGCTTCTGCTCCGATATGCTCTAAAAGAAATTAATAAATCGACTTTTTAAAACACGACTAAGGAATCAAATTCAGGAATCAACAAAGTAATAAAATTCCAGACTGACTCGATGAAAACCGGACGAGACTCGACAGACAGGATTTAACCTAATTAACGGTAGACACTTTTCTACGAATATCACGTTTTACGAGAAAATCTACCGAAATTTCGGCAGAGTCTCCTTTGTAAAACGGACATCTCTCTACCAAAGGTAGAGCCAGACCTGCATAGAAAATGCACTTCTAATTTCCAAAACCATTCACACTCGAGTCGGGCTCCCAAAATACAATTTGCCCCGACCGAGATCACAACTCAAATAAAATATCACAATTTAATAATATGTGTTTCTTAAATACATATATCTCATACATACATATTAGAATAGATAAAGATTATACAAAGTCTCCATTATTCAAAATTGAGCAAATCAAATTTGTATTCTAACCATATTAAAATTATGATTATAGCCCAAATTAAATCTAGTGCAATGTATTATGTGTATATATATATATATATATATATTGGGAATTTGATATTCAAAATTTACATTACTTAGGAAATTATGTCAATTAATTTATAAAAATTATCTAAACCCTTTAATTATTCATAAAACTAATTAAAATATATATTTATCAAATTTAGTGTAAAATTACATTTTTACCCCCCTAAAATACATAATTTACATAATAAGCTTTTACTACTAAAAATAATTCTTAAAAACTATTTAATCATGTCAAAAATTCATTTTCTCAAAATACATTTTCTTAATGTAATTAAAACATTTAATTAACCAACAAATTTTCTCCCAAAAATATTATTTACCCTAAAAATAAATTTTTGGCATAAACTCAAATATATTTATAAAAATAGTATAAAAATCTCAAAAATTATGATTTGAGTTCTAAAATTCATATTATTCACTAATAACCTCATTTATCAATTTCATTACCTATTTAACCCAAAGTTTCAAAATTAATCTAATTATTATATTTTGACATAAAGCATAAAAATTCCTAGAAAATTTGTATAATTTTCTTAAATTATCTACCTTACCCTAAAATTAATTTCAACACTTAATATCACCAAAATGTCAATTATTATTATTATTTACCATTTTTATAATTAATTCCCGAAAATTCCTAAAAAAATTATTTAAATATCCAAAATTCACCAAAAATCAAAATAAATTCCAAAAATTATACAAAAATTCCTAGAGGTAGATTAAGCTACTAGGAATCATATTTGTAAAGGGAGTTTGTATGAATCAAGCTAGATTAAGTTAAAAAAAATTTGAAACCCTAGAGTTCACAAACTAAAAATCAACCAAAACTCAATTAATTCATGATCAAAGCTTAAACAAAGGTTAGATTAAGCCTCACCGGTGCAAGGGGAGGAGATTGGCACCGGAATGGAGGAAAATGGTGGCCGGACGAAGCTTGGGCGAGTTAGAGCAAAACTCTCGGCTTTCTTCTTCCCAGCAGCTTCCGGCGGCTCTGCAGGTGGCCGGAGGCGAGGGAGAAGGAAGAGGGAGTAGCAGACGGTGGCCAGAGGTGGGGGAGGCACAGTGATGGTGGTGGTCGAAGGATTCACGGAGGTGGGGGAGGATGGGAGCTCGGTTCTGCCTTTCCTCTTCCAAAAACATACATATACATATATATATATATATATATATATATATATATATATATATACACATACATACATATATATATACATATATATACTATACTTATTATACTACATTATGACTATATACATATATATACTATATATATATATTTATATCATATATAAATACACACATATATATATATACACAATGTATATTCAAGTATAATAGTGTACCTATACTTATATATATATATATATATATATGTATGCTACCATATACTACATGAAAACGTATACATATATATACACAAGTATATAATTACGCTTTATACTATATTATATATATATATCTATATCTATATATATATATATACACATGTGAATAGATATGCACATTTAAATTAATATTTATCCTAAAATATAATGTTAATAAAATTTTTATACTTTAATATAATGCAAATTAACTATTAATAGTACTTCTTGAGAAAAAAAATGTATCCCTTAATATTAAATAATTATATATATATATATATATATATATATATATATATATATATATATATATATATATATGTAGGGTATTACAATTGACTTACTCAGTGAGATCTGATTCCCCTAAATTTTTTTTAGGAGCTTGGGAGTTCGACCTCAGACTGCCTCCACGCCGAATTGCTTCATCACCGGCCATTTTATGTAGGTCGTTGTAAGCTGTACTGTCGTAATGTTTTAGGAAGCTGCAGTAGTAAATGTACTATGAATTGTATGACTTAAGTGTATTTGTGTATTTTATTTATTTGCACCACGTTCATGTATAATGATTTAAGTTTGATTTATATATGTGACGTTGGAAATATTTTAATTATGTATTCAATTATGTTGAAATTTTATAAAAATCAGTTTGATAATGTGCTCTATTTTAAAATAAAGTTTTAAAATTGTAAGGTTTTGTTTATCTTTTCTTTAAGGCTTATTATGGGTTTTGGGGGCCTTATGCCTTTCCATTCCCTAGTGCCGGTCACGTGCCCTAGGGTTCGGGTTGTGACATTAAGTTCACGCATCGTGCAGATTCCCAACTAGCTTTTTTTATATAATTTATAATAAAACATATACTATTTCAGTTTATAATTTCTAACTAATAATTATAATATTCATATTTCTAACTTCTTAAAAAAATATTTTAATAGAACTTGAATTTAAAAATTTACATTTGCAAAATCTTTAATTATATTTGCGATAATATTTAACTAAATTTTTTTCATATATATATATAATCTTATATTATAGTTATAAATTTTTTTTAAAAATAATCTATTATATAACTAAAATATAATAGATTATATTAGATAATTTATATAACTATAATATAAGATAATGTATATGAAAAATTGTCCAAATTTCACTTATATTATTAACCTTTATTTCATCATATATCTAAAATCTATAATATATACAAATGTACAAAAGAGGGGGAACATGTAAAATTATAAAAATGTTTTCGCTTATTATTATATAAAAATTGGATAACTTAATTATTTACAAATAAAAATTAAATTAAATTAATTATAATTTAATTGAAAATATATTTTTGTCCTAATTAGGTTAATATTTATTATATTCCTAATAAAAATCAAATTAATTAAAATATAACTCTAATTTAATTGAAAATATGTTTTCTATTTTAATTAGGTTAACGTCTATTTCATCTCTAACAAAAATTAAATTAATTAAAATTTTAGTAGCAATTTTATTAAAAATATATTTCTTCCTATTTTAATTAGGTTTACTTATATTGTATCTGTTGACCTTAGCAAGTTAGTAATCTTGATTTTGATCTTAATAAACTTAATTTTGAATAACTAATGTGTTTTTTTCAAGTGTGTATAAGTTAGAAATAATTTGAAAGTTAAAATAATAATGAAATATCGAAGAAAAATGATTCTGAAAAGCTATTGGGCTACTATCTCAACTGGACTCATCATAGGGACTAAATTGCACAAAAAGGTAAAATTTGGATTAAAGTTCCGATTGGGATCAAAGCAGTCCCGAGCGGGGCAACATAAAAATGGGCAGTACCCATCCTAATTGTATGTCTTAATCAAGACGTTGCTCGGGATAGGGTAGTCCTGATCGGGACATGGTCATCCCGATTAGGATCAAGGTAGGTTTTCAAACGTAACAACTCCTAATGAATATTTAGTGTTAGTCTCGAAGGGGACAGATGATATCCCGATTGGGACTTGACAAAATGCAGCTCAAAAGTCTAAATTTTTATTCAAATGGACTGGATTTATGTTGGGAACGAAATCATTGCTTCCAATAACTATAATTGGATTGCTCAAGTATAAATATGACTTTTGAAGATTGTTTTGAGGTTAAACAAACTTGTTCATTCATATTTGTACATTCAAGCATTCAATTAAGTTCTCTAAACTCTTCTAAAATTCATTTTTATTGTTGTATACTCTTGTGAGAGTTAGTGAGTATTAGAATAGATATTCTTATTCTTCTATTTTCTAAGTTTAGAAAATAGGAAGTGAGATTATATTCTAAAGGAATTGGTTTAACTGTTTAGCAATTAAAACACTTGGGATTTGGTTTTGATGTGAGCCTTGAAAATACTTGTAATTTGGTTTTCAAGTAAGCCTTGAAAACTCAAGTTGTAAGTTTATAAAAGTGAGCCATAAAACTCTTGTGTAATCTTAATCTTATTAATAAGATTGTGGGTGATTAAAAATCCTAACTTGGACATAAGTTAGGTGGAGACATACGATTATTGTTGAATCCAAACTCCTTAAATCATTGTGTTCTTTTTTCTTCCTTCTCAATAATTCTCTTAATTCTTGTTCAAATCCTTTAATTTTCAATTTTTGCTTGACAGTCTTGTTCACCCCCCCCCCTCTCTAGGACTCTTTCAATTGGTATTAAAGCATGAATTCTAGGAACTTCATTGCTAGAATACAAGATCATAAGGGGTGAATCTCAAAACATTTCTTCACTTAGACCATTCTTTGATGGTAGTGACTATCCTCATTGGAAGTTCAAGATGGAGTTTGTCATGACCTGAACCAAAAGGCACGTGACCAGCACTAGGGAATGAGAATACATAAAGTAACCGAAACCTATAGTAAGCCTTAAAAATTTTTCACGAAAAAGAAATAATACACTTAATAATAAAACCGTTACTTGACAACAAAATCATAATAAGTGCTCTAAACCAAATAAATAAATAAAGTATTCTTTAATACAATATCTAATATTAGAATACAAATAATACAAGTTCTTTGATTAACTACTGCCATATCTAGAATTCAATTGTACAATACATATCAAATAGACCTACACAATAAAGTCGGAGAAGAAGAAACTCGTTGTAGAGAAGAAGGACAAATCTCAAAATCTCAAACTCTCAAACTCCTAAAAAAAATATTGAGGGGAGACCTCACTAAATAAGATAATAAAGAGAGTTGTATAGTTTTTGAAAATCCATTAAATAAAATAATAATAATAATAATAATAATAATAATAATAATAATAATAATAATAATAATAATAATAATAAAATAAATTTTACTATTATTAAAAATTAAAGTATTTAAAATTTATTTTCAAATTATTAACTCTCCAATCTCAAATAAATATGAAGAATTTACAATAAAACTTTTTCAAAATAAAATATTCTTTATTTAATAATTTACAAGTGAAAAATCATGGTAGAACCCTACTCCACAAAGTCTATTAGCCACTTGGTTCACTTAACCATAAGACTATGGGTCCCTGAGAGCTAAGCATCAACCGAGACACTAGCCATAGCCATTCACTTAATCCAATATTTTACTGACGGTCCCCAAGAGTTAAGGCATCAACCGAGACACCCATCTTAGTAACAAATCATACATTTCCAACAATCATTGGCGGTCTTCGAGAGCTAAGGCATCCACCGAGGCACCCGTCCTAGTTAATCAATCATAAACTTTGGATCCATCTCTCAATCTTTCCTAGTGTGTACACAGTCTTGATGAAACCCATCATAGCTCATTCTACAAGTATTTTTCAAAACTAATATATAACAATAATGTAGCACAATTTAAGAAGCTATAATTTATAAATTAAATGACATAAAAATAAAATAAAACAATCTTAATGCTAAGTATAGCCTAAAATAACATAACTTAAATTTCACGTAAGCATAATACTATCTTAAATTTTATAAAAAAGCTATGTGCGGAAAACACATGCACACAATTCAATTTATTAACTTACAGTTGGAGCAAGTCGATTGACGATTCCACGTCCGCTTATTGTTGGTAGTTCCCACTCTGATATTCTCTAAAATAAAATAATATTTATTCAAAACATACTTATGAAAAATAATTAAAATTCATAGGAATTTCCAAAAATTCCTAAATTAATAAAAAATAAAAAAAATTGTAACAAATTCGGAATAAATCCTAACGAAGACTCAATTTAAAAAAGGACCCTAAAACGACTTAACGGTTAAATAGAAACATACAGATGTCACGTTTATGAGAAATCTACCAAAATTCCAACAGAGTCTCCTCTGTAAAATGGACATCTCTCAACACGAAGTAGAGCCATTCCAGCAGGGAAAAACACTACTATACACCACATAGTACCACACTTAGATTGAGCTCTCAAACTATACATAAATTCTCAATCGAGATCAACAACAACACTACCACAAAATATATATAAATTATGAAAAATATAACAAAATATTTATAAAAATTAATCGGACTAATTACATAATAAAATCTTTTTAATAACCAATATATACACCACTCACTTAACATAATAATATCTATACTTAAAAATTATTATTACTTATAAAATTCCAGAAAAATCATAAAAATATATTTTAACACTAAATATAATTAAATCAATCAAATAATTAAATACTATGATATTTATATACATTTATATTATTTCTGAAAATTATTATTCATTAGCTAAAAATAGTAATTAATTCATAAAAATTATTTTAATGCTACTTATTACTCAAAAATTATCCAAAACATAATTAACAATAATTTCAATTAAAATATAAAATTTACTAATTTTTACATAAACATTCAAAAATTCATAATAAAATTTGGTATGCAATTTCAACAAACTTTCTTCACGAAATATGTTTAAAATAATTAATAGAATTTATTAAAAATATAACATTTTTCCCGATCTCGGAACAATATGGTTGAATAGTAACCTGAGCACTGGAAATTCAAAATTTTTTAGAAAAATAAATAAAAATAATATTTAGCTACCTTACAACCTATACAACACGTAATCTCAAAGCATCAATGTCTACTAAAATTGAATTAACACTTAATTAAACAAAATTAACATAAAATTATTTACCAAAAATTGAGTTCGATTTGAGAGTTGTTCGGGTGAATCAGTTTAGGGGAAATGAAGCCCAGCCGATGAGCTACTAATCAAGATCGGAGTTGGTCTTGGACATCACTCGAAGCATCATCGGCATCCTCCACACAATTCGGGAATGAGGGGAGAAGAGGAAGAGGAAAGGGGAGGAGGTATTGGCTAGCGGAGGTGGCGACATTGTTTGGTGGTGGCACGATGAGTAGAGGCAACGACGATGGTGACTTAGGCAGTGGGTGGAAATGGTGCACGTTGTCGGTCACGCAGAGAAGAAGAGAAGAAGAGGGAGAGAAGGGAAGGAAAGAGAGAGAAGAGAGGGGAAGGAAAAAATTCTTTTTATGTATTTTTTATCAAATAGTAAAAAGCACAAAAGACAACAATAATACAAATAATATATTAAATAAAAATATCTTCTTTAAATATTTTAACCACTATATATATATATATATATATATATATATATATATATATATATATATATATAGACACACACACACAATTAAAATATTAAAGTGTATTCAAATACACTAAATCAATACCAAAATTAAATTAATAATATTAATAACATTAAAATAATATTCAACACCAAAATTTAAATTTAATTTCACTAATAATCAAACATTATAATTTAATAAAATAATTATTAATAATGCAAATCTTAGAAATTTAATTTAATAATTTATATAAAAAATTCTAGTTATAAAAATCTTCCCCTTTAAAAAAAAAATAATCCTCGAACTTTAATAAACATAAGATACAAAATTTTTCATTGAATAAAAAGATATAGGTATGTCCCTCGCATTACTACCTCAACCTCGCACATACAATCTTCAATGGTGTGATTGCTCCACAACACCTTCACCATGGGAATCTCCTTAGTGCGAAGCTAACAAAGTTGGCAATCCACAATTGCCACATGTTACTCCTCATATAATATATCTTCACTGAGCTCAACTGTTTGAGGTTGCAGAACATGGGAAGGATTAGAAATATATCTCCTCAATATAGATACACAGAACACCGGGTGAATTTGAGATAATTCAAGTGGTAACACCAATCTATAAGCCACCTCTCCAACTCTTGAATGTATCTCGAATGGTCCAATGTATCATGGAGCTAGCTTACCCTTTTTACCAAATTTCATCACCCTTTTCATTGGAGACACTTTCAAAAACACCATATCTCTAACTAAAAATGATACATCCTTTCTCTTTGGGTCTGTATAACTCTTTTTGTCTACTGAAGGCTGTCTTTAACCTTTGCTGGATGATAAGGACTTTTTCTAAAGTCACTTGTACCAATTCAGGTCCTGTCAACTGTCTTTCTCCAATTTCCCAACATAAAGGCGATCTACACTTCTTACCATATAATGCTTCATATGGTGTCATCTTGATACTTAAATGATAATTGTTATTATATGCAAATTCAATTAATTGTAAATGTAAATCCCATTGACCACTAAAGTCCATCACACACATCCTCAACATATCCTCTAATGTCTGAATGGTCCTCTCTGATTGACCATTTGTTTGAGGATGAAATACTGTGCTGAAGTCAAGTCTAGTACCTAAAGCCTTGTGCAATTTTTACCAAAAGACTAAAGTGAAAGTGGCTCCTCTATCAGATACTATACTTACTGGTACCCCATGGAGATAGACAATTTTATTAACATATAATCTTGCCAATCTGTCAGTGGAGTACGCCTTCTTAATTGGTAGAAAGTGCACTGACTTAGTTAGCCTGTCAACTATCACCTAAATAACATCATAACCTCTAGTTGTATGAGGTAATCCAGTTACAAAATCCATAACAATCATATCCTACTTCCATTCTGGGATGGGCAACTGTTGCAACAATCCTAAAAGCCTCTAACATTCTAACTTCACTTGTTGACAAGTGAGACACCTAGATATAAATTTTGTAACATCCTTCTTCATTCCATTCCACCAACATGTATCTTTTAAGTCATGATACATTTTGGTAGAACCTGAATGAATACTATAAGTAGAAAAATGTGCCTTTTCCATAATTTCTTTCCTTAGATCCTCTATAACTGGCATACATATCCTAGTGCCCAAGTGTAACACGCCCTCACTGTTAAACACAAACTCTCTAGATTAATCTCGTTGCACTTCAAACATAGTCTTTTGTAACTGTGGGTCCCTTCTCTGAGTTGCTTTAACTCGATCCAAGTACACGGACTGTACTATGAATTGAGCTAAAAGGCACTTCTTGGTTACTTTTAACTATAACCCTTGATCAATAAGCTCATACAACTCTTGAATAATTAGCCTCCTTTTCGTGCAAATATGAGCGAGACTACTCATTGACTTCCTATTCAAAGCATCGGCTACCACATTGACTTTCCTCGGATGGTACATAATAGAATAATTATAGTCCTTCAAAAGTTCCATCCATCTTCTTTGCCTCAAGTTCAAGTCTTTCTACTGAAAGATGTACTATAAGCTCTTAAAATCAATGTATATTTCTAAGTTACACCATACAAGTAATGCCTCCAAATCTTCAATGCAAACACCATGGCTGCCATTTTCAAATCATGAGTAGGATAATTCTGCTTGTGGTTCTTTAACTTCCTTAAAGCATAAGCAACTACTCTACCATCTTGCATTAATACACATCTTAATAGTACTCGGGAAGTATCACAATACATCATATACCCTTCACTTCTACAGGGTAAAGTCAATACTAGAGCTAAAGTCAATATATCCTTGAGTAATTGAAAGTGCTCTTCACATTTATATGTCCATACAAACTTAGCACTCTTCTAGGTCAACCTTATCAAAGGTGCAGTGATCTTAGAGAAATCTTTCATAAATCTCCTATAGTAGCCAACTAAATTCAGAAAACTCCTTACTTCTTTGACTATTGTAGGTCTCAGCCACTTTGTAATGGCTTTTATCTTCTTAGGATCAACTTGTATGCCATCTTTAGACAACATATGGCCTAGGAATGCCACTTGATTCAACTAAAATTCACACTTGGAGAATTTGGCATACAACTAGTGCCCTTTCAAGGTCTACAACACCATTCTCAAGTGCGTATAACATGCTCCGTTTCACTCTTAGAATACACGAAGACGTCATCAATGAAGATTATCACAAATTCATCTAAGAATGGCCTAAACATCCGATTCATCAAATCCATAAAGACTACTAGTGCATTAGTCAATCTAAAAGACATCACTAAAAATTCATAATGGCTATATATCATTTGAAATGTTGTCTTAGGTACATCTCCACTTCTTATCCTCAATTGATGATACGTAGACCTCAAGTCAATCTTGGAGAAACACTAAGCTCCTTGAAGTTGAATGAATAAGTCATCAATCTTCGAGAGTGGATATTTTTTCTTGATGGTGACTTTGTTCAACTATCTGTAGTCGATACAAAGTTAAAGACTACCATCTTTCTCTTTCGCAAACAACACTGGAGCACCATAAGGTGATGTATTGGGTCTGATAAAACCCTTATCAAGCAACTCTTGTAATTGCTTTTTAAGTTCTTACAATTCAGCTAATGCCATTCTATATGGTGGCATAGAAATATGATATGTACTAAGTACAACATCGATACAGAATTCTATTTCCCTATTTGGTGGCAATCCTAGTAGCTCTTCAGGAAAAATATCCAGAAATTCACACACAACTGGGACATTCTCAACTACCCCTTTATCCGCTTCTACATCTCTTATTATAGCTAGATGGACTTGGCATCCTCTTTTAAGCATCTTCCTAGCTGTAATGGTAGAAATGAGATTTCAAGGCATTAAACTCTTGTCACCTTTGAAATAGAATTCTATATCATCCAAAATTTTGAAGATCACTTCCTTTTCTCGACAATCCACTAAGGCATAATATTGCATTAACAAATCCATTCCCAGAATCATATCAAAATCTATCACATCTAGCAAAACTAGATTTGCTAACAATTCTCTACCTTCCACCAACATTGGAAAAAATGGAAAGAATACATCTGTCTCTAACTCGTCGCTAAGTGGAGTCACTACAAATAATGGAATCAATAACCTGGATGGTTGCCATTCCACTTTAGAAGCAAACATAGGAGACATAAAAGGGTGTGATGCACCAGGATCAAATAAGACTTTAGCATTAGAATAGTAAATTGGAAGAATACCTACCACAACTACATTGGATGTCTACATATCTTGGGGAGTCAAAGTGAAAACTTAGGCCTGCCTGTTGAGAAGTGGATGGCTGCATGAAGCCTAGACCACTGGGTCTCCCTACTGAACCTTGGCCCTATTGACCCATAAACTGAGTCTGCCTCTGCTATGGATACATAGAAGCTCTATACTATTGTGGCATCTACTGAATAGGTTGAGCCATTGATGATAAAGATCCTTGGGCGTACTATGTCTGATAATAGTATTAGGATAAACTCTAGTAAGATGTCCTATCTACCTGCATTTGAAATATGCCCCAATCAACAGATGGCACAGTCCTTGATGCAATCAACCATAATTAGGACAAGCACTAGTCTTAGACCCTAAATTGTCATGTTTGGAGCTTTGTCCACTGCTGATGCTGTTAACCCCAGAACCAAATCTAAAACCTTTACCACTTCTACGATTAGTAACATAACCATGTCGGCCAACTCTATGGGTCTTGGACCTCCTACCCTTTTAGGAAGTACCCTCAGCCTGCATGCTTATACTACTAACCTAAAAAGTAGGCTGTTAGAATCCTTGAGCTACCCTATATCCACTACTACTAATCATATAAGGATCAACCATAGTGCCTTGCTTGATATATCTCCTCTCTATCAGTCTGGCCTCCTTAATCATACTCTCTAAAATACGGTTCTCAGTGTGCATGCCTACATAGGCTGACCCTAAACCAGTGACATATAACTCAATAACTCTATAAGGATCTCTCATAATAACTTTTGCATACCAAGATAGCCTATTAAATTCTCTGGTATAATCTTCCACAGACTTATCCCCTCTGCTGATGTGCAATAGCTGCCATATGTATGCATCTCTAGCCGTAGGTGGGCAAAAGAACCTCAAGAATCAATCTTTAAACTCAAGATAGGTTAACTCATTCATAAAAGGCTGGATGGACTATATAAACCAATCTTGTGTTGTTGCTTGAACTGATAACTCCATAATCATAATCCTTTAACAATCAGTATGGCCTGTTCTTATCCGAGTCTCGATGGTATTAATGAAGTCCAGAGCATCTCCCATACCATCAAAAGAAACTCTATCGATTCTGAAGTAGAGGAGTGCATCATTAGTATCGGACATCTCCCAATTCCTTTTTTATAACATCTTTTATACCAAAGGCATAGCTTGATTTAGAGCGACTAAGCCTTGGTTATTCCTTGCCATGCCAGTTGCAAAAGGTGCATAATCCTCTTTTGGCACTTTTGGTTTAACTTTTTGCTATTGCGCCTGTCTCTCTGCTATAATAGCTCTAGGCCTACCTCTACCTCTACATCTTCCTTTGTGTTTAGGAGCAGAAAGAAGAACTTTATCCTCAAAAGACTACTAATTATCATCATTATCATATGTTACTTCTGCAGCAGGAGCATTCTAATTCTACCTTATTCTAAAAAGATAAAGAAACCAAATTTAGGACAAGACAAGAACGCTAACTCATATGCAAAATTCTACAAACAATGATAACAATAAGTAATAATTATTAACCTAATCACTGCAGTAGTTTTAAAGAAAGACAACACTAATAATCAAATAAACCTAAGCTCTGATAATAACTTTGTCATGATTTGAACCGAAAGGCACATGATCGGCATTAAGGAATGGGAATATATAAAGTAACCGAAACTCATAATAAGCCTTAAAAATTTTTTGCAAAAAAGAAACAATACACTTAATAGTAAAACCATTACTTGACAATAAAATCATAATAAGTGCATCAAACCAAATACATAAATAAAATATTCTTCAATACAATATCTCAAGTCAGATAAAATCATAACATAAATAATACAAGTTCTTTGATTAACTATTGTAGTATTTAGAATTTAGTTGTACAATACATATAAAATATACCTACACACTAAAGCCTAAGAAGAAGAAACCTAGTGTAGAGAAGAAGGACAAATCTCAAACTCCTAAACTCCTGTAAAAAAATATTGAGGGGAGTTAGACCTCACTGAGTAAGATAATAAAGAGAGTTGTATGGTTTTTGAAAATCCATAAAATAAAATAATAATAATAAAATAAATTTTACTATTATTAAAAATTAAAGTATTTAATTTTTTAAATCATTAACTCTCCAATATCAAATACATATGAAGAATTTACAATAAAACTTCTTTAAAATAAAATATTCTTTATTTAATAATTTATAAGTGAAAAATTTTAGTACAACCTTACTCCATAAAGTCTAATAGACATTTAGTTCACTTAACCATAAGACTGTCGGTCTTCGAGAGTTAAGGCATCAATCAAGGCACCTATCCTAGTAACAAATCATAACATTTTCAATAGTCACTAGCAGTCCCCAAGAGCTAAGGTATCCACCGAGGCACCCATCCTAGTTAACAAATCATAAACTTTAGATCCATCTCTTAATCTCTACCAGTGTTCACACGGTCTTGATGAAACCCATTAAGTAGCCCATTATACAAGTATTTTTCAAAACTAATATATAACAAAAATGTAGCACAATTTAAGAAAGCTGTAATTTATAAATTAAATAACATAAAAATAAAATAAAATAATCTTAATGCTAAGCATAGCCTAAAATAACATAACTTAAATTTCATGTAAGCAAAATACTATCTTAAATTTTATAAAACCACTATGTGCTGAAAACACACGCACACAATTCAATTTATTAACTTACAGTTGGAGCAAGCCGATTGATGGTTCCACATCTACTTATTGTCGGTAGTTCGCTCTCCAATATTCTTTAAAATAAAATAATGTTTATTCAAAACATGCTTATGAAAAATAAATAAAATTCATAGGAATTTCTAAAATTCTAAAATTGATAAAAATTAAGAAACTTGTAACAGATTCAGAATAAATCCTAACGAAGACTCAATCTAAGGAACGACCCTAAAATGACTTAACGGCTAAATAGAAATGTACAGATGTTACATTTTATAAGAAATCTACCAAAATTCTAGCAGAGTCTCCTCTGTAAAACAGACATCTCTTTACATGAAGTAGAGCCATTCATGTAAGGAAAAACACTACTATACACCACACAGTACCACACTTGGATTGGTCTCCCAAAATGCACATAAATTCCCAACCGAGATTAACAACACTACCATAATATATATATAAATTATGAAAATATATAATAAAATATTTATAAAAATTAATCGGACTAATTAAATAATAAATTCTTTTTAATAACCAATATATACAAAACTCATTTAATATAATAATATCTATACTTAAAAAATTATTATTACTTATAAAATTTTGAAAAATTCATAAAAATATATTTTAACACTAAATATAAATAAATCAATCAAATAATTAAATACTATAATATTTATATACATTTATATTATTTCCAAAAATTATTATTAATTAGCTAAAAATAGTAATTAATTCACAAAAATTATTTTAATACTACTTATTACTCAAAAATTATCCAAAACATAATAATTAACAATAATTTCAATTAAAATATAAAATTTACTAATTTATACTAATTTTTTTTCCAAAAATCTAATTTTTACATAAACATTCAAAAATTCATAATAAAAATTCAGTACGCAATTTTAATAAAATTTCTTCATAAAATATGCTTAAAATAATTAATAGAATTTATTAAAAATATAACATTTTTCCCGATCTCATATCAGTATGGATGAACAGTAACTTGAGCCCCGAAAATTTAGAATTTTTTAGAAAAATAAATAAAAATAATATTTAGCTACCTCATAATTTATACAACACTTAATCTTAGAGCATCAATGTCTAATAAAATTGAATTAACACTTAATTAAACAAAACTAAGAAAAATTAATCTAAAATTATTTACCAAACATTGAGTTCGATCCAGGAGTTATTCGAGTGAATCAGTTTAAGGGAAATGAAGCCTAAATGATGAGCTACTAATCAAGACCAGAGTTGGCCCTAGATAGTGCTAGAAGTGTCACCAGCATCCTCTATATAGTCCAATGCTGAGGAGGGAACAAGGGGAGAAGAGGAAGAGGAAAGGGGAGGAGGTATTGCTTGGTGGAGGCAATGACATTGTCTGACGGTGGCACAAGGAGCAGAGGCAGTGGCAATGGTGGCTTAGGCGATGGGTGGCTATGGTGCGTGTTGTCGGTCATGCAGAGAATAAGAGAAGAAGAGGGAAAAAAGGGAAGGAAAGAGAGAGAAGAGAGGGGAAGGAAAAAAATTCTTTTATGTATTTTTTTTATCAAATAGTAAAAAGCACAAAAGACAATAATAATAAAAATAATAAATTAAATTAAAATATCTTCTCCAATTATTCCAACCACAATATATATATATATATATATATATATATATATAATTAAAATATTAAAGTGTGTTCAAATACACTAAATCAATATCAAAATTAAATTAATAATATTCAACACCAAACTTTAAATTTAATTTCACTAATAATCAAATATTATAATTTAATAAAATAATTATTAGCATTGCAAATCTTAGAAATTTAATTTAATAATTCATGTAAAAAATTTGGGTTATAATAGAGTTATACCTTGATTGTGATTCTATCAAACTTTAGGACATTGTCCTAAGAGGTTGGGAACCACTTACAACTATTATAGATGGTATGGTAACTACTCTTTCAAGAAAGCAATGAAGCATTGATCAAAAGGAAAAAAATCATAAAAATAAAAAAGGCTATGATTGCTCTAGTCTCCTCTATGACAAGAGAAAAAGGAAGCAATCTTTAACATTGTATGTTGGCTAAGGAAATTTGGGAGACCTTGAAAAATCACCATAAGGGAAAAATGCAAGTGAGAAGCAAGAAAGTTCAACTTCACATGTGTGAATATGAACTCTTCAAAATGAAGCCTCAATAGTCAATTATAAGATGATAAATCGACTCAATGCTCTTCTTACAACCCTCAAGAAACTTGGTAAACATTTCACTAAGGAAGAAGTAAAAAATAAGATTCTAAGAATTCTACCTAAAAAAGATTGGGAATCTCAAGTTACTTCAATTGAGGAAGCTCAAGACCTTTCCACTCTATCAACCAATGTGCTCATTGGTAAGCTTTTGACACATGAGCTCACCATAAAGCAAATAGGTGGACAGTAAGAAGAGAAAAAAGAAAAGAAAAAGAGCATAACTTTAAAAGCTCTTCAAGAAGATAGTGAAGAGGAAAGCATAAAATATTCTAATGATGAAGATGGTGACATTTCCATGCTCACTAGGAGCTTAAAGAAGTTTTTAAGAAAGAAAAATTTCTTAAGAACAAGGGACTTCAATAAGAAGTTTGAAAGAGATGGGAAGAAGAAAACTAAAGAGGTTACTTGCTATGAATGTAAGAAACCGGGACACATTAGAAGTGAGTGCCCCAAACTCAAATTTAAGAACAAGGGAGCAAAAGATAAGAAGAAGACATTCAAAGCTACTTGGGATGATTCCTTCGAATCTGAAGAGGAAGAGGAATAATAAAAAGTGGCCAATCTTTACTTTATAGCCCTTGAAAATGAAAATGAGGTGCATTTACTTATTATTCTTCCTTTGATGATTGTGATGATTATTGTGATGATGATGATAATGAGAGCTCAATTGTGATCAAATTATTAGTTAATGCAAAAATTTATTATCTAAAAAGAAACATTATAAGCATGAGTTAGGTAGCTTAACTAAAGAATTTGAAAGTTTAAAATATAATTTTGCTAAACTTGTTGAATCAAATGAAAAACTTGTTAGTAATGCAAAATCTTTTAATTATTTGGAAGATCAACTTAAGAAAGTAAATGATGCAAATTATAAGCTTTACAGGGAGGCCTTAGAATTAAAGAATTCCATTACTAAATTCAATAGAGGAAAAGAAACTTTAGATAGTCTTTTTCACTCTTGATAACTTGCTTTTTGGAACTTTTGAGTTGGCACCCTACAAGTGGTTAATAAAGGGCAACGTGAGAGGTGGGGTGGATCCTTACAAACTCTCTGATGCCTAAGTTAGAATATAGAGAGAGAATCTAGAGAGAGGAGAAGAACAATGAAAATATAAGAGAATTGAATGAATGAGAATGGGGAATATGGGGTTCTATTGATAGTGATAGTGATGCTTAAAATTGAAAGGAGTAGGATTCCTCTTTGAATAAGAGTCCTAAGCCAATTAGGAGAGTGTTCCTTATTTTTTTGGGAGTCTCCTGTTTCAAGAACCTTTTCCTGAATTTCTTCGGTTGTCCTTCCTTTTTGAGTAACCTGTATAAAGACCTTAATTAAATAAGAATATATATAAGGGGTATCAAGAGTCCTCCCCCCGAGTCTGTTAAGATATTTATGTATGATATATCCATGTCTGTATGGTGATGGAAATGTCATTCTTTCTAAAGGAAAAGACTGCTTAAATCATTATATTTATTATGAAAGGGTGAGCTGAGGTGGCCAGCCCCAGTCATAAGAAAAGATAAAGCTTGGTACTGAGTCTTGAAATCATTATTCAAGGACATCATTGAAGTGCCAGTTGGACTTAAGTGCACAAGACTTATAATAAATAAGATGTAATGGATTAACCTATTAGTATAGAGATAACATGATAAAACCAGTCATCACTGGAGTTTTAATGCTTGGTGCATTAAATGTTGAACCCCAATACTATAGAAGCGACTTGGGGGTGCCAACTTCAGTCGCTAGACTTAGATGCTCAGTGCAAGGATGTGAGGCTTACATTCTTAGAACCTCAGTACTATAGAAGTGGCCTAAGGGTGCCAGTTTCAGTCACTGGACTTAATCTTGGTGCATTAGAATAGCAGACTAAGTTCCGTATAGTCTCAGTACATTAAAAGCGTGGCCTGAGTCCCAAACCCTAGTACTATAGTATTTACATGAGGGTGCCAGTTTTTAGTTACTGGTCATTGATATTAGAGCTTTAGATGCTCAGTGTGGAGGGACAGCTGGCAGTGATGTGTACAGGGTTGATACTTGCTATGTTATTTTGATGCCTTTTTTAAATTTTGAATTGTGTAACCATCGTGTTTGTTCATGTCAGAAGATGAGCTATTTCTACTACCATAATGATGACTATTTAATTTATAGGTCTTTTCCATTTCTAAGACTGCCCTTAATGGTGTGGGAGAAACCAAAATATTTATGAGGGTAGTAATGGCTTATTCCAAAGCCTTCTATTGTCCTATAAGTGCCTCTACTTCTTTGATTTGTTGCATTTTTTCTTCTTGCTATCCTGTTTACTTCTTCTTCCTTATGTGTTCTATCATCAAGCTTTTCCTGTAGCAACCTTTGCATTCCATAACCAGGTAAACCTTTTCTTCCTGCATATATTTATTTTTTGCTTGTTAGATAAATCCATGGCACCGAGGGAACAAGTTAGCTTTAATTAATTCATCTCTAGATTAGATAAGGATTTATTAGGGTGGTATTAGAGGCATTTTAGTATTCATACCAACTTCACTTTGCACACTGTAGATAGGAAATTTAGAGCCCATAATCCAATGCTAGATCTCGATAGGTTAGTTATGTATTTTTACCAACTAAAAGGGGTTTTGAAGTTCCCTTTAGATCCCTTTATGAAAACATTTTTGAATAGGTATAACATAGCACCCAGTCAGCTTCATCCCAACAGTTATCGAATTTTGACATGGTTTATAGAGTTAATGCATGAGGAGGGTAGAGAGCCGAACTTAGACGTCCTGTGATACATGTATAGTCTGAATAAGAAAAAAGGGGAGCTGATGTTCTCATTATCGGCCATCCCCAACCATAGCCTTTTTATGAAGCTTATGAACCTTCACAAAAAGTGGAGGCATAAATTTTTTATTGTCGAGTGCCACTTGGACTTTGTGGATGTTCGATGAATGTGGCCCGATGAGTGCTATAAGGTGAAGTGCCCTTTGAAGTTGTCTGACCATAATACAGAGATGGTCTTAAGACTTCATCTTAATGGCCTAACAAATGCTCAGTCAGTCGAGGATCTATCAAAAAGATATCTTTGGAGAGTCTGCCCAGATCGATTTTAATCCACTAGTATGTTTTGAGCTTTTGGAGATATTATTCTAACTTTTATATTATTCTTTTTTTATTTTGTAGATGGCTGACTTTTTTCCTTTATGGATGGGATTCAGCTTGTAGTTGATGAGCTAGAGGACTAAGGAGATGCTCAAATATCCTCCCTATTGCCTGAGCCTATAGCACTAGCAGTCTTGGATGAAGCTGTTATCTGTCTGAAGGGGAAATCTATAGCTAGGTCCTCTCAGACTAAGAGCGAAGGGAGGCAAAAAAAAATAAATCCTAGATAGAGATTCAGATGCTGAGGAACTAGATGAGGAAATCTTTATCTAGCGTTCGAAGCTCTCTAGGTATCCGGATATGAGGGCTTAGATATTAAACAGGATGAAACCTCCAAGTGTCTTGAATGCCTAGGTTAATGATCAATATACAGAGTCCTTGAGGCAATCGACTGACATGCAGTGTTGGATATAGGAGGGTTATGAGGAGCTATATAGGTTTATGATCAGACATTCGCTAGAGGTAAGTGTTTAATGTCATTTGATCTTTTATGTTTTAGGTTTCAAGGAAATGACATTAGTTCTCTTTCTCAAATGACTCAGGCTTTACTATTGGAGAAGGATGAATACTTCTTCTTGAAGAGCCAATATAGCCTGAAGGAGATAGAGGTAGGGACCATAACGATCGACTTTGAGAAGAAGTTGGATAAGGCAAAGGCAGTGCTGGAACTCTGCCAAACTAAATATGCAAAGGCAAAGTCTGAGGTGGAGGTGAGTTAGAAGAAGGTGGTTGAGCTGAAGCACAGTCAAGCTCAATTGACTAGGAAAATCAAAGAACAAGACTACTGGATTGCCAACCTAGAGAGAAAGCTGGGTAAGGCTGAGAGATCTTGAGAAGATGATAAAAGGGCCTACCAAAATATGGTCGGAGGGTTTCTGAAGGCTTATAAGTCTAAGTGTCGAAGAGTCCTACTTTCTCAGAATCAGAATCTGGACTTGACAAGCCTAGACAAGATAACGTCGGCTGAACTGGATAAGATTGATTCTGAAGAGGTTACCCAAAGTAAGGCCTCTTCCCTTCGTGTGAAAAAAGCTACCAAATCAATTGGGGAATCATCTTTTGAGCCTCCTGCGTCCGTCAATGTCGCTCCCCCTATGTCTAAGTATGAGCTATCCGATGCTCAGTTATTAGACTAGATATTTTTTTATAGACTTTATAATATAATTTTTCTCATTAATGAATGAAGATACTTTATTTAATAGTATTTTAAGTACATCTACTAGTAATATTTTTGAAGATAATTCAAGTTCCAATATCATTGTAATTCCTTCCCTTATTTATCTCTAATTTTGTATGCCCTTTTAGATGTTCACTCTGTGATCTGATAGGGGCCTTCCCAATTAGATACAAGTTTGTCGGTACCAAAGTTGCCTTTGCTAATGTCTGCCCTTCTAAGCACCCAATCTCCTATCTTGTACTATCTTGGTTGGATACGTCGAAGATGATACTAAATTATCTTTCGCCTGTGTGCCTTTGCTACAATAGATGCCCGTTCTCTTCTTTATTCTAGTAGATCTAGGCATATCCGAGTGTCAATGCTATTGATGTCTTAATCTAATTCTTTATTGACCCTGTAACTTGGTGATATGATTTCTACTAGTATCACAACGTCTATACCATAGGTTAGTCTGAATGGTATTTCTTCTGTGGATGATCTAGGCTTAGCCCAGATAACATTATTAAGTTCTTTGACCTATTTTCCCTTTTTTTCATTGAGCCTCTGCTTCAATCCTTGCATGATAATTTTGTTGGTGACCTCCGTTTACCCGTTTGTCTATAGATGAGCTATTAAGGTGAAATGGAGCTTTATTCCAAGGTTAGAGCAAAACCTTTTGAATTTCCCATTATCCAACTGCTTTCCATTGTTTGTGATTAGGGTATACGGTATTTTGAACTTACAGATGATTTCTCTCTAAAAGAAGTGTTGAATCCAGACCTCTGTGATGGTCGGTATAGCTTCCACTTCTACCCACTTAGAAAAATGGTCTATGGCCACAATTAAGAATTTTTCTATAATGTGAAGGCCAGGAAAGGACCCAGGATGTCCATTCTCCATATAGCGAAGGGCCAAAGGTTGCTAATTGGATGTTGAGGGTTAGAGGGCTTGTGATTGAGATGGGCAAACTGCAGGCACTTATGACATTCCTGGGTTAGCTTATAAGCATTTTGGGACATGGTGGGCCTATAGTATCCTTGCAATAATGTTGTTCTAGTTAATGTGTATTGTGATTCATGTGCTCCATAAATTCCTTCATGGATTTCCATGAGTACATAATTCCCTTCTTTTAGGGACACACATTTAGACCATGGGTATGAGAGGGATCTTCTGTAGAGTTCTCCGTGATAGATAGAGTAGTGGGCCGCCTTTATTTTTAGTTTCCAAGCTTTTATTTTATCTTTTGGAAGTGTCCCATTTTCCATATATTGAATGATCGGTTTCATCCATTCTGGGACTTCCCGTACCTCCATGATATCTGAATCCTCAGTGCTGCATTTTGTCAGTGCTTCAGTGAGCTCCATTCCTCTGAATGCCTGATTGTCTTTAGCTAGTGACTTGGCCAATAGGTCAGCCTTAAATTTTTCATTTTGGGGTATTTGGACTATTTCCCACTGTCCCTCATCTTGCTCGGTCTTCTTCAAAAGCTGTATGACTTTTCCAATGTATTTAGCGATGTATGGATCTTTAATTTGGAATGTCCTTTTGACATGGTTTACTACCAATTGAGAGTGTAAGTGTATTGTGAAATGCTTAGCTTTGACTTCTGTAGCCAACTTTAGGCTTGTGATGAGTGCTTCATATTCCATAACATTGTTGGTTTCATTATACTCTATTTGAACTCTATATCTGATATGAACTTTGTGTGGTTTTTTTAAGGATAATCCCAGTGCTGAATCCTGGAGTGGAGGATGCCCTATTAACATAGAGCCTTCATTTTGGTACTTTGGAGGTGGCGAGATCTTTTGGCACCATTGCCTGTACAAAGTCTGCTAATGCTTGAGCCTTCACCTACTACCGGGACTTATAGTCAATGTCAAATTCTCTGAGTAATACTGACCATTGGACCAATCTGCCTGATGTCTTAGGTTTTTATAAAATTTTTCTGAAGGGGAAGCTAGACCTTACTACAATGGGATAAGCCTAGAAGTAAGGCCTGAGCTTTTGGGATGCATGGACAACAGCCCTGGCCAGTTTATCTAGAGTTGGGTATCGAATCTCAGATCCTTAAAGTACTTTACTGACGTAGTATACTGGACTTTGCTGGCTCTCTTCCTCCCTCACTAGTACTGAAGCTATGCATTCTTAGCCTATAAAGAGGTATAAGTACAACATTTCCTTTGGGACTGGCCTGCTGAGCAAAGGTGGTGAGGATATGAATTTTTTAATATCTTCAAAGGCTACTTGGAAGTCTTCAGTCCAAAAAAATTTCTTAGAATTTTTTAAAGCTAGAAATAGTGGTAGGCACTGCTTGGCTAAGCAAAAGATGAAATGCCCCAAAGCCGTGATCTTGCCATTTAGTTTTTATAGCTCGTGGATAGTCTTTAGAGCTTTCATATTGAGAATGGCCTCCATCTTTTTCGGGTTAGCTTCAATACCTCTGTGGGATATCATGAATCCAAGGAACTTTCTTGCCTTGACTTTGAAGATGCACTTTTTTGGATTTAACTTAATCTTTGACTGGCTCAATAATTAGAGGATTTGATTAAGATTCATAGGGTGCTACTGTTTGCTTTTGATAATAATGTCATCCACATACACTTCCACATTTCTCCTAATCTGGTTCCAGAGTACATGGTTCATCATCCTCTGATAGGTTACTCTAGCATTCTTTAATCTGAAGGGCATTACTTTGTAGCAGTAAAGATCTTTGTGGGTGATGAAAGATATTTTATTTTGGTCTTCTTCCTTTATCGATATCTAATGATATCCTTGTGCTACGTCTATAAAACTATATAGACCATAGCAGAGTCTACTAATTGGTCAATTGTTAATAGTGGGTAGCTATCCTTGGGGCATGCTTAGTTGAGGTCAGCATAATCCACACACATTCTATATTTGCCATTTGATTTCTTTATTAGCACTATGTTAGCTACTCATTCTGGGTGGGTAAATTTTTTTATGAATCCGGCTTCTAGCAACTTCCTTGTTTCTTCGGCAATTATCTTCTACCTCTCGTATGTGAAAGTTCTCTTTTTTTCGACCACTAAATTTTCTTCGATCTGATGTTCAAGTTGTGTAAGGCAGTCTGAGGATCCACCCTACTAATCTCAGATGCTTGAGAGGCAAAACCTCCTAAGTGCTTAGTGAGGACTTCACTTATTCCTCACTTAGTTTCACTATTAAGCTCATTGCCAATTTTTACCATTTTTCCATCAACAATTTTTAATGTCTGAAGTCATTGACTGGTTCAAGGCTAGCTCCCTATTTCTCTATCTCCCAAGTTTATAGGGGGAATATTTCTATCTAAGGTTTGATTGTCATTTGGTAGCATTGCCTAGCCATTTGCTGATCTCCATGAATAGTTGCCTTTGATTAGAATCTTCATGGTCAAGTGTCAGATACTTGTGACTGCATCAGTTTCTTAAAGCACTGGTCATCCTATGATATTGTTGTATGCTAATGGGAGATCCACTACATTGAACTGAGCTTTGATGGCTTTCGTTTCTTCAATGTCCTAAATTTTTAAATTCTATACTTAGCTCTATAATTCCCATTGACTATATAGTTCCTTTTTAGAAGCTTGTAATGAGATTTTAGATAGCCTTTAGGTTAGTGACAAAGTCTCCCATTTCTTTGTAAGCATTCCAAGATAATGTGTTGATAACGCTTCCATCATTAACCAGTAATCTCTTAACCAGATAATTATTAATGTATGCGCTTACTACCAAGGCATAATTGTGGAGGTGCTAAACATGGTCTCTGTCTTCTGAATTAAACACGATGGTTTATCTCTCTTTAAGGGTAGGTCTTTCCTCTATGCGGCCCTTTTTAGGCCTCTTCTCGGCATTCTCTCCTCCGATAATCATGTTGATGATGTCGGCTGGTTCATTCCAGTCCTTCTTTGGTTTTGGCCTATCTCGCCTTTATGCATCGAGATTCCTAGCTCCTCTGGATATGTCGATAAAGTTACTGATTCTGCCATTTTGCTCCAGTCTTTATATGCCATTCTTCAGTTCTTTATAGGCTTTAGTGTTGTGCTTGTAATCTCAGTGATATTGGCAATAGTGCCCTCTATCTTGTGTGACTCTCTAGCTTGGGCTTATTTTTTTGGTCGGGGTAATTCCCATGCTATTTTGTCTTACCCATATAAGGATCCTAAATTTAGAAGTATTTAAAGGCATGCATCTTTCAGCTTCCTTTTCAAACCTTTCCATTGGGTTTTTGGAATTTGTTCATGGAAAGCTTACCCTCCTGGGTCTTAATCTTTCTTCTTTAGTTGATGCTCTCTCTTCATCCCTTTGCACCCTTCTATCTTCATCTATTTTTATCATTTTGACTGCCATGGCCATCACCTCCATGAATGTGTGAGGTTCTTTTGTCATTATCTTGTCTTTGAGTTTTCCAAGTTTAGTGCCATTCTTTAGGGCTTTAATAGCCACTTCATTTATAAGATTCTCAATTTGTATGGCCACCTTGTTGAACCAGTTCAAATAACTTTATAGTGATTCGTCGATCTCTTGTTGGCACAATCAGAAGTCATTAATGTTTTTGGCTGAAGAAATGTTAGTGATGAACCTAGTATGGAATTTCTCTACTAGGTCTTTGAAAGAGGTGACAAAGTTCTTTGGAAGCTAGTGAAACCATTTTTGAGAACTCTTTATGAGTGTGCTTAGGAAAACCCTGCACATGACGTCATCATTCACGTTCTGGATTAACATTCTTGTTCTGAATGAGGATATGTGGTTGATGAGATCTCCAGTTTTATCATATTTACCTAGTTGCGACATTTTGAATTTAGTTGCAATCTCTGTCTAGATTATCCTTCTTATAAAAGGCGTTCTTCCCTCCATCACTCATTCATCTTCTTTCCTTGGCCTTATGTGGGCTTTGTGTATAACTTCTTCAACCTTCTAGGTTAATTTTGAGTCATCGAGAGCTAGAATCATCGAGCTGGATTCCTTTTCTAAAACTTTACACTTCCCTTTGCTTCCCCTGAGTAATTCCAGAGATGGGGTGTTATTTTCAGTATGAGCTGATCCAGGACTGCCAGTCTGAATTAAGGTATTCAATTATTGTTACATTAGGGCTATCTAAGCTTGAATGTTTTGTATCATTGCTTCCTTGTTTATTGGGGGGAGTTTGAGTGTTTGGGTTATAGTGTTTAGGTTAGGGTAGTTATAGTAAGTGTATCTATTAGATTTGAGAAAAGTATGGTAGGTATAGGTCTATGATGATGTTGCAAAGGAGCATAATATTGGAAGTCAGTGCTAAAAGCTGACCACCCTTGGGTGTTTCCAAGGGGAATATGCGTACCACTAGATGAAGGTTCAGCATACTAGAAAGGCTACTATTAGGAGAGGTGTTCATGGATTGATTGGAGAAATGAGGGCGGAGAGATTGATATGAGTGTCAGGAGTTGGGATTGGTGGTGGGTTGGAAGTCATGATGTTGGTGTCTTAATTTGGCAAATGCACGAATGGCTTTTACCTAAGAGTTTTCCATAGACAACGCCACTTGATAACTTGCTTTCCAGAACTCTTGAGCTGGCACCCTGTAAGTGGTCAACAAAGGACAGCGTGAGAGGTGGGGAGGATCCCCACAAACCCTTCGATGCCTAAGTCAGAATATAGAGAGAGGATTTGGAGAGAGGAGAAGAATAATAAAAATATAAGAGAATGGAATGAATGAGAATAAGGAATATAAAGTCTTATTTATAGTGATAGTGATGCTCAAACCTGGGAGGATTAGGATTCCTCTTTGAATAAGAGTTCTAAGCTAATTAGGAGAGTGTTCATTCTTTTTTTAGGAGTCTCCTATTTTAGGAACCTTTTCTTGAATGTCTTTGGTCACCCTTCCTTTTTGAGTAACCTATATAAGGAAATAAAGACCTTAATTAAATAGGAATATATATGTGGGGTATCAACTCTTAAAAATTTCATGGAGATAACTATGAAATTGGATGTAAAAATGGAATGTCTTCAGTATCATCATCACATATTAATTTTATTACAGACTTACATGAATCCACTACATCCACCTTCAAACCAAATAAGATTCAAGTTTCAAAGCTAAAAGATCTTATATGTTAAACAATAAGGGAAAGTCTTATAAAACTCACCCTTCATTAACACAAAGATGTAAGGCTCAAACTAGAGCACCTCAACCTAAACATGTTTATATGTACACTAGACACAATCATATTAGGCATGCTACACAACATAATGCACATAAACACGTTATACAAACCTATCAAAGTATACATTGTCATTGTTAATGTATGACTCACACCATGACATAAAATAATAGAAGATACACATTACCATAACATAAAAGGCATGTTTCACACATTAGGAAAACATATCATCCTAGGAGAAAAAAATTTGAAAATGTCATATGTTCATATTGCATGATCAAAGGACATATTAACAATGTATGTTTTTATAGAAGAATACACATGAATTTACTTCCTTTGGATTATCTTGAAACTAACCAACCTAGACCAAGAAAGGTTTGGGGCTGAAAGAACACTTCAATTACTTTGTGTAGGTGTGCTTGAAATCCATAAGAACAAAAAGAAAATGGTATCTTGATCGTGGATGTTCAAGGCACATGACAGGAGATAAGGAGGAATTCAACAAGCTTGATGCTAATGGTGGAGGATATGACACATTTAGACACAATGTAAAAGGAAAGATTATTGGCATTAGAGAAATAGGTAATCCTCAATCCTTATCTATACATTATTTATTGATTATTGATGATCTTAAATATAATTTTCTTAGTATAAGTCAATTGTGTGACATGGGAAATAAAGTAACTTTCTATCCTAGAAATTGTTTTATTAGTAGTCTTGAGGAAAACAATGTTATTTTCAGTAGTGAAAGAGTAGATAATGTTTATGTTATTAATTTAAACAAAATTGATAATAAAGAAATCAAATGCTTAATATCTATTTCCTATGACACATAGACATGACATAGAAGGTTAGGACATGCAAATTTTGAGCTTTTAAGTGATTTTTGTAAACATAAACTTATGATTGGTTTACTTAAGCTTGAATTCATTAAGGATAAACCTTGTGATGCTTGTCAAAAGGGAAAACAATCTAAGTCCTCATTTAAGTAAAAAATGTAGTGTCCACTTCTAGACAACTTAAACTTATACATATAGATTTATTTGGACCAATTAGAGTTACTAGTCTTAGTGGAATGCACTATGCATATGTATTGGTTGATGATTACTCTAGAATTACTTAGGTATGTTTTCTTGCTCATAATAATAATACTTTTAAAGCTTTTAAAAATTTTGCTAAAAGAGTTCAAAAAGAAAAAAGTTTTTTGTATTTCATCCATTAGAAGTGATCATAGAACCAAATTTGAAAATGAGTTTTTCAAAATTTATTGCAATGAAAATAGTATTTCACATACGTTTTCTTCTCTTAGAACTCTTTAATAAAATAGGGTAGTTGAAAGGAAAAATAGAACTTTTGTGGAAATGGCTAGAACAATGCTCCATGAGCATAATTTGCCTCTAAACTTTTGGGCAGAAGCTGTTAACACGTTTTGTTATATTTTAAATAGAGTTTTCATAAGTTATGGAACAATAGAAAATCCAAAATCTCATATCTAAGAGTATTTGGATGTAAGTACTTTATATTGAACACCAAGGATAATCTTAGGAAATTTGATTCTAAAGCCGATGAAGGAATTTTCCTAGGTTATTCTATTTCTAGTAAAGCATATAGAGTCTTTAATAAGAGAACTCTAGTAGTTGAAGAATCAATGCATATTATATTTGATGAATAAAACTTACTTAATCCTAGAAAGGATGTCTTGTCCATTGCAGAAGTTGATTACATTACAGCAAGTCTTTGTTGTTCACAAGTCATATGGCAAAAACAACAATTAATGTATTATGGAATAAAACTTAATCATATTCCTATCAAATGTGACAATGCAAGTGCTATTAACCTTAGGAAAAATTCCATTCAACATTCTAAAACTAAGCATATAGACATTTGACATCATTTCTTGCATGATCATGTTCAATTTGGTGATATCACACTTGATTTTATTGATACAAATAATCAACTTGCTGATATCTTTACAAAACCTCTTAATGAAGAGAGATTGAATTTCATTAAACATGAACTTTGCATGATTGATGGTTCTAGTTTGTCTTAATTTTGATAGAACCTTAAGTTTCTTCTCTATTTATTTTTGGTACATGATACTTACTCATTTGAGTTATTTTAATTCAATCCTATTTTGCAAAATTAATAATTATGTTATTAAGTTAATTATTTTATTTTTTTTCTTTGGCAAAATATATCCTTCCTTAAATGAGTATATTTTATTTACTCATTTATTTCTTTCAAAAATTTTCAATTTTTTTCAATTTATGCTAATTAAATTTGCAAGGACTTATTTGTAAAACCTTTTGGACATAATTGAATAAATTTCTAAAACTTTTCTAAAGAGGACCCTGGTCCTACCCGAGACTAAATCATGTCTTAATTGGGACAATCGGGACATGATCTTTAAATTCTGTGTTTTTACACAAAACTCATCCCAAACGGATGTCTCGATTAGGAAATCTCTTAGGATGGGATGTTCCGATCGGGATGGGAGTGAATTAGGATTAGGATTTCAAAAATTTTTGACCTTTTTGACTCTTCAATAAAAATAGGAATAAATTTTTAGGTTCTTATTCAATTCAAATTCAAATTCTACACTATTTTCAACCCTAATCTCATACCTATAAATGCCGCTTTATTCCTCATTGATTTTTTCATCTCAAATCAAGTCTTTTCTCTCAACACATTTTACTTCAATTCTCTCTTTATGGCTCCAAAGAAACCTAGCAAAGCCCTTTTATCTTTTCAAGCTCCTCCTCTTTCCAAGAAGGATAAACCTAAAAGAATTCACTTTTCTTTTTCTTATTCTTCTTAAGAAATTAAGAAGAGGATGTCTCTATTTTAAAAAAGGGCTTTTATTCCCTCATGCTTTATCCATGAACCAACACTCAAGGCTATAGGATGCTTTGATGAAGTCCAAGATCTTCTCCTCAAAGGTGAGATTTATGATTTTTCCTTTTCTCCTTTTCCTTCTTATCCATCTTTTATCATTGAGTTTCTTTTATCTTTTACTCTTCACTCTGCCAAATTTGATGAGGTTAATCCTTATTTTTTCATGAGATTTAAATTAGGAGGAAGAGATCGCTTTATGACTTATCAAGAGTTTGATACTCTTTTTGGACTCTCTCAAAAGGGACATATTCAAGTTAAACCTTATTGGATTGCATCTTCTTATTGGGATGAGATCAAAGCTCCTAATGGTCCTCAATTCTCCACTAGAGACACTAAAGCCTCATTTATCAAATCCAAAGCACTTTGGTATGTTCATCGCTTTATCACTTATTCCATTAATGGTAGAGCTCTTAATGAAGCAATTTCTCTTGATGATATTTTTATTCTTTATTGTCTCAATCATAATAAGAATATTGCTTTAGGAAGATTTATACAATGGAGAATTTAGCTAATTAGTAATAGTTAAACTGTTGCAATTTGTATTGGTGGGATTGTCACAAAATTAGCTAAATTTTACAAAATTAATCTTAACTCTTTATCCTCTACTAAACCCTTATTTCTTATGCTACTTTCATTCAAAAATCCAAGCAATTCACCTCTATCAATGGAGTTTGGATTTGGAAATATGATCTTGGAGCTAGTAAAAACATAGAGGTTATGTTTTAAGAATTAGAAGAATAAGAAGGTCAAGGTGAAGAAGAACAAAACCCTCAACCTTATGTTGCCCCTCTAAGAAAGAGAACAAGAAGTAATGGAACCTCAAGTCAAGGTTCTCAAGCTCAAGAGGATGAACCTTCTTGGGTTAGCCAAATCTTTGAGTGCATGTCCCTAATGGAATCCAACTTCAATTCACGTTTTGATGAATTTGAATCTAACTTTAACGTGCACTTCAATCAAATTGATGAAAACATTGCTCATCTTCAACATGATGTTCATCACATTTATGAGCAATAAGGCTACACATTCACCTATCCTTGTCCTCCCTTTCCTTCTTAAGATTAGATTTTATTTGTATTTTTTGGTTTATTTTTATTATATGAGCCACTAGCCACTAGCTATTAGTTTTATTTTTTGGCTCATTCTATCCTTATTTATGTTTAGTTTATTTTTCATTTATTCTTAGTATCTTATTTTTGTACTACATCTTTTTCTTATTAATGAAAATTTCCAAAAATTAAATTTCTCTAGTATTCTTTCTTTTTGTTTTTTAACAAAGGGGGATAAAATATTTGAGTTTATTTTGTGTGTGTTTAATCTATTAATCATTATTATGCATTTTTTTACATGCAAAATTCCTCTTATGAATTATTTTGATCTATAATAATGTGTCCTTAATATCAATTTTTTATTGATTTAAGGGGAGAAAATTTGTTTAAATGACATTTTAATTTCATAAAGATTTTATGTATTTTTCTTTTTCATTATTTTGGTTCATGGTCTTTTATTTCTTTTATTGTTTAACAAAGGGGGAGAAAAAGCAATATGATATTTATGCTTAATGTTCATAATTATAATATTTTAAGTGTCACATGATCAATTAACTAGCTAAGCTTTATATGATTATGTTTGTATTATTTTGTGATGCATTATATATGTTTGAAATTATTTTTGTCACATTATCAATCATTCCTTTTGTGCCTTGGATGACCATAATTTTTGTCAGGATGTTTTATTTTTGTTATTTAAAATGAAAATTTATATTTCTTATTATGTGCATATTCATAGGGGGAGAAATAAAGAAATATATTTGTGTTCATCTCATATATTCATTATTATAAAAAATTGTTATCAATCACACATTTTACATGATATTTTTTTTATCAAACTCAAAATAAGTTTGTCAAAATCAAAAAGGGAGAGATTGCTGACCTTAGCAAGTTAGCAATCTTGATTTTGATCTTAACAAACTTAATTTTCAACAACTAATGTGTTTGCTTCAAGTGTGTATAATTTAGGAATAATTTGAAAGTTAAAATAATAATGAAATATCAAAGAAAAATGATTCTAGAAAGCTATTGGAGGTACTATCTCAATTGGACTCATCATATGGACTAAATTGCATAAAAAGTTATAATTTGGATCAAAAGTCCTGATCGGGACCAAAGCAGTCCCGAGTGGGACCAAAGAATAGCAAAAACACAAAAATAGGCAGTTCCCATCCTAATTGTATGTCTCGATCAGGACATTGCTCGGGACATGGTCATCCTGATCGGTACATAACAAAATGCAGCTTAAAAATCTAAAATTTCATTCAAATGGACTTGATTTATGTTGGAAACAAAATCACTTACAACAACTATGTAATAACCCTGGTTTTAAATTATTTTATTAAATATTGAGATATGCAGTGTTAATAAAGTTTAAAAAATTATATTTAATTATTTCACTAATTTATGATTTATTATCATTATTTTAAGTTTAATTGAATTTTCTACGTAAATATATTAATTTGGATTTATTATTTTGGACGTTTAAAAATTCTAATATGTATGGTTATTATTTTTGAATTCTATCATTTTAATAATGTTAATTTAGTGCATGGTTATTTTAATATTATCCTTTTTAAACACTAATATTATTTTCTTAATTGACATGATTTTGAGCATTTTTAATATTGTGAGTACCTCATTATTATTATTTTCTATTAATTTACTTTGGTTAATATTTATTAATTTTGATAGGGATATTTTATTAATGTTATTTTGAGTGTTATTTTATATTATATTCTATTGTGTGTATTATTATTAATATTGTGTGGGATTATGTATGTGTGTGTGTATATATATATATATATATATATATATATATATATATATATATATATATATATATATATATATATATAAATGGGAAATTCTTTTTATTTTAGTGGTAGAGATTTGTTTAAACTAAATTTATATTATATTATTTCATAAAATTATATATATATATATATATATATATATATATATATATATATATATATATATATATATATATATATATATATATATATATATATATATATATATATATATTCCCTCACACAAGAATAAAACAGACCAAACCCATCCTCCCACCCCATCTCCGCCTGTCACTGTGCGTGACCTCCCTGCACCGCCACACTTCCACCACCGGTCGATCATCAGCCTTCCCACCTCCCTCTGGACGCCGACAACTACTGGAGAGGCTGTTGAAGCCGAGGGACAGCAGCATCAGCTGCAGCAGCTCCTCCTCGCATGATGGTTGCCTGCAGCAGCAGCCCTCTGTCGCGACGCCAGCTCCGCCACCACCTCCACCTGCTGTCATCGGACATGGCAGCAGCTCCAACATTCTTCAGTAGTGGATGTTCTTGCTTGGTAAGTGTGGGTTGATGATTGGAAAGGGTAGTTGTTAGGTGGTTGTTTTTGGTAGTTTTAGGTTGATTTTGAGTTTAGTTAATTTATATATTATGTATTTAATTATTCAGTATTTAGTTTAATTATTTGGTTAATTTTGAGTTGATCCAAATTGTTTTGATTATTTTATATTTAATTATTAATTATTAAAACTTTTGTTAATTAAGTATTTTAATTATAAATTTGGTTAAATTATTGATGCTATGTATTGTTGGTAATTATAATGTTGAGAAATTAATTTTTTTAGAATTATTATATAATTTTCAGAAATATTTATAGTTTATGTAAATTTTGAAGTATTGAATTAAATGAGTATTTTGGATGAATTTAAAGATTAATTTTTGTGTTTGAGTTGATACTAAAATGTTATTTAATTATAAAATAATTTTTATGAATTTATATAATTTTATAGAATTTTATATAGGTTATGTGTATTTTGGGATTAATAGATTAAACATGTATTTTTATAGAAATTATTGGTTAATTAGGTGTATTTGTTGATTTTAGTGAATAATATGTTGAAGAAATAAATTTTGAGAAATTACATGATTTTTATTGAATTTTTGAATATTATTATTACTTTATGAGTATTTTGTATATTAGGGGCATTTTGGTAATTTGATAGTGATTTTAGCTAAATATTAAATTTAATTGGTTTTAATGAATATTTGAAGTATACAAATGATTTTATAAATTAATTACTATTTTTAACTAATTAATACTATTTAAAAAAAATTATTTTCAAATTATATATGATATATTATTTTTGTAAATAAATGGGTTTTTAGTAACTTTTAGTATGTCTATGGATTAATTAAGTAATTTGGATTTAGAAAATGGATCTTATTAATATTGGTGTATTTTTCAAGAAATATCGATTTTTACTTATATGATATTATCATGAGGATTTTTAAGTAATTACGGGTAAAATAATTATTTTTAATGTTTTTAATGCTAAAATTGCCAAATTTTGATATTTAAAGGGAATTTTTGGTATTTGTTGAATTTATATATTTTATTGTATCTTGTGGTGAATTGTGGACCTCAGTCGGGAAAAATTATAGTTTGGGATCTCGACCGAGGAATTGGGAGAATATTATATTCGTAGTGTGTTTTCTTTGCAGAACCGGCTCTACTCTTTGAGTAGAGAGATGTCCATTTTACAGGGGAGGTTCTGCCGGATTTTCGATAGAATTCTCGTAAAACGTGATATCCGGTCAAATTCCTATTCTAATTCTGTGTCAAAATCTCTAGATCGAGTCTTTAGAATTTTCGTTAAATTTATTCTGATTTCATGTTGTCAATTGTTTGTCTAGTTGCGCCGAGACCGAGGCCTAACGGATCAGGCCCGCCGAGTTTGTCTCGTGGAGCGCTAACATGTGAGTTATTATACTGTATATATATGCACTGCATATAGGGTGCATTATTTAGAATTTTTCATTTTCATTGTATGTTTTTAAATGTACACTTAGACATAATTATTTTATTAAATGATTAGTATACTTTAGGTATAGTTTCAGTAGATTTTAGGTTTATTCTTAAATAATTGCATGTTAAATTATAAACCTACACTTAAATTATTTTTAAGTTTATTTTTGGTATATTTTTTTATTTATTTCTGAATAAATAAATGTTTTATTATTAAATTAAACCTAACACATTAGTGGTATATTTAGGGTTTATTTTTGATATATGCATGCTAGATAATTAGGTTTATTTTTAGCATATTTGTGAATATATGTTAAACACAAACACGTATTTAAATGAATATTTATACATAAATGGTTTATTAAATGATTTGAGTACTTAGGGTATATCTTTTGCATATTTAAGTATATTTTTAAGATAATGCATGTTATATTATTGTTACTCATTTAAATTGTTTTTAACTATATTAATGATTTATCTTTAGTTTATTTCATATTTTATTTGACTATATATATATATATATATATATATATATATATATATATATATATATATATATATATATATATATACCTGAAATATACTGGGTATATTTTAGGTATATTTTTGGTATATATATATATGGTTGATTTTACTATTATGAATATTGTTTTACATTAATTATTTTTCGAATGAATGATTTATTCGAAGTGAAGGATATCAATAGAACGTGCTTCCTAGTGGGCAGCACTAGGACCGTGTACGTATCGGTACGATAGATAAGGATTGAGTGAGAGTTAAATTGGGTGATTATAATTGATTTAATTGATTTGACTAAGATTAATGGTATGTTAGATAGTGTGATTGTTGGAGCTCGGTTGACCAAGTGTCTCGGGGCCAATCACACTGACAGTCAGACTACTGGAGCTCGGTTGACTTAGTGTCTCGGGGCCAGTCTACTGTCCATAAGTGAATTGAATGATCTATTGGGTTGATTAAGATGTGAGGTGATAGATAGTGTGATTGCTGGAGCTCGGTTGACCAAGTGTCTCGGGGCCAATCACACTGACAGCCAGACTGCTGGAGCTCGGTTGACTTAGTGTCTCGGGGCCAGTCTGCTGTCCAAATTGGAATAAGTGTTCTATTTGGAATCAAGTAAGCCTGTATGGCTAGAGTGATGATGGGATTATTTGAGATTGTTATTATTTAGGGTTCTATGGATCCTTCATAAATTAAAACAAACATTTTCTACATTTAGTATATTTATAAAAGCAGAGTTTGACATTCGTGTGAATTGTGTGTATATACATACATATATAATAATGCCTGATTGTTATGGTTTAGTTTGCATGTATATATAGTATAATAATTCACTCAGTGAGGTCTGACCCCCCTCAATTATTTTTTTCAGGAGATTCCATATCGTCAGACCTTAGTTGTAGAGTTTCTCGTCGATGTTCTTCAGTCCCGGCTATTTTATGCAAATGTATATTCTGAACTTTGAATTTTATTCTAGAAACTGCAGTAGTAGTGTTATTATATTGGAAGTGTATTATTTTGTTTGGATATTATATACTCTGAGAATTTGTATTTGAATATTGTACGAATATGTATTCATTTATAAAAGGATTTGGAGTATTTATTTTATATATTGATTTAAAAAAATTTTAATTTAGTCGTACTTTTATTTAATTATTGCATGATTTTATTTTCTTAGGCTTGCTACGGGTTTCGGATTCGAAAGAATTCCCATTCCTTAGCGCCGGTCATGACTCCTAGTTTGGGTCGTGACAAACTATAATTGGATTACTTAAGTATAAAAATGACCTTTGAAGATTGTTTTGAGGTTAAAGAAACTTGTTCATTGATATTTGTACATTCAAGCATTCAATTAAGCTCTCCAAACTCTTCTAAAATTCATTTTTATTGTTGTATACTCTTATGAAAGTTGGTGAATGTTAGAATAGATATTGTTATTTTTCTATTTTCTAGATTTAGAAAATGAGAAGTGAGATTCTATTCTAAAAGAATTGGTTTAAGTGTTTAGCCATTAAAACACTTGGGATTTTGGTTTTAGTGTGAGACTTGAAAATACTTATAATTTGATTTTTGAGTAAGCCTTGAAAACTCAAGTTGTAAGGTTGTAAGAGTAAGTCATAAAACTTTTGTGTAATCTCAATCTTGTGAATAAGATTGTAGGTGATTAAAAATCCTAATTTGGGGATAAGTTAGATGGAGATATAGTATTATTGTTGAATCTAAACTCTTTAAATCCTTATGTTTTTCATTCTTCTTTCTCAACAATTCTTTTAATTCTTGGTCAAATCCTTTAACTTTCAATTTTTGCTCGATAGTCTTATTCACCCCCTTCTAGGACTTTTTTAGTATATAATATAAATGAAATGAAATAATATAATTTTATAAGTCTTATTAAATTTAATTTAATAAGTAAATAACTAAAATCAAAATTTATAAAATAATTAATTATGAAATATTGTTGAGTTTAAATAGAAAATTTATAAAGAATATAATAAATTACTATATTATAACTCTATCAATTATGTAAAATTAGAATATTGTTTAGATAAAAATATTGAAAGGGTGTTGTACAATGGTTCAAATATTATTCAAATTATAATGAATAACTATGTCATAATGTAACATTATCAAAATTGAAAAATTAGATTGACATATAAATAAAATAATAATCTTATTATTTTAAGTACTTATTAAATTAAAATTTATTAAGTAAAATGTTACAATTAAATTAATTAAATTTTTTATTTGTCTTATATTTGTAATCATATTTTAAAAATTAGAGCATATAAGTTGTTTAAAAGTAATATTTCTATAAGAAAAGTAGTATAATTATAATTTTTAAAATAGTTTTATAAATTTTAATAGAAAAGAGTTAAAATTAAATTAATTAATTCTTATCATTTACTTATAATTTGAAATTAAAAAATTACATTAAATTTCTTTTGAGTAAATAAGAGTATTGATATTAAAATATTGAAGAAATTTAATAAAACTGTAATAAATTATAGAGAAAATATCAGTAATAGGCGTACTTTAACCCATCTCTTTCTTTTTTGGCATATATTTTTTTGGTTTTTCAAAAGTGAATGTCCATGGAAAAGTAGTTAATTTATGAAAAGTGGCTCTTATTGTCAGCGTTTTCCGTGTTTTGCATTTTGACCCTTTTTTTTTTAGATTAAATGCAATCAAATATTAGATGTAAAATTCATTTAATCTCTATTTGAATTTTATGAGATTAAAAAAATAATTAATTTAAGTATATTTCTTAATGAATTTTTTTTAAAAAAAATATATAAGTTATATTTTTTTTATAGCTAATTCTCGCTTAAAGAAGATACATTTTTATTGTTGTTTATTGCTTATTGTTTTTCAATCATTATTTTTTTAGTTGTTATTTTTTAGTTGTTTTCTGATTGTTATTTTTTATTGTGTCCATTTTTCAGTGTTATTACTTTTTTGTTTTTAGTGTTGTTGCTTTTGTATTTTAATGTTGTTGATTTTTGTTTTTAGTGTTGTTGTTTTTGTTGCTTTTTTTTTTTTGTCTTTTTTTTTTATATTATAAATACACCATAAGAATTGTGAACATGTTACATATTGATGGTCAATAGGCTTAAGATATTTTTTTAAAAAAAAAAAACTTGTTAGACATTTTAATAAACAAATCAATGTAAAAAAAATCCTTATTTTTAAGAATATAAAAGGGCAAAATTTTGTTTATTGCTTGTTGTTACAATAGTTAAAGATATTTATTGTTTGTTTTTACAAGAATTGAAGATGTTTAGTTTATGATCATTCATTTGAAAAAAAAAATTTTGAAGTTAAAAAATCTTGAGAAAAAAAAAAAGAAAACTTTGAGGAAAAAAATGAAGACAATAACTTAAAAAAAAATATTAAGCAAAAAAAATGTTGAGAGTAACTTAAAAATAGAAAAAAAATATTGAACATAAAAAACATTAAAAAAAGATGAACACAGTAAAAAAAATGTTGAGAAAAAAATGAAGACAAAAGAAAAAAATGTTGAGTAAAAAAACATTGATAAAAAAAAAAACAGTACCTTAAAATAGAAAAAATGTTTAGAAAAAAAAAGTTAAGAAAAAAATGTTGATAAAAAACATTGAGGAAAAAAAAAGAAAATAATACCTTAAAAATAAGAGAGGAAAGGAAAGTAGTCTATATTTAAAAAAAATTAGGAAAGTTAGTTTTAAAAAAAGAAAAGTTAGATTTGCAAATATTTTTGGTCAATACGACTTTTGATAATATTTTTAATTTTTTATCTATTTATAAAAAAAACCTAAATTATATATTTAATGAAGTTGTAATATTTAAATTACTATATGAAATATAACTTCTTATTCTTTTTTAAATTTTTATTAAGAAAATAACTAATAATTATCTTATTCTTAATTTTGATCATAATATTTTTTTTACATAAAATTAGTTATAAAATTGAGAAAAATATTAATTACAAAATATTTAAGAAATATCATATAATTATTTAAATAAAATTTATCAAAATTATAATAAATTATGATTATATTAAGTTAATATCAAATTATTATATAAATAAATAATACTTTAATTTTTTAAAACTTTTATTTAAAAATAATAATAACAATATAAAAATATATATTTAATAATTTATTACTATCGTGAGTGTAAATAATTTTTTATTCATGTGTAAAGTAAGTATATATATATATACACACTGATTTTTGACTATTTAATAAAAATAGATAGTAAAATTTTAATAAATAGATAAGTTTTATAAGTGATCTGCTATAAATTTATATGTATAATGAAAATTACTCGGGTTTTAATTAAAAGTAATGTATAAATGGATAAAAATTTTCCAATTAAGTATTTATTTTAGAATGATTTACTTTTATTTTTTGATTATAATATCTATTTTACTCTAAATCAATTTTATAATTTACTTACATTCACTAAAACACTTTTCATCTAATTTTATTTACATTTACTTTTTTCATTATTAATAGGTAATAAATTTTTTTTAACTAGTACAAATGATTAATTCTTAACATTGTAAGAAGAGATGAGGTGGAGGGTTACTCTACTCTCCTCAAACATGATATTTATATCAAAAATAACTTTATAATTTACTTGCATTCATTAAAATATTTTTCATGTAATTTTATATACGTTTTTTAATTTATGAAAAACATAATTAATATATTAATGTTTTCTTTTATTACCAACTTAAAATATTAAAATATAAAATGATGTGATGAAATGTAAAACTTAAATAAATAAAAGAAAGATAAAAATGATTTTTGTTATTTATAAAATACATTACTATAAAAATAATTTAATATTTATTATTCTAATAAGAGAATATTTTAATAATTTTCGTTGATTAATTGATTTTTTAATAAAATTATTTTATATGATATTAATAAATAAATAAATAATTATTATGATGAAATTTTAGAGAGAAAATAGCAATTCACTTCACCCATTATTTTAATAAAAGCTGACCTAAACGTCATGACACGCCCACCCAGTTTTTCTTCAAGTCTGCGGCGTCTATAAACAAACGATAATATCGAAGCCAAAAAATAATGAATGAATATGAACCGTGAAAATGAAAATAAAATCCTAAAAACTGAATCTCAACCGTACGATTAACTCTTGAGATTCAGCAATCAGCTGCAAAGCCCCAAAATGGTACAACAGCAACTAGCTACTACATATTACACCAAAACTTAAAAGCGCCTCTCTATCTCTCTCTCACAGCTCTCGTTTCATCGTCACTAAAAAAACCCCTTTTTATCTCTATTTCTCTGTATCTCTTATCTGCAGAAATTCAGGTACTCTTTTTCTATTTTATTGTTTGTTTATTTATTTTATCATTTTCGCATTTATTATTCTGCAACCTTTTTTTTTTTTTTTTCAATACCTATAAAATGACCTCTTTTTCATGTTTTTAATGTTGTTATTTTATCATTTTTTTTATTGAATTTGAGATCCATCTTTTGTTTTTCTACTTTTTATGTTTCTTAATTGAATGTGGTTTTGTTGAATTAGGGTTTTTGGGTTTAATTTGTTGGTTTTGATCGAATATATGATTGCCTACTGTTGGTCTTTTGATTGAATGGTTTTTTGTTTTTGTTTTTGTTTTTTTTTTTTTTTATTGTTTTGGGTTTTGTTGAATCTAGGGTTTTGGTGCAAAGGGACAATCTCTATCTGGAAATGGAGAATGTGGTCGAGATAGTTGGTAGGCATGATTTAGGAGAGGAAAATGGTGTTGGGCGTCAATTTGTTGGAGATGATAAGGTAGGAGAGAGTGTTGATAGATTGACAGCTGTGGAAGATGAGTTTTTTGAAGAGGCAGTTGATTCCCATGAGCAATTGCAGAAAGAGGAAGCTAAATTGGAGTCAGGGGTTGGGACAGTTAATGATTCAGCTTTGAAACTGATGGAATTGGATGGAGTAGTTGATATTGATGTTGATGTGGGGACTTTTGAGGAGGCTGTTGATGTTGATGTTCCTACTGCTGAGGTTGGGAATCCTGAGGAATTGGATGGAGTAGTTGGCATAGAAGAGATGAAGGATTTGGTGGGTGGTGATGGAGTTGATAAGATTGATGAAGGAGGGACTAGTAAGGAAGTGGGAGATGACGAAGTAAATGGTGAAAAGGAGGTTTCAGAGATTGGTGGCAGTAGAAAAATTGAGGTTTTGGAGGATGTTGAGGTGGATTCTAGTCATCAAGCTGAATCAAGCAGGGAGATTATGCTTGAGGACGGCAAGGAGGAGGATTTGAAGGTTGATGAGATGGGAAATGAATATCAGAAAACCAGTGAACCTGTTGAGGCCCTAGTTGACTTTCAAGAAGATAAGGGTGAAAGTTTTGATGAGAATTTGCCTAAGATTGATGCAGAACATCAAAGTCAAAAAGGCAGAGAATTGGAAGTTGATATGCCTGCCCTTGATTGTGAAAATGGGGTTCCTGAGAGAGAGGTGGATAATTCAAGAAGTTTGAATATGGAGCCACAATATGATAGCAATGGAGATGTGCAGGATGCATCAGCACTCTTGGATTCTGTGCATCAAGGGGAAACTAAGGAACTGAATGAGGAGGCAATAGCTGTGCCAGAAATTCTAAACTCACTTTCAGAGAAGCTTGTGAGTGACAGTAGTGAGGAGCATACAATCCATGAAACTAACAGTAGAGCAGAGGATATCAAGATTTCTCCTCCACCTCACGCTGATGAAAAAGTTAATGGTGTTGGCAAGGATAGTATTGTCATTGAGGAGCTGGTAAAGGAAGCAGAAAAAGTCCAGGAAGAGAAACAAAGCACTAAGGGAAATGGTGAAACGGAAATTCCACCTCCAGCAAAGCATGTTTCATCCTCTGAAAAATCCACTGCTCCAGCTCCCCCACCAGCTCGTCCAGCTGGTCTTGGGCGTGCTGCCCCTCTACTAGAACCTGCACCTCGGTCAGTGCAGCAGCAACAGCGTGTTAATGGAACTATGTCTAATGTGCAATCGCAACAGGTAGAGGATCCTACTAATGGGGAGGGTGATGAGTATGATGAGACTCGTGAGAAACTTCAGATGATCAGAGTGAAATTTTTGCGGCTTGCCCATAGGTTGGGGCAGACTCCCCATAATGTTGTTGTAGCACAGGTTTTATACAGGTTGGGATTAGCTGAGCAGCTGCGAGGAAGAAATGGAGGCCGTGTTGGTGCCTTCAGTTTTGATCGTGCAAGTGCCATGGCTGAACAGCTTGAGGCAGCTGGGCAGGAGCCCCTTGATTTCTCATGTACAATTATGGTTCTTGGGAAGACAGGAGTAGGTAAAAGTGCAACCATAAATTCCCTATTTGACGAAGTAAAGTTTGGGACTGATGCTTTCCAATTGGGCACAAAAAAGGTTCAGGATGTTGTAGGCACTGTTCAAGGGATTAAGGTACGAGTCATTGATACACCAGGTCTTCTTCCATCTGGGTCTGACCAGCGCCAGAATGAAAAGATCCTTCACTCTGTCAAGCGTTTTATTAAGAAAACTCCTCCAGACATTGTGTTGTATCTCGATAGGTTGGACATGCAGAGCAGGGATTTTGGTGATATGCCCCTCTTGCGCACCATAACTGAGATATTTGGTCCATCAATTTGGTTTAATGCTATTGTGGTCCTGACTCATGCAGCATCTGCTCCTCCTGATGGTCCAAATGGTACTGCTTCAAGTTATGACATGTTTGTCACTCAACGTTCTCATATTGTTCAACAAGCAATCCGTCAGGCAGCTGGTGATATGAGGCTTATGAATCCAGTTTCATTAGTAGAGAACCATTCAGCATGCAGAACAAATAGGGCTGGTCAGAGAGTTTTGCCAAATGGTCAGGTTTGGAAACCACATTTATTATTACTCTCCTTTGCATCGAAGATTCTTGCTGAAGCAAACATGCTCTTGAAGTTGCAAGATAGTCCTCCTGGGAAGCCTTTTGCTACTCGATCAAGGGCACCTTCTTTACCGTTTCTGCTCTCATCTCTTCTCCAGTCAAGGCCACAACTTAAGCTGCCCGAGGAACAGTTTGGTGATGATGATGGTCTAGATGATGATTTGGAAGAGTCATCAGATTCTGAGGATGATTCAGAATATGAAGATCTGCCACCATTTAGAAGTTTGACAAAGGCGCAGGTGGCCAAGCTTACTAGAGCTCAGAAAAAGGCATATTTTGCTGAGTTAGAATATAGAGAAAAACTTTTTATGAAGAAACAGTTGAAAGAAGAGAAAAGGCGACGAAAGATGATGAAGAAAATGGCTGCTGCATCTAAGGACCTGCCAAGTGAATATGGTGAAAATGTTGAAGAAGAAACTGGTGGTGCTGCATCTGTGCCTGTTCCCATGCCAGATTTAGCGTTGCCTACTTCTTTTGATTCTGATAATCCCACCCATCGGTATCGTTATCTTGATACCTCAAACCAGTGGCTTGTAAGGCCTGTTCTAGAAACTCATGGCTGGGATCATGATGTTGGTTATGAAGGTATAAATGTTGAAAGATTGTTCGTGGTTAAAGACAAAATTCCTTTATCGTTTTCTGGCCAGGTAACAAAGGATAAGAAAGACGCCAATGTTCAAATTGAATTGGCGAGTTCTATAAAGCACGGGGAAGGAAAATCAACTTCTTTAGGTTTTGACATGCAAACTATGGGGAAAGACTTGCTATATACTTTACGCAGTGAGACAAAGTTCTGTAATTTTAGGAAGAATAAGGCAACAGCTGGTCTATCAGTTACCCTGTTGGGTGATGCCTTATCGGCTGGATTAAAGATTGAAGATAAATTGATTGCTAATAAACGGTTCCAAATGGTTGTTTCTGGTGGTGCAATGACTGCCCGTGGTGATGTAGCTTATGGTGGCAGTTTGGAGGCCCAGCTGAGAGACAAGGATTATCCGCTTGGCCGTGCCCTATCAACACTTGGGCTCTCTGTAATGGATTGGCATGGAGATCTTGCTATTGGTTGTAATATACAATCCCAGATTCCAATAGGACGATCTACAAACTTAATTGCCCGTGGCAATTTGAATAACAGGGGGACAGGACAAATCAGCATCCGGGTAAATAGCTCAGAACAGCTTCAGCTAGCATTAATCGGGCTCCTTCCTCTATTGAAGAAGCTTTTTAATTACCCTCAACAAATGCAGTATTGACAATTATGAAAATCTAGGTTGTTTGTGCTTCAGCAGTCAAATCAATGGTACGAATCAGCTTCTGATGATGGGCATTTTTAGAAGTGAAAAGGCTGCTTGTTCTTTCCTTTTATTTTCTTACCCCTCAAAAGCCCTCCCCTTTGTCAAAGTTTAAGATTTCAACAATATGTTGCCTTGATTATAGTGAGACTAGTTTTCTTTTTTGAAATATTTAATGTGGTGGTTTTTGTTAACATTGAGCCGCCTGGCACACGCTGCTTGTGGATCAACCGCACATCTGAACCTATACATCCTCTATGGGTGTGGAAATTGGTTTCCTATATACGATGTAAAGTGCGTTCCTAGCATAGGCTAAGATCGGATCTGTGGATCTTTTACTTTCCCATTGTAGATGCTAGAAACATATCAGAAGTTTTTGTAGTTTGTCATCCTTTCAAGCATGATGTAATAAACCCATTTAGTTTCATTTGACATGCTTGCATTTGATTTGGTGCATTATATATAGATCAGTCTCAAGGTTATTTTTCTTCAAAATGATTTAATTTTTCTTTTGATGAAAATGTTTTTTCTTCAAATTTTCTGTTCTCAACAATGGAAGATATGGATTTTTTTTTGTCTGGGAAAACAATGAACGGATCATTTTGAATACTTCATTGTTTGTTTTAATTGTGCTTAATTTTTTTCCCCCAATTGTTGATATATTAAGTGCACTTTGAAATGTTGTGATGGGAACCCTTATCCTTGAGCAGTGGGAGTAGCACACCTTGGACAATTGTGTGGTGTTTTTGGTTCGATTTTCTTACTTAACTACGATACTGTTTTCACTAAGTATTATAATCTTGTGTGCTATTGTTTGCGCATTTCATGAAAAAAAGATAAAACACAAATTAAGGAAAATTACTAAAGACTCCTTGAGCTATAGCATATTTAGATCCTCTAGTGTTAAATTTATACAGTACGACAGGGATAAGTATGCTTGATGAACTTGAAGCATGCCATATTGTGGTTTTAAATTTCAGTTTCAGAATTAAAATTCATACCAAAACTAAATATTAGTGGGATAAGGTCCAAATATGACCTTAATATTTTGTCTGATTTTTACATTGACACTTACTGTTTTTTGAGGGCCATTGAAACCATTTAAGCACAACCGTTAATGGTGTAAATTTTTCCGTTATAAGTTGTTGAAGTGGCAGAGTGGGCTCCACTTAATTAAACAAAAAAATAAATATAAAGAGCTTCATGGGAAAACAGAAGTTTCTTCCTCTTTTCCTTTTCCAAACCTAATTTTTCCCGAATCGAGTGTATTGCTCTTTCAAAAGTTCCTCTGGATCCTTCTCCTCGAACATCTACCTCTCTAATATCATCTCTAACATTGACCTTTTAAAATCCATATAAGGGTCTTTTGATTATTTCACCACCGCCTCGCTCTCTTTCACCTTCTCTCATCAGTCTTGCACGACACCATCCGCCGCAGAATTGATCTTCTCAACGGAGACATTTCAATGTCCTTTGAAACTTGCTGTTTGAGTTTCAAATTCTTGTTTTGCTCAGTTTCTTATTCCCGTTTTCTGATTTCTTGATTCTTGCCTCCAATGGGTAGCAGAAATTGTAAGAAGAATCATATGAGAAGCTTCTTAAAGAAAAGAGTAAATTGGTTTCAATGGTTCTTTTGGTTTCCTTTGCTCTCTTGATTTATATTTCTACTGTTTGAATTGACAGTTTCTAATTATGAGTTCTTGAACATGAACTTAATAATTGTGAGTGTCTGCCTCTTAATTTGGGGAAGTTGCAGAAAAATGGGAAGAATGCGATTATGATGAAGTAATGCAGGCGAATGCTATTTTTATGCCACGATGAGTATAATACTTGGGAAGAAGCTGAATCCTGGTTAACAGTTTGGCATATCCACGGCGAGGTGTTCTTATTTCTGACCAACATCCCTATGCTTATGGATTAGAACAGGGTGCTGTTGAAATGATTGGACTCTCTCCATCAAAGAAGAGGACAGTCAAGATACTCCAAGATGTGAATGGAATAGTAAGGCCATCAACGTAGGCTCAAATGTTAGTAGAGCTTTCAAGAAGGGAGAGAGAAGCCAGTGGCAGTGGTTGTGGCGGTGGTAGTGGCAGTAGCAGGGGCGGGCGAAGAGGGTTGAGTGTGGGAAGCGGCTGGATTGTTGAAGTGGAGGGAGGAACTTAACAAATTCTTTTTTTTTATTATTTTCTTTGACAGAACCGGGTCCTACGTGTGCCACATCAGCTGTCGTAACGGAAAACTTAACAATGTTCAAGAGTTGTCTTTGAATGTATTGAATTTGTCAGCATTAAAGGCATAAATGACTCTTGAAAAACATTAGGTGCCGATGTGAAAATGTGGCAAAACATTAGGATCACCTTATCCCAAATAATTAATACATGAGAACGGCGCCATTGGCTATCCTTTATCTACTTGTTGTCAAAGATTTACAGTTTAAATTTTGTCAACATGCTCCTCTTGTTTAGCTTCAGAATATGCATGCTTATCTTGTTTGATTGCTTGTGGGGCTTCAAGCAATAATTTGCCTCATAATGGTCATGAATCGAGTGCCTAAAACTTTTTGTGCAAAAGTTAGCTTCAGAATATGCTTTCTTTGATACGGATATAGATTATTAGATTTTGCCTGTTCCATGATGATTATTTTATTAAGGTGGATTGCAATTATGAACATAAAATATTGAATTTATCTTAGACTATGCATGGTAATAGACCATCCTTTTTGACCCATCATTTTATATAACAAATTTTTGGTAAGAAAATTCCCAAATGGCAAAACAAACTAAACAAAGATACAAAATACTTCATCTCCTGATTTGTTAACAATATATCTCATAACATCATATTTAACAATAGCATTACCAAAATTATAAAATGGCTGGAACTGAATTCTGATAACATTTTACACCCAACGAAACTTTGCACTCAATCGGTGCAGGAAATTGAAATATGCATTCCTCCATCTTCTATTACCCACCAAAGGGCCAACTACACTCCAAAAACTCACAATGAATCCAAGTGCCATGCTCACAAAAAACCAAAACCAATCCACTTCAAGGCCACTATCACCTTCTCCATTTCCATCTAAATTTTCAGTTCTGGGTTTAACATCATTTCCACTGCAATTTTCGAGCGGAGGTCCACAGAGGCCTTTGTTGCCAATGAAGCTTGAGGCACTAAAACTCTGCAATTGAGTTCCTGAAGGAATTTTCCCAGTCAAATTGTTATCAGACAGGTTCAAGAGGCTCAAAAATGTAAGCTTTGTCATGCTCTGAGGGATTTCTCCAACTAAATGATTTTGTGAAAGATCCAGAGCTTCTAATGATCTCATAACACCAATGTCCTCAGGAATTTTGATAAAAGATTATTTTATAAATTCAAGGACTTCAATCCTCCAAGTTTTGTCATTTCCTTTGGAATGTGCCCCATTAAATTGTTGCCAGAAAGATCTATAACCTTTACGAATCTAAGAATAGTGCTATAGTCAACTATTCTTCCTTTCATGACAATTGTAGCATAATCTCGAATAACGTCTCTGCCTCCTCCACCAAAAAAGTTAGAAATTAGGGCTACAGAAACACTTGTAGCCATGGCACTGAAGTTGCCAATACAGCTTGGAATGGTACCAGAGAGATCATTGTGAGCTAGGTCCAGGATTTGCAGAGAAGGCGATTGGCAAAGTTCTGCAGGTATATGGCCATGGAATTTATTTGCCCGAAGGTTCAGAACAAGCATTAATGGAAATCCTGCCCCAACCCAATGTGGAATTTGCCCTATCAGTTCATTTTCTCCAAGGTCAAGTACGGATAATGCTGTACAATTCTTAAGCGACAATGGTATTTCACCTGAGAGGCTATTGTCACGAAGATGTAAAGAATGAAGAGTGGTTCTGGCAATTGACTTGGGGATGCTGCCACTAAAATTGTTATAGCTTAATCTTAGCTGCATTAAGAATGGCCAACTAGACCAACAGTCAGGTATTTCTCCAGACAAATGATTATTGCCAAGGTCAAGAAAGATCATATTCTTCACCTCATGGATCTTGTAACATAAAAATTGTGATATATAACCTGAAAATGAATTGTTCGAAAGATCTAAAAAAGAAACGTTGTAGGAGACGAGGGAGTGGTCCTTCGAAACAATTTGAGCTCAAGTCAATTATTGAGAAAGATAGACCATCAATCTTTGGAACGATGCCATGAATTTGGTTGTGAGAAAGATTTAAGTAAGAAAAGTGTGCAGATGAGTTCCAAAACAGAAGTGGAATGCTGCCTGAAATTCCTGAACTTGACAAGTCCAATTCATATAAAGAGTTTAGCCAATGAAGCCAAGTTGGAAACAGTGGCCCTACGCCCCAAGATCTCAATCGCAAGACCTGAAGATGGATTGGAGGTGGAATCCAATCAGAACTAACTCTCAATGTCAAACGGTTGTTGGATGCATCAAACTTTCTTAATTTTGTGAGATTTGCGAAGTGAACCTCCGAAACATTACCCTCTAACATGTTGTAAGAAATGTCTATCTCCACTAAATTTGTGAGCCCTCCAAGAGAAACAGGGAGAGTTCCACCCAGCTTGTTATGGTCGAGCAACAGATATCTTAAGGACATCAAATTTGCTAAAGCCAATGGAATTGAACCAGAAATGGAGTTAACCGATAGACGAAGATAAACCAAGTTCTCAAAATGCCTGAGATTATTGCTCAAGGAACCAGATACTTGACACTTGTATAAAGCTAAAGACTCTAGCACGTGTAATCCGCATCCTTGCAGAACCTCAAAGATTGAATTTATGTCTTGGCTTAGGCTGACGTTTGCCAGAACGAGTGACCTCAAATTGCAAAAATTTTTGAAGGAACTTGGAATTCCTCCATCTAGTTGAAGGTCATAATTGAATGACAAGTCAAGGCTAATGAGAGAGGTCATGTTTCCAATAGAGCTTGGAATTTTACCTCGCAATGAATTGTACCCAAGATCGAGATGCTCAAGATTGCTCAAATTAAATAACCAACTGGGTATTGACGAATTCAAAAGATTATGAGACAGGAAAAGTTTCTGAAGTGAAGTCATGTTCTGAAAATCTTTAGGGACTGGTCCTTGGAACTTGTTATATGATAGATCAACAGACTTTAGAGTTTTAAGACGAAATACCCAGTTAAGAACTGAAGATTCACGAAAAGAATTACTTGACAAATCAAGAACTGAAAGAGATGAAAAATTGACATTTGCTAGTGACTGAATATGAACAAAACCGCAATTAGACAAATGCAGTTCTGTTAGAGAAGGGAGCTGGCTCATCACCTCCAGCCAATTGAAGGCTTGGCTCAGATTCACAGATCTCAAATCAAGAAACTTTAGCGAATAGAGATTAGAAAGCCAATGGAAACTGTCAACGTATGACCCATAAAAGGTGACCTTTAGATTAAGATATTGCAAATTTGAGAGATTGCCAAGTTCATGAGGAACCATTCCTCCAAATCCTGAACCAGAGAGATTAAGGTATCTTAAACTCTCCATTGAGCCAAGGAATTTGGGAATTTGAATTCCTCCAAAGTTATTATTGCTTAAATCCAAGAACCTCAAATGCTTCAAATTGAGCAAAGATGGGCTAATCTTACCACCAAATATTAGCTTCTTGTATTCCTCTTGAAGGGAATCGTTGTACTCTCCACGCTGATAATCATATTCTTTAAAAGATGGACTTCCAAGATGGAGATCAAGAACATAGCCGGTTAAGTTGCTGCAAATGACTCCGTACCATGTACAACAATCTCCATCACCAACCCATGTTGTGAGCCGGTTTGAAGGATCTTTCAGCTCATGCTTGAGGTTCATGAGAGCTTCTCTTTCGATTGAACTGCAACCTGTGCTATTGGAGCTTGCATAACAGAAGCCAGGACTAACGGTTGCCATGAAGAACAGCCAAAGTAAACGAATCATTGATTTTGACATGAAAATTCACTTGAGTGCAGGTATATTGCAAATGGGTTGCATTTTAAATTGCAAGTTTTATGATTGAATAGGTTCAATGCACAAAGTTAGAGTCTTGTGGTAGATGGGTGGGAAAAGGACCTTCAATTTGAAAGTGTATAGTTTGACCTTAGAATTTTTGCATTTTTGAAAATTTCAAACTTACGTTTCTTCATTTTAATTTTTATACAAAATTATTTTGAAATTTGGAGAAAGTTGCTTTTACAAGTTTTTTTTTTTTTTGAAACTATTTGGTATCCGATATCCTGAAAGTCGTTCAATCCTCTCCCAATTAAGTTGTTGTTTATGAGAGTCGAACCTGACACCAACACAACAAACACTTAGCCGTGCTTAACGAACTGAGCCAACCTTAATTGGTTGCTTTTATAAGTTTCCTTGTCCTTGATCAATCAACTTTCAAGTTCACATTGCAAATCAAAATAAATTTTAAATAGTAAGTCATTCGTCATAATTCCTATCAAATATATTTTATCATATGTTTTAAACGGGTTAGACATATTATAATAATATTAAATTAATTATTAAAAGATTTTTATTATTTTTATCATATATTTTATCTATATTGAATCAGATTAGTTAGAGTTTAATGAGTTCTACATATCGTTGTTTGGAAAAAAAAAAATAACAGTTCATAATTACTGTGGAAATGTGAAGCATTAAAGGATACATAACTACTTTAATGGTTAAGCATAGAAGCAAGCTGGCTCTTAAATTATTACATATTTATGTTCTTTTATTTTATAGTTAAACTAGACATATGCACCCAGAGCCTAGGTGGTATGACGTTTGTCTAAGACGTTCATATGTGGTGGTTCGAATTTCATGAGTGCCCTTCTTTTCTATTCAAAAAGAAAAAAAATAAAATTGACATATACTTGTATAATGTGCAGATGATTTAAAAATATGAATAAAATATTATATAAAAATATTTTAATTTCTAAAAAATAAATTGATAAATGCAATTAGAAAAAGAAACCATATTTTATATTACAACTTCAAAAATAACTGAACTTTTCTATTTAGGCATTACTCTTCCCTCTCAATATGAATAAACAGATAAATAAATAAAGTTTTTCAACTTTCATAAATAACATTATTTATTATAGTGGTATAAAAATTATGAAAGAAAATTACAAAACGAAGATAAATTCAGTTCAATTTTTTAGTTATTATTGGAAATAAAATTGAAATTGATTTAATAACATCCATACCTTCTCAACTTACCAAGAACATTGAACTTTATCACAACCTTTAGAGATTTTGATAGTTGAATGATCAAGTAAAGGATGGACGATAAAATCTAAAAAAAAAATTGATATTCAAAAAATAATTTATATAAAAAGATGAAGAAAATAGTAAGTATAAATGAAAGAAAATTGTAAGTAGAAAAGAATTATCATGAATGATGTGTGTGTGTGTATATATATATATATATATATATATATATAAAAGTAAATGAAAGATAAGATTAAATGCGAAAGTTAAAGAGTTGAAGGAAATAATGATTTGAAAGTTGAAAATTTGAGAAAAATAATGATTTAAGGGTTAAAGAAGATAATAATTGAAACTTAAAAGGTTAAAATCAAAATTTGTTTCAACTTCCATAAAATTTTGAGAGAGAAGAAGAAATAAAATTTGCAAACATATCAAAATCAAATTAATGTTTTTTTTTTTTTTTTATAAATAAATTGACTTTAAAAGTGAACTAAATGAATTGTAATATGTGATTTGTAGATAAGCATTATATATAAAATGTCACTTGACATAACTTGGCTAATTATATAGATACATGCTAGACATTAGTTTGTATAAATAAACAATTTTAATTTACACATATTAATTATTTGTCTATGTTACTGCACGTTAATTAGAAAAAGTAATTTTTCTTAATAATTATTCATTTATTTTTTGATTTTTAGAAACAAAGAAAAAAAATGAAAATAGTGATAGTAAAAGAATGGAAATGATATAAACTTTTGAGTGTTAAAATAAAGATCCATATAGTGGTGATAGTCATAATAGCTCTTTAACTATCTTTAAAAAAAAAATAATGGAACACAAGTATTTACAATAATTTAAATGAGATAAATAGGAATTCAAGAGTTTTTAATTTTATAAAATAAATAGAAATACTTAATAAGATCTAATTTAATTTTATAAAAAATAAAATAAAAATAAAAGAAATAAAAACAACAATCATTATAAAAATTTTAAATAATAAACCATAAAATTAAAGGGTCATAAAATATGAATAATTCACAATTCATTAGTGCAAAAAATTATTAACATAATTAACAAAATTCCTAAATTAAAATAAAAATTGAAAAAATAAAAAATTTTACACGAAAAAACATTATACATGGCAAAATAAAAAATCATATTAACATATTAAATATTTTTTTGACTACTTTTTTGTGGACTAAAAATGTAAAATAAAAATGATCACTTTAAACTTAGGGTTGTAAATGAGCTGAATTGCTCATGAGCAGCTTGGTGTTCGACTCAATAAAAAGCTCATTTAAGCTTGTATTTTAAAACTCATTTAATGAACGAGCTGAGCTCAAGAAAGACAAAGCTCGGTTTGTGAAACTCGCGAACAAGCTCGAATAGAAGCTCGTAATTTTAATATTTAATAATTTAATTTTAGATATATAATATATACATTCTTACTGAAAAAAATATTAAAAAAAATATATTATTAGAATAAAATCATAATTTTTATTAAATATATTATAAATTATTTTAATAGATAATGTAATTTAAATTTGTTAATGTATAATTTTAATTTATAGTTTGTATTTTTTAATATTTCTTTAAGCTCGTTTAAGCTCGTGAACACCAAGTGGCATGACAATCTTGATTCGATTATAGACGAACTAAGCCTGAGCTAGTTAAAGCTCGGCTTAGATTGGCTTGATTACAGTCCTATTTAAACTCAATTCATATAGAGATATGAATAAAATATATAAACTCAAAAAATAAAAATATAATCTAATATGAAATTTATATACAACAACAAAGTATGAATAAAAATTTAGAGAAACCTTGAAATTAAAAATACGCAATCCTAGGAAAATCTTGTTTTTCGAAAACAAATAAGGTTTCATAAATACATAACAAAAGAAAGAATAGGTGCAAAAACTCAATGGAAACTATTTTAACAAATAGAGTTAACTGTGTTGCATTAGTAAAGTAAATAAATCATTCCGTCAAAATTTCAGAAAGGATAAAAATTGTATATACATTGTTGGGTTTCATAATACATGCACATAGTGGAAATAAAATTTTAATAACAAGAACCCTCACATAGTCCATGCAATTCAATTAAAAAATGGGTTCTAAAATCTTACCATAAACAAAAATAAGCAAGATGGTTGGAAGGATAAGAGGAGATTTATGTCATCACCCAAACCCAAAGGTTATGACCGGCACTATAAAACAAGAATTCACATGAATCCGAAACCCGTAGTAAGCGTAAAACATAAAATTCATACAAAACATGATCATAAATTTACCTTAGAATTAAGAGCTTTTTAAATTTTAAAAAGTCATCCATAGATAATATCATAATAAAATATTTAAATATACAACTCGAGGATATAACATGTGCTAAAGTTAGCATAACACACTACAACGAGAACATACTACTACTGCAACGTTTATGAAACACAAAGAAAGGGTAGTTTAAAATTTACATAAGTCAGTCGGTGAAGAATGGGTATGGCAAAGAGAACTATTATGGGAAGCTTGTAGAGAGAAATCCTGAAAAATAATTGAGGGGAATAAAACCTCACTAAGTGAATTATCATTATATATATGCATGCAACCTAAGGGTACAAGCAAACAAGCATCATAATAATATTTATTCTATATTTATATTTATTTAATTTATACACGCATTTCAGGAAAATGATAAAAAAAATATTATCACATCAATGCAACTAGATACAGATGGACATATATGGACAAAACTAGAGGATCGGAATAGAACCCTAAGATATCCGTAACTTCAATCAGTGTATCTCACTGGCCATTAGGCCTTCTTGAATCCAATATAATATTTTTTTTTTCAATTTGGCAGTGGATTAGCCCTAAGACTCTGAAAGGTCAATCAAGTAGTTGCAATCTTGCTGTTGGCATGACTGGCCCCGAGTCCTTGAAAGGTCAACCGAGTTGTTGCAGCCATACCCCTTTTCTATATAAAAAATCTCAATAAATCATTTTAACTATATGTCCATATCATATAACTTCATATCAAATCAAATTTCATATCCTATCATCTAGCGTACAGGTGCACACACAATCCTAGTGTAGCTCACTAGGTAGCATGCTCTACTACTGTCCTCTAAAAATATCACATCACAATAACAAAAATCATATTGATATATAGTAATCACTATAAGATAAATAACAAATAAAGGTTTAATGCAACATAGCATATTTATTTCACATTAAAAATAAAATATATGGATGCTGGGTAAGAATTTTTATATGTAATGCATACACATAATAACTCATAGGTCGAACGTGCTCCTCAGTGATAACTCGACTGACTTTGTCCTATAGGCCTAGCTCCCGGTGTGGTTATAGGAAAAATAATAAAGATAAATAAAATTAAAATCCTACCATTATACTTTCAAAATTTATAAGGAAAAGACTCAATCTGATATACAATACTAATTAACTCAATAACTAACACATACTGATATCACATTTTATGAGAAACCTACTAAAAATTCGGTAAAATCTCCTTTGTAAAACGGACATTTCTCTATTGAAAGTAGAGCTATTCCAACACAAAACAACACTTGTATACTCTCCACAACATAGTAGAGTTGGGCCCCTGAACTATACTTTATGCCCAACCGAGTACCAATACAGATGTACATATAAAAATAATACAATTTATCAAAGCTAATAACATATCATATAATTTAATTAAGTTATTACAATTTAATTTATTTAAATAGTTGAGACATAAAGGAAATTCATTTTCAAACATTTAATAAAATTCTCATTTAACATAACTTAAATCACAATTTAATACAATTAAAAATTGTAAAACTATCTTTAAACTTTCATAACTAAAATTGTTTTTAAATATAAATAGGCTACTTAAATAATCCAAATATATAATAAAAATATCAAAGAACCCATTTAAGCTTTTTTTAAAATAATAATAATTATTTTCCAAAATTATTTCCGATTAACTAAAAATTGCAATTTACTTATAAAAATTATTTTCATACTTTTATTATTTAAAATCAGTCTTAAACATGTTAAATAACTATAAATTTAATTAAAACTAAATAAACCATAAAATATAAGTTTTCTAAAAAAAATATATTTAAACAAAATCCTATAAAAAATTATATCTCAAATTCTACAAATAATTTCATAAAAATCCCTTTATAAAGATTAATCTACATAATTATAGTATTTATTAAAAATATAAAAATCCCTGAGTCCAGAATAGTAACCCGAAACTCAAAACCTAGAAATTCGAAAAAAATAAAAAAAATTATAAAAAAATATATCAATAGAAAAATCTCAACTCCAATTTCACTTTTCATAACTGCTACCAAGCCTAATTCTTACTTAATTAAGAGAAATTAGCCAAGAATCCTAAAAATATTTTACCTCAAATCGAGGTGGTTGCTGGTGAGGATTGGGTTAATTGATGGAGGGATAATGTTGCTTAGAAGGAGATGAGTTCAACGAGACCGGGGGCAATGGCTGGTGACACCGGAGGTGACTTTTTTCTCCTTGGCTCGCCAAAAAATGGAAGAGGGAGAGAGAAAAAAAAAAGGCTGGCCGAAGAGGGGAGTTGCTGGTGATGTCTGACTGCTACTGGTGGTGGTGGTGGTGATGGTTGGTACAAAGGTGGTGGCTATTGGTGAGGGAGGGAAGGAAGAAAGAAGACAACAAAAGGAAGAAAAAGAAGAAGAAAAAAAATAAAAGAAAAGGATTTTTTTTATAAAGTACATACAATATATTTAAAATAAAAATTCCTCCCACTTTATACACACACACACACATATATAAACATACTCTTAAAAAATTATTAAAATTAACTAAAATACTAATTTAACAATAATTTAACAAAAATAATATTTTACACTTAAGAATCCATAATTTAATATAATAATTAAAATACTGGTTATTGCAATTTTCCCTCCTTACAAAAATTCATCTTCGAATTTTAACAAATAGAAAAGAGTACAAGATTTCACTAAGGAAAAAGATAAGAATATGCCACCCACATCTCTACCTCAATCTCCCACGTGTGCTTTATAACATTGTTGTTCCTCCACAAGACTTTGACCATAGGAATCTGCTTAGAATGCAATTGAGGAACTTGATAATCAACGATTGCAATTGGTTCCTCCTCATAAGTCAAATATTCATTCACTTCCACACTCTGGGGTTACAAAACATGTGAAGGATTCAAAATATATTTCCTGAGCATTGAAACATAAAACACTGAATGCACTTGAGACAATTTTGGAGGTAAAGCCAATTGATAGGCAACTATACTAACTTTCTCCAGAATCTCAAAAGGTCCTATATATCTCAGTGCCAACTTTCCTTTCTTGCTAAATCTCATAACACCCTTCATTGGTGATACCTTCAAGAATACATAATCCCCAACTTGGAATTCCACATCCTTTCGCTTTGGGTTTGTATAAATTTTCTACTACTAGCTATCGTTTCCAATCTTCTTCTGATTAAAGCAACTTTCTTAGACATATCCTTATTATTTTATGGTCTAGTAAGCTCTCTTTCCAACTTTATTCCAACACAGAGGGGATCCATACTTCCTTCAATACAAAGCTTCATATAACACCATCTTAATACTACTGTGATAACTATTGTTATAGGTAAATTCTACCAATGGAAAATGATCATCCCAACTACCTCCAAGATCCATTAAACACATTCTCAACATATATTTAAGTGTTTGGCTTATTCTCTTAGACTGACCATCTGTCCGAGGATGAAAAGTAGTACTAAAATCAAGCTTGGTACCCAAAGGTTCCTGCAACTTATGCCAAATCATGAGATAAACACTGAACCTCTATTAGAAATAATAGAAATAGGCACCCCGTGAAGACAAACAATCTGCTTGATGTACAATCTAGCCAATTTAGCCATTAGGTAAATAGCTTTAACTGGTAGAAAGTGAGATGATTTTGTTAGCCTGTCCACTATCACCAAAATGGAATCGTATCCATCCTTTGAATGAGGTAACCCTGTCATAAAATCCATGGTGACTCTCTCTTATTTCCACTCAAGAATTAGAAGAGGCTGAAGTTCTCTTAAAGGTTTCTAGTGCTCTGCTTTCACTTGCTGACAAGTTAAACATTTGGAAACAAACTCTCTTACATTTTTCTTCATTCCATCCCATAAATAAATATCCTTTATATTATGGTACATCTTAGTAGAACCAAGATGTACATTGTAAGATAAATGATGAGCTTCCTCTAAGATCTATTATCTCAAGTTATCCTCATCAGGAACACACAACCTTCCACTAATCCACTGAACACCTTCATCATCAAGATTAAAATAAGCAAACTTCCCTTTGTGAACTTTCTTTACAAGCATTAACAATTCAGAATCTCAGCTTTGAGCTGCCTTGATCCTATTCCTTAATATCGATCAAACTCTGAACTAGGCTAGCAATCCTCCTGACTTGGTTGTCTTCATCCTTAATCCTTGGTCTACTAACTTACGCATCTCTTAGATCAAATGCCTCATTTCCACACTAATGTGAGCAAGACTACCTTGAAGACTTCTTACTTAATGCATCTAGCACTACATTGGCTTTGCCTAGATGGTACAAAATGTCACAATTATAGTCTTTCAGAAGTTCCAACCATCTTCTTTGTCTCAAATTTAGATATCTCTACTGAAAGATATACTTTAAACTCTTATGGTCAGTGAAAATCTTACATGTCACCCTATACAAATAATGTCTCTAAATTTTGAGAACAAAGATAACAACGGCCGTCTCTAGGTCATGAGTAGGATAGTTCTGCTCATGCTTCTTCAATTATCAAGAAGCATAAGCTACTACTCTACCATTCTGCATCAATACACAACCTAGGCTAACTCTTACAATACATGTGATGTCAACACTAGTGATGTAGTCAACTTCTCCTTTAGCAGTTGAAAGCTATTCTCATATGCTTCTGACCATACGAACTTCACATTCTTCTGAGTTAAATGGGTTATAGGTGTTGCAATCCTTGAGAAATCCTAAATAAAACCTCCTATAATACCCTGCCAAACCCAAAAAACTTTGAATCTCTGTAACTGGTGTCGGTCTAGGCCATTTAGATACTACCTCAATCATCTATGAATCTACTTGAATACCATCCTTAAACAATACATGCCCAAGGAATGTCACACTTTTAAGCCAAATATCACACTTAGAGAACTTAGCATAAAGTTGATATTCCTTTAGTGTCTATAACACTATTCTTAAATGATACACATGACCTTCCATACTCTTTGAACACTTTATTCATCATATTCATAAAAGCTACTGGTGCATTGATCAATCCAAAAGACATCACAATAAACTCATAATGGTCATATCTCATACGAAATGGTGTTTTAGAAATGTTTTCTTTTATGATCTGTAACTGGTGATAACCTAATCTCAAGTTAATCTTAGAGAAGAACTGTGCACCCTGAAGCGAATAAATCATCTATCCTCAGGGGTGGATACTTGTTCTTGATAATCACTTTGTTCAATTCTATATAGTCAATACACAATCTGAGTGTACCATCCTTCTTCTTAATAAACAATACTAGTGCACCTTATGGAAAAGTGCTGGGTCTAATGAAACCCTTATCCAATAACTCATGCAACTGCTCTATAAACTCTTTCAACTTTGCAAGAGCCATCCTATAAGGTGGCATAGAGATAGGAGCTATACCTAGAACCATATTAATGCAAAATTCTATCTCTCTATAAGATGGTAAACCTAAAAATTCATTAGGGAAGACATCAAGGAACTCACAAGTTATAGGAACATCTGAAATAGATTTTTGTTCTACTGTTGTGTCCCTGACTAGAGCCAAATATTCCTAATACCCCTTTCTAAGCATCTTTCTTGCTATAATGGCTGAGATAAGATTCCGAGGTGTATGACTCTTATCACCTAAGAACTTAAATTCCTTTTCACTTAAAATACTAAAAATCACCACTTTATTATGACAATCCAAAGTGGCATAATGCTGAGACAACCAATCCATTCCTAGGATTACATTAAAGTTAAACACATCTAGCAACACCGAATCTATTGGTAACTCTCGGCCCTCTATTAACACTGGACACCTAAGAAAGATAACATTGATGTCCAATGAATCACTCAAAGGTGTGGAAATTGATAAAGGAGTTGTCATCCTCATAGCTTGCTAACTCGACTTCAAAGAAAAAATAGGAGATATAAAAGAATGGGTAGCACCTGGATCAAGTGAAACTATAACCTCAAGATAACATACCAAAAGTGTACTTACTATGACTCCATTGGATGCTTCAGCATCCTACTGAGTGAGGGTGAAAACTCGAGCTTGTCCTCTACCTCCCTATTGACTGGTAGAAGCCTGCCTAAAACCTTTAGCACTGCCTCTGCCTCCTTTACGTCACCTCTACTGGGCTACAAACTGAGAAGTACCCTAACATTGGAATGGTGGTGGCTAAAATTGTGTTAGGCCTACACTGGCTATAGAAGATTGAGGAAATTACTATTAAAAACCTAAATGAGGACATGATCTAGTATAGTGCTCAGTCTATCCACTTCTAAAGCATGCTTTCAGAGCCATATAACATGGTCCCTAATAGCCTTTGCCACAAGTCTGAAAAATAGACCTTGCGCTACCATAGCTCAAACTCTGACCACTACTACTGTTGGTAGCACTGGAACCAAATCTGATAGGCCTACGGGTCCCATTATGACCATGTCTACCACTCCTATAGACCCTATGTGGAGGTCTCTGGCCTTCCTAAAAAGGTCCTTTAGGCTGACTACTACCCCCCATATGAAATGTTGTATATTGTGCACTCTGAGATTCTCTTACTTTAGCACCTCTAGTTTAATAATAGTCAGGCATAACTCCCTACCTAATGAGCCGCTACTCAATCTTCGTAGCTAACTCCATCACTTCCTTTAGACTTAAGCCTACTATAGCCTTCCTGGCAAAAGCAGTCCCCAAGCTAGTGACATAAGTAGTGATGAAAAAATATTGATCCCTCATCATATCCTTAGCATAGGGCACAGTTTGAAAAACTCCCTTGTATACTCCTCCATTGATTGATCACCTCTAGATATATTAGTCAACCAAATTTTGTAGCTCATCCTTATCGGTTTTGGACAAAACTATCTTATAAACCTCTCTTTAAATTGAGCCCAAGTAAGCATAGTCATGTGGGGTTGAATCATTTAAATAAACCAATCTAACACTGCCCCTTTAATAGATAACTCCACAATGAGCATCCTCTGATACTTAGTATGCCCTATCTAAGTCCTCAACTCAATAGCACGAAGAAAATTTAGTGGATCATAAGTCCCATCATACAAGATCATGCTGACTCTAGCATGAAACATTACTGCCTCTAGGTCTAACATACCTATAGTTCTCTGCTAAAATAAAGCCTACATAAGTGGTATCGCTTGAGGCATAGCTGTTGCATCCTACTGAACTCCTGGTGCATAAGTAGCATTAATAAAATCCTGAGCCATAGGCTCCTTATCTTGCTATTCTTGTTGTCTACAGTGACCACCTGCTCCTTTAGGTCTACCTCTACCCCTATGCCTAGCTGGTTGTGGAGCTTTATCCTGATAAGACTCTTCATCACCACCCTTGTCGGCTGGTGAAGTGACTCGCTCTCTCCTCATATTGAAAAGAAAAGAAAAAAAACACATAATTTAGGTAATAACAAACATCCTAATAGTTATGCATAAAAATAAAAGCAAGGAAGATTTTTCAAGGACATAGTCAAACCTAATTACTACAGTAGTTTCAAAGAAACTCAAACTCTACCAACCTAGGTCAAACAATACTAAACCTAGGCTTTGATACCAACTTTGTCATGACTCAAACCTAAAGGTCATGATCGATGCTAGGGAATGAGAATTCATATGAATCTAAAACTCATAGCAAGTCTAAAACATAAAATTCATACAAAACATAATCATAAATATACCTCAAAATTAGAAAATTTTTAAATCTTAAAAATTTGTCCATAGATAATATCATAATAAAATATTTAAATATACAACTTGAGGACATAACATGTGCTAAAGTTAACATAACACACTACAATGAGAACATACTACTATACAACGTCTATGAAACACAAAGAAATGTAGTTTAAAGTTTACATAAGTTAGCCATCAAATAATGGGTCCCGTGAAGAGAACTACTATGGGAGGCTTATGGTGATGAATCCTAAAAAATAATTGAGGAGAATCATACCTCTCCAAGTGAATTATCCTTATATATATACATTAAACCTAAGGGTACAAGCAAACAAGCATTATAATAATATTTATTTTATATTTATATTTATGCATGCATTTTAAGCAAATGCTAAAAAAAATATTATCACATCAATGCAACTATATAAAGATGGAGATAAATGGACAAAACTAGAGGATCAGAGCAGAACCCTAAGATATTCGTAACTTCAATCACTGTACCTCACTGGCCATTAGGCCTTCTTGAATCCAATATAATATTTCTCTTTTCCAATTTGGCAGTGGATTGGCCCCAAGACCCTGTAAGGTCAACCTAGTTGTTGCAATCTCACTGTCGGTATGACTAGCCCTAAGACCATGAAAAGTCAACCAAGCTGCTACAACCATACCCCCTCTTTATATAAAAAAATCAATAAACCATTTTAACCATATGTCCATATCATATAACCTCATATCAAATTAAATTTCATATCCTATCATCTAGCGTACTGGTGCACACACAATCCTAGTGTAGCCCACTAGGTAGCATGTTCTTTTACTATCCTCCAAAAATATCACATCATAATAACAAAAATCATGTTGATATATAAACAAAATCTAGGTCAAGAACATAATATTCACATACATACATGATATATATATATATATATATGACCTTGAACACAATATTCACCGAAATTCATTAATTGACTTTAAACTGAAATCAAAATAGAATTTAAGGTATTAAAAAGAAAAAAAATTGAAATTATGATACCATTTGAAACAAGGATTAAAGTTATGGTATTAACGGTGCAATAAACCCCTTAATTTTCATTAAACAAAACTATGTATTGTAGTTTGACGAGGAAGATGAAAATCACATCTAACCATTATCTCTAAACCAACTTGGCCATGGTAAGGTAACTACAACAAAATAAAGAAAAGAATTGGGAAGATCAAAATCCTAAAACATAACGGGAAAAATTTAGCTATGGTATGGTGTCGTTTATATCAATTCTAGGGAGGTCAATTTTCATAGTATCACTTTGGTTATCATCCAAGTGGGGTGAGAATATAATATATTTCTTGACTTTGAAGTTTAATTTAATTTTTTTAAAACTTCAAGATAACATGATTATGTTTTGGACTCTAAAGAATCTAGATTAATATTTTTTTTACTAATTTGAATGGATAAGGTTATTAAACTCGCTTTTTTAATCTAAAATTAACCGTAGAACCACACATTTGCATTCTAAAATTAAATTGTAAAATAATAAAATCTTACAAATATGTTAACTAAACATATTTTGATATCATATTTGTTTTATCATAAATTTTGCTTTAATATAGTGATCTACTTCAATCATTATACCCAATTCTTTTCATGATTCCAAAAAAATTAAACAAGACAATAGTCTATAAAAAATTAAAAAGACAATAAAGTAAAAGAATAAATAAATAAATAACATTTTGTTAACATGTCTTGTATCATGACAAATTAAATTATAAGTTGAGAATCATAAAAAAAAAAAACAAAAAAGTCTATGTTTATGATAGATAGCATAAAAATTATTCGTAGATATAATCAATTTTAATCAATTATAGCAAACTCATGGTTTTAAGCAATGTTTTAATCAATTAGGCATATATGTTTCTAAGTCTTTTGTGGAGTTTTCTTATGTGGAGTTTTTAAAGCAATTTCCTTTATGTGGAGTTTTCTCTCTACCATATTTTAGAATTTTTAAAATTTGGCTAGAGTTTTACTTTGTTTTGTAACATTATATTGGGTTTTATTATTTTATTTTTTTTATGTTAGTTTTTGTTCTATATCTTTTTAGTTATTCTTTAATCAATAGCTAAAGAACATGAGTGACTGTGTGAAATTTTGCACTTACTTGTATTGAGAAAGTGGCTATTAATTTATGAGTGAGTGAACTTAATAAAATTAATTCTTTTCACCATGTCTATTGTCATGTTGGGTGTTATCTTGAAAACCTTTCAATTTGAGGGTTCTTTTGGGTGGTATTCAAGGAGTGTGGAGATTAAACAAAGGTTTTAAATTACTAAAGGTTGGTTTTTGTCTTTTTGTTTGTGAGTTTTAAGTCAAAGGCAAATTGTAGTAGGTTTTGAAAGATCAACCTTGGAATTTTGATCACCAATCAATTTTACTTGATTAATTGAATGATAAGGAATAACCTTCTAAAGTTGTTCTTAATATTTATTCTTTTTAGGTGTAAATTCGTAACCTTCCTCTTAATAGAAATGTTGACCCATTGCATGATCAAGGTCATGATCAATCTCAAATCAACCTTGGTTTTGACTTTAAGAATTAATTTTAGTTGCTAAATTTTATATTTTAGTGTACTTATAAGTTAGGTTTAAGGGTGCAATCAATAGGCTTTGAATTAAACTCCAAATAAGACCATTTAAAGGTTTAATTACCCCTTACAGTCATGAGGATGGTCATGGGCATGAACCAGATGAAGAGTTGCATGTGAAGAACTCTACGTCACTCATGAACTATCCTCATGGTCATAAAGAGTCTCTTCACGGTCGTGAGGAGCATGATCATGAACATGAGCATCTTGGTAGCTTTTATAATAGCCATTTTAGAACTCCAACAACTACATAATTGACCCTCACGATCATGACACCTCCCCTCATAACTGTGAGCATTAGAATTCCTATAAAAAGTGAAAGAAGCATTAAATGAAGTTAGAGAAGTGTTAGGGAAAAAAATTAAAGCTCCAACAGTCATATTTCACAACCTCTACTATATATACAAGCACAAGACTACATTTAATGAGTTAGAGAGCTAGTGGATGAAATTTATTGTGAAAATTCATTAAGCCAAACTAAAATTCTTTCACATTTTTCTTTATGCATTTATTTCTTGTAAATAAACTCTTATTGAGTTCATAATTAGCCATTTAGTGAGAGTTGAATTGTGTGTTATAGTTAGGTTTCTACTTTATCTCTTTATTGGCTTAAATAAAGGGAAGTAAGGATCAACTTTAGTGGTTTGATTTTAGCGTTATCCATTGAAAACATTTAGTTTTTTTATTATGGTTTGAGTTGAGCCAATAAAAACTCATTTATGTGAAGGTTTGATTTAAGCCTTGAAAAACTCTTGTAAAGGTTTGAGTTAAGCCTTGAAAAACTCTTATGTAATCAATCTTGGAAATAAGATTAAAGTGAGTGGTTTGTAAATCCTAACTTGGGGGATAAGTTATTTGGAGATGTAGGATTGGTTATAATCCAAACTCCTTAAATAAAGTGTCTCAACCTCTGCTCTCTTAATCTTCTTAAATTTTCTTTAAACTCCATTAATCTTTATTTTTAATTTCTTTAGCTCTATTCACCCCATCTAAGGCACTTACAGTTAGTATCAGAGCTTGGGTTGTAGGTACTTCATTACTAGAATTCAAGATCATGGGGAGTTAATCTTTTTCTTTTCAAACCTTTAGACCTTTCTTTGATGGAAGTGATTACCCCCATTGGAAGCATAAAATGAAGATATACTAAGATAGTGATCCCATAAGACTATGGGATGTAAGTCTAGATGGATGGAATCATCTTATAAAAAGAGTGGAAGGGGTTGAAGTTCTAAAAGATAAAGGGAGATGGTTACAACAATAAAAGGAAGAAATTTTTAAAAACAAGAGAGCCATGACCATTCTTATTATTTCCATGTCAAGAGAGGAATAAGGCAAGCTTTAACATTGTATATCGACCAAAGAGATGAGGGAGACCTTAAAAAAGTATTATAAAGGAAACATCCAAGTAAGATTCAAGAAAGTTTAACTCTATGTCCATGAGTATAAACTCTTTAAGATAAAGCCTTATGAGAGCATTACCAAAATGAAAAATTGATTGAACTCCCTCTTAACAACCTTAAGGAAGTTGGGTAAGTACTATTCAAAAGAGGAGATCAACACTAAAAATTCTAAGAGTGCTACCCAAGAAGGATTGGGAGTCAATGATGACTTTAATTGAAGAATCTCATGACCTCTCCGAGATCTCAACCAATATGCTCATTGGTAAGCTTCTCACTTATAAGCTTACCTTAAGGCAAAGAGAAGAAAAGCAACAAGGGAAAGAGGAGAAGAAGAAAAGCCTTGCATTCAAAGTATCATAAGACTCAAGTGATGAAAATGACATTGAAGACTTAAGTGAAGATGATATGGAGATTACATCATTCACTAAATACTTTATGGAGTACTTGAAAAAGAAAAATTTATGCAAGCATAAGGAATTCAAGAGTGGTGGATTCAAGAATATGCTTCAAGTGCAAGAGGCCTGATCATATTCAAAATGAATGTCCCAAGCTCAGGCATAAGCATAAGGAAGCAAAGGAAAGGAGAAAAGCTTTCAAAGCCATTTAGGATGATTCATCTAAATTTGAGATGGAGGAGGAACAACAAGAGCCATTAAACCTTTGCTTTATGGCCTTAGAGGGAAAATTTAAAGTACGTCTCCTATCTAATTCATCTTTTGATAATTCTTGTGATGATTTGTGTTATGATAAGCTTGATAACGATGAGTATCTTGATGATGTGAGCTTTTTAGTTAAAAAACTAGTCTTAAAGTGTCAAAATTTACTTTTAAAGAAGAATGTTCATAAATAAAAGTTTTCAAAATTGGCTTAGAACTTTAAGGAATTGAAATTAGAATTTATAAATGTTACTTCCTTAATGTTACTTCCTTAAATGAAAAACTCATTCTTGATTTGAAAGCTTCAACTTCTTTAACAAACGAGTTTAATAAAGTTAAGAAAGAAAATGAAATGTTTTCAAAAGAGATTTTAGGACTTAAAAACTCTATTTCAAATTTCACAAAGGAAAGGAGACTCTTGATAATCTTTTAAATTCTTAAAGATTTTCAAGTGGGAAATTTGGACTTGATCTTTCTAATAGAGCCTCTACATCATTAAGTCCTCCAAAATTTTTCATGGCTACTTTTCATTCATCTCGCACTTATTGTTAAAGCTCTGAAGGTTGAGATTCTGAAACTAAAAGTCTTATAAATTCTAGTGCTAATGGAAAGCCTCTAAAGGCTAATATTTCCAAGGGTCAAGGTTTCAAAGCTAAAGGCAAGAAACCTTAAACATATCATGCATTCATGTATAGAGGCACATATATATGCACACTAGGACTAAAAAAGTCATGCATTGTTGTGATTGCAAGTTGCGTATTCATTCTTAGACATTTATGTCTAGAAAAGCCATCAACTATCATAACCATGCTAAAGTTGCACATGTTGGTAAGCAAAATAGAATTTCAAAAATTAGATGCTTTTATTACATGAAATTAGGACACACTAACAATGTGCATTACTATACAAAACTTCATATTAAACTCCTATCCAAGGACTATTTTGAGAGAAACAAACCAAGACCAATTAAGATTTGGGTACCAAAAAGTGTTTGATCTCATATTATGTTAGGATGGTTGAAGTTGACTATATGATAATTAATGATGACCTAGTAAAATTAATCTACATGACTTGTCATTAAACATGAAAACATTAATTATGTCCAAGGAAAAATTGACCTTTGCATAATCAATATAATTTTCAAAATTATATGATTTTGGAATGCTATTTTTCATGGCTTTTCAATAGTTTTTTCTTTAATTGGAATCACTTTTGATATGTCTTATCTTTTAAAACTCTTTGAACTACATATTGAGAATCATTATTACTATTAAAAAAATTGTAATATATGCTATGTTTGGCATATATTACACTTTTCATGATTAATATTTCATTTAATTTTTATTAGGTATGAATTGGTATTATACCTTTTTTTTTACTTGGTTTACTATTTTTTCAATTGGTATCCTTTTTTTGGCATCCATTTCTTTTTTTTTTGGTGCCTTTGCTTTCAATTAATACAATTCATCTTAGTTGTTTTACTTTCTCATAATTCATTTGACATTTTTATTTCCTCCCTTTAAATCATATATCAAGGGAGATTGTTGACTCTTTGTATGATCAAGGTTATGATCAATCTCAAATTAACTTTGGTTTAACTTTAACAATCAATGTTAGTTGCTAAATTTTATATTTAAGTGTGTTTATAAGTTAGGTTCAAGGATGTAATCAATAAGCCTTGAATTAAAGTCCAAACAAGGCCATTTAAAGGTTAAATTGCCCCTTACGATCCCCTCATAGTCGTGAGGAGGATCATGGGCATGAACTGAATGAGTTAAGTTTAAAGAACTCTGTGCTACTCATTATTGGCCCCTATGGTTATAAGGAGGCCCTTTATGGTCGTCTCACGACCATCAGGAGCATGATCACTACCATAAGCATCCTAAAAATTTTTGTAATGGCCATTTCAGAGCTCAATGGCTACACAATTAATCCTCATGATTGTGACACCTCTTCTCATGACTGTGAGTATCAGAATTCTTAAAAAGAGTGAAAGAAGCATTAAATGAAGGTGGATAAGTGTTGGGTATGAAAATTAAAGCTCCAATAGCCATATTTCACACCCTTCACTATGAATATAAGCTCAAGACTTTACTTAAAGAGTTCAAGAGTTGGTGTATCAAATTTATTGTGAAACTTCATTGAGCCAAACTTAATTTCTTTCATGATTCTCATTATAAATTTATTTCTTGTAGATAAAATCTTATTGAGTTTGTACTTAGTCATCTAGTGGTATTAAATTATATGTTATAACTAGGATTCTACTTTATCTCTTTTTTGAGTTAGTGAGGATCAACTTTAGTGGTTTAATTTTAGTGTTATCCATTAAACACACTTTATTTTCAATGTGTCACCTAATCTGGCTTACTCCAATACTAGAACAATTAATTCTCCAACCTCAACCAACCACTCTCTAAAGTCCTAGAACGATTAATCCAGAAAGGCTTACTCTGACCCGAATGCCCGAATGTCCTAGGCTACGACCCCAATAACTACTACAAGTTTCACTAAGTAGCTAGCCACTCCATAGACACTTGTATTCACCTCAAACATGAGATCTAAAACCTAATAGACTTCGAAAAAATCATAGACCTTTAAAAATCCAACTCCAAACCAAACACTAGAAACAATCCTTTCCTTAACTACTGAAATGTCCCACCACTGGTCACCATGATGATTTACTCAGGACTGAGTAAAGATGAGGTGCTAAACTCCTTTAAAAGCCTAAACCCTACAACTAATGGAGAATCTCTTGATGCCTCTAGAGGAGTTGAGGATTTTTTGGGGCAACCCTCAGGGAAATTTAACTATAAGGTGTTAAATTCCAAACAGCCCTCTACAGATATCCCATTTGAATTCAATTGTGGCCTTAGGATGGGGTAATGAGTTTAACTATGAGAAATAATCCAAAACCCTAGAACATCCAAGAGTTAAGGATTTCTTAGGGTAGCCCTCAGGCAAATTTAATTATAGGGTGTTTTATTTAAAGCCTGCTTCTAGTAATATATCTTTTGAGGGGATTGTGCCTTTAGGATAAGGTGATGAATTTGGTGATGGGCCAATGAAAGAAGAGAATAAAGAGTCTTTAACTCCTGAATAGGGGATTAAGGAAATACTAAAAGCACATATGGGAAAGCTTAGCATGGAGAGAAAGGAAACGTGCATAGTAGAAGTATGGAAGGACGGAAAGAGGGACAAAATCATCGGAGTTATAAACATCTGGTATGACTTTAATGAAGAGAGTCCCGCTAGTTTGGATGTGTGGAGACCCTAAAGTGAATCATGTCACTAGAAATGGGATTAATTACAAGGTAGCAGAAATGAAGATTAAGAGAGTTACAGAAAGAGAAGAGACAGGTGATGCAGAAATAAAAGAAGGGGAAAAGGAATACTTGATTTTGGAATAACTAAAGAAGGCTAAGGCAAATGTCAGTATTTGGGAATTATTGATGCACTCAGGTAGCCACAGAAGAGCTTTAGTGAAAGCTCTGTCGAACATGAACATTGAAAGAGCAGCCACACCTGAGGCTATAGTAGTAAAGGTTACTAAAAAGAAACACAGGTTGAGAACCTTCTTAGATGATGACTTGCCTTTATAAGGAAGAAATCATAACAAGACACTATTTATCTCAGCTAAAGTAAAAAGGAAAAGAACCAACTTTACAATGGTTGATGATGGTGCCTTATTGTTGGGAAGGCCACGGTTCCATGCTCTGGGAGGGGTACCCTCGACTATGCACCAGAAGATAAAATTCCCTCATAAAGGAGATGTAGTGACAATCGAAGTAGGAACCAATATAGTTGTGGCCACCATACTAGAAAAATAAAAATAAGTGTGTGTTCCTCCTGGTTTCTAAATTACTGGGATATTTAACAGGACTGAGATAGACCCAAGGGTTGCAAAAATGATGGAGAGCATGAATTACCAACTTGGATGGGGGCTAGGCAAGAATGAGCAAAGAAGTCCTAAGCTACCAGAATTCAAGAGTCAAAATGACACTAGAGGATCAGGGTGTATTTAGATAGGATCTACCAGCAGATGGCGAAAAAAGAAGGAGAAGGCAAAGAGAAATAAGCCCTTGGGGAGAGTTGGGACATTAAGTGAGAATTTCATCAAGCCAGGAGGGGGCAAGTACTATCTGGTTATGATTTCTACCTTCCAAAGGCAAATCATCATCCAAGAATGTTATCAAGCCATGCTACTTTTTCATGACCTTTGCTACTATAGCCTTAGGTGTAGCTGCTGTTTTGATACTCATATTTGAAAGAGCCTTGACAAGAGCTCTTTAGTGACTGCCTGAATGCATTAATAATTCTTAAATGCTCACATTCGCCTTAACTTTTTTTAGCTGCTCTAAGATTATGTCTTCTTTTTTCCCTTCCTCTATGTCTACATCCTCTGCCTCTTCTTTTTCTGTAACTCTCTCAATTTTCTTTTCTGCTGCCTTATAATTCTTTCCACTTCTGGTGACATGGTTCACATTAGGATTATCACTCCATACATCAAGACCACCAGGACTCTCTTCATCAGAGTCATACCAAATGTTAATAATCCCAATAATTCAATCCCTCTTTTTATCTTTCCGTACTTCCATTATGCAAGTTTATTTCCCTTTCAACTCCTCCATGTTAAGTTTGCCTAAATGTTGGCTCAGTAACTCTTTAACTCCCTCTGGTGACTGTTCAGAAGTAAAAGATCCATTGCTCTTTCCTTTTATGTGATCATATTCGAACTCTTCACCCCATCTTGAGGGCACAATCTCCTCTATTAGTATATCACCTAAAGTAGGCTTGGAGTAAAATACTCTATAGTCGAGTTTTCCTAAAGGTTGCCCTAATAAACCTTCAACCCCTCTCTCATTGGCTATTTAGGAGTTTCATATTCTCTCTCTTCTTCCATCAGCTCATTATTAAACTCATCACCCTATCTTGAGGGCACAATTGATTTAAAAGGAATATCAGTAGAGGGTGGCTTTGAATAGAACACCTTAAAGTTAAATTTATTGGAGGGTTGCCCTAATAAATCTTTTGCTCCTCTAAAGGCATCAGGAGATTTCTCACTATTTGTAAGGTTTAAGTTTTTAAAGGATTTAAGAACTTCCTTTTTGCTAACTCCTGAGCTGATCATCATAGTGGCTGGTGGTGGAACATTTCAGTAGTTTGGGAAAGGGTTGTTTCTAGTGTTTGGGTTGGAATTGGACTTTTCAAGGTCTGTAATTTTTTTGAAGTCTTTAAAGTTTTGGATTTCATGTTTTAAGCAGATACATCTGTCTATGGAGTGGCTAGGTACTTAATGAAATTTACAGTAGTTGTTTAGGTCGTAGCTTGGAACATTTGGGTTTGGTGGTTTGAAAAAGGTTAAAGGTCTAAGCAGGCCTTTTTGGATTAAACAGTCTAGGACTTTGGAAAATAGTTGGTTAAAATGAGAGAATCTCCTGGGCTACTGAATTACATGCACCTTCATAGCTCGGCTAGTACTTCTTTGTTGTGTGCCCCCAGTTGGGTAATTTCAGGTTTTTATACTTCTAAAACTTTTCTTCTTCTCACTCTTAATCTCTTCAGCTTGCAAACTATCATCATACATGTTTATAAATATTTTGAGATTCATCATTTGTAATCTCTCAACCAAATTAGGTGACACATTATAGACTATCATCTTAACTTGATCTTTCTCAGCCATCTTGTTTTTCATTAATCCTGCATTATTCATAAATCTGGTCAAGAAATCAGAAAAGGATTCATTTGATTTTTGCTTAGTTAGTTCCAAATCCTTGATGGACACTTCCAATCTAGTGTTATAATCATACTGTTTCAAAAAATTAGTACAAATTTCTTTCCAGTTAGCCCTGACAGACTTTTCCAACCCATGATACCAGTTTATAATAATTCCCTTTAAAGACAATATAAATAACCTAGTGATCACTGTTAATGGGGCCTTAGTAGTGCTCATAGTTATTGTGTACTAATTAAAATGAATCCTAGGATCTCCAGTTCCATTAAAATTCTATAGCTGAGGAATTTTGAACTTATCAAGTAGCTTATTACCCTCTGTTAGCAGCATATCATCAAAATCAAATGAATATCCCATGTCTTGTCCTCTAATTAGCTATTCCATCTTGGACATTTTCTAGGTCAATGCTTGCATCTGCTTGGACTCATGATCTTGTACCAGTTCAAGTGATTCTCTCTTTGCCTTTTCTATCATATAGTTCTCAACATCCATAAGCTTCACATCAATAGTAGGTGGGTTTCTAACAACAGGTTGTCCCTAAACATTATTGGCAGTAGGTGGAGCATCTGCAGTAAGTGGGATAGCTATAGCAGTAGGTGGTTGCTCAATTGCAGATGGTGGTATAATAACAGATGTAGGTTGCATCAATCTAGATAAAGCCTGTCTTAGTTCATCTTCCATTGTAGCCCTCATGTCATCCATCAAAGCTCCCTTGATGTCTTCTAAGGTCTAGTTCCCTCCTTATTGCTGTTCCATTCTATATGCTCAGTTGGAGTTGGTTTAGCTTCCAAGTAAATCAGATTAATAGGACTCTTCTCTAATATGTGAAGGATCTCTTTTGCTATGGCTTTAGGACTTAAATCTATTCTTCTTAGTCTACCACCTTTCTGTTCCTAAATATGAGAAGACCTAGATGAATCTATAATGGCTACAAAACCAAAGTGTTAGTGTGATGGATGAAATGCATGTATGCATGTGCTATACAATAAGTAGCAAATAGCAAGTATCAATCAAGTGTACAACATTCATCCTTCCAACCTTGTTCCTCCCACACACGTGTTCAATGGTGAGTCTCTTTTCCTAGGATTTTTGGTCTTGACCTTAATATCAACAGGGGATATTAATAACCAACGTGCATGCCAAATCTCTCTTAAAGCAATAAAAGCATGAAAATAGTATTTCTAGGTATAAAGGTCTAGCCCAATCTTTATTAGCCCAGATGGGTTCTTTAAAGTATGGGCTTAGGCTTTTAAAGATAGAAATACCTCATGGAAACATAACCAAGCAATTTGGGTAATTCTAGAGGAAGAAACTAAGCCATTATATATGGTTAGGGTTTGGTGAAAAGTCAAGGTTCCTTTAGCAAGATGCCCTCCTTTAAGACTTAAGTTAAAGGATAAGGTCAGAGGGGCCCAACATTCTTTGCAAACTAGAGAGAAGACTACCCCCCCCCCCCCTTTTTAGGACTTAGGTTACAGACCCTAGTCAGATGAGCCCAATAATCTCTCTTGAACCGAGTTAAGGCTAAGACTGATGGTTAGCCAATTTATAACTCTATAAAGCTAGTGGAATCATGGAATCATAAACCAATGGCATCGGTTAATAGGCATATGCAGAATGAATGCAAGAATAAAATAATTCTAAAAAACATAAGTAGAATCTATATCTTTTATCCCCAGTGAAGTCGCCACTATAGATGGCGGGCTTTAGCATGTGTCTAAGATTTTAGCAATCACGACACTATTTGAGCTCAGGGCTCTAAAGAACACACTAACCACTATTACAAAGACATGGCGTGATGATGAGGAGTCACCACCCAGGGTAATAACTGGAACAAATTGAAATATGGTGGTACTCGATTCCCTAAAAGAAAGCCAACACCACAACCAGGAGATTTTAGGTATATAATACTAACTTCTTTCAGTCTCATGTTCTTTTAGAATTACTTTATGAATTACTATTTTAATAACTATTTACATGCAACTTCATAGAAACCCTTATTAAAACAATCAACTCCAGGCAAACTAGTCATGATATATACAAGTAAATAATGCATTCATTTAAATTCATCATCCCTAAGTTAGTCTAATCTTCAATTAATTTTAATTAAATGAGCTAAATTTACATATTTTAATTTACAAGTGAGCCTAAAGACTAATGAGCCTAATTTACTATTTAATTTTAATTAAGTGATCCTAAGTCTATTTGTATTAGGCCTAAACCTACAAATTATGAAGTATTTAAATTAGTGGGCCTAATTCTACATGTTTTAGTTCTAAGGTGATCTTAAATCTACAAATTATGGAAAAGAGCTTTAATTTAATGGGTTAAGTCTAAATTAACCTAAATGGGCCTAAATTGATTTTAAAATTAAACCTACAAATCCAATTTAAAACATATTTATTAAATTGGTTAGAGACGAAATGTGGGCTTGGGGCCTAAAATACACAAAAATAAACAAAAAATCCAAAAACATAAAAAATCAAAACAAACAAATAAAAAAGATTAATCATGCAATTAAATTATTTCTTCTAAAAAATCCCTAATTTTAATTAACATGTAACCTAAATTAATCTACTGCCTCAATGGATTTTAATTAGGGTTTATCAAATTGAACCTAATTTACTAATTAATTTTTAAGAACAAGAGAACTTAATTTTCATTATTCTCACTATTGGGGCTATTACAAAATCTACCAAAATAATAAAGAAAATAAAATTAAAATACAACCCTCAAGATGACAAATTAAACAAATTCAAAACCTAAAAAAATAAAATAAACTAAACTAAACAGAGCAAAATTAAATTAAATTTGGCATCTTGACTCTTGACTTTCATTTATGGATTCTCCATGAGTTTCCTTAGTTCAATCATGTATTCATCACCAGAATCATAAAACATAAAGAATAAAAAAAAAAGAAAATAAGATTATAATTAATGAATGAAGAAACTGAATAATGAAAATAAAACCTGAATAAAAAATAGAAATAATAAAATAATAATATAAAAGAAAGAACTAAAAAAGAGAAAGAAGTAGAAGATGAGTAATGCCGTGAAGATGCTGTTTGAATGCCCCTCAGAATGGGATTTCACTGTTTTGAGAGAATTGACTCTGTGGTTTCTTAATTTCTGGAATTTTAAAAAAATGTACTTTGTTTTTTTAAAAAGGTTTTGAAATGACAGTATCATGTTAGGTCTTCTCTCTTTTTTCTTAATCAACCTCTATTGTAGTAACTGATTAGGGTTTTTTTCTTTATTTTACGTAGTTTCCCCTCTCTTTTTTTTCTTCTTTGCCAATCTTTTCTTTTTATATCCCGTTCTTAAGCTAATTGCTTACTTGATTACAGGAGTTACGTGATCACAGTAGCTCTTATCTCTCCCTTCCTAAAAAATAGGATAAGAGTTTTAATTTAAAAAAGAAGAAGATTATACGCGTAAGAGACGTGTACTGGACCAGGACTGAAACCTACAGATAAATAATCAAATCAATTTATTTATAAATTAAATTTGGACTGAGAAAAAAGATTTTTACTAAATTTTTTTAATGCCTCGCGTTCTAAAATGTCGACCATTACATAATGTCGATTGGCATTACGTAATGCCGATTGGCATTGCATAATGCCAATCAACATTATGTAATGTCGATTGACATTATGTACATTTTTAAATATACCGTTGTAAAAGTCAATTTTTTACAATTAAAACTAAAAAATGTTGCAATTTACTCATTGAAATCACAAAACTTAACACTAGAGGTCAATTTTTTATTAAATTGTCATCATAGAGGCTTTCGTTGCATTCATGCACAATTGCATCCTAAATTTGGGTGCTTACAGCTGTAAAGCCATTAGGAATAAGTGGATTCTCAAAACTAAACATAAGGTAGATGGTTCCTTTGATAGGTATAAAGCTTGATTTGTGGTAAAAGGTTATACTCTTATAAGGAAACTTTTTCACCTATTGTCAGGTTTACCTCTATTTGCCTCATCCTAGCTATTATAGCTTATATGGATTTAGAATTGTATTAAATAAATGTGAAAATAATGTTTTGCTATTGAAAACTAGATGAAGAAATAAATATTGAACAACCTATAAGTTTTATAGTTAAAGGCCAAGAGTGCAAAATATGCAAGGTCTAAAGATTTATTTATAATCTTAACCTATGATTTCAAAATGATTGATGAGGACTACTGTGTTTACATTAAAATATTTGATAAAAAATTTGCAACTCTATCACTTTATGTTGATGATATCTTAATAGCTGGGAATGATAAGGACTATATAATAGATATCAAAAATTGGTTGTTTACAAATTTTGACGTGTAAAATATGGATGAAGCTTGAAAACATTTATAGGTCATACCCAACCTATATCACCTTTCAACGGTACCTATCAAACTAGCCGACCATCATCTCCACCAATGCGCCAACACCAATGAGCAGAGAGCCCTGCTTTGGTGACATAGTTCACAAGTGAGAGTTCTCATTGGTGCTTTGCCCTAATTAACGGTAAGGGACAACTAGCTCTGATACCAATTAAAAGGTGATATAGGTTGGGTATAACCTATAAATGTTTTCATTTGGTATCAGAGCTTGAATTCTAGGTACTTCATTGTTAGAATACAAGATTATGGGGAGTGAATCACAAAACATTTCTTCTCTTAGACCATTTTTTGATGGTAGTGACTATCCATATTGAAAATTCAAAATGGAATTATATCTTGATTGTGATTCCATTAAACTTTGGGACATTCTCCTAAGAGGTTGGGAACCACCTATAACTATCATTGATGGTGTGATAACTACTCTTGTAAGAAGCCAATGGAGTATTAATCAAAAGGAAGAAAATTATAAAAATAAAAAGGCTATGATTACTCTAGTCTCTTCAATGACAAGAGAAGAAGGAAGCAAGCTTTAACATTGTATGTCGGTCAAAGAAATGTGGGAGACCTTAGAAAACCACTATGAAGGCAACATTCAAGTAAGAAGTAAGAAGGTTCAACTTCATATGTATGAATATGAACTCTTCAAAATAAAGCCTTATGAATAAATCATGGAGATGAAAAATTGTCTTAATGCTCTCCTCATAACCCTCAAGAAGCTTGGAAAACATTTCTCCAAGGAAGAAGTAAACAACAAGATTTTAAGAATCCTACCTAAGAAGGATTGAGAATCTCGTGTTACTTCAATTGAGGAAGCTCAAGACCTCTCCACCCTATCAACTGATGTGCTCATTGGTAAGCTCTTAACACATGAGCTCACTATCAAGCAAAGAGGTGAAGAATAAGAAGAGAAAGAAGAAAAGAAAAAGAGTATTGCTCTAAAAGCTCTTCAAGAAGATAGTGAAGAGGAAAGCATCAAAGATTCTAATGATGAAGATGGTGACATTGCCATGCTCACTAGGAACTTTAAGAAGTTTTTGAGAAAGAAAAAATTCTCAAGAACAAGGGACTTCAATAAGAAGTTTGAAGGAGACAGGAAGAAGAAAACTAATGAGGTTACTTGCTATGAATGCAAGAAACCAGGACATATTAGAAGTGAGTGTCCCAAACTTAAATTCAAGAACAAAGGAGATAAGAATAAGGCATTCAAAGCTACATGGGATGATTCCTCCGAATCTAAAGAGGAAGAGGAACAACAAGAGGTGGCCAATCTTTGCTTCATGGCCCTTGAAAATGAAAATGAGGTACCGCCCACTTCTTATTCTTCCTTTGATGATTATGATAATTATTATGATAATGATGATGATGATGATAAGAGCTCTATTATGAGCAAATTACTTATTAAATGCAAAAGGTTGTTATCTAAGAAGAAACATTATAAGCATGAGTTAGGTAGCTTAAATAAAGAATTAGAAATTTTAAAAATTAATTTTGCTAAACTTATTGAATCAAACAAAAAACTTGTTAGTGATGCAAAATCTTCTAATTCTTTGGAAGATCAACTTAAGAAAGAAAATGATGAAAATTATAAGCTTTCTAAGGAGGTCCTAGAATTAAAGAATTCCATTGCTAAATTTTAGAGAGGAAAAGAAACTTTAGGTTGTCTTCTTGACTCTCAAAAATTTCATAGAGATACCCGTGGAATTGGATATAAGAATGGAATGTCTTCATTATCTTAATCATATAATAGTTTTGTAAAAGCTCCATATGATTCTTTTCCTTTAACCACTAAATAAAATGAGACTTAAGCTTTCGAAGCTAAAAGATCTCTTGTGTTAAATAGCAAGGAAAAGTCTCATGAGATTCATCCTTCATTAACACAAAGACATATGGCTCAAACTAGAGCACCTAAACCCAAGCATGATTATATATTCATTTGACATAATTATAATAGGCATGCTACACAATACAATTCACATAAATATATTGCATAAATTATCAAAATACACATCACCATTGCCAATGCTTGTCTTACTTGATGACACAAAACAATAGGAGATACATACAACACCACATGAATATTGTATACACTAGGAAAGCATTTCATCCTAGGAGGAATAAATTTGAAAATATTGTATGTTCTTATTGCATGATCAAAGGACATACTAATAATGTGTGCTTCTATAGAAGACTGCATATGAATTTACTTCCTACGGGTTATCTTGAAACTAACCAACCTAGACCAAGAAAGGTTTGGGTCCAAAAGAACACTTAAATTATATTGTGTAGATGTGGTTAAAATCCATAAGAACTAAAAGCAAGTGGTATCTCGATAGTGGATGTTCAAGGCACATGACAGGAGATAAAGAGCAATTCAACAAACTTGATGCTAAGGATGGAGGACATGTTACTTTCAGAGATAATGGAAAAGGAAAAATCATTGGCATTGGAGAAATAGGTAATCCTCAATCCTTATCTATACATCATGTGTTGTTTGTTGATGGTCTTAAAAACAATCTGCTTAGTATAAGTCAATTATATGACATGGGAAATAAAGTAACTTTTTATCTTAAAAATTGGTTTATTAGTAGTCTTGATGAAAATAAAATTATTTTTAGTGGTGAAAGAGTAAAAATTTTTTATGCCATTGATTTGAATAAAATTAATAACATAAACATAAAATGCTTAGTTTCTATCTCCCATGACATATGGACATGGCATAGAAGATTAAGACATGCAAATTTTGAGCTTTTGAATGATCTTTGTAAACATGAACTTGTAATTGGTTTGCCTAAGCTTGAATTCACTAAAGATAAACCTTGTGATGCTTGTCAAAAGGGAAAACAATCCAAGTCCTCATTTAAGCTAAAAAATGTAGTTTCCACCTCTAGGCCACTTGAACTTAAACATATGGATTTATTTGAACCAACTAAAGTTGCTAGTCTCGGTGGAATGCACTATGCTTATGTATTGGTTGATGACTATTCTAGATACACTTAGGTGTGTTTTCTTGCTCATAAGAACGATGCATTTAAAGCTTTTGAAATTTTTTTAAAAAGAGTTTAAAAAGAAAAAAGATTTTGTATTTCATCCATTAGAAGTGATCAAGGAACCAAATTTGAAAATGAATTTTTCAAAAACTATTATAATGAAAATGGAATTTCTCATACATTTTCATCTCCTAGAACCCCTCAACAAATGGGGTAGTTGAAAGGAAAAACAGAACTCTTGTGGAAAAGGCTAGAATAATGCTTTATGAGTATAATTTGCCTTTATACTTTTGGGCGAAAGCCGTTAACACATCTTTTTATATTTCAAATTGAGTTTTCAAAAGACCAATTTTAAATAAAACATCTATAAGCTATAGAATAATAGAAAACCCAAAATCTCATATCTAAGAGTATTTGGATGCAAATGCTTTATATTAAACACCAAGGATAATCTTGGAAAATTTGATTCCAAAGCCGATGAAGGAATTTTCGTAGGCTATTCCATCTTTAGCAAAGCATATAGGGTCTTTAATAAGAGAACTCTAGTAGTTGAAGAGTCAATGCATGTGGTAATTAATGAATCAAACTCACTTGATCCTAGAAAGGATGTTTATAGTGTTGATGATCTTGTAGGTGACAATGAGATTATGGAAACACAAAAAAAATGCTAGTAAGCTTTTGGAACTTGAAGATCCAAGTAAGAAGGAAAATGAGGAGACATCTCAACCTACCTTGAAGGATGAACTTCCAAAGGATTGACAATTCAAGAAAGCTCACCCTCAAGACTTCATTATAGGTGACACCACAAAAGGGGTAACTACTAGATCTCAGTTAAAGTCTATTGTTAATTTAGCCTTTATTTCTTAAATTGGACCCAAAAATATTGATGATCCTTTGTGTGGTGAATTTTGGGTCCTTGCTATACAAGAAGAGTTAAATCAATTTAAGAGAAATAAGGTTTGGACTTTGGTTCCCATACCTAAATGTCATCCTATTATAGGCACCAAATAGGTATTTAGAAATAAGATGAATGAACAAGGTGTCATAACTAGGAATAAAGCTAGACTAGTAGCTAAAGGTTATAATCAAGAGGAAGGCATTGATTATGATGAGACCTTTGCCCCCGTAGCGAGGTTAGAAGCTATTAGGATGCTACTTGCATTTGCATCATACAAGGATTTTAAACTTTATCAAATGGATGTTATAAGTGCATTTTTAAATGGTTTTATTGAAGAGGAGGTATATGTTGAACAAACTCCGGGTTTTGAAAATTTTAACTCTCCAAATCATGTTTTTAAATTGTCAAAAGCATTGTATGGATTCAAATAAGGTCCAAGAGCTTGGTATGAAAGGTTGAGTAACTTTTTCCTAGAGAAAGGTTTCTCTAAAGGAAAGGTTGACGCAACTCTTTTCATAAAGAAATCCAAGCATGATTTATTAATTGTTCAAATTTATGTTGATGATACTATTTTCGGTGCTATTGACCATTGCTTGTGTGAGGAATTTTCTAATCTAATGCAAGGAGAATTTAAGATGAGTATGATGGGAGAACTCAAGTTCTTTCTTGGACTTCAAATCAAGTAATATGAATATGGGATTTTTATTAATCAAACCAAATATGCAAGGGACATTCTCAAGAAGTTTGGAATGGATGGAGCTAAATCAAGCAAAACTCCAATGAGCACCACAACTAAACTCAATAAGGATGAGAATGACAAACTGGTTAATGAAAAGCAATTTAGAGGTATGATCGGATCCCTTCTTTATTTAACCACTAGTAGACCCGATATTATGTTTGCTACTTGCTTGTGTGCTAGATTTCAATCAAGTCCTAAAGAGTCTCATTTGAATGCTATTAAAAGAATTTTCAAATACCTTTGTGGTATAATGCATTTAGGACTTTGGTATCCTAAGAGTTCTTCCTTTGACTTGATTAGTTATTTTGATGCTAACTTTGCCAGTAGCTTACTAGATAGAAAAATCACTTCCGGAACTTGTCAAATTTTAGGAAATTGCTTAGTTTCTTGGTTTAGTAAGAAATAAGTTTCGGTTGCCTTGTCCATCGCTGAAGCAGAATATGTGGTGGTTAGTTGTTGTTGCACCCAAGTTCTATTGCAAAAACAACAACTTTTGGACTATGACATTGATATTAATTACATTCCAATTAAATGTGACAATACAAGTGCTATAAACCTTAGTAAAAATCCCATTCAATATTCTAAAACTAAGCATATTGACATTAGACATCATTTCTTGCATGATCATGTGGAAAATGGTGATATTTTTCTTGATTTTGTTAATACTAATAATCAATTAGTTGACATCTTTACCAAGCCTCTTTGTGATGAAAGATTGAATTTTATTAAGCATGAACTTGGTTTGATTGATGGCTCAAGCTTGTTTTGATCACTTGTTAAATTGATGAATTGATGTTTGGATTCTTATGTGATAATGTGATTTAAAAAAAAAATTATTTTCAGCGTCATATATATATTTTGTTTTAAAAGTATTTGCTTTAGAAAATTTACTTCATATACATGATATATTGTATCTCCCATTTGCATGATCTTTTTATTACTTTTATTTGATTTGGATTTATGTGGATTCGTTTAATTTTTTAAAAGCCCTCATATTTTTTAAATTTATAATTAATTATTGAGCTAAATTAAATTAATTAATTATTTTAATTTAGCAAAAATATTTCTCCTCCTCAATAAGATTTTTTTTTAATTATGCCAGTTTATGTTTGGTTTATTTTCAGTATACTTTCCGTATCTAAGTTTTGAGTTATTAGTCTATTTTTTAATTCATTTTATGTCATTTTCCGCTCAGTTTATTTTCTGGATATAAGATATGAGCTATTAGTTTTATATCTTGTCTACAATTAGTATTTTAATATCATTGTAACTCTCTTTTTTAATGCAATTTTATTTGCATTTTGACAAGGGGGAAGAAATATTTGAGTTTGTTTATTTTTTTTTATTTGTGTTTATGCATGAATATTGTTTATTATGTTTATACATGCATAATTAATGTTTAATTTATTCATGCATCAATTCCACTTAGGAATTATTTTGATTTTTGATAAGACATGAATATTTTTTTAAAGATTTAGTCTATCTTTGCTTTTGTCAAAGGAGGCAAAAATAATTGAGTTTGCATGCGTACTTAGTTAATTTCTTTAAGGAAGAGAAATTTTTTAAAAAGATGTGTTTGTGTTAGTGACACAACTATGTGATAGTGTGTCTTTAATATATATATTTTTTAATTCATTAAAATAAGGGGAGAAAATTGTTTGAATTTATTTCACAGAAATTTTTTATGCCTGCATAGTAACAATGTAAGTGTGGCTAGTTTTGTCCTTATGATAAAAAGCCTTGTTTTGTTTACTTTGTTCATATATGACATGAATTTTTTTATTTATGCATGACTATCAATTATGCTTATACCTGCAAAATTCAAATTCATGTATAAATTCTTCTTAGGAATGGTTTTTATCTTCAAAAATGAAATGACTTTCATAAAGATTTTGAGTATCTTTGTTTTCATTGTTTTGGTTCCTGATCTTTTATTCCCTTTGGTATTATTGGCTCCCTTAGGTCTATTTCCCTTTATATCTCTCTCTTTTCTTTTTGTCTTTGACAAAGGGGGAGAAGAAGCTATGTGCTTAGGGGATAAATAATTGTGTTTGTATTTAAGATATACTGAGTACCACATGATTATGTATGATTGATTGACTAGCTAAACTTTCTATAATCATGTGGGGTTTCAATATAGCATATGTACTATTTTGTGATGCATTATAGTAGCACTATATGCATATATATATTGGAAATTATTACCTTTATGTTGTCTAACATTTTTTAATGATCATGTTATTATCATTTGTTATGTTAGGCCATGTTCTTGTCCCTCCTGCTATACTTTATGCTGTTTATATTTTTTTTGTCAAGAAGGATAATAAAATTTATTTATATTTCTTATCATGTCCAAAAAAAAGGAGAAATAAAGAAATATATTTTGTTAAAGGAATAGATTTGTTAAACCTTTATACATGCTATGATAATTCATTTATATACTCTGATACATGATAAATATTGAATTTATGCATATGTTAAGGGGGAGAAAAATACTTTCTCATTTTGCATCTATTTAATTTGAAAGGGGGAGCTATTTTAATTAGCATGCTTATACATGTTATTTATTTTTGTCACATTCACGCACATTATTTATTATCTTTTAAAATTGGTTGTCAAAGCCAAAAAGGGGGAGATTGTTGACCATTTGCATGATTAAACTCTAAATTTTGGACTTTGACAAACAATTTTTATACTAATAATTTTAATTAAGTGTGTAGGAAATTATATACCAAACATATACCAAGCATATACATTTTTGGATAAATAGTGACTTTTCAGGCAAATTGAACCTCTAAGATTCAATAAGGCTTTTGACATCTTTAGAGCTTAAAATGAGCTTCTTCACATTTTAATTAGACATCTTGAGTTTTCTAAATTGGACTTATTTGTCAAAATCCAAGTTCATTTAGTTATGAAAATTTTGAGTTGAAATACACGTATACATCTGCCACCTTAGACTACACATCTTTTAGTATTTTGGACATCTTTTGAGTTACAGAAGTCCAATTAAGGTGATTCAAGAGATGCCCAAAATACTAAGAGATGTGCAGTTTGAGATGGCAGACGTACACATGGATTTCAATTCAAAATTTGTATAACCAAATGAACTTGAATTTTGACAAATAAGCCCAATTCAGAAAGCTTAAGATGTCTACTTAAAATGTGAAGAAGCTCATTTTCTCATTTAAGAGCTCTAAAGATGTCAAAAGCCTTCTTCAATCTTAGAGGTTCAATTTGCTCGAAAAGTCACTATTTATCCAAAAATGTATATACTTGGTATATAATTTCCTACACACTTAATTGAAATTATTAGTATAAAAATTATTTGTCAAAGTCCAAAATTTAGAGTTTGATCATGCAAATGGTCAACAATCTCCCCCTTTTTAGCTTTGACAACCAATTTTAAAAGATAATAAATAATGTGTGTGAGTGTGAAAAAAATAAATAACATGTATAAGCATGCTAATTAAAATAGCTCCACCTTTCAAATTACATAGATGCAAAATGAGAAAGTATTTTGTTCCCCCTTAACATATGCATAAATTCAATATTTAAAAAATTCTTTGCAAGAATTAAATAGAAGTTGAGAAGGAAGAATGAAGAACATAAAGATTTAAGGAGTTTGGATTCAACAACAATCCTACATCTCCACCTAACTTATCCCCAAGTTAGGATTTTCAATCACCCATAATCTTATTCACACGATAGAGATTATATAAGAGTTTTATGGCTCACTCTTATAACCTTACAATATGAGTTTTCAAGGCTCACTTAAAAAGCCAAAACCCAAGTGTTTCAATGGGCAACACTTAAACCAATTCCTTTAGAAATAAATCTCACTTCCCTTCTAATCTAACCTAAGATTTAAGATGAAGATAAATTCTATTTCTAACACACACCCAACTCTCACAAGAGTTATACAAACAAAGAAATGTTTAAGAGAATTTGAGAGTTTAATAAATTCTTAAGAAATAATGAATGATAAACAAGTTGCTTAACTTCCATTCAGCTTTAGAGGTATTTATACTTAAAAATATAGCTATTGGAGGTGCAAATGATGTGTCCAATGTCTATATTTTGAATCATTGAGAGTGATGCTGTCAGATAACTATTCATGGATTGAAACCGTGATTGGCTCCTCAAGAAGTTTAAATTTTTCCACACTTTCTTCATACAAGCTGTATATATTTGAATTAGCTTTCCATATCAATTTTAATCACCTAAATTTGACTTCTGTAGCTCAAGATATGTCCAAAATACTAAGGGTTGTGCAATCTGTAATGTAGACTACGGTCAGACAGCTATACCCAAATTGAAGCCGTGATTTGCTCCTGAAAAATTTTAATTTTCCCATACTTTATGAAATCTATATATATTTTAATTATCTTTCCATATCATTTTTAATTACCTAAATTGGACTTATGTAGCTTAGGATATGTCCAAAATACTAAGAGTTATGCAATCTAAAATGCAGAATACTATCAGACAACTATACACAAGTTGAAGCAGGAATTTTCTCCTAAAGAAATTTGAATTTGCCCATAGTTTATTCATAAAAGTTGTAGATATTTGACTTATCTTTTCATATCATTTTTAATCACCTTAATTTGACTTCTGTAACTCAAGAGATGTCCAAAATACTAAGAGATATGCAGTCTAAGATGGCAGATGTATACGTGGATTTCAACTCAAAATTTGCATAACCAAATGAACTTGGATTTTGAAAAATAAGCCCAATTCAGAAAGCTTAAGATGTCTAAATGTTAAGAATTTCATTTTCTCATTTAAGATCTTTGGAGATGTCAAAAGCCTTTTTGAATCTTAGAGGTTCAATTTGCCCGAAAAGTCACTATTTATCCAAAAATGTATATGCTTGGTATATGTTTGGTATATAATTTCCTACACACTTAATTAAAATTATTAGTATAAAAATTATTTGTCAAAGTCCAAAATTTGGAGTTTGATCATGCAAATGGTTAACAAAGCTGATTATATATTAGGGGTTAAAATTAAAATAGATAATTTAAAGAAACTTTTGGCTCTATCATAAGAGAATTATATCTAGAAGATTATAAACACTTTAATATAACTAGTTGTAAACCTGTGGATACTCTTGTGTCAAAATGTGTCCTAATAATCCAAAAGAACAAAGAGAAATGACCATTGTACTATATTCTAGTATTGTAGGTGCCATCTTATATAGTAGTAAAAAACAAACATGTATAGGTTTGTCAAGTATAAAAACAAAATTTATTGCATGTTCCGTTGCAAGGTAGGAGGCTATTTGGTTAAGAAGATTCTTTATAAATTTGGGAATTCAAAATAGTTGTGAAGGAGCCATTACTTTTTATTTTTGATAATCAAGCAACAATAACTTATATAAAAGATCACAAATATCATAATAGAACCAAACATATAGATACAAAGTACAACTATATTAGAGATATTATTGTTAAATGAGAATTGGTTATATAATATATCTCTACACATTGTATGGTGGCTGATCCTTTAACTAAGCCAATTTTAGGAGATGTATTTATTGCAAATGTAAATTCTCTTGGATTACATAAAATATAAGGTATGTTGTTAAGTTTATGTATTGAATTATTTGAATAAATGCAATGATTAATATGTTTACATAATTGTATTTTTACTTTATACACATGGCACATACATTATTAAATGCTCAATAAATAGATGTTACATAAGTTTTAGGTTGGCTTACTCACATAAACAATTGCATTTGGTGCTAAAATAGTGAGTGGAGAGATGAGACAAAATGTTAGGATTATTAACTCAAAAGAAAATGAGATGAGGTTATCCTTGGACATACAATAGATTTGGATTGCCTTATCCAAATGACCTATGTAAGCCATATGTGAATTCTCAATTATTACTTTCTACTAAGAGTATTTGAAGAATTCAAGTTAGGCAAAAATAACTGACTGAACTTAAATATGTACGGTGTTTTGAATTGACATCAAATTGAAATATAAACACATAAGCACATGTTTCATACTATGTTGTTTGACTGAAAAGGTAGTGTGAGAATGATCCCTGCTTCTCCACTGTATGAGACCTTGAGGATAATGTTAAATCCTCATACTGGAACCCTTATACTTTTTTATTATTATTTGTGATTTATACATGGTGTTTTGTTATCTTAGTATGCTACTTATGATCGTGAATGATTCAGTATGTAGACAATGTCTAGAAAAGCAGCTACATAAAAATTATAAATTTTGTGTAGAAAAGGAAGATTTTATCTAGTGTGTCCATTGGTCGACCAATCTTGTCACTTAAGAAAAGTATGACTTGATTATGGATATACAAAATAAAAATATCTTGAACATGCTCTTTGAGAGACTATAGATGATGGTATGATTTGAAAAGGACAAACTTAGGATACTCTAAGTATATCTAATTGACTAATATCAATGTTTATTTAGGGCTGAAGCTTTTATGTTATTTTTAACAAATGCATTGTAATAAAATGTTAAGTGTAGGTTTTGCTCACTAGGTCACATGACTCGTTTACTAGTATGAAAGTGTTATTTGTCTATTGATTAAAAAAAATTCCACAATTAGACCATAACCCTCATGTGTAAGTGGGAGATGTTCATTTTTGGATATGGGTAATCCATGATAGGTTGACTTAATCAAACCTTTTTTTTTAAAAAAAAGAATGCAACAACCTTTTGAAAATTGTCTATTGAACTACCCTGCAAAATAAAATAAAACAACATTAATGCAAGAAGAAGATAGTAGAAAAATATAGAACAAAAAGAGTAAAAAGAGACTTATAAAAATCTCTTCCTAATCAATAGAAAAAAAATAATAAATATGATTATGAATCAAAGTGTTTTTCATTGTGATTAATATATATACACTTATGGAATCATCAAGACGTGTGATACCCCACATGCATATATTCCTGTTCAATTTAATAGGTTTGTTTCCTGTACAAGTTACTTAGAAAGGGAAGGCAGCCAAATCCATTTAGGGAAAGGTTCCTACCTTAAGAAGACTTCCAAACGAAGAAGGAATACTCTCCTATTTAGTCTAGAATTCCTATCCAAGGAGGAACCCTACTCCTTTCAGGTTTAAGTATCACTATAAATAGGACCTTATATCCCTCATTCTCATTCATTATATTCTCTCATATTCTAGTTGCTCTTATTTTCTCTCTCTAGATTCTCTCTTTATTTTTTGACTTAAGCATCAGAGTGTTTATGGGGATCCGCCCTACCTCTCACCTTGCCCTTTGTTGATCACCTATAAGGTTCTAAGCTCAAAAGTTTTGAAAATAAGTTATCAAGTGGCGCCATCTGTGGGAAACTCTTGGGAAAAGCCATCCGTTTATCTGCCAAGTTAAGACATTAACACCATGACTTCCAACCCATCACCAATCTCGACTCCTGAAACTCACATCAACCTCTCGACACCCATTCCTCTAATCAATCTGTCAACACCTCTCCCAACAGTAGTGCCTCCAGTAACTTTCTAGTATGTCGGACCTTCATCCGAAGGTGTGCACTTTCCTCTTATAAATACCCAGGGGTGACCGGCTTTAAGCACCGACCTTTTATATTATGCCCCATTACAACACCATCACTGACCAATACCATCTGTACCTTTTCCAAGCCTAATAGATACACTGTAACCCAAATACTTAACCTTACCCTAACTAATAAGGAAGAAATGATGCAAAATATCCAAGTGCAGATAGCCCTAATGCAACAACAATTGAACACCTTAGTTTAAAGCGATAACCCTAGGCCAGCTTACATGGACATTAACACAACACCTCTAGAGATACCTGAGGAGAATAGGGGGAAGAGTAAAGTTCCATAAGGGGAATCTAGTTCAATAATTTTGGCTCTCAATGACTCAAAGTTAACCTAGAGGGTTGAAAAAGTTATATACAAAGCCCGTACAAGGCCAAGGAAGGAAGATGAATGTATTATGGAAGGCAAAATGCCATTCATAAAAAGGATAATCTAGACAAAGATCCCAACTAAGTATAGAATCCCACAACTAAATCAGTATAATAGGACTGGAGATCCCATCAACCATATATCCTAGTTTAGAACAAGAATGTTGCTTTAGAACGTGAACGATGGAATCATGTGCAGGGTTTTCCTTAGCACAATCATAAAGAATGCCCAAAAATGGCTTCATCAACTCCTTGAGAAATCCATCACCTATTTTGAGGCTGGCAGAGAAGTTCCATACCAGGTTCGTCACCAATATTCCCCTTGCCCAAAAAAATCAATAATCTCCGGATGTGTCATCAAGTGACTGATGAGTCCCTACAAAGCTACCTAGATCAATTCAATAAGGTAGCCATGCAAATAAAAAACCTTGTAGAAAAAGTTGCTATAGAAGCTTTGAAAAATGGCATTAGACTCGGAAAGCTCAAAGATAAGATAATGACAAAGGAGCATGGCACTTTTGCGGAAGTAATGGCTATGGCGATCAAAATGATAAAGATGGATGAGGATAGAAGGATGTGAAGGGAAGAAGAAAAACCACTAACCAAAGAGGAAAGATCAAGATCCATACGAGCAAGCTTCCTAAAAAAAATTTTAGAAACCCGATAGAAAGATTTGAGAAGGAAATAGACAAATACACACCTCTAAATACCTTAAGATCTAGAATCCTCATATGGGTTAGACATATTGGCATAGGAATTACCCCAGCTAGAAGAATAAGCCCAAGTCGAAGATCCACGCAGGATAGGGGACACTATTACTAGTATCATCAGGAATACGGGCATGACACCGAGGCCTGTAGAGAACTAAAGAATGCCATAGAAAGACTGGTGTAGAATGGTAAACTCAACAATTTCACTGATGCATCTAGAGAAATTAGGAATCCGGATGCCCATAGGCGAGACATGCCAAAAGCAAAGAAGGCTCAGAATGAGTCGGTCGACATCATGAACATGATTATTGGAGGAGAAAACGCTAAGAAGAAACCTAAAAGGAGCCATGGAGAAGGGCCATCCTTCATGAAAAGAGAGATCGTATTTAATTCAGAAGATGAGTTTTATGTTTGCCATCCCTACTATGACGCCCTAGTGGTAAATGCATACATTAACAATTATCTAGTGAAGAGGTTATTAGTTGATAACAGAAGCGCCATTAATGGATTATCTTGGAATGCTTACAAAGCCATAGGAGGTTTTTTCATTAACCTAAAAGCCATCCAGAATCCCATTACAAGCTTCTATGGAGGAACCATATAGTTTATGGGAATTGTAGAGTTAAATATGGAATTTGGAAATCGGGACGATGAAGAGATAAAAGTCGTTATAGCTCTGTTCAATATAGTGGATCTCCCACTAGCATACAATGACATCATAGGATGACCAACACTTTATGAAATAGATGCAGTCACAAGCATCTGACACCTGATTATGAAGATTCCAATCGAGGGTAGAACTCTCACGATTCATGAAGATCAACACATGGCCAAATAGTGCTACCAGATGGCAATAAAGCCTTAGATAAAAACCTTCCCCCCAAAAAACTTGGGAAGTAGAGAAGCAAGGCATTGGACCATAACTAGTTGATGACAATGAGGCATTACAAATTATTGATGGGAAAATGGTGAAGATCGACAATGAGCTCGACTATGACACCAAGCATGGAATAAGTGAAGTCCTCACTATGCACTCAAAAGATTTTGCTTCTCGGGCATCTGAAATAACTGGGGTAGATCCCCAGATTGCCTATCATAGCTTGAACATTAGACCAGGGGTGAAGCTATTGATCTAAAAGAAAAGAACCTTGGCATGCGAGAGGCAGAAGATAATCACCGAGGAAATAAAGAAGTTGTTAGAAGATGGGTTAATCAAATAAGTGACCCACCCATAATGGGTAGCCAATGTGGTACTAGTAAAAAAATCAGACAGTAAATATAGGATATGTGTGGACTATATTGACCTTAACCGAGCATGCCCTAAGGATAACTACCTACTACCTATAATTGACTAACTAGTAAACTCCACTGCCGGCCAGGATCTATATAGTTTTGTTGATGCAGCGTAAGGATATCAATACCGATGAAGAAGGAAGATCAAGAGAAGACATCCTTCATCACCTACGAAGGTCTTTACTGCTACAAGGTGATGCCCTTTGGACTAAAGAATATTGGAGCAATATATCAAAGGATGATGAACCATATACTTCGGGACTAAATTGGGAAAAATGTGGAAGTATACATAGATGACATTATTATCAAGAGTAAGCATGTAGAGCAACACCCGACAGACCTGGATCAGGTCCTCCAATTACTGACTGAGTCCAAGATCAAGCTGAATTTGGAAAAATGTATCTTCAGAGTTAAATCAAGAAAATTCTTAGGATTCATGATATCCTATAGAGGTATTGAGGCCAACCCGGAAAAGATGGAGGCCATTCTCAACATGAAAGCTCTAAAGACTATCCATAAGTTACAGAAGCTAAATGGTAGGATCACAGCTTTAGGACGTTTCATCTCTTGCTCAGCCAAACGGTGCCTACCATTATTTGGACTAAAGATTGCCAAGTAGCTTTTGAAGATGTTAAAAAATTCCTATCCTCGCCACCTCTACTCAGCAGGCCAGTCCCAGAATAAACGTTGTACTTATACCTTTCGGTGGGTCAAGAATGCATAGCTTTGGTGCTAGTAAGGGAAGAAGAGAGCCAGTAAAAGCCGGTATACTACATCAGTAAAATACTTCGAGGGTCTGAGGTTCGGTACCTAATACTGGATAAGCTGGCCATGGCTTTTATCCATGCATCGCGGAAGCTCAGACACTACTTCTAGGCTTATCCCATCATTGTCAAATCCCGCTTCCCCTTGTGAAAAATTTTACAAAGGCCTGAGACTTCGAGCAGATTGGTTCAATGGTCAATATTACTTAGAGAATTCAACATCAACTATAAGCCCCAACAGCAGGTGAAAGCTCAAGCGTTAGCAGATTTCATTTAAGAAATGATGCTGGAAGATCTCACCATCACCAAAGCACCATAATGGAAGCTTTATGTGGATGAATCATCCTCCACTTAAGATCCAGTGCCAAGGTTATCCTCAAGGGACCGCATAAAATTCTTATCCATTATGCAATTAAAAAAAAGTACAACACAACTAACAATGCCACAGAATATGAGGCACTAATCACAGGATTAAAGTTGGCTGCCAAAGCCAAAGCTGAACACCTCATAATACACTCGGACTCTTAACTAGTAGTAAACCAAGTCAATGGGACATTCCAGATTAAGGATCTGAGCATTGCCAGATATGTAGGAAAAGTTATGCAACTCCTAAAGAAGATCGAATAAGATGATGGACAATGGGAGGTAGTCCACATACCCAAACATGAAAACTTTGAGGTTGACCTCTTAGCAAAATTAGCAGCTGAAGACAATCAGGCGTTTAAGGGGATGGAGTTATTCAAAGCACTAACAAGACCCAACATCGAGGACCCAGATATTATGGAAGTATAGGAAGTCTCGGAATGGATGCAATTGATAGTCCAATACTTGGAAAATGGAACACTCCAAGAAGACAAACTGAAGGATCAGAAACTAAATATGAAGGCAGCCCACTACTCTATCCATCATGGGGAGCTCTACAGGAGATCCCTCTCATACCTATGGTCCAAATGTGTATCCCCAGAGAAAGGGAATTACATACTTAAGGAAATTCATGAAGGAATTTGTGGAGCATGAATCCCACTACACTCTAATCAAGAAAGCACTACTTCAAAGATACTACTGGCCCACTATGTTTATTGATGCCTAAAAGCTAACTCAAGAATGTTATAAGTGCCAGTAGTTTTCTCATCTCATAAGCCTTCCAACCCCCTACATCTGATCGGTAGCCCTTGGCCCTTCCTGGCCTCCACTTCATAGAAAAAGTTCTTAATTGTGGCCATAGACCATTTCACAAAGTGGGTAGAAGTGGAAACAGTTCCAACCATCATAGAAGCTCATATTTAACACTTCTTCTAGAGAGAAATCATTTGCAGATTCGGCATACCGCACACCCTGATCACAGACAATGGCAAGCAGTTTAATAATGAGAAGTTTAGAAGGTTCTACTCTAATCTCGAAATAAAGCTTCATTTTACCTCGGTAGCTCACTCGTAGATGAACAGGAAAACAGAGGTCACCAATAGAACTATCATGCAAGGGTTAAAGAAGAGACTCAATGAGAAGAAGGGAAACTGGGTCAAAGAACTTAACAACATGATTTGGGCTTACAGGACCACTCCTAGATCATCCACATAAGAAACACCATTCAAGCTAACTTATGGTATGGATGTAGTAATACCAGTAGAAATCAATTCAACAAGTTATAGGGTCAGTCGAGACTTGGATCAAAACATCAACAACATTGACACCTAGATATATATGGACCTACTAGAAGAAAGAAGAGAACGGGCATCCACTGTAGCTGAAGCACATAGGTAGAAGATAGCATAATATCACCTCTGGAGTAGTCACCTAAGACAGTTCAAGATAGGAGACTGAGTACTTAAAAGGGTGGATATTGGCAAAGGCAACTCCGACACTGGTAAACTGGGTCCCAATTGGGAAGGCCCCTTTTAGGTTATAGAGCACACATCTAAAAGGGTATACAAAATAAAAGATAGAGAAGGCAAGGAACTACAATGATTTTGGAACTTAAATTGCCTTTGAAAATACTACTAATAAATGTACTTAGAATGATATCAAATAGAGTGTTTTCATTTATTGAAAAAAATCATATTACAAAAGTCAACGACAAAAAAAAAATCTCTAGTCTACTAAGTGTACATCCGATGGTTCAGATTCAGAGATGGAAGGGGGAATAGCATTGATAGCACTAACAGGCATTGGAAGCTTAGAAGATGACCCTTCAGCTGATTTATAAATATTCTTAGCATGAAGGGAAGTGGCCTTGTGCCAAGAATCCTCTTCAATGACAACCTTAGCCAAGTCAGCTAACATTATTCGATCTAGGTTAGCCAAGTCCAGCCTCAAATTCTAAGAGAGTAGGATCCTCCTACATTCAGATCTGTAGGCCTTTAGAAATCCACCCACCATACCTTGGTAGGATCTCTTATCGTTCTCCTAAGATCTCTCAAACTCAGCTAGCTTTTTCTCCAGATCTATGATATGAGAGTCCTGCTCTTCAATCCTTTTGGTAAGTTAAGCTTGACTGTGCTTCAGATCAGCCACCATTTTTTGGCTCACCTCAACTTCAAATTTAGCCTCTGAATATTTGGTTTGGCAGAGCTCTAGTGCCGCCTTTGCATTATCTAATTTCCTCTCAAAATCAATGGTTATTGTTCCAACCTCCATCTCCTTCATACTATATTGGCTTTTAAGATACAAACACTGGTCCTTCACCAGTAGCAAAGCATGGGTCATCTGTAAAGGGAGAAACTCATGTCATTACCTCAAATATAAGAAAACATAAAAAAGATGTAATATCCCGAGATTTTAAATAATTTTAAACTGCATCAGGATATGCAGTGTTAATAATTTTGATAAATATATTTGATTATTTAATTAGTTTGTTAATTATTAAAGTTATTTTTAATTATTTTAAATTTCTTATGTAAAATTTTCTTGAGAATTTTATATTTGGAAAAATTAAAACCTAAATAAATATTTATTATTTATGTTAGTCCGGTTTATGTAATTGCATGATTCCATGCATGATTTTATTTATCATATTAATATATATACATATACATGCATATATATACATATTTAGCATTTTAGGGTTTATATATATATATATATATATATAAAGTTTGAAAAAATTACAACTCATGCCCTCTCGTTTTCCTCCATTCTTCCTGACGCCCTCCTCCCCATTTCTCGCCATTGTAACTCCCTTCCCTCACCATCGGTGTGCCTTCCGGCGTGCCACCACCCTCTCCAGCTTCCTCCGTCGCCTGCTACTTCCTTTTTCGGCGTGTTTTGGCTATTTCTTGGTCGAGAAACTGAAATCCAAGCTCAACTCTGTTCAAGTTGGTTTTGGCCACCAAATTGGACGCCGTAAGTCTCAATCTCTTCCTTGAGCTCCGGTGAGTGCATTTCTAAGCTTGATTTCACTTGTTTTGGTCTAGATTTTTGTTGGTGAGTAATTTTCTATTTTGGCCATTTTGAGTTCTTTAGTTTTTTGAACTTCAATCTTGATGATTGAAGCTAAGTTTCTTCACAAAGATTGTTCCTAGTAGCTCAATCTACATCCTATAATTTTTGTAGAATTTTTGGAAATTATTTTGATTTTTGTGAATTTTTGATTATTTTATTAATATTTTCTAATTTTCGTAAATTAATTAAATAATTTATGAAATTATGATTTATGGAATTTATAGAGGTTGAAATGAATTTTAGCAATTAATTTGTAATTTTTGTGATTTTTGTATAATTACTATGAATTTATTTATTTTAGGTGAATTTTGGAAAATTAGGTTAAATAAGTATTTTGTTAAAATTAATGGATTAATTGAGTATAATTATTGATTTTATTGAATTATATGTTGAGAAATTAATTTTTGAGCAATTTTATAATTTTTAGTGAATTTTTGAATAATTATAGTATATTATGTGAATTTATATATATTAGGGGTATTTTGGTAATTTGGTAATAAATTGGTTGAAAATTTAGTTAAATTCGTTTTAATAATTATTTGAGGTATCAAAATGATTTTTACAAAATATTTAGTATTTTTAACTAGTTAAAACTATTTTTCGAAAATTATTTTCAAATTATATATAATATATTATTTTTGTAAATAAATGAGTTTTTAATGATTTTTAATATGTTTTTGGGTCAATTATGTAATTTGGATTTATAAAATGAATTTTGGTTAATATTTGTGAATTTATCAAGAATTATGAATTTTTAATAATATTTTATTAAAATTAGGGTTTTATTGTAATTATTGATAAAATAATTATTTTCAGTGTTTTAAATATCTAATTTGCTATATTTTGATTTAGAAAGGGTATTTTTGGAATTTAAATGTATTCTGTGTATATCTCGTGAATTGTGAACCTCAGTCGGTAGAATTGTAGTTTGGGAGTCCGACCGAGGGGTTGTGTGACTGTATATACTCGAAGTGTGTTTTCTTGCAGGACCGACTCTACTTTCTGAGTAGAGAGATGTCTGTTTTACAGGGGAGGTTCTGCTGAATTTTTGGTATAATTCTCGTAAAATGTGACATCCGGTCAAATCCCTATTCCTAATATGTGTCTGATATTTTAGATCGAGTCTCTAGAATTTTGATAGATTTATTCTAATTTCGTGTTGTCATTTATGTGTTTAGTTTTGCCGAGACCAAGGCCTAGTGGATCAGGCCCGTCGGACCCATCTCGAGGAGCGCACAAATGTGAGTTGTTATTTTATATATACGTGTTTTAGGATTGCATGTTTTAGAAATGTATGTTTAAATTTTATAAAATATGCATAAATGGTTTAATAATTGCTTAGGTATATTTTAGGTATATTTTGGTATATTTTAAATTAAATGCATGTTTTATTATTGAATTATACCTAAAATGTTTTTAAGTATATGTATAGTTTATTCCAGGTTTATTTTATAATTAAATTGAATTTATTTGACATATATAAACTCAAAATATACTTCGTTTATTTTTGGTATAGTTCTAGTATATATATGGTTTATATTGTTATTTTAATTAATTTCATGCATCATTTATTTTATAAATGTATGGATTTATTTTTAAATGAAGGATATCAATAGAACGTGCTACCTAGTGGGCAACACTAGGATCGAGTACATACCGGTACGACGATAGAATTTAGGTTAAATTACTAACCTATTTGTGGATATTGATTGGCTTGATTTAATTGATGTGAGATGCGATCTAAGAGTGTGATTTCTAGAGCTCGGTTGACCAAGTGTCTTAAGGCCAATCACACTGACAGTCAGACTGCTGGAGCTCGGTTGACTTAGTGTCTTGGGGCCAGTCTACTGTCCAAATAAAACAAGTGAATTTATTTGGAATAAGTGAGCCTGTATGGCTAGAGTGTTGTCTAACACTATTTGAGGTTGCGATCATTTAGGGTTCTATTTGATCCTTTATAAACGGTTATTATTTTCCATATAATATAAAATGATTTTTGCTGCATCCGTGTGTATTTGCCTGTAGATATATTTATTATATATACTATTGAATGTGTGCATTTGTCATTTAATTATGCATGTATATATATTATAACAATTCACTCAGTGAGGTCTGACTCCCCTCCATTGATTATTTTTCAGGAGAGTCTTCGTCCTCAGACCTCAGTAACAGACCCTTACACCAAATTTCTTTTGCCCTGGCTTTATTATGTAAACTGCTTACTTGATTTTATTTTGTATTCTAGACACTGTAGTAGTTAAGTCGTAGGATGTATGTTTTATATATGTATGAGATTTATATTTTAAAGGATTGAAACAAGGATTTGTATTGAAAGATTATATATATATGAAATGAGCTTGTGTTATTAAATTAGCTGATGAGTTACATTATTACATATGAGATTTTAATTTTTGCTACAAGATATTTTATTTATTTTATATATGTTGCATGCTTTTACTTTATTTTTTTAAGGCTTGCTACGGGTTTCGGATTCGAAAGAATTCCCGTTCCCTAGCGCTAGTCATGGCCCCTGTTTTAGGTCGTGACAAAAGATTAGCTCAAAGTGTTCAACACTTACTTATAGTGAATGCTTGATCATGGAACTAAATAGCTCCTCCCGACCCTCCTCGGTCTAGCGTTGCATATTCACTGGCAACCTTAGCGACTCAGTATATTGATCTCAGACCTAGGCGTTTGAGACACTCGGTGACTTCACTTTGTTCAAGATCCACGCCCTCATGTCCGGACACCCAGAGAGCCTTATACGTTGGACATATATCTCTTTATCCAGCTCCTAAGCCTTTGAGTCTTAGTCGATTAGCCGCCTCTTTTGTCAACCTTCCCTTTCAGACCATGAAGACTTGACCACTGCCTTTCCCTTCGGATTGCTGGCCGCTTCCTTTAGGATTACAGGTACTTCAATATTGGGAGATGGGAAGGAGATTTGCACTTCTTTTAGCCTTGCTGGCTCGTCAACTACAAGCCAAATTCCATCTGCAAAGGCAAAAAAGTTAGCCATCTACAAATGAAAAGATAAAAATATAAGTCAGAAAGATACCTTTTGATAATCAAAACATACTAGTAGACTGAACACGGTCTAGGCAAACTCTCCACAAGTATCTTCTTGATACGTCTTTAGCTAACCAAGCCTCGACCAAGCCATCAAGATAAAGTCTTAAGACCATCTCTATATCGTGGTCGGTTAACTTTGGAGGCTATTTCACCCTGTGGCACTCGTCAGACCATATTCGTCGGACATCCAGGAAGTCTACATGGTGCTCGATGATAAAAAACTTGTGCCTCCACTTCTTGTGAAGATCTAAAAGCTTCATAAATAGGCTGTGGTTGGGGACAACCGATAAGGAGAACATAAGCTCTCCCTTCTTCCTAGTCAGGCTATACAAATATCACAGGAAATCTAAGTTCGGCACCCTACCCTCCTCATGCATTAACTGAATGAACCCAGTCATAATCTGATAACTATTGGGGTGAAGCTGATTAGGCACTATGTTATACCTATTTAGAAAATTTTTTACAAAAGGATCCAATGGGAACTTCAGACCCCCTTCTAGTTGGTCAAAATACACCACTAACCTACTGAGATCTAGCATGGGGGTATAGGCTCTAAACTTCCTATCTATGGTGCACACGGCATAATCGACGGGAATGCTAAACCACCTTCAATACCACCCCAGAAACTGCTCATCTATCCTAAAAACTAACAAATCAGAGCTAACCTATTCCCTCGGTGCCATGAGTCTATCTAAAAAATGAAACTAAAGAGGAATGAAGAAAGGAAGAAAAGGATCACCTAGTTACAGAATGAAGAAGTCGCTATAGGAAAAGCTTGGTGGAAGTAGCAAAAAAGCAAAGGAGATACCAACAAGATAACAAAGAGCAAAAATGCATCACATCGAAGAAGTAGGGATACTTATAAAGCTATAGAAGGCTTTGGAACAAACCATTAACTACCCTCATAATTATTTCAGTTCTCCCAACATCATTAAGGGTAGTTTGGGAAATAGAAAAACCTAATAATTGAGCAGTCATCATTATGGCAGTGACAACATCTCATCTTTTGACACGCGAACAGACGTGATGATTACACAATTAAAATTTCAAAAATTAAGGCATCAAGGTGACATAAACGTTTCTCGTCTTAGGAGTACCACTGTCAACTGCTCTTCCATAGTCGACATAACAAGATCTGGCATCATTTGCCAGTAACTGAAGCTGCTATACTCAGGTCGCTTCTATAGTACTGAGGTTCCGAGAATCTATGCCCTATGCATTAAGTCCAGTAATTGAAGTTGACTCCCTCAGGTCACTTCTATAGTACTGAGGATTGGCATCCGAGACATGTTTGTAAGACACCCAGACTATACAACACTTGGGCCACGCTTCTAATGCACTAAGATAATGTCCAGTGACTGAAGCTGGCACCCTTAGGTCGCTTCTGTAGTATTGAGGTTCTAAGAGCATATAAGCCTCGTGTCCTTGTACTAAGCATCTAAGCCTCAAACATCTAAGTCTAGTAACTGAAGCTGGCATCCTCAGGTCGTTTCTGTAGTACTGAGGTTCAGCACTCAGGCCATACTTTTAATGCAACAAGCATTAAAACTCCAGTCAGTACTAGTTCCATCATATTGTCTTTATATTGATGGGTTAATCCATTACATATTCTTTTTTCACAGATTTTGTGCACTCCTAAGTCCAGTTGGCACTTCTACGACGGTTTCAATACTCGATACCGAGCTTTATCTTTTCCCGTGGCTGAGGCTTGCCACTTTAGTTCACCCCTCCATATCAAACGCAGTGATTCAAGTAAATCTCTCTATATACAGAAGAATAAATGTTCTATCATTTACAAACTCATATACATCGGACATGAATATCCGAATAGACCCGCGGGGGGACTCTTAATACCCTACATGCATAAATTCCTGTTCAATTAAACAAGTTTGTTTCCTATACATGTTACTTGGAAAGGGAAAACAACCAAATCCATTTAGTGAAAGGTTCCTGCCTTAATAAGACTCCCAAATGAAGAAGGAATACTCTCCTATTTGGTCTAAAATTCCTATCCAAGGATAAACCCTACTCCTTTCAGGTTTAAGCATCACTATAAATAGGATCCTATATCTCTTATTTTCATTCATTCTATTTTCTCATATTCTAGTTGCTCTTATTTTCTCTTTATAGATTCTTTATTTATTTTCTGACTTAAACATCGAAGTGTTTGTGGGGATCCTTCTCACCTCTCACCTTACCTTTGTTGATCACCTATAGGATTCCATGCTCAAGAGTTCCAGAAACAAGTTATCAAGGTGATTCTAATTTGTTTATAATTTTAATTCTAAATTATTACAAGAATCAATCTTTTGCATAATATGAAATTTTGATTAGGTGTCAATGAAAGAGTGATTTAATAGTAAGAATGTTATGAGATATATACTCAAATTTTATCATTACTAATTTATAAAATGAATTCTCAAAAAATGTTTATGTGATGTAATTTTCTTGATTTGTCATATATTTATTTATTGGAAACTTTATATATAATGAAATAGATATTAGTTTTTTTTTTTTGGTAACCGGAAGATTATATGATTTTAGTATCAATGGACTATATAATAAGGGCAACCCTCCCTTTTCAAACCTACAAAAGTAAAAATTGAATCCTGCACCTCAGGATACTCTTAAAAAAAAGTTATAATTTGATTATTTTCTCACTAATTTAGCCATTTATTGTAAGAATGCATTAGCTACTAAATCAATTGATATATATATATATATATGGATGGTGTAAATATAATTAAAACATAATAATAGTAATAATTAATGTGTAAATGAATATAAAATTTAGTATCATTGAAATTGAAACGAAACAAGAAAATTAAACTTAAATATTTTTTCCGTAACACTAAATGATCTGGCCAGTTGAACTACACCTCAACAATTCAATTTTATTCTATTGTACTATGGGTTGGTAATAATGCATTTTCCAAATTCTCTGTTCGCTGGAATGCTCTGCAAATAATGTCAATGAAGTCCAACTTAAATGGTTAAGATAGAGATTTTATAATTTAAAGGTCTTCAGTTTAACTTCTAGTTGTATAAAAGTTTTGAATTGAATGTACTTGTCAGCACTCACTAGTGTGTATAATAATAATTGTTAAAGTTGAAAATAGTTGTAGTTGATTAAAGTGGTTGTTGATGCTTGTAAATTAAGTCCGCATGGAGGGGATGAAGTAAAAAAAAAAAAAAAAAGAAAAGAATGGCACTAAATAATAGAATTAAGTAAAGCCAACTAGCTCCAGACCCACATTTAAGAGTACAATCAAATAAAAGTTTTGTTTAATAAATTGTCAAGGAGTGAAACAAAACTAAACAAAGATAGGAAATTATTATTCCATCTCCTCGCATATTAATAATGTATAACTGCAACATCATATTCAACAATAGCATCACCATTAGTTGCATCGAAAAAATACGTTTTCAGAGTGGCGAATCCTCGAGCCAACCGGAAAGCACCAGTTCCACCGATAATGGGCAACTCACGGAGATGTTGTATGGCAGGATTTCGGCCCAAAATTGCAAGGGTGCTACCATTGAACTTTCCACTAGTGAAAACCAAGTTCATGCCCATGACAAGACTCGCCGTCTTCTGATCAGATGATCCATAAAACCCCTGAGCTCTGCCAACCTCATTCGATGTTGGCTCAGGCCCTTCGGTCAATGGGTCATCTATCATAAAAATTATACCAAAAAGAGTTGGAGATTTGTCTGTGATATTAGATTTGGCTACCTCCATTGCAGTTGGATTAGTACCAGATAACGTATCATGAAAGTAGAAGTGGAGATGGGTCACTTTCTCCTTGGCACGAGAAAGTTGTTGAAGCCATTGATCAATTTCTTTAGAGCTGCCATTAACCATTGGCACAGCTAAAACCAGAAAGCAAGCTACTAGTCGTAGTGGTGGTTTCCCCATCTTCAGACAAAGTGAAACGAGGACTAGCAAATGCCAGGACACTTTAATATAACAATGTAACTGTGGAGTCAGTAGAGATATGAATTAAAATTATGTAGTAATGCTGGTGCATCCATAACTAATAAAATAAAGTAATAGTGATATTGGTAATGCTGCTCCATCCATAACTAACCAAATCCATTTTCGTGCATATTTTGTTTGTAGATAAAAAAAATGCTTTTGAATCTTTCAAATACAATCAAATTGAGTTATAAGATTTTTTTTTTTTAGTATAATATTATTTCTGATAAAGCTATTGGTATTAATTGAATTTGACTATATTTAGGTATACCATGAGCAATTCTTCTTTTTTTTTTTTTTTTAAGTTGTTATTTTTATTTTTTTGTTTTTAGATTGTGAATTTTGTTTATTGGGTGATAATCCTACGAGTAGAAATTAAAAACATCATCAAATAGAGATAGAGCGATAGTTATGAATTTCATTGATGCATGGTTTTGTAGCCACAAACTAGAAAATTTCACTAGATATTTGATTACAAAATTTCTGGAAAAAAAAAGGGAAGAAAATTTAAGGTAACAGAGAAAATCAAATAGATAAAATCTGAAATTCTATTGTTTTTTGTTTTAAACTAATTAAATTGCAAAAAAAAAAAAAAAATTGAGATGAGTAAATTATTAATTCTTATAAAACTATTTTACTTAGAAAATTTCCTTCATTTCTTAATTGTGAAATAAGAAAAACAATGTTATTGTTCCTGTAAAATAAAGCAAAATTGAGATGAGCAAGGTTAATATTTGTCGGAAACAGACTAAGCATCTGTATTTTTAAAAATTAAAATTTCAGGAACAGAAAAAAAAAAAAGCTATTTATCTTTGGAATGCGCTAAATAATGGGAGTAGTTGAGCGGCTTAAGCAAATTTAATATTAACATATGATTAAATTTCTCCCAAGACACAAGGTTCCACGGTCGCTGGATTCAAAAAGTATTTAAATTTAACTTTGAAAAAATACATACTTTAGAATTGAAAATCCTGAAATTTTTAGAAAGTGTCCCATAAAAAAGATTTAAAAGTTTGAAAAAAACATAAAAGCAAATTACATAGTTAACATATCCTTTAACATATGGTATAGTCTTTGAAAACAAAATAAGAAAATTGCATTCCCTTGTGAATCTATAATGTTGATGATACTTGAAATAAAACTTTATCTTTACTATTATCTTTTTTCAATTTTATTATCAAGTGTTTGATTACTTGATACATACTAATTACAATATTAAATATTAAATTAGTTACAACTAGTTGCGAATTCATATGGATTGTAAATAATATATATATTTTAAAATAATTAATTAAATGATTTTAATAAATAAATTATAATTAAATTAAATTTAACTTAAGAAGTTATTGCAATATTATATATATATATATATATAAAAGAATCCAACATATGTATTATAATATAAATTTTTTTTTATAAAAAATATTATAAATTTTAATAATTCAACACTTAAAGTTTTGAGAGGGGAATGTTAAATTATTAAGAGGGACACTTATCAAATTTTAAATTTAATGACTTTGAAACTTTCTCTCTATATATATATAAACCTCTAGCACTCTTGAAATTTTATTCAATCTTTAAATTTTTATTTTAAATCTATATAACTTCTATATATAAAATTAAAATATTTTATAAATTAATGTTGATTTGGACACAAGAAAAATTTATATAAACTAAAATAATGTTTAATAAAAGAAAAAATAAAATTAAAAATAATTTTTTTCTAACTTTTTAATATTAGTTTTTAATTCTATTTATATTATTTTAAAGCCAATTTTAATATTTTATGTGTTTAAAATTATTTTAAATTAAAATTTTATACGTTTTGATATTGTATGAATTTAATAGAATAAAAATTATAAATTGAAAGATGAAAAATATTCAAAATAAAAATTTAAAAGTTGAATAAAAAATAAAGAGTTGTGGAGTGTAAAAGATTAATTGTATAAAATTTAGGGAATATATATATATTAGATGTTATTTTTATCTATTTTATTCATATTCAATGTAACAGGCAGTTAAATCAAGTACTCAGTTCCTGAGTTAAAAAAGAAAAAAAAAAGTTAAAAAATTCGCAGTATCTCCTTAATCTGGTCGAAACAAGACATATTGATACAATTCAATATTTAAAGCGAACGGGAAATGCATTTAATTGGTAAAGACGAAGAAACTAAACAATTTTCACATGACAGAGTGATGAAAATTGACCATCGGCATTGCCATAAGGCGGAGATTAAAATTTTGTCATCTTTTGCTTTTAAAATGTGAGACTTTGTTGAAAAAGTTATTTAAAATAATTAAAATTATTGATCATATATCATACATGCCTATCCTATGGCATGAAAAATATTAACAATTGGAAGAAAGTTGGTGATATTCCATTATTATAGCGGGGCTGTTGGAGTTTTAGGGAGGGGATGTTAAACTAACTCACATACTTATGCAACAATAATTAAATTAATGAGTTTAGAGATTTTTATTTGTGTTCACATTAAAGATCAATAAATGTGGGGATCAGTAGGAAAAGTCAAGCACAATCTCCTTTTTTATTTCGTTTATGTTATGTTAGGAGATGTAAAAAGGTAAATTTCATCAATGGTTACTACACTTTTTGCTTCATTATAATTTAATTATAAAATTTGAATTTATATTTTTGTAGTCATTAAATTTATATTTAGATTTTACAAGTAGTTCTTAAAATATTTTTTTACTTTATAAATAATATAACATTATTATTATAGCTCAAAATTTGGAGAACCCATTTATATATTCGAAATCCTAAAGTATTAACATGAAAATCCCAATACTCAATTCGGCAACAACCTATAAGAAGATTAGAAATCATATTACTTAGATAAGATGATAAAAAAATTTGAGTAACGAAAACTTGCTTCTAAATTCCAATTTCGAAACACTACACCAGAAAATAATCAATCTACTTAAATGTTCCTTAAAACATGTATTCTACACAAGAACATAAAGATAAAAGCAGAATATCCTTTAGGATTAAAACTTTATTTCTAAAATCAAATAATTCGGCCAAGGCATTTTTATAACCTTTATAAAGTTTTCCTTAATAAGAAAAATAATAAAACCATAAATATTAAGATAGGAAAGTAATCTAATTATATCTCAAATAAAGCTAATGGGCTCTTAAAAAATAACAATTCGGCCAACCAATTATTTAATCCTAATAAGCATAATTAAACCCAAAATAACAAATGTTAAGTAATCCCCTATACATATTCAACCAATGCATAACAGATGTGACCCATTACATACTTAATTAAACCCATTAGTAACTTAGACTTAAATTAAGTTGTATTGAACTTAAGCTGTACTTGTTCTAAAGCTTTGGTGTCCTTGTAAACCTTCATTAGCCAAATTCACTAAGCCTTTTAGATGATGGATTAAGGCTTGTTGAAGCTTCTTAGATTGAGCCCCTTTTATAGGTCCTTGTGCTAGGCTAATCGGACTAGAAACCTCTTGAACTTAATGTTTGCCTTTTTGTTCATGCTCATCCTCATGATATTGAATCCTTGGAATGTAGTGTGTAGGATGCTCCATAACATTTCCCCTCTCCTCAAAAGGATTAATCCTCGAATCTAAAGCATCACCTACATCAAAAGGACTCAAATCAACCACATTAAATGAAACACTAATATTATACTCAACTGGCAGGTCCACTTTGTATGCATTATCATTAATTCTTTCAAGTATTTAAAAAGGACAATCTGCTCTTGGTTTAACTTAGACTTTTTTTGAAGTGGAAACCTCTTTTTGTAAAAAAGCATCCAAACCTAATCTCCAGGCTTGTACTTAATCATACAGGGGAATGTTTTTATGAACTCCACCCATTTAGCATGCCTACGGTTCAAGTTATCTTGACCCTTCAAATGCTTTAAACTTTCATGGGAAGTAAGTATCACAAACTCCTTAGGCCACAAATAATATAGCCATGTTTGTAAAGCTTGAACCAAAGCATATAATTCCTTATCATATATCGGATACTTCATGGCTACTCCATTTAACTTTTCACTAAAATACATCAGTGTCTTTGATCCTACACCAAAACAGCTCTAATTCTTATGCAATTAACATCACATTCAATCTCAAAAGTCTTATCAAAGTTAGGTAAATCAAATAAAGGTGAATTACATAATTTATCCTTAAGTTCATTAAATACATGTTCTTGTGTCTCACCTTACAAAAATCCAACATTTTTCTTAATTAACTCATTCAAAGGTGTGACTATAATGCTGAAATCCTTAATGAATCTCCTATAGAAACTAATAAGTCCATGAAAGCTCCTCACCTCACTAACATTTTTAGGTCTCAACCATTCCTTAATGGCTCTATCCTTGTCCTCATCAACCTGAACACCATGACTAGATACTACAAAACCAAGAAAATTAGCCCTATCCATGCAAAACCTACACTTTTTAAAGTTAGCATACAATTTTTCTTACTTAAGTGTTTTTGGTACAAGTTGCATATGCATAATATGATCATTTAAGCACTTAGAGTAAATAAGAATATCATTAAAGCAAACAACAATAAATTTACCCAAGTACTCATGCAACACATTGTTCATCAATTGCATGAATATGTGAGGTGCATTAGTAAGACCAAATGGCATGATAAGCCACTTATATAACCCATATTTGGTCTTAAAAGCTGTTTCCATTCATCACCAACATTTATTCAAATTTGGTAATAACTAGATTTCAAGTCTATTTTAGTAAAAAAATAAGAACCATATAACTTGTCAAGCATATAAACTAATATAGGAATAGGATGATGATACTTTACAGTGATTTTATTGATGGCTTTGTAGTCCACATACATCCTCCATGTTCCATCCTTCTTTAGCATAAGAATAATAGGAATCGAGCAAAGATTAAGACTCTCCCTCATGTACCCCTTAGCTAGTAACTCCTCCACTTATTTTTAGATCTCCTTTCTCTCACTTGGATTTGTTCTATATGCTGGCTGATTTGGTATGGTAGCTCCAGGAATAAAGTTTGGTGTTTTACACCTCTAATTGGTGGTAAACTACATCTCCTCAAGAAATATATCTTTAAATTTCTATAAAAGATCAATAAACACACTAGACAGAGACAAGTTAATTTCATTAGTTGCCAAATAAGCCTTTTTATACAAAAGTACAAATATCGGCTAATTGGAATACAAAGCTTGCCTAACCTCACTTGTCCTAGTTATCAAACTCACACTCTTTACATTTTTCTCTGTAGGCTGAATATGCTCTTCTTTTTCTTTTCCCTCTTTCTTTTCCTGCTTTTTATTATCACTCTTTAAAGCACTTTTCTTACTCTCATTTTCTTTCTTTTTGGATTCCACTCTCATCCTTTCTATTTTAGATTGGTGCTCTTTTGAGGAAAGTGGTGTTAATATGGTCTTCCGCCCATCCTTAGTAAATAAATACCTATTAAGGTACCTATCATGCTTAGTTTTTCTATCAAATTGCCACAGTCTACTAAGTAAAATATCTCTAGCATGCATAAGAACTATATTACATAACACCTTATCATGATATTTACTACTTATAAATGAGATAATAGATTATCTATTTACCTTGACCTCACTACAATAATTAAGCCACTGAAATTTGTATGGTCGTGGGTATAGTATAGTAGGTAGGTCCAACCTATTAATCTTACCACATTAGTGCAACTCCCATTATCGATAATTATACTACATGTTTAGCCTTGAACATGACACTTTGTATGGAACAAGTTGTCCCATTACTCTTCATGGAAATCGTCCTTTAATTGAGTGTTAATAGCATACCTTGTAACTAGCATATCACCTCTAATTAGCTCCTCAATGCTCCTTTCACTATAATTCTCCAATTTGGGCATTTGATCCTTATTGCTTTTATTGTATCCCTTTTCTTCATCAGTCACTATCGCACCATTCCATAGGGTCATACTCCTATTAAGGCACTCCTTATTAATATGACCTACACCTTGATAGTTCCATCACTTAATGTCTCTATTTCTCTTTTTAGGCTCTTTAGTTTTGGATTTCCTTTTGGAAACTGAATATGCCTTTCCTTTTGCAAGATCATAAACAACCTTATTTCCACCCTTAAAATCACTCTTTTCATCCTTTTTCTAAGTAGAATTAGAGTTATAATAAGGTTTGGAAATGTACCTGACTACCCCTCTTCTTTGGAGTTTCTTTTCCACCTTAATGGCAATGTGCATAAACTCATCTAACTCCACATAAGGTTGCCAATCCACTTAGTCAACTATCTCTTTATTCAAACTAGCCAAGAAATGTGCCACAATGGTCTCCATATCCTCCTTTATATCAACCTTAGTTATGATCATTTTTATCTCCTTATAGTAATCATCCATACTCCCACTACCTTGTCTAAAAACTTGAAGTTTTTGCACAAGTTCCTTATGAAAATACCTTAGTACAAATCATTTTCTCATTAAAGACTTGAGATCATGCCAAGTCTCAACTGGATACTCCAAATTTCTTCTTCTACTAGTCACTAATTAATCCTACTAAGTTATAACATAATCTGAAAATTGAGTAATTGTTAGCTTAACCTTCTTCTCTTTACTAAATTAATGATAATTAAAAATGAGTTCCACCTTCTTTTCACTTTGTAAATAAGCCTTCGGATATGATTTACCTTGAAAATTGGGTATCTTAAGTTTAATGCTCCCTAGATTCCTATCTACAAAATCATTATTTCCTCAATTTCTACTATAAAATGGATTTTATTATATTCTTCCTCTACCTCTACCTAAACCTCGGCCTCTTTTACCTCCACCTCTAGGTACGACCATTCTAGCAATAACATCATCATCATCCTTATTGTAATTAATGTCTTCATTTTCTAAATCATTAACTTGAGGTTTTCAGTTTCTACCTCCCATATACCCCTCATTGTGATTCAGTATTGCCCTTTCAATGACTTGCAACCTTGCATCCATACACTTTAATACTTCCCTTATAGCCTCCCCATTTTTATTAAAATATGCAAACTCTCCTTGTTGAGCCGTATATAGTCTAGTTTTATTAACATGATCAGCATCGTTATTATCTCCACTTTGGTTTGACATTATTGTAAAAGAATATTAGAAATAAGAAAAAAATAATTCAAGGACCTTAGAAGCACTCCCTCACGTGTTTTACACTCAAATGATAGGGGTGGTCACTTATGTTTAGATTAAGTAATAAAAAATTCACTTAGGGTTTCCTTACACCACCCTAGTTAATTCTTTTTATGTTCTTAGGTGAATCACACTTTTAGAATAATTCAAACAGCTTGCAATATGTAGAATTCCAAAATTGAAATTCACAAAATGAGTTTGAAGCAATTCAGTCAATAAGAAAAAAATTTAATAAATAAGAGGTAATAAATTAAGAAAACTCAAATAGATGCAAAAGACATACGAAAGAAATACAAAGATCTACTTAGAATAGGAAAGAAACAAATTTAGAAGTTATTTTAAAAAAATTTGCCCTAATGAGCAATATTCCTTAATTAGCAAGGAATGTAATGATATGTAAAATCCAATATGAGATATGACAAGATCTATTTAGATATGTCAATTATAAACTAGATGGGATTAGAAAATCTAAATCAGACCTGATTAGGATATTAATCACTTAAGAATCTAAATTCTTCCCTTTTTTTATCACTTTCTCTTTTTTCTTTTTACATGAATTTCTTTTTTTTAAACCTTCAACTACTAACGCAAATCTAAATTTCAAAATGCAAAACAATTGATTTAATCAAAGAGAAACAAGAACAAGACTAATGAACAATGACAAAAAATAAAATACAAGAGCCAAATTTAAAAGAATAAGAAAAATGCAGGAATTAAGAATTAATGAACGTAAATTATAAAAAGATAAACCCTAATCTAAAGCCAATGCTTTGATACCAAATTATATAGAACCTCAATGAATAAGCTTGAGAACTCCTTTATGTATTAGAACCCCCAAAGCGTTAACATGAAAATCCCAATACTCAATTCGACAATAACCCCTAAGAAAGTTAGAAATCAGATTACTTAGATAAGATGATAAAAAAATTTAAAATAAAGAAAACTTACTTCTAAATTCTAATTTCGAAACATTTCATAAGAAGATGATCAATCTACTTGAATGTTTTTTAAAGCATGTATTCTACACAAGAGTACAAAGATAAAAGCAAAATAGCCTTTAAGATTAAAACCTTAATTCTAAAATCAAATTATTTGGCCAAGGCATATTTATAGCATTTACAAGGTTTTCCTTAATGAATAAGGAAACTAATAAAACCATAAATATTAAGATAGGAAACTAATCTAATTATATCTTAAATAAAGCTAATGGGTTCTTAAAAAATAACAATTTAGCCAACATATTATTTAACCCTAATAAACATAATTAAACCTAAAATAACAAAGCTTAAGTAAACCCCTATACATATTCAGCTAGCCTATAAAAAATGTGACCCATTACATACTTAATTAAACTCATTAGTAACATAGACTTGAATTAAGTTGAATTGAAATTGAGTTACACTTGTTCTAAGGCTTTGGTGTCATTTTAAACCTTTACTAGCCGAATTCACTAAGCCTTGTAGATGATGGATTAAGGCTTGTTGACACTTATTAGATTGAGAGCTTATTATAGGTCCTTGGGGCATGCTAATTAGACTAGAAACCTTTTGAACTTGATCTTTGCCTTCTTGTTTATGCTGATCTTCATGATGTTGAATCCTTAGAACTTGGTGTGTAGGCTGCTATATAACAGCAGTAGTTAGGAATTTTGAGATGATTACTTTCTAGTGTTTGGAATCACTGTAAAAATTTAAAGAGATTAACACAACTATCAAATGAGAGCTAACTTTTTTAGTCATAAATAATAGGCAACCTAACCCCCTGATTCACTCGTTGGGTTGCTGTACTAGGAATAATAGAAAAAATTAATGATTAAGATGCATATGCGTATGCATTAACTTTAGAAACACCAAGCATTCTACAAGCACAACTTTATGATCCTGAAGTTGTTTGTTTAAATAAAACAGAACTAGGATTGTTGAATTGAGAACTATTTAGTTTATAAAGAAATTTATTTTAAATTGGTGAAGCTTTTAGTTTAGCTAAAAAAAGCTTTTAAATTAGAAGGCTATATTCTAGAAAAAAAAACAAATGGATAGCAATGAAAAGATTAAATTTCCATCGAAGTGTCATGACACTTCAATGAAGTTGCCCCGTACAACTGCTACTTCTCTTTCCTTCCTTGAATGCACTTTGCATGCACTCAATTCTTTTCAATAGTAGTTTACATTACCATTAAAACAAAACATAAAAAGGCAATGTACATACATGAAGTGAATAGAACTTTTCATGCATATAAATCTAAACAAAGCCAAATTTATAAGGAAAAGATAAAGACAAAAAAAAGGATGAAAACAGCAACACTTTTAATGACAAGTGGAAAGTTATAATAAAAATACCTTAAAAGAAGAAATCCAAGAATGCAAAAGCATAAATGGATAGAATCAATAATGCACATTCTAAATCATGTCCATATTACAAATAGAAAACAATATTTAATTCAATTGTTATCAAAATGAAATGGCTAACATATGTAGTCTATTCCTAATTATAAACTTAAATTATGTTACGAGTACAATATTGGTCAAAGTCTTTGAGATTAGATTAAATGTGCTTAGCATTAGACATTACAACCTACAAATAACAAAGGGGGAAGTAACTCTTGGTCAAGTGAAAATTTACCATGGTGAAATAAAGGTTTACTATAGTGAAGTGAGGTTTTACAATTCATAATTATTTGAAGTTTAATTTTATGATATTGTAATGCAACTTATGGTACTCTTAAGTAGTGAAGTGAAGAAAAACTATTGTGCTAAGTCATTTAATATTTCAGTGCACGCAAGCATTTATTATCTTTTTATACTTTTTAGGTGAGCAATTATTATTAACTAGTTGTGAATTCACACAATGCGCAGACTATAAAATGAAATAATTAAGTAAATAATTGGAATAGAACAATATTAAATAAATTAAAAATCAAAGTATATTACATCAATTTTATTTTCTTTAATTTTTTGTTGCAATAATTTTGTAGTTATAATAAGATTAGTTTTTAAAATTATTAGATTAATATTGATGTATGTATAATAGTTTTTTAGTTAATAATATCAAGTAATTACTGTAATTTTTTTTAATGGTTTGGAAATAAAATATTTGAATGATTTAAGGTTGGAAAAATATGTAATATATAAATACTTTTAAAATTTGAGTAGTATTGAAATATGTATAACAATCTTTTAGTTAAAAAAATAATACCAAATAAATATGGTAATGTTTTATTTTTAATAAAATTAAAATTTTCCATAGTTTAACACATTAGTTTATAGAGTGAATACTCAAATATGAATGTAGACAATGGTTTGGAAAAAAAAAATTTGAATGCTTTAAGGTTGGAAAAATATGTAATATCTAAATACTTTTAGAATTTTAGTAGTATTAAAATATTTATAATAGTGTTTTAGTTAAAAAATAATAATACTAGATAAATATGGTAAATTTTGTATTTTTAATACAAAATAAAATTTTTTAATAGTTTATCACATTAGCTTATAGAGTGAATATTTAAATATGAAGATAGACATTTGTCAAATTTTGAACTTAATAACATTAGAACTCAACATTTAATATATATATATATATATCAGGAGTTATCACAACATGCCTCTGGATAATAGCTCCTTTAATCGCAAAAGTTTTTGGACTTTGAATGGTCATCCTAAAATTAAAAGCTTCTTATGGCGAGCTTTTTCTAGGTGTCTACCAACTATTCAAGCATTAGAAAACAAAAAGATTGTAGTAGAGAACTTATGTCTAATGTGTAGTTCAATTGAGGAATCTTCTTTTCACATGTTAGTAACTTGTCACTTTACTAGAAAACTATGGGCATTGTCTCCTTTTGGTGATTTATCTAGTCAAGCCTATGAGCTTCAGAGTTGGTGGTCTAGTATAACAAATCGATATTTGGGTTCAGAGTTAAACCTAATTGCTACTATGTTATGGTGCTTATATAGGACCAAAATTGAAAAAGTTTGACAAGGAAAAACAAAAGCTACTAGTACTTTATTTACTGAAGCTTTGGTATTTAATGAGAGCTAGCAAGAGATTCAAGCAAAAAAGTGCTTAAAACATGTTAATGATATTCTAGTTTATCAAGTTAAGTGGAGTTGTCCTTCTTCGAGGTATCTTAAGCGTAATGTCGATGCTTGTGTTTATACTGATTCTTCTCACATTGGGATTGGTTGTGTGCTTAAAGACTTTATGGGAAATTTTCAGCCAGCTATCCATGCCTGCAAATAAAGCTTGTTCGATCATCTTTTTATAAAGGCGATAACATTAAGGTAGTCTCTTCGATGGCTTATTGCAAAAGGAGTCCCTAAGATGATCCTCGAATCTGATACCTAGATTTTAGTTCAGACCATAGATTTATTATTTATTGATATGTCACCTTTAGGTTTGGTTATTCAAAATTGTAAGCTTATATTTAGCAAAATTGATGATGGTAAGCTGTTTTTTTGTTAAGAGATTACACATACAGCAGTTAGGATGGCAACTTTAATGTCTGATGGGGAGTGGACTGCTGTCCCTCATTTTATTTTTGATGTATTAAGAAATTATTAAATTCAATATAATCCATTTTACATATAAAAAAAAGCTACTTTATCGCCTAAATATCGCTATTTTATATATAAAGTTATATGATGATAATAAAGAAATAAAGTTTATCCATAAATTTTGATTAGAAAACAATATTTAGAACATTTTACATTGAATTTTAAGGATAACAATATACTTTTTTTAAAAGTACAATAATGTACTTTTTAAAAAAGTTTTAACAAAAATACCTTTAATATGTTAATGTACTACATTAACTCAATGCTTTGATTATAGTAAACCTCTTAAATAAGTTAATTTTTCTCTCTTATTTATAATTCTCACATTCATTTATATATATATATATATATATATATATATATATATATATATATATATATATATATCCTTAATTACCTTTATAAATAACAGCTCTGTCAGTCCTAAAAAAAGTTATGTTTTTCAATTAAGTCCTATAAGAAAAAAATTTACAATCAAGTTCTAAAACTAATTAAAAAACTCCTCATTAGTCATAGGTTGTTAAACCTAACGGAACTTGATAACATGTTGATGATGTTGGATAGCTTTTTGCCATAGTGGAAGAGCTTCCATATCATATTTGCACTAACTAATAATAAATATTATGTGTGGTTTAATGAGTATTATTATATTGATAAAAAAAGTGTAATATTATGCTTTCAATCACTAGTTACTCTTGCCTCCTCAAACTCAACCGAGTTCTCTCTCCAATCCTCACCAAATCATTTTCTATCTTAAACATATATGCAACTCCATAAACCCTAACTTCCAATACTCTACTTTATCCAAAAACCTTAACTCCAAGATATCATACTACATGAGAAATGGCCTTGTCAAGGATGTGCAGAACTTGTTCGATGAAATGCCTCAAAGAAATACCGTCACTTAGAATGCAATGATACATGGTTACTTTCAAATTAGGAAATCCAAAGGACTACTCTATTTGTTTTATGTAATGCCTGAACATGATATGTATACTTATAATATAGTGATCTTTGGGTTAGAGTAGTGTGATGATGATTTAGATAGCACTATGGAGGTTTTTGATGGAATGCAATTTCAAGATGTTGTTTCTTCCAATTTAAATCTTGTGGGTTATGTTTATGAAGGGTTAGTTGATAAAGCCATGAGAATATTTAGTCAGATGCCATTAAAAATGAGAAATGTAGTTTTCTAGAACTTGGTGAGCGGGGGACTATTAAACAATCAAGAATTTGATTTGGCTAAGAAATATTTTAGACAAATGAGTGATAGAGATGTTATTTCTTGGAAAATTATAATTCTAAGTTTGCAAAAGTGGGTTGGATTATAGAAGCTCAGGAGTTTTTTTAAAAGATATGCCTATAAAAGATGTTTGAGCTTAGAATGCTTTATTGGTTGGGTATATGGAAAACCAGCAAGTTAATATGGTAAAAATTTTATTTCAAAGATTGTCAGAGCAAGATTCAGAATCTTGGAAGCAATTCATGAATAGGTTGGCAAGTTGTCAAAGAGTCCATGATGTTGTTTTGTTCTTCATGGAAATGCCTAAAAAATGTACAAAGACGTGGAATATAAAGTTCATACCTTATGCAAAAGCCTTAAAAATTATCACGATCCAAAACAAGGGCCATGACCGATGCTAGGGAACAGAAATTCTTTCGAATCCAAAACCCATAGCAAGCCTAAAAATAAAATAAAACATACAATAATAATAATAACATAATTAAAATATTCTGCAGCGGAAATAAAATCATAAATATTTAAATAATAATCCACTATGAGATTTAAATCAACAACCTCATCTCATATATATACAAATAAACTTTTAATACAAATCCAGTTCAAATCCTTAAAATATACAACTCACATAATATAACACATAACTCTTTAACAATTTTTACAACTACTGCAGTGTCTAGATCATAAAAATAAAACTCAGGTAAACAATTTACATAATAAAGCCGGGGCAGAAGAAATCCGGTGTACGGGTCTGCTACTGAGGTCTGAAGACAATGACTCTCCTGAAAAATAGTCAACGGAGGGGAGTCAGACCTCACTGAGTGAATTGCTATAATATATATACATGCATACTAAATGTCAATGCACACAGTCAAAAGTATATATAATAAATATATATACAAGCAAATACACAGATGCAATAAAATCATTTTTATATATTTTTATTAAAAATCACTGTTTATGAAGGATCAAATAGAACCCTAGAAAATCGCAACCTCAAAACAGTGTTAGACAACACTCTAGCCATACAGGCTCACTTATTCCAAATATATTCACTTGTTCTATTTGGACAGTAGACTGGCCCCAAGACACTAAGTCAACCGAGCTCAAGTAGTCTGACCGTCAGTGTGATTGGCCCCGAGACACTTGGTCAACTGAGCTCCAGCAATCACACTCCCAAATCATATCTCACACATCAAATAATCAAATCCAATCAATATCCACAAATGGTTAGTAATATAGCCTAAATGCTATCAGCGTACTGGTATGTACTCGGTCCTAGTGCTGCCCACTAGGTAGCACGTTCTATTGATATCCTTCATTAAAATATAAAACATACTTTCATAAAAATAAATGATGCATGAATTTAAATAAAATAGAAACATAAACCATATATATACTAGAAATATACCAAAAGTAAACTAGGTATATTTCAAGTACATATACGCCAAATAAATCCAATTAAATTACAAAATAAACTAGAAATATATTCAAAAACATTTTAAACATAATTCATTAATAAAACATGCATATAGTTTAAAATATACCGAAAATAAACCAAAAATAAACTAAAAATAAACTTAAGTACTAATTAAATCATTATGCATATTTAATCAAAATAACACATATATTTCTAAAATCATGCACCCTAGAGCATATATATATAAAATAACAACTCACTATTATTGCGCTCCTCGAGATGGGTCCGACGGGCCTGGTCCACTAGGCCTCGGTCTCGGTGCAACTAAACAAACAAATAATGACATAAATCAGAATAAATCTAACAGAAGTTCTAAAGACTCGATCTAGAACACTAGACATAGAACCAGGATTAGCGTTCGACTGGATATCATGTTTTATGAGAATTCTACCAAAAATCTAATAGAACCTCCCCTGTAAAATGGACATCTCTCTACTCAAAGAGTAGAGTCGGTCCTGCAAAGAAACACACTTCGAAATAACACAAAACACAGCCACAATCCCTCGGTCGGACTCCAAACTACAATTCACCGATCGAGGTCCACAATTCACAGAATATTCACAAAATACCAAAAATACCCTTATATAATAAAAATACAGTTTATCAATCCAACTTACGTAATTAACCCTAAAACACATTAAAAACCGATAAAAAACTCATTTATTTAGAAAAATCGTATAATATACATATAATTTGAAAATAATTTACGAAAAATAGTTTAATTAGTTAAAAATACTAAATAATTTGTAGAAATCATTTTTATACCCTAAATAACTATTAAAACCGGTTTAATTACATTTTTAGCCAATTTAGTGTAAAATTACCAAAATACCCCTATATATATAAATATACTAAAACAAATCCAAAAATTCACCAAAAATAATATAATTACTCAAAATTAATTTTCTAAACATATAATTAATTTCAATTAACCAATTAATTTCAATAAATATACTCAATTAACCAATTAATTTCAATTAAACACATAATTAACCCTATTTTTCAAAATTACATAAACTAAATCAATTCAAAATAAATACATAAAAATTCATAAAAATTACAAATAAATTTCTATAATTCATTTCAATACCTATAATTACCATAAAACACAATTTCATAATTTAATTAATTAATTTTCGAAAATTAGAAAATAATAATAAAATAATAAAAAATACCCAAAATTCAAAATAAATTCCAAAAATTCTACAAAAATTGAAGAGTATGTATTGAGCTACAAGGATTAAAGTTTGTGAAGGAAGTTTTCATGAATCAATCAAATTGAAGCTCAAAAAAATCAAAAACCCTAATAGGCTAAAATTGAAAAATCAAAACCTAGGGAAATCTAGACCATTTTAAGTGAAACAAAGCTTGGAATCACACTTACTGGAGCTCAAGGAGAAGATAGATACCGGTGGTGTCAAAAACGATGGTTGGAATCGCTGTGATCGACGGTGGCTTCAAGTTTCGGTCTTTCGGCCAAAACAAGCTTCAAACGGAGCCGGAGAAGGAAGAGAAGGCGGCGGAGCTGGCTGGGGACGAAGGTGGCACGCCGAGAGGCACACCAACGATGAAGAAATGGCGTGACAGGTGGTGGTGATGGTGGTTGGACGTCAGGAAGAAGGAAGGAGGAGTCGGGGGTATATTTTTGTAAATATGGTAAAATTTATATATATATATACATAGTATAGTAACTTTAGTAATTTGTACATTAATATAATAATTTTATATTCAAAAATTCTACACCACACACTAAAAAAAATTAATTAATTAATATACATATACACATATTAATTAAAGAACAACTATATAATATATACATACATAATTAAAAATAATTAATAAACCCTAAAATTATTATATATATATATATATATATATATATATATATATATATATATATATATATATATATATATATATATATATATATATATGCATGTATATGTATATATTTTAATATGACAATTAAAATAATGCATGAACTCATGCAAATGCGTAAATCTATTTAAAATAATTAATATTAAATTATTTACATGTCAATTTCCCCGAAAATAAAATTCCCAAAATTTTTTTACGTAAAGTACTTAAAATAATTAAGAATAATTAAAATAACTTAATAATGATCAAACATATGAAAATAATCATAAATATATACAAAAATTATTAACACTGCATATCCTGATGCAGTATAAAAATATTTAAAAACTCGGGATATTACAGAAATGTACAAAGACCTTTTGGTGAGATTTGGACTCATTAATGAAGCATTGAGTTTTCCAAATCAAATAAGGGCTGATGGAATTGAAGTTCTTACAAATGTTTGGAAGCTTTGCTTGGAGCCTATAGAATTCACAAGAACTTAGTAGTGGGTGAGATTGCTGGTGAGAGGTCGATAGAGATAGAGCCTAATAGGTTTGGCATATATTTGATTTTGGCAAAAATGTACCTCAATGTTCAAAGAAGAAAAGATGTAAATTAGATTTTAGATAGAATGAAAGAGAAAGAAGTAAAAAAGGAACCAAGTTGTAGTTGGATTGAGGTAAACAACAATGGGCATGTGTTTCTTTATAGAGACAATTCACACCATGAATTCAGTATAATTTATTGTCTTTTATTCTCAAGAGAGAAAGCTAAACCTACTTTTGGAACTTAGTTAGTGGAAATCTAATGTGGAAGCTCTTCCACTATGGCGAAAAGAGAAAATTAGGTGGCTACTAACGTGGTAAGATGCTGTCCAACATCACTGACACATCATTAAGTTCTGTTAGATGCAACAACTTAGGACTAATGGGGAGCTTTTTTATTAGTGTAGAACTTGATTGTAAATTTTTTTTTCTTATAGGACTTAATTGTAAAAATAGAACTTTTTTTAGGATTGACAAAGTTGATATCCTATTATAGAATTAATTAAGGACGAACTTGGCATTTTCATTTGATTTAAGTACCTATCACATATAAAAAGTATTGCATATGAGAATATAATAGGCTAGAGTGACAATTCACCATGAACTTATTGTTAATGTGCAATTATCTCTAAATTTTTTTTTTTTTTTTTAACTATTTAGCCTAGAAAGTTTACAAATTGAACTATTATTCTAAAAAGTAAGAGAGTGACTATAACATGCTTGCTAAGGCAAGTGAGGTATACTAAATAAAGATAATAATTATAATTTCATCTCTCTTCTCTTTTTAATAGGTAAAATTAGCTTTGTTATTCTAATTTCTTTTAAAAAAATCATCCCAACTTTTTATTTCACAAACATCACTGTCTATCTCAACTTTTTGGTCATTTACGAGTGATTTAGTCTCAAGCCTTTCGAGGGGTACTCATGTATGTGTCTGTAGAACAGATAATTGAGACAAATGAACCAAAATCTAAGCCCCAGCATTTGTGATGTTGGGAACATAATTCATCATGGATGGCAGTCATCATGCATGGAAAAGACAAAAAACAAATTCCCCTAATTTTCTTTTCACTCGGTAAATAAAACGCTTATTAATCAACTTTAATTTCCTTTTATTATAATATTGTCCTTTTTAAATTAAAATATAAATTAATTTTTTAAAAATTAATAATAATAAAATTTAAACTTAATCTTTGATGATACTTGGAGAAAAAAATTACTAGTTAATAGATAATTTGAACACAAACAATAACTAGTAACAATTAAAATGGTAATAGATAGCGACAAAAACAATTTACAAGTTAATATATAATTTTGAACACAAATAATAGCTAGTAACAATTAAAATGGTAATCTCCTAAAAAAATTTTATTTGGAATAAACATAAATTGAGTTATGATATTAACACAAACTGAACTTGAGTAAACATGATATATAATCAAAGTTCATGTCTAGAACCAAATTTTATATATCAAACCAAGTCACCCTAGATGCACTAAAAGTAATTAACCAATACCATATAAACTCCAGCAAGCCATGAATTCAGAAAAATGGGAAAAAATGGCTGGTAACGTCTAATGAACCACTGTAACATTATAACCAACAATGGCATCACCAGTAGTGATATCAAACCAATGTGTCTTCGCAATGGCATAACCGCGCGCCAACCTGAAGACGCCAGTTCCCCCGACGACAGGCAACTCACGGACCGGACTCATTGCTGAGTTCTTGCCAAGTATGCTGATAGAGCTACCATTATGCACACCATTTGTGAAGGCGAAGTTCATGGCCATGATAAGGCACATTTCCTTCTGCCCAGCTGAGCCATAAAGCCCTTGTGCTCGGCCCACCAACTTCGATTTCGGATCGGGTCCTTCGGTTAATGGATCATCCGCCATCATAATGGCACCAAATAATGTGGGAGATTTTTCAGTGTCAGCAGACTGAGCAACTTTGATGGCAGTAGGGTTCTTGCCACTAACTATGTCATGGAAATAGAATTGGAGATTGGTCACCGTTTCTTTCCTTTGAGTTTTGAGCTTCTTGGGCATGTTCTTTTCGAAATGGAAACCTTGTGCCCATGGCATGTATGCCACTAGGAATATCATGAGCAGACCTAGACATAACTTTGCTGCCATTTTCTCTCTGGATACTAGCTAGCTCTTTCTTTGCCCTGGTAGATTTTGTTGATGAAGTACTTGCCATCGACAATGACATATATAGGTGTGCTGGCCTTACTAGCTGCTTTTATTTTCAAATGCCGTTGAACTATAATGGGAGCAAAGAGCCAAGGACCCACTAGTTTTGGTTTGAATTTAGCATATAGATGTTTCATTATTTAAAATTTTTTATTACTAGCTGGACCAGTACATGTGTGTCCTTACCTTACAATTTTAATTAATATTGTAATTCTGTTCAAAAGAAAATATTGTGCTGTTCAAAAAAATAAACCTAAGATTGTGTGTGTCTATATATATATATAGAGTAAAATAAACGGAATATATGTCAAAAATTTAAGGGTTAATTACAATTTACCCCTCAATTTTATCTTATTGTACTACTTCGTCTTAACATTTTAAAAAATAGATTTGTTCATCATTTCCTTTTACAATATCCCCATTCTGTCAATATTTTTACTAAAATTACAGGTAATTGACATGAAATATCAACTATACCTTTCAATAAAATATAGATTAATTAAAAATAATTACGGTTTGCCCCTCTAGATTATCATATTATACTACTTATTTCCTTAACTTAAAAAAAAAAGCATATTTTTAACTTTTCGCACTATTATATTTTTACTCTTTTATCCAAATCTTTATTAACATTATTGTTAAATAAGTATAAATACCCAAAATAACATTAACTCAAAAGTTGATTTAATCATAAAATTAAAATAATTTTAATTAATGTAATTAATAAATCTAATAATTTAGACTAAAAATTCAAATAAAAAATAAATTTTGAAGGTAAAAATGTATTTATACTTGATTAAATTTTTTATGCAACATAAATATTTCAAGTTAATATTTAAATAGATATATTAGAATTAAAAATAATTAATTGCTATTTAATTAAAATTTTGAGTATATTATAGTTGAAATTAGATATTTTTATTTTATTAAATAGTATAATCATAATTTTATAATTAATTGATAGTATTTTTAATATAAATATTGATAAAAATTACTATTATAATGAAAATATAACTTTTAATATTTGGGGGCAAATAGTATAATGGAGTCAAAAAGAGAGGTAAATAGTAATTACTTTCAATACTAAAGGATATTTTGATAATTTACATTATTTAATGGTAATCTTAACAAAAATTCTGATAAAAGGGATAAATAGTACAATATTGTAAAAAAAAAAAAATGAATAAATTTATTTTCTAGATGTTATGGATGAAGTAATACAATATAGTAAAATAGAGGAGATAAAATGTAATTTATCCTAAATTTAATTATTTAACTAAGTGATTGTGAGAATTTGCTAAAGTCAAGTCTGCAAAAGACATCATGAAAAACTTAGTTTGTAATTCTAATGTACTGAATTTTAAAAAATCCAATTATTTTATGTAATTTTGCAAGTGAAGTTAACACTATCGATTGGTGCATATGATATTGTCATTGTTATGTCATGGTCCAAAATACATATAATTAGTACACCTAACACTTCTCTTTCGGTCTTGGTTTTTCAACATTATTTGAAGACAACATGTACATTTTGTCTTCCATGATAATGCGCTAACCCAAACAAAATAAATAAAATAATCTATCTGTTTCATGTTTCAAAAAAGTTAGGATTCCTCAGAATTGAGTGTTGCAAAAGGAGAAGAATCTCATGTTAGCTGTATCACAGACAGATCTAATAGTTGACAAAAAGCGCATTTTATTGACCACCTAGTTATTTTGAACATTTTTTTAATAATCAACCGAAGGAATTGGAAACTCTGGTAACATAAGGTACATATAATGTCCCTTGTCTCTGGCAAAAAATCCTTTTACGAGAATCCATATCCTGAATGCATATGTAGATCAAAAAAGGTTAGCTTGTGATGAAGTTCAAAAGCCCCAGCTCGCAATTTTGGCGCAATTTTCTGAGACGTGGTATGTTTTGCATTTGGACTTGGCTTCATGGCTGCCCAAGTCATGGGGCAGGTAATTGATGACCCTGCAACAAGTTGGTACCTGGCACAGCCATCCTTCTCGCGAAGAAGAGTGTGATGAAAGGGGAAAAGTGTAAAAGTATTTCATCAATTCTCTTGTATAGTTTTGTATCCTTTTTTGTATTAGTTAATATATAATTTATTTGGTTGGCATAGGATGTTTTGTGGCATTATGAGAAACATGTGTTAGTTGTGTAATTAACTTGCATCTACTTGTGGAGGTCTAGAATTGACAAATCCGTCTTTGGAGTTTGAAGCTATATTACAACAAATGTTGTGACGAAATTTACCAACACAAAACTTTAGTTTTCTAAAGAGATGTTTTGCCATAGTAAGAGGAGAAAAAAAAAAGTACAAACTATTAGTTTCGTTACTGAAGCTTACTGCTGGAATTATATCAAACATGTAACTGGGTAAATTCAATTTTTGCAATCAATACTCAATGAAATTGGATCCTAACCAATTAGTAATGGACTACAGTAACATTATACTCCAGAATAGCATCACCATTAGTAGCATTAAAATAGCTTGTTTTCACCAGAGCAAAGCCTTTAGCAAGCCTAAACTTGCCTCTCCCACCAACCACTGCAACCTCACGGTCCTCTCCCTCTGACACTGGATTCCTCGAAAACATGCTGATCGAACTCCCATTGAACTCACCAGACGTAAACGCAAAATCAACATACATAATTATTGTAAACTTAGTACTATCTTGGCTGGAAGCCAAATACATTCCTTGTGCATTTCCTATGATCTCTGAGGCTGGTTCAGGTCCTACTCTGAGATGATCATCAATGGCGTAAAGGCTGCCGAATGGAGTGGGAGACTTTTCGTCGATTGTGAGATTAGATTGAGCTATCCTGACAGCACTTGGGTTTTGGCCACTGAGTATGTCATGAAGGAAGAAATGGAGTTGAGTCACTTTCTCGTCCATGCGAGCATGTAGCTCACTAGCTGAGTAATATTGACAATGTGCAGGAACAATTATGATCATACAAATGATTAATACAAAGACAAATGCTATTTTTGTTGCCATCTTTTGCTTTTTTTCTTGAAAACATCTCAGTCACATTTATATTTAAAAGGATTCATACTCATACAAGTAAATTGAATCTTTAATCTTTGGCTGGGAGTTATCGGTATACATGTGAAGTGAACCTTTAGTGTTGGGATCTATATTAATTGCATATCGAAGAATTATGGTATAGTTTCCAACTACAGGGAATAAATTACTTAGAGGATCTGTGCAATATAGGTATCAAAATTACTTGTCTTGTAATGATATAGTAATGCTATCCAAATAACATTAATTAGCAATACAAGAGTGCAAGAGTTGGTGAATATATGGTGATATTTATAGAATTACTATATCACCGCATAATCACCAACTTGCAGTCTTGTCTCTATTTGCTGATATTATCACCTGTATTGGAAAGATAATTAATTTTCTGATTCGTGTATGAAATGTTTTCCATATTTAACTTTCGCACCATTTTCGACAATTTGTTTAGATATTTTGGCAAAAATTTTACATGGTCTATAAATGGAATAGGACCTTGATGATGGCATATAATTATGTGGAAATATTTACAGCGACATCATTTTATGAATAAATATTTGTATTAATTTAATTTTCATGCATATATCATATTTTTTTATATATAAGATCCAGTACAGAAAAAAGCAATACAAAATTTGGATGTGATAAATAATATTCAATTAAATCATATCTCTCTCTATATATATTTATTTATTGTTGCTCTAAGTTTTCAATACTGAATTCCAATTATTTTCAAGTTCAAAAATTGAGAGAATCTCATAAATAATTTTTTTTCAGCATTTTATTTTTTCACAAATAAAAGTTATATTTAATATTTTATTTAATTACTTGTACCAACAAATATTAATATTAAATTGAAATTATAATCTTTAGGCAGCATTTTAATTAGAAGAAATTTCATCCCATAACCCTTTTGACCAATTTAATTTTGTTAGCAACCTAACTTATATGTTTTTTTTTTCATTTTTGTCTTTTCACTTTTCATTTTTAGTCTTTTTTTTTTTTTTCAATTATAGTCTTTTGGTTCATTTCTTCTTCTTTCTCTAGCACTCTTTCTTCTGCTACCTGCTTCAATTGATCTTCCTCCTTCACTACAGCTTCCACCCTTTAATGAAAACATACAAAGGCCCGTCAGTCGATGAGATTCACAAAAAACGAAAGAAGTTTCTTAGACCTTCTCTCTGTGTGTTACAGCTTTCAATCATGCTAAATCTCACTCCATATTTATCATCCCCACTTGCTTTTACCTTGATCAACATCATTGGTGGTGGTGGTTCAATTGCGGCTATTATATGATCGAGCGATTGGCTATGAGAAGTAGAGAGAGGAAGAGGGGAGTGCATTAAGGATCTAAGAGTTGAAGAATTTGGGGGACAGGAGTTCTGTTGAAGTTGTGAATATGGCGGTGGCTATATCATCATCGCAACCATTAATGATTCTCATCGCAAACATGCAGACTCATGGGATGAGTAAACCATAAGTTAAAGAGATGCAAAAAAGTGTTTAGACCACTGAGAATGTATTATTTTGTCCTACAATATTATTATTCTATCATTCGTATAATTTCACAAAACTTCTCTGCATGGCAAAGGGATGAACAGTAAAATTCACCATGAATTGTCAAATGGTTGGTGAACTTTGACTTTCTTTTCAATTACATATTTGCCCCCAACTTTGTCAATATCTAACCTGCCTCCATCATGGCTTCAGCTCATTTCTCGTGGCTTACATCTTGTACTACCATGTGGATCCATTTTAACATTCCTACTTTAATAGTACTGATTTGTGAATGTATTAATTTTTTGTTTTTCGCATGGTTGGCCTTTCTAAGCCAACTTAGAGATGTGTTATAATCATATCTTCAAAGATCGCAAAGCATTAGTTTGCATTGTATATGAAAAAAGTAATACTAATACTAATAAAAATAAAAATTTTATTTATGGCCTTAATTTTGTCATTAATAATGAAAAAATAATTTAAAAAATAAAAAATCAGTAAAAATCAACAAAAATAAATAACAATCTACAATTGACAATCAACAAAAATAACAATAATAAATAATAATCTACAACTAACAATCAACAAAAATAAACAACAATCAACAACATAAAATTTTATTCATTTTTGTTGTTTATTATTAATGATGAAAAAACTGAAAAAATAAAAAACAACAACAAAAATCAACAACGCAATTTTTAGTTGCCTTTTGTTTATTTTATTATTTTAGTTGTTGTTTTCAATTATTTTTGTTGTTTTTCTTTGTTTTTTTTGTTTTTGGTTAAAAATGAAAAAAAATGACAGTAAAAAAATACAAATTATGAGATATGTAAAAAAAATTATTTTTATCATTAATACTAATACAAGTAAAAAATTTTATTTATAGCCTTAATTTTGTCATTAATAATGAAAAATAATTTAAAAATAATAAAAAATCGACAAAAATAAACAACAATTAACAACTGACAATCAACAAAAATCAACAACATAGAATTTTTTTTATGGCCTTAATTTTATTATTATTTTTATCATTAATATCAATAAAAATGAATATTTTATTTATGGCCTTAATTTTATTATTAATATTGAAAAAATAACAAAAATCAACAATTGCAAAATTTTGTTGATTTTTCTATTTTTGTTATTTCACTTGTTATTTTCAATTTTTGTTTGTTGTTTTCGTCTCAAAAATTATATGTCAACAATAAAAATTATTAACATATAGTATTTTTTATAATAAAATATAATAAAGTAGTTTAATACAAAATATAAATACCAACAATAAAAATGATTAACATATAATATTGACATCCTTAGTAGTAGCTCTAGGACTTGCAATTTTACTCTGAAGTAAAATCTTGTCATTGCATTGCAGATCAAGAGTTTCTTTCTACAAATAATAAGCTAAGCCTTTCAAACCTATAAATCCATATGTTGGCTAGCAAACTAATCAGTCCCCAACATGAGTTCTTCCTCCTACCGTGTTGGCTTCACACTATAAGGAAGGTAGTGATCCTCTTGTACCAGCAATTTCAAACTCTTCAGGGACTTAAAAGAAAAATTTTGTCAAACAGGTGGTGAGCATAGAATGAAGGGTAGGTGAAGAAACCATAGCTTTGCACCTCTTCCTTCTGTATATGATTTCAGTATCATAACCATGTTTTTCTCCTTGCTTGCTTCAAAACACAAGATCTATTACTTTTGATTAATATCAACAACAACATAACACATGAAAGGAGTTAACAACAGATCAAATAAAAAAAGAGGAACATAAGATCTGCTTCCTCAATTTAACTTTTCAATAAAGAAAGAAAAGGATCCAACTAAGTTAAAATAGTGAATGCAAAGCCGAAAAAAAAAAAAAATACACAATCCAATACTTATCTTCTTTTATCTTCTTCCAAGCTTATACAACCATTGAATGTTACTTCTTCCATCTCTTTCGATATGCAGCTCCAACGACATTGGAAGAAGAATTAAAAAAAAAGTTTTTTTAAGAAGAAGATGACATTGGAATAAGAGTGAGCAAGAGAAAGAGAAAGTGAGGGAGAGAGAGAGTGTGTGAGAGAGAGTAAGGAAATAAAAGAAGGTCCATTTTTGAAAGATTTAATTTAGTAAAAATATTTTTGAAAGTTCTTTTGGTCAACCCTTTTTTTTTTGAAAGATTTTTTTTTTTTCACGTTTGGTCTATTTATATAAAGAACCCTTTTAATTATGAATGGAGATTTTTGCACTCCATTTTTGTTTTTTTTTTTAGAATTGTAAATTACATAACTATTATCTACTAACCTTTGTATTATTTTTTTACTAATTACAATTACTAAACTACCATTTTTTAATTTTCCTTTCAAATTCATTGTTTGATGTTTAGCATTTTAAAACTACTTGTAATTGAGTTTTTTTTTTTTTTGCATTAATAAAATTTAATATATTTTGGTGTTTTCTTTATAAGTAATCTTTAACTTTTAACTTATCTTGATTGTCAAATTTGCACCAATTATAATAAATAACAGATCTTTTATTTTTTTATGAAGAGGTTTTTTTAAAAATATATATATAATACGCCCATAATTTTTTTTTTCATATTTTTTTTTAAAAATAATTTAAAATCAAATTATGTGATTAAAAAATTATTATAAAAATTCAGCAATAATTTATCATATAAAAAGTATTTATAAATTCAATTAATAGAGCTAAAATCAATTTATATGTAATTTAGATAAAATATATCCCAACAAATACTCCATTAAATTATACTACAAAAAGTCTATTTGATAACAAAAAATATAGCATGTTATTACACTTGTCTTAAAAATTAAAATTATAAAATTTTTTTATATGATGAATTTTTATTAAATTTTTATAATATATGTTTTTAATCATGTAATCTGATTATTATATTATTTTTTAAAAAAGTATGATAAAAAATAAAAATAGAATAATGTGCATATGATATTAAAAAACTATTTATAAAAGTAACTATTAAAGAACTATTCTTAAAAGTGAAAAATATGTTTTTATATAATTGGACAAGTTTTATAATTGTCTAAATAAATTAAAAGGTAAAGAGTGTTTGTAAAAAAAAAAAATTACTATACTAAGTTTTTTAATGAAAAAAAAAAGTAACAGGTTTTATAATTCAAAACATTAAATAGTAAATTTAGATTAAAAAAAGTAAAAAGAGTATAGTTTGAGAATAGTAATTAATGAAAAAATAAATATTCTAAATAAAAAATAATTATATAATCTAAAATTCTATAAAATAAGAGAAGGGGTGAAAAATAAATAGGTGGAATGCAAAAATAGTGGAAACAATTTGATAAAAGTAGTAGTAATACAATTCTTCGCTTGCCTTTTTAGTTGGAGACCATCCTGTTGTAGACACATTTTACTATTCTCTGAAATTTTGGAAATTTTTGTTTCCTTTTAAGTGATATATATCTTTAAATTCATTTGCCCCGGTTAGTATCATGGTAAACATTAATATGTGGTTACAAATTGACTTCCCTCGTTAGGTTGAAGTAAAGCCATCCATGCCTGGCTTGCACAAAATTATTATTAATTTTTTTTTTTTCAAGAAAATAATGAACACCTTGCTTAACTATTGGTCTGTGGATTGAAAATTTGTTTATATCACTTGAACTAGCCCACGGTTCGACATATATGTTTGACGCAAATTGTGCTTTTGTGCAAAGATCTAAAAAATACAATAGCATCTTCCCAAACTATGATTGAATCATGACAAGAAAACAATAGTGTAGCTAGCTTTATAAATTGAATTGACCACAGAATAATTTGTAAATTTATTACATTTATTCTTTAGCTTCCAAATTAATATCCTCTGGCTAGCTAATAATGAATCACAGTTACATGATACTCAACAATAGCATCACCTGAAGTTTCATTCACAAAATAAGTCTTAAGACGAGCAAACCCTTTGGCCAACTTAAACTTTCCCCTCCCTCCAACCACTGCAAGCTCACGTTCTGTCTCCAACACTGGATTTCTTGAATACACACTGATAGAACTGCCATTAAACTCGCCTTTCGTGAAACCAAAATCAAGGTACACCACTAGTGACAGAGCTTCTTGGCTGGATAACACATAGATCCCTTGAGCATTTCCAATAACCTCTGAAGTAGGTTCAGGGCCAAGTGTTAGGGGATCATCAACAGCGTATAAATCGCCAAATGGGGTTCGAGATTTGTCGCTGTTGGTGATGTTAGGACGGGCTATCAAGATAGCAGTAGGGTTTTTGCCACTGAGTGTGTCATGAAAGAAGAAGTGAAGGTTAGTAACTTTCTCCTCCATGGACTTGAATGGTAGAGTTTGAGAGTAGTATTGGCAATACACTGGTGTAAAAGTGATTAAAAAGATCAAGGCCAAACCCAAAATTTTCCAGAATTTCATTTTGAAATTATTTCAGCTGATTCAAGAATTATGAACAATTGAGCTCTACCCGTTCTTGCTCCATATTAATTGTTATTGCTTGAGCTTTATATGTTATGCTGGAGAATTTTTTTTTTTTTTTGCATGATTATTCTTTTCCTTTTTCGGCCGTTTAAAATTTGGGCCTTCCATATGTGACAAAATAATAATAACAATAATGTTAGTTGTTGCCAGTTTTGCCAATTTTCTGCCTCCATAAACATATAGTAAAAGTATAATTTTATTTTATTTTATTTTACGGATCACAGTACCACGATTCGCGGTACCTAACCACATTCCAAAAAAGGTTGGAAGGAAAAGGAAAAGTGATAAGAATTGCAAAATAGGAATAAAAATGCTCATAAAAATAAGAAGGGTGACAATACTCATTTATTTATTTCTAAAAAAAAAGAGTTTGATTTTATGGTGGTTGATAATTGATGATTAGAGAAACAATTAAGGAAGCATTTGGTTTGACTAATTAAGTAGCTGATATAGGTTTTTTTTTTCAAACAGTTACAATTTAAATAAATGTTTGGTAAAATTCCAAAATTAATAGCTATTAACTTTTTTTTTATTATTTAAAATAGTTGTAGATTTTATAAACTCTATTTCAGAGCTTTTTTTTCATTAGATGATAGTTGATTTATATCTTTTTTATTTGAACTATTTTATCCTTATTAAAAATAACTAATAACAAATAACTTCATTTATATTAAATATATGTAATTAATTTTTTTTATAGTTAAATAAATATTATTTTACATTATAATTAATAATTAAATAAATTATTATATTTACACCTACAATTATTTTTAAAAAAATTATACATTAATGTTTATATTTTAAAATTCATTTTAAAATAATTTTCTATTAATTATTTTAATAATATATAAATAAAAGATAATAAATTATTATTTATTACTATCTATTATTTCTAAATAATTTAGATGACTAAAAAAATATTATAAGAAATATATGAAATTCTATTTACAAATAAATTATACTTTTAATAGTCATTTGACATACTAACAATAACAACTAATAGAATTACCATACAATTTATATTTATCAGCTTACAACTAGTAACTATCAGCTATTAACAATTGTTGTCAGCAATCAGCTGCTATGAATCAAACAAACCCTAAGAGGCCTTAAGGCAACTCCAACCGAGCAATGGTTCTCAATACAAAATGAGAATTGGTGCTCTAATGAATTGGGACGCATTTTAAGTTTTGTGAACAATGGCAACACTTAACTGCGTTGCTGTTGTTCACAAAAGCATAATGATTTTTCTTTTTCTAATTTATCCATAATTTTTGAAAATATTCAATTTAATCCAAACTCTCATTATATATACATACTTTTTCAACAATTTAGTCCAAAATTTTATTTTATTTAAAATATTTTTCTTGAATGTGAGATATATATATACACACACTAAAAAATTATTTAATAAACTTAAATAATTTCATATTAAAACAAAATTCATTACAATTAACATTTGTAATTAAACTTTAAAACTAACATTAGATTACTAACTCTAAAATTACATTAAACAAAATATTCATAACTTATAATAATTTAATAATATGATAAATCACTTATATATCCACTAATATTATGAAAATATTGTGCAAAGTCATTAGGTGGTGATCGTACTTGTTGTTGAGCTCTTTTTGAATAATTCTTTCTTGTTCAGCTTAAGTAATGACACAAATTCTTAGATCACGAACATAATTCAAGTCTTGGTACAAAATTTTATTTTCTTCTTTAAATTGTTGGAGGCTCAACTGTCGGCTTTGTTTTTTAATTGATATTTTCTGTCCAAACTAGACTTTGCCAACATCTCAACAATCTTGTCGTTCTTTTCTTTGATGCTAGTAATATGACTTGGAATGTGTTCATCCTTTTTTCTCTTCAATTTGGCTTCTTTTTTTTTTTTTTTTACTCCAATAAGTCATGAAGAACCACCAATATTATTATCTTCTAAATTAATAGAAACTAGTAAATGTCCAGGAGATTCTAGCATTAGAGACTCGAAAGGAGAAGAGTCTAACTCTGATGAAATTTTGTGACAAAAAAACTTGTCTTGAATTGTTGTTATTATCTTTAAACTTTTCAAAATCCTTAAAAATGTGCCACACATAATCAAACTTAAAACCTTTTCTTTTATACTGAGTATCTTGCATTAATAACATTTTTGTTCAATGTAACAACAAATTTTTATAAACATAATGTCAAATTGTTTAAGGTATAAAAAACTTTAAGCAGAAATATCAACAATATCTTTACTTGATGCACTAGTTGGATGTATGTTCTCAACATATTTGATGCACCCATTCAATTTTCTCACTACTTTTTCAATAGTTTGAATTTGCGCTTGCACAGAGCGTTTGTTATGCTCCTCTCAATCCTCATTCCTTTCATTGTTATACTTGTCTTATACTCGAGACCAAAAGTGATATGTAGACTAATGAATACCCCATAATTAGATCTTGAGAAATTTTCATATATGCCTCGCATTAGAGGACATCTTTAAGAATTTTATAATCATATTATCGAACAGACATTTTTTTCAATCTGTTAAGGGTTGACAAATGAAGTCATTTATAATATATGAGAGAATGTGTTTGATGTGCAACATTCGCAAGTGTACGGAATTGTGCAAGTAGTAAAATAAGATCATCCTACAGAGATTGAAAATTGATTATTGTAATACTCGAAGTGTATATTTGTTTAAACATCGAAGTTATCTTAGCTTTAATTTAAACTAAACAAATAAATTATAAATGAAATTAAAGATTAATTTTTAAACTAGGGTTCTTATTTTCAATTCAACCTTCTTGAAGATCAATTATGTTTCTAAGCCAAGTTTAATCTAGTTCATTTTAAAAGCATCTTTAGAATAATAGACTTTCCTCTCAAACAATTCTACAATTAATTGAATATACGTAGCACCTAATTTTATAGCTCTCAATAATTAAATGTTCATCATATTCAATTTTAAGCTCAGTTTTAATCAATGTTGATTGTCTAAATGTCTTTTAACTAAGTAAATAATTAATAGGTTGGTGTTCTATCTCAATGTAATTAACCTATCTCTCAATCAAATTCCATTGTTTATATTCAATCAAAGGGTGATCAATCTTATGTTGACATTAAGCACAATAATAACCAATAAACTTTATTAATGACTTAGATTAAATTCCTTTTATTACATGTTTGAATTGAAATAAGAACCTAAGTAACAATCTAGCCACTCATATGATTAAGAGAGAAGAGGATGAATAGAAAAGAAATCCAGTCATTATTAGTCAATGAAAATAAAAAATAACAAAAGATATAAAAAAAGAACAACCCCCTTTTTTTATTCACCAAGCTCAAATGGAAGGTCTTCTGTTCTTAATCTTCTCAAACAAAATATCTCTCACAATTAATAATATGAAAAAGAGCTAGAATAAATGCTAGCTTTGATTCTTTAAGAAAAATGATAAAAGTAAAAGATTGTTCTTATTATTTTTGGTGGTTCTACTTTGTAAAACCTAGCCTCTAGCCCCCTCTTAAGTTATTAATTTTCAAATCTTGTAATCCCTATAAAATCAGCAACAAAGAAATTCAAAATTTACAAGTTTGTTACAAGCGCACGGCTGTGCACACTCAAGCACATGGTTGTGCGCCTAGTCTTCATTCCACTCCACCAGATTAGGCATGGCCATGCACCAAGGTGCACATATAGTGCACGGCTGTGTGTCTTCTCTTCATTCAGGCATAAAAAAAATTTCAATTATGTGGACGACCATATGCCTTCTTTTAGCCTTAAAACTTCTTGATTTCACTTTAAATGCACTAATTAACACCTCTGCTTCTTTCGGTAGCTTCTTGCATTAATCCTCTATAGTTCTCTTAATCATCTAAATCAGAAAAAAAAACAAGTAAAAGTAAACTAAAACACTTAAAATTACTAAAAACTATAAATGTAACAAAATTACTAATCCTAAAGAAAACCTAAACAAAAGACTAACAATGCGTCTAAACAATACCTACTTCTAACCCATTGAGTACTCAAAATAACATATTTCTCACACTCATCAAATTCTCCCACATTTGAGTCTTTGCTTATTTTCAAGCAAAACATGAAAACACCTTATTAACATGAAGAATCAAATTCATTAACAACTTGAATAACCATTCTAATCTTCCCGCAATATAAAGTTTAAAAACTCAAAATTAATACAATACTTGAGGTCAAGAATGTGTTATTTACCGTGTGAAAAGGTATGAAAACCATACTTCTCTATTGAATTCATGAAAATAGATAATTAATATCAAAGAAAAACAAGAGTAAATAGGAATCATTCTAACACTTAGCAAGCCCTAAAATTCAATACATACAAGGCAACTACATGGTATTTTTATTTTATTGTTTATTCAAGGCTTTCCCAATCTTAGTATCCCATGCCTTTCCAGTATTACTTAGTATAGATATCTCCAAAAAGGATCCTTTGGATAATCCTACTCTATATTAGAGTATTGGAGTACAAGGAGCATATAAGGATTAAAATCTAATATTTTAACCCCTAACTAGTGCGTTTTATGCTCCTCCTCATTTTCTTTTTTTCTTTTTGAATAACCCATAGGCACCAAGATACTTACCAACTTGACTAACTATGAGTTAAAGTAAAATTCCTACTTACAAGCATTTTTGTCAAACATCAAGCACCTAAATTCAATCATTCAATAGAAAAGTAAGCATTAAGTTCATTAAAATTCAAAAATCTCTAACCACATATTATTCTTTTAATTTAATAGATCAAACCAAACATTAAAGGAAGATTATTATACTTTTTCAAGGAAAGCACATTTCATGAACTAGGTTCTTCATATGAATAAGTCACAAAAACTCAAGTGTAAAAATAATGCATGAAACAACATAAAAACTTGAACTAAAAATATGCATGATTCCCAAATTATTCTAATAACAACAATTAATTAATAAACATCCAAGAAAACAAATAAATAAACAAAAACTAAACTAAGAGAACAATGTACTCTCCAATAACAATGTGAAAACAACCTTTTAGCAACTGAAAACAATAAATAACATCAAAATTACAAGGCAACAACCTTCAACAACCAAAAAATAACAAACAATTACAAGACAACCTCACAAAAACAGAAAACAACTCAATAACTAAAGAATAACCGAAAGACAACTAAAAATAGCAACCCCTACCAACAACTGGACAACAACCAATTTTGAACGGCTCTATTTTATAGAAACATAAACAAAGTAGACAATAATAAAAACAACTGAAAGTGAAATACCTAAAAAAAAAACAACAATCACTAAAAAATAACGAAGTATCTTTAATGGACCCTCTCTAACACTATTGCAACTTTCTTTTTCTTGTTCTTCTGTTTCATCTCGTCAAGTCAAAATAATTCTGGTAATGAGGCGACAATGATGTTGTCGCTTAGAGAGTAAAATTGTTGGCTTCGAACTCCTCATAAGGAAGAGGAGGCTGCGTCAAAATAGAGATAATTACTATTAAATATGTAAAACAAATCCTATTTAATGATAATAAATAAAATAATGAAAATACAGTCTAATACAAAGTGACATTTTCAACATGTTTTCATTAACTCTATGTGTTAATATAAATAAATAAAAATTAATTAATATTTATGTTGAAATTTTCTCTGTCTTTTTTAAAGTTGTATATTGTTATTTTTCAATTTTTTCAAATAAATTATTTGCTGGATTATTTCTTTTTAAATTGTACTTTATTCCTTATTTTGATTTAAAATAAAAATTGATTATATGCTAATACTAAATTATCATCTAAGTTATTTGATTTTTAATAGTATTTTATTTTTTAAAAAATTAAATAATAATTTTTGCAATTTAAAATTAAAAAATAAAAAAGTGCCTAAATCCACAAATATCCATAAGCTGGCCCTCATAAAATAGCTGCAGGTACAAAAAAAAAATCTCTAAATTAATATTATAAAAATATAATTACAAAAATTTCACCAAAATATACTTCAAAATTTTTAAAGCAAAATAATATTTTCAGTATTTTATCGCACAACATTTTACAAAATTAATTTTTGTTTAAAGCACAATGAACGTTGGCCCTAGCAACTCTCATGGAAGCACCCAACCTCCTTCGGTTCACCTTCTGCTTTGAAGCAATATTTGGGCTGTGCCTCTTTCTCTTCAAAGCAAATTGCGGCAAGAATGGCCATTGGCAATTTTTGCCACCGTCCTTTTGCTTGGTGTCTAAGTCCCTTGGCCACCAAGTACTTCACCATTAATTTTTGTTTTTTGTGTTGTTTTTTCTAAACGATTGACATCTGGGCCCAGGTAGATGAACCCTTCTATATATTTTGTTCACCAAAATCTAGTAAACCACAAAAAAGAAGAAAAAAATGAGCAGTAAATCCACTCTTAACCTTCCGGTCATCGATTTCAGGAGCACAGAATTAAAGCCAGGGACACCAGTGTGGGAGACGGTGAAATCCCAAGTCAGAAAAGCAGCTGAAGAATATGGATGTTTTGAGGTTCTGTCCCAAAAAATTCCTCAGGAACTTCGGAGGGCAATGGATGGAGCACTTGAAGAGATTTTTGCCTTACCCTTAGAAATCAAAAAGCGAAAAGTTTCTGAAAAACCTTTCCAAGGCTATGTTGGATCCTCTTCGACCTTTCATTTGGATGAGGGCATAGGCTTAGAAGATGCTGATGACTTCGACAATGTTGAAAATTTCACCAACACCTTGTGGCCTCAAGGAAACATAAATTTCAGGTTTTTTAGAACATATTTTACTTTAATTTTCTATGAAAATTCATGATCCGAATTCTATTTGGTTTAGTGAATTTCTCTCCTCTACCTGTGATTTTTCCTCAATTTATGGGTTTTCACTAAACTTTTTGGGATAAAATAAGTGGCTGAAATTTCTAAAATTTGATAATTTAATATATTAACTTTTGATTGTAACAATTATTTGTAACAATATATAAAGATAATAATAATAATAATAATAATAATAACAACAATGAAGTATATATAACAAGTCACTAACAAGTATTCGTTTAACAAATACACTATTTCAAAATTAAAAAACTTTATGGCCCCTAAACTTAAATAATAATAATAATAATAATAATAATAATAATAATAATAATAATAATAATAATAATAATAATAATAATAATAATAATATATGTTTTTTGAGAAATATGTATTTTGTGAATTTATTGTGCTTTTAACAAGAAAAATAAAAATATTATTGTTTTTTGGTTAAAAAAAAAAAGCAAATTTAAATAATTGTTGGGTAATTTAGTCATTTTTGTTATGTAACTTGTTAAATACATTTTATTGTTATTTTTTTACAAGTTACAACACTTAATTGTCATTAAAAAATAATTAAAACACTAAATTGTGAAATTGTAAAATGTTTCAACACCAAAAATGTATTTATCCCAATTTTTGCGTATTGCTGTGATGCTACAAAAACTAAGAAAATATTTTGCACTTTTTTTTTCTTTTGATCAGCAAAACTGTACACTCTTTCTCAAAGAATTTACCAAAATTGTGTCAAATGATGCGAAAGATGATTGTGGAAAGCTTTGGGTTAGAGAAATATTTGGATGAACACATGAACTGCTCCTTCAATTACTTCAAATTCGCCAAATATGAAGCACCAAAATCTATCGAGAAAAAGACAGGGCTAAGTGCTCACAAAGATAACACCATAACTACCATATTGTACCAAAATCAAGTTGATGGGATAGAGGTACAAACCAAAGATGGCCAATGGATCAATGTTAAATTCTCACCTCATTCTCTCTTAGTCATAATTGGAGAATCTCTCAATGTAAGTCAATTCCAAATTTTTTTTTTGATAAATTAAAAAGTCATATGATGTAACGGCTAGTCAGGCACTATTTCGAAGTTCAATTATAAACAAATACAATAAAATTGTTGTAGGCATGGACAAATGGTCGATTGTATAGCCCATACCATCGGGTTATGATGAGCGGAAACAGGACGAGGTATTCGGCTATGTTGTTTACGGTCCCAAAAGCAGACTACACAGTAAAAGCTGTAGAAGAGCTTGTGGATGAAGAACACCCTCGGCAATTTAAGCCTTTTAAATATTCCGAGTACCTTGCAATGCGCTCTGCGGAAGCTGGTAAAAATTTTGAGGCACCATTGAAGGCTTATTTTGGTACCTGACCAGACCAGATCATTTCAGTTTTTATTTATGTATTTAGCATTGTATTGTGTTGTATTGTTAGCAAATTATGGTGTTGCTGGACTTGGTATGCAATCTCACTTCAAGTAAAATGTTTTTTTTTTTTCATAAAATGAGTTTAGCTTAAAAATATCATATAAAAGTTCTCGCCAGTTGGAAGATTAAACTAATGAAAATTTAATATTTAATTAAAAAAAATAAAATATAATAGTGCATTAGTTGACTCTAAATGATTTAATATTATTAATTTAATTTTTAAAGTTATTAAAGGTTAGAATCATTATAAAATTTTTCGTGTAGCTAATCATTTTAGTTTTAGCAAATTGATTTCAATTTTTTTAATTTTTTTCATGATCAAAATTGAATTGACTATATTATGTAACAATTTAGTGGAACCGGTATCAAATTTTAGACTTACAATATATAAAATTTATTCAATAACCAGTAATTAAATCCATAAGATGCATTAAATGATTAATAAAGTGTTTAATTAGCTAAGAATTTAAAAAAAAATTACCATTATTGATAATGAAAAAAAAAAAAAGAAAAAAGAGAAAAGAAGAGAAAAAATAACAAATTTTTTCCGTGTTTAGCAACTAAGTTTTACACGCAAATTAACCCGCACTTTATTGCATAGTTGTATATAATTTTTTTTTAAAAATTGCAGGTTTGTATATAAAAAATTTTAAAATTAAATAAATTTTATCATTTATTTATGTATAATTAATGGTGGCAAATGTTATTGTCAATTATTGCATAGTTTTTCTATTTAATTTCTATAGGATTTATTAGTATTTCATTATATTTTATTTAGTTTATTATTTATAATTAGTGTTTTATTAGGGTTAGCTTGATTTTACTTACTTTTGAGTTTCCTAGTTAATTTTTGCATTTTTGGTATGTTTTTATAGGAATTTTATTTCCCTAAAGAGTCCGGGATTCAAGCTTATAATTAAGGAGTTATTTTATGGAGCTATTTTTCTAATTGGAGGGGGTTTTGAAGGAAAAAAATTACCATTTTAATCTTTGAACGAATTTAGGGTATTTTTCTCTATAAATAGAGAAGTTTGGCTCTAAGTTAAAAAAAGAGAAGAGGGGGGAGCCAAGTTAAGAAAGCTATTTTGGGATTGAAAAGCTCAACAAGAATTGAAGATTGAAGCGCACTTAAACAAGTTTTATCTATTATTCTTCTTTCTCATTCTCTTGTTATTTATTTTATATTTGTAATTCTTTTTAAAGTCATGTTTGGCTAAACTTTATTTTAGGGTTTAGGTTAGAAGTAGTAATTCTATGATATGATTGAACACAAGTTTTATTAATTGGTTTTTAGTTAATTTAATGAGTTGCTCTTCATGTTTGTATTTAATTAAGGGCCCAATTGATTGCATGTTTATGGGTAGATTCACTAACAAGAATTAGGAGAATTTATTAGCTTTAAACTCATAGGACTTAGACCACTCAACCACGAGAGTAGGCGAACTTTTTAGAGAACCATGACAGTAGACAGAGGTCTACAGTGGTAAACCAATAATTGTTAAGGAACTTAATGAGTTATGATTAACTTTTTAATCATGATAGTAGATTAAACTTTAATCTTAGCATGCTTAATTGAAGTCGAGAGAGTCTTTAGGTATTTTAAAACAATTAACCTTAACTGAAATCAATGTCTTTTGTTTGTTAATGTATTCATGATCATATTGGAATAGTGAAACTAAACCTAAACTCCAAACTTTTAATTATTTGAATTTAATTTAGCTTAAATTACTTTTTTATATTTTATTTGCTAAATTACTTTTATTTGACTTGCTAGCTAAGAAAATGTGTAAAAATATTAGTATTCAATATATAATCCTCATGGGAACGATAACTCTTTATACTGCAATTCACGATCCATGTGCTTGCAGATTTTGAATGCAATAGCAAAATGGATGAATTCGGTGCGTATAGGTTGGGCATAAATAGGTAAAATTCTTAATCACTCATTTATTCATTTATGACTTATTTATTATTTATATCAGTATCCAAATTCATATAATGCATATAAATTTGGGATTTTTACATAAATGTACCAAAAACCAAAAAAACTTTCAAAAAAGTCGTTGACCGCAAAAACTTTCAAAAATATTTTTACAAAATTAATTCTTTCAAATATAGCTCATTCCTCTTACCAACTTTATTTTTAGGATCGTCTTTTCTTTCAATTTTTTTCCTTTTTATTGAATTTTTTCAACTCTTTTTTTTACTTTATATGTTTTTTTCAACATTTTTTAACAATTTTTTTGCTTTATATTGCTTTCATTTATTTTTTTTCTCAATATTTTTTACTATCTTCATCTATTTTTTTCAATGTTTTTTTTCTCAACATTTTTGCTAATATTTTTTTTCAAAATTTTTTACTAAACATTTTTTTTCTATTTTTATAGTACTATATTTATCTTTTTTTTTTCTCAACACTTTTTTTCTATTGTTTTCATCTTTTTTTGTCAACTTTTTTTTTTACTTTTAAGGTAATGTCTTCATTTTTTTTTTCAACTTTTTTTTCTATATATTTTTTCTCTGATGACCTTTTTTTTTCAAATGAATAATCATAAACTAAATATCTTCAATTGTTCTTAAACCAATCAATAAATATCTTCAATTTTTGTAGCAACAATAATTTTTAAAAAAATTTACTTTTATATTTTTAAAGAATAAGGATTTTATTTTATTTTTTACTTTAATTTGTTTTTTAAAATGTCTAATAACTTATTTTTTTTCAAAAAAAATTATTTGATACTTATTGATCATCAATATGTAATAAGTTTACAATCGTTATGATGTATTTGTAACATAAAAAATTTGAAAAAATAATAAAAAAAAGCAACAAAAATCAACAAACCGAAAAAAAAAACTAAAAACAACAACTAAAACACTGAAATAACAAAAATTAACAACAATACATGTTGTTGATTGTTGTTTATTTTTATTTATTTATGCTGATTTTTTTATTTTTTACTATTTAAATTATTTTTTTATTATTAATGACAAAATTAAGGCTATAAATAAAATTTTTACTTTTATTATTATTAATGATAAAAATAATAATTTTATTAGATATCTCATAATTTTTATTGTTATTTTTTATTTTAAAAAAAAATAAAAAAATATAAACAAAGAGAAACAATAAAAACAATTGAAACATACAACTGATACAACAAAAATCAACTAAAACCAACAAAAACAGCAAAATTTTACAGTTGTTGATTGTTGTTCTTTTTTCATTTTTTTCATCATTAATAATAAAATTAAGACCATAAATATAATTTTTACTTTTATTAGTATAAATAATAATAAAAAAATTTATTTGATATAATTCATAGTTTTTTTTTTGTTATTTTTATTGAAAAAAATAATTATTGAATATTATGGGTAATTTTTACTTTAATTAGTTTAATTTCTAAATTCTTAATAATTATGAAAAAATAATTATTGAAAACTATTGGTAATTTTTTGTTTAATTAGCTTAATTTTTATATTCTATATAATTGTAAGTTTCAAAATAAAAAATGTTATTTAGAATATAAAATTAAATTATTTAAAATATACAAATCAAATAAATACATTAAATAAACTTATATTAAAAATGACTTTAAAAATAATAAATAGGTAAAAAAGAATTTAGAAAGGGGGAAAATGAAAAAAAAATTAAAAAAAATACAGAGAAAACACCGAAGTTGGCCACCACCTTTCAAAAATGGCCTAAAATCTTGACAAAATTGAAAACCAAAAGAGACAAAAATAAAAAGAAAAAATGTGTCCAACCACTAAGGATATTAAGTGCGTTGACCATGACGTTAAATGAAATTTTCTCTTTAAATTTTACCCACTCATATGCACATTTAACTCATTTATTTGTATATAGATTTTTGCATAAACTCAAATTTTACATAAAAATTGAATTTTAGTATTAACATTAATTTCAGTTTTTTACATATTTTTTTTGCATATACCCAAATTTTACATAATAATTAAATATTAGTATTAATATCAATTTAAATTATTTTGTATATTATTTTTTGCATACTATAGACATGAAACTTTTTAGAAATTATTTTTAAACCACTAAAATATTATTGGTCTATTAAATAATTTAATTAGACTAATTAAATGTTTTTGTCTAATAAATTTATAAAGAATTTAAACCAATCAAATATTTTGGTTTATTATCTCAACTAAATTATTTTAATGGCCAATCAAATTATTTCATAAACGCCATTAAGATGATAATAAATAAATGATAATTATTTATATAATGATGCAAACGAGCCAATTAAGTTGCATCAAAGGTGGTTAAAATTAATCCTACCACTAGAGTTATGAAATTTCATAACACTTGCACTACCTCTACAAATGCCTATAAAAAGAAATGATAAAGAATATCAAGAAATCAAGCCTTGAAGGTCTATCATATTCAAGTCTAAAGATCAAGAAACAAGCTTTGAAGTTCAACTAAATTCAAGATTCAAAGTCTTCCAAGATCATCAAAAGTGTTATTGAAATTCTATAAGATCATAAAAGGCGTTCTTGATCAAATTCATATTTTAGATCCAAGATCAAGTTACAAAAGGCCCTTGATTATACTTATATCAAGAACAAGTTGCAAAGCATTGCAAGATTCAAATTAGAGGACTTAAATTCTTTGTAATAAGAATTTCATAGAGATTGTAATCCACTTTAAAGATAAAAAAAAGTTCTTAATTTGCTTCTTAATATTTTTATTTAATTTTCATTCTTGAATTTTGTGTTTATAAACTTTTGGCACGCCCAGTGGGACATCTCAACCTCTCATCTCCTTTTTCATGAATCAACTATTTGAAGAAGATGATAACAAAGAAAAGAAAAATGATGACTTTCAAAAAGTACGATCTTCATCATCGAGCTGACTAACCTTACTCTCCAATTGCATCACATGTTGGTTCTGCTTCTGATAGTAGTTCTGATGTTATAATAAAACCAAATCAACTAAAGAGTTGTATGAATAAACAGTTTCTTTTCCTCAATAATCCATTATCTCTCTAAGAGCGTAAGGAACAAAAATCTCTTCTTTAGAGATCAATTACATTTTCTCATAATTTAAATATGATGATAAAGGGAAAAACTCAAATGCAAGTTCTATACCAATTTTGCCTCACCATTGTTCAACTTCAAGTTTTTTTTTTCTGATACTATGTATGTCATGATGACCAACACAACATTAATGGAAGAGCAAATTGTAAACTTGACCAAAATGGTGGAAGAACTAATGAACCATTCTAAAGAGAAAGATGCCAAAATTGCATATTTAATCATAAAGTTAGAAAAAACAACTAGAAAAGCACCCATTGATTCAATAGTTGACTTGCCAAAAATAAAAATGGAAGATGGAAGTACTTCCATACCAAAGCTAAGGATAACACTCAATTGGAAATCAACAACTAAATTTCTTTTATTAAACTTAAATAACTCATCAAAGAAGTTGTCAAAAACTAGGTGGGAACTTTGACTCAACTCACTTATACGTATGCAAAGCCATACACATAAAGAATTGCTATGCTAAAAATGCCTCTAAATTACCAACCACTAAATTTTTAGCAATTTGATAACAAAGACAATCCAAGGGAACAGATTGCTCATTTTATTGAAACTTGCAATAATGCTGGCATAAATGGTGATTTTCCTATTAATCAATTTTTTTTATCATTAAAAGGCAATGCCTTTAATTAGTACACAAACATAAAAGTTGGTTCAATAGATAATTAGGAGCAATTAGAACAAGTATTTCTTAATCATTTCTATAGCACTCACCGCATAGTCAGTATGATTGAGCTTACTGCTACTCATTAATGGAAAGATGAGTATGTTATTGATTATATTCAAAGGTGGAGAAGCCTTAGCTTAAACTACAAAGATAGACTTTCTTAAACATCTGCCATTGAAATGTTCGTTAAATAGATGAAGTAGGGTTTATCTTATATTTTTCAAGGAGTAAAGCCAAATACTTTTGAAGAGTTAGCTAATTTTGCTTATGACATGGAACTAGTATCTTAGATGTTGGAAATCAAGGCACTCTTATGTAAGAGCCAAATAAGAATAAAGATAAATAAGAAGCACGTAAGAATACTAAGTCAAATGCAAAGCCTAAAAATAAGTAATCCTTGACAGTTAGCTTAGTACTGTTCAAAATGAATTTTAAAGTTGGAAAAAAGGAAGTAAAGCCTAATGTTACTACTTAATCATAAGAAAAGATGAAGATTTCCTTGAAGGAAAGACAAGAAAGGAAATATCCATTGTTTGACTTTGATGTTTCATAAATGTTTAATGAATTAATTGAAGTAAACCTCATCGAGCTCCTAAAGATGAAGTATCCCGATGAAGTTAATAAAATTAATTATCCAAATTATTACAAGTACCATTGATTGTTATCCATTTGATGGAAAAATATTTTTCCTAAATGATAAAATAATGGAGTTAAAAAAAAAAGAGAAATTTCCTTTGATGAGGAAGAAGTAAGTGAGAATATGAATAGTATTTAAATTCAACTCCTCATGTGATATTTGCAAATTTAGCAATTAGTTTTAGAACATTTGATTTAATAACTATTGAAATTCCTTCTTTTAGTTAAAGGATAATTAAGCATCAAAGTCATATGCAATAAAAAAATACAACCCCTTGTTGAAGGCATCATTTCAAGTGATGAATTTGATGATAAAAGGTGGATCCTTATTAATCATCGAATAAGTCAAAATATGAATATTTCTCATTCAAAATCCAGCTTTAAAAAGAGTTAGAATGGTAAAAGAACTTCCAAAAGCAATAAAAGTGGCAAAGAAAAAGAACTTTAACTTAACAAAATCGAGAAAAAGCTTTACCTTCTCTTGAGGCTGAAGATATTTTCCATAAATTTAGAGTGCCTATCACTTTGGCTGACTACCTACTAAAATATTTTGGAAAATCTTTGAATGCACTTACATATTGCCATGTTGGAGGAGAGAATGAGACAAAAATCCTAGAAAACAAAACATGCCCTTATTATGATGCCTATAGTACATATGAAGAAGAAATTATTTTCATTAAGGATGATTCATTACTTGGCCTAAGCGTTCATAATCAACCATTGTTTGTCATAAGGTTTATTTATGTACAAAAGACCAAAAGAATTATAATGGATAATAGATTAACTATCAACATAATTCCACTAAGGATAATAAAGCAACTTGCCATACCTATAGATGACTTGATGCAAAGTCAATTATTGATTAAAGGACTTAATCAAGGTAGTTAAAAAGCCCTTGGTAAAGTTCACATTAATCTATACATTGATAGCATAAAATCAATTATTGTACTTCATGTCATTGACGTGAGGACAACTTACAATATATTGTTAGGGAATCCTTGGATTCATAAAAATGTGGTGGTCCCATTTAAACTTCATCAATACTTCAAAGATTGCAAGAATGGTGAAGCAAGAAGAGTTATAGCATATACTAATCCATTTAATGAAGTAAAATCACACTATATAGATACAAAGTTTTACTTTAAGTCAATAATAGATTATGAAATACAAGTTAAAGTTGATTTAGAAAATTAGCTTAAAAAAAGCTTAGTAATAAAGGAATAAAACCATTTAGGGAAGCTCATTCATCCTTAACAGAAAGTGAAAAGGAGAAGAAAGAAGTTCAAAATATCATAGCAATCATATGCAAATGACTTATAAACTTTGATGCATCTGTACACAACAGGGTTTAGTGTGCGTCCAAGATTTTAGCAACCACAATACTTTTTAAACTTAGGGCTCTAGAGAATACACTACTATATCATAAAGACATAGCATGGAGATAAGGAGTTGCCACCTAGGGTAATAACTATGACAAATCGAAAGTGGTAGTACTTGATTCTTTAAAAAAAAGTTAGCACCACAAACGGAATACAACTTCTCGTAGTCTTGTATTCATTTAGAATTACCTTATTAATTACTAAATTATTCCTTATTTACATGCAATTTCATTTAAACCCTAATTTAGCATATATCTAACTTCAAAGGCAAATAGTCATGAAAGAGCATACAAACAATGCATTTATAAAATGGAACATCCCTAAATTAGTTTAATGTACATTAATTTTAATTAAAGTTAGCTAAGTCTACATGTTTTATTTACAAGTGAAATAAAAACTAAAGGTGGGCCTACATTTCAATTAGATTGGTGAGCCTAAGTCTATTTATTTTTATTCTAAAAATAGTGGGCCTAAGCCTACTAATTTTAATAAAGAAAATAGAAATAAATTAGTGGGCTTAATTCTACTTAATTTCAAATTAAATAATGTGATCCTAAATCTATTTAAAAAAAAAGCTTTAATAGGCTAAGCTAAGCTTAACAAATTTTAATTAAACTAAAATGGGTCTAAGTCTAAATTAACTTAAATGGGCCTAAATGAATTTAAATGTATTCAACCTAAAACCAATTATAAAAGGTCTATTATTAGATGGGTTAAAACCTAACATGAGCTTGGGCCCAAAATTAATAAAATCAAGGAAAAGCCCAAAAACATTAAAAAAAAAAAATAAAACAATCAAATAAAAGGGTCAAACAAGCAATTAAAAATATATTTTTCTAAAGAACCTTTATTTGATTTCATACAACCTAATATTAATCTACAACTACCATTGATTTTATTAAGATTTATTGAATATGCCTAATTACTAATTAATTTTAATGATATAAAATAAAAATATTAACTATTTCCCATTATTGGGGTTATTACAATCTACTACAAAAATAAATAAAATAATAAATACATGCCCATAATAAAAATACAAATCAATAAAATAGAATACAGAAATAATGAAAATAAATTAAAATTAAATTAAAACCCTAATGTAAATTCAAATAATACAAGGGCATATCCATGGCATTCCATGGACTTTCATGGGTTCTCCATTGATTTTGTTCTCTATAGTGTTCATGTCACCCCATCCATCAAGAGAATAAAATAAAAAATTAGTCACTGAATGATTAAAAAAATAATAATAAACAAAAATTAAATATAAAAATAGAATTAAAATCAAACTAAAAGAGGAGGGAGAAAAAGATTTAAGAATAAGATGCAGTATTAATTTCCTTCAGAAGGATGATTACCGTTGATGAAAGCCTGTGGCTTTTGTTGTGTTTGTCTATGATTTTAGTTTATTTGAATATGATTTTTGGCAAAGAACTAAAGAAAAAGTACGTAAAAAATTAAAGAAGAGTGGGTGTGCTTTGGCTCATGGCAGAGAATCAGAAAGGCAGAGAAAAAAATTTATAAAACCCCAGGAGACTCCTAATGAAAAGCAAATGACGAATATATAGAACTAATCATGTAACCCTACGTTACGTTCAAGACAAAAATCAAATAAAACAAAAATGTTATTATTGTTTATCTAATAATTTTTTTATCAATATATTTATTTAATAAAAAAATTTATCAATATATTTATCTAATAAAATAAAACTAACAACTAATAAAAAAATAAGTATAAAAGTAAAATAAAATCAAATAAATAAATAATAATAAAAAATTGCCAAGTGCCATTTTCCAATTAGAAGTGTGGATTTCCGACTGAAAATCTATATTTCTGATCGAAAATATAGATTTCGAATTGGAAATCTACATTTCCAATGGCAACTTTTTATTTTTTAAAATTTTCTCTCTTTTTTTATTTTTGAAAATTTATTTTTTGAAAAAGAAATAATTAAAAATGAAATTAAAAGGTAAGTCCTAAAAAATAAAATAATTTATAATTTATAATTTATTTCAAAACCAATAAATCAGATCCAATAAATATAATTTCAGAGTCAATTTTCATCATCGAGTCTTCTATTGCATCCAAACTGAAATCATCTAGAAATTGGGTGCTTACAGTTGCCCCCTTTTATTGTTGTTTGCTTAAAAAATTACAACAAAGCAAATAAGCACACAATTTCAAAACAAAAAGTCAGAACACTTACCTATGTGTCATAACTTTGCATAGCCCTATATAGTGTTGAATGTGATTTAAGCAATGCTATAATTCCTATGGAATTTCTAGTTTGTAATGCTATCACTATGTTCAATGAATAGTGATTGACACTGTCTTTAGTGTATTTTAAAAATAGACAATAGTTCTATTGGAACATATAGCGATGATGCTATCACAATGTTTAGTGGATAGCAATTAACACTACGTACAGTGCATTTTGAAAACAGGCTATAGTTTTGGTGGAACATATAGTAGTAATGCTATCATTGTGTTCAGTAAATAGCGATTAACACTGCGTTCAGTGCATTTTGAAAACAGGCTATAGTTCTAGTGGAACATATAGCGGTGATGCTATCACTGTGTTTAGTGAATAGTGATTGACATTGCATTCAGTGCATTTTAAAAATAGACTATAGTTTCGATGGAACATATAGCGATGATGCTATCACTGTGTTCAGTGAATAATGATTGACACTACATTCAGTGCATTTTGAAAAAAGGCTATAGTTCCGGTCGAACATATAGCAGCGATGCTATCACTGTGTTTAGTGAATAGCAGTTGACATTGTGTTCAGTGTATTTTGAAAACATGTTATAGTTCTGGTAGAACATATAACATTAATGTTATCACTGTGTTCATTGAATAGCAGTTGACATTGTGTTCAGTGCATTTTGCTATATTCCCTATGGGACATTTAGTGAGTGATAAGTTTCTACTATACTCCTCGTGGGATGTCTAGTAGGTAATTGTTATTTTCACTATATTCCCTGTGGGACATTTAGTGATCTGATTTTCACTATATTCCTTGTGGGATGTTTAGTGATGTGATTTCCAGTATATTCCTTGTGGGACATCTAGTGATCGTGATTTTCACTATATTCCCTGTGGGACGTATAATGATGTGATTTTCACTATATTCTTTATAGGAAATTTAGTGATTATGATTTTCATTAAATTCCCTATAGGACGTTTAGCAAAAATATGCTATAACTACTGTGTAGTATCTAGCTAATTGTACTATAGTTCTTGTGGAACATCTAGTAACTGTGACTAAAATTTTCACTATATTTCCTATGAAACGTTTAGCATAAATATGTTATAACTATTGTGTAGTGTCTAATGAATTGTGAGTTTGAAATTTAGAGTTATAACTACTGTGTAGCATATAACTAAGTGATCTTGAAATTTGCATTATGGCTAATGTGTAGCATATAATGAAGTGAATCTAAAATGTGTGTTGTGTATGCAAAATGCAAAAATCAAATTGGAATTTCATGTTAACTAGGATTTTAAGACTTTGTGTTAATCAATTATGCTGACTAATTGAATTTTTGCTAATTTTCTTTGAATTTTTGTTGATTTACTCTGATTAACTACCTTTGTTGCTTGGTGACTTTGATTGACTTGATAGTGCTAGTGATAATTCCATATGTATCTTCTTCTTCTGGACTTACTATTCCTAAAGACTTATTGAAGTTAGATTCAGCATGATGATTGTCATAAAAGATATTTTTACTTTTTTGAAAATTTATGAGGAAATTCATCACTTTATCATGAGATAGCATGCAGTCAATCAATCTCACTAATATTGATTTTCATGATTATCATTTATTTGCCATTCATAAAGGTCCAAGGTATTATTAACCATCTTATGTTGAGAGTATATTTTTTACCAAATGAAGAGCTTATTTCCACACCTAATTTTAGAGAGAATTTGCTAAAAAAAAGTTATGGAAATTGAGCATAAGAAGATCGAATTTTGAGTTTTAAAATAGTCTTGAAGTTATTTTTGTGCTTTTCTTCCTTATCCGAGTATTTCCCTTCTGATATTACTTAGTGTGGATACTGTTGGAAAGGTCCTTTGGATACTCATACTCTTATAGAGCATTAGAGTAAATAAAATAGCTTTTAACATGGTTCTCTTTTAGTATTCACCTTCCTTTCTTATATTACTCAACATGGATACTGCTAGAGGTTTCATATTGATACTTTTACTCATTTCTGAGTATTAGAGTAGATTATGCTTACTTTTATTTTAATTCTCCTCTTAGTATTCGCTTGCCTTTCTCATATTACTCAACATGGATACTATCAAAGGATATTGTACTCATACTCATTTTTTAGCATTGAAATGATACTATAAAATTCAAGTAATTTATACTATAAGTCCACAAACTTTATTTTTGTATATTGTTCCCCTTGTTTGGGTGAAAAGAAAGCATTAGATTGATTAGAGTTTTATAAAGTTTTAGCATAGAGTTGTTAACTAAACATCTAAATTATGTGAAGATAATAAAAGAAAGTCACTAAAATCATTGTTCATGAGATAATTTTTTGCACATGATCTCATTAAGTGAATGAATTTCCCTTCAATTTGTGAATTTTATGATTGAGATGCACATCATTATGAAAACTAAAGAGATAAAGTTATGTTATTTCCCTTGATGCCTTGTCAAGGTATTTGCCACATAAGGTGATATTCTGATGAGCGATTTTCATTTGCCATCTTGACCATTCTCATTGATGTGTTAGTTTCTTTCACCTTCTTCATTCTCTTTTATTTTTCCATGCACAAATACTATAAGTTAACCAAGTTTATTTGTATGTACAAAAAATTTGTTAGAATGCTACGTTATTCTTTTGCACTCTTTCCTTTTGATTATGATGACAATGTCTCTGGTCATAAGGTCATGATGCTTCATGATTGAAGTTGTGGCCTAAGGCTAAATTTGTCTTTCTATCATTCCATTAAAGCTATGGCAGAGGACTTCATTCCTCTTCTTGATATTTCCTATAAAAAAGGTTCAAGAGTTAGAGATCTTATTTTCATGATCAAAAATGTTTTCAGAGTGCATTTATCTTAGTTTTGGAGTGCATTCTTCCATTTTAAGAGTAAAGCACAAATGTCACTAGCATGTTAGACCTTCTCATCATCGCATTCTATATCTTACACTAGTCTAGCTGTTATGGAGTTATGCTCTGACTAGTTAGGAGTTAACTAAGGCTCTCTAGGTATTCAATACTCTATCTTCTGCTTGAGCGTTCTCATAGCTATTAGAGGTATAGTCAAGAGCATCTGTTGAAGCTGATTCTTATTGACCCATATGAGGTATTATTATCTTTTGCTACTCTGCATGTTATTGACTGTCTTTTTCTTTTATAGTTTATGGGAGCAAGTTTTCCTTTTATTAAGACTCCAAGTAATATTCCAAATGATGCTATGGAGATGGATGTTAAGTCTAAAGAGCTTGAGCCTCCTACCCATCCTCCTAAGGTTGCATGAGATGAGGTTTCTTAATAGTGTTGCCCTTCCTATTTTACTCCTACAGATGCTTTACATGTGAATACTTTAACTAATTTCCTGCACTTTTACAACACTAATTTTGAATGTTAGTAGCTTAGAATTTGTACAATCTTGTCTGGGCCTAAAGACTTTTATTATACAAAGCAAGTATTTCATAATAAATGTATGTAAGTGTATACATGTTATATATGACATGCATGATCCTAATAGGTCTTCTATTTAGAATAGAGCTATGTTATTCATTTTGGAGTGTAAGAATGAGGTGCTTCATCAACATCTTATAGGTTTGAGCTTTGAATACTTTACCATTGGTACTTATGATGTTAGAGCTTATAATATAGTTTGTTAGATTAAAGACCAGGTTGTTAGGTAAGGTCTATGGCTTGACATTAGAGCTCCTTGATTGATTGATGCCCTATTGAACTTTTTCTTTTTTCTACTACTTTTGCTATATAATAACTGATGTATCTATATGCTTGTAGTTTACTTCTTTTTGCCCTAAGATCTTTTTCACTAACCTTGAAGCTCCAATATTGTATTTACTTTTTTGCCCCCAAGTTGCCCCCTAAGTTATATTGTTCCCCCAATTTCATTTTTAAATTTATCAACTATTATTAGCTAACCCCTGTTATTAGCTAGGTTTTTTATTTATGATTTCTTTTTTTCTCTCTCTCTTCTCACTATTCTTTCCCTCAAATTTCCTAGCTTCAGAAATTACATTATGTGATATATGAATGTTCTTTGAATTTTCATTTATGCCCATCCTGAATGAATCCAATTGGATTAAATTTATGTCAAACTTGTAGATGCTATCAATATCATAATGCACAGTACCATTAGGATGCACATTACATAAGTAAGCATGATCAGAATTCATATCATCAATCACTAAAATAAAACATTATAAAGAAATTAAAATTTTATTCAAAGAAGATAATAAAAAAATTTATTTCCTATTCTAGATGCTAGGGATGCTGAGACTCATAGGTGGCTAACCTTCAAGTGGCTGACAAAGTGGCTAATCATACATCTTCTCACCAAATGTCTCTATGACTTCATCTTTTTGTACCTTAACTGTGCATGTTTCTTTCTTGTCTAACAGCTTCTTATAGTCGTACTCATCATCCCATCTTGTAGGCATAATTGACTTGAAGGGTATGTTAAAAGAAGGTGGTTTAGTGTGAAACACCTTATAGTCAAACTTGCATGAGGGCTTACCCAATGAATCCTCAAATCCTCTTTGTGGCTACACAAGGGTCTTAGATTTCTTACTTATTTTACTTAATGGTTCATCATCAACTCCAAATTCGTCACCCTAACCTCTAGGTGTAATTGATTCAATAGGAATATCATATGAAAGTGGTTTGGAGTAAAACACTTTATAATCAAACTTTCCTAAAGGTTGGCCCAGTAAATCTTTAACTCCTCTTTGAGGTTTTTTAGGAGTTAAAGATTCCACACTTTTTCCTTCATAATTAAGGGCATTAAGAGATTTCTTACTGGTTTATGGGTTCATATTCTCAAAGGAGCTCAACACTTATTCCTTACTAACTCTTGAGTTTATCATCATAGTGGTTAGGGAAGGTATATTTTGGTAGTTTAGAAAAGGAATATTTCTGGTACTTGGGTTTTCAAGGTCTGTGATTTTTTAAAGTCTATAAGGTTTTGGATTTCATGTTTAAAGTGAATACAAGTGTTTTTAGAATGGCCAATAACTTAGTAGAATTTGCAATAATTATTCGAGTCATATCTTAGGACATTATGGTTTGGCAGTTTGGAAAAGGTAAGGGGTTTGAGCAAGCCCTTTTGTATTAGGTGGTCTAGAACTTTTGATAGGGGTTGGTTGAAATTGGAGAATCTCCTTGGTTGTTGGACAACATGCACATCCATAACCTGGCTAGTGCTTCCTTACTATGTGCCCATAATTAGATAATTTCTTGTGCCAATAGTTTTAGAGCTCTTATTTTTCTCACTCTCAATTTCCTCAGCTTGCAAACCATCATCATAAAAGTTCATAAATGTTTTAGGATTAATCATTTGTAACCTTTCAACCAAATTAGGAGACACAATACAGATAATCATCCTAACTTGATCCTTTTTAGCCAACTTATTTTTTATTAATCTTACCTTGTTCATAAATCAAATAATAAAATTAGAGAATGATTTATTAGGTTTCTACTTAGTTAGTGCCAAATCCCTAATAGATACCTCTAACATGGTGTTATAATCATACTATTTTAAGAAAGCAGTACATAATACTCTTCAATCATCCTGGATAGATTTTTCTAACCCATGGTACCAGCTCATGACCATTCCCTCTAAGGATAATACAAACAACTTAGCAACTACTACTAATGGGTGCTCATAGTTATTGTATATTGTCTAAGGTGAATCTTTAGATCTTCAGTTCCATCAAACTTCTACACTTAGGGCATCTTAAATTTCTTAGGAAATTTATCCCTTTCTATTTGCAACATATCGGTCAAAATTAAATGAGTATCCCATACCTTGTCCTCTTATCAATTCCTCTATCTTGGACATTTTTGAGTCAGTGCTTGCATCTGCTTAAACTCATAATCTTTGACCAATTCAAGTGATTCTTTCTTTGCTTTATGTACCATGTAATTCTTAACATCTTTAAATTTTATCTCCACAATAGACACATTTGTAGCAGCATTTAATGGTGGTTCCCCATCATTTTCATTGTTAATAGGTATATCATCCATGAGAGGTGGGACAACAGTAGCATGTGGTATAGCAATAACAGGGGGTATAGCAGCAGCAAGAGTAGTTATAGGAGGTTGCATTAATCCAACTAATGCCTATCTGAGTTCATCTTGCATCATGACTCTTATGTCATCCATTAAAGCTCCCTTAATGTTTTTTAAGGTTCAGTTTCCTCCATATTGTTATTCCATTTTTATTTCCTTTTTGTTCTCAAATATATGAAGACCCAGATGAATCTATAATGGTGTAAAATAAAGTGTTAGGATGATGCATGAAGCATATGTATCAATGATGCCATGCAACAAGTAGTAAGTAACAATCAAGTGTACAATATCCTTCCAACCTTATTCCTCTCACACATGTATTCAATGGCGAGTCTCTTTTCATATGATTTTTGGTCTTAGCCTTAATATCAATAAGGGATATCAACAATCGATGTGCATACTAAATCTCTTAAAGTAGTAAAGCATAGAACCAACATTTCTAGGTATAAAATATTAGCCCAATCTTTATTAACCCAGATAGGCTTCAAAAGTAAGGGCTTGGGTCTTTATAGATAGAAATACCTCATGGCAATAATATAAGCAATTTGGGTAAATCCTAAGGGAAGTAACTAGGCCACTACATGAGTTGATTCTAGTGGAAAAGTTAAGGTTCCTTTAGCAAGATGCACTCCTTTAAGACTTAAGTTATAGGTTAAGGTCAGAGCAGCGCCCAACATCCTTTGCAAACTTGAGAGAAGACTACCCCCTTTAAAGACTTAGGTCACATACTCTAGTTATATGAGCCTTGTAATCTCTCTTGAACCAAGTTAAGGCTAAGAGTGATGGTTAGCTAATTTACAATCCTATGAAGCTAGTGGAATCATAGAACCATAAACTAACGCCATCGACTAATAGGGACACATAAAAATGATTGCAAGAATAAAATAATAATTAATAAAATGATTCTAAAGAATACAAGTAGAATCAGTATCTCTTATCCGCAGTGGAGTCGCCATTATAGATGATGGGGTTTAGCATGCGTCTAAGATTTTAGCAACCACGACACTGGTTGACATCAAGGCTTTAAAGAACATAGTACTATATCACAAAGACATAGCATGGAGATAAGAAGTCACCACCTAGGGTAATAACTGAGACTCGATTCTTTAAAAGAAAGCTAGCACCATAACTAGGAGATTCTAGATATGGAATATCAACTTTTTTTAGTCTTGTGTTCATTTAGAATTACCTTATTAATTACTAAATTATTCCTTATTTACATGCAATTTCATTTATACCGTAATTTACCATACATCTAACTCTAAAGGCAACTAGTCATGAAAGAGCATACAAACAATGCGTTCATAAAACGCAGCGTCCCTAAATTAGTCTAATCTACATTAATTTTAATTAAAGTTAACTAAGTGTACATGTTTTATTTATAAGTGAAATAAAAACTAAAGGTGGGCCTATATTTTAATTAGATTAGCGAGCCTAATTTAATTTATTTTATTTTAATTCTAAAAATAGTGGGTCTAAGCCTACTAATTTTAAGAAAAAAAATAGAAATAAATTAGTGGGCTTAATTCTACTTAATTTTAAATTCAATGATGTGATCTTAAATCTATTTATTTTAAAAAAAATATTTTAATGGGATGAGCTAAGTCAAAAAAAATTTAATTAAACTAAAGTGGGCCTAAGTCTAAATTAACTTAAATGGGCCTAAATGAATTTTAATATTAATTAAACCTAAAACCAATTTATAAAGGCCTATTATTATATGGGTTAGAGCCTAATTTGGGCTTGGGCCCAAAATGAATAAAAGTAAGGAAATGCACAAAAAACATTAAAAAAAAATCAAACAAAAAGATCAAACAAGCAATTAAAATTATATTTTTCTAAAGAACCATAATTTGATTTCATGCAAACTAATATTAATCTACAACCATCATTGATTTTATTAGGGTTTTAGTGAATATGTCTAATTTACTAATTAATTTTAATGATAGAAAATCAAAATATTCACTATTTCCCACTATTGAAGCTATTACAACCTACTATAAAAATAAATAAAATAATAAATACAAGCCTATAATAAAAATACAAATCAATAAAAAATAACACAAAAATAATTCAATTAAATTAAAACCCTAATCTATATTCAAATAATATAAGGGTATATCCATGACATTCTAAGGGCCTTCATGGGTTCTCCATCGATTTTGTTGTCCATAGTGTTCATGTCACCTCATCCATCAAGAGAATAAAAAAAAAATAAATAATAATAATAATAATAATAATAATAATAATAATAATAATAATAATAAAATATAAAAATAAAATCAAAATAAAACTAAAAGAAGAAGGAGAAGAAGATTTAAGAATGAGATGCAATATTGATTTCTCTTAGAAAGATAATACAGTTGATGAAATCCTATGGCTTTTGTCATGTTTGTCTGTGGTTTTAGTTTATTTGAATATGATTTATGGCAAAAAAAAAACTAAAGAAAAAGTATGTAAAAAATAAAGAAGAGTGGGTGTGCTTTGGCTCATGGCAGAGAATCAGAAAGGTAGAGAAAAAAAATGATAAAACCCTAAGAGCCTCCCTGTGAAAAGAAAATGATGAATATATAGAACCTAATCATGTAACCTTACATTAGGTTCAAGATAAAAATCAAATAAAATAAAATTTTTATTATTTATCTAATAAAAAAATTATCAATATATTTATCTAATAAAATAAAAATAACAACCAATAAAAAATAAGTATAAAAGTAAAGTAAAATAAAATAAAATAATAAATAAGAAAAAAATTGCAGAGTGCCATTTTTCGGTTGGAAATCCACACTTGGATTTCCGATCGAAAATATAGATTTTAGAATGAAAATCTACATTTCTGATGGCAACTTTTTTTTTTTTGAATGTTCACTTTTTTTTTTTTTTGAAAGTTTATGTATTTTAAAAAATGAAATTTAAAGGTAAATCCTAAAAACTAAAAGAAAATAAAAATAATTTATAATTTTTTTCAAAACTAATAAATCATATCCAATAAATATAATTTCATAGTCAATTTTCATCATCGAGGCCTATATCGCATCCAAACTCAAATCATATAGAAATTGGGTGCTTACACATTCTGATAAAAAATAAGGTAGAAAGATAAGGTTCCCTTAAAAGTCAAGATGAAAATGTTTTCAAGGAGCTATAAGATTTGATCCTTCCTATTACAAAGCTTATGGTAGTAAAAGTAACTCAAGAACCATTAAAAAGGTTTGTAAATCCTTCATAAGGATCAACTAGAGAGCATGAAGATTGACCTGCTAAACATGTAAATGCCTTTGATCATAATGCTTACAAGTTATTAGCTAAAGCATGATTTGGTCAGCAAATCACTTTATTATTAAATAAGCAAGAGAAATCCTAGCAAGATAAGAGCCTTTCCAATGAAATCGAAGTGTTTTGATGAAAAAGGAAGTAAATCCTCAAGCCCCTAAAAAGGGTTTTGGATATCATTCTCCAACTCCTTTACAATTAAAGATTTATAAAAATGCTTCTACCTACATCATAGTTGAGGATAAAGGAAACAAGTTTATTTCCAAGTCTTTAGTTTGATCGGTTGGGGACTCCTATAAGTCATGTTTCAGTGTTTGATTGTATTGGAACACAAATAGGTGATAGTTTAAAAGTTAAACAAGTTTCTGCAAAAGATAGATTTGGCATTTTGAAGAGTAAAAAGTTCAGGAAGGCTGAAAAAGAAATTCCCTTTACTAGTGATATGTAAGGAGATTGAAATTAAAGTGTCATCATGTATTATTTGTCAAATAAAATAGGTTATTACACAGGTGAAGCACTCAAATTAAAGTAATAAATAGTGGTGATCAATAACTCATTCCCACATCGAGAGGAAAAGGAAGAAGTTGACATAATATCATCATATCATGCCACTATAAGTGATGATTATAAAGAAGAGTCCATCATTAAGGAAGATATAGAAGAAGCTCCATCAATCTTTAAAAAAGGAAAGAAGGCTACAATGGATAAACTAAAAGAGATTAACTTAGGGACCATTAAAAATCCTTAATTAATCTTTCTAAATATAAATTTATCTAAAGAAGAAGATGCTTACAAGTAACTCATTATCAACTACAAGGATGTCTTTGCATGGTCATACAAAGAGATGCCTAGATTACATCCAAATGTTGCAGCTCATCATTTGGCAATTAGAAAGAGGGTAAATGCAATAAAATAACCTTAAAGACTGTTTTGACTTGAGATAATTCTTTAAATTGAAACTAAAGTTAACAAACTTATTGATGTTGGTTTCATTGAAAAATTCAAGTATCCAAAATGGATTTCGAACTTTGTTCTAGTGAGAAAAAATGGTCAAGTTAAAGTATTATTGACTTTTGAGATCTTAACAATGCTTATCGTAAAGGTGATTTTCCATTGCTTATGACTGAGATCATGATTAATGCTACTATTGGTTATGAAAGATTATCTTTTCTTAATAGGTCATCTAGATACAATCAAATTCCAATTGATGCAAAAGATGTAAAGGCACATGCTTTTGGAATGCTAAAAGGGATTTGTTACTATAAAGTCATTCCTTTATGTCTTAAAAATGCAAGGGCAATATATCAATAAGAAACATAAAATATTTTTGATGATATGCTCCATAAAAATATCAAATTTTATATGGATGACTTGGTTGTAAAGTCTAAAGAGATCAATAATTATTTATAAGACCTTTAAAAGGTATTTGAGCATCTTTAAAAGTATAAAATTAAAATGAATCCACTCAAATGTTCTTTTAGAGTATTTTTAGGTAAATTATTAGGGTTTATAATATGTCATCGAGGCATTAGCATTGTCCAAATGAAGATTAATGTCATTCTTAAGATGCTAGAACCAAGGAACATCTTTTTCATCAATTGACTGAATGGCTGATATCTTCCTATTAAGTTTAAAATAAATATTCTAATGTATGCCATCTTTCCTTATAAGCTTTTGAGTTCATGAATGTTTCTTGAGTATACCTTATTAAATACATCATGTTAAAGCTAGTTCTGTTAGGAGGATTAGCTAAATGGGCACTTTTGTTATAAGAATTTAAATTTTTTTACATCCCTTGAAAGGCAGTTAAAGGCCAAGATCTTTCAGATTTTCTTATTGATCATCTAATTTCTGATGATTTAGAGTTCTTTAAAGAATTTCTAAATGAAGATATTTTCTTTATGAAGCTTTTAAGTCCTTGGCAAATGTTCTTTAATGGATTGGCTAGACATAACAGTATAGTTGTTGGGTAATTTTCATTAGCCCATAAGGAGATCTCTTTCCCTTTATATTTAATTTAACAGAACTTTGCTAAAATAATATGGCAAAGCATCAAGCCTTGATTATGATATTAAAGAGGGCAATCAATATGCAAATTTCAAATCTCAAAATTTTTTAGAGATTTAAAGTTAATCATTAATCAACTTCTCATGCTCTATAAAGTAAAGAAATTTGAGTTAATGCTTTATTTCAAGTATGCCTTAAAGTTACCTACTCAATTTGATACCTTTTTAATTGTTTCATGGACAAAGAACCGATAAGCAGATGCCTTAGCTAATTTGGCATCGACACTAGCTATATCAAACGAGAGGATTAAAGTCCAAGTTTATCAATAAATGGTAATTTCATCATCAATTTAAATTGAAGATGAAGATGGAGTAAATGTCATTTCTATTTATGAAATTAACAGGGATGATTGGAGTTAACCACTTATTGATTATTAGATTATAGGAAATTACCAATTGATGTGTGCTATAAACTTGAGGTTAAATGTTGGGTTCTTAGATTTATATACTATAAGGTAACCTTTTATAGATGTTCCTTTGATGGTATTCTCTTATGTTGTTTAGGAGAAGAAGAAGAAGCAGCTAAATCGTTAGAGTAAGCACATTTTGGGATATATGGAGTTCATCAATCTGGTCTAAAACTTCACTTTCAAATTGAGAGGATGGAATACTATTGGCCCATAATTATTAAAGACTATATGGACTATGCCAGAATATGTCAAGACTGCTAATTTCTTGCAAATGTGATGTGCCAACCACCAGAACCACTTCATCCTACAGTTCCATCTTAGCCTTTTGATGCTTAGGGGCTTGATGTTATAGGACCTTTGCCAAAGAACTTATATGGTCATCTCTATATTCTACCTATAATAGATTACTACTTTAAATATCATGCAAAAAAGTCAAGAAGGAAACTATTATAAACTTCATTCGAGCAAATGTTATTTATTATTATGGAGTTCCTTGTTATGTCATAACTGATAATGGTAAAAAGTTTTATACCAGGGCAATAAATAAGTTATATGAACAGTTTGGCTTCAAGAAAAATTATTCTTTAATGTACAATGCACTTGTAAATAGGCTAGCTAAAGCATTCAATAAAAAACCTTATGCAATTTTCTTAAAAAGATTATGAAGATTGCAAGTCATTTTAAAAAGGGATTAGCATGAAAATATGGGGGAAGCACTATAGGCTTATCGAACTATGTATCGAACTCCAACATAGGCCACTCTATATTCACTTATTTATGGTGTGGAAGCTATTCTTCCATTACAACAATAATTTTCCTCTTTAATAATTACAATTCATAAAGGACTTTTAAATGAAGAGAATGTTAGTTTACACCTTCAAGAATTTAAAGCATTGGATTAAAATGACTTAAAAGTCAATAATGTTTGAATGTTATTAGGCTAGACTATCAAGAGTATTTAATAAGAAAGTGAGGCCATAATCATTTTAAGTTGGAGATCTCATTCTTGTAATAAGAAGGCTAATTATTGTGTCCTATCACATAGGAAATAAATAAATTTCTTTTAATTAGGATGGACATATATTGTGCAAAAAGTCTACTCCAATAGAGCATACAAGATAGTAGATAAAGATAGAGTGCACATTGGGCCTATTAATGGTAAATTTTTTAAAAGATATTTTGTTTATGGTTTAATGTAGCTCCTGGCTCGTATGAGCTAAAACTATGAATGGCAAAAAAAAAATTGAACTACATTATGACTTATCCTTTTTAAAAAGCTATATAGGTAGCTTAGTGTTTTCCTAAGTTCAATCACAAAAAAAAACATAGTTTTTATAAGTAAATTATGTGAAAATATTCTATCATATAATTGATATGCATAAGTATGAAACAAAATAAGTTTCAGGGGACAATTTCATCAAAATAAAAGTTATTCAATTAAAAAAATGTCTAAAAATATTCTATGTTCTCTATTCGAAGTCTTTTAAGTCATCATATTCCCTTTTAAGTAAATCTCAAAGTTCTTATAAAGAGTGTTTGATAAGGAACCTCCAAGAATAAGCTTGAGAACCCCTTTATGTATTCGAACCCCCAAAGCGTTAACTTGAAAACCCCAATAGTCAATTTAGCAACAACCCCTAAGAATGGTTAGAAATTAGATTACTTAGATGATCAAAGAATTAGAATAAAGAAAACTCATTTCTAAATTCCAATTTCGAAACACTCCACAAGAAGATGATCAATCGACTTGAATGTTCCTTAAAGCATGTATTCTACACAAGAACACAAAGATAAAAGCAAAATAGCCTTTAGGTTTTAAAACTTCAATTCTGAATAATAAAATTCGTCCAAGGCATATATATATAGCCTTTACAAGGTTTTCCTTAGTGAGTAAGGAAAACTAATAACCCTAATCACAAAAAAAGGAAATTAATCTAATCAGACCTTAAATAGGAATTTTGACATACTTCCTATTTTAAGAATAATTAAACTAACTAAAACTAATGGGCTTTTAAAATAACAAATTCATCCAGCCCTTATTTAACATATTTAAACCCATTAATAACTTGGACTTGAATTAAGTTGTATTGAACTTGAGCTGCACTTGGCACAAAGCTTTGGTGTCCTTGTAAACTTTCACTAGCTAAGTTCATAAAGCCTTGTAGATGATGGATTAAGGCTTCTTGAAGCTTCTTAGATTGAGACCTTGTTATAGGTCTTTGAGGCATGCTGATTGGACTCAAAACCTCTTGAACTTGATCCTTGCCTTCTTGACCATGCTCATCTTCATCATGTTGAATTCTTTGAGCTTGGTGTGTTGGCTGCTCCATAACATGTCCCCTCTACTCCAAAGGATTCGTCCTCGAATCTAAAGCATCACCTATATCAAAAGGACTCAAATCAGCCACATTGAATGAAGCACTAACATTATACTCACCAGGTAGGTCCACTTTGTATGCATTGTCATTAATCCTTTCAAGTATTTGAAAGGACCATCTCCTCTTGGGTTTAGCTTAGACTTCCTTTGAAGTGGAAACCTTTCTTTATGAAAATGCACCCAAACCCAATCTCCAGGCTGAAAAATCATTGGCTTCCTTCCCTTGTTCACATGTGAAGCTACTTTAGCATTTTGCTTCTCAAGCCTCTCCTTAACTTGCTTATGTAACTTCTTCACTAAATCAGCCTTAGAATTAGCATCAACACTCATAAAATTGTTAGGTGGCAGTGGTAATAAATCAATAGGAGTAAGTGGATTAAATCCATAAACAATCTCAAATGGAGAGCAATTAGTAGTACTATGAACAACCCTATTGTAAGCAAACTCCACAAATGGTAAACAATCCTCCCATATCCTAATGTTCTTTTCTATGATTGCCCTAAGCAAAGTAATCAAAGTCCTATTAAGTACTTCAGTTTGCCCATCGGTTTGAGGGTGACAAGTAGTTAAAAACAATAGCTTAGTTCCTAACTTTCCCCATAATATACACCAAAAATGACTCAAAAACTTAACATCCCTATCACTAACAATGCTCCTAGGTATGCCATGTAAACGCACAACTTCTTTGAAAAACAAATCAGCAATTAACTTAGCATCATCAGTTTTATGACATGGTATAAAATGAGCCATTTTACTAAATCTATCAACCACAACAAAGATACTATCATGACCTTTCCTAGTTCTAGGCAATCCAAGCACAAAATCCATAGACAAATCAGTCCAAGGTTCACTAGGAACGGGTAATGGTGTGTATAACCCATGCGGTTTCAACCTAGACTTAGCCTCTCTACATGTAATGCAATGCTCACAAACTTTATACACATCATGTTTCATGCCGGGCCAAAAGAAATGTTCTAACAACATATCATAGGTCTTATTTACCCCAAAATGCCCCATTAAGCCTCCTCCATGTGCCTCCTTAATTAATAATTCCCTTATAGAACACTTAGGAATGCACAATTTATTTCTTTTAAACAAGAAACCATCAAACAAGTAAAAATCATCTGAAACAACCCCATTGGCACAAGATGCATATATATCACCAAAATCATCATCATGTGGATACAACTCCTTTATAAACTCAAAACCTAATAATTTAGTAGTAAGAGAGTTAAGTAAGGTGTACCTTCTAGATAATGCATCAGCAACCACATTCTCTTTACCTTGCTTGTACTTAATCACATATGGTAATGTTTCTATGAACTCCACCCATTTGGCATGCCTACGGTTCAGCTTATCTTGACCCTTCAAATGCTTTAAACTTTCATGGTCAGTGTGTATCACAAACTCCCTAGGCCATAAATAATGTTGCCATGTTTGCAAAGCTCGAACCAATGCATATAATTCCTTTTCATAAGTTGGATATTTCAAGGTTGCCCCACTTAACTTTTCACTAAAATACATTAGTGGTCTTTGATCCTGCATCAAAACAGCTCCAATCCCTATGCCACTAGCATCACATTCAATCTCAAAAGTTTTATCAAAGTTAGGTAAAGCAAGTAAAGGTGCATTACACAATTTTGCCTTAAGTTCATTAAATGCATGTTCTTGTGCATCACCCCCAAAAAAATCCAACATTTTTCTTAACTAATTCATTCAAAGGTGCGGCTATAGTGCTGAAATCTTTAATGAATCTCCTATAGAAACTAGCAAGCCCATGAAAACTTCTCACCTCACTAGAATTTTTAGGTTTTGGCCACTCTTTAATAGCCCTAACCTTCTCCTCATCAAACTCTATGCCTTGACTAGATACAATAAAACCAAGAAAATTAACCTTATTCATGCAAAAACTACACTTTTTAAGGTTTGCATACAACTTTTCTTGTCTAAGTGTTTCTAGTACAATTCGCAAATGCATAACATGATTATCTAAACACTTAGAGTAAATCAAAATATCATCAAAGTAAACAACAACAAATTTACCTAAGTAATTTCGCAACACATGGTTCATCAATCGCATGAATGTGCTAGGTGCATTAGTAAAACCAAAGGGCATAACAAGCCACTCATACAACCCATACTTAGTCTTAAAAGTTGTTTTCCATTCATCACCAACATTCATTCGAATTTGATAATAACCAGATTTCAAGTCTATTTTAGTGAACAAACAAGAACCATATAACTCATCAAGCATATCATCTAATCTAGGAATAGGATGACGATACTTTATAGTGATTTTATTGATGGCTCTGCAATCCACACGCATCCTCCATGTTCCATCCTTCTTTGGCACAAGAATGACAGGAACCGAACAAGGACTAAGACTTTCCCTCACATATCCTTTAGCTAGCAACTCCTCCACTTGAGTTTGGATCTCCTTTGTTTCTCTTGGATTTGCTCTATATGCTGGTCGGTTGGGTATGGCTGCCCCAGGAATGAAGTCAATTTGATGTTCTATGCCTCTAATTAGGGGTAATCCACTAGGCATCTCTTTGGGAAACACATTTTCAAATTCCTGCAAAAGATCAACAAACACACTAGGCAAAGATGGGTTAAGTTCATTAGTTGCCAAATAAGCCCCTTTGTACAAAAGTACAAATATAGGCCGATTAGCATATAAAGCCTGTCTAACCTCACTTGTCCTAGCTATTAAACTCAAATTCTTTTCTTTTTTCTCTCTAGGCTGAATCTCTTCTTTTGTTTTTCCCTCTTTCTTTTCACTCTCTAAAGAATTTTTCTTACTCTCTTTTTCTTTCTTTTCAGCCTCCACTCTCATTCTTTCCATTTTACATTGGTCTTCATACACCTCCTTTGAAGAAAGCGGTGTTAATATGATCTTGCGCCCATCCTTGGTAAAGTGATACCGATTGAGGTACCCATCATGCTTGGTCTTTCTATCAAATTGCCATGGTCTACCAAGCAAAATATCTCCAGCATGCATAGGAACTACATCACACAATTGCTTATCATGATATTTACCAATTGAAAAGGAAATAATAGATTGTCTATTTACCTTGACCTCTCCACAATCATTAAGCCATTGAAGTTTGTATGGTCGTGGGTGAGGTATAGTAGTCATGGGTGAGGTATAGTAGACAGCCCCAATCTACTAATTAAGAATGAGCTCACTGTATTGGTGCAACTCCCTCCATCAACAATCATAAGACATGCCTTGCCTTGCACATGACACCTTGTATGGAATAAGTTGTCTCGTTGCTCTTTAATGCAATCTTCCTTTATTTGAGTACTAAAAGCATGCCTTGTAACCAGCATGTCACCTTTGATTGGCTCCTCTATACTCCCATCATTACAACTTTCCAATTCAGGCATCTCATCCTTATCACTTTCATTATTGCCCTCTTCTTCATCAGTCACAATTTCCCCATTCCTTATGGTCATAGTTCTTTTATTAGGGCAATCTTTGCTCACATGACCTACTCCTTGACACTTCCAACACTTAATGTCTCTATTTCTCCCTTTAGGCTCATCGGTTTTGATTTTGTCCTTAGAGACCGAATCTGCCTTTCCTTTAGCAACCTCATGAGCAACCTTATTCCCACCCCTATAATCACTCTTTCCATCCTTTTTCCAATTAAAATTAGGACTAGAATAGGATTTGGAATTGTACCTTGTCGCCCCTCTTCCTTGGAGTTGCCTTTTTATCTTGACGGCCATGTGCACCATCTCTTCTAAATCTTCATATTTGTGTAAATCTACTCGATCAGATATGTCTTTGTTTAGACCAGCCAAGAAGCGTGCCATAGTGATCTCCACATCTTCATCTATATCAGCCCTAGTCATGAGCATCTCCATCTCTTTAGGGTAATCACCCACACTCTTACTACCTTGTTTAAGAACTTGAAGTTTTTGTACAAGTTCCCTATGATAGTGTTTTGGCACAAATCGCTTCCTCATTACAACCTTAAGCTCAGGCCAATTATCAATTGGGTACTCCAAATTCCTTCGCCTATTAATCACCAAATGGTCCCACCAAGCAATAGCATAATCAGAAAATTGAGTAACCACCAATTTTACCTTCTTTTCCTCGCTAAATTGATGGCAATCAAATATAAGCTCCAATTGCTTCTCCCATTGTAAATAGGACTCCGGATCTGATTTACCTTGAAAGTTAGGTATCTTATGTTTGATGCTTCCCAAATTTTAATCTACATAATCTTCATTGCCTCGGTTTCTTCCATTGTATGGAACCGGTTGTAACCTTCCTCTTCCTCTACCTCGGCCTTGTCTACCTCCACCTCTTGGTACTCCTACTTCTGCATAGGCCTCATCTTCATCCTCATTGTCAACATTGCCTTCTACTTCCTCATTATGATTTGGTGTTGTTGCCCTTTCAACCGCTCCTAGCCTTGTATCCATGCGGTTTAATCTCTCCATTATAGTCTCAAAATTTGTATTCATACATTCAAATTGCCTTTGTTGAGCCTCACGGAGCAAAGTTTCATCAACTTTACCCTCACCTTTATTTTCACCTTAGTTTGACATTGCCGTAAAAGAATGTTAGAAATAAAAATAATAATAATAATAATAATAATAATAATAATAATAATTTAAAATCCTCACAAGCACTCCCTCACGTGTTTGCACTCAAATGATGCGGGTGGTCACTCGTGTTTAACTCAATTTGATGTTTCACTTGGCTTCCTCTCACCACTCAAGCTAATTCTTTTATGTTCTTAGGTGAATCACACTTTTAGAACAAATCAATTAGATTGAAGCAATATTCAAGTAGAACATTCAAAAGTGAAATTTTCAAAACAAGTTTGAGGCAATTCAGTTAAAAAAAAAACAACAATTCAGAAGCAATAAAATAGGAAAACTCAAAAAGATGCAAAAGACATGTGAAAGAAATACAAAGATCTTCTAGAATAGAAAAGAAAACGAATTTAGAAGTTATTTTAAGGAGAAAAGTCAAATCTGCCTCAATAAGTAATATTCCTTAACGACCAAGTATTGTAAAGATATGCAAAATCCTTAATAGACAAGTAATACAAGATATGACAAGATCTAGTTAGATATGTCAATTATAAACCAAATAGGATTAGGAAACCAAAATCAAACCTGATGAGGATATTAATCACTCAAACAATATTCCTTAATGAGCAAGGAATGGAAGGAAATGCAAATCAGACCTGATTAGGATATAAATCACTCAAGAATCTCAATTCTTCCTTTTCTATTAACTTTCTCATTTATTTTTCACGAATTTTTTTTTGCTTCTTTTTTTTTTTTCAAATTTCTTCTCTTTTTTTTTTGCATGAATTTTTTTTTTAAATTTCAACTATGAACATAAATCTAAATTTCAGAATGCAAAACAATTGATTGACCTAAAGAAAAAAAAAAGATCAAGACTAACAAATAAGAACAAAGAACAAAACACAAGAATGAAGAACAAAAATAAATAAGAACGATTTTAAAAGAATAAGAAAAACATAAGAAATCAGGATTAAGAATAAAAATTATAAAAGATAAAACCTGATCTAGAGCCAAAGCTCTGATACCAAATGATACGGAACCTCCAAGAATAAGCTTGAGAACCCCTTTATGTATTCGAACCCCCAAAGCATTAACTTGAAAACCCCAATAGTCAATTCAGCAACAACCCCTAAGAATGGTTAGAAATCAGATTACTTAGATGATCAAAGAATTAGAATAAAGAAAACTCGTTTCTAAATTCCAATTTCGAAACACTCCACAAGAAGATGATCAATCAACTTGAATGTTCCTTAAAGCATGTATTCTACACAAGAACACAAAGATAAAAGCAAAACAGCCTTTAGGTTTTAAAACTTCAATTCTAAATAATAAAATTCGTCCAAGGCATATATATATAGCCTTTACAAGGTTTTCCTTAGTGAGTAAGGAAAACTAATAACCCTAATCACAAAAAAAGGAAATTAATCTAATCAGACCTTAAATAGGAATTTTGACATACTTCCTATTTTAAGAATAATTAAACTAACTAAAACTAATGGGCTTTTAAAATAACAAATTCGTCCAGCCCTTATTTAACATATTTAAACCCATTAATAACTTGGACTTGAATTAAGTTGTATTGAACTTGAGCTGCACTTGGCACAAAGCTTTGGTGTCCTTGTAAACTTTCACTAGCTAAGTTCACAAAGCCTTGTAGATGATGGATTAAGGCTTCTTGAAGCTTCTTAGATTGAGACCTTGTTATAGGTCTTTGAGGCATGCTGATTGGACTCAAAACCTCTTGAACTTGATCCTTGCCTTCTTGACCATGCTCATCTTCATCATGTTGAATTCTTTGAGCTTGGTGTGTTGGCTGTTCCATAACAGTGTTTCTCTACTAGATCATGAACGAGGCATATGCCATTTTAGATTTATCATTATTCATTTTAGAAATATCTCATTATTTATTGAATAATTATTTTTTTAGGAATTTATAAGGATACTTTGAGTTCATTTCTTTCTGCAAATTAATTTTTGGAGCTCTTCATTAACTTAGATTAATCCATGTTTAATGGATTGGTGTTTGTTTAAAGCTACATTCTCTAAAACTTTCATTTCATCACACTTCTCTTTGAGTTATTCAAGTGTTGCAAGATATGGGACCTTTAATGTCTTCAAAGATAATTTGAAGTTTAGTTCCTTAAATTTTATGATCTTTTCAAGGTATTATTTAAATCATCACTTAGGATAAGAGATATCAACTTTCTCAATTTATTGTATCTCATTAAATACTTTGAATATTTTAGTAGTAAAAGAAGAAACATTTGAGAAAGTTGCATTAGTAATTTTGCTTTGTAAATCTCTTCATGTATAAGCAATAAGTTCACAACGTTGTTTGAAATTATCTTCCTTATGAAATTGAAAAATGGAAGGAGTAACACCATTAGCTTCTTATAATTTCTCTACTCTTAGTGTTGGCAAATTTTCCTCTAGTGCATTGTTATTTTCAGTTCGTAACTGATTTGTAGTCTCCATTCTATCAACAATTTTGTAAAATGCTGGAGTATAGTTTATAGAAAATTTTCTTTATTCAAGAATGTTGTTTTCATCTCCATCAACCCAAAAAAATTAAAATATTAAAAAGGAGACAAAAATGAAAAATAAATAAATAAAATATTAAAAAGAAAGCTTACATAAGAAAAGAATGGTTAAAAAGTAGAAAGAGTTAGGAAGATCTTAAGGTGGGTTAAGCCAGTTAAATGAACATCTTCTTTTTTCTTGGGTTTTAGCTATTTTCAAACCATGGTAAGAACTACTTTTTCAAGATCACTCACTTCTTCATCAAGGATGTGTTGGATGTTTTCTTCTCTTAGATGCTTTTCTATTGAAGAAATAGATGCATTCTTAGGATTTGAATCACCAGTTCCTTATTTTTTTGAGAACTTCTTTTTCTTCTTTAACATGGTGGGAGATGGTTCTTTTTCAACTTAAAATATTGGTTTTTTTGGTTGAACATGAGAAACATACTTTGGAATTCTAATTAATTTAAATAAATCAAATGCCAAATCAAAAGGACTGCTTTCGGTCCATTCTTTGGACCACCAATCAATGTTGTTTTTAGTGGCATGAAAGAAATCCTTAAGAACTTTATATAACACTATGAATTTATATTGACTCCCAACTTTTGTAAGAGAATTCCAAAATTGAAGGACTTTCTCTAAAGATGGTGTGTCAATAGTATCTTTAAAAGATCTATGAACATCTTGAGAAAATTCAAATTGTCTGCTAAATTTTTGTGGACATTATGTTTGGATGTTGAAGATCTTTTTAAAACGAGAAGTTGAGTACCCTTATCGAAGAATAATCAAATACTCTGCCCAAATGGAAGAATTTTCATAAAGAAAATTATCAATGAGCACTAATTTTTCTCATTGTGGAAAATTTTAATATTTTCTATAAAACTATCTTTCTTCAAAAAGCTTATGTACTTTAGGATTCTTGTAGAATCAAGCCATTCTCAATCCAATATAGGAAGACATATTTTTCTCTTTTCTTCTATCTTTTAAAGAAAAATAAGTATCATACTTATTTGACAACTACCAATACATACAATGAACTAGAAAGAAAATTTTATCATCCTTTATGTTAGTATATATGGATATTTGATGTATTCCATGGTAAATGCTCACCAGAACAGGAATCCCTAAGCAAAAAATTTATCTTGTAGCCATCATGCTAGCAACTATAAAGTGTTAGGGTGAATAGAATTAGAAGATTAATGAGGTAGAACAAACTTGTAAAGTTAACATGAAAGGAATGTTGTTAAGTAAATCTCTTCTTATAAGTCATGATCCTTCAATCCAAGCAAATCAAAAGGTCTTTACCAATTCTTGTCATGTGGAAATGGTTTGTCAATAATTCCAGAAAAGCAAAAAGTCTTCTTAGTGCAACAATTATCTTTGAATGATTATAATCCTTCTTAAGAGGTTCTAAATACTAAAATTTGATCCAATCATCAATGGTTAATGCATAACAGTTCTCTAATTTGCATGAACATTTATGGTAGACATGGAACAAGTGTCTACAACTGTAAGGAAGAAAAACACCATTCTTGTCACAACCCAAAAGCTCTCTAGTGGAAGGAATCACTTCCTCGTAGAATAAACTAACTGTTGGAAGACCTCTAAGTAAATTTAAGTCCTATGAAAAAATTGATTCTTCTCCATTAGGAAGATAAAAGAGTATTTATGGAAGAACTCCAATGTTCATTAAAATATTGCATGATATTATAATATTTGTCATAAATAAAAGGAGAAGTGAAGACAACATCATAAATTTAACCTTTCATGAGTAGTGATTTGTTGGTTTTAAGATCATTGTCTAGCCACTCCCAATAACACTTTGAAAAAGTGAATTCACCGTTAATTGTAAAGGTTGAAGGCCATGACATCTTTGTTTTGGATTGTTGCCCTAGTAATAATAAATATTGTTGTTTTATTTTATTAATTATGTAAATATTGTTTTATTTTGAAATGATTTAGTAATTAATTAGATTTAATATTTAAATTATTTATTACTTAAACATAAATTTTTAAATGTGTATTGTAAGCACCCAATTTCGGGATGACTTGAGTTTGGATACGACAAAAGACCCAATGATGAAAATTGACTATGAAATTAGATTTATTGGTTTTGAACTAAAATGTAAATTATTTTTAGGATTTATTTTTAAATTTTATTTATTTATTTATTTATTATTATTATTATTATTATTATTATTATTATTATTATTATTATTATTTATTTTTAAAAAATAAAAAGAGAAAATTCAAACAAATAAAAAGAAAAAAATTAAAAAAAAAGGGAAAATTCACCAAAAGGCCAAATAGGCCTAAAAAATTAATTAACTAAAGAAAGGAGATAGACCAATGGCCCAAATGTACCAAATGAATTAATTTGGCAGTAAGTGGCGTCATTAGGCAATTTCACGATTTTTTTTCTTTATTTAGTTATTTGTTTATATAGTTATTTACTTTTATTATATTTTTTTAATAAATAAAGGGATTTTATTTTCAAAAAGGAGCCTCCTAAGGTTTTATTCTTTTTTCTTTACCTTTATGATTCTTAGCCGTGAGAAAAAAAAACTTAGTCTTTTCTCTTATTTTTTCACGTACTTTTCTTTAGTTCTTTGCCAAAAAAATCATATCAAATAAACTAAAACCACAGGCAAATACAAGAAAAGCCAGAGGCTTTCATCAACGATGATTATCCTTATGATGGAAATTAATATTGCATCTCATTCTCAAATCTTCTTCTCCTTCTTCTTTTATTTTTGATTTTGATTTTATATTTAATTTTATTTATTAATATTATTTTTAATCATTCACTGACTATTTTTTATTCTCTTGATGGATTGGCTAATATGAACACTGTGCGTAACAAAATCAATGGATAACCTATGAAGATCCATGAAATGCCATAAATATGCCCATATATCATTTGAACATTTATTAGGGTTTTAATTTAGTTTAATTTATTTTATTATTTCTATGTTGTTTTTTTATTGGTTTATATTTTTATTATGGGCATGTATTTATTATTTTATTTATTTTTATAGTAGGTTGTAATAGCCCCAATAGTGGGAAATAATGAATATTTTTTAATTTTTTGCACTATTAAAATTAATTAGTAAATTAGGTTAATTTGATAAACCCTAATTAAAATTAATGGAGGTAGCAGGTTAATTTAGGTTGCATGTTAATTAAAATTAGGATTTTTTTAAAAAATAATTTAATGGCTTGTTTGATCTTTTTTATTTGATTATTTTTATATTTTTTATGTTTTTTTGACCTGTTTCTTTATTTTTGTATGTTTTGAGCCCCAAGCCCACGTTAGGCTCTAACCCATTTAATTAGTAGGCTTTTTAAAATTGGATTAAAGTTTAATTAGTTTTAAAATTAATTTTGGCCTATTTGGTTAATTTAGACTTAGGCCCATTTTTAGTTTAATTAAAATTTAACTTAGACTTTAGCTCAGCCCATTAATTCCATTTCTTTTAAACAAAATAGACTTAGGCCTATTGTTTCTTTTAAATTAAAATCATGTTAGAATTAGGCCCACTAATTAATTCATTTCTTTAAAATTTGTAGACTATAGACTCATTTTTAGTTAAAATTAAAATAAATAGACTTAAGCTCATTTATTAACATGTAGGTCCACCTTTAATCTATTTCACTTGAAAATAAAAATGTAGAATTAGCTAACTTTAAAATAAAATAAACATAGTTTAGACCTAAGGACATTGCACTTCATATGCATTTTTTACATGCAATTTTATGACTAGTTTGCTTTAGGACTAAATGGATGTTTAATTAAGGTTTAATAAAATTGTGTGTAAATAGAAAATAAGATAGTAATTCATAAAATAATTCTATATGAACATGAGACTAAAAAGAAGTTAGTATTCCATTCCCAGAATCTCCTGGTTGCAGTGCTAACTTTCTTTTAGAGAATCGAGTACCACCAATTGAATTGTCTCAGTTATTACCCTGGGTAGTGACTCCTCATCTCCACGCTATGACTTTGTGGCATAGTAATGTGTTCTTTAAGGCCTTGAGCCTAAACAATATCGCGGTTGCTAAAATCTTGGATGCGTGCTAAACCTGCCATCTATAGTGGCGACTCCACTGGGGTTAAGAGATACTAATTCTACTTGTGTTCTTTAGAATTATTTTATTGATTATTATTTTATTCTTGAATTCATTTTGCATGTCCTTATTAAACCAATGGCGTTGGTTTATGATTCCCTGATTCCACTAGCTTCATAGAGTTATAAATTATCTAACCATCACTCGTAGCCTTAACTTGGTTAAAGAGAGATTACCGAGCTCATCTGACCAAAGTCTATAACCCAAGCCCTAAAAAGGGGGTAATCTTCTCTCGAGTTGGTAAAGGATGTCGGGTCCCTCTGACTTTGGCCTGTAACTTAACATCCATAATAAAGGGCATCTTGCTAAGGGAACCTTGACATTTTCACCAAACTATAACCACATATAATGGCTTAGTTACTTCCCCTAGAATCTACCTAAATTGCTTGTATGATTTTTGCCATGAGGTATTTCTATCTATAAAAGCCTAGGCCCATACTTTTGAAGCCCACTTAGGCCAATAAATATTAAGTTAGACCTTTATACTTAGAAATGCTATTTCTATGCTTATTTCCATGAGGTATTTCTATTTATAAAAGCCCAAGACCATCCTTTTGAAGCCCTTTGGGGTAATGAAGATTAGGCTAAACCTTTATACCTAAAATGTTGTTCCTATGCTTTACTTCTTTAAAAGAGATTTGGCATGCACGTCAGTCCCTAATATCCCCCGTTGATATTAAGGCCAAGAATAAAAATCCTAGGATAAAAGACTCGCCATTGAACATGTGTGTGGGAGGAATAAGGTTAGAAGGATGTATGTTGTACATTTGATTGATACTTGTTACTTGCTACTTGTTGCATAACATGTGCATCATGCATACATGCACTTCATCCATCATACTAACACCTTATTTTGTAGCCATCATAGATTCATTGGGGTTTTCTTATCTTTAGGGATGGAAAGGTGGCAAACTAAGAAGAACGAGTCAGAGTTCTAAAACCTTAGCAAAAGAAATCCTAAACAGACTGGATTGACTGGAAAGAAGCCTTATCAACCCACTTTACTTGGAAGCTAAACTAACTTCACATGAATATAAACAAATGGAACAACAGCAAGGGAACTAGACCTTAGAAGACATTAAAAGAGCTTTTATGGATGACATGAGGGCTATGATGTAGGATGAACTGAGACAAGTTGCATCTACACTGATGCCACTTGCCGCTACTATTATACCACCACCTGCACTTGAACAACCACTTGTTGTTGCTGCTACTATCCTACCTACTATGGATGCTCCACTTATTGCCAACAATGTTGGGGGGAAACCTGTTACTAGAAACCTACCTACTATCGAGGTGCAGCTTGAGGATGTTAAGATCTACAAGATAGAAAAAGCAAAGAAAAAATCACTTGAATTGATACAAGACCATCAGTGCAAGCAGATGCAAGCATTGACTAGAAGATGTCCAAGATAATTAGGGGACAAGGCATGGGGTATTCATTTGACTTCAATGACATATTACAGATGGGAGACGATAGGCTGCCTGATAAGTTCAAGATGCCACAGCTATAAAAATTTTACAGAAGAGGAGATTTGAGGATTCATCTTAGCTAGTACACAAAAACCATGAGCACTACTAAAGTACCATTAGAAGTGATCATTAGGTTATTTGTACTATCTTTAGAGGGAATGGCTATAAACTGGTATCACAAGCTGGAAAAATCTGTAAGAACTACCTGAAAATAATTATGTATTGCTTTTTTAAAATAATATAACTATAACACTAGATTGGAAGTGTCCATCAAAGATCTAGAATTGACAAAGCAGTAACCCAATGAATCCTTCTTTGATTTCCTTACCAGGTTAATGAACAAGGTAAGACTAATGAAGAACAAACTAGCTGAGAAGGATCATGTTAAGATGATAGTTCGTAATGTGTCACCTAATTTGATCGAGAGATTTCATATGATGAACCCTAAAATATTCATAGAATTATATGATTATGGTCTATAAGTATAAGAGATTGAGAGTGAGAAGAAGAAAAATGCTAGAAGCACTAGAACCTAAAATTATTAAACTGGGGGTATACAACAAGGAAGTACTGGCTGAGTTGTGGAGGTGCACGTAGTTCAGCAACCTCAAAGATTCTCCAACTTTAACCAACCACTCTCTAAATTCCTGGAAAGGCTAATCCAAAAAGGCTTGCTTCGACCCTTAACTTTTTCCAAACCACCGCATGCTAATGTCCACGACAATGACCCTAATAGTTACTGCAAATTCCACCAAGTTGTTGGCCATTCCATAGACAACTGTATCCACCTAAAACATGAAATCCAAAACCTTACTAGACTTTGAAAAAATCACAAACCTTGAAAAGTCCAATTCCAACCCAAACACCGAACTAATCCTTTCCTAGACTACCAAAATGTCTCACCACTAGCTACCATGATGATCAACTTTGGAGTTAGCAAAAAAGAAGTGCTAGAATCCTTTAAAAGCCTAAATCCTATAGCCAATGGAGAATCTCTTGATACCTCTAGAGGAGTATAGGATTTATTGGGACAACCCTCAGGAAACTTTAATTACAAAATGTTCTATTCCAAACCACCCTCTACTAATATTCCCATTGAATCAATTGAGCCCTTAAGTTGGGGTGATGATTTTGATATTGGACCAATGAAGGTAAAGAAAGAACCTAAAACTCCTGAATAGCTAAAGAGAGGAGATTTATTGGGATAACCTTCAGGCAAGTTTGATTATAGAGTATTATTCTCTAAGCCTACTTTAGCTAATATTCCAATCAAAAGGATTGTGTCTATAGGAAGGGGTGACGAGTTTGGAGATAATAAAAGACCTTTAGCTCCTAAATAATCTCGAGAGGGAATTGAAGATCTATTGAATCAGCACTTAGCAAGCTTAATATAAAAGAGTTGAAGGAGGAAGAAACATGCACAGTGAAAGTATGGAAAGATGGGAAAAGAGATCGAATCATTAGTGTTATTGACATCTAGTATGACTCTTATGAAGAAAACTCGAGTGGTCTTGATGTGTGGAGTGATTATCCTAAGGACAATCATGTCACTAGGAGCAGAAAGAATTACAAAATAGCTAAAAAGAAAGTCTAGAGAGTTGCAGAAAGAGAAGAAATGAAAGATATAGAAGTAGAGAAAGAACAAAAAGAAGACATGATTCTAGAAGAACTGAAGAAGGTTAAGGCCAATGTCAACATTTGGGAATTACTGATGCATTTAGGTAGTCATAAAAGAGCTCTTGTTAAAGCTCTGTCAAACACGAACATTAAAACAATAGCCACACCTGAGGCTATGGTGGCAAAGGTGACAAAAAAGAAACATGAGCTGATAACATTCTCAAATGATGACATGCCTTTGGAAGGAGAAACTATAATAAGGCATTGTTTATCCCAACTAAGGTGAGAGGAAAGAGAACCAATTTTGATATGGTTAATGATGGATCTGCTATTAACATATTTCCTTTGAAAATCTTGCCTAATTTAGGTTTAAAGGCTGATGATCTAACAGATTCAAACATCATAATTAGAGCCTATGATGACAGCACTAAGAATGTGGAGGGGACATTCCAAGCTCTGGTTAAAATAGGACATGTGGAATCAACTATTGAGTTCATCATATTAGATATACCTATTACTTATGCCCTGATGTTGGGAAGGCCATGGTTTCATACTTTAGGAGGGGTACCCTCAACTGTGCACTAAAAGATAAAATTCCCTTATGAACGAGAGGTTATGACTATAGAAGCCGGGACCAATGCTACTGTGGTAGCCATATTGGACAAAAAAAAAAGCAAATGTGTGCACCCCTTGGTTTCCAAATTATTGGGATGTTTGATGGAACTGAAGTGGATCCAAGAGGAGCAAAAATTATAGAGAGTATGAATTACCAGCTTAGGCAAGGGCTAGGGAAGAATGCGCAAGGAAGCCCTAGTCTCCCAGAGTTCAAAAGTCAAGGCAACATAACTGGTTTGGGTTATGTTGAAGAAACAAATCTAATAAGCAAAAGAGCCAGAAAGAGGCTTAATGCCAAGCAAAGGAAGCTCTCAAAGAAAATTGGGCCGATAAGTGAGAATTTCATTAGGCCAGAGGAAGGCAAATACTATTTGGGGCTAAGGAATCAATCAATATTGCTGGAGGAAATTTTCCTGGGTTTGAGATCTTTAAGGAGCAGATTGTGGAGAACTTGATGAAAGACAATAAAGAGGAAGTGATGAAGCTGGTAGTTGAGTGAATGAGCAATGTTGCTATCGAAGAGCTGCTGTGACTACCACCTGAAAAGGAGCCACCCCAGGATTTAGCCACTATCATTAGTGATGGCTTCATTGATATTTTTTATAATGAAACTAATGCAATAAAGTCCATTTTTTTAGGGATGAAAACTCTATTTTTTCCATGGTCAATTATATAAATGTTGGTTTTGCATACTTGTGTGATGTGCATCCTAATAGTTCTATGCATTATAACTTTGATCATTCATGCATGTTTGAAATTAATTTAATTCAATTTGATTGATTAACATGGGCACAAATGATGATCCTAAGAATGTTTATATATCACATGAGGTAACTCCTGAATAGAGAAAAAATTTTGAAGGAATATTAACAACAAAAAAGGTAGTATTTGCTTGGACCTACAAAGACATGCTAGGTTTAAATAGGGAAATTATAGAGCATCATATTCCTACTCATCTAGAAATTAAACCTATCAAACAAAAACTACACAGGCTAAGACCAAATTGGACTGAAAAGATAAGAGAGGAAATTACTAAAAAAATCTAAGCTAACTTTTTAAAAGTAATAGATTATCCTCAATGGTTAACAAACATGGTGCCAGTACCTAAGAAAGATGGTAAGGCACGTATGGTTGTAGATTTCAGGGATCTAAACAAAGCATGTCTAAAGGATGACTTCCCTTTACCTCACATTGATGTAATAGTGGATAGTGCGGCGTCAAGTGTGATGTACTCCTTCATGGATGGATTCTCTAGGTACAATCAAATAATGATGGTAGTTATGGATAAGGTTAAGATGGCTTTCATTATAGAATAGGGGACATATTGCTACAAGGTTATGCCTTTCATGTTGAAAAATGCAGGTGCAATATATCAAAGGGCAGCCACCACTCTTTTCCACAACATGATGCATGAGAAAGTGAAGGTATATATGGATGATATAATGGTTAATTCAGAAATAAGAGAGGGACACTTTGAAGTTTTGGATAACTTCTTGGGTCGAATTGAGAGGTACAATCTGAGGCTCAACCCAAAGAAGTGCATTTTTAGGGTTACTTCAAGAAAATTATTAGGACATATAGTTAGCAGCCAAGGAATTGAAGTGGATCCAGATAAAGTGAAAGCTATTCAGGAAATGTCGACACCAAAGATAGAAAAAGAAGTGAGAGGGTTTATTAGTAGGTTATAGTATATTAATAGGTTTATTATAAAGCTTACTAATATTTATGACCCTATTTTCAAACTCCTGAGGAAAAACCATCCAGTAAAGTGGAACGACGATTGTTAGAAGGCATTTAAAATGATTAAAGAATATATCACCAATCCGCTTATATTAAAGCCAACGAGGCAAGGTAAGCCGTTAATCTTGTACCTAGTCTTAGAGGAAAATGCAATAAGGGCAATGTTAGCATAAGAAGGACCATAGGGGATAGAGCATGCGGTGTATTATCTTAACAAGAAATTCCTACCATATAAGGAAAAGTATAACTTGGTAGAGAAGACATATTTGATAATGATATGGGCAACAAGGATTTTAAGGCATTACTTCCAATCCTATGAGGTTCAAGCTATTTCAAATATAGATCCCTGAAGGTACTCATTTTAGGCACCTGCTTTGACTGGAAGAATGTCTCAGTGGTTAGTACTTCTGACTGAGTTTGATATAGAATACATTACTATAAAAGTCATCAAGGGAAGGGCAGTAGCAGAATTTCTAGCTCAAAATGCAGTAGAGGGTGATAAATAGTAGAATTTAGAGTTTCTAAATGAGAACTTGGCAGTCATAGAGTGTCGGGAGTGGAAGTTTTACTTTGATGGGGCTTTAAATAATAAAGGAGCTGGATTAGGAGTAATTCTTATTACGCCAGAAGGAGAGACTGTACCAATGGCCAAGAAATTAGACTTCAAGGTAACAAATAATATGGCTAAGTATGAGGTATGCATCTATGGAATTAAAGCAGCTCTAACAGCTAGGGCAAAGGAATTGCTAGTTTATAGGGATCCAATGTTAGTAGTTAGCCAAGCTAATGAGGAATGGGAAGTGAAAGAGGAAAAGCTAAAACCATATATCTGTTATTTGAAAGCTTTAATAAAGGATTTCAATAAATGTCTCTTTATCCATTTTTCAAGAGACAATAATTAGATGGTAGATGCATTAGCAACACTCTCTTTAATGTGGGATAGTGTGACAGGATCAACTATGAAGCCTTTGGTAATTTTGAAATCAAGAGCTTAGTGTTATAGAGGAGAGCAGATTATGAGTGTTCAAAATAAGGCCTAAAGAGAAGCCATGGTTTTATGATATTCAGAGGTTTATCAAAGAAAGAAAGTATCATAATGAAGTGACCTCAAAAGAGAGATATGCTCTTCATGTTCCTTAACGTAACTATGCAAGTCATGATGGAGTATTATATAAAAGAGTGTCGAATGGAATGCAGCTCAGATGTCTCAAGAAAGATGAAGCTGAAGAGGTAATGAATGAAATTCATGCAGGAGCTTATGGTTCTCATATGAACGGGATGATCTTAGAAAAGAAGGTGCTCAAGGAAGGGTATTATTGGATGAGTATGGAAAAGGAATGCATCAGAAAAGTGAGACAATGTCATCAATGCCAGATTCATGGAAATCTTAACCATCTACCTCATACGGTGCTAAATAGCTTATCGTCACCTTAGCCCTTTGTAGCATGGGGAATTAACATTATTAAAGAAATAAGGTTGATAGAGTTGAATGGGCATAAGTACATAGTTATGACAATATATTACTTCTCAAAATGGGTAGAGGCTGAATCCTTCAATGATATGAAAGCAAAACAAATGGCGCAGTTCATCGAGAAAAGTCTTATTTGCAGGTATGGGGTTCCACATCACATTATGATAAATAATGGTGTCTAGTTTTAGGCTGAAACAGCGGAGTTGTTGCAGAAGTATGGGATTGAGCATCATAAGTCTTCACCATATTGTCCTTAGGCTAATGGAGCAGTAGAAGCAACTAACAAAAATGTCAAGAAAATCCTCTCTAAAATGGTCAAGACTTACAAAGATTTGTATGAGTTTCTTCCTTTCACTTTATGAGGATATAGGACTACAACTAGAATAACCACATGCCAAACTCCATTCTCCTTAATCTATAGTTATGAAGTAGTCTTGCTAATAGAAACAGAGATCAAATCCTTGAGAGTAGTTATGGAAGCTAGAACACCCGAGAGTGAATGGGCATAAAAGAGATATGATCACCTTGCATTTTTGGATGAGAAAAGGATGAATGCTTTGTCTCATACTCAGATATATCAGAGGAGGATAGCAAGATCATTCAATAAGAAAGTTAAGCCTGGAAAGATAAAAGTTAGGGACATTGTATTAAAATAGTCCAGGGCGGTGGTGTTTAATCCGAGAGGAAAGTTCAGACCAAACTAGGAAGGATAGTATTTAGTTAAATCAGTTCTGCCTAAAGGAGCTAGGAAGATATCAAAACTAAAAGGGAATGAATTCATGGAGCCTATTAACCTAGATCGCTTCAAGAGATACTACTTGTAAGAATAAGATAAAAGTAGTAAAAAGAAAATAAAGTCCACTAAGTAGAAAAATTGAAAAGGCTAATCAGGAAAAAGTTAGGACATTCCCACTATTCAGAAAATCCGTAAAGGGCTGGCAGGAAAAAATTAGGAAATAAAAATCTAGCTAGAAAACCCACAAAGGGCTAGTCAGGCTAAAATTAGGGAATAAAAATAAAAGAAATGGTCCTACTAGCTAGAAAACCTACAAAGGGCTAGTCAGGAAAAAATTAGGGTAAATAAATGAGAGAGAAAAATATTCAGCCAGAAAATCCGAAAGGACTAATTGATAACATGAATTATGTCATATGATGTAATAAATGTACTCATTTTAGCCCTAATTAATTAATCCTTTGAAATTGAATTTTTGTTTTAGCATTGCGTGTTCTATCTTATTTATAATGCATAGGTACTAGAAAGGAGTATATAACATGAATGCTTAAAAATGCTTAAAAATCAGCTCTATAAGACCATTTCCTAGTGATGTCTGTGTTTCTACTCTTATGACTCATCATGCAAAGCTTAAAATCCTGGTGGCTCTGTAGTTTGATTATTAAGAACAGCAAGCAAGCTCAGTTTCTCCTGTAACCAAATCTAGAAAATTCAAAAATAAATAAAAAAAATAAAAGCCTACTAAGTCAAAAATCCGAGAGGGTGGCTTAGGCAAAAGTTAGGGCAAGCCTGCTAAGTTGAAAACCTGAAAGGGCTGGTTAGGCAAAAATTAGGGCAAACCTGCTAAGTCAAAAATCCAAAAGGGCGGCTTAGGCAAAAGTTAAAGTAAAAAAAAAACCTTTACTCTACTTAAGTCCACATATCCAAGTCTAAGATCAATTCAACACAATTTAAAAAGACATTATAGGATTCAAAACACAATATTACAATAGAAATAGTTTGATACAAATAGAAGTCGGAAACAAAGATAACCTAGATTAGTCATCCTGAGCTCCAGCATCCAACCATGGGCTCCATCCTTTAGTAGGATCATCTTAATGAAAGGTGTTTGGAGGCCTAACAGATGAAGTCCCAACACTATAAGGATCAATGCCTAAATCTATAAGCAGTCAGTGAAGCATCTCGATCTCTCATTCCAGATCACTAGAGTAGCTTTATACATATAGGAAATAACATGTCATATGCATTTCATACATAACATGCATACATTTGCACTTCTAGTGTATATACTGTTGGGTTTTGTGATTCAAAAACGTAGTGAAAATTAAAACTTTTAATCATAAACCCTAACCCAGATCCAAGTAATTTGATTAATTTAGTTAAAAGTAGGGTTTTTAAATCTTACCACAAACGCAGAAGAGGCAAGATTTCTGGAAGGCAGAGAGGAGGTTCACTCCAGTGACACCTTACCTCGAGCCTTTGATTTTGGTAGTTTGGATCAAGATGTCTCCAAAAGAATCTGTCCTCCACTAGCGTCCACACGAATAGCCCTTGATTAAAATCAAAAGTTTGTGTGCTAGCACTTCTCTTGATTTCTCACAAATCAAGAATAAAATACTATGTGTTTTAGTTTTTCTAAGAGGAGAAAAATGAATTACAAGTGGTGGCTAATGATTGAGTTAATGAAACCCTAGAGAATATAACATATTTATAGACCTCTGATTAGGGTTTCACTTACCAAAATAACTTTTTGGTAATTTCTCAATTATTATTGTTTTAATTTTATTTAAAATTAAATAAAAAATAATATTCTATTTATTTAAGATAACCTTTACCTTAAATAAATAAACTATTTATTTATTTCCACATAGCATATTTGGGCTTCTCAAATCCATATCCGTTTTTGGGCCTGTTCTAAGTGTGTGACCCTGTAGGTTCATATGATGTTGGCAGTGGGCCATAAATCTCTATTTAGGCTTACAAGTCATAAGTGGCCTCTAGCAAGACATTATGACTACCCAAGTCATGTGAAATCAATAATCCGACATAACCTAATTTATAATAAATATTGTAATCCCTTTGTCACATGATATCTTGATTAAATATAAGGCATAGTTTCTATCATCCTTATATAATTCAATCATATTATTTCTTGACTCTAAGTAAATTGATAATGATAACTCTTTATCAATTCACTTTAGCATGGCCATGCATTTTCCTCAATCTATCTTATCAAGGGGCCTATAGATATCTTACTCATATTAAATGAGGGACAAATTCCTTCTCAAGCACTCACATTCCTCACATAACTCATTTCATATCCAATAACAATCTATTTAATCATCCTATTAAATACAATGTTAGATTGTGTCAAAATATATAATAGTTATGTAGAAATCCATGATGATTTCAAGGTCAAAGGGCTAAATCAATATTATTATGATGAGAATTACTTATGATAATCATCTATGTAGTATTATCATGATGGGTCAATCCAGTACATTATTTCCTAAATAAGTACCTATGAGTTAACTTAATATCTCATATTCATGATTAGTAAAACATAATCATCAATCAATATCATACTAGACATAATATATTGTTATGAATAGGGATAATTTGAATATAACTCATATTTAATCTAAGGGTTTTACTATCAAGTCACACACTTGATGACCTTAGTGAGAATTGACTATTCAAGTAATTATCATAACACAAAATGATAATGGAAAATGCCGTTTTATTAAATAAAATGATAAAGTCAAAACATGGTCAACATGATTGAGCTAGTGCATATCACTAACATATACTTACCCTCTAACTATTTGTGACTTGTATAGTGAATAACCTCTGAGATGAGGCGAGTCCATGCAAATACTCTGCCTGTGTCCGAGGAACATATTTTGTAAATTTACTAAAATTAGTGTCAAGTGTATAGATCATGCAGGGAATAAGTAAAAAAGACTCACATGAGAAGCATCTACTGGAGAAAGGACAAGGAAGAAAAACATTAAAAGAGTTTAAAAGCTATTTTGATATTCATAATTTGATATATTTTATGCTCAATTTCCATGAGTTTTTTTTTAAGCAAATTCTCCCCTAAACTTAAGTGTAGAAGCAAGTTCTTCACTTGGAATAGCAAGTTTAGAAAAATAAACCCAACAAGTGGAATTAGCACCAGCGCCAACAAGTTAATCAAGGTCATTAAGTGATGAAGACAGTTGATCAGAGTCACAGACGATCAACATAAAAATCTCAAAATCCTAGTCAATATGAAATTCTAATGTGATGTTTACATTTTGCATACACTGCACTTCATCTCAGTTATATATTACACAATAGATATAACAAAATTTTCATATTCACTTTGTTATATACTACATAGTAACTTTAACATAATTTTTAGATCCACTTTGTTATATGCTACACAATAGTTATAACAATCACAACTTGCTAGACATTGCACAATAGTTATAGCACATTACCATTATCACTATTTGCTAGACACTCCACAGGATCTATAGCATATTTGTCTTCAGCTAGATACTACACAATAGTTATAATATATCTTCACTAGACGTCCTACAAAGAATATAGTGAAAATCACAATCACTAGACGTCCCACAGAGAATATAGTGAAAATCACAATCACTAGACGTCCCACAAGGAATATAATGAAAATCACAATCATTAGATGCCCCACAAGGAATATAATGAAAATCACAATCGCTAAATGTCTCATAGGGAGTATACTGTCATATGTTAAACATCCCATAGGAATATAACAAAATGCACTGAACGTAGTGTCAACTGCTATTCACTAAACACAGTAATAATATCACTGCTATATGTTCCAATGGAATTATAGTCTGTTTTCAAAATGCACTGAACATAGTGTTAATTGCTATTCACTGAACACAGTGACAACATCACAACTAGAAATTCCATAGGAATTCTAGTGTTCCTTAAATCGCATTCAACATGACATAATGCCATGCATGGTCACGGTACACAAGTAAGTGTTCTAACTATTCACTTTGAAATTATGTGTTTATTTGATTTGCCGCAATTTGTTAAGCAAATAGCGACAAAAGGGGGGCAACTGTAAGCACCCAATTTCAGGATGACTTGAGTTTGGATGCGACAGAGGACCCAACGATGAAAATTGACTGTGAAATTAGGTTTATTGGATCATATTTATTGGTTTTGAACTAAAATATAAATTATTTTTAGGATTTATTTTTAAATTTTATTTATTTATTTATTTATTTTTATTATTATTTTTATTATTATTATTATTATTTATTTTCAAAAAAATATAAAAAGAGAAAATTCAAAAAAATATAAAAAGAAAAAAATTAAAAAAAAAGGGAAAAATTCACCAAAAGGCCAAATAGGCCTAAAAAAAAGTTAATTAACTAAAGAAAGGAGATGGGCAAATGGACCAAATGAATTAATTTCGCCGTAAGTGGCACCATTAGTCAATTTCACGATTTTTTTTCTTTATGTAGTTATTTGTTTATCTAGTTTTTTAATTTTATCATAATTCTTAATAATTCAAATTGTTAGAATTAGATTAGATTAGATTTTTACTTTTATTATCTTTTTTTTATATATAAATAAAGGAATTTTCTTTTCATAAAGGAGGCTCCTAAGGTTTTATTTTTTTTTCTTTACCTTTTTTATTCTTAGTTGTGAGCCAAAAACAAACTCAGTCTTTTCTCTCTTAGTTTTTCACATACTTATCTTTAGTTCTTTGCCAAAAAAATTAGATCAAATAAACTAAAACCACAGACAAATACAACAAAAGCCAGAGGCTTTCATCAACGGTGATTATCCTTTTGAGAGAAATTAATATTACATCTCATTCTCAAATATTCTTCTCCTTTTTCTTTTAGTTTTGATTTTGAGTTCATATTTAATTTTTTTTATTATTACTTTTAATTATTCACTGACTATTTTTTATAATTTTTTATTCTCTTGATGGATTGGGTGACATGAATACTGTGGAGAACAAAATCAATGGATAACCCATGAAGGTCCATGAAATGCCATGGATATGCCCATATATCATTTGAACATAGATTAGGGTTTTAATTTGATTTAATTTATTTTTATTATTTCTATGTTGTTTTTTTATTGGTTTATATTTTTATTATGGGCATGTATTTAATAATTTTTTTATTTTTATAGTAGGTTGTGATAACCCCAATAGTGGGAAATAATGAATACTCTTTAATTTTCTGCATTATTAAAATTAATTAATAAATTAAGTTAATTTGGTAAACCCTAATTAAAATCAATGGAGGCAGTAGGTTAATTTAGGTTGCATGTTAATTAAAATTATAGTTTTTTTAGAAGAAATAATTTAATGGTTTGTTTGATCTTTTTTATTTGATTGTTTATATATATATATATTATGTTTTTGGACTTGTTTGTTTTATTTTTGCATGTTTTGAGCCCCAAGCCCATGTTAGGGGCTAACACATTTAATTAATAGGCTTTTTAAAATTGGATTAAAGTTTAATTAATTTTAAAATTAATTTAAGTCCATTTGGTTAATTTAGACTTAAGTCCATTTTTAGTTTAATTAAAATTTAACTTAGAGTTTAGCTTAGCCCATTAATTCCATTTTTTTAAAAACAAATAGACTTAGGCCCCTTTTTTCATTTAAATTAAAATCAGGTTAGAATAAGACTCACTAATTAATTTATTTCTTTAAAATTTGTAGACTATAGACCCATTTTTAGTTAAAATTAAAATAAATAGACTTAAACTCATTTATTAACATATAGGTCCACCTTTAATCCATTTCACTTGAAAATAAAAATGTAGAATTAGCTAACTTTAAAATAAAATAAACATGGTTAGACTTCGAGACGATGCATTTCGTATGCATTTTTTACATGCAATTTTATGATTAGTTTGCTATAGGACTAAATGGATGTTTAATTAGTGTTTAATAAAATTGTGTGCAAATAGATAATAAGATAGTAATTCATAAAGTAATTCTAAATAAACTCGAGACTAAAAAGAAGTTAATGTTCTATTCCTATAATCTCCTGATTATGATGTTAACTTTCTTTTAGAGAATTGAGTACCATCAATCAAATTGTCATAGTTATTATCTTGGGTGGTAACTTCTCATCTCCATGCTATTACTTTGTGGCATAGTAGTGTGTTCTCTAAGGCCCTAAGTCTAAACAATGTCATGGTTGCTAAAATCTTGGACGTGCACTAAACCCCACCGTCTATATGTATTATTTATTTAATAATAAAATATAATAATGTATTAATAAATTATTTAAAAATAAAATATTTCAGATGTCTAATAACCTTAAATGTTAGTAAAATTAAATATATGTATTAATATAATTATTAGCTATGTAAAAATTAATTTATTTTAAAATAATTTGGTAATTAGAATAACATATTTTAGTGTTAAATATATAATGTATATTTTTAAATTTTTATAAATTATAAAAATAATTGATAGTTTAATGTTAGCTACTAAATATTACATATTTAATAATAAATGTAATGTATTTATAAATATTGAGATATTTGTGCCAAAATTATAAATTTGAAACGAAATTGCTACAAGTTAAAAATGTTTGATCTTTTTATACAAATATTTAGTTGATGTGATAAGAGGTCCTACATTGATAGTGCCACGTAGGATGCCACAACAGCACCTACATACTCTATTTTGACTATAATTACAACTGATTTGTCAAATTTGGATATTTTTGCTAATATTTTTAAAATGTGCTAAAATCACTAGTTGAAAATGTTTGGATTTTTTTTAGACCAATAGGCCTATTTTAAATTCTAAAAATAATGAGTTAAACGTATGGGTGAGTACCCAATTTTACACTCATTTTATTTTGGATACTAAAGTTTGATTTGTTTCTTTTCACATACTCAACTTTGATTTAAGTATCATCTGCTAGTGATCTAGTGGCAAGATGATGACATGGCAGCCAACAATAGAATATTTAGGGAATATTTATCACATCACTCATGCTTAATCATCTATTTTTAGGGATTAACTGCAATGGTGGTCACTCAACTTTACTTTTATTTCTTTTTGGTCACCTAACATTAATTTTGTTTCAAAAAGGGTATTGTTAAAAAATTATAGTCTTCTGAATTTCTCTGAAAACCCATTCAATTTCCTTATCTTTTCAATTTAGTCAAGAAATTATAAAAAGTTTGAAAGTTTATTTCTATTAGGCTATGATACCACTCAGGACAAGTTTGCTCTTACTGGACATAATCAAAATAAGTTTCAAAATTTTCCTTATTTCTATAAACTTATAGAAAATATGGACTTGTTTAAAAAAAACTTTAATTCTAAATTAAAACAGTAATTATAAATAATTTAGGTACCTAAAAAAATTTTAAGTGAGTGTTATGAAATTAAATAGAAGTTTAGTATCTAAAAAGAAACCAATTAAAAGTTTGATAACCAAATTGAATCAAAGATAAAGTCTGGTATCATCTTGTGAATTAGGTGCTAAAAATTGAAGATTAGACATAAGTGACATAATGAATATTCTTTGAATTTTCTATTGCTGGCTACCACGATATTATCTTGCCACCTGGTCACTGCGGATGATACTTAAATCAAAATTAGATACTTTAAAAAAAATAAATTAAACTTTAGTACTTAAAATCAAATAAGTGCAAAGTTGGATACCTACTCGTATATTTAACCCTAAAAATAATATTTGTCTTGTTTATATTATGTCTTATATTTTTTATTATAATTTTATATTTTATATTCATTTTATTTTTGTACTGCTAATAAAATTATTTATATAAAAAAAAATTGTAATATAACTTTTCTATTTTATTATATGCACTGAATAATTAATTAATATATATTTAACATTTATATATTTACCAATAAAAGGTTAATACCACTACATAGTTAATATCAGTTTATTTTTAAGTTTCATTTACTAAAGGAGAAATATATTTAAATTAAAAGTATATTAACAATAAATTATAAAACTTCTTGATATTTTAAAAGATTTTACATATATATCTTCAGTTTATTGTTAAAGTAGTATTTCATTTTTTTGAAAAAAATATTTATTTTATTTCATAATTACATTATAGTTCCCCACTTTTTGTTAAGATTTTCAGTTCTTTACATTGTAAATAGACAAATGTTTGCATCATTTAATCTAAAATTATTTTTTTAATTTAAATTTGAAATAAAATTTTACTAATTTACGAGCCAAGAAGCACTTGATTTGACGGTTAAAATTACATATTACAATTACAAAATTTTGAGTTCAGGATCAAGTCCTAACCTCGATTTTTTTTCAGTAGAATAAAACAATAAATTTAAGGACTAAAAGTAATTACTTTAATGTTTAGATTTAGTGACTAAAACAAAAAAAAATTATTGAGAATTACTTTTTTAATTTTAAGTTTAAATTTAAAAGTAATTAAGTAAAAATTTTTTACTGAACTAAGTGTCATGCTATATTCATATTTGATAATCAAATATGAATGTAGCATGGTACGTTGTTCAGGAAATATTTTTTACTTAATTATTTTAAATTTTAAATTATAATACTATCAATGTTATCATAATTATGTATCTGTAATTATAGTTGAATATTACTTAGTTTTTTAAATTTTTTTTATAAATATTAGAATATGTCAAATACAAAATTATTGTAAAGTATATCTACAAATTCAAAAAATTTTTGGTCACTTATATTTTGACCAAAAGTTTTACTTCAATAAAGAGATTTACTGTAATTATTAAATTATTTTATTTTATTTGAGCATATAAAGGATAAGATTATAATTGAAAGAGAAGCACTAAAATTGGAGCTCCCCGCATATACTATTTGGAGTAATATTAGATTCAACACAATTAAAAGACATTAAATAAAATAAAAAGGAAATTGCATACACGGTAATTCTGTCTTGCAATTATTGCAGAAAGGACAAAAAGGAAATTGCACTATTCAAACAATTTTTTTTTTCTTTTCAAAAGAAACGGAATTCATTGAGACAAGAAAACAACATCGCTCAACACCTGAGGGCCAATATTTTGAGGCAACATCTTCCCTCAGAATATGGTCCTTGGCCGAAGAAATAGCCCATTGGGCAATGGCATGAGCCACTTTATTACAGAGACAACGACCAAAAAGTGAAGAAATACTGCTAAAATGTTTGACTTTGGTCATAATATATTCAAACAATCAACCAAATGGGACCAAGCTTTAAAGATGGGATTGCAACATGTTAACAACTAAAATTGTATCTGATTCAACTTTAACAGCAGTAAATCCACATCCCCAAGTCATAGAAACCCCAAACAGAATAGCCATTGGCTCTACTGTCTCAACATCTTGAACATCAATGATGCATTTTCTATCAGAAGCCATAACTAACCCCTCACTATTTCTGATAGCTAAGGCACAAAAACAGCACCAATGCCCATAAAGAACATCTAAAGACCCAAGCCAGGAGGGCATTCTTATAGCAGGCCCAACGTACAAGAAGGCCTACAAAGGAGAGCAACTCTTCTTCTCTAAGCATGGCCATTAGAATTCGACACAGTACATACCAGCTAAGCGGGAACAGAGAGCAGTACATGACCAAGCAAGCAACCGCGCTCAGAGCCAACCACAACAGTATAGTGACATGAGCAGCTTGCATGGCTCGCCATCAATCTCTGAACAAGCCATGCGTGCCCATAGGTGATGTCCTGTACTGCAACAAACCACGTGCAAGATCACGAGAATAACACTGCTCTAACCAAACACCCGAGACGCAAAGGCCTAATATATGGAAAGCGAGACATATAGGTAAAGGATCAAGTAATCCATTATTCACTGAAATCTCTCTACCTTCTATGGTCACATCCTCTAACTTTATTGTCAGAGTTTGTTCCATAAGACCCCCACTTGGCAAGCACACTCACTGGTATTTCTCTCTTGCAGGATACCATTAGAGGCACGAAAATCAACTATTATCAATGGTACATCCAACGTGGATCTATAATAGCACCACCAGAGAAGGATGGGAGGCAGTCCATCCAACAAACACTTGAGCCTACCCTCATCGAGCCAAAAGCCACTGAAACACCTCACAACACCAACTTCTCTACACTCCTTAATGAAAACTCACCACCATCCCTAAATACAACCAAGCCACCTCAATGCAACCCAATATAAATCACTCCCCAAAACCAAAACCTTAACCCTACATGCCACCTAAAGCAAACCTAATCATGACAGCACTCCAAGAGCTCATCGCGGTGGTGCAAGACCTCAGGGACGCCACCAAAACCAAAATGGGGCCTTGCACAAAGCATGAGATGAGGGCTGGAGATGAACCCTGCCAAAGGCCTACGGAGGTTTCATAGACCTAATGAAAAAGGGCATCCTTAAGGCAGAGCACCACACACGAGGAGGATCCAAGGGCAAAGTAAAAACAAGACCTTGGCAAAGGAGGACGAATTAATGAGATTCTGGTGTAGATCAAACTTATTACCCTAATTTCGAAGACTTTAGTATAAAGCAAGAATGTCTAACGCAAGGAATTTTGGAGCAATTTTATATTAACCGAGTGATACTTAATGGATAGGTAGAATATTATAATAGAAGATATTGAATGGTTCTAACTAAATTTAAAGTTACTAAAGAATTATTAATTTCACTATTTAATCTAACTTATATAACAACAAATTCAATTAGTGCTCATTAGAACTACAATTTAGAATTAAGAGATTTAATTCGTAAATTAACCTAAAGATCTACAACTGCCTTTTTTTGGGATTTAATATGTGTTTTGATATTACCAAAAGAAGTATGACTCTAATGTTACAAAGCCGTAGAACATTTTGTAAATTTTCTCACTAACTGTTCTCCCTTTATCCCAGGTGAATAAATCCCCTCTATACTCTAAATAATGAAAATTGTAGTAATCAACTATAGCTCTAAACTCACTCCTGCACCTCATTTCTCCTAAAGCCCCTCCAAACTTTTCATAACAAAATCTCATTAAAATCCCCAAAGCAAACCCAAGGAAAAAAGGGCTTTAATTTGAGATTCAATAACGATTCCTAAGTTTTAAATTTATTCACTAACTCCGGCCACCCATAAATACAATACCCACTCAACAACCCTACTCCCACCTCACTACAAAAACTAAAATCAACATGATTACATGAAAAAAGATAATATAGAAATTTTTATTTGTTTTTTCCACATTAGAATTAAATTGACACTATGACCTACAAAATTAACAAAAACAAATTCAAATGGAGACCTTCCACTTAATTAGCTTGCATTCGTGTCTCCATTAAAAGCCAATATCATGACATTGCACTTTAAAAAAGTGTTTAAGAGCACAAATTGTCTAGGGATTGACCAAACCCTGAAGGTTCCAACTGAAGAGATTCATGATTCTTGACAAGATTGATTAGAAACCTCCACCACTTTAACATTTTGGTAATCAATGTCTATATACACATTCTTACTCTCTCGCCTATCATCTTCAAAGCCATTCAAATATGCACTTAAATATTTAGAATCAGCCCCTTTCCTCTTACCATGCATGAACAGTTCTATGGGACCTAAAATTGGCACCAAAGTTAATTATGTATCTCGGTCTTTTTTCATATGCTTCCATTTGCCCTTAACATACCCACTACTTGTTCTTCCAGGAATCTAGGGTTTTTACTTTTTAAAAGCCCATTTATCATATCTTTTACTACTACGAGAATCAGAGAGTTACTCCTATGCATACCCATTGTAAAAGTTGGAGTCAATATAACTTGTAAACCCACTTCATCATTTTATTTTTAAACCTCCTTTTGTATCTCTTTTGAATAGGACATCCCATAACCCTTTCATCTATTCAATTATTTCTAGTTTTAGGAATGGTAAAGACATAATTAATAATTGGAAGATTCGACCATGTGGACTGTGCATCCGTCGATGCACTATCTCCAAAATTTACACATATTAATCCTTTCTTCCTAGCATTCTTTAAGTTTTAATTATTGTCCATTAACAACTTTCAACTTATTGCTTTGCTTCTTATATTTTTACTTGATCCCGCCTTATCAGCCTAAGAAATCCCATTCTTATTATTCCAACCCATAATATCACCACGAACAACATTTTTATTTAGGCTAGCACTTATATATTTCCATAGGCCACTCATTTTCTTCAACATGCTCATGTTCATTTTCAACATGATGTAAAAGACAACACTAGAAATTCTTTAAATGCTCATATCTAAAGTAAACCCAAATTGTTTCCCCTCTACTATTTATCACCACCGTACCCTTTGTTAGGACGTCAATATTAACCTAAACTCTCATATAATTTCCATAGGGAGAAATATTTGCTTCATCAAGTTTCACCACCCTACCTGTATTCGATCCCACCTTCATCACTACCTCCTTATGATGTCTGTTCAATGATAAGTTGTATATTCTGACCCAAAAATTCACAGCTGTCCAATAAAACTTTGGAGGGTTGCATTACTATATCAATCTCCATAAGAATAATAAGATATTTATTAAAGTGCCAAAGATTATCTCTAAAGGTTCTCATTTTATAACTTTTTTATTGGAAAAATTATAAATTTGGTGTCTCAACTTTTGTGATTTTTCTATTTGAGTATTTGAACTTTTTTTTTTCTAATCAAATATTTGAACTTTAGAAAAACAAACCAATGTAGTGTCTCTGGTAGATTTAGTGTTGATTGGGTGCTAACTCAGATCAAGCATGACCAATTTTTATATCAGTTATTGATCATGTCATGTACTACTATATTGCATTATTTAAAGAAGAAAATTAACTTTATTAAAGATTATGAATTGAAAAAAATAATCTCAGCATTAACTTCCATTGCATATATAGAGAGTGACTAAATAAGGGAAATTTTGTTATTTAAATAATGCAACACATGTGGCAAATTACATGGTTAATAATTGAGATAAAAATGGATTTTGTTTGAAATGACTGAGTATCCAGTCAACATTAAATTGAGCAGAGACACTATATTGGTATATTTTTTTAAAATTTCAAACACTTAATTACAAAAAAAAAAAAAAAAAAAGATTGAGACACTTAAATAGAAAAATCACAAAAGTTGAGACACCAAATTTGTAAATTTTTCTTTTTTATTTGAATTCACAAATAAAGGCTTGGGATGAAATAGCCTCAAATTTGAAACCCCTTTCCAACTTCCATGCAACCTCAAATGCACCTTTGATCCCTTGTATGTCAAACAGTTTGTTAGAATGAATTCTACCCACAAGACAGACTTCATTATAAATACAATTACCATTTCCCCCTCAGCCCCTAAATCCACCACCTCATCCTCGTTCTCTATCAATGAAAATTTATTCCACAAATTTTTTAGTTCTTTTGCCATAATATAACACTGCAATAGACCAACACTAAAATCTAAAACCTATAAAACCCTGGATAGACTCTACAGCAATAAGAAAATTGAAACCCTATAATAATAACACTAATGACACAAAAGGGTGACAGAAAAAAAAAAACTAATGAAGAAGAGACAACAGTGACAATACCAGAAAGAGATAAAAACAATGGACCAAAATAAATAGATCCTAAAAGGACAACTAGACTAACTTAGGGTTTTGTGATTCCCGAACCTAAAGAGAAACTCCATGTTTTAGGAGAGAAACGCCAAAACAAACAATTGTTTATTACTCTAGAAAAAAATGGTTCCATTTTAGAAAAAATGATTCCATTTTAATGTGTAGTATAAATAATAGAAAATTCATTGGAATTAAGGTATTTACATAAATTATTTTGATGAAAAATTCTTGTTTATTTGAGTTATATTATATTTTACAATTAAATTTGTGACATTTCAAGTATAAAACTTATTGATCAACGAAAATGAAATACATATTTTTACATTATAAATTCAATTATAAGGTGTAATGCACTTAAATTATATATAGATTTTTCAATTGTAATTTAAGAGCACAAAATTTTCTCTCAAAAAAAAAACACTAAATTCAAAAATTTTGACGTGGAAACAAGAATCAAAGAATTAAAAATTTTTTTTCTAACTAGAGCCACTAATTTTGGGAGGTAATTTGAAATTTGATATTGTATGCAACGCAATTCAGAGCGCACTCAAGTATTCAATGACCATGATACTATGCAGTTTTAGGGCCCATTAAAAAATATAAGAGGGGCTTATTGTCCAAGTTGGAGATGCAAGTCGCCACCTGGATGAGACCTTGTACACATTTTATAGCAACTGGATCCTACGGAAGATCCTAGTAGTCGTGCTCAAAGATTGGGTTCGAAAACTGAGTGTGGGCTTTTGGAATGTCCATTCAACCTTGCAGTTGGCCTCCATTTATATTTTGTGTTTTATTATTTTTTAATTATTTAATTATTTCATTTTACTTACATGCAAAATGCAATTACCTTCAATCAATTCCCAAATTTTACAATTAAATCCAAGTGATTAATTAATTCTAATTGCATGCAATTTTGGTTTGTCATTCATCTTCATTCCATAAAATGAACAATTAAACAACAACTATAACTAAAAATAACTAAAAAGTGCATGCAAAGAAATGGAGGGAGGAGAAAGAAATTACAATCCTTTAATCATACAACTAATAAAAATCAAACAAAATGAAATGAAATAAAGTGCACACACAAAGAAAAGAGGGAGAATAATAGAATTACACCTGTTTCTCATGCAAAATAAAATAAATAAAATAAAGCAAAGCATAATAAAAAAAATTATGAACTAGAAATAGTCTACTTGGTGACTAAATTGCCACCTTAATTTATTCCTAAAAATTAAATTACTAGCTCCAAAAGTAAAAAAAAAAAAAAAATCTACAAAAGAAATAATAAAGTTAATTTCACAAACATTAAAAAATAAGAATTAAACCTAAATATTACCTGCACTAAATTTAATTTCAAATTACATCATGCTTGCTTATAAACGATAATCCTAAACAAATCTAAAATTACTAAGCTGCTTTAAAGTGGCCAACAGTGGAATTAAAATAAACATTAGTGAATTCTATGATTGATCATGCAAAATTAAAAAACAAAAATAAAAAACCATAAATATTTAACTAATTAACAAACACTAAAAATTCAGAAATGATTCACATGACAATATGTTTAGAAATGAATTTCACAATCAAAATAATGAAATAACATACATGGTTAAAAAAAAATTAATTATTCTAGATCCATTGTTCTAACCGAGGTAATGTGATGTCTTAGTGATAGGACATTGCCTTAACGCAATAAGGCACCGCCTTATCAAATAGGCACTGTCTTATTGCCCTTTCTCTTAGTAGTAGGTTTTAGAAAACAAAATTAATTCCTTTGAATCAAATATAAAGTATTTTCTTAAAAAAGAAATGGTTCTTATACCAACCAAACGCTTGAGAATATAAATGTAAACAAAATTTATATTTTGCTAAGCCTAATGAAATTAAAAAACATAAAAATTCAAAGTAATAAAATGAGAGTTTTACTATTATTAGTACAGGCTTGGCTCCCTATCTTGGCCCTCAGAAGTTCTTTCAAAAGGATTGCAATAATGAGTCTTTAGTAGTGCAAAGCCACTTTCTTTCTCCAATTCCTTTGGTGTCTTCCTTCTCTTCAAGGCATTATTTTTCTTTGAATTTTTTTTTTCCTTTCCTTATGTTTCAACCCCCTATTCATGTTTTTTTCCCTTTCATCAGGAACCTCCTTTTGTTCTTCAACTATCGCTCTCTATTTTTTTTATCTTTTTTCCTCTTTCCCCCTTTGTATTTTTCCTTTAATTCCCTTCTTATTTTCCTTTATTTTTTTTTTGTTTAAAAATATGTCTCCAACTTCCCCACATTCTGCACTAAGTTAGTAACATTTTCCCATGCTAATGGATGGAGTAAATTGCATTAAAACATGACCTTCTCCGTTATTTTGAAAAACAACTTAGCATCACTAAGGTGTCATCTCAACATTAAGGCATCACCTCAGTGAGGCTCACTACTCTACAGGCCCACTAAGAAAGAAAAGGGTTAGATTTTGCACTACTAAGCTCATTATACTTAAACTTTCATCATTGGACTTCGTTATAGGCTGGGCCAACCCATGTGTTAACAATTTGCCCCTCTGCTTTTTTAAAAATTGAAATGCAAGCAATGAAATAAGATTTATTAAAAAAGCATAGATGCAAACAATGAAAAAGATAAACAATCAAATGTTTTGGCTTTACACCATTGATGTCGGGATACAACCCGAGAGGTGGAATGCTGATACTTTGATCAACAAATTCAATCTCATGCACCGTTAACCTCGGGGTACAACTTGAGAGGTGAACTACTGAGACTTTGATAAGTAAACTTGATTTTCATAAAATAATTTTCACAAGATCAACACACTTAATAAAATATTAAAAATGAAACATCTTTGTCTTTAAAAGATAGTTTAAATTTCTTATGCTATCAGCCTTGGGGTATAACTTAAGAGGTTGTCTTCTTGAAATTTGTACTGTTAGCCTCAGGGTACAATATGAGAGGTCATCTTTTTAAAATCTATACTGTCAGCCTTAGGGTATAATCTGAAAGGTCATCTTCTTGAAATTTGTGATGTTAGCCTCAGGGTACAATCTAAGAGGTCGTCTTCTTAAAATCTATACCATTAGCCTCAAGGTAAACCTGAGAGGTCATCTTCTTAAAATATATACCATCAGCCTCTAGGTACAACCCGATAGGTCATTATAGACGGCGGGGTTTAGCGCGCATCTAAGATTTTAGCAACCACAATACTATTTGAGCTCAGAGTTCTAGAGAACGCACTAATCACTGTCATAAAGACATGGTGTGGAGATGAGGAGTCGCCACCCAATGTAATAACTGGGACAAATCGAAAAGGTAGTACTCAATTCCCTAAAAGAAAGCTAACACCACAATCAGGAGATTCTAGATACGAAATACCAACTTCTTTCAGTCTCGTGTTCATTTAGAATTACTTTATGAATTACTATATTATCCTATATTTACATGCAATTTCGTATAAACCCTTATTCTAGCAATTAACTCCAAGGCAAACTAGTCATGAAAATACAAGTAAATAATGCATTCATTCAAACATATAATCCCTAAGTTAGTCTAAGCTACATTAATTTTAATTAAATGAGTTAAATCTACATGTTTTAATTTATAAGTGAGCTAACGACTAATGAGCTTAATTCCTATTTAATTTTAATTAAATAAACCTAAATCTATTTATTTTAATTCTAAAAATAGGCCTAAATCTATAAATTATGGAGGTATATAAATTAGTGGGCTAAGTCTAAATTAATTAAATTAAATTAAACGGGCCTACGTCTAATTTAATAAATTGGCCTAAGTTATCTCTACCCTAATTTCTAATTAATTATGGGCATAAAATGCATTTTAATTAATTAAACCTAAAAAACCTAAATTTATTTAAGTGGATTAATATGGGCTTAAGGCCCAAAACACATAAAAATAAATAAACAAGCTCAAAAACAAATGAAACATATCAAAACAATTAAATAAAAGATCAAACAACTAATTAAATTAATTCCTTCTAAAAAAAACCCTAATTTTCATTAATATGCAATCCTAAATTAATCAACTTCCTCCATTAATTTTAATTCATTACCCAATTGAAATCCTAATTTTACTAACCAATTAATTAAAATAAACAAACAACCACACATAAATTCACTATTCCCACTATTGGGGCTATTAAAATAATTTATTGAAAATAATAATAAAAATAATTAATACAACCCCAAAAACATAAATTAAATAAAGAAATTAAATAAAAAATAAAAAAACCCTAAAAACTAAATCTACAAGGTCTTATCTCCATGGACTTTTCATGAGTTTAGTCTTTCATAATCACCATAAAAAAGAACAAAAATTATGGTTAGTGAAAAATTATAACAATAATAAAAAAAAATTAAAAATCAAAAAAATAAAAATAAAAAAGAAATAAATAAATAAAATTAAATAGAATAAGGAGAAGATAATGCTTATGAATGATTTTAATGGAGTGCTCCTAAGATTTTATAAAATCATCGTTCTTAATAGATCTTCAAATATTATTCTTCAAAAATCCTCCAAACATCTCCAATTAATCAATTAAGCAAAAGAATTTTTTTGTAGAGAATGCAGATGCTCTATTTCTTTTTCTTTTTTTATTCTCTTTTTTCATCTCTTTTTTCTCTTCGTTCCCTCTTCCTCTTCCAAGAGCCAAAACACCTCATTTTACAGTGAAACATCCTTCAAACCCTACATATAAATTGATTCCAAAAAAACTTCTATTTCCTTAAAAACATTAGATAAATATCAAAATAATTTTAAGAGAATTTCAGACCAATTAGGACTTGTTTTTTATTTTTTTGGAAAATTTAAAAATCAGGCGGAAAAAAGTCTAATTCTGACCGAAATTGTGTAATTCTGATCGGAATTACATAATTTTGATCGGAATTAAATAATTTCAGTCGGAATTAGTGTAATTCCAACCAAAATTACATAATTCCAATTGGAATTATGTAATTCCAGTTGGAATTATAGAATTCCGACCTCTCTTTTTGCGTCCATGAAAACATTAAATTAGGTCATTAAAAAGCATTGCAATTTAGTACATGAAAACATTAAATTCTTTTTTTTTTTGAAAAAATGCAATCAAACCTCTGAAGTTTCAAAGTTCAAGTATTGAAGACTTATTCATGACATTTTCATCATTGGAGTCCTTTGTCGCATCCATAACTCATCATCTCAAAATTGGGTGTCTACAGTCATCTTCTTAAAATTTGTACTGTCAGGCTCAAGGTATAACCTGAGAGGTCATTTTTTGAATTTTGTATTGTCAACCTTGGGGTACAACCTGAGAGGTCATATTTTTGAATTTTGCACTATCAGCCTTGGGGTACAACCTAAGAGGTAAGCTTCTTGAATTTTATACCATCAACCTTGGGGTACAACTTGAGAGCTCAACTTCTTAAAGTCTACACCATCAACCTTAGGGTACAACTTGAGATATCATCTTCTTGAAGTCTATACTATTAGCCTTGGGGTATAACTTGAGAGGTCAACTTCCTAAAATCTGCATCGTCAACCTCAAGGTACAACCCGAGAGGTCAAGATAATAATTTCATTATAGGAGACAAAGGTCTTATAGCCACTTTCGGCTTTAAGTGAGGTCAACTAAAAAATGCCATATAGCGTTTGGGGCGTCAAGCAGGGTTAACTAAACTATAGCCATATTGCTTTTGGAGCGTTAAGTAGGGTTAACTAAACTAAAGCCATATAACTTCTGGAGCATTAGGCATGGTCAATCAAAATAAGCCAAATAGCCTCACGAGCTTCAGACAAGGTTAATCAATAAATACTATATGCCTCTCGAGCGTCAAGTAAGGTCAATTAAAGTGTGCCATATAGCCACTAGGGCATCAGGCAAGGTTTATGTATATAATCCATATAACCTTTGGGGCATTAAGCGAGGATAACTAAATAAGTGCGCCATGTAGCCTCTAGTGCATTAAGCAAGGTTAATAAAAAAAAGCCATATAGCCTCAAGGGTATCAAGAAATTTAATCAAAATATACCATATAGCCTTTGGAGTGTTAGGCAAGGATAAGTGAGGAAATTCTCCATAAAGCCTCTAAGGTATTAGGCAAAGATGATCAAAACAAGCCATATAGCCTCATATGCATTAGGAAAAGCCAATAAAAAATGCTATATAGCCTCATAGGTGTAAGACAGAATCAATCCAAATAAATCTTATAGCCACATTGGCATCAAATAAAGTCAATCAAAATATGTTATATAGCCTCTAGGGCATCAAGTAGAGACAATCCAAATAAGCCATATAGCCTTATAGGTATTAGGCAAAGTACCACTCCTAGTCCACACTCCGCGTACTAAAGCTAGCTCACTTATGAGAAATCATATTCATAAAAAGTTTAAAACTAATGTATGCATAATCGTGATCTTTGAAAACTCTCGAAAGTAGTTTGACAATAGAAGCTCATGTCGTGTGTACGATGCTTAAGGAAAACATGCATTTTTCTAATGCGCCTAAGTATGAATATCTTTTGCAAAATGATTCCATGTATGCATAAATTAAAAATAAAAAATCTTAAATAACTTTGTATAAATCAATTAGACAAGCACCTTTTTTGTTTAGAGCTAATCTTTGAGAACTAGTCCTCATTATATTAAAGAATCCAATTTTGAAAATTGAGCCTACTAGAGAATGTCATTGAGACCTTTTATCTAAATAAAGCAGAAATTAAGACCCCTATAGTTAAATTGGAATGATGAAAACAACAAACGCCTTTAGCTTTGTCGCCTCCTAAAAATGCTTCATTGTAGTAGGACTGTTGTGCTTGACTCTTAGTGTGGAGAAGATACTTTGTTTATCCCCAAATTTAAGAATTTATTGAAAGACTATTACTCACAAGGCTCAACATCTCAAATGATCTTAAAAATTTTCCCCCAGTTAAGGAATTGATAAACCTATCACTCTTGCACCATAAAATGAAATCTTATGATTTCTTAAATTGCTCTTCTTTGAATGAAAGTGCAACCAATTTATTTTATATTCTCTCTTTTGCCCAGGTCGCCCCCTTTTTGTGAGTTTTTTAACTTAGTTGGGCTTTCATTTTTCATTTCTTATTTTCCCTCTTTTACCTAGGCTGCCCCCTTTTTGAGAGTTTTCAACCTAGTTGGGTCATTGCAAATTACTGATGATAATTAACCACTTTGTATTATGCTCAATGTCCATATTGACACTTTAGTTGTTCACCATTCAATGTTCTTACCACTTATATTACTGACTGTCACAAAATCAATAATCATTTAATATGTGCTTTAATACTTTATATGTTAACACTATGTCAATCATACCCATTTCATATGATTACTCATTTGTCATAATTAGACATGCTACCTTATGCTTGTTATTGATAAGTCTTTTGCTGGTTTTTTGACCAACTATTTTTCAACTCATAGTTGGTGGGAATTTTTATTTTTTTTATTCTGGCATTATGAGGTCTTTCGAAAGATTACACAAGATTGACTTTTCAAATATGAGTGGCACAAACAAAATTTTTCTTTTTCTTTCTTTCTCTTTCTTCGTTCTTCTTTTTTCTTTTTCTTTTTCATCCTTTTTCTTCTTATCTTTTTCTCTTTTCTCTTTTCTTTCTTAGTGAATATAAGGAATTTATTTCAAGAAAAGTTGAGGTTGAAAGTGCTTGAGGGGAAATTAAAAGTCAATTATGACATTTATCCTCCTAATATGGTTCTTTCTCTCTTTTTTTTAATGACAATTAGTCCTCCTAATATAGTTCTCTCTCATTCAAGCATAAGATAGCATGCATAATCATAATAAGTTCATAATCATGTAAATTTGGCAATTAGACATTTATTAGCATAAAGAAAAGTTGTCATAGTAAAACATTATTCTGAAATATTGAAGGATAATAAAGATAATAATCCTTCAAAGGGAATAATCATTCATTGGTACTCAAGTTCAAGTCAGCTTTAATTTGTACTTCGAAATGGTAAAAATCTTTAAAATCCCTTACACATATATCCTTTAATTATTTATTAGAGGTGAAATGCATGCTTCTATAACTATAATTAACTAGTCTAATTCTGCAAGTTTATGCTTCATTTGGGCCAACTTTCCTCTCTATCTTATTAAGAAGCTCGTGAAAGACTCTTTCGATCTTTGCTTTATACTCTTCAGCTCTTGCTGAGAGATTTCAAATTGCAAATTTTGCCCATACTACTTAATAAAGGTTGAATACAACTCCTTTTAGCCTTTCTGAGCATGTGCATCTAAAGTGTAGTACCACTTAATAACAGCTCTTTCCACGTAATAGTAGCTCCTTCATATAAGTGATGTATTGCTTCAGGTGCATATGAGGATCATTAATGCCAAAGTATTTCTTCATATTTGGATATTTGTATTTTAGGGCCAATGATTCTTCTTCCTCTAAATCTAGATACAAGTCAGCAAAGTTAGGATTAAGCCTATGCTTTTTCAAAGCAATCTACAGTTGATCCATTTGCCTTTGCTTGTCTTTCATCCATTTTGACTTAGTTGGATCAACCAATGCCTTCAATTTTTCTTTGAATGGCTCACCAACAATGGTCTTAGTTTTAAAGTCTTCTCCATTAAAGTGCATCTTCCCTACTATCTCAGCAACTATATCTTTAATCATTTATTATGTTTCATCCTTGATTTCTTTTAAAAGTTCTTTCTTGAATGATTCAACATTAAAATATGAGGGATGGATCCTACCATTCTACTCTTTTGTTAAGTGGCCTCAATTGTTTGATTGGATCCTTGATTTAAGTGGTTAAATTCCTTTGATTTACTTCTAAATAAAAAGGTTTATGGCTATGAAAAATGCATTTTTGAAAACTACAATGAATTTTATGTATGTATGAAATGCAAAATCATTTACAATTATATATTTACAAATATAAGTATATCACATAGCGAAACCTCCCAACCTTATCTCTTATACACACGTGTACAATGGCGAGTCCCTTTTCTTAAGATTTTAGTCTAGGTTTTGATTATCAACAGGGGATAATAAAACTGGCGTATACAAGGAAACTCTCAAGATGACACAAACAAGTAGCAATTCTTTTGAATTAAATTAAAGTCCACCATCATGTGCTAATAGGCATAAAAGGCCTAATTAAATATGGTCCTCATTATAATGGGCCAAGATTTCATCCTAAGAACTATTATATGGCATCAATCACATACATTTTGAGAAACACCTAAGGAATGTTGCTAAGTCGTTACATGGTCTAAGTCTTTGATAAAAAGGCTTTAGCTCCCACAACGATATACCCCAATTACATCCCCCTACTTAAGGGTTCGTGTGATGCAGGTATATACATTCTATGAGTGACAATAGCCAAATACTTCACCATCAGGTTTGAGTGAAACACAAGCAGTAAAGCAATAACTATCATCAGGTTATTCAAGACTAAGTGCTCATTATGTGAAAAGTGTTGTGAATCCAAAAAAAAAATTAAACATTTAAAAATAATTAAAAAAAATACTTGAAATCAGTTTCTTTATCCCTAGTGAAGTCTCCACTATAGGCTGTGTGATTTAACACGTGCCTAAATGCTCGACGACCATGGTACTGTGTGGGCTCAAAGCCCACTAGCAAATACATCAAGGGCTTATAGCTGAAGTTGGAGATGGGAGTCACCACCCAAATGAGACCTGAGACACACTTTTATAGCAATTGGATCCCTTGAAGGGCCCCAGCAATTGTCCTCAAAGATTGGGTTCGGAGACTAGGTATGGGCTTTAGGAATGCCCACCCAACCTTAGGGTTGGCCTTTGTTTGTGTTTTGTTTTTTTATTATTTTTTAATTATTTCTTTTTAATTACATGCAAAATGTAATTGCCTTCATTCAATTCCCAAATTTTATAGTTAGGTCTAAGTGATTAATTAATTCTAATTGCATGCAATTTTGGTTTGTCATTCATCATCATTCCATAAAATGAACAATTAAACAACAATAATAATAACAATAAAATAAAAATAAATTAAAACCACATGCAAAGAAATGGAGGGAGGAGTAAGGAATTACAACCCTTTAATCATACAAGCAATAAAAATAAAACAAAATGAAATGAAATTTACTGTACACATTAAGAAAAGGAGGGAGGAGAATAGAATTACACTCTTTTCACATGCAAAACAAAATAAATAAAATAAGGTAAAAGATAATAAAAATTTTATGAACTAAAAATAGGCTACTTGGTGACTAAATTGCCACCTTAATTTATTCTTGAAAATTAAATTAATTAGCTCCAAAAGTAAAAGAAAAAACCTACAAAAGAAATAATAAAGTTATTCTCACAAACATTAAAAAATAAGAATTAAACCTAAATATTACATGCACTAAAATTAATTTCAAATTACATCAAGCTTATATACGACAATCCTAAATAAATCTAAAATTACTAAGCTGCTTTAAAGTGGCCAACAATGGAATTAAAATAAATATTAGTGAATTATATGATTGATCATACAAAATTAATTGATACCATCTAGAATGTTCCCACCTAATTAGGGGTCCTCCACCTCCCTAAATAGGAACACATGGACAAAGGAGAAGACAGATTCATCCAAGGAACTACCTTAAAGAGGAATCCTAACTGAAATAGGAATACTCTCCCACAAGGATTCCTATTCCTCCCAGGTTTGAGTATCACTATATATAACACCATATACCCCTCATTATAGGACATCTCATCTCATTCACACATACTCAAGCTATCTTTCATCCACCCGCTTTCTATTCTCTAACTTAGGCATCGGAGTGTTTGTGGGGATTCCCCCTACCTCTCACCTTGCCCTCTGTTCAGCGCTTTGCAGGACATTCAGCCCAGGAGTCCCGGAAACCAGTTATCAAGTGGCGCCGTCTGTGGGAAACTCCTTGGGAAAAGGCATTCATTCACTTGCTAAGCTAAAGACACTTTCACCATGACTTCCAGCCCACCTCCGGCCCAAATTCCTGAGGGTGGCACCAATCCTTCCGCACCCATCCTTTCGACTGACCTTTCAAGCCCTTTCCCAATAATAATACCACCACCCACCTTGCAGCTTATTGGGGCCACATCCGGTCATACATCTTTACCTCCGAAAAACACTTCGAGATACTCGTCCTTAGGAATAGATCTCCCACATTACGCTCCGTTGCAGCACCATCGATCAATACCCTCAATACCTTTTCCAAGCCTCCTAGAAACGCCAGCAATAACCACTCCAAACCTAAACACAGTAACCCAAACACTCGGCCTTGACCAAGCAAGCAAAGATGCCATGATAAAAAATATTCAAGCACAAATAACCTTGATGCAACAACAGCTAAGTGCTATAATACAGAGCGAGCATACTGAACTAGCTCCAAATAACGATAATGTAGCACCCCGACAGGCTCTAGGGACAAGCACAGGGAAGGGTAAAGCACCAGAAGGGGAGTGTAGTTCATCCATCCCAGCTCTCGATGATTTGAAATTAGCACAAAAGGTTGAGGAAGCAATGAACAAGGCCCGGACTAAACCTAGAAAGGAAGAAGAATGGGTGATCGATAGCAGAACTCCGTTTGTCAGCAGAATAATTCAAACGGAGATTCCTAGTAAGTTTAGAATCCCACAGCTCGATCAATACGATGGGATAGGAGACCCTATTAGTCATATATCTGCTTTCCGAACAAAGATGTTGCTCCAGAATGTGAATGATGGAATCATGTGCAGAGTCTTCCCAAGTACACTCACAAAGAGTGCCCAAAAATGGTTTCATCGGCTCCCGGAGAATACTGTCACTTCTTTTAAAGACTTAGCCAAGCAGTTCCATATCAGATTTATCACCAATATCCCTCCTGCAAAAAACATCAACGACCTCCGAGTGTGCCGGCAGGAAGCTGACGAGTCTCTACGAAGTTACCTTGACCATTTTAATAAAACAGCTATGCAGATTGAGCACCTCGTTGATGAAGTCGCCATAGAAGCTTTAAAAAATGGCACTAGACTCGGCAAGCTAAAAGATAAATTAATGACTAAAGAACCGAGTACCTTTGCCGAAGTAATGGCGATAGCGGTTCGGATGATAAAGATGGACGAGGACAGGAGGATGCATCAGGAAGAAGATAGGCCACCAACTAGAGATGAACTGCCAAAGCAGAGACGAGTAAGCTTCCCAAAAATAAATTTCAAAGTTCTGGCAGATAGGTTTGATAGGGAAGCAGATAGATATACACCCCTGAACACTTCTTGATCAAGGATCCTCATGTGGGTCAGGCAGAATGGAGTGGAAATTACACCGGCTAAAAGAATTAGCCCAAGCCAGAGATTTACTCATGATAGAAGCCAGTACTATGAGTAGCACAGAGAATATGGCCATAACACAGAAGGCTGCAGAGAACTGAAGAGTACCATAAAAAAACTAGTGCAGTGGGGAAAGCTTGATAATTTCACCGACGCACCAAGGAGACGCGGAAACATGGAAAACCATGACCGTGACAAAGCTGAGGCAAAGAAAGCTAGGAAAGAATCAATCGGAATGATCAACATGATTGTGGGAGGAGAAAACACCAGGAAACGATTAAAATGCAGTAGAGGAAAAATGATACCCGGTAAAAGCAACAGCATTCTTAACTCAGAAGACAATTCACATATACATCACCCTCACAGTGATGCCTTGGTGATAACCGCATGCATAAATAAGTATCGAGTCAAAAGTCTATTGGTCGATAATGGGAGTGCTATCAATGTTTTATCTTGGAATGCGTACAAAGCTATGGGCGACTCCATCACCAACTTAACGGCCATCTAGAACCCCATCACTAGTTTTTATGGAGGAATGGTGCAACCAATGGGGACTGTCAATCTGGATCTAGAATTTGAAAACCAAGAGGATGAGGAAACAAAAATCATCCGGACCCCATTCAACATGGTAGACATACCATTAGCCTATAATGGGATAATAGGGTGACCGGCACTTTACGAAGCAGATGCAGTCACCAGCATCCGACAATTAACCATGAAAATCCCAGTCAGAACGGGGACCCTTACTATCAGGGGAGATCAGTAGATGGCCAGACAATGTTATCAGATGACCATGAAATCTCTGGTGGAAGCTTTTTATTTGGAAGCATGGGAAATTAAGAAGCAAGGCGCTAATCCACAATCGGTGGAAGACACGGAGACATTGCAAATCAGGGGAGGAAAATCTGTGAAAACTGGTAATGCCCTCAATCAAGACATCAAAGACACATTAAGGAACGTCCTTATTAGACACTCAGAAGATTTTTCTTCTCAAGCCTCCGAGATCATCAGCGTGGACCCGCGGGTTGCCTGTCACTACCTAAACATCAAACCAGGGGCCAAACCAATAGCACAGAAGAAAAGAACTTTCACCTACGAAAGATAAAATATCATTGCTGAGGAAACAACGAAGCTTTTAGCAGCCAGATTCATTAAAGAGGTTACTCACCCGGACTGGGTAGCCAACGTAGTACTCGTCAAGAAAGCAAATGGGAAGTACAGAATGTGTGTAGACTACACCGACCTCAACTAGGCATGCCCCAAAGACAGCTACCCGTTACCAACGATTGATCAGCTGGTCGATTCCACCGCTAGCCATGGCCTATATAGCTTTGTAGATGTGGCCCAAGGTCATCACCAGATCCCCATGAAGAAAGAAGACCAAGAGAAAATGTCCTTCATCACACACGAAGCGCTGTACTGCTACAAGGTGATGCCCTTCGAGCTAAAAAATGCCGGAGCTACATACCAAAGAATAATGAACCAAGTCCTTCAGAGCTAGATTAGGACCAGCATGGAGGTATATGTGGATGACATCATCATCAAAAACAAGCACTCTGAGCACCACCCAGCGGATGTGGATCAAGTCCTCCAGTTACTAAGCCAATCTAGGATCAAGTTGAATCCTGATAAATGCGTCTTCCGAGTCCAAGTCGGCAAATTCCTGGGGTTCATGATTTCCCACCAAGGCATTGAAGCTAACCCGAAAAAAATAGAAGCCATACTCAATATGGCCGCACCAAAGAGCATCTGTGATATACAAAAGCTAAACGGAAGAATAACCGCACTGGGGTGCTTTATTTCTTACTCAGCTAGGTGATGTCTACCATTATTCTGAACTCTTAAAAGTTTCGACAAGTTTTAGTGGTCCGCTGATTGCCAAGCAGCATTTGAAGAAATTAAAAGATTCTTATCTTCCCCACCATTAATCAACCGTCCAATACCGAACGAGACCTTATACTTATACCTATCCGTTGGCCGAGAATGCATCGCCTCAGTACTGATAAGGGAGGATGGAAGCCAGCAAAGTCCTATCTACTATGTCAGCAAGATGCTCCGAGGACCTGAAGTCCGATACCCCATTCTGGATAAATTAGCCTTAGTTGTGGTTCATACTTCTTGAAAGCTTCGTCATTACTTCCAAGCTCATCATATCGTGGTCCGGTCCCGTTTTCCATTGTGCAAAATATTACAGAGACCAGAGACTTCAGGCAGGCTAGTGCAATGGTCGGTCTTGCTTGGCAAGTTCGATATTGATTACAAACTTCGACAACAGATGAAAGCCCAGGCCTTAGCGGATTTTATACAAGAAATGGCTCCAGAAGATATAACCTTGACCAAAATGCCAAAATGGAAGCTCTATGTCGACGGAGCATCCTCAGCTCACAGTTCTAGCACGGGAATAATCCTCAGGGGACCACATAAAGTTCATATTCAGTATGCTGTTCGCATAGAGTATAACGCCACCAACAATGTGGCTAAATACGGAGCACTCATTACAGGGTTGAAGCTAGCTATGGAAGTCAGGGCCAAATACCTCATTATACACTCGGATTTCCAACTAGTAGTCAACCAAGTCAGCGGAGCATTTTAAGTCAAAGATGCCTGCATCGCCAAGTACGTAGACAAAGCTAGGCGACTTTTGCAACACATCGAGCAAGACGGAGGCCAATGGAATATCATCCAGATTACCAGAGAAGACAACCATGAGGCCAATTACCTTGCTAAATCCACAGCCGAGAACAGTCAAGCATTTAGAGATATGGATTTCATTGAATCACTCACCAATCCCAGCACAGAGGATAGTGAAATTTTCAGAACACAAGCAGTCTCGGAATGGATACAGCCCATCATCCAATATCTTAACCATGGCACACTTCTGGAAGATAAGCTGTAAGCTCGGAAGCTCAAAGCCAAAGCAGCACACTATTCCATCCACCGAGGGGAGCTCTACCAAAAATCCCTCTCACACCCTTGGTTGAAATGCATTTCCCCAGAGGAGGGAAATTACATACTAAGAGAAATCCATGAAGGAATCTGTGGTGCACACGAGTCCCATTATTCGCTCACTAGAAAGGCCCTACTCCAGGGGTATTACTGGCCCACCATGTCCAAGGATGCCCAGTAGCTAATACAATCATGTCACCAGTGCCAGCACCATGCTCGACTTAGCCATAAATCTTCTCGGCCTCTGCATCCCATTGGCAGCCTGTGGCCTTTCGCCATATGGAGGATGGACATCTTGGGTCCTTTTCCTCTATCTACCTCACAGAAAAAGTTCTTAATCGTGGCCATTGACCATTTCACGAAATGGATAGAAGCAGAAGTAGTCCTAACCATCACAGAAGATCGGATACAACACTTTTTCTAGAAGAAAATCATTTGTAGATTTGGCATCCCCCACACCTTAATTACAGACAATGGCAAATAGTTCGACAACCATAAATTCAAAAGTTTCTGCTTAGACCTTGGCATAAAACTGCGCTTCACCTCAGTAGCTCACCCACAGACAAATGGACAAACTGAGGTCACAAATAGAATCCTCATGCAAGGTTTGAAGAAAAGACACAATGACAAGAAAGGGAACTGGGTCGAAGAGTAGAGGTTGGGTCCCCAAGTTACCGGGTAAGCCAAGACCTCGACCACACCGTCAATAACATCCACGCACGAATATGCCTTGACATACTAGAAGAACGAAGAGAAGAAGCAACAGCAACGACAGAGGCACATCGACAAAGGATAACTCGGTACCACCATCTGCGTAAACCAACAGAGAATTTTAGGACAGGTGACTGGGTACTCAGAAGAGTAGATATAGGTAAAGGCACCTCCGATACCGGCAAGTTAGGCCCTAATTAGGAAGGTCCGTATCAGATCTCAGAATGCACAACAAAGGGGGCGTATAAACTAAGAGAAAGAGGAGGCAAAGAACTATCGAGGTTCTGGAACTCAAACTCCCTCAGAAAATATTATCAGTAATCTTGTATTCGGGCACATAATTTGATTCAATGAAAACTATCTTTATTGATAAAGAATATCTTTACAGCTGATTATTAAAAAAAAGAAAAAATAAAAAAGATACACAAAACCTATCTACTATAGTATCTCTACACCCGGACCCCCCATCCTGGAAAATGAGGGGGAAGCATCATTAGCAGCCTCTGGATGCTCGCCAGACCCAACTGTAGCAATGGCCTCTTCAGACTCCCTCACAGAAAAGGAACCGGCCTTTCGACGGGCGTCATCCTCTGTAGCAAGCCTTGCCAGATCAGCTGGGGTTATCCGATCTAAGGCCCTCAGATCCAATCCTGAGTCTTGAGAGAGCACGATCCTTTTGCATTCTGCCCAGTACGCCTTGAGAAACCCATCTACCATGCTCTGATATGTCTTCTTATCATTGGCACGAGATTTCTCAAGATCAGTTAGCCTCTCATGAAGTCCAGCAATCTGAAGATCCTGCTCCTCGATCCTCCTTATCAGTGAGCTTGGCTATGTTCGAGCTCGAAAACCTTCTTCTGATTCGCCTCCACATCAGATTTAGCCTCTGCGTATCTTGTCTGGCAGTGCTCCAGAGCTGCTTTGGTGCTATCCAGTTTTTTCTCAAAATCTATGGCAATCGTCCCCACCTCCATTTCCTTCAAGCTATACTGGCTCTTCAAGTAGAAGTACTGATCCTTAGCTAGCAACAAGGCCTGAGTCATCTGCCAAAAACAACTAAACAATTTAGCCAAAATCCCACCACAAATAGTTATATCAAATACCAGAAACTCCATTACCTCCAATGACTGACCGATCATAGAATCGAGCAATCCGTCTGGTCCCTTGTCCGACCAACGCTGCATGTCTCCGGGTAACTACAGTGACTCGGCATACTGGTCCCGTACTTGACTGTTGGAGATGCTCGGGGGCTTCATCTTCTTCAATATCCATCCCTGTTTATCCAGAAAACTAGATAATCGGGGGCGTTGGACATAAATCTCTTTGTCCAGCCCCTCCGCATCTGACTCTGCTTCGATCAGCTGCCTTTTTTATCATCCGACCCGCTCCGGCCGCTCACCTTCCATTGTTACTTTGCCCTTAGGATCGACAGGAACGGCCTTCGGAGCAGCGGGAGCCTCAGCTTAAGGGGAAGGATAATCCCAGCACTCCTCCACTACAGCTGGCTCATCTACCCGCCCGTAAAATAAAAAAAGTCAGCCATCTATAGACGGAAAGATAAGACTAGTTAGACAAAACAAAACTCAAAAAAAAATTCATACCAGAGCAATGGTCACGACTTGGAAAGACTCTCCATAGATATCTCCGGGAGGCATCCTCTGCAGATCGAGCTTCAGCGAGTCCGTCTAGATGTAGTCGTAAAACTAATTCTGTATCCGGATCGAAAAGTTTCGTTGGACGGGTCACTTTGTGACACTCGTCCGACCACATCCTCCAAACATCCAGGAAGTCCAATTGATGCTCCATAATAAAAAAAATGGTATCTCCACTTTTTATGAAGATCCGACAGTTTAACAAAAAGGGAATGGTTGGGTACGGCTGAAAGGGAGAACATCAGCTCTCCCTTCTTCCTAGTCAGCCTATACAAATACCAGAGGATGTCTAGATCGGGAACCCTACCCTCCTCATGCATCAGCTGGATGAACCTGATCAGTATTCGATAACTATTCGAATGAAGCTGACCGGGCGCAATGTTATTTCTATTAAGGAAATCCTTGATAAAGGGATCCAAGGGAAATTTTAGACCCCCCTCTAACTGGTCAAAATACACCACTAATATACTTAGCCCTGATATAGGGGTATGGGCCCTAAACCTTCTATCTACAGTGTGGAGGGTGTAATCGATAGGGATGCAGAACCGCCGCTGGTACCACCCTAGCAATTCACTATCTACGTTGGACACAAAGAGGTCAGAGCTAATCTCTTCCCGAGGAGCCATAGCAAAGAAGGGAACGAAAACCTAATGACAAAAAAGGAGAGGGGCAAAAAAGAAAAGGAAGAAATGATGAAAGAATCACCTGACAACCTCAAGCGAGAGTTATGGCAGGAAGGAATAAAAATGGTGGATGCAGTAGAAACACAACAAAAACAGAATGAAAGAGTGAAATAAAGCAAAATGTGTCAGTTAGCAAACGCAACAGTATTTATAGAGACATGGAAGGACCTGGAAGCACGCCATTAACTGCCCCAATTATTACTGCGCTCCTCCTTAGACCACCAAGGGCTTATTGGGAATAAAAAAACCCATTAGGTGAAGAGTCACGATGATGGTTGTACGAGCGTTTCGATCACTGACACATGAAACGACGCATCAATCAGAGTTGAAATGAAATCACCCTGTGATTGGCCCACTCACATTTTCGAATGGGCCGCTCCATCAAGCGAATCGGGAAACGCTCCAAGCATCACTCCTAGACCATTCCATACAAAGTCTAGTGACTGAAGCTGGCACCCTCAGGTCGCTTCCATAGTACTGAGGATCCGAGAATGTAAGCCTCGCACCCCTGTGCCGAGCATTTAAGTCTCGCTCATATAAAGTCCAATGACTGAAGCTGGCACCCTCAGGTCGCTTCCGTAGTACTGAGGATCCGAGCATGTAAGCCTCGTGCCCCTGTGCCGAGCATCTAAGTCTCGTTCACATAAAGTCCAGTGACTGAAGCTGGCACCCTCAGGTCACTTCCATAGTACTGAGGATCCGAGCATGTAAGCCTCGCGCCCCTGTGCCGAGCATCTAAGTCTCGCTCATATAAAGTCCAGTGACTGAAGCTGGCACCCTCAGGTCACTTCCGTAGTACTGAGGATCCGAGCATATAAGCCTCGCGCCCCTGTGGTGAGCATCTAAGATGCTCACATAGTCCAGTAACTGAAGCTGACACCCCTAGGTCGCTTCTGTAGTACTGAGGATCCAAGTATGTACCCCAGTTTTGCAGATTACGATTCAATGATAAATCAACCAAAGATACTTGTCACCAAGCTCTGCTTATTGCGATGAAGGCTGGCCACCTCAGCTCACTTGCATCTTATCACCCGTATAGAGGCACCAGTGCATCTTACTCGGACGCAACGGACATAAATATCCGCATACTCCAGGGGGGGACTCTTGATACCATCTAGTATGTTTCCACCTAATTAGGGGTCCTCCACCTCCCTAAATAGGAACATATGGACAAAGGAGAAGACAGATTCGTCCAAGGAACTACCTCAAAGAGGAATCCTAACTGAAATAGGAACACTCTCCCATAAGGATTCCTATTCCTCCCAGGTTTGAGTATCACTATATATAACACCATATACCCCTCATTAGAGGACATCTCATCTCATTCACACATACTCAAGCTATCTTTCATCCACCCGCTTTCTATTCTCTAACTTAGGCATCGGAGTGTTTGTGGGGATTCCCCTCACCTCTCACCTTGCCCTTTGTTCAGTGCTTTGCAGGACATTCAGCCTAGGAGTCCCGAAAACCAGTTATCATTAATAAAAAAAATATAAATATTTAACTAATTAACAAACATAAAAAATTCACAAATGATTCACATGATAAAATGTTTAAAAATGAATTTGGCAACCAAAACAATGAAATAACATCCATGGTTAAAATAGAAAATTAAAGAAAACTTAATTATTATTGATCCATTGTTCCAACTGAGCTAATGTGATGTCGTAGTGATAGGGCATTGCCTTAATGTAATAAGGCGCCGCCTTATAAAATAGGCACCATCTTATTCCCCTTCCCCTTAGCAACAGATTTTGGAAAACAAAATTAATTTCTCTTAATCAAATATAAAGTACTTTCTTAAAAAAGAAATAGTTCTTATACCAACCAAATGCTTGAGAATATAAATGTAAATAAAATTTATATTTTGCTAAGCCTAATGAAATTAAAATAGCATAAAAATTCAAAGAAATAAAAGGACAGCTTTATTATTATTTGTATTAGCTTGGCTCCCTATATTGGCCCTTAAAAGTTCTTTTAAAAGGATTGCAATAAAGAGTCTCCAATAGTGCAAAGCTACTTTCTTTCTCCAAGTCCCTTGTTGTCTTCCTTCTCTTCTAGCCATTTTTTTTCTCTAATTTTTTCTCTTTTTTTCCTTTCCTTTTATTTTAGCCCCTTATTCACATTCTGTTTTTTCCTTTCACTAGGAACCTCCTTTTGTTCTTCGGCTCTCCCTCACTGTTTTTTTATCTTCTTTCCTTGCCCCCTTCTTAATTTCCTTTTTATTTTCTTTGATTTTTTAGTTTAAAAATCTCTCTCCAACTTCCCCACATTCCCCATTAAGTTGATAATGTTTTCCCATGCTAATAGATGAAGTAAATCTCATTAAAACACAATTTTCTCCATTATTTTAAAAAATAGCTCAACATCACTAAGGTGTTGCCTTAGTGCTGTCATATGCCTCAGCAAGGTCCACTAATCTACATGCCCACTAAGAAAGAAAATGGTTGGACTTTGCATTATCAAGCTCATTTTGTTTAAACTTTCATCATTGGGCTTTGTTATGGGTCGGGCCAAGCCATATGTCAACAAATATTTTTTTTTCCTTTGATTTTGACCAAATTAGATTGTCAAAAGTCTAATCAATTTTTATGGTATAATGAACCCACAAGTTCTATAAGTTTCTCAAAATTGAAATCAAGTCCTAAACTTTTTTTCTTATTGAGTCCTAAAAGCTCTTAAATGTTATCAAATAAGTCCTTTTCCGTTAAATAAACAGAATTTACTTATGTGTCATTTGGACCCCACTAATTTGAGACACATATACAACTAACTCACACCTCCAATTCCATGTCATCATCCCTATCTTCTTCCTCCTTAAATTCACCATTTAATCCCCCCCCCCCCCTTTCTTCTCATCATTTTGTTATGTGTTTGTAGAGCATAAATAACTAAACTTCCTATTTACTTTCTTTCATCTCTTCCTCATCACTTTCTAAATTCTAATCAAACCTAAGGTATGATTGCTACTGCAGATGAAGCAAAAAATAAAAATGAAGAAATTCCAAGATTATAACTTTCTCTACAACAAACAAAACCCAACACCCAACACATCTACAATTATTAATTCAAAATTAAAAATACATATATAAACAAAAATCAAGAAATCAAATTACTAATCAATCATCATGCAAATGGAGCAAAAAAAAAAAGCCAAGATCACAACTTTCTTAGCATCCAACACATCTCAAATTATTAATTCAAATTGGTAAGAAGGAGAAGCAAAAAAAAAAAGTCAAAGCTCCTTCATATTCTTCATTATTTTGCCGTACTACGAGTTCCCTTCACAGATCTTACTCACTTCCTCTCACTTCTCCCTCTTACCATAACTCTAATTCTTTTGTTTTGAAGATTTACTTAATCCACTCTCATAGTACTCTTGGCTACTTGAACGAGGAGAAGAAGAAGAAGAAGAAGAGGATTAGGAGGAGAAGGATGAACAAACTAGCAGCTGGTGGAGGAGGCAAAAACAGCACGATAAAAGACCATCGCACCACTTGATTATCTCCCTCCAAATCATCATCTACAAGATCATGATTATTGGCAGCCTCATATTCTTTTTTTTTTCTTCATGTTCTTTATGATTGGCAAACACAAACATTTGCATAGCTCAAAGAGAAAAGAGAAAATAATCAAGTTGAGAATGGGATAGAAGAGAGAACGAAGAGAATGGAAGAGAAAAAAAAGAAGAGAATTGAGGAGAAAAGCTAAGAATCTTTTTTTTTTTTTTTTTGTAATTGATTTAAATAAACCCTAAATTTCAAGTGTAAAGGGAAGATGAGTTGGACACTTTTGGCCTACATCGTTGGTGACATGGAAAAAGTTGGTTAGTTGGTTGTACACATGGTGTGTTTGAGTGGAGTCTACTTGTCCATGTAAGTCCACTCTGTTAGACATAATAGAGATCGACTAACATGACAACATTTAAGAGCTTTTAGGACTCAATCAAAAAAAATAAAATTTAGGACTTGATTACAATTTTGAGGAACTTACAGAATTTATGGGGTCATTATCCCAATTTTTCTAGTCATTTGTCTTGGCAGCTGATAAACACCGTTGAAAATGGTGGAAGTATACCATTAATTAAAAAAGTAGAAAAATCAATTAATTAATTTATGTTGAAAGTATAAACTTGCAAGTTAACTAATGATGAACGCATATATAATTAAATCATTATCAGCATTCAAAATCAAACATTGAAGTCTAACAATTCAGCTCATGGGTACCTTATTAAACCAAAATCGTGTCCTTATTGAACACCAAGACTCATTAGACATTAATTATCTATATAAATGTACTTCTCCATGTACCAATTATCTTATATCCAGCTCTGCTATTGGTATAATGACCATGGCAGCTAACTATCAAAGGTATCACATGGCGACTGTGCTCATCATTGTTATTGTTTTATCCTTAAAGGAACCGCAGGCCGATGCAGCTCGTTCGACCCATCAAGGTACACACCTCTTCCATGATCCGTATATACAATATAATTTAAGTTGCAATGGATTTATTGATAAATATTCCTAAGTAATTAACTATATAAACTTGCAGGAATCGTTGAGGCGAGTCTAAAGGAAGAACCCATGTGTCCTCAATGCACATGTTGCTCAGCTCCACCACCAGGCTCTTGTTGCGATTGTTGTTCTGCTTCTGTTCAAACCCATAATACTGCATGGCCGTAGGAATTTCATGTATTTTCATTAAGTAGCACCCATATGTAGTCTTTAATGTTTCATGTTTGTACCGCAAAATTCTAATGTTTCTTTCTTTTTTTTTTATACGTACATGGAAGGTCTGAGTAATTAAAGTGTTTTTATTTATTTATTCTTACTAGAATTGTGAGATGAGATATTAAATCACTACAAAAAGAAGTAGGATCAGCGATAGAACTTGCTCCATACTACCTCAACAGTGACAGTTTCATTAATCTGTCATTAAAAATTTTTCGTCTAAATTTGGTGTTTAGTGATTGAATTGCAACATATATATCATCAGACGCTAATTTTTTTAGAAAAAAAATTAATTTTTGTTCTTGCGGCTGATTTAATCATTGTCAAATCAAGATTTGAATTGAATCGTAAGATTAAGTTCATATTAAAAATATTAATTAAAAATAATATATTTTATATAAAAAGTATATTTCATATAAAGTACTACTTAATTTTAATACATACTAGTTAATAATAACTATTATTAAAAATTTCTAACAATATAATATATTAGGTTTAATATAAATAATATAATTTACAGTAATTGTGTGTGTATATATATATATATATATATATATTTGGGTATAAAAGAAAGTCAAATGTAAAAACTAATACCATAAATATACTAATAGTTCTTTTACCCCATTAAAACCACTTGAAAATTAAAACAAATATATACTATGAAAGAAATAAATCAATAAAAAGAAAGATAAAAACTCAAATCGGTATTGCTAGTCTTTCAAATTAAAAGAATAAACAAAATAGAATGATTATAATAGAATTTATAAAGTTAATCATATTAGTAAGTTTTGTTAAGTTCAAGAAACAAATGCGAAAAAAAGAATTTCATCTCTTAATTGTAAAGTTTCTTAAATAAAATTTATTTTATTCAATAAAAAGAATCAGTGAGAATTGTAGATTCATATTAATTCTTATGATTTACCATTGAATTGTCTGATTCAATATAGATTCTTATAATTTTTAAAATCACCTATAAATTTGCATCGAATGGAATGAATTGACTCAAATCGTGAATCGTAAGATTCTAATAACAACATTGCTAAATTAGTCGCTAATTAAAAAATTAACTTTTATTTTATTAACACATTAAATATAATGTTAATTCTTTTATAAGATTAATTTTATATTATAAATTATTAAATTGAAAATAAAAATTAAAAACATGAAATAAATTATATATATATATATATATATATATAAGGAAAAGAACATATGTAGAAAAAATATAAATATCAGGGTGGAGGTGAAGCAAGAGTTGGGGGATAATCTGTCCAATCATTTATGTACGTCTGAGAGGATGACGATCCATCCATTTAATGCTCAGGTTGTTAGAAATTTTTATTTTTTAAATTAAATTAATTATATTAAATTAAAATTTTTATATTTAATAGATTAATTGTTTTGGAAGGATGTGTCCTTTCATAATATATTGTTGACCTTGAACTTAATCAATCCTGAAGTTTTGACCTTAACAAATGGTTTGAATGAACTATTTTTTTTTTCAAAGTGTGTTTTCAGATTCATACAAATGTAAAGAATTAAAGTCAAGTAGCCGTAGGCTTGTAAGTCATCAAAATATCAAGAACAAAGCCCCTACAAAAGGTTTAGAATCATCCAGGATCAATTGGGACCAAGTAAGAACCAAGTCATGCTCAAAACAAGCCAATTAGCACCCCTCACTAGTAAATCTCACAATCGGAAGCTACTTTCATAAGTTAGAGACTTAAAAGCTTATCAAATTGTAAACAAAATCTGAACCCCTCATGATCATGAATAAGCCTGTTCCAAATATGATTGTGCCATCCAAATCGTGACCATGCGAAGCTTCAACAAGCAAAAGAGATCAAACTCTTCATAACCTGCCATTATTGTCATGACCAGCTCATGACACTACTTCAACTCAAGACACAATGGTCACTTACATCTCTAATGGCTATTTTTTTTATCCCTCATGATTGTAAGCATCTCCTCATGACCGTGAGTGGCACTTCTCCTAAAAACATATGAATCTCATTAAATGAAGATTGGAGAAAAAAGAGGATGAAGTTAATGTCTCTAACAACCATATTTTTAATGCTTAACTATCACTACAAGAAAATTGACCTATAATGAGGGGAAAATCCATTACTAAAAGTTGAAAAGTTGTTATTAAAAAATATTAAATGACAGGAAATATCCCCTCATTACTGCCCTTGTTAGGAAAAGTATTAATAACAAAAATGGAATCTCATCATTACTACATCTAATAATGGGATAATTACCCTCATTAAAAAATATTTTTAATAACAACAAATGTAATCACTATTTCATCATTTGCTCCTCATTAAATAATACTTTAATAATGAAATTTTTCCTCATTGTATTGTCATTCCCCTAATTATATGACACTTTATTAACAAAATTTGCCATTATTATATAAAAATTAGCCCTTCACTGAAAATTATTTTAACAATAATGATCTCATCATCATTATATATCTTTATGACAATAAATTTTTTGATACCACACATATATATTCCTGTTTAATTAAAGAGCTTTTATTTCGTGGACAGGATTACTCGGAAAGGGAAGGAAGTCGAATCCATTTAAGGAAAGGATCCTGCCTCAGGAAGACTCCTAGACGAAGAAGGATACTCTCCTATTTGGTTTAAGATTTTTATCTAAAGAGGAATCCTACTCTTTTCAGGTCTAAGTGTCACTATAAATAGGACCCCATATCCCTCATTCTCAATCATCTTATTCTCTCATTTTCTAATTATCCCTTGCTTTCTCTCTAAATTCTCTCTCTATTTTTTGATTTAGGCATGAGAGTGTTTGTGGGGACCCTCCCTACCTTTCACTTTGCCCTTTGTTGGTTACTTGCAGGATCCCAAGCTTAAAAGTTTCAGAAATAAGTTATCAAGTGGCACCGTCTATGGGAACTCTTAGGAAAAAGCCATTTGTATATTTGCTAAGTTAAGACATCGACACCATGACTTCCAGTCCACCTTCAATCTCAACTCTTGAAGCTAAATCTCTCTACATCCATTCTTCTAATTAATTTATCAGCACCTCTCCCAATAGCAGTACTTCCAGTAAACTTCTAGTCTGTCGAACCTTCATCCAGAAATACATACTTACCTCTTGGGAATACCTAGGGCTGGCTGGCTTCGGGCATCGACTTCCTGTATTATGCTCTATTACAATACCATCATCGTCCAATACCTTTGTAATATCCCGTGTTTTTAAATACTTTTACACTGTACCGGGATATGCAGTGTTAATAATTTTTGTATATATACTATGATATTTTTACTAGTTGATGTGTATTTAAAACCTATTTTAATTATTGTGTATTATTTACAGTGCTTTACGTAAAATTTTCCCGGGACTTGCATTTTCGGGGAAATTTTCACGTAAATAATTTATTATTAATTATATTAAATATATTTTCGGACTTGCATGAACTCATACGTATTTTTAAATTAATAAACACCGTGTATGCGTGTAAATATTTATTTAATTAGGGTTTAATATTACCCTAATATTTTATTAATTATTTATTAGTTTTATTGTTATTTAATTATTTTTATTTAGTATAAATTATTAAAATATTAAATTATATGTGTGTGGTGTATATTTAATGTGTGTAATTTAATATTATTTTAATATAAGTATAAAGTATATATATATATATATATATATATATATATATATATATATATATATATAATACATTAAAAACCAAAACTTTTGGAAAATTACCATTTTGCCCCCGATCTCTCCTTCTTCCCCGATCACCTTCCCTCGCCGTTTCGATCGCTGCCGTCCCGATTTCTTACCGTTGGTGTGCCGTCCGGCGTCCCACCACCTTCTCCAGCCTTCCTCGCCGCCTGTAGCAGCGGATTCCGACGCCTGGAAGCCATTTTTGGCCGGAGAAGCCGAATTCATCTTCACCGTCGATCACGACGATTTTGGCCACCATTTTTTACACCGCCAGTCTCTTTCTTCTCCTTGAGCTCTGGTGAGTGTGATTCTAGCTTTGGTTTGAACTTAACTGGTCTTGATTTACTTAGGTTTCGATTTTTTGAATTCGATCATATTAGGGTTTTTGATTTTTTTGAGCTTCGAATTGATTGATTCATGAAAAATCCCTTCACAAATGTTGATCCTAGAGCTTAATCTACATGTATGAATTTTTTTCGAATTTTTGGAGATTGTTTGGATTTTTGAATATTTTAATATTATTTTCTAATTTTCAAAAATTAATTAAATAAATTATGAAATTGTGTTTTATGGTTAAATTAGGTGTTGAAATGAATTATAGGAATTTATTTGAAATTTTTATGTATTTATTTTGAATTATTTGAGTTTATGTACATTTGGGAAATTAGGGTTAATTATGTTTTTAATTGAATTTAATTAGTTAATTGAGTTTAATTATTAATATTATTGATAAATATGTTGAGAAAATTAATTTTGGATAATTATAAAATTTTTGGTGAATTTTTGAAGTAATTATAGTATATTTATATATATAAGGGCATTTTGGTAATTTTACCCTAAATTGGCTAAAAATGTAATTTAAGTGGTTTTAATAGTTATTTAAAGTATAAAAATGATTTCTACAAATTATTTGGTATTTTTAACTAATTAAAACTATTTTTCGTGAATTATTTTCAATTATATATATAATATACGATTTTTCAAATAAAATGAGTTTTTATCGGTTTTTACAGTGTTTTAAGGTTAATTATGTAATTTCTACTTATAAAATGAATTTCTATGTTATAAGGATATTTTTGGTATTTTTGAAATTATTCTGTGATTGTGGACCCCGGTCGGTGGACTGTAGTTTGGAGTCCGACCGTGGGATTTTGATTGTGCTCTGTGTAGTTTTTCGAAGTGTATTTCTTTGCAGGGTCGGCTCTACTCTTTTGAGTAGAGAGATGTCCGTTTTACAGGGGAGGTTCTGCTGGATTTTTGGTAGAATTCTCGTAAAACGTGATATCCGATCGAACCTTGATATCGATTCTATGTTTAATACTCTAGATCAAATTCTAGGATTTCTGTTAGGTTTATTCTGATGTCGATTATTTATTGCTTGTTTAGTTGCGCCGAGACCAAGGGCTAGTGGACCAGGCTCGTCGGACCCGTCTCGTGGAGCGCACTAGGGTGAGTTACTATACTATATATATATGCTTTAGGATGCATGATTTAGAAATATATGTTTTATTTTGATTAAAATGCATAAATAAGGTGATTTGTATTTAAGTATATTTTTAGTTTATTTTTGGTTTATTTTTTGTATATATTAAATTATATGCATTGTCATTTAGTGTGTATGTATATATGCTATAGTAATTCACTCAGTGAGGTCTGACTCTCCTTCGTTGACTATTTTTCAGGAGAGTCAACATCTTCAGACCTCAGTAGCAGGCCGATACGTCGGATTTCTTTCGCCCCGGCTTCTTTGTGTAAACTGCTTACTTGAGTCTTATTTTTATAATCTAGACACTGCAGTAGTTGTAAATTAATTTGTGGGATTTTATATATTTTATTTATATGAGATATTGTATTATATTTGAAACTGGATTTGTATTCAAAGATTTATATATATGAGATGAGATTTGACTTAAATCTAGTTGGTGAAAATAATATTATGATATTTATGATTTCCATTTCCACTGCATTGTATATTGTTATTACTATTGCATATTTTATTTTATTTTTAGGCTTGCTACGGGTTCCGAATTCGATAGAATTCTCGTTCCCTAGCGCCGGTCATGGCCCCTGTTTTGGGTCGTGATAAAGTTGGTATCAGAGCGGAGTTCTGTGTCAGGGCTTAGTTATGTGAGTTGTGGCCCTAGTTTTCAGAGTTGTGTTTTTTTTTGGTAACTACTGCAGTGTATTAGGTTCGAGTACGTCTTGATAAGTATTCCTTGCTTAGTTTTCAGCGTTATTCCTCCGTTGTCTGTTTTGTCTGAATCTTTTCGTTTGTCTTTTCAGTATGAGGAGGCGAGCGCGTGTCGCTCCACCGATCGTTGAGGCCGAGGATGATGAGTCTTTTCAGGATGAGGTTTTACCTCCTGAGCATCCAGTTAGGCGTAGAGGTCGTGGCAGAGGTAGACCTCGAGGAGCGGCAGGTCGCCGTAGGCAAAGAGAGTTACAGGACGAGGAGCCTGTTGAGCCTAAATTTGATATTCCTGTTCCTCCAGTTGTTTAGCCTGTTCAGCCTGCCTATCAGCAGGGTATGTCTGACCCTGAGGCAGCTTTGATCTATGCCCGAGTTGGCAGGATTGCTTTTGATGGTACTTCCGATCCGTTAGATTTTCTGCATGCGATCGAGACTAGGACTCGGACTGCTCATACCGAGTACCAGCGGATCATGATCATTGAGTTGTCTGTCGAGGGACCAGCCTTAGATTGGTTCATTCAGATGATCCAGCCTTACATGATGACGATGACATGGGCTCAGTTCCGAGAGCGATTTATGAGGAGATTCTGTCCAGAGCCGCTTCGTTTGAGCTATCGTCTTCGTTTGACCAGTATGTCTCATGGAGATCGATCTGTAGAGGAGTATACCCAAGAGTTTCTTCGTCTGGGTAGATATGCAGAGGATCTGATGCGAGATCAGTATTTCGTGGCCACTACATACATTACTGGATTGGGTTCAGCATTTGCTGGTATGCCTACAGCAAGCCTTACTCTGGAGTTTGTGATTGAGTTAGCCAAGGAGATTGAGCTAAGGCTAGTTAGACAGGGAGCGATGCCTGATTATTACCAGCTAGGAGTTCAGTCGAGTGGATTGCAGGCTACTCCGTATTTGAGTTTTCATGTTGGTTCGAGTAGTCAGCAGCGAGGTCCGACTCAACAGAGTCAGAGGCAGCAACAGTGAGTGTATCGGAGTAGTAGACATGGTCGTGGAGGTCAACGTAGATCATTCAGATTCGGGTCAGGTGCTTTGAGCAGCAGTAGTGGTCGTAGTTTTGGATCAGCGGCTAGTGTTTGCCAGACTTGTGGTAGAGTCCATCAAGGACCGTGTTATCTGACACTACTGACATGCTTCAGATGCGGGCAGACAGGACATTTTGCTAGATCGTGTCCTTACTCCGGAAATCAGCAGCCGCATATTTCGCGATTCCCACAATAGTCGATTGCTAGTGCTGCACCCGTGCCATTTCAGTTACCTCCAGTTCAGCATCAGAGTTCCACTCAGTTTGTTCCACAGCAGAGTCATGGTAGAGGTACTAGAGGAAGTGCCAGAGGTGTTGGCCAGGCTTCTACCAGTCAGCAGGGGGGTCGAGGTCAGGCCAGAGTATTCCATCTTACTCAGCAGGATGCTCAAGCATCTAATGCAGTCGTGGCAGGTATTGTTTCTATTTGTTACCTGGATGTTTGGGTTTTTTTTGATCCGGGTGCCACGCATTCGTTCGTTTCTCCCATTTTTGCTTCTAAATCTTATTGGCAAGCTTCGAGGATGGCTTTTTCTTTGTCTGTTGCCACTCCTCTGAGCGATTCCTTGGACACCGATATTGTTCTTTCTAGTTGTCCAGTTCTCGTGGGAGATAGAGAATTACCCGCTGACTTGATTTTATTGGATGTGATGGAGTTTGATGTTATTTTGGGAATGGATTGGTTATCTCAGCACTATGCCATGGTAGATTGCAGGAATAAAGAGGTGACTTTCAGAATTCTTGATGAAGAAGATTTTAAGTTTGTGGGTGATAGGAGTTCAACACCTCAGAATCTTATTTCTGCTATTACGGCTAGGAAGTTGTTAAAGAAAGGTTGTCAGGGATATTTGGCATTGGTCAGGGATACTTCAGTGGAGAAGTTGTCACTCACAGATTTTCCTGTTGCTTGTGAGTTTCCTGATGTTTTTCCCGAGGAGTTGCCAGGTTTACCACCTCATAGAGAGATTGAGTTCTGTATAGATGTGGTCCCAAGTACTACTCCTATATCTATGCCACCCTATCGTATGGCTCCTGCAGAGTTGAAGGAATAGTTGCAAGAGTTATTGGATAAAGGTTTTATCAGACCTAGTGTTTCTCCTTGGGGTGCACCAGTCCTATTTATGAAGAAGAAGGATGGTACCCTGAGACTGTGCATTGACTACAGAGAGTTGAATAAGGTGACAATAAAGAACAAGTATCCTCTCCCGAGGATAGATGATTTGTTTGATCAGCTACAGGGTGCACAGTTTTTTTCTAAGGTTGACTTGAGGTCGGGTTATCATCAGTTGCGGATTAGTGAAGTCGATATTCCTAAGACAACGTTTTGCACTAGATATGGCCATTATGAGTTTCTGGTGATGTCTTTTGGTTTGACTAATGCACCAGCAGCTTTTATGGACCTGATGAATAGGGTATTCAGACCATATATGGATCAATTTGTAGTAGTCTTCATTGATGATATACTAGTATATTCAAGGAGTATGGAGGAGCATGTATATCACTTGAGGATTGTACTACAGACATTGAGAGATCATCAGCTTTATGCTAAATTCTCGAAGTGTGATTTCTGGATGGAGAGTGTTTCTTTTCTTGGACACGTAGTGTCTAAAGAAGGTATTCAGGTTGATCCACAGAAGATTGAGGCAGTATCTGAGTGGCCTAGACCTACTTCTATTACAGAGATTCAAAGTTTTCTAGGTTTAGCCGGGTATTATAGGTGATTTGTGCAGGATTTTCTAGAATAACAGCCCCTATGACTCGCTTGACTCAGAAGAATGTTAGATTCGAGTGGTCAGAAGCTTGTGAGAATAGTTTCTAGTTATTGAAGGAGAAGTTGACCACAGCGCCAGTGTTAGCTTTGCCTAATAGTGTGGATAAGTTCACAGTTTACTGTGATGCCTCTAGAATTGGTCTTAGTTGTGTGTTAATGCAGAATGGAAGGGTGATAGCCTATGCTTCGAGGCAGTTGAAGAAGCATGAGCAGAACTATCCTACACATGACCTTGAGATGGCTGCAGTGATCTTTGCTTTGAAGATTTTGAGACATTATTTATACGGGGTGACTTGTGAGATATTTACTGATCACAAGAGCCTTAAGTATATTTTTCAACAGAGAGATTTGAATCTGAGGCAGTGGAGATGGTTGGAATTGTTGAAGGATTATGATTGTGAGATCTTATATCATCCGGGTAAAGCTAATGTGGTAGCAGATGCCTTGAGTAGGAAGTCCTCAGGCAATCTTGCTCACATCAGTATTAAGAGGAGACCATTGATCCAGGAGTTGCATCTGTTGGTGGATCAAGGTCTGATGATGAAGATTAGTAGATCAGGTGGACTACTAGCTCAGTTTAAAGTGCGATCTGTACTGAGGGATAGGATTAAAGCAGCTCAGAGCCGAGATCCTATTCTGGAAGAGCTTGCAGAGAATGTCAAAGCAGGGAAGTTCACTGATTTCACACTCGATGATGACGATGTGTTGTGGATCAGTGGTAGATTGTGTGTTTCTGATGTGGATAATTTGAGAGAGGAGATTTTAGAGGAAGCACATTCTACAGCTTATAGCGTACATCCAGGTGTTACTAAGATGTACCACAGTATCAAAGATTTATACTGGTGGGACGGATTGAAGAAGGATGTCGCTGATTATATTGCGAAGTGCTTGACGTGTCAGCAAGTGAAAGCCGAACATCAGAGGCCTTCTGGGAAGCTTCAACCTCTTCCTATTCCCGAGTGGAAATGGGAAAGGATAGCTATGGATTTTGTGGTCGGTTTACCTCGTTCGAAGGATGGATACGATTCCATCTGGGTGATCGTAGACAGGTTGACGAAGTCTGCACATTTATTACCTGTGAAAGCCACTTATTCTGTAGCTAGATTGGCGAAGTTGTATGTGAAGCATATTGTGTGCCTTCATGGAGTACCTGTGTCCATTGTGTCAGATAGAGGTTCGGTGTTTACTTCTCATTTTTGGCAGAAGTTGCAAGAAGCGATGGGCACTAGGTTGGATTTCAGTACTGCTTTTCATCCTCAGACAGATGGTCAGTCTGAGAGGACGATCCAGACACTAGAAGATATGTTAAGGATGTGTGTCTTGGATTTGGGAGGTAGCTGGGATGATCATTTGCCACTCATTGAGTTTGCATATAATAACAGCTACCATAGCAGTATTGGCATGGCACCGTATGAGGCGTTATATGGAAGGAAGTGTAGATCCCCTTTGAGTTGGGATGAGATTGGTGAAAGAGCTTTGACTAGACCTGAGATGGTTCAGGATGCTGCAGAGAAAGTTGCCATGATTAAGTGAAGATTAGAGACCGCAGTTAGCAGACAGAAGAGTTATGCGGATCCTAGGCGCAGAGATGTGGAGTTTCAAGTTGGAGATTTTATTTTTCTGAAGGTATCTCCGATGAAGGTTGTGATGAGATTTGGTAGGAAGGGTAAGTTAGCACCGAGGTATATTGGACCGTTTGAGATTATGGAGAGAGTTGGCACTGTTGCATATCGGTTGGATTTGCCTCCGAGTATGTCACAAGTGCATCCAGTATTTCATATCTCGATGTTGAGGAAGTATATCTCAGACCCTTCTCACGTGTTGCAATCCAACAGTGTAGAAGTAAGTGAAGATTTGACATTTGTGGAAGAACCTGTGGCGATCGTAGATTATCAAATTCGACAGTTGCATTCGAAGCAGATTTCGATGGTCAAGGTTCTGTGGCATAGCAACAAAGTCGAGGAGCATACGTGGGAGACTGAAGCTGAGATGTGAGCTTCTTACCCGTATCTCTTTCCTTCCTGATCCTGTAATCTTTTCTTTCTGGAATTCGGGGACGAATTCTTGTAAGGGGGGAAGACTGTAATATCCCGTATTTTTAAATATTTTTACACTGTACCGGGATATGCAGTGTTAATAATTTTTGTATATATACTATGATATTTTTACTAGTTGATGTGTATTTAAAACCTATTTTAATTATTGTGTATTATTTACAGTGCTTTACGTAAAATTTTCCCGGGACTTGCATTTTCGGGGAAATTTTCACGTAAATAATTTATTATTAATTATATTAAATATATTTTCGGACTTGCATGAACTCATACGTATTTTTAAATTACTAAACACCGTGTATGCGTGTAAATATTTATTTAATTAGGGTTTAATATTACCCTAATATTTTATTAATTATTTATTAGTTTTATTGTTATTTAATTATTTTTATTTAGTATAAATTATTAAAATATTAAATTATATGTGTGTGGTGTATATTTAATGTGTGTAATTTAATATTATTTTAATATATAGTATAAAGTATATATATATATATACATATAATACATTAAAAACCAAAACTTTTGGAAAATTACTATTTTGCCCCCGATCTCTCCTTCTTCCCCCGATCACCTTCCCTCGCCGTTCCGGTCGCTGCCGTCCCGATTTCTTACCGTTGGTGTGCCGTCCGGCGTGCCACCACCTTCTCCAACCTTCCTCGCCGCCTGTAGCAGCGGATTCCGACGCCTGGAAGCCATTTTTGGCCGGAGAAGCCGAATTCATCTTCACCGTCGATCACGACGATTTCGGCCACCATTTCTGACATCGCCGGTCTCTTTCTTCTCCTTGAGCTCCGGTGAGTGTGATTCTAGCTTTGGTTTGAGCTTAACTGGTCTTGATTTACTTAGGTTTTGATTTTTCGAATTCGGCCATATTTTGATTTTTTTGAGCTTCGAATTGATTGATTCATGAAAAATCCCTTCACAAATGATGATCCTAGAGCTTAATCTACATGTATGAATTTTTTTCGAATTTTTGGAGATTGTTTGTATTTTTGGGTATTTTTGAATATTTTAATATTATTTTCTAATTTTCAAAAATTAATTAAATAAATTATGAAATTGTGTTTTATGGTTAAATTAGGTGTTGAAATGAATTATAGGAATTTATTTGGAATTTTTATGTATTTCTTTTGAATTATTTGAGTTTATGTAAATTTGGGAAATTAGGGTTAATTATGTTTTTAATTGAATTTAATTAGTTAATTGAGTTTAATTATTAATATTATTGATAAATATGTTGAGAAAATTAATTTTGGATAATTATAAAATTTTTGGTGAATTTTTGAAGTAATTATAGTATATTTATATATATAAGGGCATTTTGGTAATTTTACCCTAAATTGACTAAAAATGTAATTTAAGTGGTTTTAATAGTTATTTAAATTATAAAAATGATTTCTACAAATTATTTGGTATTTTTAACTAATTAAAACTATTTTTCGTGAATTATTTTCAATTATATATATAATATACGATTTTTCAAATAAAATGACTTTTTATCGGTTTTTACAGTGTTTTAAGGTTAATTATGTAATTTCTACTTATAAAATGAATTTCTATGTTATAAGGATATTTTTGGTATTTTTGAAATTATTCTGTGATTGTGGACCCCGATCGGTGGACTGTAGTTTGGAGTCCGACCGTGGGATTTTAATTGTGCTCTGTGTAGTTTTTCGAAGTGTATTTCTTTGCAAGGTCGGCTCTACTCTTTTGAGTAGAGAGATGTCCGTTTTACAGGGGAGGTTCTGCTGGATTTTTGGTAGAATTCTCGTAAAACGTGATATCCGGTCGAACTCTGATATCGATTCTATGTTTAATACTCTAGATCAAATTTTAGGATTTCTGTTAGGTTTATTCTAATGTCGGTTATTTATTGCTTGTTTAGTTGCGCCGAGACCGAGGGCTAGTGGACCAGGCCCGTCAGACCTGTCTCGTGGAGCGCACTAGGGTGAGTTACTATACTATATATATATGCTTTAGGATGCATGATTTAGAAATATATGTTTTATTTTGATTAAAATGCATAAATAAGGTGATTTGTATTTAAGTATATTTTTAGTTTATTTTTGGTTTATTTTTTGTATATATTAAATTATATGCATTGTCATTTAGTGTGTATGTATATATACTATAGTAATTCACTCAGTGAGGTATGACTCCCCTCCGTTGACTATTTTTCAGGAGAGTCAACATCTTCAGACCTCAGTAGCAGGCCGATACGCCGGATTTCTTCCGCTCCGACTTCTTTGTGTAAACTGCTTACTTGAGTCTTATTTTTATAATCTAGACACTGCAGTAGTTGTAAATTAATTTGTGGGATTTTATGTATTTTATTTATATGAGATACTGTATTATATGTGAAACTAGATTTGTATTCAAAGATTTATATATATGAGATGAGATTTGACTTAAATCTAGTTGGTGAAAATAATATTATGATATTTATGATTTCCATTTCCGCTGCATTGTATATTGTTATTACTATTGCATATTTTATTTTATTTTTAGGCTTGCTACGGATTCCGGATTCGATATAATTCCCGTTCCCTAGCGCCGGTCATGGCCCTTGTTTTGGGTCGTGACAACCTTATATACCTTTTCCAAGCCTAACAGATACACTAGTTGTAACAACGCCAAACCTGAATATTGTAACCCAAACACTCAACCTCACCCAAACCAGCAAGGAAGTAATGATACAAAATATCCAAACCCATATAGTTTTAATGCAACAACAGTTGAACACCTTAATTCAAAGTGGCAACCCTAGGGCGGCTTACATGGACAACAACACGATACCAACAGAGATACCCGAGGTGAACAAGGGGAAGAATAAAGTACCAGAGGGGGAATGTGTTCAATAATTCCAGCTCTTAACGACTTGAAGTTAACTCATAAGGTGGAAAAAGTTATACACAAAGCCCATATAAAACCAAGAAAGGAAGATGAATGTATCATGAAAGGTAGAATGCCATTCATAAGAAGGATAATCCAGACTGAGATCCCTACCAAGTTCGAAATCCCACCACTTGATCAGTATGATGGGACTGGAGATCCTATCAACTACATATTCATATTTAGAACAAAGATGTTGCTCCAAAACATGAATGATGGAATCATGTGTAGAGTCTTTCTGGGCACACTCTTAAAGAATGCCCAAAAGTGGTTTCATCGACTCCTAGAGAACTCCATCACCTCTTTTAAGGATCTGGTAGAAAAGTTTTGTACTTGATTCATCACCAACATTCCCCCTGCCAAAAACATAAATGATCTTCGAATGTGTTGGCAAAAGGTCGATGAGTCCTTATGAAGCTATCTTGAACAATTTAATAAGGTAGCTATACAAATCAAAAACCTTGTGGATAAAGTTACTATAGAAGCTTTGAAAAATGGCACTAGACTCAAAAAGCTCAAAGACAAGATAATAACAAAGGAACCTGACACTTTTATGGAGGTGATGGCTATGGCAGTCAAAATGATAAAGATGGATGAAGACAGAAAAATGTGAAGGGAAGAGAAAAACCGCCAACCAAAGATGAAAGATCAAGATCCAGATGAGCAAACTTTTCAAAAATAAATTTTAAAAACCCGGTAGAAAGATTTGATAGAGAAGTAGACAGATATATACCCTTAAATACCTCTCAATCCAGAATTCTCATGTGAGTTAAATAGAATGGCATAGGAATTACCCCAACCAAAAAAATAAGCCCAACCCAGAGATCCACGGAAGATAGGAGATATTATTATCAGTATCATCGAGAATATAGGCACGACACTGAGGCTTGTAGAGAACTGAAGAATGCTATAGAGAGACTGGTGCAGAATGGTAAACTTAGTAATTTCACGAACACGTCCAGAGGGAGTAGGAACCTAAAAGCTCATGCATGAGATAGGCCAGAAGCAAAGAAAGCTCAGAATGAGCTGACTGGTGTTATTGGCATGATTATTGGTGGGGAACATGCAGAGAAAAAACTTAAACGGAGTCATGGGAAAGGGCCAACCTTTAAGAAAAGAGAGATTGTATTCAATTCAGAAGATGGTTTGCATGTTTATTATCCCCACTATGATGCCCTAGTAATAAATGCATACGTAAATAATTATTTGGTGAAGAAGTTATTGGTTTACAATGGATGCGCCATCAATGCATTATCTTGGAATGCTTACAAAGCAATAGGAGGCTCCATCACTAATTTGAAAGCCATCCAAAATCCCATTATAAGCTTATATGGAGGAACTATATAGCCAATGGGAGTTGTGGTATTAAATCTAGAATTTAGAATTCAAGATGATAAAGAAACAAAAGTTATTAAAACCTTGTTCAATGTGGTGGATCTCCCATTGGCATACAATGGAATCATAGAATGATCGGTGCTTTACGAAGCAGATGCAGTCACTAGTATCTGACACTTAACTATGAAAATTCCAGTCGAGGGCAGAACTCTCACTATCCATGGAAACCAGCATATGGCTAGACAATGTTACCAGATAGCCATAATGCCTCAGACGAAGACCTTCCCCCTAAAAGCATGGGAAATAGAGAAATAAAGCACTAGACCATAATCGGTTGACAACATTGAAACATTGCAAATTGCTTATGGGAAAGTAGTGAAGATTAGTAATGAGCTTGACTATGACACCAAGGAAGGAATAAGGGAAGTCCTCACTATATACTCAAAAGACTTTACCTCTCGGTCATCTGAAATAACTGGGGTAGATCCCCAAATTGCTTGTCATAGCTTAAACATTATACCAGGGGCAAAGCTAGTAATCCAAAAGAAGAGAACCTTTGCATATAAGAGGCAGAAGATAATCGCTGAGGAAACGAAGAAATTGTTAGAAGCCGAGTTTATCAGGGAAGTTACTCATCCAGAATGGGTGGCTAACAAGGTACTAGTCAAGAAATCGAGTGGAAAGTATAGGATATGTGTGGACTATACTGACCTTAATTGGGCATGGGCCTAAGGACAACTACCCATTGCCTACAATTGACCAACTCAGAGACTCCACTACTAACCACGGACTATATTATTTTATTGACACAGTGCAAGGATATCACCAGATACCAATTAAGGGGGAAGATCAGGAGAAAACATCATTCATCACCCACGAAGGACTTTACTGCTACAAGGTGATGCCCTTCAGACAAAAGAATGTCGGAGCAATATATCAGAGAATGATGAATTATATACTTTGGGACCAGATTGGGACAAATATGGAACTATATGTGGATGACATTATTATTAAGAGCAAGCATGTAGAATAACACTCAATGGATCTAAATCAAGTTCTCTAATTGTTAAGCGAGTCTAGGATCAAGCTAAATCTAGAAAAATGCATCTTTGGAGTCAAAACTAGCAAATTCCTAGGATACATGATGTCCCACAGAGGTATTAAAGCCGACCCAAAAAAAATGGAAGCCATTCTCAATATGAAAGCCCCAAAGAATATCCACGAGTTACAAAAGCTAAATGGCAGAATCATGGCTTTGGGATGTTTCATTTTATGCTTAGCCATATGGTGTCTACCACTATTCCAACCTTTAAAAAATTTCAAGAAATTTGTTTGGATTGTAGATTGCTAAGCGACCTTTGAAGATGTTAAAAATTTCCTATCCTCACCACCTCTACTCAGTAGGCCAGTCCTAGAGGAAGCACTGTACTTATATCTCTCGATAGGTCAAGAATGCATCACTTTGATGCTAGTAAGAAAATAAGAGAGCCAACAAAACTTGGTATATTACATCAGCAAAATACTTTGAGGATTCGAGGTTCGGTACCCAACATTGGCTAAGCTAGCCATGGTTGTTATCCACACATCCCAAAAGCTTCAATACTACTTCCAGGCTCATCCCATTATTGTTAGATCCCACTTCCTTTTGTAAAAAATTTTACAAAAGCCTGAGACTTCGGGTAGATTGGTTTAATGGTTAATATTACTTGGAGAATTCGACATCGATTATGAGCCCTGTCAGCAAGTGAAAGTCTAAGCGTTAGCATATTTCATTCAAGAAATGATGTTGGAGGACCTCATCATGACCAAGGCACCCGAATGGAAACTCTATGTTGACAGAGCATCCTTTACTCAAGGATCTGGTGTTGGAGTGATTCTCAAGGGACCACATAAAATCCACATCTGGTATACAGTTTGAATAAAGTATAACGTAACCAACAATATTGTTGAATATGAGGCACTCATCATAGGATTGAAGTTGGCTGTTGAAGTCAGAGCCGAACACCTCATAATACATTCAGACTCCCAACTAGTAGTAAACTAAGTTAATAAGACATTCTATATCAAGGATCCAAGCATTGATAGATATGCAGGGAAAGTCATGCAACTCTTAAAAAAGATCGAACAAGAAGGGGGACAATGGGAGATTATCTAGATACCTGGACACAAAAACTCTGAGGCTAACCTCCTGGCCAAATCAGCAGCTGAAGATAGTTAAGCGTTTAAAGGTATGGAATTCACCGAAGCACTGACAAAACCTAGTACCGAAGACCTTAATATCTTAGAAGTACGGGAAGTCTCAGAATAGATGTGATCGATAGTCCAATACCTGGAACACATAATGCTTCTAGAAGATAAATTGAAGGCTCAAAAATTGAAGATAAAGGCAGCTCACTACTCTATCCACCTCGAGGAGTTTTACAGGAAATCCCTTTCACACCTATGGTCCAAATGCGTATCCCTAGAGGAAGGAAATTATATACTCAGGGAAATCCATGAAGGAATTTGTGGAGCTCATGATTCCCATTACGCACTAATAAGGAAAGCGCTTCTTCAAGGATACTATTGGCCTACCATGTCTAATGATGCCTGAAAGTTAACTCAAGAATATCATAAGTGCCAACAATTCACTCATCTCAATCACAAGCCTTCCTACCCCCTGCATTTGATCGGCAGCCCGTGGCCCTTCGCCATATGGAGAATGGACATCTTGGGTCCCTTCCTGACCTCCACTTCACAAAAAAAGTTCTTAATTATGGCTATAGACCATTTCAATAAGTGGATAGAAGTGGAAGAAATTCCCACTATCACAAAAGCTTTGCTTCAACATTTATTCTGGAGAGAAATCATCTACAGATTTGGCCTAGCTCACATCGAGATCACGGACAACGGCAAGCAGTTTGATAATAAAAAGTTCAAAAGGTTCTACTCAAACTTGGAATAAAGCTTCGTTTCACCTCGGTAGCTCACCCATAAATAAATGGGCAAACAGAGGTCACCAATAGAACTATCATATAGGGATTAAAGAAGAGACTCGATGAGAAAAAGGAAAACTAGGTCGAAGAGCTTAACAATATAATTTGGGCTTATAGGACTAACCCCAGATCATCCATAAAGGAAACACCATTTAGACTAACTTATGGTATAGATGCGGTAATACCAGTAGAGATTGGTTCACCAAGTTACAGGATCAGCCATGGCTTTAATAAAAACATCAATAATATTGATGCTCAAATATATCTAGACCTATTAGAAGAAAGATAAGAGCGGACGTCAGCCACAGCTGAAGCATATAGGCAGAGGGTAGCACAGTATCATCTCTAGTGTAGTCACCCAAGACAGTTTAAAGTAGGCGATTAGGTACTCAGAAGGGTAGATATTGCCAAAGGTAACTCCAGCACTAGAGAACTGGGTCCAAATTGGGAAGGTCCCTATCAGATCTCAGAGCACTCATCTAAAAGGGCATACAAATTTAAAAACAGAGAAGGTAAAGAACTGCCATAATTTTATAACTTGGACTGCCTTTAAAAATACTACCAATAAATGCACTCGAAATGGTATTAAATAAAGTATTTATTCATTGAAGAAATAATCATCTTACAAAAGTTCAATTATAAAAAAAAAAAATTCTATTATACTAATTTTAAGTTCGAACCATCAGGCTCAGAGATGGAAGGGGAAACAACATTAGCAGCACTGATAAGCATAATAAGCTATGTAGAGGACCCTTTAACAGATCTAGAAACATCCCTTGCACAAAGGGAAGTTGCCTTTTGCTAAGAATCCTCTTTAGTAGCAATCTTTGCTAAGTCAGTCGGCATTATCTGATCCAGCTCTGCCATGTCTAGCTCTGGATTTTGTGAGAGCAGAATCCTCCTACATTCAGATATGTAGGCTTTAAGAAATCCTCCCACCATGCTCTGATAGGATCTTTTGTCATTTTCCCAAGATTTCTTGACCTCAAATAGCTTTTTCTCTAGATTTGCGATTTGAGAATCCTGCTCTTCAATCCTCTTGGTCAATTAACCCTGACTATACTCCAGATTAATAATTTTTTTCTAGCCCACCTTGGCCTCAGATTTTGCCTCTGCGTATTTTGTCTAGCAGAGCTCTAGTGCCACCTTTGCATTACCCAGTTTCTTCTTAAAATCAATGACTATTGCTCCAACCTCTATCTCCTTCAGGCTATATTGGTTTTTAAGGTAAAAATACTGGTCCTTTGCCAACAGCAAAGCCTGGGTCATCTGTGAAAAGGAAAAATTCACGTCGCTCACTCAATACAAGAAAATGTAAAAGTGATAGAGAAATGACATTCACTTACTTTTAGGGAATGATCGATCATTGAACTGAACAACTCATTTGGACCCTCCTCGGACCAGTACCGCATATCTGCTGGCAGCCTCAGCAACTCAGCATACTGATCTTGAACCTGGGCGTTCGAGACGCTCGGTGGCTTCACCTTATTCATGATCCAAGCCCTCATATCCGGACACTCGAACAGCCTTGGACGCTGGATGTATATCTCCTCATCCAACTCCTTGGCATTTGAGCCTTGGTCAGTCAGCAGTCTCTTACACTAACCTTCCCTGCCATAATGGGAAGATTCAACTACAGTTTTTTCTCTTTGGATTGACAGCCGCTTCCTCGGGGACTACAGGAACTTCAGGCTCTGAAGAGTGGGAGGAGATCCGTACTTCTTTTGGCCCTGCTGGTTCATTAGCTAGAGTGGATAAATTATAACTATATTAGATTTATAATATTAAATTACTATATAAATAAATAACACTTTTAATATATATTTAATAATTTATTTATTATAAAAAGTTTTAAAAAAATTTTATTCATGTGTGAAGTATATTATTATTTTCTAGTAAAATTAATATAGTAATTGAAAATAATTTAATTTCAAATAAAAGGAAAAAAAATGAATTATTTCAAATATTAATAAATATTTTTTAAGAAAACCGAAAATATGCTGACTGGGAAACGTGAATCACGTTCCACCAAATTTCGCTAGCACTCCTTTTCCAACATGATTGTTTAATTTTTTTTTTTTTAATTTCTTAATTCTTTTACTCACTACGGGTGGGCCAAAAAAATCCATTCACACTCCTATTTAATTTATTTTTATTTTCAAATTTTATAATTTTTTAGATTTGTTGCAATTTACTTCTTTTAAACAATTTATAATATATTTAATTTTATTTTAGTTTTAAATTTTATTATTGATATGCTCAAATTCTCCTTCTTCTTTTTTTGTTTTCTTTTATCTATAACAATTTAGTGTATAATATAACCTTATACTAAAACGTATATAGTTTGCCTATAATTTTTATTAGTTTTTACCTATATATTAAAAGTTTTAATTTAATTTATTTAATATTTCACAAATTTCAATAATCATTATATATAAATATTTAGCCCATCACATGAAACATAACTCATGTGAGACTTTTGAAGATTTAGAATTCAAATTAAGCTTACTGTCCCTTGACATAACGAATAATTAAGATTTACATTCGACTTAGTATTTAATTTTTACTACTATAAACAAGTGTATTCCTAAAATATCTATATAATTGTAACTAAGGAACTTATAATTGAGATATTAATTAATTTAAGTTTATTCTAATGTTCATAAAATTAGATTGTAAAATCAAATAATAACAAGTATGAAATAGCTTTAAAATAATTGAATTGATATTAATTGGTATTTCATCATAAAATAATAATATTAATCATTGAGTCATATAGTAAATTTATAATTTAAAAAATCATATTTGTAACTCAAATATATATATGATATCAAATTAAAAAAATTATAATTTATTAGGATGTTAAATCAACCAACCATTTTATCAATACTATCAATCTATTTTAAGTTTTAGTATTATTTTCATTTTCAAATTAATAATATTTTTAGATTTCTACAATAGATATATATTTTTTAATTTTTTAATATAGAAAATTTATATTAGCTATATTTATTTTTTTACATCTATTATAGAAACTTTGCTTTATAATGCATTAAAAAAAAAAAGGAAGAAACTGAATTATTTAATTTAGTTTTAAGGTTGTATAGACAAACAAATAAATTTAAAAGTTAAAGGTAAATAGTTGCGCCGACTATTGTTTAAAAAAAAAAAGTTGCACCGACAATATAAAATGCAAGACAAGCAAACAAAACGATGCATAGATTAAAAAAAAAACAAACAGTTTATGAAGGTGTTTTTTTTTTTTAATGAGCAGAACAGTTTATGCTGTTTTAAAAATAAGGATATTAATTTGCTTTAAAAAAATAAGGGTATGAATATTTGAAATTTATTAAATTATGACTATTTCGGTTGATTTGAATAAAAATGAATTTAAAAAATGGTTTATTCAAAGTACGCTACAATCTCCAAAAAAAAAAAATCTCTATGTAGTGGCCGTCACTTCTATGAGCTTTTGACAAGTATGCAAAAATGCAAAAAGAAAAGAGAAAATATCTTCATTTGTGCTGTACAAGATACCAGAACATGCAGTCGAATCCCTTCTCATCTTCCCAACACTAAAGTCAACTATAGATTCAGATTAGATGAAGCTTATGTCTATCAATTATTCACTACTTGTTAATTTGATTCTTGCATCCATATTAATATGTGGATTCAATAGTACCCCCCACCACCACCACTACTGCATTCTCAATCAAAGAAGCAACCATAGATGAACTTCAACTAGCTTTCAAGCAAAAACAACTAACATCCAGACAACTTGTGCAGTTCTACCTCAATGAAATCTCAAGGCTCAATCCCCTTCTCAGAGGAGTCATTGAAGTGAACCCTGATGCAGTTTTTCTTGCTGATAGGGCTGATCAAGAACGTGACGCTAAAGCACATGGATCTTTGCCTAGTTTGCATGGTATTCCTATTCTGCTCAAGGATAACATTGCCACCAAAGATAAGCTCAACACTACTGCTGGCTCGTATGCGTTGCTTGGCTCAGTAGTGCCGCGGGATGCAGGCGTTGTGGCTAAATTGAGGAAAGCTGGAGCCATTATATTAGGGAAGGCCAGTCTGAGTGAGTGGTCCTATTTTAGATCCAACCATATACCGAGTGGTTTTTGTGGAAGGAGTGGCCAAGGAAAGGTATGTCAAGACTCAAGAACAGACTTATTTTTTTTCAATGAAAATTGTTATTATTTTAATTAGCTTCATTTCGTGGTGCAGAATCCTTATGTTCTATCAGCAACAACTTGTGGGTCAAGCAGCGGGTCTGGCATATCTGTGGCAGCAAATTTAGCAGCAGTATCATTAGGGACTGAGACTGATGGCTCAATCTTATGTCCCTCCAGTGTTAACTCAGTTGTGGGTATTAAGCCAACCGTTGGTCTCACCAGTAGAAATGGGGTTGTTCCAATCTCCCCCAGACAGGATACTGTGGGGTAAGTGATTCCAAGTTTGCCCTTGTGACTTGCCACGGGCAAGATCCTTCATGTGTCTTTCAACAATTTTTCTTGCTTAATAGCCTTTTTTTCTTTCCTAGATACATGAGAAATGAATTAGCAATAAGCTTTTTTTTCTTTTTTATTTTTTTTTTTGGGTAAGAATTTCAGATTTTTAGGCTCTGGAGCTAAACAGAACATCCACTTATATTGGGACTTTATCAGACTTTGTTACCCTTCATCGACATGAATATTACGCAAAATTGAATGATTTTTAGACATAAATCTAATAAAGGAGTTGCCACAGGCCTATTTGCAGGACAGTAAGAGATGCAGTTTATGTCCTTGATGCTATAGTTGGATTTGATTACTATGATATTGCCACTAGAGCTGCAGCCAAGTTCATTCCAAAAGGTGGCTACAAGCAGTTTCTTAAGCCTGACGGCCTTAAAGGGAAGCGAGTGGGGATAGTGAGGAATCCATTCTTCAACCTCAACAATGATGCGGGGTCTGTCGTAGCTCGAGCTTTCGAGGGTCACCTTCACACTCTAAGGTGATGAGCCAAAATTTTCAATTACTAACTAATTAATCCACCAGTAAAATGCAGCAAGTACTGATATGCTTTTAACATGTTCTGTACAAAATTAGACTAAAAGGAGCACTTCTCATTGACCATTTAGAAATATCCGACATTAATGAGATCATAAATGTCACTGAAAGTGGAGAAGATTTTGCACTGTTGGCTGAGTTCAAGCCAGCGATTAACGCATACTTAAAACAGCTGGTGAAATCTCCAGTGCGTTCCTTAGCAGACCTCATCGCCTTCAACAAGAAGTTCTCTGAATTGGTATGTATACTACAAGCACAATATTTTAGCCAACACAAACAAATATAACAGCGTGGGTTGATTTTTTCTGGATGGTTCTACAGGAAAAGACCAAGGAATACGGCCAAAACATCTTCGAAAAATCTGAATCTTTGACAGGTGCTGATGCTGATAAGATACTGAAGATAGCACTGCCTAACTTAAAAAAACTTTCAAGAAATGGACTGGAGAAAATAGTAAAGCAACAGAGTCTAGATGCATTGGTGAGTCCTTTTGACATATTGAGGAGCTCGGATTTCTCATCTCTACTTGCAATTGGAGGATATCCAGGAATTAGTGTTCCTGGAGGCTATGACAGTAATGGAGTGCCTTTCGGCATTTGCTTTGGAGGAGTAAAGGGTTCTGAGCCAAAACTAATAGAGATTGCTTATGGCTTTGAGCAAGCTACTAAGATTCGGAAACCTCCTTCATTCAAGCATTGATTGCACTTCACTCTGTTCTTCGTGTTTCAGCATAATCCTTTAAATGTCTCGAGCTTGTGCAATTAATCACGACCCTATTGTGCTTTCAGTTTCAGATATTGAAGATTAACAATAACATCAATTGGATGCAATACTAAATCATTTATATCTTGTAGTACATGACATCAAAGGATTTAATCTCCAACCTTCAACTTATTTTATAAGATTTTCATGCACAGATAAGCTATGCAACAATAACAAGCCTCCTCAAAAATATTATGCAAAGCCAAAGTTTCAGCACTAGTCTAATGGTAAAATCTCCTTTCATAGCACTAAAAAGTAACGAATTTAATTCATTACCACTCAGGGATGAAACTCCCCTCCTACTATGTAGTATGGAGATGGGAAAACAACATTTACAAAATTTATAAAAAAACGAAACACCAGGATAAATTTATAAATATTAATATAGGAGTCAATTTATAAATATAAATGATTATGGAGATCAATTTATATGTATAAATTCAATTCAATTCAAAATCTATTTTTCATGACTAGTACTATTCATTATCATAAATTATAATTTTAAAATACAAAAAATAATATGATAACCATATTTACAAATACAAAACTATTTTACAACTCAAACATCAATTAGTTTTCATGTTATCCTATGATCATAAATATATAATTAACATTATTAATACAAATTTTGACTAACAAATTACCTATTTTCCATTTTATTATACTCAAAATTCAACTAAAAAAATCATATACTCATTAGTAAAATCAAAATATAAAGACTCCACTCACAATATTTATGAGCAATTTCATAGGTCAATTTACAAAATTTTCTATTTTATTACTATTCTTATGTCTAATGTTCTATTGACATATTGTATATTGTATGAAAATGAAAATATGAGGGAAAAATATATATTAAAATATAGGATATATAAATAAATATATAAATATAATTTTTATACATAAATCTTGAAAAATTAATCTTTTCAATCAATTAATGTATAATTATAAATTATTTTATTTTGATTCTTATTTGGGCAAAAAAATTTTAAAAAATGCTTTTTTTTTTTTAATAGTTGAAATGGGTGTCTAAGTTAAATCCAAGTTTCTTAAATTTTCAAAGCTATCCCAAAACATTTATAAGAAATTTTCTAAAGTTTTGGATGCGAAAAATGTCTACTAATGCAAGTTTTCTTACATGATTAAATTCTTATATATATATATATATATATATATATATATATATATATATATTATATATATATATATATATATATATATATATATATAAGAATTTAATCATGTAAGAAAACTTGCATTAGTAGACATTAGTATATATATAAAAGTAGAAAAAAAATATCTTATAGTTTCAACTAGCTAGGGGTGTCAAAATGAATAATGACACATTGTATAAATTATTAAATAATAATAGCCCAAATTGTATAAATTATTAAATTAATTTTGAAATTTGCAATGTTAATAAATATTTTATTAAATTGTTATATTATGGTTATTTTGTGCAATTAAATTAAATTCAAGTGTTATTAATTATTTTATTATATTATGGTATTAATATTAAATTGAAATTTAAAACTTAAATTTGTGGTTATATATTATTTAATAATAATAATGTTATTATTATTTGTGAATAGTGTTAATTTAGTGTATTTAATATATTTTAATATTATGTGGTGAATTTAATTAGAAAAGTAAATATTTAAATTAAAAATATTATTTTTATTTTATTTTGTCTTTTTCTCATTTTTAATATAAAAAAAAAAAGTATATAAACCAATTTTTTTTTCCTTTCCCCCTCTTTCTTTCCTTCCTTCCCCTTTCCTTCTCCCTTTCCTTTCTTCTTTCTTTCTTCTTCTCTATGTTTTGTAGAACACAACACACCACCAGCTCCTACCATCGCCTGACTGCCTAGCAACATCACCATCACCATTGTCACTCCCTAGCTTGCCACCACCACCTATCCTTCCTCCTCTTGTCGTCATTCTTCCCTCTCCCTCTTGTTCTTCTCGACATCGACAACTTTAGTGGCACGCTGGTGACGTCTAAGGTCAAGGTTGGTGTCCATCGAAAGCTTGTTCCTTGGGCTTCTTTTTTCCTAAGGCAATTCGTCCAATTAATCTTGAATTTAGCTTTAATTTTGTAGATTTCAATTTAGGGTTCATAATTTTATTTATTGATTTTGTGTTCAATTGGTTTGATTCTTGTTAAGTTGACTTTAGATTACTTAAATTGAAGTTATAAGCTTTCAAAAAATGTGTTTAAATTAGATTTTGGAGATAGTTGAATTTTGAGCACTATTCTAAGCTCGGTTACTGTTCATGGGGACTATCCTAACTCGAAAATGCATTTTATTTTTAATAAATTTTAGTAGTTATTTTAAGCATGTTTTATTAAGGAAGTTTATTTAAATTATGCTTTGATTATTTATTATACATTTTTGAATGTTTATGTAAAATTTGAATTTTTGGAAAAAATATTATAAATTAGTAAATTTTGTATTTTAATTGAAATTATTGTTAATTATTATGTTTTGGATAATGTTTGAGTAATAAATAGTATTAAAATAATTTTTATTAATTATTTACTATGTTTAGCTAATTAATAATAATTTCTGGAAATATATTCAAATAATAATTTTATCAATTATTTTTATGATCAAATGGATTTTTAGCTATTTTATTATATATTTGGGCAATTTAAATAATTATCGGTAATTTATGCTATTTGATTTCGAATATTTGAAAAATGGATTTTTATTAATATTATTTAATTATATTTGAAATTTTATTAATTATTTTGAAAATAAGTAATTTTTAATGTTTTCATTATTTAAATAAGTTGAATTGTGATATTTTATTTATTTTTATGGAATTTAGTGATTTTTAATATTTATTATCATATTATTGATTTTTGTATATATTGGTGCTCGGTTGGGCAATTTTTGTAGTTTGGAGGTCCAACCCGAGAAGTTTAGCATTTTGCGTATTTGGAGTGTGTTTGCATGTAGGATCGGCTTTACTTTTAATAGAGAGATATTCATTTTACATAGGAGACTCTGTAAAATTTTCAATAAAATTCTTGTAAAATGTGACATTGAATCGATCATAAGTTTTGAATTTTTTGCTGAGTCGTGTCCTAGATCGAGTTGTTCTTCAAAAATTCTAGATGTATAAAATTAGGAGTTTAATTCTAATATATTATTATTATTATTATTATTTAGTTTTCTATAGTTCCACCAAGACCGAGATCTACAGGACTAGGTCAGTCTAGTCTTTTTATAGGAGCGCACAATTGTGAGTTATTATTATATATATGCATTGCATGTAGAGAAATTATTGACATCTATGTTTTTAATAAAATATGAATTTCATTATGTCATGTTGCATTAAATGTTAATTGTTACTGTTAATATATATATATTTGTTTGTTTCATATATATATAAAGTTGAATATTTATTTGTATAAATTAGATGACTTACATATTTAATATGATTTTATTTATTTAATTTTTTTGATAAAATATTTTGGAGGATATCAGTAGAACATGCTACCTAATGGGCTATACTAGGACTATGTGCACACCAGTACATTAAAATGTTAGGGTTGATGCTATGAAATTTATTAAAGTGAGATTTGAATAATTGATTATTGAGATTTTTGGTGAGTGAGAGGTGTGATTGAGGAAGCTTGGTTGACCTAGTGTCTCAGGGTCAATCACGCCAATAGTGAGTTGTGGGAGCTTAGTTAACTTTGTGTCTTGATGCTAGTCTGCTATCCAAAAATTGAGAATATAAATATTTTGGAATTAAGTGAGCCTGTTGGCTAGTGAGATTCAGTGATTGAGGTTGCGGAATATTTTAAGGTTATGCTTCGATCCTTTATCCAAAAAATTTTCTGCATTTATTATTATAAAAAGTGGATTTTTAGCATCTGTATAAAATGTATGTATATATAAATAAATATATTATTATATTTCTGCTTGATTGTATATGTCTTTAGATTACTGTATATATATTATAATAATTCACTAAATGAGGTCTAACTCCCCTTAATATTTTTTTAAGATCTTCTACTTCAGACTTTTATAGTAGAACTCTTTGTTGGACTTTTTCTTCTCCGACTGATTTATGTAAATACTGAACCGTCATTTTCTTGTATTTTAATAAACGCTGCAGTAGTAGTGTATCTTGTTGTAGTAGTTGTATTTTACTAGACAGTGTTCCTGTATTTGAATATTGCATGAAGATATTTTTATTTTGTTATGATATAAGGATTTATTTTATAATAGTGAAAGTTTTAATTTTGATGTATTTTTATATTATGTTTGTATGTGTTCTTATTTTAAGGCTTGCTACGGGTTTCCCGTTCCCTAACATCGATCATAACTCCTCGATTTGGGTCTTGACAAAGTTGGTATCATAGCCTAGGTTTTAGTGTTGTGGACCTAGGTTATTAGAGTTGTGTTTTCTTTGAAACTACTATAGTAAATTAGGTTCAACTATGTCTTCGATAAGTTTTCCTTGTTTAGGATGTCTGTTAGTCATTTATTTATTATCTATTTTATCTGAATTTCATTGGTTTTTGTCTTTGTAAAATGAGGAGGTGAGTAAGTGTCACTCCACCGGTCATTGAGGCTGAGGATGATAAGTCTTTTTAGGATGAAGTTTTACCTCCGAAGCCACTAGTTAGGCACAAAGGTAAAGGTAAACCTTGAAGAGCGGTAGGTCACCATAGGCAGAGAGAGCTATAGGATAAGGAACCTATAGAGTAAGAGTATAAGGAAGTTGTTATACCTTTAGTTGTATCATAGATGTATCCTATTTAGCAGTAGAGCATGTCTGACCCTAAGGCAGCCTTATTTTACACCAGAGTCAACAAGATATCATTTGACAGGACTACAAATCCTTTGGATTTCCTACATGCCATTGAGACAAGGACTCAGACTACTCACACCGAGTACTAAAGGATCATGATCATTGAGTTGTTTATTGAGGGACTAGCCCTGGATTGGTTTGTTCAAGTCATCCAGCACATATGATGACATTCACCTAGGCTCAGTTTCGAGAGAGATTTATGAGACATTTCTACCCATAGCTTATGTGGATGAGCTATAGACTTCGATTGATGGGTATTACTAGAGGTGACAGGTTGATAGAGGAGTACACCAGAGAGTTCTTCAGACTAGGTCGGTATGTAGAGGACCAAATTAGAGATCAGTACTTTGCAGTTACTACATACGTCACTAGACTGGGTTCTGCATTCATTGGGATGCCTACTGCAGGCCTAGCTCTTGATTCTATGATAGAGTTTGGCAAAGAGATAGACCTTAGATTGGTCAGGCAAGGAGTTATGCCTAATTATTATCAATTGGGAGGTGTCCAGGCATGAGGAACTCATAACACCCAGTACACCACATTTTAGATTGGCTTTAGCAGTCGATAAAGAGGATCTTATTAACAGGGCCAGAGACCTCAGTAGAGAGTCCACAAGGGTAGTAAACATGGTCATGGTGGACCATACAGACCTGTTAGATTCTGTTTAGGTGCTACCAATAGTAGTAGTAGCCAGAGTTCTGGTTATGGTAGCACGGGATCAGTAACCAGTGCTTGTTATATGTGTGGGAGAGTCCATTAGGGATTGTGCTATATGGCTCCTGGAGCTTATTTTAAATGCAGAAAAATGAGGCACTTTGCCAAAGTGTGTCTTTATTCTAGCTATCAACAACAGTTTTCGCAGCAGTCGATTACCAGCGTAGCTCCAGCTCCCTATCAGTTACCTCTAGCTCAGTATTTGAGTACATCATAGTTTATAGCCCAACAGGGGTGTGGAAAAGGTGGCAGAGGTAGTGTGAGCGGCTTTGGTCAGGCTTTCACTAGCTAAAAGGGAGGTCGAGGTCAGGCCAGAGTTTTCACCCTCACCCAAGAGGATGATAAGGCATCCAACACCGTTGTTACAGGTATACTTCCAGTTTGTTACTTCGATGCTAAAGTCCTAATTGATCTAGGTGCCACACATTCTTTTGTGTCCCCTATTTTTGCTTCAAATTCGTGTTGGCAAGCTTCAAGGATGGCATTTTCTTTATATGTTGTCACTCCTCTAAGTGATTCATTAGACATCAACGTTGTTCTTTTTGGATGTCCGGTGTTAATGAGAGGCATAGAATTTTCAGGGGAATTGGTGTTATTAGATATAATGGAGTTTGATGTGAGACTTGGTATGGATTAGTTATCTCAGCACTATGCCATTATTGATTATCAGAGTAAAGAGGTGATTTTTAGAATTTTAGATGAAGAAGAGTTTAAGTTTGTGGGTGACAAAAGTTTTGCACCTTAAAATATTATCTCCACTGTCATGACTAAGAAGATGCTAAAAAAAGGTTGTAAGGGATACTTAGCACTAGTCAGGGATACTTCAGTGGAGAATATATCTATCATAGATGTTTCGGTAGCTTATGAGTTTCCTGTTATTTTTCTTGATGAGTTGTCAGGCTTACCACCTCATAGAGAGATCGAATTCTATATAGATGTGGTCCCAAGCACAGTTTCTATTTCGATGTCGCCCTACAGAATGACTCCTACAAAGTTAAAGGAATTGAAGGAGTAGTTTTAAGATTTATTGGACAAGGGTTTTATTAGACCTAGTATTTCTCCTTAAAGTGCACCAATCCTGTTTATGAAGAAGAAGGATGGTACACTAAAACTGTGCATTGATTATAGAGAGTTGAATAAGGTGACAATAAAGAGCAAGCATCCTCTTTCGAGGATAAATTATTTATTTAATCAACTTCAAGATGCAAAATTCTTTTTCCAAGATTGATTTGAGGTTGGGCTCTTATCAATTGTGGATCAGTGAAGCTGATGTTCCTAAAACAGCATTCCACACTCGATATGGTCACTATAAGTTTCTAGTGATGTCCTTCAGGTTAACTAATACACTAGCTGCTTTCATGGATCTGATGAATAGGGTGTTCATATCATTTGTGGATCAATTTGTATTAGTATTCATTAATGATGAGGATAGTACTACAGACATTGAGAGAACATCAGCTTTATGCTAAATTCTCGAAGTGTGATTTCTGGATGGAGAGTCTTGCATTCCTTGGACACGTGGTGTCTAAAGATGGTATTCAGGTTAATCCATAAAAGATTAAAGCAATGTCTGAATGGCCTAAATCGACAACAATCATTGAGATTCAAAGTGTCTTGGGTTTGACTAGGTACTATAAGAGATTTTTACAAGATTTCTCAAGAATTGCAGCACTTATGACTCACCTAACTCAGAAGAATGTGAAGTTCATATGGTCAGATGCTTGTCATAATAGTTTTTAATTACTAAAGGATAAGTTAATCATAGCTCTAGTTCTGACTTTGCCAAATGGAGAAGACAAGTCATTATGTATTATGATGCTTCCAGAGTCAGCCTAGGTTGTGTGTTGATCCAGAATGGTAGGGTGATAATTTATGCTTCGAGGTAATTGAATAAGCATGAATAGAATTATCCTACTCATGACTTAGAGATGGCTTCAGTGATCTTTGCTCTCAAGATATAAAGACATTATTTGTAGGGATTGACTTGTGAGATTTTCACATATCATAAGAGTTTGAAGTACATTTTCCAACATAGAGATCTAAACTTAAGGCAAAGGAGATGGTTATAATTGCCGAAGGATTATAATTGTGATATCCTATACCATTCAGGCAAGGCTAATGGGTCAGCAGATGATTTGAGTAGGAAGTCCTCGGGTAGTTTTGCTTACATTAGGGTAGAGAAGAGACATTTGATCCAAGAGTTACATGAGTTAATGGATCAAGGTTTAATGATGAAGATAAGCATATCAGGAGGACTGTTAGCTTAGTTCAAAGTCGTATCAGTGTTGAGAGATAGAATTAAAGCAACTCAGAGCTGAGATCCTATTTTGGTAGAGCTTGAGGAGAATGTTCATCAAGGGAATTTCACTAATTTTATACTTAATAATGAAGGTGTTTTATAGATCAGTGGTAGATTATGTGTTCCTAATATGGATAATTTGAGAGAAGAGATCTTAGAAGAAGTGCATTATATAGTTTACAATGTACATCAAAGTGTTACTAAGATGTACCATAATATCAACGTTTTGTACTAGTGGGATGGATTGAAAAAGGATGTAACTGATTATGTTTCTAAGTGCTTGACATGTTAGTAGGTGAAAGCGGAGCATCAGAAGAAGCCTTCTAGAAAGCTTCAACCTCTTCCTATTCCTGAGTGGAAGTGGGAGAGAATTACTATAGATTTTGTGATAGGGTTACCTCATTCAAAGGATGCATACGATTCCATCTAGGTGATTGTGGACTTGTTAACAAAATTACCTCACTTCTTACTAGTTAAAGCTACTTATTCTGTAGGTAAGTTGGCTAAGCTATATGTTAAACATATTGTGTGCCTTAATAGAGTACCTATTTCCATTGTATTTCATAGAGGTTTAGTTTTTACCTCTCAATTTTGGTAGAAGTTATAGGAAGTAATGGGCACCAGTCTTGATTTCAGTACAACTTTTCACTCTTAGATAGATGGTCAATTTGAGAGGACAATCCATACATTTGAGGATATATTGGGGATATGTGTAATAGATCTTGGAGGTAGTTGGGATGATAATTTGCCACTGGTAGAGTTTACTTACAATAATAGTCATCATAGCAGTATTAAAATGGCACTATATGAAGTTTTATATGGAAGGAAGTGTATATCTCTTTTATGTTAAGATAAGAATGGAGAGAGAGAGAGTTTATTAGACTTGAGATTATCTAAGATGCAATTAAGAAAGTTGCTTTAATTAGAAGAAAATTACAAACTGCAGTTAGCAAACAGAAGAGCTATGCAGATCTGAAGCATAAGGATGTGGAGCTTCAGTTTGGAGATTATGTGTTTCTAAAGGTTTCACCGATGAAGGGTGTGATGAGATTTAGTAAAAAAAGGGAAGTTAGCACCGAGATACATTAGACCATTCTAGATTATGGACAGAGTGGGCATGGTTGCATATGTGCAGAGTGGACAGAGTTGGCTTTGCCTCAATCTCCTATATATTCATCCCTAGAGTGTGGAAGTGAATGAAGATCTGACATATGTGGAAGAGCTAGTTGTGATAATGGATTATGAAGTTTGTAAGTTACGTTCGAAGCAGATCTCGATGATCAAGGTATTGTGGAGAAGTAATAACATGGAGAAGCACACATAGGAGATTGAGGTTGAGATGCGGGTGGCCTATCCTTACCTTTTTCCTCGATGAATTCTTGTATTATGCTCTTTTTATTTGAAGTTCAAGGATGAATATTTGTAAGGGGGAATATTGTTATAACCCCAATTTTATAAATTATTAAATTAATTTTGAGATTTGCAGTATTAATAAATATTTTATTAAATTGTTATATTATGGTTATTTTTTGCAATTAAATTAAATTAAATTCAAGTGTTATTAATTATTTTATTATATTATGGTATTAATATTAAATTGAAACTTAAAACTCAAATTTGTGGTTATATATTATTTAATAATAATAATAATAATAATAATAATAATAATAATAATAATAATATTATTATTATTATTATTATTATTATTATTATTATTATTATTTGTGAATAGTATTAATTTAGTGTATTTAATGTATTTTTATATTTATGTAGTGAATTTAATTAGAAAAGTTAACATTTAAATTAAAAATATTATTTTTTTATTATTTTGTCTTTTTCTCATTTTTAATATATATAAAAAAAGTATATAAACCAAATTTTTTTCCTTTTCCCCTCTTTCTTTCTTTCCTTCCCCTTTATTCTCCCTTTCCTTTCTTCTTTCTTCTTTCTTTCTTCTTCTCTATGTTTTATAGAACACAACACGCCACCAACTCCTACTACCACATAACTACTTGGTAGCGTCACCATCGCCATCGTCACTCCCTAGCTCACCACCACCACCTATCCTTCCTCCTCCCCCCCGCTATTCTTCCCTCTCCCTCTTATTCTTCTCGGCACCAAAAACTTTGGAGGCATGTTGACGACCTCTGGGTCAAGGTTGGTGTTGATCGAAAGCTTGTTCCTTGGGCTTCATTTCCCCTAAGGTAATTCGTCCAATTAATCTGGAATTCAGCTTCAATTTTGTAGATTTCAATCTAGGGTTCATAATATTATTTGCTGATTTTGTGTTCAATTAGCTTGCTTCTTGTTAAATTGACTTTAGATTAGTTAAATTGAAGTTGTAAGCTTTCCAAAAATGTATTTAAATTAGATTTTGGAGATAGTTGAATTTTAAGCACTATTCCGAGTTCAGTTACTATTCACAATGACTGTTTTAACTTGAAAAATGTATTTTATATTTAATAAATTCTACTAGTCATTTTAAGAATGTTTTGTTGAGGAAGTTTACTGAAATTATGTTCTGATTATTTATTATAAATTTTTGAATGTTTAGGTAAAAATTGAATTTTTGGAAAAATTATTATAAATTAGTAAATTTTGTATTTTAATTGAAATTATTGTTAATTATTATGTTTTGGATAATTTTTTAGTAATAAATAGTATTAAAATAATTTTTATGAATTATTTACTATTTTTAGCTAATTAATAATAATTTCCAGAAATATATTCAAATAATAATTTTATCAATTATTTTTGTGATTAAATGGATTTTTAGCTATTTTATTATATATTTGGGTAATTTAAATAATTATCATTAATTTATGCTATTTGATTTCAAATATTTAAAAAAATGAATTTTTATTAATATTATTTAATTATATTTGAGATTTTATTAATTATTTTGAAAATAAGTATCTTTAATGTTTTTATTATATAAATAAGTTGAATTGTGGTATTTTATTTATTTTTATGGGTTTTAGTGATTTTTAATATTTATTATTATATTATTAATTTTTATGTATAATGGTGCTCGGTTGGACAATTTTTGTAGTTTGGGAGTCCAACCCGAGAAGTTGAGCATTTTGTGTATTTGAGGTATGTTTGTGTGTAGGATCGGCTCTACTTTTAATAGAGAGACATCCATTTTACATAGGAGACTCTGCCAAATTTTTGATAGAATTCTCATAAAATGTGATATCAGGTCAGTCCTGAGTTTTAAAATTTTTGTGGAGTCGTGTCCTATATTGAGTTGTTCTTTAGAAATTCTATATGTCTAAAATTAGGAATTTAATTCTAATATATTATTATTATTATTTATTTTTCTATGGTTATGTCAAGATCGAGGGCTATAGGATCAAACCAGTCTAGTTTTTTTTAGAAGAGCGCACAACTATGAGTTATTTTTATATGTATGCATTACATGTAGAGAAATTATTAACATCTATGTTTTTAATACAATATGAATTTTATTATGCCACATTGTATTAAATATTAATTGTTACTATTAATATATTTGTATGTTTGTTGCATATATATATAAAGTTGAATATTTATTTGTATAAATTGGATGATTTACATATTTAATATAATTTCATTTATTTAATTATTTTTTATAAAATATTTCAGAGGATAGCAGTAGAACGTCCTACCTAATGGGTTACACTAGAATTGTGTGCGCACCAGTAAGTTAAATCTTAAGGTCGACGCTATGAAATTTATTGAAGTGAGATTTGAATAATTGATTATTGAGATTTGTGGTGAGTGAGAGGTGTGATTGCCAAAACTTGGTTGACTTAGTGTCTCAAGGCTAATCACATTGGGAGCTCAGTTGATTTAGTGTCTTGGGGCAATCTACTATCCAAAAATTGAGAAGTGAAATATGTTGGAATTAAGTGAGCATGTTGGCTAATGAGGTTCAGTGATTGATATTGCGAAATATTTTAGGGTTATGCTATGATCTTTCACCTAAATTTTTTTCTACATTTATTATTATAAAAAAGTGGATTTAAGCATCTGTATGAAATGTATTTATTTATAAATAAATATATATATTATTATATTGATGCTTAATTGTATATGCCTTTAGGTTGCATGTATATATATTATAATAATTCACTCAATGAGGTCTAACTCCCCATAATATTTTTTCAGGATTTTCTACTTCAAACATCTCTAGTATAACTCTTTGTCGGACTCTTTCCTCTTCGGCTGATTTATGTAAATACTGAACCGTCATTTCTCTTGTATTTTAGTAAACGCTGCAGTAGTAGTGTATCTTGTTGTATTGTACTAGACAATGTTCTTGTATTTGAATATTGTATGAAGATATTTTTATTATGTTAGGATATAAGGATTTATTTTATATTAATAAAAGTTTTAATTCTAAGGTATTTTTGTATTTTGTTTGCATGTATTTTTATTTTAAGGCTTATTACGGGTTTCGAATTCGAAATAATTCCCGTTCCCTAGCGCTAGTCATGACATGAACACCATTCACTTAACACGCAAAATTAGCAAATTAGGGTTGGGGTTAAATTAGTTTATGTCAAAACAGGATAACCCGTTTATGACACGGTTTAATCAAATTGTGTCTCGGGTTGACACATGAACTCTTTTACAACCCATTTAATTATACGTATCGTGTTGAGTAACGTCAATCTGACACAATCCATCAAAAATTCATATAGTTTATTATGATTTTAATTAATAAATTATTCATTTGTCGTAAATTTTTTTATAAAAGTAATATTTTTATAATTGTATTATGCAAATTGCTAAATTATAAACATTATTTTTAATTTTTTCATGAGAAATAATATTTTATCTATTATAAATGTTATAAAGGTTAAATGGGCCATGTTGAAATTTATGACCGGTATAATCCATTTAAATAAATGAGTTACATGTGTCATGTTAGTGTAACTCGTTTAATTTTTGTATCATGTTAAAGTTGAAATATTTAACATGATTGTTAAATAAGTCATGTTTGTGTTGACTGTAATAGTGTCAATGAAGTCGGTCAACTTGACACGAATACGACTACCCACCAACCCGTTTTGACACCACTAGTTTGAACCCTAATCACTTTTTAACTTATAGTTTCAACCTTAACAAATTGGTATGCTATGCAACAAACCATTTGTAAATAGAGGTAAATTTAAAAATGATGACGTGGTGAAGGGAATCTTAGTGATATCACTTTGAGAAAAAGAAGAAATATTTTGTGGTTTTATTTTTTGATTTGTGATATACCTTTATAGCAAATAAGTACTCTATTTTACAATATCAAAAAAATAACAAATTCATTTACATCATAAAAAATTATTAACAATGCATTAATAACATAAGTTTTTAACAAAATATCTGTGTATGACTTTGGCGTGTGTATTATAACTATGGTAAAATTATTGTTAATTTGTTATACATATTTTAATTTGATCAATTTAAAAATTAATAATTAATTTTATAGAAATTTATATATTTTTCAATCTAATTTTTTAAAATAAATTGATATATTTTTTAATCTAATTTATATAGTTAATCTAATTTTTATATATTTTTAATCTAATTTAAATATAATTTTTAATTTAATTTTAAGAATATTTAAAATTTAATTTTGTAAATTTGAAAAATTTAAAGAATTGTAACTTCATCAGTATAATGCACACACTAAAGTCATGAGCAAATATTTTGTTAAAAACTTATGTTATTAATAATTTTACAATAATTAATATTTAATTTTGTAAAATTAAGATAATTTTAGTAATATGATATACATTTAATTTTTTAAAAACATATTAATTCTACAAAATTAAATAGAAATTATTTCATAAATAAACCAAAAATCAAAAATATTATCAAAAGTCACATTGGCCAAAAATATTTTCAAAACTAACTTCTCTAATTTTTTTCTTTCAAATATGAACCACTTTTCTTTCCTCCCTTATTTTTAGGGTATTGTTTTCTTTTTCTTCCTTAATTTTTTTATCAACATTTTTTTATTGTCTTCATTTTTTTTTAGATATTTAAGGTATTGTCTTTTTTTTTTCAATAGTTTTTTTCAACATTTTTCTACTATCTTCATCTTTTTTTTCTTAATATTTTTTTGCTTAACGTTGATTTTACTGCTTTCATCTTTTTCTTTTCTCAATGTTTTTTATGTTCAACATTTTTTTTTCTATTTTTAAGGTACTCTCAATATTTTTTTGCTCAATAGTTTTTTAAGATATTGTCTTCATCTTTTTTTCCTCAATGTTTTCTTAACATTTGTTTCTCTTCAAAACGTTTTTTTTCAAATATGAACTAAACATATTCAATTGTTGTAAAAACAAGCAATAAATATCTTTAACTGTTGTAACAACAAGAAATACACAAAATTGTCCCCTTTTATATTCTTGAAGAATAAGGATTTTATTTTTTTTTTATTTTGATTTGTTTATTAAAATGTCTAACAAGTTTTTTTTTTTTTTAAAAATTATCTTAAATTTATTGATCATCAATATTAGGGGTGTCAAAATGAGTAATGACACACGAACATGATTTACTTAATACGCAAAATTAGCAAATTAGTTTTGAGGTTAAATGGGTTCGTATCAGAAATGGGTTAACCCATTTATCACATGCTTTAACCAGATCGTGTCGTGAGTTGACATGTGAACCCATTTATAACCCGTTAAATTATACATGTCAACCCGACACAACATGACCCATAAAAAATACATATAATTTATTATGATTTTAAATAGTAAATTACTCATTACTATAATTTTTATAGAAGTAATATTTTTATAATTGTATTATGAAAATTGCTATAATATAAACATTATTTAAAATTATTTTTGAAAAAATTATATTTTTGTATATTACAAATGTTATACATGTTGAATATTATGACATGTACAATATTATATTATGACATTATTAACTCATTTGAATAAATGGGTTAAATGTGTCCTATTCATGTAACCTGCTTAATATTTGTGTCATGTTTGGATTGATATTTTTTACACGATTAATAAATGGGTCATGTTCATGTTGACCCTAATCATGTAATTAAAGTGAGTCAACCTGACATGAACATAACCCACCAACCCATTTTAACACCCCAATATGTAACATGTTTATGATTCTTATTGTGTATTTGTAACATCCAAAAAAAACAAAACAAAACAAAAGAACAAAACAAAAACAACAAAAAACAACAACACTAACAAACAAAAAAGCAACAATAATGGAAAAAAAAAAGAAGTAACAACAATGAAAAATAAAAGCAACAAAAATCAACAATCGGAAAACAACAAAAAAAGAGATAGAAAAAAAATAAGAAACAACAACTGAAAGACAATAAACAACAAAAATATGTATTCTTTAAGTCAAAATTTCACGATCCAAATTAGGAGTCATGATCGACACTAGGGAACATGAATTCTTTCGAATTCGGAACCCATAACAACCATTAAAAATAAAAACACATGCAATGGTAATATAAAAGTACGCTAGAATTAAAACTTTATTTAATATAAAAGCAAATCTTTATATATAATACATAATAAAAATATTCATACTATATTCTGAAACAACAAAATCACAAACTAACACAACACACTACTACCACAATAACACTACTACTGCAGTTTTTAGAATACAACAAGAGTTCAGATCTAAAATTTACATAGTCTAGCTAGGGCTGAAGAAGACCGGCATAAAGTACTATTGGGGAGGTCTAAAGAGGTCTAAAGAGTTAGACTTCACTGAGTGAATTATTATAATATATATACATGCAACATAAAGTCATATACAATCAAGCATCTGTATAAATATAAACATACACAGACATTTCACACAGATGCAAAAGCCCATTTTTATATATATATTAAATGTAGAAAAAGTTTATTTAAGTGAAGGATCAAATAAAACCCTAAAATATTTGCAACCTCAATCATAAAACTCACTAGCCAACAAGCTTACTTAATTCTAAAATAATTCTCTTATTCCATTTTAGACAGTAGCCTAGTCTTGAGACATTAAGTCAACCGAGCTCTCGCAGTCTCACTATTAGTATGATTGGCCTCAAGACACTAGGTCAATTGAGCTTTTGCAATCACACTATTGAATCACTGTAATTCTCTATAAATGAATAATCAAAATTTCCTTAAATAAATCTCATAATGTCAAATCCTAAATCTAACACACTGGTATGTACATAGTCCTAATGCAGCTCACTAGGTAACACGTTCTACTGATATCCTTCAGATAAATCATATATTTATGGGAAATAATAAAATGCATAATTAAAATACAAATGACATTCATTTTAAAAGAATATACCACTTATATACTAAATATATCCCAAATATATACAAAAAATACACTAAAAATATTCCAAATATATATGCCACATATATACCAAAATATATCAGAAGTATACTAAAAATATACCAAATATATACATCGCATATATATCAAAATATACCAAAAATATGCTAAAAGTATACAAAAAAATATACTAAATCATTTACTAAAACAATTCATGTTTAAATGCATAATGAAAACATGGATGTTCTTAATCATTTATCCTATATGCAATGCATATATAAAATAGTAACTCATAGGTTTGCGCTCCTCTAGACAGACTTGATAGGGTTGCTTTGATATGCCTTGGTCTCGGCACAATTATAAAAAATAAATAATAATAACAGTATCAGAAAAAATCCCTAACTTTAAATGTCTAGGAATTCTGAAGGAAGACTCACTCCTTTAAAAACTCAAGATCGACTCGACATTACATTTTATAAGAATTCTACCAAAAATTTGGCAGAGTCTCCTCTGTAAAACGGATTTCTCTCTATTGAAAGTAGAGCCAATCTTGCAAGCAAACACACTTCTAATCACCAAACACTCAACACCTCGGGTTGGGATCCCGAACTATACAATTTCCTAATCGAGCATTACAATTTACAATAATCAATGAATAATAATAATAATATAATAAAAAATCATTAAAATCCCTAAACATCAATAATAAACCACAATATAATATATTTAAATAGCAAAAACATTAAAGCTAATTATTTTTCCAAATTAGTTAATAAAATCTCAAATATTTATATAATATTAATAAAAATCTAAATTTTCAATTATTCAAAATAAAATAGTAAAATTCACAAATAATTATTCAAATAGTTCAAATATGTAATAAAAATAGTTAAAAATTCATTTATTCACAAAAATAATAAATAAAATTATTATTTGAATATATTATCAGAAATTATTATTAATTAGTTAAAAATAGTAAATAATTCATAAAAATTATTTTAATACTTATTATTCCAAAATTATTCAAAAAATGTAATTTAACAATAACTTCAATAAAAGTACAAGGTTTACCCATTAATCCAAAAATTACATAATACTAAATATTTTCCAAAAATTAACCAAAATTACTATAATTTAGCAAAAATTTATTTTCTCATTTCCAAAGCTAATAATTTAAATTAACTATACAATTTAACATAATTTCAATAAAAAACATATAAAACACATAATTAATAAAAATCCATTTTAATTATCAAAAATACAATTTATGTACATAAATTAAATAAATTTAGAAAAATAAAATAAAAATATATTTGAGTAGCTAAAGATGTATATAACAACATTTCTAAAAGAAATTAACATGAATCAAACAAACTCAAGCTTAAAAAAATTTAAAAAAAAACCCTAAATGACATAAACTAAAACTTAAAGAAAGCTCACTAACCGGACGTCCTAGACTTGAAATGACTTGAGAAACCTTTAGCCCATGTCAAGAGGAGTTGAATGAGCCCTGTATCACGAGCTAAAACCACCGAAATCATGTCGGTGTTACTACACCCTCTCGGTTTCCGACGATGACAGGCATCCAGGTGGCAGCGGGAGGAAATAGGAAGGAGGGGAGGTGATGACGAGGTCCAAGGGTGGACGGTGGTGGCTGGTGGTGATGCTAGAGCTTTGGGTGGTTACTGGCAGAGACAAAAAATGGAGGAAAAGAAGAAGAAGAAAAAGAAGGAAGGTTGACCTAAAAAAAAAAACTTTTGACTCCTATATATATATATATATATATATATATATATATTGTAATAACCCTAGTTTTTAAATTATTTTATTTTAAAACAAGATATGTAGTGTTAATAAAATTTGAAGTTATATTTGATTATTATATTATTTTGTGATTAATATTCATTATTTAGTGTTTAATCAAATTTTCTACGTAAATATTTATTTTAAAGCTTATTATTTTAGATATTTATTTACATAAAATTTGTTACTTTAAGAATTATTTCAATGATCCTATTTAGGTAACGATGATATTGTTTATTATTGTTATTATTATTATTATTACAAGATTTTAACGTGTGTTATTTTGTATATATATATATATAAAATATAGTATTATGTATATATATACATTATGTAAAAGAAAAAGAAGAAGAAAAGCTTCCTTCTTCTTCTTCTTCCCCGTAACCCCCACCCCCCCCCCCCCACCGTCACTATCATGCTGATCAACCACCGTTGGAGTGCCTCACCATCGTCCAGCTACCTCTAGCCGTCCTCCTCGTCTCCTCCTTCCTTTCCAGCAAGCAGCAGACCGGCGGTGACTGAGAGAAGCTGAAACTGGAGCTCACTAGCGTTCTAGGTGATTCCAACCACTATGCTTCACGTTTCCTGTGCCGTTCGACTCCTAGAGCTCCGGTGAACTTGATTCCAGCCTTGGTTTAAGCTCTAACTCCTCCATTTTTGCTTTTTTTTTTATTTCTTTAATTCGGCCATTTAGGGTTTTGATATTTTTCAGGAGTTTTTAGTTGATTCATGGAAAATTCCTTCACAAAAGTTGTTCCCCTAGCTTAAGCTACATCCTTGAATTTTTATGTGATTTTTGTGAATTTTTGAATATTTTATTATTATTTTATTAATTTTCATAAATTAATTATATAAATTATGAAATTGTGATTTTTGGTGTTTTAATGTTAAATATACTATATTTTGATATTTTGAGGGTATTTATGGTATTTATTAATTTTTAATATATTTTACTATATTATTAAATTTGTGGTGAATTGTGGACCTTAGTTGGGGAATTTTTGTAGTTCAGGATCCCAACTGAGGGTTGTTTGAATTCTGAAATTAGAAGTGTATTTTTCTTACAGGACCTTTTTGTAGAGAGATATTCATTTTACAGAGGAGGCTCTGCTGAATTTTTGATAGAATTCTTGTAAAATGTGACATCCGGTCAAATTCCTATTCTATGTCTATTCGTATTTTGTAATTCTATATTGAGTCTCTAGAAGCCTAAGTTAGAGCTATTATAATTCGTGATCATTTTTATTGTTTAGTTGCACCAAGACCGAGATCTAGCGGACCAGTCTCGTGGAGCGCATCCCTATGAGTTATTATTATATATATACATTACGTTTAAGTTGCATGTTTTAGAATTATATGTTTTAAATGTATAATTTTGCATAACTGTTTTATTAAATGCTTAAGTATATTTAGGTATGTTTTTAGTATAATCTTGGTATATTTTAAAATAAATGCATGTTTTACTTTTGAATTATACCTAAATTATTTTTAAGTATGTTATTGGTTTAATTTAGTATATTTCATGATTTGTTTGAATTGATTTTACATATATATACTTGAAATATACTTAATTTATTTTTAGGTATATTTCTGGTATATATATGGATTATTTGATTATTTGATCATTTTGAATGCCATTTTACATTATTTATTTTCAAATGTATGCTTTATTTTTAAATGAAGGATATCGATAGAACATGCTTCCAGTGGGCAGCACTAAAACCGAGTACATATCAGTGCGATAAATTGTAAGTTGATTTACTAACTTATTTGTGAAAATTATGACGTAATTGATTTGATTGAGATGTGATGTGATTGATGGTGTGATTGCTGGAACTCAGTTGACTTAATGTCTCGGGGTCAGTCTACTGTCTAGTTAGATTAAGTGAATTTACTTGGAATTAAGTGAGCCAGTATGGCTAGAGTGTTTTCTATTGATATTTGAGTTTGCGATAACTTAGGGTTCAATTTAATCCTTTATAAAATGATGATATTTAGTATTAAATATAAAATGATCCTTAGCATCTGTGTGTACATGTCTGTATATATACCTATTATATATATATGATTGTTTGCATTTGTCATTTAGTAATGCGTGTATATATATTATAATAATTCACTCAGTGAGGTCTAACTCCCTTCTGTTGATAATTTTACAGGAGAGTCTTCTTCATCAGACCTTAATAGTAGACTTGTCCGCTGGATTTCTTCTGTCCTAGCTTTATTATGTAAATTATCTACTTAATTATTTATTATTGTATTCTAGAAAACTGTAGTAGTTGTATCTTTATTAGTCGAAAGTGGTACTCTATATTATATATGTTGATTTTAAATTCAGAGAGGCATGTCTCTGAATGTTTGTAATATCCCGTGTTTTTTAAAATATTTTTACACTGTACCGGGATATGCAGTGTTAATAATTTCTGTATTTTATATGATATTTTTATGAGTTAATATGTATTTAAAACCTATTTTAATTACTGTATATTATTTTCAGTGTTTTACGTAAAATTTTCCCGGGACTTGCATTTTCGGGGAAATTTTCACGTAAACAATTTATTATTAATTATTTTAAATGTATTTACGGACTTGCATGAACTCATGCGTATTTTTAAATTATTAAATAAAGCCGTGTGTGAATATTTATTTAATTAGGGTTTAATATATATAACCCTAATATTTTATTATTTATTTATTTATTTACTGTTATTTAATTATTTTATTTATTATTAAATTATTTTATTATTATTTTATTAATATTTAATTATTTTATTTTATTTTATTTTTCTTTTTCTTTTTTTTTCTTCTTTTTCTCTTTTCTTTTTCTTTTTCTTTTCTTTTTCTTTCTTTTCTTTTCCTTCTTTTTCTTTTTCTTCTTCTTCTTCTTCCCTTCTCTCCCGCGCGCCCGACCACCCACCTCACTCCTCACCGCTGCAACTTCCGATTTCCGACCGTCGGTGTGCCGCCAGGAGCTCCACCTTCCTCAGCCAGCCACTCCGCCGCCCCCAGCTCCCTTCCCCGGCGCCGGCAAGCCCTTTCTTCTCCATTTCCAGCCGAAGCTCCATTTCTTCATAACTTCCGATTCCGGCCACCGTTTTTGACACCGCCGATCTCTTTCTTCTCCTTGAGCTCCGGTGAGTGTGATTCTAGCTTTGGTTTGAGCTAAAATGGTCTAGAATTGCTTAGTTTTCGATTTGTCAATTTCGGCCTATTAGGGTTTTTGATTTTTTTGAGCTTCGAATTGGATGATTCATGGAAACTTCCTTCACAAATGTTGTTCCTAGTAGCTTAATCTTCATGTATGAATTTTTGTAGAATTTTTGGAGATTTTTTGGATTTTTGGGTATTTTTGAATATTTTAATATTTTTTTCTAATTTTCGGAAATTAATTATTTAAATTATGAAATTGGAGTTTATGGTTAAATTAGGTGTTGAAATGAATTATAGGAATTTATTTGGAATTTTTATGAATTTCTAAGTATTTATTTTGAATTATTGAAGTTTATGGAATTTTGGAAAAATTAGGTTAAATGTGTTTTTATTTGAATTTAATTGGTTAATTGAGTTTAATTATTAATATTATTGATGAATATGTTGAGAAAATTAATTTTGGATAATTGTATGATTTTTGGTGAATTTTTGAAGTAATTTAAGTATATTTATATATATAGGGATATTTTGGTAATTTTACCCTAAATTGTCTAAAAATGTAATTTAATTGGTTTTAATATTTATTTAAGGTATAAAAATGATTTCTACAAAATATTTGGTATTTTTAACTAATTAAAACTATTTTTCGTAAATTATTTTCAATTATATATAATATACGGTTTTTCTAATAAAATGAGTTTTAATCGGTTTTTATAGTGTTTCAAGGTCAATTATGTAATTTTTATTTATAAAATGTATTTCTGTGATTTAAGGATATTTTTGGTATATCTGGAATCATTCTGTGTTTGTGGACCCCGGTCGGTGGACTGTAGTTTGGAGTCCGACCGTGGGATTTTGATTGTGTTGAGCTTGTATTTCGAAGTGTGTTTCTTTGCAGGGTCGGCTCTACTCTTTTGAGTAGAGAGATGTCCGTTTTACAGGGGAGGTTCTGCCGGATTTTCGGTAGAATTCTCGTAAAACGTGATGTCCAGTCGAACCCTAATTCTGTTTTCGTATTTTAATACTCTAGATTGAATTCTAGGATTTCTATTAGGGTTACTCTGATATCGGTTATTTATTTCTTGTTTAGTTGCGCCGAGACCGAGGGCTAGTGGACCAGGCCCGTCGGACCTGTCTCGTGGAGCGCATTAGGTGAGTTACTATATTATATATATATGCTTAGGATGCATGATTTAGAAATGCATGTTTTATGTTGACTAAATATGCATAAATAATTTGATTATTTCTTAAGTTTATATTAAGTATATTTTCGGTTTATTTTTGGTATATAATAAATTATATGCATGTTTTGTGAATAAAATATATTTAAAATGTTTTTAAATATATTTCCAGCTTAAGTTATAATTTGATGGGATTCATTTGACATATATATACTTGAAATATACCTGGGTTACTTTTGGTATATTTTCGGTATATATATGGTTTATATTGTTATTTTATTTAAATTCATGCATCATTTATTGTGAATGAATGTTTTATATTTAATGATGAAGGATATCAATAGAACGTGCTACCTAGTGGGCAGCACTAGGACCGAGTACGTACCGGTACGCCTATAGCTTTAGGCTATATTACTAACTATTTGTGGATATTAATTTGATATGATTATTTGATGTGTGAGATGTGATTTGGGTATGATTGCTGGAGCTCGGTTGACCAAGTGTCTCGGGGCCAATCACACTGGCAGTTAGACTGCTGGAGCTCGGTTGACTTAGTGTCTCGGGGCCAGTCTACTGTCCAAATGGATTAAGTGGATATATTGGAATAAGTGAGCCTGTATGGCCAGAGTGTTGTTTAACACTATTTTCTGAGGTTGCGATATTCTAGGGTTCTATGTGATCCTTCATAAAAGATGATTTTCAGATAAAATATATAAAATGATTTTTATTGCATCTGTGTGCAATTGCCTGTATATATACATATTATATATATACTGTTGACTGTATGCATTACCACTTAGTGTGTATGTATATATATTATAGTAATTCACTCAGTGAGGTCTGACTCCCCTCCGTTGACTATTTTTTAGGAGAGTCAACTTCCTCAGACCTCAGTAGCAGGTCGATACGCCGGATTTCTTCCGCCCCGGCTTCTTTATGTAAATTGTCTACTTGAGTCTTATTTATTTTATCTAGACACTGCAGTAGTTGTGAATTAAAGTGTTGGATTTCATGTATTTTATTTTAAGGAGATGTATTATGTTGAAACCAGATTTGTATTAAAGATTATATATATGTGATGAGATGAGTTTTGAATTTAATCCAGTTGATATGGATGATATTATGATATTATGATTTTATTTTCCGCTGCATATTATACTGTTACTGTTATTATGGCATGCTTTATTTTATTTTTAGGCTTGCTACGGGTTCCGGATTCGAAAGAATTCCCGTTCCCTAGCGCCGGTCATGGCCCCTGTTTTGAGTCGTGACAATGTTGTATTAAAATATTTTATTTTATGATATGAGGAGATTATTTAGTACATAATTATTAAGTTTTAAATTCTGATGTATTTTTATTTATTTTATTTTAATTATTGTTTGTTTTTATTATTTTAAAGCTTGCTATAAGTTTTGGATTCGAAAGAATACCCGTTCCTTAGCGCTAGTGATGGCCCCTAGTTTGGGTCATGACAAAGTTGGTATCAGAGTGGAGTTTTTTATCAGGACCTTAGTTGTTGAGTTGTGGTCCTAGTTTTCAATGTTGTGTTGATATGTATTGATATGCATTCCTTGATTTAGTTTTCTGTGTTACTAATAGTTATTTATTTTTTCTAAATCCTTCTATTTGTCTTTTCAGTATGAGGATGTGAGCACGTGTCGCTCTACCGATCGTTGATGCCGAGGATGATAAGTCTTTCTACGATGAGGTTTTACCTCTTGAGCTGCCAGCTAGGTGCAGAGGTCGTGGCAGAGGTGGACCTTGAGGAGTAGCAGGTCACCGTAGACAGAAAGAGCTACAGGATAAGGAACTTGTAGAGCCTAAGTACGAGGATATTCTAGTACCTCCTATTGCACTACATGTTCAGCCTGCCTATCAGCAGGGTATGTCTGACCCTGAGGCAGTCCTGTTCTATGCCATAGTCGGTAGAATCGCATTTGATGGGACGTCTGATCCATTGGATTTTCTGCATGCAATCGAGACAAGGACTCAGACTACTCACATTGAGTACTAGCGGATTATGATAGTCGAGCTGTTAGTGGAGGGACCAGCCTTAGACTGGTTTATTCAGATGATTTAGCCATACATGATGACGATGACCTGGGCTCAATTCAGAGAGCGATTTATGAGGAGATTCTGCCTAAAGCCACTTTATATAAGCTACAAACTCTGACTAACTAGTATTACCTAAGGTGAAAGATATGTTGAGGACTATGCCAGAGAGTTCCTTTGACTTACATAATATTCATATTTCCAACAAGTTGTTATGTCATGTATTTATATTATTTGATTGGTGAATCAACAATTATTGCTATTATGCAATTTAATCTCATAATTTTATCACCAGTTAAATTGTCCACAATAATCTATACAATTAGACATTTAAATACCAAATGCTTGAAAATAGGGGTATAATCGGACCAAGCTTTAGTTAGCTCGGGCTTGGTTCGTTTATAAATGAGCCAAGGTCACTATCCTACATGATGTTCACGAACTGTTTACAAGATTAAATGAGTCTAAAAAATTTTAAAAAAATATATAAAATATAAATTAAAATTATACATTCAAAATTAAAAATAAATTATTTATTAAATAAATTACAATATATTTAATAAAATTATGATTTTATTGTAATAATATATATTTTTACAATAGAATTTATATATATTATATATTTAAAATTAAATTACTAAATATTAAAATTACTAGTTAGCTTATGAACTTTTATTCGAATTTATTTGCGAGATTTGTATAGTTTGACTTTAACTTGTTTAATAGATGAACTTTAATATACGAGTTTGAATAAACTTTTATTGAGCCGAACATCAAATTACTTCTGAATGGCTTGACACATTTATACCCCTACTTAAAAAAACTTGTTGATCTTTCAAACAATAATAACAGTTCTATAACTCCACATCTAATAATAACTGTCACATATGGAGAGTGACATAATTATTTTAAGTACATATATTTAACAAGTATATCATGTTCTCCCACTACTAAGCGGTGGACCTAAAACTTCAAATTGGCCTACTACTAAGTCGTGGACCTCAAACTTTAAATTGGCCTATAGATCTTGAACATATTTGTTCTTGCTTTTAACAATTCAATCTGTCATTAGAAATCAAAATTAAAAAATTTTATAATTATCATTTTTAGATATATTTCAGTTATATTATTATAACTATCATTTTTATATATTTTCATTAAATTTAATGAAAAAGAGTTAAAGTTAAATTTAATTATTTCCATTATTTAATTATCAGCTAAAACTAAGAAACTTAATTAATTACTTTTAAATAAATAAAAATATTAATATTATAAATATTCAAAATCAATGCGGCATTGTCTAAATATAAATTTTACTAAAATTATAAAAATTATATTTTTAATGGGATTATAATATTAAATTAGTATATTAACTTTTTATTTTTTTAAAATTATTTATTGTGAAAATTGTAATAATTTCTTATTAACTTATGATTAATTACGGTTATAATATTTTTATTATAAAATTAATTTTAGAGTTAAGAACAATATTAATTATAAAAATATTGAAAAAAATTATATAATAAATTAAATAAAAATCTATTAAAATTGCAATGAATCTTTACTAATATTAAATTTATAATATTAAATTATTATTATATAAATAAATAACACTTTTAATATATATTTAATAATTTATTTATTATAAAAAATTTTAAATTTTTTTTATTAATGTGTGAAGCAGGTTATTGTTTTCTAATAGAATTAGTATAGTAATAGAAAATAAATTAATTTTAAATAAAAGAGAAAAAATATGAATTGTGTCAATATATTAATAATTATTTATTAACAAAAAAGGAAAATATGCTGACTGGGAAACGTGAATCACGTTCCACCAAATTTTGCTAGCACTCCTTTTGCAACATGATTGTTAATTTTTGTTTTAAAAAAATTTCTTAATTCTTTTACTTACTACGGTTGGGACAAAAAAATCCATTCACACTCATATCCATTTTTTTTATTTTCAGATTTTATAATTTGTTAATATAATGCAATATATTTTCTTTTAAACAATTTATAATATATTTAATTTAAGTTTTAAATTTTATTTTAGTGTTAAATTTTATTATTGATATGCTCAAATTCTCCTTTGTTTTTCTTTTATTTATAACAATTTAGTGTATACATGTCATGACCCAAATTGGGAGTCATAATCGGCGTTAGGGAACGAAAATTCCTTTCAATACGGAACCCGTAGCAAGCTTTAAAAATAAAAAGAATGCAATAAGTAAATAAAAATACACCAGACTTTAAATTTAAGTCAATATAAAAATAATACTTAATGTCATATCATAAAGTAAAAATATATTTCGATACAATATTTAGAGAAAGGTTTCACATTAAAATAACATTCTATAGATACAAAGTACTATTATTGCAGTTTTCTAAAATACAACAAAGTTCAAATAAATAATTTACATAATTTAAACCAAGGTTGAAGAAGTTCGGTGTAGAGGTCTAATACTGAGGTCTGATGATGAGAAATCTCTTGAAAAAATATATTGAGGGGAGTTAGACCTCACTGAGTGAATTATTATAATATATATACATGCAATCTAAGTCATATACAGTCATACATTAGTGTAATATATATATATACACACAGACATTTCACACAGATGCTAAAATTCATTATATATATATAATAGACGCGTAAAATTATTTTAATTGAAGGACCAGAGCAGAATCCTAATAGTTCACAACCTCGATCATAAAAATCATTAGCTAACAAGCTTAATCAAAACTCCAAGTATTTATTTATCCAACTTAAGATAGTAGATTGGACCCGAGTACACTAGGTCAACCGAGGTTCCACAATCTCACTATCGGCATGACTGGCCCCGAGCCGTTAACTGAAGATCCACAGTCAACCTTTCCTAAAATCAATATCTTAATAGCAATATCAGATTCTCAATCTAATTCTAACATATTGTCACACAACAGTCCTAACGTAGCCCAATAGGTAGCATGTTTTATTGCTATCCTTCAAATCATTCTTATACTTATTAAAAATAATAAAATGCATAATTAAAATACAAGTGGCATTTATTTAAAAAGGATATACCACTTATATACTACAAGTATACCATAAATATACCAAAAATATACTAAATGGATATGTTGAATATATGACAAGTATACTGAATATATATACTAAAACATGCTAACGTATATATGTCATATATATACAAATTATATACTAAAAAAAAACTAAGTAAAATGTCACATATACCAAAAATATACCTAAAGTATACTAATAATATACTTCACCATTTAATAAAATAATTCATTAATATTTAAATATAATAAAAACATGGATTCTCAAAAGTATGCATTCTATATGCAATGTATATATAAAATAATAACTCATAAGTTTGCGTTCCTCGAGATTGACTCGACGGGCCTGGTACTGTAGGCCTTAGTCTCGACGCAACTACAAAATAAACAATAATAACAAATCAAAATAAATTTCTAACTTATAATTCTAAAGGAGACTCAATCTAGGAATTTAAACTTAGATAACACAGAAATTTAGGATCGACCTGATGTCATGTTTTACGAGAATTCTACCGAAAATTCGGCATAACCTCTTATGTAAAACAGACATCTCTCTACTGATAGTAGAGCCGTTCCTACAAGAAAAACACACTTATAATACCACAAACTCAACACCTCGAGTTGGGATTCCGAACTGTACAAATTCCCAATCGAGATTCACAATTCACCAAAAATACATATAAAATAATAAATACGTTAAAAATCATTAAATTCCATAAATATCCACAAAATACCAAAATATATTATATTGATACATTAAATCACTAAATATAATTATTTACACAATAATTAAATAAAAATCTCAAATAATAATATAATATTAATAAAAATCAATTTTTTTAATAATTCAACATAAAATATTAAAAATTCACTTATATGTACTCGAATAACTTATATTTATATTAAAAGTAATTAAAAATCCATTTAATCACCAAAATAGTAAATAATTTATTATTTGAATATAATTTTAAAAAATTAGTATTAATTAGTAAAAAAATAGTAAATAATTTATAAAAATAATTTTAATACCCTATATAATTCTAAATCATTTAAACATATTATTTAACTATAATTTCCACAAACTTACACAATTAACCTATATATAAAAATTCACATAATATAAAAATATTCTCAAAAATTATATAAATTCACTAAAAATTATTTTATAAATTCTAAAATTATTAAATCAAATTAATAACACTAATTTAACTAAATTTTCATTAAAACTAATTAATTAATATAATTATAAAAAATTCAATATTTAATATTAAAATAATAAAAAATTACCCATAATTCAAATTAATTAAAAAAAAATAAAATTCTTAGGAAGATTAAGTTTCCATAAACAACATTTGTAAAGCAAGAATCCATGAATCAATCAATATCAAGTTCAAAAATAAAAAAATAAAAACCCTAAAACACATAAACTAAAAATTGAAGATAACTCAAAATCAAAGGGATTTAAGCTCGAACAAACCTTGGAAATGAACTCACTGAAGCTTGGTGGTTCAAACAAGACTGATGCAATGCAAAATGGTGGCCAAAATCGAAGTCGCCGATGAGAAGCTCCTCCTTGCCACTGCTGCTATTTCTAGCGGTTTTGGCGGCTATTGATGCGTCCCGACATGATGGAAGGGAAGGAGGAGGTGAGGGGAGTCGACGGTAGTTGATGGTGGTCGCTGGTGGTGGCTATGGCAGTTGTGGTGGTGCAGGGACAACTTCGAGAAGAAGAAGAAGAAGAAGAAGAAAGAAAGAAAGAAAGAAAGAAAGAAAGAAAGAAAAAGAAGAGAGAGAGAAATTGGCTTTAACCCGATTTTGACTTTTTTTTTTAAATTATGAAAAGACTAAAATGTCCCTCAAACCAATTAACAACAACAACAACAACAACAACAACAATAATAATAATAATAATAATAATAATAATAATAATAATAATAATAATAATAATAATAATAATAATAATAATAAATTTAATGCATTTAAGTAATAAAACCCTTCAAATAAACTATTTTATGTAAAAAAAATTCTTAGAATAGAATAAATAAATAATATTCACAAATAGCAATAATAATATATAAATAAAATTTAAAATTTATTAACACTGCATATCTGAAAATAGTTTAATATTATTTAAAATACAGGGTCATTACAATATAATAAGAATATTTTTAGAAAATAAAATAAATATAACCTTATACTAAACCAACGTAGTTTACCTATAATTTTTATTAGTTTTTACCAATTTTTTTTATTATCTTTGCATGAAATTTGAACACACACACACACACACACACACACACACACACACACACACACACACACACACACACACATATATATATATATATATATATATATATATTATATATATATATATATAGCCCATCGCATGATATGTAACTCATGTGTAGGGCTGGCAATTTATGACATGGGCCATTTAAACGACATGACACGAAGTTAAATGGTTTTAGATTTTGTATACTTAGGTTCGGATCATAAATGGGTCAACCCGTTTATGACAAGAATAAAATCATGTTTAAATGGTTTGAACTCATCTAACTCGTTTAAATAGTATAAACACGTTTAATAAAAGAGAAATTTACAAAATAAGGCCCATTTGCTGGGCTTTTTACACGGCTTTAGTCCATGTTTTTATTTAATCACACGTGTGTCATGTTATTTTTTCACGTGTGTCCTTTTTTTTTTTCATTTTTGGCCATTTTCTCTTCTTCTTTTTTTCTTTTCCATTTCCAGATGTTTTCTTCCTCTTTTTTTTTTTGCGTTGTGCATCATTTTGGATATGGTTGGTTTTTTAAAATCTTAAATGACGACATTTTTCTTGTTTGGTTATTGATTGTTTATTAAATTTTTCATATAATGGTTGAAACTTGTTTGGGTTCTTCTAAATGTGTTGATAAATAAATAAAAAAGTTTGCATTTTGAGAGTGAAGTTGTGAAGGATAAAGGTTTGAAAGTGGAAATAGATAGGAAGACTATTTGTAGGAGTTCGAAAAATGGTAAAAAGCCAGTAGAATCTGATTCTATTAATTCTTCTGGTGAAGAGAAATCTTCAGTGGGTGTTAATGTTGGTAATGAGAATGTTGTTAATAAAATGGAAGCAAAAGGGGAAGAAGGTGGTGATAAGAAAAAAAATGAAATCTAAAGGGAAACCTAAATATGCTTTTCCTAAATTCCCTACTAAAAAAAAGAGGGCTTTTAAGAATGTTGATGTTCATGAAGAGAGTTTGAGGAAGAGGGCTAAAGTAACTATTAACGAGCCATCTGAAAATGTTGAGTTAAAGGTATGAATTTTTTTTGAATAAATTTTCTTGTATATTATTTGATTTTATTCAAATGTTATTTTTCGTGTTTAGGGTTTTTGGTGTTTCTATTTAAATTATGTGCATATTATTTGTATCTTATTTATTTATTTTTTGTATATAATTTGTATGATATTGTTATTTTGGTGTATCTATTTTTATTTTTTTGTAATATATGTATATTTTGTTGTAGGATTGGGAGTCGTTGATTCATCGTGAGGATTATTTCAATTCTAAAGTTGGTTTTTCTTTGAGTTTTAATGTTATTTATAACATTAAAAAAACTCTATATGATGAACAGTTGGCTATGTTTAAGGCTACAAGTTTTGGGTATTTTCTTAATCTACTTAAATTTGAAGTACAGTATCAGTTAATTCACTCTTTATTGCTTAGGGAGTTGAGGCAGCCAAATGCTAGAAAGTTTTGGTTTGATGTTTGTGTCACTAGATTGAAATTTAGTTTGGAAGAGTTTGCATTGATTAGTGGTTTAAATTGTGCTAATGATTTAAAGAATATAGGTGTTCATTGTGATCATAATATTTTTATTAAGAAGTATTTTAATGGTGTGGGTAAGATTACTAAGCAGTCAGTTCAAGATTGCTTTAATGCAAAAAAAAAGGAGAATAATGATGTATGTTTAAAACTTATTGTTCAATAATTTATTGAGTTGTTTTTATTTTCTTTTTGTATGAATATATGAGTTTATAGAAAAAATTTGGACATTGTTGCTATGGAATTATTTGGCTCTTATTGTTAGGGTTTGAATGTTTTTGATGTTACTATGGAGTCTTTGGAGGGAAGGTTTGTTGATAAGAATGAGAAATTGGATGATAGATGGTTTTATTATTTGAATGGACTTCCTTATGCATTTCAAGTCTGCTTCTATGAGTGATGCCCCCATGTCGTTGGTTTACTAGCCACATTTTTTAGTGGTCATGTATTGCGTTTTTTTAATTAGTCTTATAATAGTACACCAAGTTTCAAAGTGCTGTAGCGCATTATCTTCTGTGAATCTGTAAAGAAGGTGATTTTTTTTTGTCCTTTGTTGTATAACCTTTTTTTTTATAGTTAAAGCTACAAAATATTACTTTAATTATTGAAGAAAGAAAGAAGCTGAAGTTGAGTGACTTTTTTTTTTATAAAGGCAAATACGCTACTGTCGGTGGTAATGATGAGAAAGACTTTGATGATTATTTTCCTAGTGGGCCACTGATTGAAGAGAAGGGACATAGTTCTATTAGATTCCAATCTTAAGTTTATAGTTCCAATTTGAAAGAAATTATTGAAAAAAAAATGATTTAGCAAAAGAGATTATTATTTGAGGAAAAATGTTTTTATTAAGTTAGATGAAGTGTTTGTTTGTTTGAAGTTAGTTATGAATAAACTAGGAATTGCTTGTGGTGATGAGGTATGGTTATTTTATTGTGATTTTTTTTAATTTTTCAGTGTTATATATGGATCATATTATGATTATATTCTAATTTTTATAAATGTATTTTTTTAGCTGAGAATGTAAGTGGGAGGGAAGGTAATTATGAGGGTTTTATAGTAGAAGGTGATAGTGAGGAAGAATATGATGATGGTGTTGACCTTGTTACGGATAATCTTGCTGATGTTGAAGTACGTTTGAGTTTTATTAAATATTATATTATGATAATATACCATTTAGATTCGTATTATATACTTTTTTTAATGTTGTCTTTTTTTTTTTAAGATTTTTATGGTGAGAAAGCAAAAGAAAAAAATGAAGAAGAAGAAGAAGAAGAAGAAGTTTGTTGGGGGGGGGGGGGGGTTTGATAATTTAAAGAAGGATAAAGATGACAATAAAGATACTAATGTTGGAGTTTTAGGTTATGGAGGTGATTTTTGTTTCTTTTTTTTTTTCTTTTTACTTTTATGTTTTAATTGCTATGTAAATTTAAATTTTAGTGTTTCTTTTTTTTGTGCATGTGAAGGTGTTCGATTTTCTGGTTCATCTCATGCTAGAGTTGGCGATGAACAAAAGAGTGATGATGCTAATGGGAAGAAAGCAAATGATGATGGTGATGCTAAGGATTCTAATGTAAATGAATTTGTTTAATGGATTGTGATATATGTTTTTTTTTTTGGATTTTGATATGTGTGTATTATTTGAATCTATTTGGTTTCCCATACTATTTTATTTATTATTTAATTTATGTTAGGTTGAGAAGGATGATATAGATGCTGATATTTGTGACATTATTGAATCAATTGTTAAAGTTGTTGGTGAATTTTGTGATGATGATGTACGTGTTTGTGTTAATGAATATGTTATTGTATTTGGATTTTTTATTTTTTGTATTTTTATTATTTATTGATTATGTTGTATTTTTTTATTTTAGGGTAAAAAGAAAGTTTTTGATGATGTTAATGATTTTTAAACTCTTGCTGCAACTAAAAGGGATATTAAAGCTACATATTATATGAAATCTCCCTTTTTAAATGAATTTGGTTCATCAGAAATTGGAGGGAAGGAGAGGAAAGTTCCAACTATTATTAAGGATTTATGTATGTTGCATAGAAATATTGATGATCTGATAGATTTTAAAACTCGTTGTGATTTTGATTTTTGGCTTGATTTTGGGTTGAAGAAGAAAAACAAGTATGTGTTTTCAAGTTTTTTTTTTTGGTAAATTTTTTAATAACCTTTATTAAGTTTTTATAGGAAAAAGTTGTATTTCGATGATGATGATCGTATTACTCATGCTTTCAAATTTGGCGTCGATACTATTGCTTCAAAGACTTGACTTCATGTTTGAATTATAGTGGTTGTTCATTACAATCTTGTGTAAGTTTCCTAATTTTTATGTATTTTGTTTGTTTCTAATATATATATATATATATATATATATATATACACTATTCAAATAAAAACAATATGCTATGATTTTTCATGTGTTATCAGATACATATATTATTCGAATAATATTCTTTTTTATATAGATTCTGCTTTTTTTTTTATGCATCAATGATGTTTTTATTTTGTTGTTGGTTTTTAGCATATTGATGTGTTGTTTTATTACTTAAGGAAGAACAAAAAGATTTTCAAAGATTCTTGTCTTAGTTTTATGACAACTGATAATCAATATGACCAATAGATTCAAAGTCTTTATTTGAGTTATTTGAAAAAAAATGAGGATCTAACACTTGTGACTGTAGATCATATAGTGACATAGTACATTCTTGGACATTTTATGATGTGCAATAGAGTTTGGTTCAATGTTGCTCATGTTTTCTTCCTTATCCATATTGCCAAAGAGAAGCATTGGGGTTTTGGGAGTGTTGCATATTAAGGATTGCCACATATATGTCGATAACTCTTTGAGAGGTCCAAAGTATAATAAAGTGGTGCTAGATTGTGTTAGAAGTTACAGTGTTCTTCTGCCATTATTTTTTTGATGTTCTCAATTTTTGGGATCATCGATCTAATGTTAATGTCCATTTTTCTGTCATTGAATTGGGTGAGCTGTTTGAAATTACTTTGGTTGATGATATGCCTACATAAGATAACAAATAAGTTTTTTTACTATTTTTTTTATTTTTTTTGGTCTTATGCAATGATTGTGGAGCTTTTGTGGTGTCTTTTGCAGAATTCTTGCTTGAAGGTAGGAAAATTCTAATTGATTTAAGTATTAAAGAGATGAGGAGTCGTTATGCAATCAGCTTGTACTCATACAGAAAGCCGAAGCAAAGTGACTGCATTGACAGTGAATATGACTGTTGGAAGGCAGAAAATAAGACACAAGGGACAAAAGAATTTTTTTCGAGAATGTAGCCAATTTATGTTATCTATTTTTATGTTTATTTGGTATTTTTATAATGTTATGTTTTCATCATTGTCATGGATATTTGTAACTTATGGATGTTGTTTGTGTAGTTTTTTAAAGTTCTAATAGTTTGCTTAGTTGTCTGACATTGGTTTTATTTTTAATGAAATTATATATTTTCTATTTTTTGTTGTTCTTATTTATTGATTTACATTAGTTTATTTTATAAGCAAGGCATAATATACAAATAATATTCTTTTTTTTTAATAATATGTTTGAGTTGCTGTCCATTTACTTTAATCATTTTACTTTTAAAATTACAATTTCTTTTTAATTTTAGTTTCTTAAAGGCACAAAGTTAATTTTATTTTAAAGTAATAAGTTTGCAGAATTTTTTTTTTCTTTTGATGATATCTCTATGATAATGTATATACTAATAATATTTGGAGTAAATATGAATAACATTCAAAATTGAATATATGTGAAAGCAAAATTGGATACCTTTTTTGGGTTTTTAACAAACCATATGTGAATTTGATACCTATTTTTCAAATAAAACACACTATATATCAATTTTGTGCTTCTATCTATTTTTTTTAATAAACTATGTTAATTTTGCATTTGAAACAAACTATATATGGAAATTAAAAATATCAATTGATGTATGTAATGTTTTAAAAATTGAACAGAGTATAAATGTGAAAAAATAAAAATTTATTCTAAATCTCATGTGTTTTGTGGTTTGTATCTGCAAGTTTTCTTGTTGTGTCCATAGTAGCCACATGTTCTGCATTTGTGTTTACTTTTGTTTTCCTATGCAGCTTTATGTCTTCTTTTCTTCAGTCTTCCTGGTTGAATTCTAGTTTTTGAAGGCATCACAAGCATGTTTATTACTTAAGTTAGCACATTCCATGTGCTTCTTATTGGCAGCGGGTTTACTGTTCCTTCATAAGTTGCTAGCATCGTTGTTTTGTAGTTGTAATCTAAGCAATAGCTGTATGGCTCAAGGTTTAGCTCTCTCAATACCACCAATGCATGTTCACATGGTATTTGGTCAAGTTGGAACATGTTACATGTGCATGTCTTGTCTTTCAAATGTATTATGTTTGTTTTTTTATTAATATAGACATTGTACAAGTGGTCATTTGCTTTTTGCACCTGAAATTATGCATATGAAATCAATGGTATGCTGATAATATTCTTTTCAATAAAATAGATACTAATGAGAAACTAGTAAGATACAAATTACATACTATTTTGTGGAATTTAAAGTTATTAAATTGTTTAAATTATACAAAAACAAAACCATAGTTTTGTCAAACAATAAGATGAAATAGTTTCTACACAATAATATCAGTAATTCAATAAACACATAATCTATTTTTTAGAACATGTTATATATTTTATTTTTATATATAAACTAATGATTTTGATAATATAAAAAGGTACTGAGATGTTACCTTGAGTTTTTGGGATTTAATGTAATTTTCATTGAGTATGTCCTCAGCTTTCTTTGTAAACTTTATGAAAGTTCTTGTGATATTTTGATTTGTTGCATACCATTCTTGTACCAAACTTTTACAAGCATTCTAGGAGAGTTGTGATTGGCAACTCTCTTTTAGATTTAATTGCTGAATTCATGGGTTCTGCTATATTAGTAGTCATCATTCGATATCTATTGCTGGTCAAATGCACTTTTGTCCATTTTCAAATCCAATTTCTTCAAGATGGTTATGGACACATATGTGTAGCTTCTTTATTTTTGCCATGTTGTTTTGGAACTCTTGTAATGTGTACCATTTTGTAGATATATAGAAGAATTCCTTAATCTATGTTGCATTCTTTTTGAACTTTGTTTCAAGTTGTTCAGTATGTGGAATATGCAAAATATGTGTGAAGCTTTAGGGTAGACTTTTTTTTTTTTTTTATAGCTGAAGCGATGCTGTCGTGTTTGTTTGATATATATATATATATATATATATATATATATATATATATATATATATATATATATATATATATATATATATATATATAATTTCATATTTAATAAAGTATTTATTAAATACAATAAAGATTTATGTATCTATAATAAAATTATAAATTTTTCTACAAATTTTTAATTGTATTAATAATATTTAGTCTTAATATATTGCATTGTATATATATATATATATATTGTTAGTTTATATGTTATTGGACAATTTTACATTTTTTATGAAGTTGCAAATATTATAATGAGATTTAGAATTGATGTGGATGTTTAAACTTAAAAATTATTATTTAAAATTAGTATGTTAAATTATTTTTTTTAATATATACATTTTGTGATTTGATGTTAAACGTGTTAAAAAGTGTTAAACATGTCTTTATTGTGTTTATAACATGTCTAAACACATTTAGATATGTACAGGTTAAATGGGTTACGCGTGTTGTGTAACCTGTTACTTAAATGTATTCGTGTTTGGATTTATAAGTTTGACACAACTAATTAAACATATTGTATCCAGATTAATCATATCTATGTTATTATTATGTCTCGACACGACCATTAACACAAATCGTCAATCCTACTCATGTGAGACTTTTCAAGATTCAGAATTCAAATTAAGCTTACTGTCCCTTACGAATAATTAAGATTTAGATTCACTTAATATTTATTTTTTACTACTATAAACAAGTGTATTCTTAAAATATCTATATAATTGTAAGTAAGGCACTTAAAATTGAGATGTTAATAATCATAGCCGCTTCTTCTTCTCTCTTTTATCTTTAGGTTTCTTCATCAAATACTTTAATTTTTAGTCACCATCAATTATCTTTTAAATCGGCAGTGGTCCTATTCTATTTTGTTTTTTCATCCAATAAATACAAATTTTTAATTTGTTTATTTTATTTTGTTGTTTTTGTTCTTTATTCATGAAGTTATTATTCCCTTTATGGGGTTTTGGTGGTTCCCTTTTATAGGGTTTATAGTTCTCTCTATTATAAAACTTTTATAAGTCCTTTTGCAATTGGATTCAATTAAAAATCATATAGTTGATTTATGGCTAATGAACATCATGGAGTGAAGTATAAAAATTAATGAACAAATCGTCGAGTTGCAAATCAAAACAGTTCTGTCAACGTTATTGGAGAATCACAATGAACAATTTTATATCTTCAGCAAGAATTTTTTTTGGATGTTTCTTGATTGTACTTTATTCGTATTATATGTTTATCAAGACATATTATTAATTTTCAATCATTGAAAGAATTATTTTTTCTAAAAAAAAATTGAGATGTCAATTAATTTAAATTTATTTGAATGTTCATAAAATTAGATTGGAAAATCAAATAATAATAAGTATGAAATAGCTTTAAGTAATTGAATTGCTATTAATTGGTATTTCATCATATAATAATACATTAACAGTATTATTAATCGTTGAATCATATAGTAAAATTATAATTTAAAAAAATCATATTTGTAACTCAAATAAATATTATATCAAATTAAAATAAATTTATAATTTATTAGGATGTTTAATCAATCAACCATTTTTATCAATAGTATCAATCTATTTTAAGTTTATTTTTCAATTTCAAATTAATATATATATATATATATATATATATATATATATATATATATATATATATATATATATATATATATATTTTAATATAGAAAAATTATATTAGCTATATTTATTTTTTAATACCTAATTATAGAAACTTTGCTTTATAATGCATAAAAAAAGGAAGAAACTGAATTATTTAATTTAGTTTTTTATGGTTTGTATAGACAAACAAATAAATTTAAAGTTAAAGGATAATAGTTGCACCGACAATATAAAATGCAAGACAAGCAAACAAAAAGAGGCATAGATTAAAACAAAACAAACAGTTTATGAAGGTTTTTTTTTTTTTTTTCTTTTTACCAGAACAGTTTATGCAGTTTTAAAAATAGGGGTATTAATATTGACAATTACTAACAACATTAGAGGAATGCAAAGAATTACTGGTATTTAGAATTTATTGAAATATAACTAATCCGATTCGATCTAATAAAAATGAATTGGAATATTAGATGTAAATAAAAAAAAATGCTGATCCACTCTATGTAGTGACTGTCACTTTTATGTGCTTTTGAAGGTTGCAAAAGCAAAAATAAAACATAAAATATCTTCATATGTACTGTATAACATACCGGAACATGCAGTTGAATCACATCTCATCTTCCCAACACTAAACTCAGCAAATAGATTCAGATTAGATGAAGCATATGTCTATCAATTATTCACTACTTGTTAATTTGATCCTTGCATCCACATTAATATGTGGATTCAGTAGTACGCCCACCCCCACCACCACCACTACTGCATTCTCAATCAAAGAAGCAACCATAGATGAACTCCAACTAGCTTTCAAGCAACAAAAATTAACCTCCAGACAACTTGTGCAGTTCTACCTCAATGAAATCTCAAGGTTCAATCCCCTTCTCAAAGGAGTAATTGAAGTGAACCCTGATGCAGTTTTTCTTGCTGATAGGGCTGATCAAGAACGTGACGCTAATGCACATGGATCTTTGCCTAGTTTGCATGGCATTCCTATTCTGCTCAAGGATAACATTGCCACCAAAGATAAGCTCAACACTACTGCTGGCTCGTATGCGTTGCTTGGCTCAGTAGTGCCGCGGGATGCAGGCGTTGTGGCTAAGTTGAGGAAAGCTGGAGCCATTATATTAGGAAAGGCTAGTCTGAGTGAGTGGTCTGCTTTTAGATCCAGCCATATACGGAATGGTTTTTGTGGAAGGAGTGGCCAAGGAAAGGTATGTCAAGACTCAAGAACAGACTTTTTTTTAATTGAAATTTGTTATTATTTTTAATTAGCTTCATTTCATGGTGCAGAATCCTTATGTTCTATCAGCAGAAACTTGTGGGTCAAGCAGCGGGTCTGGCATATCTGTGGCAGCAAATTTAGCAGCAGTATCATTAGGGACTGAAACTGATGGCTCAATCTTATGTCCCTCCAGTGCTAACTCAGTTGTGGGTATTAAGCCAACCGTTGGTCTCACTAGTAGAAATGGGGTTGTTCCAATCTCCCCCAGACAGGATACTGTAGGGTACGTAATTCTAAGTTTGCACTTGTGACTTATCATGGGCAAGATCCTTCATGTATCATTCAACAATTTTTCTTGCTTAAAAGCCATTTTCGTTTCCAGATGCATGAGAAATGAATTAGTAATACGAATTCTTTTTAATTTGTTTGTAAGAATTTCAGATTCTTAGGTTCTGCAGATAAACAGAACATCCACCTATATTGGGACTTTATCAAACTTGTAGCCCTTCATCGACATGAGAATTACACAAAATTGTATGATTTTTAGCTATAAAGTCTAATAAAGGAGTTGTCGCAGGCCTATGTGCAGGTCAGTAAGAGATGCAGTTTATGTCCTTGATGCTATAGTTGGATTTGATTACTATGATATTGCCACAAGAGCTGCAGTCAAGTTCATTCCAAAAGGTGGCTACAAGCAGTTTCTTAAGCCTGATGGCCTTAAAGGGAAGCGAGTGGGGATAGTAAGGAATCCATTCTTCAACCTGAACAATGATGCAGGGTCTGTCATAGCTCGAGCTTTCGAGGGTCAGCTCCACACTCTAAGGTGAAAAGCCAAAATTTTCAATTACTAATCAATTAATCAACCAGTAAAATGCTGCAAGTACTGATATGCTTTTAACATGTTCTGTGCAAACTTAGACTAGAAGGAGCACTTCTCATTGACCATTTAGAAATATCCGACATTAATGTGATCATAAGCGTCACTGAAAGTGGTGAAAATTTTGCGATGTTGTCTGAGTTCAAGCCAGCGATTAACGCATACCTAAAACATCTGGTGAAATCTCCAGTGCGTTCCTTAGCAGACCTCATCGCCTTCAACAAGAAGTTCTCTGAATTGGTATGTATAAAAGCACAATATTTTAGTCAACACATACAAATATAACAACGTGGGTTGATTTTGTCTCAACGGTTCTGCAGGAAAAGACCAAGGAATATGGCCAAGACATCTTCGAAACATCTGAATCTTTGACAGGTGCTGATGTTGATAAGCAACTGAAGATGGCACTGGCTAACTTAAAAAAACTTTCAAGAAATGGACTGGAGAAAATAGTAAAGCAACATTATCTAGATGCATTGGTGAGTCCTTTTGACGTATTGAGGAGCTCGCATTTCTCATCTCTACTTGCTATTGGAGGATATCCAGGAATTAGTGTTCCTGCAGGCTATGACAGTAATGGAGTGCCTTTTGGCATTTGCTTTGGAGGAGTAAAGGGTTCTGAGCCAAAACTAATAGAGATTGCTTATGGCTTTGAGCAAGCTACTAAGATTAGGAAACCTCCTTCATTCAAGCATTGATTGTACATTTATTCTGTTCTTCGTGTTTCAGCAGAATAATCCTTCAAATGTCTTGAGCTTATACAAGTAATCACGACCCTATTGTACTTCCAGTTTTAGACATTGAAGATTAATAATAATATCAATTGGATGCAATACTAAATCATCTATCTTGTATTACATGACATCAAAAGATTTAATCTCCAACCTATAACTTATTTTAGAACATTTTCATGTAAAAAGATAAGCTATGCAACAATAACAATTCTCTTCCTCAAAATTATTATGCAATGCCAAATTTCAGCACCAGCCTAATGGTAAAAACTCCTTTGGTAGCATTAAAAAGTAACGGATTCAATTCTTTACCAATCAGGGTTGAAAATTCCCCTCCTATTATGTAGAATGGACATGAGAAAACGACATTTGTAAAATATAAAAGAAATAAAAATAAAACACTAACATCAATTTATAAATATTTATAAATATTAAATATTATAAAGATCAACTTATAAATATAAATTAAATTCAATCCAAAATCTATTTTCATGACTAGTACTATTCATTGTCGTAAATTATAATTGTCAAATAGAAAAATTAACATGATACATACAAATACAAAACTATTTTACAACTCAAACATCAATTAGTTTTCATGTTATCCTATGGTCATAAACATATAATTTACATATTAATCATACAAATTTTGAGTAACAAATTTCGTATTTTCCATTTCATTATACTCAAAAATTCAACTAAAAAAAATCATATACTCATTAGCAAAATCAAAATATAAAGACTCCATTCACAATATTTATTAGTAATTTTATACATAAATTTGCAAAATTTTCTATTTGATTACTATTCTCATTTCTAATGTTCTATTGACATATTATAAATTGTATGAAAATGAAAATATGAGGGAAACATATAAATATTAAAATATAAGATTTATAAATAAATATTAATAATATATAAATATAAATTGTATACATAAATATTAAAAAATTATTCATTTAGATCAATTAATGTATAATTATAAATTATTTTATTTTGATAGAAAATATTAACTCTATTTTAAATATTTTTTTCTTATTTGAGAAAAAATTAAAAAAAAAAATGTATTTTTAAGTTGAAATGGGTGTTTAAGTTAAAAGCAACTTTCTTAATTTTTTAAATTTGCAAAAGCAATCCCGAAATATTTATGAGAAATTTTCTAAATTTTTCAATGCAAAAAATGTCTATTAATTCAAGTTTTCATACATGATTAAATTCGTAACTAAAAAAAGAAAAGAAAAGAAAAAGATATTATTGAAATTGAAATTTCCTAAAGAAAGTATATCATGTTCTCCAACTACTAAGTGGTGGACCTGAAACTTCGAATTGGCCTACTACTATTCATCGTTATTGTAGTGCTTTTGATTATGCGGTTGATGGTCCATCTTATCATAGATCTTGAACATATATCTTCAGTGCTTGCTTTTTAAAAATTCAATCTGTCGTGAGATAAATTATGACAAATTGACAACGGAAGCTTTCATTCTTGCTCCTGAAAATGCCAAAAGAAAAAGAAGAGATAAAAATGTCCTAGGACACTCACCCACCAAGAAAAATTCGGGACCATATCCATATTCTCATTTCACATCAGACATGTCTACCAGAGTGCCCTTCCTTTGCCTTCTTGTATGTATTTTCAGATATGGATTCTTTAACAGTACAATCAAATCCTTCTCAATTAAAGAAGCAACCATAGATGATCTTCAGATAGCTTTTAAGGAAAAACAACTAACCTCAAGACAACTAGTTGAGTTCTATCTTCAAGAAATCCATAGACTCAATCCCCTCCTCAGAGGGGTCATAGAAGTGAACCCTGATGCACTTTATCTAGCCGATAAGGCTGACCACGATCGCAAGGCTAATTCGCCTAGATCATTGCCTAGTTACATGGAATTCCTATCCTGCTCAAGGACAACATTGCCACCAAAGATAAGCTCAACACTACTGCTGGTTCATATGCACTGGTTGGATCAATTGTGCCTCGAGATACAGGTGTAGTAGTGAAATTAAGAAAAGCTGGTGCCATCATATTGGGGAAAGCTAGCTTGAGTGAGTGGGCTGGTTCCAGATCTTTTAAGTCCCTCGCTGGTTTTTGTGGGAGAAGTGGTCAAGGCAAGGTATGTTAAAGAATCAGAAGTTCTGAAAAAATATTTGTCTTTCAATTAATTAGGCTCATTTCTTGCTTGACTGTGTAAAAATTCGTAAGCAGCAGAATCCTTATGTTCTATCGGCTGGTCCGTGTGGGTCAAGCAGCGGATCAGGTATATCAGTGGCAGCAAATTTAGCCGCAGTGTCTCTAGGAACCGAGATTGATGGATCCATCTTATGCCCATGTGGATTTAACTCGGTAGTGGGCATAAAACCAACCGTTGGTCTCACAAGTAGAGCTGGGATTGTTCCCATCACTCCTAGGCAGGACACTATTGGGTAGGTACATTCGGCATCAATTTTCCAGCCGTATGAATGAGGAAACATTAGACAACTATTGCAAGAATCTATGCTTGTATTTGATTGAAAACATATAGTCATTGCATTGTAGACCAAACATTGTCATGTTTATGGAGGTACTGACGTTGAATGGAGCAGGCCTATGTGCATGACTGTATCAGATGCTGAATATGTCCTTGATACAATTGCAGGCTTTGATTACAATGATGATGCAACAAAAGTAGCCGTAAAGTACATCCCACATGGTGGCTATAAACAATTTCTTAAGCGCGACGGGTTCAAAGGCAAGCTTCTGGGAATACTAAGGAACCCATTCTTCAATTTCACTGGTGATGAGAGATTTGTTCACACTCGAGCTTTTGAGAACCATATTCAGACGCTAAGGTAGCAGCATTTTTTACCATAACCAAGTCAATCAATTCTTAAATCGTTTTTTTAATTTTTTTATTTTTTGTGTGCAAATGAAGGCAGGAAGGAGCAGAGGTGATAGACAATTTACGAATAACCAACGTCAACATTATATTGAATCCATGGAAGAATGGTGAATTTGATGCCGTGCTGGCTGAAATTAAGCCAGCACTGAATGAGTACTTGAAAGAGTTGGTGACATCCCCAGTGCGATCCTTAGCAGATGTTATTGCCTTCAACAAAAAGTTCTCGGAATTGGTAATTAATTAAGTTTACATGTTAAAGAGATTTTAAACTTCTGATATTTACAAGTTGATACCTCACCTCACTCTTAATTAAATTTTTGAATTAAAAATGATGTTTAACATGGTATTAGAGCTTGCACCATTATAGTATTAAAATGCTTAGAGTGAAAATTTTTAATGGTGATGCAGGAAAAGATTAAGGAATATGGTCAAGGTTTTTTTGAGAAAGCTGAAACTTCAAACGTAAGTGAAGACAAATACAACGAAACATTGTTAAAGTTAGAGAGGTACTCAAGAAATGGAATAGAGAAGGTAATGAGGAAATATAAACTTGATGCTGTAGTAACTCCTGGTTCAACTGCCTCTCCTGTACTTGCAATTGGAGGGTATGCTGGAGTTAGTGTTCCTGCTGGCTATGATAGTAAGGGAGAGCCTTTTGGTATTTGCTTTGGAGGATTAAAGGGCAGCGAACCCAAATTAATTGAAATTGCTTACGGGTTCGAGCAAGCAACTAAGATTAGGAAACCTCCTTCTTTTATGCCTTAAATAATCCTTAAAAGAAATTGTAATGGAATCTTTGTTACTTTCAGACATTCAACATTCCTAGAAATGTGAATCTAATTACTTCTGAAGATAATAGCTTGCAGATATAGTAACAAACAACGGAAGCCCTATAAGTTTTTAGTTTTTATAATTAAGTCTTGGAGTGATTCTTTTTTTTTTTTTTTTTTCTTTTTTTTATTGAGTTCTATAAATATTTAAAAATTTAATTCTTAGTCTATGCAATTAAAAGGATGAAAGACATTGATGAATCCATTTGACTCTACTAATATGTGCCATGTGCGCATTTCTCAATTAAATAGTTGAACTACACAATAAAGGAGCCCTTTAACAGAATTCAAAATCCTGCACCTCATGATATCATCGAGAAAAGTTACTTTTAAACTATTTCCTCATTGGCACATTCTCTCATTGTTATAATATGTCTTTAAATACTGTCACCTTTCTTATTTTACCATACTCAGTAGACCTTAAAAGTATATATATATTTTTTGGCCTAAGATAGATATATACTGATAAAAGGAAGTTATACATTAGAAGAATGATTGAGATAAAAACATTGTAGCCAACTTATTAACACACTAGAATATTGAGATATACTACAATCACAAAGGGCTTTTCTTGCTATCGAATGAGCAACCCAATTAAAAACAATGAAGAGCATAAACAAAGTGAAAAAAATGAAAAGTAGAAACCATCTGATGGATATCTTGTAGAATGGAGCCAATATCTTGATCAGTAGAGTGGGTTGATGAAGTTGCAACTATAATAGATTGAGCATCCCTTTAAAAATTACATTATAGAGATGGAGAGTAGAGGCATTAGTAGCTCTTAAGGCCAAAGCTTCCAAGATTGTTGGATTAGTAACATAAGAGACCTAAATAGCCTTTGTAAAGACAATTCATGCCATTCTAAGTGTTGAAGTATTTGGGAAAGAGTTCCACATTAAAAAGAAAATAAAAGAAAAGGAGACTTATAATTCAAGAGTTAGAGAGATTTAAAAATGGCCTAAGCCATTTTGGTAAAAGGCTCCACCTAAGGAGAAGACAAAGGCCCATTATTTTTTAAAGAAGTCAAAGTCCAATACTCCAAGCCATTAAGCCCAACCTTCTCTAGATTTTCAACATGGTATCAAATCTGAAGTGTCTTAACAAGCCAAAAGATCCTAATTTAAGAGCTTGAGATTAAGTCCAAACCGAGATTGGTTCAGGAGCCCAAGACCAAGTTCGGTTAAAGATTAAGAGTTAGTAATGAGATTGAGTTCAATCTAAGATAAAGAGTTATTATAGGCCATTAAAAAGATTGGATCATCAATATAGGCCAAGATATTAAAGAGATCAAATAAGAGATGGTTTTGAAAGTCCAAACCAAAAAGATCAAAATGTCTAAAGTTGGACAAGGAGAATAAAAAGAAATCCATAGTTAGACAACAAATTAAAAAGAAAGAAAAGAAGATTTCAAAACACTTAAAAATATTAGGCAAAAATAATTGGACTTAACAGAGCCCAAGACTAGTTATATAAAGAGAAGAAAGGAGCCTTATAATTCAAGAGTTGGAGACACCTAAAATGGTTCAAGCCATTTTGGTGAAAGGCTCTACTAAGGAAGAAGATAAAGGCCTATTTTTTGAAGAAAGTTAAGTCCAGCACTCCGTCCTATTAGACTTTGCCCACTGCAAATTTCCAATAGTAAGAAATAAACCCTATACACCTTAGAGAATTATGAACATAAACAACATCAGTAAAGTTGTAATTAGTCACTGAGGAAGGTGAAGGAGACCAAGGAGTGGACTATGGTTAGTTTGTACAATCTTGGCCATTATGAGAAGACATCAATGAGTGATTTGCCATAGCTATTTAGAATTCATTATTATGAATACTAGCTTGGTGCATAATATCATCTTGTCATAAATTTTTACTATTAAATAATAATTCATCGTGAGCTTTCCAAATATACTACATAAAAAATACCATGTTTGACAACAAAGAAGGATATAAATTAGAATTAGACAAAGTAATGACAATTTGACACCACTAATCATGGATGGAGATATTAGGTAGACCCGAGAGTCGTAATTGTAAAGGAAATGAAAACCAAAAAAGCCAAGCTTAATGGCAATGTAAAATTAGAGATTCTATTTTCTCTATAGTGCTATTATATATAGGACATAAATGACTAGTTATGGTGATGTGAGAAGCCAAATTTGCATAGGCATTCAAAGAGTTGTTAAAGATGCGCTTAGAGAAGTTCTCTAACTTTTCAATAACTAATAAATGCTAGAGCCATTACTAGAACTACGAAGGTCCTAAATTCAATCCTTTAGGAGGAATGGAAAGTTGATTGAAAGTCATGTGATAACTTGACTTCACTATATATACAATGAATGACATATTCATTCATATAAGCTGATTACAAGCTTATATGAGAGAATGGGATTCCTAAGATAGTATGAATAATGCTCATATTAGATATAGTAGTTAATCTTGAAAGATCCCATTTATGTGTAGAATCATCTATCAATTAAGAGACTTATTGAATGTTAGGATTAGCATTCTCCTGAAGTTGTGGCTTAAATGGAAAAGGCCTAGGAAACCATAAATCATCTCTAATAAAAAATTTCTTGTATGAACCTACTTCACCTTAAACCTTGTACCAAGAAATTACAATCTATCAAAATACTTTTCCAATCCTATGATAGATAGGAACTAACTTTTGCATTGAAAAATGAAATAAGGAAAAAAAATATTTGCTCTTGAAAATCAGATAGATTAGTAAAAATACATTGGTTAGAAGATGCCATTCTTGTTTTGCAAGTAGGGCAAGATTAAAAGTATGAAGATTCCAAAATCCTAAACATCCAACAAGCTTGTTGTGACACATATCAAACCATTTTACCTAATGCATTCTTTATTCATAATTTTTTTGGCCTTACCAAATTGAGACATATGCCAATTAATATCTTTACATAAAGATAGAGGAAGTTGAAAGCATGAAATAATATACATTAGAGCCAAAGTTGCAACAATTTTAATTAAGACTTCCTTAGTTGCATGTGAGAGATTTTTAGCCTTATAGGCTTGTAATTTCTTAAGAGCTTTTTTCTTTAATAGATGAGAAAGTCTCCAACTTTGAATTGGAAAATAACCCAAGTATTTATCTTGAGTGCTAACACTGCTAATACCCAAACAACTAGCAATTGCCTGATGATGTGTTTGTGGTGTATTTCTACTATAGAATATAGTATAAAAAGCACAGAATGAACATGGGACATAGATACAATACAACACGGACATCACTATATGATGATCTTTTTAAAATTTAAGTACATGACAAGGGTGGGACACGAATATATATATATATATATATACAAAAAATGTGTATTATTTTTTATTGTATAAAGCTGATTTCTTAAAAAAAATGAAGTTAGTGTGACAAAACAAAAGCTCCATGAAATTTAAACACTTACTATAATCATTTAGTTAATTATCTATCATTGTCATATATAAGGCATGTATAAAAAGTGTCCAATATACATCACCTGTACAAAAAATGGAGCTACTATTATAAAGAGAAGCTCCAAATAATTTAAGAATTGATCATAATCATTCAGGCAATAATCTAGCTACCATTACCATATACATGGAATGTACAAAAGGTGATTAAGAAAATAAAAGTAATGTCCTAAAAAGTGTCATAATGTGTCCTACATATGTATAAGTCATGTCCTTCCATGTCCTAAAAATAAAAAATAATAGGAGAAGTGTCTAGTCAGGATACGACACTAGTCAGACACAAGTTGGATAAGTGTTAGGCTATGTCGGGCAAGTGTTAGATACGAATCCTCCACCCTATTTGAAGTGTTGATGCTTCATAGAATATAGTTGATTAAGATATTAACCAATTGGTTGCTGGCTCATGCACAAGGATTTTAGAATTTGTAAAAGAGAAATTACATTATAAAAATTGGTTCAAAAAAAATGATGGCATCATTAGCAATTAAAAAGAGATCTGATATATAGGGGTAATATCTATTAATTAATTTTCAATCCTAGAAGAGCATGTGATGCCTCCTTATAATAGAGTAGTAGGCTCAAACCTTCAAAACAAATTAAGAATAAAAAGGGCGAAAGTGGAAAACCTTGATATAACCCACGTTGAGCCAGAAAATAACCACGAGGTTCACCATTAATGAAAATTAAAAATGAAACTGATTGAATACATTGAATGATCTAAGAAATCCACCTCTATTGGAATCCTATTTTGGAAGCACCATATAGATAAAAGTTGATGCGGGCGTTGAAGAAATTACAATTCGGTTTATGGACAATTATGAAAAATTGCATTAGTGACATTTTCATAATTTTTAGCAACTTTGGAGTTTCAGATTTTGAAGCGACAGGAGCTCAATTTGATTGGAATTGGCCCAATGATTCCAAATCATAAGCTACATTGCTTTTTATGCAAATTCCATTGTTTAGGCCTCTAAAATGGAAATTTTCTATTTTTAGTTATTTTAGAGTTTTTTTCCTATTTTGTTTAGGATTCTTTTGTTTAGGATTTTTTCCTTATTTAAGTGTGTTTTGGACTTTTGGCCATGTTGTTAATTAATAAGAAATTTTGAATTCCCTTAAATTCTCAAAATTCTTTGAATTTTGATGTCTATTTCTTAAATTTATGAATTATAGGTTATAAAAGATTAGTGTTTGGCAATCGTGCATGATTCAATGAACATTAATTCCTTATTATCACTCTTCTACTATGTTAGTTTGGTATCAGAGCTCTGATCCTTAGACAAGATGTCTTGTAGACAACAATAGCAGCAACCACAACTGCAAAATGTAGAAGAGGTGTATGAATGTGATGACTTATGTTGACTTGAGCAGCGAGTGGACTAGATTGATCAATGGTTTGACACCTTCATGGAGTAGCCCACAGAGAGTATGGGTGAGCTGTTGGCCAATCGGAATAGGGGGCGGCCAAATCAATGCTGGATCCCTAATGTGGATGATCATACCAACCCTTTTACTGCTGCTGATGAAGATGATTATGGTGATGACCCTGATGATGTCCCACATAGGCATCCATGACAACATGCTACGAATGATGATCGAAGACAGTGGGAGGTAGGTATACGAATTAAAATCCCTAAATTTTATGGCACCTTACAACTAGAAGAATTCCTTAATTGGTTAGCCATAGTATAAGAGATATTGGAATTCAAAGGAGTACATAAGGGCTAGCGAGTGCTATTGGTGGCCACGAGATTTCAAGATCGAGCAATGGCTTGGTGGTAGCAAATTAAACAGACATGAGTTCGATTGGGGAAGTCAAAAATTACAACTTGGGAGAAGATGAAAAAGTAGATGCATGCCATGTTCCTTCCCTTTAATTATCAATGTTTAATGTATTAGCGTCTATAAAATTTGAGACAAGGTAATCATTCAATTGATGATTATACCACTGAATTTTATTAGTTGATTGCTTGTAATAATGTGCATAAGACAGAGGACCAATTGGTTGCTTGGTATATTAGAGGGTTAAGGGAACAAATCGTAGAGACAGTCAACATGTTTAATCCTATGTCTATTTTTGTAGCGTACCAACAGGCATTATAGATCGAGAAGCAGTGAACAGGTGGTTTTATACAGGCCTCTAGATTCAGTAGTGCAAGAGGGCGGGTGGCACTGTGAACCATGCAACTGGCGGAATGACCCAAGAAAGTGCTATAAACAAAGCTAGGGCAGTACCAACCACTGCACATAAAGTTAATTTGAGTAGTGGTATTAAGTGTTTTGCTTGTGGAGAAGTGGGTCATAGGCAGTCTGAATGTAAGAAGAAAGGAAAAAGAGTATTGTTTATTAAGGCAGATGAGTAGTATGAAGATGAGAATGTAGCTAACCTAACTGGTAACCCAGTATTTGCTCCAGATTCTGTTGATGAGGAGATCATGACTAGTGATATAGGGGCTGCTTTGGTTGTACGAAGATCCTGTCTAACACCTAGAGCTGCTAATGATGATTGGCTGCAAAATAATATTTTTCAATCCACCTACACTATCAAGGGCAAAGTATGTAGATTTGTGATCGATAAAGGTAGCTATAAGAATATAATTGCAGCAGAGGCAGTCCAAAAATTAAGGATTCCAACTGTAAAGCATCCTAAGCCTTACAAGTTGGCATGGCTGAAGAAAGGGGGTGAGGTAACAGTGTCAAAGCATGCTTTAGTTTCCTTTTCTATCGAGGCAAAATATAAGGATGATGTTTGGTGTGATGTGATAACCATGTATACATGTCATTTGTTATTGGGGTGGTTGTGGCAATTTAATAGAGATGTAACTCATAACAACAAGAATAACACATATAGTTTCATGTTTGAGGGTGTGAGAATTGCTTTAGTGCCTAATAAGGATCATGATAAGCCTGAATAGGTGCAGAAAGACAGCAAGGGTGGTGTAAGTTTATTAACCCCGGTGCAATTTGACAAGGTAGTGTAGAAATCCAAGGTTGTTTATGTCCTTTCTAGGAAGATGGTGGATAAGGAGGTAGTAGTTCTTGATGTAGTTTTGCCACTTTTGGAAGAGTTCAGTGATTTGTTTCTAAAAGAATTACCTGAAGGGTTTCCTCCTATAAGGGATATCTAACATCAGATTGACCTTGGACCAGGTGCAGCCTTACCAAATTGACCACACTATAGGATGATCTTATTAAGCATGATGAATTCAGGAGGCAAGTGGAAGAGTTATTGGTAAAAGGGTATATTCGGGAAGCTTGAGTCCTTATGCTGTACTAGCCCCTTTAACATCAAAGAAGGATGGTTCTTAGCGGATGTGTGTTGATAGCCGGACCATTAATAAAATAACTATAAAGTATCACTTTCCTATTCCTAAACTAGATGACTTACTTGATTAGCTTAGTAGGGCCAAGATTTTTTACCAAACTGGATATGAAAAGTGGCTATCATCAAATTTGGATTCAATTTGGCGATGAATGGAAATAGCCTTGAAGACAAAAGAGGGATTGTATGAGTGACTAGTTATGTCGTTTGGGTTATCGACTGCACTAAGCACTTTCATGCGTGTTATGAATAAGATTTTAAGGCCTTTCATTGGTAAGTGCATTGTTGTGTACTTTGATGATATTTTAGTTTATAGTGCTAATCCGGATGAGCACCTTAGTCAGTTGTGAAATGTCCTCATTATGCTGCGTAGGGAGAAGTTATATGCAACCATTAAGAAGTGTGTATTTTTTACTACCAGTGTGCTATTTCTTAGGTATGTGGTGTTGGGTAAAGGATTACAGGTAGATGAATTAAAGGTAAAAGCTATGAGATGTTGGCCAAAACCTACCACCATTACGAAGTGAGGAGTTTCCATGGGTTGGCTTTATTTTATAGGCATTTTATTCCACATTTTAGCAGCATTATGGTGCCTATCACTAATTGTATGAAGCAAGTGGGAAGATTTATATGGATAGATGAGGTAGAAAAGGCATTTGAGTTGATCAAATTACACTTTACTACAACTCCCATTTTAGTGTTCCTTGATTTTCATTAACCTTTTGAACTACATTTAGATGCTTCTAAGGTGGGAATTGGGTATGTTCTAAATTAAAACAACAAGCCAATAGTGTATTTCAGTGAGAAGTTGTTGGGGTCCAGATTGCGATATAATACCTATGATGTCGAATTTTATGTTGTGGTTTAGGTGATTAAACATTGGCGCCACTATTTGTTTCAGAGGGAGTTTATCTTGTATATAGATCATGAAGCATTGAAGCATTTACATTGGCAAGATAAAATTTCTATGAGACATGCTAGCTGGTGGCTTACCTTCAAAGATTTACCTTTGTGGTGAAGCATAAGTTGGGTGTGATAAACAGAGTGGCAGATGCATTGAGCAAGCAAAAGAGTTTATTGGCTCAAATGTCCATTAAGGTACCTAGTTTGGATTCCTTTGCAGAATTACTTAAGACTGACCTATATTTTTTAGATATTGTGGCTAAGGTTAAAGCAGGGAAGAAAACAGATTTCCTTATTGTAGGAAGGATTTCTGTTTAAGGGTAATTAGTTATGTGTCCCAGATTGCAGTTTGCATTTGAAGATTATTAAGGAATTACATGGTGTAGGGCATGCATGATGAGACAGGACTATACAGTTGGTGTAGGCTCGGTATTTTTGGCCTACCATTCATAGAGAAGTGGAAAAACTGGTGTAGCGATGTCGGATTTGTTAGGTTTCTAAAGGGATAGCATCAAATGTGGGTTTTTACACGCCCTTGCCAGTTCCTTTGTAGCCTTGGGTGGAGCTTAGTATAGACTTTATGCTAGGCTTGCCACACACACACAGTGAGGTAATGATTCCATATTTGTGGTGGTTGATCGATTTTCAAGAATGGTGCACTTTGTTCCATGTAAGAAAACCACATATGCTATTCATGTTGCTCAGTTGTTCTTTAAGGAAATTTATAGACTGCATGGGTTGCCTATATCTATTGTGTCTAACCAAGATAACAAGTTTCTTAGTCATTTTTGGCACAGTTTATGGAAAATGGTGAATACACAGCTTAATTTCAGTAGCACTTATCATCCATAGGCAGATGGGAAAACTAAGGTGGTCAATTTGTCTTTAGGGAATTTGCTGAGGTGTTTAGTAGGTGAACATGTGAAGAGCTGGGATCAGAAGCTATGTTAAGCAAAGTTCGCTCATAATTTTATAGTCAATTAAAGTATTGGATTTAGCCCTTTTGTTATGGTGTATTCTGTGGTACCAAGAGGACCGTTGTATTTAATTCCTCTTCTAGAAAAAATGAGGGTTCATGGAAAGGCAGAGGATTTTGTTAGTGGATTACAAGAAGTTCATACGACTGTCCATGACAATTTGATCTAAGTTGCCTCTAAGTATAAGTGAGCTGTTGACAAGAAAAGGCGGCATGTTGAGTTCGATGTGGGTGATTACATGTGGCCTGTCCTTACCAAAGAGAGATTTCTTACAGGTGAATATAACAAGCTGTATGCCAAGAAGATTGGACCAGTGGAAGTCATTAAGAAGATCAATCCTAATGCCTACCATTTGAAGTTGCCTAGCCACATTTGTATTGTTGATGCTTTTAATGTTAAGCACCTAATTCCCTATGTAGCTGATTCTTTAGGCAGAGGATTTTGTTAGTGGATTACAAGAAGTTCATATGACTGTCCATGAAAATTTGATCCAAGCTACCTCTAAGTATAAGTGAGTTGTTGACAAGAAAAGGCGGCATGTTGAGTTCAATGTAGGAGATTACATGTGGGCTGTCCTTACCAAGGAGAGATTTCTTGCAAGTGAATATAACAAGCTATATGCCAAGAAGATTGGACCAGTGGAAGTCATTAAGAAGATCAATCCTAATGCCTTGCCTAGCCACAATCATACTGCTGATGCTTTTAATGTTAAACACCTGATTCCCTATGCAAGTGATTCTTTAAACAAGTCAAATTCGTAGGCAGATTCTGTCCACCCTGGGGAGAATGATGCAGACATTAAAGAAATTACAATTCAGTTTATGGAAAATTATGAAAAATTGTATTAGTGGCAATTTCATAATTTTTAGCAACTTTGGAGTTTCATTTTTGACATAACAGGAGCCCAATTTGATTGGAATCAGCCCAATGATTCCAAGCCACTAGTTTTACTTGTGAGCTAACTACTTTTTGGGCAAATTCTATCATTTAGGCCTCCAAAATAGCAATTTCCAAACTACTAAGATGCTATAAGACTTATCTATTATTTGTTAGTTCGCCATGGACCTTATCTATCTATTAAACTTATAATGAAATTCCTTTTACAATGAGAGATTATGGTACCATGAAAAAAAAGTAGTATTATGATCACTTGATTAAAGCCAAATGATATGATATTTTTATTTCCAATATTCCTCCTTATGTCACCATGCCTATAGTAATTTATCTTCAAGGTCCTTGACAATAAGAGAATCTATAAGTTATATTTAAGAATAGAGAGCTAACATTAGAACTAATTAATATGAACTCTTGAGTTAAATTTATGAGCATGACTCTAATCAACAAGTTGGTGATGACAATGCTTTAACTTAGTAAACAAACAATATTTTAGAACTTAAAAATTGTCCATTTCATAATGATTGGAAGACATCTCGAATCTGCAATCACTTTACCAACCTAGAATAAAATTAAAACTTGAGTTTAGAAATCCATGAAGGGGATTAATATTCAAATGGAGTAGTCTGTTATCTGATCCCACATCATCTAAATGATGAACAACAATTGATGTGAATACTTTATTAAGCATTCTTGCACATGTGGAACCCCAATGCAATGATTAGTCCATGTATAAGGATGTCTTTGGTAACTGATGTCCAATAAACCTTACCTAAAAACAAAGTTATAAAAGACAACAATAAAAGAGTGAGAGCGGAAATGACCATATGATTTTTTTACATTATACAATAAATCATTAAGATTGCTAACACTATACACTTGGAAGCTGAAGAAGAAATATAAGAAATCAATTATTTGAACTAAGGAACATGTTCAATAAATATCAGACTATAATAAACACAAAGAAGAGTCCATATAGAGTCATCAATAGAGGTATTAACAAAAGAATTAAGAAAAAAAATATGCATAAGCCAAAATGATTAACTGAACAAAATCCTTCCAAAACACAACCAAACCACTAAACAAACCAAAAGTGCTAGAGGGATTAACAATAAAGGAATAGTAACTTGGAAATGGAGACTTAAGTGAAAACGGTTAAGAAAAGCTTTTAGATGCTTTATTTCAAAAAGGAAAACACATCTTAGGAATGAGTTTTAATCAATTCTTTTGAGAAGGATGGGGATTCCCCATACCATAATAGTTCCAAGCCATGATTTTCATGGTGAAAGGTGGGGCCATTTGGGGCTAGCCTCCCTTACCACTTTAGTAGAGCTTACATTAGAACCAACACACAACTTATTGCCCAAATCATTATGAACAGTGTCAACTACACTTTCTTATTTTTAAACCTAAAAATATCATTAGTATCTAAAGGTTGCACTTGTGAAAAAAGAGTTTCGAAACATTTATGCCAAATTTTTATTTTTATACGATGCAATGTCATAATAGAAGTAGACAATAGGATTATTTAGTTGTTGATTTGTACCAATAGAGAACATAAAAGAAGTGTTCATATGAGGGTTGAGGTCAGTAATAGAATTTGGCATAAGTGGAATAAAGACATCATTTAATAGGATAAAGGAATGTTTTAAGATTATGGTGGATTTTAATTTAACAGACTGGAGATTGAAGGGTTAGCGTGATGGTCAATAGATGGAATTGGATCAATGGAAGGTTTAACAGTTTGGTGGTTTTATGTAATTGGTCATCTTTAAGTGGTGGACAAGAAGCATTATCCACAAATAGGGTTGCCATTCTCATATTAAATAACTCCACATGCCGCTTACTATATAGAAATAAAATCTATCATTAACTTTACTCTTCAGGATGTGTGTACATTGCCTTAGAGACTTACTTTCATTCAAATCTAGTATGCTCAATTACAACCACTACAAACATTATCAACGATGTTATAGTTTATACTTTCCTCAATACTCAAAAAGTTATGTATTTTTTTTGTTATGTATTTCATATATGTGTGGCTAAAATTTATGTGTAAGAAATGATCACTAAAATTTTAGTTTAGCATGAAATGATTACTAAAATTTTAGTTTAACTTGTTTAGTTAGTTGTCGAGTAGGTATGATTATAGGCATGGTTCTTATTTAATGGTACATGTAATATGTAATATCAACCATATATGCAGGTGTAAGTTTCAGTTTTCAGTATGGATTTTACTTATAAAACATGTAATATTGCTCATATATATAGAGCAACTCTGTTAATGAAATTGTGTGTGTGAAGTGAAAAATATCTAGTTACAATGTTTCACAGTTGTGTTCTTCTTCTCTTATGCGTGTTCATTGTCTTATTATTGTTCATGGTTACATTTTATGGTTTAAAAATTTAATAATGAGATGTATGGCTGAATGGTTGGAGAGAAATATAAAGAGGAAATTTCAATGTTAAATTTTAGCTCTATTTGCTCTTGCTATTGTTCATGTTTATGGTTATATATGTACAAATTTTTATTGTTTGATGGTGAGTGTTCCAACAATGGTACCAGAGCTTTATTTTTAAGGACTGTAAGGTTTAAAACACCAAATTGTTAAGAGATTATGAGAGATCAAACACTTAAGAGAAAACAAATGGCTTTAAATAGTAATCTTATTGCTATTGCACCTTATTTTTCTAGGGAAAATTATCAAATATGGGTGGTGAAAATGAAGTCTTGTTTGAAGTTTTTAGGTTTATAGGTTATTGTAGATGAAGATAGACAACTTTTGCCATTGAGAGCTAATCCTATCATAGCTCAAATGGAGTAATATGAGGAGGAAAAGCAAAAGGGACAAAGTTATCATATGCTTACATTCAGCCTTAATAGATGATGTACTTATAAGAATTACGCATCTTGAGATAGCCAAGCTAATATATGATGAATTAAAGGAAAGATATGAAGGAAATGAAAGGGTTAAGGCTATAAAATTTCTAACTCTCATAAGGGAGTTTGAAATGTTGAGAATGAATTTGCGAAAGCTTATTCTTCAAAGCTAATTGAGCTTAAAAACCATATGTGGTTTTATAGAGAGGTTATGGAAGATCACAAAGTGGTTAAAAAGATGTTAATTAACTTATCAGACAAATTTAAAGCAAAAGTTACAACTGTTAAGGCGTTTTATGACCTGAAAAAGCTCATCATTACTAAAATGATCAGCAAATTGCAAGCTTAAATGCAGAGAAATTCCATGAAAGTTGGTGATGCAATTAAAGGTGCCTTTTGAGTAAGACAAATAGGTGTGCAACCTTATATAAAGGATAATAAATGTAAAAAACATGAAACAAATATTGGTAAATAAAAAAAACTAAAATGGGTGAGAATACAAATGAATTAACTACAAATGACAAGTTTTCTCCTTGTTCTATATGTAAAAGAATAAATAATTTAACTAAATATTATTGGTACAAGGGGAAGCCTTAGATTCAATGTTAACATTATAAGAAATGGAGGCGTAAGGAGAGGTTTTGTAAGGCAAAGCAAAATCATATCCAAACATAAGTTGCATAGTAAGTGAACTTCATTGATGAATATCCTCAGGCTGAAGAACAATTATTCATGGCTACTTAAACATGTCATTCAGCTCTAAAGGATGTGTGGTATGTTGATAGTGGTCGTACAAATCACACAGCCAAGGATGAAAGCTTTTTCACTCCTCTTGATGAAGTTGTTAGAAGTATAGTGGAGCTTTGTTGACCATTTTCCTTATCAAACTCCTAATTTTGATCTTTAATAATGAATTTAAGTTTTTAATGATTTTTTTTTCATGTAGGAACTTATTTGTATCAAAATTATTATTTTAAGTCCAAAAATATGAAATACTATCATTATAATGTATTTTAATAAACTATAATATTCCAATCTTATAGCTAAAGTATCTTGAGCTTTTTTGTGTCAAAAGAGACATTTTTGGACTTACATGCGTCTCCTCATGAGCATCTCACGAGTTGATCATGAGCAGAACATTCATGAGAGAAAAATTTAGCAAAGGGATAGTGCCACTCATGAGCACTATTTATGAGCATTATTTGTCTCATGAGAAACTCTTGAGAGCAGTCCTAATAACTCCAAATGGTCATTTTTTGAATGCAACAACTAGTATTTCGTTTCTCACAATCATGAGCCATGTTCTGACAGAAATAAGTCTAACATGATTAAAAATTCAATAAGAGATGTTGGAGACATGTTTGATACATCCAACAACCATATTTTTCAGTGTTTATCTATATAAACACTCAATATAGTTCAATTGAAGGTTTAAGAAACTTGTTTACTTATTATACTCTTTTAAGCAATCAATTAAGCTCTCAAAACTCTTTTCAATTTCATTTCGTATATGTATAATTGGTGAGTGTTAGAATATATATTCTTATTCTTATATGTTCTGGGATTAAGAAAATAGGAAGTGAGATTCTATTCTAGCAGAATTAGTTTAAATATTTACCATTGAAACACTTGGGATTTGGTTTTTGATTGAGCCTTGTAAAACTCAAGTTATAAGGTTAAAAGAGCAAGCCTCAAACTCTTGTGTAATCTTAAATCTTATAAATAAGATTATGAGAATTGAAAATCCTAACTTGGGGATAAGTTAGATGGAGATGTAGGATTATTGAGAATCCGAACTCCTTGAATTATTGTGTTCATCATTCTTCCTTCTCAACTTTCTTTCAATTCTTACAAAGAATTCTTTTAATTTTCATTTATTGTTTAATTGCCTTATTCACCTCCCTTTATGGCATTTTCATTTAGTATCAGGGCTTGGATTTTAGGAACTTAACTGCTAGAATACAAGATCATGGGGAGTGAACTTCAAAATTTTTCTTCACTTAAACCATTCTTTAATGGTAGTGACTATCCTTATTGGAAGTTTAAAATGGAGCTATATCTAGATTATGATTCCATTAAACTTTGGGAAGTTTTTCTTAAAGGTTGGAAACTACCAAAAACTACCATTGATGATGGATAAACCACTCTTTTAATAAGTGATTGAAGCAATAATCAAAAAGAAGAAAACTACAAAAACTAAAAAGCTATGATCACACTACTCTTTTTCATGATCAGAGAAGAAGGAGGCAAGCTTCAAAATTGCATTTCAGCCAAGGAAATGTAGGAGACTTTGGAGAATCGTTATGAAGCCAATGTACAAGTAAAAAGCAAAAAGGTTTAACTTCATATGTATGAATATGAGCTCTTCAAAATAAAGTCTTAAGAATCAATCATAGAGATGATAAACTATCTCAATGCTCTCCTTATAACCCTTAAGAAACTTGGAAAACATTTATCCAAGGAAGAGGTGAACAACAAGATTCTAAGAATCCTACCTAAGAAGGATTAGGAATCTTAAGTCACTTCAATTGAGGAAGATTAAGACCTTGATACCCTCTCAATGGATGTGCTTATTGGCAAGCTCTTGACACATGAGCTTATAATTAAGTAAAAAGGTTAAGAATAAGAAGAGAAGGAAGAGAAGAAAAAGAGCATAACATTAAAGGTTTCACAAGAAGAAAGTGAAGATGAAAATATCGAAGATTCTAGTGATGAAGATGGTGATATTTCCATGCTCACTAGGAACTTCAAGAAGTTTTTATGAAAGACAAATTTGTCAAGAACAAGAGACTTTAATAAGAAGTATGAAGGGGAAGATAAGAAGAAAACTAAAGAAGTTACTTACTATGAATGCAAGAAACTAAGTCATATATAAAGTGAGTGCCCGAAACTCAAATTCAAGAATAAAGGAGAAAAGAAGGGTCTTCAAAGTTACTTGGAATGACTCCTTTGAATCTAAAAAGGAAGAGGAACAATAAAAAATGGACAACCTTTGTTTCATGGCTCTTGAAAATGAAAATGAGGCACCATCTATTTCTTATTCTTCCTTTGATGATTGTGATGATTATTATGATAATGATGATGAGAGCTTTATTATAAGCAAATTATTAATTAAATACAAAAGCTTGCTTTTTAAGAAGTAGCTTTACAAACATTAGCTATCTAGCTTATCCAAGGAATTTGATAGCTTACAAAATGGTTTTGCGAAACTTATTAAATCAAATGAAAAACTTATTAGTGATGTAAAATCTTCAAATTCCTTAGAAGATCAACTCAAGAAAGCAATTGATGAAAATCATAAGCTTTCTAAGGAGGTCTTAAAATTAAAGAATTCTATAGCTATATTCAAGAGAGGAAAAGAAACTTTAGATAGTCTTCTTGATTCTAAAAAATTTCATGAAAATACCTATAGAATTAGATATAAAAATGGAATGCCTTTATCATCACCATCACACATTAATTTTATTAAAGCCTCAGATGATTCCACTCCTTTTACCTCTAAACTAAATGTGACTTAAGCTTTCAAAGCTAAAAAGTCTCATGTGTCAAATGACAAAGGAAATTCTTATAAGACTCAACCTCCATTAGCATAAAGAGGTAAAATACATGTCAGAAGACCATAACCCAAACATGCTTATATATACACTAGACACAACACTCCTAAACATGTTATACAAACCTATCAAAATACATATTGCCATTGTCAATGTATGTCTCACACTATGACTCAAAATAAATTTAGGAGGCACACACAATCACAACATAAAAGGCATACTTCATATATTAGGAAATCATATCCTACTATAAGAAATAAATTTGTCAATGTTAAAGGTTTTTATTGCATGACCAAAGGTCACTCTAGCAATGTACACTTCTATCAAAAACTACATTTGCAATTGCTACCTTGGGATTATTTTAAAATTAATAAACCTAGACTAATTAAGGTTTGAGTTCAAAAGAATATTTAACTTATATTGTGCAGGTGTGCTTGAATTCCATAAAAGAAAAGAGTAAATGGTATCTTGATAGTGAATGTTCAAAACATATGACGGGAGACAAAAAATAATTCAACAAACTTAATGCTAAGGATGTAGTACATGTCATATTCAGAGATAATGCCAAAGGAAGAATTGTAGGCATTGTAGAAATCGGTAATCCTCAATCCTTATCTATTCATCATGTGTTGCTTATTAATGGTCTTAAGCATAATTTACTTAGTATAAGTCAATTATGTGACATGGGAAATAAAGTGACTTTTTATCCTAAAAATTTCTTTTTTAGTAATCTTAATGAAGATAAAGTAATTTTTAGTGGTGAAAGAATAGATAATGTTTATGTTATTGATTTAAATAAAATTGATAATAAAGACATAAAATGCTTAATGTCTATTTCCTATAACACATGGACATGGCATAGAAGGTTAAGACATGCAAATTTTGAGCTTTTGAATGATCTTTGTAAACATGAACTTATGATTGGTTTACCTAAGCTTGAATTTACTAAGGATAAACCTTGTAATGCTTATCAAAAGGGAAAAAAATCTAAGTCCTCATTTAAGCTAAAAAATGTAGTGTCCACTTCTAGATCACTTGAACTTATACATATGGATTTATTTAGACCAAGTGCTAGTCTTGGTGGATTGCACTATGCATATGTATTGGTTAATGATTACTCTAGATTTACTTAGGTATGTTTTCTTGGTCATAAGAATGATGCATTTAAAGCTTTTAAAAATTTTGTAAAAAGAGTTAAAAAAGAAAAAGGTTTTTGTATCTTTTCTATTAGAAGTGATCGTGGAACCCAATTTGAAAATGAATTTTTCAAAACCTATTGCAATGAAAATGATATTTCACATACGTTTTCTTGTCCTATAACTCCCCAACAAAATGGGGTAGTTGAAAGGAAAAATAGAACTATTGTGGTAATGGCTAGAATAATGCTTCATCAGTATAAATTTCCTTACACGTCTTATTATATTTCAAATAGAGTTTTTAAAAGATCAATTTTGAATAAAACTTCTTATGAGTTGTGGAACAATAGAAAACCTAAAATCTCATATCTAAGAGTATTTGGATACAAGTGCTTTATATTGAATACTAAGGATAATCTTGGAAAATTTAACTCTAAAGCCAATGAAGGAATTTTTCTAGGCTATTATACTTCTAGCAAAGCATATAAAGTCTTTAATAAGAGAAATCTAGTAGTTAAAGAGTCAATGCATTTTATATTTGATGAATCAAACTCACTTAATCCTAGAAAAGATGTTTGTAGTGTTGATGATTTTTTAGATGAGCATGTGGATGTGATCAATCAAGAAGAAAATACTAGTAAGCCTTTGGAACTTGAAGATCTAAGTAAGAAGGACAATGAGGAAACATCTTAACCTACCTTGAAGGATGAACTTCCAAAGGATTAATAATTCAAGAAAGCTCATCCTCAAGGTCTCATTATAGGTGACACTACAAAAGGGGTAACTACTAAATCTCAATTAAATTCTATTGTTAATTTAGCCTTCATTTCTCAAATTAAACCCAAAATTATTAATGATGCCTTGTGTGATGAATTTTGGGTCATTACTATACAAAAAGAGTTAAATCAATTTAAGAGAAATAAGGTTTGGTCCTTGGTTCCTAGACCTAAACATCATCCTATTATAGGCACCAAATGGGTGCTTAGAAATAAGATGAATGAATAAGGTGTTATAACTAGGAATAAGAGCTAGACTAGTAGCCGAAGGTTATAATCAAGAGGAAGGCATTGATTATAATGAAAGCTTTACCCCAGTTGCAAGGTTAGAAGCTATTAGAATGCTACTTGCATTTGCATCATTTATGGATTTTAAACTTTATCAAATGGATGTTAAAAGTGTATTTCTAAATGATTTCATTAAAGAGGAGGTATATGTTAAGAAACCTCTAGGTTTTAAAAAATTTGATTCTCCAAATCATGTTTTTAAATTGTCAAAAGCATTGTATGGATGAAACAAGCTCCAAGAGCTTGGTATGAAAGATTAAGCAACTTCTTATTAGAGAAAGGGTTCTCTAAAGGAAAAGTTGACACAACTCTTTTTATAAAGAAATCCAAGCATTTTTCTAAAGGAAAAGTTGACACAACTCTTTTTATAAAGAAATCCAAGCATTTTTTTATTAATTGTTTAAATATATGTTGATGATATTATTTTTGGTACTACTAACCATTGCTTATGTGAGGAATTCTCTAAGTTAATGCAAGGAGAATTTGTGATGAATATAATGAGAGAACTCTAATTCTTTCTTGGACTTCAAATCAAGCGATGTAAAGATGGGATTTTCATCAATCAAACCAAATATGCAAGATACATTCTCAAGAAGTTTGGCATGGATGGAGCTAAGACAAGCAAAACTCCAATGAGAACCATAACCAAACTCAACAAGGATGAGAATGGCAAACCTATTAATGAAAAGCAATTTAGAGGTATGATTAGATCCCTTCCTTATTTAACTGCTAGTAGACCTAATATTATGTTTGCTACTTGCTTATGTGCTAGATTTCAGTAAAGTCCTAAAGAGTCTATTTTGAATGCTAACAAAAGAATTTTCAAATATCTTTGTGGTGTAATGCATTTAGGACTTTAGTATCCTAGGAGTTCTTTCTTTGACTTGATTAGTTAATTTGATGTGGACTTTGCCGATAGCTTACTAGATAAAAAGAGTACTTCCAGAACTTGTCAATTTTTAAGATAATGTTTGGTTTCTTGGTTTAGGAAGAAATATGTTTCAGTTGCCTTGTCCACTGCTAAAGCTGAATATATTGTAGCAAGTCTTTATTGTTCACAACTTTTGTGGTAAAAACAACAATTGTTGGACTATATTATAAAACTTGATCACATTCCAATCAAATGTGACAATACAAGTGCTATTAACCTTAGCAAGAATCATATTCAACATTCTAGAACTAAGCAAATAGACATTAGACATCATTTCATGCATGATCATGTTCAAATTGGTGATATCTCATTTAAATTTGTTGATACAAAGAATGAACTTGCAGATATCTTAACCAAACCTCTTAATGAAGAGAGATTGAATTTCATTAAGTATGAACTTGGCATAATTGATGGTTCTATTTTGTTTTGATTTTATGCTTAATTGATGGTTGGACTATTTTCTTATGAAATCATATTGTGCTTTGATTTTTATCTTAACATTTTTTTAATTTTTTTTCTATTTAATAATTATGTATTGAAATTATTTCAATTAATTATTCAAATCTAGCAATTTTTTAATTGTCATGCTTATATATATGTTTAAATATTCATCATGATTTTTTTAAAAATTCCTTATACTCGTCATCAAGACTACTTTTTTTTTTTATATGTTTTTGTTAATTTCGTCGTCAGTTTTTGTTAATTTCGTCGTCAGTTTCTGTTTGGTTTATTTTTAGTATATTTTATGTATCTAAGCATTTAGCTATCTATTTATTTTTATAGTTATTTTATAGCAGTTTACGTTCGATTTATTTTCTAGTTATTTTCTGGATATAAGCCATTAACTGTTAGTTTTATGTCTTGTTATGTTTCTCTTTAGTTTACAATTGGTATTTTAATATCATTGCAACTCTATCTTTTTCATTAATGCTTTTTTACTTTCTTTTATAATTTCCTTTTTCATTTTGACAAAGGGGTAGAAATAATTAAGTTCGCATGAGTATTTAGTTAATTTCTTTTAAATGAGAGAAATTTTTTTAAAATTTTTTTATTTTTTAAAAATGTGTTTATATTAGTGATATAACTATATGATAGTGTGTCCTTAATATCAAATTGTTTGAATTTATTATACATATTTTTTTTATGCATGCATAGAAACATTGTAATTGTGGCGGGTTTTGCCTCTTTAATAATAATGTTTTCATGATTTTATATTTGTGAAAAAAAACCTTATTTTGCTTACTTTGTTTCTTTGTGCCAAGATCCTTATTTTTTTATGATTTGACCTATCTTTGTTTTCATTGTTTTGGTTCTTAGTCCTCTATTTCCTTTAGGATTTTAGTTCATTTAAATTCATTTCCCTTTATATCTTTTTCTTTTCTTTTTGTCTTTGACAAAGGAGGAGAAGAAGCTATGTTTGTGATATGCTAAGTGCTACATGATCATGTATATTAGCTAGCTAAGCTCTATATGATCATTGATAGTTAAACTTGTCAAGTGCTACATATACTATTTTTGTGATGCATTTTAGTGGCACTACATGCATATATGTTTCAAATTATTTCCTTCGTATTGCCTAACATTTTTTTTCAAAATGATTATGTTATCATGTTTTCATGTTTTTAACACATTTCTTATGTTAGGCCATATTTCTTTTTATTCCTCATGTCAAATTTTATGTTGTTTTTATTTTAAACAAAAAGGGGAAAATATTAAATTTATATTTCTTATCATGTCTAAAAAGGAGTAGAAATAAATAAATAAATTTGTTAAAGGAGATAAATTTTTTTATTTCAATTGGTATCTTTTCAAAAATTATCTCCTTTGTGATAATTTAGTATTTTTTTATATGCTTTGATTAAATTATTTTTCCATTTATGCATATATCAAGGGGGAGCAAAATATTTTCTTATTTTTCATCTATTTAAATTTAATAAGGGGAGCTATTTTACATAGTATTATCTTTTCTTTTTAAATGTTTTTCACACACACACATTATTTATTACCTCAATAAATTGGTTGTCAAAGCCAAAAAGTGGGAGATTGTTGACCATTTGCATGATGCAACTCCTAATTTTGATCTTTAATAATCAATTCAAATTTTCTAATGATTTTTGTCAAGTGTGTAGGAACTTATTTGTATCAAAATTATCAGTTTAAGTCTAAAAATACAAAATGTTATTATTGTACTATATTTCTATGAAGTATAATATCCCAATCTTATATCTAAAGTATCCAGAGCTTTTATGTGTCAAAAAGAGACATTTTTGGACTTACAGGTGTCTCCTCACGAGCTGATCACGAGCAGAAGCCTCATAGGAGAAAAATTGAGCCTAGCACTATTCATCTTATGAATAGCTCGTGAGGGCAGTCTTGACAGCTCTAAATGGTAATTTTTTGAATGCAATGGCTAGTATTTCGCTCCTCACGATCATGAGCAGTATTCTGCTAGAAATAAGTCTAAAATGATTCAAAAATCTATAAGAGACATTGGAGACATGTTTGATACATCTAACAACTATATTTTTGAGTGTTTATCTTTATAAACACTTCATAGAGTTCAACTGAAGGTTTAAGAAACTTGTTTACTCATTATACTCTCTTAAGTATTCAATTAAGCTCTCAAAACTCTTTTCAAATTCATTTCATATTTGTATAATTAGTGAGTGTTAGAATAAATATTCTTATTCTTCAATTTTTTAGGATTAAGAAAATAGGAAGTGAGATTCTATTCTAGTGGAATTAGTTTAAGTGTTTACCATTAAAACACTTGGGATTTAGTTTTTGAGTGAGCCTTGCAAAACTCAAGTTGTAAGGTTAAAAGAGTGAGCCTCAAACTCTTGTGTAATATCAAATCTTGTGAATAAGATTGTAGGAATTGAAAATCCTAACTTGGAGAAAAGTTAGGTGGAGATGTAAGACTATTAAGAATCCAAACTCCTTAAATTCTTATGTTCATCATTCTTCCTTCTCAACTTTCTTTTAATTCTTGCAAAGAATTCTTTTAATTTCCATTTATTGTTTAATTACCTTATTCGCCCCCAAGGCATTTTCATGCTTGGAAATGGATATGTGGTTCAAACTAAAAAAAGAGGTACAGTTTCTATTCATAGTAACCATAGTTTTTATTCATACTAGCATAAGTTCAAAATTAATTCATGATGTGTTATTGGTTTATGAGTTAGATCAAAATATTATTAGTGTTTCTCAATTATTGATGGCCAATTATGATGCTTGTTTTAAAGTTAATTATTGTTTAATTATTAATTCACGTGGTGGTAAGATTATTAAGGTTAAAATGGATGGGGATAGTTTTTGTCTAAAGATTAATATCATTATAACTTATGAATGTGATGGTGGAATTAATGGAAGTATGGTATGTTATGAGAGATTTGAAAATGAAACTTTTAAAACTCTTACATGTATCTAAGATTGTGAAATGGTTATTATATGATGAACAACATGATATGGTGAGCAAAGAATTTCACTTATATAGGTGTGCTTATTTGAATAGGAATAAGCACAATGTCAAAAATGGTGAATTCAAGGTTTCTTCTAAAAGTCATATTATGAATGATGATAGTACTGATGCTACAAATATTATAATAAGTGGTTCATATTTGAAAATCATGTTAATGACTGATGTTTATAGAACATTGAATTTATTTTTAGAAGAATCAACCAATTGCATTACACTTCTAAAAATTCAAGATTTTCAGTTATGCGAATAACTGATGGAGGCATCCAAGTATTGGTATAGCATAATTGATATGGAAATAAATTAGGAGAAGATAAAATAATTTTATTCTCTATGTAAAGAATTTATGTGCCTTATAAGTTGATGAATTTCTTATTACAAGTGCAAATATTATTAAAATTAAAGATTTTAATAAGAATGGAGATGTTAAATTGATGAATTTTAAGTCTAAAGAGAAAGTGGCAAATTTTTTTAAGTTTAATGTTCGAATGAAGTATCAAGGAGAAGTGTTAGTGTTGGAGCCCTAGAAGGAGGTGAATAAGGCCAATAAATATTTTAAGGAAAAATTAAGAATTAGAGGAAAACAAAAGGTGATTTAGGGAAGAATAAATATAAACAAGAATAAGAACAAGAAAGAGAAGTTGAACACAAGAAATTAAGGATTTGGTTGCTTAATGAACCTACATCTCTACCTAACTTATCCCCAAGTTAGGATTTTTCAATCACCTACACCAGTCTTATTTCCAAGATTGATTATAAGATGGTGTTTTCAATAGCTCACACCAAACCTTACAACAATACATTTCCTAGACTCACACAAAACTCTTGTATCTTAGTCATGCAAGAGGTAATTTTCTTACAAAATTACTCATACTAATTTTTATTTTTCAAGCATAGGTATTGTATTTGGATAGCTAGTATAGGTATAATATGGCTATATAGCGGACTACTATGATTTATAAGGTGACCATGAGAGAGAGCTTAGTTAAGTATATAATATGTTAAGACATAAATGTAGTTTTTACCTTCAAGTTATGTAGTAGTAGAGCTTATGGATGCCTCCATACTTATCTCAACTATTAGATAGAATAGCATGTGTACCATTACTCAGGCTTTCTATGAGATTGGTATTTATGTACATGTCACTTTGACTTGGTTGTGAGATTACAATGAAGGAGTGCACTTTTTGCCTTTTTGCATGACACTTTGTTGTACCTTTGAGACAATGATGGTTGTTTTATATAAAAGATCATAGGATGATAACAAGGCCTAGCTAGGGATGTGCATATGGTTGGAGCACATCTACAATGTATGGACACAATGTGAGGGTTATTGGAGTCTATACATGTTTTAGTGTTTTGATGTATTATTGTATACTTTTACTCTCGCACCTCAACCATATGATGAAGTTGCACTTGTGGATAGTCCTTTATATAAATAACTACTATTGTTATGGTTCTATAATGGAAAAATGTTTACCACTTACATTTAAGATGGTTTTTTGTTATGGTCCTATTATTTTTTAAATACTCTCAATTTGGTTAGATTTTGTATATTTTGGTTTTGATCAAACTAGAGACATTTTGATCTCCTTGTCATGTTAGTACTAATTTTGACATGTCAATGAACCTTGACAACAATTACACATGCCAATTGAAAGTTGAATAAAATTTAAAGAAATTGAAAAATTAATTGCCTAAATTGATACAAATTAAAAGATAAGATTATTTAGAAAATTAGCTTATAATTGAAGATAAATGAAACCATTTTCTCGATAAGTTAACCTATATTAGTTTATGCCATCAAGGGTTATGTTTTATTCCATTTAGTTTAAAATTTTTGTATAGTCAATTGCTTTGTTATTTAGGTATTATCAAAGTTCAACTTTATATTAGTTTATTGTTGAATTTTTTTTATATTATTAAAATCTTTAAACCATGGTTTATGCCAAAAACTTGTTAGCAAATTTCCATAAGTGTATAGTTCATGAAAAGTAGTAAAAAGGAGTATGAGTATCATTCCCATGAGGAGATTGACACCAAGTACTAGCCCTAATTATATTTCACAAGCTAATAATATAAAAAGCAAATGAAATAAAATAACTAAGCAATTAGCAATAATAAAAGAGTTATTTGCAAAATAATACATGACTTATAACACTTTTTGCAATTTACAAATAACATTTTAATCTTGACAAACTAAAACATATATTTTTAAAATTTTACAATTCAAAACACTGGCCAATTATTTAGTGATTGAGTGCTTATATGGTAGGCAAGACTTGTCTGCATTTTCCATGTCAGATTTATTTTTTGACCTATCAAAACTCATCATTTTATAGAAGGAACAATTAAAACCTTTTTATGTGCAATTGCATTGAAATACAATTTTTGTTTTTTTTTTGTTCTTTAACAATTCCTTAGAAAAGTTAAAAAAAAAACTCATTGGAAATTAAGATCAAGATTGAAGCCAAAAGATGATAAAGATTAACACAAAGACAAATATGAAAGAAAAGAAAATTAAGACTTTAACACTAACGACAAGAAACCATTACAAGATATTATTGAAGTATTGAAGAAAAAGTTATTGGTAGCATTAAAATCTCTATAGTAGAAATGATAACAATATGCCAAAAAGAATCCAATTAATGAAGGCAGATTTAGAGATCACAAAAATGGTCCCTATTAATCCTATTCACTTTCTAATAAGGAGGAGACATGAATTACTTGTCACCTTTAACAACTAATTTTATATGAGATGCACCTGAATCCTCCAATGCTGAAATTCGTTAGACCTCCAAAGTGCCTAAAATGGCTATCAACAATGTTGTTGTTGCAAGAACCTTCTCTGATAAGAATGTTACTATTGTAAGAACCATCCCATTTAATTCTAAAGAAACACAAAATTGTGATTGGAAAAAAGGAATGGAGACTTTAGATAATCACATCGATAAGAAACCTAAACTAGAAGAAGAAGATAATGAAGATGAAGATAAAGACGATGATAATGATGATGAATTTACGGAGTACAAAGCATCAATATATAAACCTGTGGAGAGCAGTTGAATGAGCTCTATGAAATTTCCAAAAAAAATAAAGGATAAGATGATGATGATGATGATGAAGAATTTAAGGAGTTTGTAGATGAAAAGAATAGAAGAGAACAAGAATTGAAAGAAATAAAAAAACAAAGAAGAAGAAGAAGGAGGATGAGAAGAAAAAGATGAAGAAAGTGTCAATGTTGTTGCTCATAAAAAGTTTTAATTATTACTTTTATGAATAATGAGTTTTTGATATCTAAAAAAATATGTCTCAAGTGGAAAATGCAATTCCTTAGACTTGCAACATAAGCACTCGATCATCAGATAATTGATTAGTGTTTTAAATTATAAAATTTTGAAAATGGTGGTGATTAAATTGCAAAAAGTGGTATAAGTCATGTTTTATTTTGCAAATAACCCTATAATAAAACCCTAAATTTAAAATATTACTTTAAAAATTCAATAATTAAAAACTAGATTATAGATTTGCTTCACTAGCTACTACTTGAATTATAGGATCATTTCATAATTCAACTTGTTAATACAGTCAGTTAAATAACCAAAAGCCTCTTTCAAGATCATTTAAGCATACTAAAGTTAATTATAGTCTATTTTCATGGTCACGTTATTTAACTAAAGCTCATTAAGTTCCTTAATGATTCATTACTCCTCAAAGGATTCATCTACTTTCATGGCTGAGGTTCCTAAGGTTTACAAGTCTATGAGATGATAAATCATGCAACTTTCATTGTCTCTAATCTATCCACAAACATGCATTCTGGTAGGCTCACATCCGTAAGCACACGGAGTCATCCAAGTAGTAAAAATAGCAATCCCATATGGAGTGGATATTGATTATTGAACTACTCTTTATGTTTATTTGTTTAGACAGTCAAATAAGGTTTTTGCTAAAATTAAACTAGTCTAGAAAACACAATTAAACTATTATAGAATTTATCAATTAAATGGATGTTAGGGTTTTTGTTCATGACACAACTTTATCTAAATTTATGTCAATCTCCTTATCACTTATAGATTTATTCCATTTCCTAAGCATCTTTAGGCATACGAAAGTCTCTTTTGAGCAATCGCATAATTTATTAATTTTAATAACTACTCAAGTGATTAGCTTCTGCTACTCAAGCAATTGTTTACTCTCAATATTAAAGTAAAGCTTTTCAAGGAATATTAACAACCAAAGCGTTTCCCGATCAATTCAATTAAGTTAATAAATTATTATTTTATTCTCAATAAGGATCTTCTTCCGATCTCACCCTATTATCTAATTCATTTCCAAGGGTGATCAGTCCTAGGAAAACATTAAGTTCAATAATAATTATGGATTATATATTTAGTGACAATGAATTTTAACCAATTAAGTTCATACTTGAGCCGAGTCTAAAAACTCTAACTACTAATTTAGCTACTGATGGCAATTGGAAAGAGAAAAGAAGAAGAATAAGAAAAAGAATAAGAATTTGAAATTACAAACATAAACATTTTAATATATTAAATAAAGTACAAAGAATAATTAGAAGGACAAAACCCCTTTTTATTCTTCTTCTCTTGAATAATGTTTATAATCTTTTTAAATCTTCTACTCTTGATAATCCTTGAGTAGATAATAAAAATCCAAATGTAAAATAAAATAAAATGTTTATATTGAAAAATGAATTGAACTCAACTATTTTTTTAGACTAGTTAACCTCTGGAAAAAGGAAAAATAAATATATTTATAAGTGTTCCTCAAAAACCTTAAAAATAAACTTCCATAATTGAAATTCTTCAAAGTGCATAGTGGTGCACTCTAATGTGCATGGTTGTGCATCATTGTATCTCTAAAAATCATCAAACTAGGTATGGTCATGCACATTAATGTGCACAATGGTGCATCAGCATGCCTTGAACTTCTCCAAATCAAGTATAGTTGTGCACACCTATGTGCATAGTTGTGCACTTACTTGTCTTTGCACAATGGTGTTTTTAGGCTTAGGTATAACTATGCACACCCATTACAGTCATGCATGCTTCTTTGTCTTGCTTTTATAGAGATTTTGAACTTTCCTCTTTAAGTTCTCACTTAGACTCCACTTGTATTGATCCCAACTTAGGTAGACCTAGCCATAAAACAAAAAAAGCATCACTATTAAACTAGAAATAATCAAAATTTAAATAAAATTATAAAAACCTTTAGAAACCTAAATTATAAGGAATATAAGTAAATAATGTCAATATTTAAGAATATTTAGACATTTTGACTCCTAAAACTTAACTAATTAATGCTTAAAATCTACTATTTTTCACACTTATCAACTCCCCCACACTTGTGTTTTTGCTTCTCCTTAAGCAAAACATGAAAACATCCTATTCATAAGAAGAGCTAAACATATTACTTAGTTTTAACTTAACTAGCTATTGCAATATTAACTTAATATAAAGCTTAAAAACCTAAAGATTAAAATAATAACTCGAGGTCAAGGACATGGTAGATTACCGTGTGAAGAGCAAACTTCTCAATTGAATTAATGAAAATGAAAAATTAAAATTACAGAAAGAAGAAAGCAAATAGAAAGAAGTTCAATACTTGGCTAATCTATATTTCTTTTGCATAAGGCACTTCTTAAGCAATTTATTTATTTATTTAATAAAAGTCTTCCCAGTTGTGGTATCCCTACCTTTCCCGTATTACTCAGTGCGGATACCTCATAAAGGGTCCTTTTTAAGAGCATTGGAATAGAAGGAGCATATAAATATTTCTAATTTCAAAGTTTTAGCTTCTTTTAAACGAGTGTGTTTTATGCCCAATCTAGTTTTTATTTTCTTTTTTTCATAGAAACCAAATTACATAAGACTTGACTAACTTCAAAAGTTGAATTTTAAATCTCTAATTACAAACACCTTTCTAAAAAATCAAGACTCCAAGTTCAATCATTCAATTAAGAAGTAAGCATTAATTAATTCATTAAGAGTTAAAAATTCCTTAAACACAAGTCATTTTCCTAATCTTAAAAGTCCAAATTCATGTTAAATGGAGATTACCACATCTTTACAAAGAAACTATATTTAATGAATTAGGCTCTACTCAAGAATCGGTTTTAAAAACTTTAAGCATGACATGCATCCTAATAACTAAATGCTATAAAAGACATAACAAAATGAAATGCATGTTCCCTTCCATTCTATAATAAAAAGAAATGACATAAAGATAAAAGAAAATAAAAGAAAACTAAACTAAAGTGAAAATTAAAAATGAAAGAGAGTACTCCCCTTTCTAAAGTGGTGGTAGAAGTAAGGAATTATTAGAATTGGTAGTCTTTATAAGCTTTTTAAGTCTTTTGAAGTGACTTGCTTGTGCTTGTTGAAAATCATCTATCATGATCTGGAGCTCTTCTAACCTAGTATATAGCTTCAATTCTAATATATATAACTGAAGTAGCACCATTTGCTTTGTAGTTGCTTTATTTTCTTAAGCCTTCTTTTTTATCTATGACTCATTACTACTTCCCTCACTCTCATCATTTTTTTAAGAAGACTTATTCAATTACTTTAAAGCATATTGGTGCAATAAATAACATTTCATGTTCTTAACATTTTTTAATGTCCTCCATTCATTAATGATTTCAGCACGGAGGAGTGTCCTTGAACTTAAAGTCTTTGATTTAATGACTCCCATTCTTTTAGTGGAGTAGGACATGTTGAATGTAGAACAGTATTGCCCTAAGGCTATAATGATAGGTCCCATAGAGAGAGTTGCTTTCCTTTCCTACAAGACACTGTTGGGTTTTGTGATTAAAAAACGCAATGGAAATTAAAACTTTTAATCACAAACCCTAACCTGGATCCAAGTAATTTGATTAATTAATTTAAAACTAGGGTTTTCAAATCTTACCATAAATGTAGAAGAGGCAAGATTTCTGAAAGGCAGAGAGGAGGTTCACTCCGATAACACCTTATCTCGAGCTTTTGATTTTGGTAGTTCGGATCAAGACGTCTCCAAAAGAATCCATCCTCCACAAGCGTCCACATGAACAACCCTTGATTAAAATGAAAACTTTGTGTGCTAGCACTTCTCTTGATTTCTCACAAATCAAGAACAAAAAAACTATGTGTTTTAGTTTTTCTAATAGGAGAAAAATGAATTTTGGTCACTAATGATTGAGTTAGTGAAACCCTAGAGAATATAACATATTTATAGATCTCTAATTAGGGTTTCACTTACCAAAATAACTTTTTGGTAATTTCTAAATTATTATTGTTATGATTTTATTTAAAATTAAATTAAAAAATAATATTCTATTTATTTAAGATAACCTTTACCTTAAATAAATAAACTATTTATTTATTTCCACATAGCATATTTGGGCTTCTCAAACCCATATACATTTTTGGACCTATTATAAGTGTGTGATCCTGTAGGTTCATATGACATTAGCAATGAGCCTTAAATCTCTATTTAGGCCTACAAGTCATAAGTGGCCTCTAATAAGACATTATGACTACCCAAGTCATGTGAAGACAATAATCCGACATAACCTAATTTATAATAAATATTATAATCCCTTTTTCACATGATATCTTGATTGAATATAAGACATAGTGTTTGTCGTCCTTATATAATTCAACCATATTATTACTTGACTCTAAGTGGACAAAAAATGATAACTCTTTATCAATTCACTTTAGCATGACCATGCATTTTCCTCAGTCTATCTTATCAAAGGGCCCATAGATATCTTACTTAGATTAAATAATAGAACAAATTCCTTCTCAGTCACTCACATTCCTCACATAACTCATTTATATCCAATAACAATCTATTTAATCATCCTGTTAAAGACAATGTTAGATTTTGTTAAAATATTTAATAGTTATGTAGAAATCTATAATGATTTCAAGGTCAAAGGACTAAATCAATATTATTACGATGAGAATTACATATGACAATTATCTATGCAGTATTCTCATGATGGGTCAATCCAGTACATTATTTCCTAAATAAGTACCTATTAGTTGACTTAAAGTCTCATATTCATGATCAGTAAAACATAATCATCAATCAACATTATACTAGCCATAACATATTGTTATGACTAGGGATAATTTGAATAGAACTCATATTTAATTTAAGCATTTTACTATCAAGTCACATACTTGATGACCTTAGTAAGAATTGACTATTCAAGTAATTATTATAACACAAAATGATAATGAAAAATGCCTCTTTATTAAATAAAATAATAAAGTCAAAATATCGTCATACATGATTGACCTAGTACATATCACTAATAGACACATCATATTGTCTAAACAGTAAAACAAGCACTAGAAACTCTAGTGTTAGTATGCATGCACCATAATATAAAAAGTTAATCCTTTGAAACCCTGCTACTATCTTGCCTTCCAATGATGTTATGTGCCATAAATTTTTGCATTAACAAGTAAGCATAATCCTTAATCAAACCACTAACCATCATTTCTCTCTCTCTCTCACTAAAACTACTATGCTCAATGATTCTTCTTTAAAAAGAAAGCATATCAAATTCTTTTGGAGGTTGTTTAAGCCCTATTTTAGAAAACATAAAAACATAGGACATAAGTTCAAAACTAATATGAAACTCTTTGCCAAAAAGCCCACATGATAATTTTGCTTACTCTCTTCCATAAATTTAAAAGTTGTATAGAATTTAATTGTGAGTTCATATATAGTGTCATGTTTCATTTTAATAGACTTAGTCCAACTTAATTGGTCATTCAAAATAACAATATCTTGATCAACTCTTATGTCATACAAAACATCATCCTTAGACAATTTAGGCAACATAAAGTTTCACTTCAAAAGAGAGCGAAATTTCTTACCCTCTTTATATGAATGAATAGGAAAATGAGCACACTATATTATTTAGTGAGTTCACTCACTTCATCACATTTTTAATTATTGCCTTACCTTTCCTTTGTCTAGCTTGATTATGCTTTTCTTGTGACATTTTGAAGTAAAAATAAGAATTAAAAATTATTAGCATAAAGTGAATTGAAAAAGAAAATCGCTTAACTAAGGTTTCTCAAAATTAAAGAATGACTAATTTTGAACATGTTTGTGATATATATATATATATACACACACACACACATAAAGGAAAAATAAAAATCTAAAAATTTTCTCTTTAATTTGGAAGGAGAAAAAAAATTCAAAATTGTAAAAAGGAAAGAAATATAATTTAAAATCCTATTCCTAGTTTAGTATTGACTTTGACTAAACTCTAGAATAAATATCAACTAAACCCTAACCTAAAAGGAAAATTAAGATAGCTTTGAAAAATTAAAAAGGAAATTTAATTCAAATCCTAAAAGAAAAGGAAATTAAATAAAAATAAAAAAAGCTAAAACTAAAATTAAAAAAAGAAAAGAAAATTAAAAATTTTATAAAAACAACAATTCTCTAACCCAAACATAAATTCAACATTGTCCTCAATGTTAGTAAGCTTAGACTTGAAGAAGTTCAAATGTGCAGTATTTTGCATATACATGGTCGTGCACATTGTGCATCTGCATTGTGTGTTGTGAATCTATGCTTGTGAATGAGTGCATGCCCATACCTGAGTTTGTTTCTACATGGATAGATGATTGCATCACTGTGCACGTTGGCATGCACAACCGTCCATGTTTGCCATTTTCAACTCTGTAGAATGGCCTTTTATAAATATGAGCACTTAAATCTTTACAAATTGATACAAAAGCATTCAAAACATTAATATACACATGCTCAACAAAAATTTGCATCATCATCATTCATAAAACACACAATTAGCATTATCACTTAAAAATTAAACATTCAAAGATAATCATAATGTGAGTATTGTTCAAACTCATAAACCAAACAACTTAAGTAAAATGTTCCAAATTAAAAACACTTAAAAACAATAAAATCATGAAAAAAACAAAGGTAAAAACACATCAATCTTATGGTAAGGCATCATCTTATAGCTTATCTTGTGAAGATGGGAAGGGTGGAGGCATAAAGCCTTGGTATGCAAAGAAAGCTCGAATGTCGTGATGCATCCATTGCATATTCCACGTAAGTTTTTCAACATTAGCATCCAAGACTCCCATTTATAGCTCTAAATTATCCATTCATGCCTCTATGCCATCCATTTCCTCCTTTTTTTTCCTCTTGCACATCTTGAGGTTCTTATGGTTGAGGTTATTATTCATTGGGAATCCTAGTGAGTCTCTACCCACTAAGAGTGCTTTCCACTATTCTTATTACTTGCATCATGACTATATCATTGGTCTCCCTCCCATAAACTCTCTCAAAAGGCATGTTTTCAATTTCAAATCCCACATATAGAGCAAATGTCATTACAAGACCTCTTATTTTAATGGTCATATTGATCTTTTATGCAACATCCTTAAGCTTAAGAGCAATAGTATGACAAATATCTACTTTTCTATTATTCCCCATACTATAAAGGATTGCTAATATAGTGTTTGAAATGATCAAATCTGCTTCTTTTCTTCTAAAAATTGTGTGCACCATTAAATAGTGCATATACCTCAAAGCATGTGAACGGACTTTTAATTCTTTACTTATCCTAGCCTCATATGTAGTATGCCTATCACCCATTATTTCCCTTCAAAATTCATCTTTATCAAAAGCATTATTTACATTTTGATTTTTAGGGAAATAAAAGACATCATTCAATTAAAATAAGCCTAGTTTAGATTCTTGATTCCCAAGCCTAAAAGAGATGAATTTAGCTCCCTCAGTAAAGTGAAAAGAGGATAAAAACTCATAAGTTGGCCAAAGTTATATAGGATACACTTTAAGCATGCATTGTTCCCACCTAACCCTTTGCAAATGCGTAAATACCTCATTTAATAAACCCATATCTTCTAAAGCTTTCTTATTTATTACCTATTTGGTTGGCTTTTCTTACAAACTATATCCTCCTACTTCTTATGATGAAGTTCATTAGCAAAAGCAATATGTTAAGGAAAATTCTTTACCTTTTGTTCTTCCTCTTCTCCACTTGGGTTCTTAGAACTTCCTCTAAGTTAAAAAAATTTTAGAGGAGGGGTTGTATGCATGGTGGCATGTGATTTTGTTCTCACCATGTTTGTTGCTTGAATTAATGAACTGAAAGCGAATTTAGAAAACTAGGGTTTGAGTTGTATGAACGTATTAAAGAGAAAAGCGTTATTTGGTGATTTAAGAAGAAAATGAGAAGCTTTGGGAGTTGTAGAGAGGTTTTATTCTGAAATTAAAAGAGAGAAATGCAGGATTGTGTCTTTTGAACTCAAAAGTTATGTCTTTAAAAGTGCAGAACTGTGATGCATGGCTATACATTTATGCACACATAACTGTGCACTTTGCATTTCATAAAGTTATTTTGAGTCTTGCATGGTTGTGCACTCAAAGGTGCATGACCATACTTAAGAGCAATTTTGACATACTTCTAGGTGCACCTAAAGGTGCATGGCCATAATTGAGAGCTAATTTTTGACTTAGTGAAGTGCATGGTTGTGCATTATTTGAATTTTTTAGCCTACCTAGTTTTCTTTATGCATGGCCATGCATGTTTAAGTGCATGTTTATGCAAGTGTATTTGACTTTGAATATGACTTAAAAAAATGACATTTAGCACAATAAGCATTTCCTATTTAACATCACTTCATAAAACATTTAACTCCTACTCTACTTCTTAATTTCATGTCAAACAACATACATGCAAGAAGTAATAGCTATTTTAATAATAAGAAACATAATGAACTATATTTAAAATTGACTTAAAACCTTACTATCCTTATCATTCATTAACTTTTGAAATCGTTACTTCTTTCCCCTCATCTTCCTCTTTTTCACTGCATTTTCTTACCTAAAAAAGTTTTGTATGGGCCAATGTGAAACTAAAAAACAAAAGAATAATAAAAACACACAAATTAAGCTAAAAGAAAAGAAAATTATACTCTACACTTAGTTGAGCTCTTAAGAATTTTTTTATGCTTCACTTGACATAATCATTCAAATAAGTAACATGATGAAGCACATCACCCTTACCTCTAAAATTCCTCTTCAACCTTTGGCCATTCACCTTAAATGTATTCCTTTAAGCACTAATCACTTCAACTGCTCCATAGGGATACACTTTGGTAATTGTAAAAGGTCCTGACCATTTTAACTTTAACTTCCTTATAAAAAGTTTGAGTCTTGAATTAAAGAGTAGCACTTAGTCACCACAATTGAACTCTTTTTGTCCAATATTTGCATCATGCCATCTCTTTATCTTTTCTTTGTACTATCTAGAGTTTTCATATGCCTCTTGCATGGTTTCATCCAACTCATTCCACTATAATATCCTCTTCTCAGTTGATTCCTTGAGATCATAATTTAGTGCTTTCACTGCCCAATAAGCTTTATGTTCTATCTCTACTAGCATATGATAAGCTTTACTATATAACAACCAAAAAGCTTACTTATTGATTAGTGTCTTGTAAGCTACCCTACAAGCCCATAAAGCATCATCAAGCTTTTTTGCCCTCTTTTCTAACTTTTCCCATTGTTCTTTCTAAAATCTTTTTCAATTCTCTGTTACTAACTTCCACTTGTCCACTAGTTTGGGGATTATAAGGTGTTGCTACCCTATAGAACCTTCTTTATGTTCTTAATATAATTCCATACTACTTAGACTCCACTCATTAATCCACTTCTCCACATAGTTCTTTTTATTAGTAATTCTTCTCATTATTTAAAGTCTGATGTCTTCAAGCATTTACACAATTGGTTTAAATCTAGCCTTTTTGATCCATGAGTTAAAACTCCCAGCAATATTGCTATGAACCATCCAAGAGTGGCATCTGCTATGTAGGGGATATTTAAGTAAATCGTCTATAACAATTTTGTTCAAATCACCTATCGTTGACAAGTTATTAGCAAATTGCTCAGGAAAAGTACTCCATCCACACATCCAGAAAAAGCTTCCTAAATTAAAACCCAATCCTTTTTTTTTACCAATTTGAATAAATATGGCGAGCACACCACCTATGCTCAACTTCTAGCAACACACTTTGAGCAGCATTGAGCATACCTTGAGAGTAAAAGAACTGTGTGGAGAAGTGGATTTTTAAACTATCTCCTATAACTTTAAGAGTCTAAAAAGTATGTATAAAATAAATAAAGGGAGATTCTTCCATATTTTTAACATATTCTATTAATAATTATATTACGACATATACTTTAATTGTTTTATATTTAATTAATAAAATATTAATATTTTAAAGATTTATTTAATTGTTTTTGTTCCTTGAAAGAATATAATACAAATTTTAAAATTTAATTATTTTTAGAATGTTAATATTTGGTAATATTTTTACAAATAATTTTAAATGTATTAGAAAATTTTTATTTTTGTTGAATGTTAAACTATAATTGACTTAAATCACTAAGAAATAGTAAATTCTTTCAACTATTTAATATTTAATTTTAATTTAACATTCAACAATTCACACATTTATTCATATGATCAAAAAAATATTAACATAATGAGATTAAAAATTAACACGAATTATAATAAATCTATTTTAATAGAGAACTATACAATTTTGGATTCTCTAATTATTATTAGACCCTAATTTTGTCTTAAAAAGAAAAAAAAAAGATTTGAAATTTTATGGTTGATTTATTACATGATGGGATGGGTCATTAGGAAACAAGAAGCCAATATAAAGGTTAGTCCGTGTTAAGTCATTAAGGTCTTTACAACACATGCTTCGGTGTTGTGTTTGGTCTCTTCACAGTAATTTTATCTCTTTATAAACTGAATCTTCTTACTTGCCTTCCATTGCATCTTTTAACCTCTACTTATAGTTGAAAATGTTATATAGTCACATTTTGCTTCTTTTCATACTCAAGTTGAAGCATCAAGCAAGTTCTTATTAACATTATTATCTCATATTATATGAACATAAAGAACAATAAAAGATAAAAAAATGGTTAAGAATACAACAACCAAGAATCAATCACATCAAGTTTTTTATGTGTCTATTGATATGCAAACTCAAACTGTTGGCTCATAATGGCTTGATAATGATGGTTGTCCCAAGAGAATTGGTAATGAATAAGAAGTCCTCTTATTGCACCCCTTATTTTTGTTTTTTAAAGAAAAAAATTTTTCTTTGGACAAAAAAATTTATTTTTTAGAACTTAAGTCTACATCTAGTAAGATCGCAAAAAATTACATAAAATAAAAAAAATCACCCAAAATAAACACATGAGCGAAAAGAAATATGATTTCTAAAAGGTGGAGAGGGCAAGACAGTGCCTTATGTAGAATTACTGTGAAAGATGTAACAGTTGTAATCATACTAATACTAATGCACCAAAACCCATCAGATCTTAAACTTAAATGTGCTCGGGCGAGAGTAGTATTAAGATGGGTGACCTCTTAGGAAGTCCTCATGTTGCACCCCTATTTTCATTTTTTAAAGAAAAATCTTTTATTCTGATAGTGAAATTTTATTACTACAAATTGACAAAATAAAGTCACCTAAGTACAAATATGTCTTAGAGTAGGCTATCAGCCATCCTATATGATTTGTAAAGAAATGTTAAAGTTATATGCAAAATGTACAAATGAAATTATTGGGCCCATCCTTTGATGAGATCCCTTATTAAGATTATTCCTATAGCCATCTTATAAAAGATATGTCCTAGAGTAGGATATTAGCAATCTTATATTTAAGGACCATCTACTTTTGTGACTTAGTACATACAACATACACCTCTACCCTATCAAGTACTGATATATCCTCAGCAGAGTGGCACTCAGTTTATAGGCTAGCAGGGTTATGGGTCATGAGGTAGATTTGGTGGCCGAGGACATGTACATCCTTCTACATTACAATAAGGAGGTTGAGGATAAGCTCGAGTTTTCACTCTTACCCTTAGGATGCTCAAGCATCAAATGCAGTTGTTGCAGGTACTCTTTTAGTATGCTTTATTGATGTTAGAGTTTTACTTAATACGTGTCACATTCTTTTACATCACTTATATTTGCTTTAAGGATGGGTTTGGAACCATCCAAAATTTTGTTTCCATTATCTATAGCAACTCCACTTAGTGATGAGTTAAAGATAGATATAGTCTTTCCATCTTATCCAGTATTGGAAGAAGGTAGAGTTATTGGTAGATTTTTTCTTATTGGACGTAATGGATTTTAATGTTATTTTAGGCATGGATTGGTTAGCCCAACATTATGCTACTTTGGATTGTCAAGAGAAAAAAATGATTTTTGGAATTTTGAATGATATGAAATTTTAATTTAAAAGTGATAAGAGTTTAATGCCTAAGAATCTTATCTCTACAATCACACCTGAGATATTCTTAAAGTTTTTAAGAATAATTATGTTTAACAATTGGTTATGTACATATATTTTGAAGAGGTAACATTGTTAAGTTACTATGATTTTGATAATCATTTTCATGCTTTGAGTGAAATTTCATGTATTATCTTAGTCTTAGAATTGCTCAAGTTATTCAAAATGAGAATTCATAACTTACAGTAATATATGCTGAATTATTTTAAGCTCTTATAGGATATTACTAATGGTGCATTTAGGATATTCAATTGATAAATCTTACATAAAATAACTAGTTATTTTTCATTTCATGTAATTTTTTTATGCAAAAAGATATAGGATTTCTAAAAGGCAAAGAGGGAAAAATAGTGACTCATGTAGAATTACTACAAATGATGTAACAGGTGTGATTATACCATAATAGTGAGGGTTAATTCATTTCAAGGATGAGTAAATTGTGTAGGTACTTGGTTTCTTAGATAATTAATGCCTTAAAAATTCAAATCAAATTAATTGTGCATTTGTAATTCATTTCAAATGCACTAATTTATGATGATTGAGTGCATTATAGAATAATATTAATTAGTTATGAACTTAAGCTCTCCTAACTAATGAAATTTTGTTTGAAATTTTAGTGGTAATTTCTGTGATTAATTACAATCTTAATATATCAATAATAGAACTTTATCCTATGAATGATTATAGATCAATCAAAGCACCCCTTAGGACTTCTTGTAAATAATAAGAAAATTTTTGCAATATTAAGGTTATTAATTATAGCTCTTCTTTTTTTGAAGCTATAGTATATTATAGATCTTTATGCACATGGTCAAGCTTGTGTAAGGCAATTCCCATCCATTCTTTAAGTTGTTGCTGACGGGTAAGAGATTGTACTTTTATTTCCATTTAGAAGGATAAGTGGGTTATTTGGGCTAAATTATAACCTTATTATTACAAAAAAAATTTTCTTAAATTTTTTTTGTCATGAATTTTGATAATCTCTTAAGTGATTATACCAAGTAATAGGCTATTGATGAGTGTAGGAAATGTATTATTTTAAGCACTCAATGTGTTAGAATTAGGTGTCATTCTAATTTCATTTGTAATCTTTTGTTAAGTTTTTCTTTGGTTTAAGTATTTTTGTTGCATGACTTGAGTTTGTGTTCATTTCTAGTATTTTGGTTTACTTTTGGTTGTTTTTATGCATTTAGGTGTTCAAAGAATAGTGATAGAATGAGGCATAGGACTTTTAAAGGCTATGGAAGTATCCAAGGAGCATTCAAAGCAAAATCTAGCAAGTTTGAGGCTTAAAAGAGATGTGCCTGATTGAAGGTTAGACACATAGCCATGCGCACACATGCGTATGGCCATGCTTGATTATTGAATTCTTAGAAAGATAGGCACATGGTCATGTGCCTTACTAGTAGCTTTTTGAAAATTAAATTTTAAAGCGTTGTAAAAGGGGATTTGATGGATTTTCGAAAAGGAAACATATGAAGCAGTTGGAGGCTAGGGTTTTATGTATGTGTAGCCTCTAGGAACAAAAGAATTAAATTCCATTTTTCTTATTCTACATTTTTTATAAGTTTTTATCTTTCTTTTTATCATCAAAAACTAGTGCTTGTTTATATTGGTTTTAGAGATTGAGGAACAAGGATTGAAGAACAATAGCCTTCTACTATCAAGGGGTTAAACTAAATACTTGTTATTTTTAATTTTCTTTTTTGATTAATGATGATGTTTATTTTCTTCTATTCCTCTTCTTTGTCTCTTATTATTAATATGAATAGCTAAGTTCTTATTAGGGTTCTTATATAAATTCGACCATATAATAATTACAATTAAACCTAAGCCACTAATCTCAATCCATTGGTTGTTGTTGAACTTAATGTCTTTATAAGATTAATCACCCTTTGATTGAAACTTAATTGAGAGATAGGTTCTATTAGATACAATCAATAACCTATTATATGCTTTTTTAGTTAAGAGACATTAAAGCAACTAATATTGATTAATGTCTGGAGCTTTAAACTGGGTTAACCAACACTTAGTAAATGAGAGCTATAAATCTAAGATGTTAATTTACTTGGTTAATTATGGGTTGGTTTGAGAGGAAAACCTAGGATTCCTTAGATGCCTTTAAATTAGATTAAGGTTAGGTATAACTTAGGTACTAATTAATCTTTAGAAATGGTTGAATTGCTAATAAGAACCCTAGCTTTCTAAATTGATTATTAATTATTACATATTTCCTTTGTTTAATTTTAGTTAATTTCAAATATCATTTCTTGTTGTTTAAATAAATAAAGCATAATTAGTATTACAATATTCAATTTGCAATCTCTGTGGAATCAATATTTAATTACTACTTGTATGATTTTGTATACTTGTGGATATACATCAACTGTCCAAATTTTTCTTTAAAAAACAAAAATGAGGGGTGCAACATGAGAACCTTTCATTATATATATATATATATATATAATTTCTCATAAAAATTAGAATATATTACTTTTCAACAACGGGCTCAAAAGACATAAATAGAAATAAATAGCATCCTTGAAGCTCTTAAAAGAAGCTTTTGAGGAAGGCTTGATAAGTTCCAATAAAATAGTAAAGGTGTGTGTGTCTGTGTGTGTGTGTATGATATCATTTCTCATAAAAATCAATATCTATTACCTTTCAACAATGGGCTCAGAAGACATAAACAACATCCTTGAAGCTCTTAAAGGAAGCTTTTAAGGAAAGCTTAATAAGTTACAGTTAAATAGTAAAGGGTTTTGTTTAGTTAGTTGAATTCCTTGATGACATTGCACTTGATATTCCTTATACAAAAAGTTTATTCCAATCTTTTGTTCATAAAGATATCTCTGAGGTATGGCTGGATTCCTAATTCATGAAATGCCTCTAAGGTATTGAGTCTCCTCTTTTTGATATAACATATGAACCCAATGTTTTATCCTATAGGTGAATTTTGCTTCTGAGCGAGGGATCTGAGTTTTCCTAGTCTTTAACCAAACAATTTCTCAGGTGATACCAAGTGGCAACTCCTATTTCTCCTGGCTGGGTGATCGGTTGTCAGTGCACTTATGCTATCCCTAAGCTCTTTCATTATTCCCCACACATTCCCTCTACTTTCTCATAATAAGGAAAAAGGGATCATGATCCAAAGAGTATCGAGTATGCTCCGTTATCATCAACACAAGGCAATTTCCTTTTTCTTCTCTTCTTTTAAATACTTCTTATCTTCTTTTTGCTTTAAGGTAAGCTCATGTGTAAGAAGCTTCCTAATAAGGATGTCAATTGAGAGAGTTGAGAGATAATGAGCTTCCTCAATTGAAGTAACTATAGATTCCGAATCCTTCTTACATAAGACTCTTAGAATCTTAGTGTTTAATTCTTCCTTAAAAAAATATTTTCTATGTTTGTTGAGGGTAGTTATAAGGGAGTTAAGGTAATTTTTCATTTTTGTTAGTAATTCATAAGGCTTCATCTTGAAAAGTTCATACTTATATACATGAAGTTAAACATTTTCTTTATAGTGATATTGAAGAGTTTCCATACTTCCTTTATGGATTAGTAATGTTGAACTTTGCCTCCTTCTTCTATAGACATCTAGGCAAGCAAAATAGTCATGGCCTTCTTGTTCTTGTAATTTTCTTCTTTTTAATCATTCTACTATTCACTTCTTGCAAGGGTCATTTTAACACCATCAATTATAACCTTAGGTAATTCCTAACCCTATAGAACAAAATCCCAAAGCCTAATTGGGTCACTATCCAAGTACAACTCCATCTTAAACTTCTAGTGTGGGTAGTCACTACCATCATAGAAGGGTCTAAGATATGAAAAGTTTAAAGATTCACTCCTTATGATATATTCTTCTTTCAATTAAGTACTAAGAAGTGAAGCTCTGATACCAATTGTAATAGTCCTATAAGGTGAATAGGGCTCCTGAGGTTTTAAGTAGTAATTAATAAAAAATTAAGATAGACTTAAGGATTGAGAAGAATAAACATAAGTGTTTAAGGAGCTCAGATTATCAGCAAACCTACATCTCCAACTAACTCTCCCAAGTTAGGATTTTGTAACCACTATAATATATTTACTTAGATTGATTTTTACTAATCAAGTTTTAAGGCTCAACTTAAACCTTACAAGCAAATGTTTAAGCTCACTTTTACACCAAATTCCTAAGTGTTTTTAATAGGTAAACACCTAAACAATACACACTATAATAGGCCATTGCTTCTTATTTTTTTAACCCCAAAAAATGTATGAAAAATAATCCTAATTCTATCACACATCTTAGACTCAAAGAGTGTATTTAAGTATAAGAAAGGTATAATAATAAATTGAAAACTCAATGAGTTCTAAGAGTACATTTTTTAAAAACCAAAGTCTATAACACTTGAATGATGCTCCGAGACTTGTATTCATAGTTAAAAATCATAAACTAGCTATTGGAGTGCATTCAATTCATCTTTAATCGTAAGGGCATGCTCACGATTGTGATGCATAAAAAATTTAGTCATTAGTATCAGAGATATATATTAGCAATTGGAAGTAGTGGTGTCACTATTAGCTCATGATCATGATTAATGATCATGAGTGGCTCAGCCTCTTTGAAGCTTCAAATATTTTTTAAGACCTTGGTTAACTACACAGATCACGGTCCTATTATGATCGTGACTGTGACCTTGAGTAATCCAAAGTTTTGATGATTTGAAGGAGTCTTTATCTTTTTGAGTTGGACTCCCAAGTCAAGAGCTGGATCGTTTGTCCTTATCCACTCATGATGGTGAAGGCAGATTATGAGGGGTATGGACTTCTCTACACTTCATAGGCTTCTCAAGCTTTTAGCTTGTTAGTCTTACTCTCGATTATAAAGGCTAATTGTGTTGGATGCTAGCATGCTTATTGACTTAAATTGATGGAGAATGCCTTCCATTTGATTATTGTATTTATTTATGTCTTATCGACCTTTGAGGATGTATTTGAGTACTCTTAAACGAGAGTTAAGTCTACAATGCTTAGCAAACTTAATTAGTATAATAAAAATATTTGCTAAAGTCAAAATAGAGGGATTGATCATGCATAAGGTCAACAAACTAACATTTCAATATGCCACTCAAGTTGGTGTATAGATGTCACACATGCTCAACTTGTTTAAGAACTTGGAAAGTACTTGAATTTGTGCCTAATTTCAAAATTTGGGCTAAAACTCTATCAAAATCCAATAAACCATGATTAATTTCAAGGCCTAACCTATAGAAACTATTGAGGAAAAAAGAAATTGAAACTTATAGAATTTATGATTATAACGTTAACATTACAAAACTGAGGAGTTAAGGTCCCGAGGAAGAAGTAACCTAAAAGTAACAAGATTAATGATGAAAACTAATTATTAGTTACTCTTAATTAATGAAAGGGTAATTTACTAATACCCTTTTAAGATTTTTTCTAATTTATTATTTCATCTTAGTATTTTTAAAAGTTAAATAAATACCCTCTTTTTTAAAATTTTATTAGCTATTTCCTCTTCCGTTAACTTAGGACCTCCTTAAGTTTATAATAAAAAAAATCAAACTTGAAGGGTATTTAGTTAGTAGAAGGGAAGATAGTTAACATAATCAAATTTGAGGAGGTTATTAGTTGACTTTTGAAAATACAAGGATGGATTAACAGGTTTGGTTAAATCTCAAGGGGTGATTGTAATTTCCCTATAATGAAAAATCTTGACCTTAGTATTATTAGGTTTATTCAATCTCTCAAGTCTTGAATTTAACAAATAATTTGGATAAACTAATGTGTCTACTTAAGTGTGCTTATTCAGGGTTTTAATTCATCAAAAGTGTCAAAATTAAGCCCCCTCCAAGCTCAAGCTTAAGCTCATTTGGGATAATTCAAGAATAAAAAAATTCTTAAATTGAAGTCATAGGCATCCCTCATGAGTAGGCTTATGATTGGGAGCCTTAATCAGAAGCTCAAGCTTTAACAAGCTTTTAAATGTGTAAGAAGTCTGAGCTGCTCATAATCTACCCTCACAATTATAAGGTGATCGTGACATGCTCACAAGAGAGCATCACAAGCTCTTCTAAACTATGACCAAATAAAGCCTTAAATGAGCAAAAGATTAAGATGCTCATAGTCTAAGGTCACAATCAGGATCACCTCATGACCAGGGCTCTCTACAAGATTCAATGGTCACCTCCAAGCATGACAACTACTTTTTCATAGGTCACGATCATGAGCACTCCATTATGATCATAAGTAGTCAAATTCCTATAAAAAAGCTATTTTTCATTTAATGGAACTTGAAAAGGTTGAGGATGAAGTTAATGCCCCCCAAAAATCACATTTGAGTTGTTAAACTATAAAAACAACTCTTAGAAGCTCATTGAAGAATTACACACTTTGGTTGTTGAAGTTATTCATCTTTGCATTCATTGAGCTCTTAAATTTTCAACTACTCATCTTTATATTCATTTACACTTTTAAGAGTGGGTGTGTGAGTTAGAATATAGGTTATTGTTCTTCCATTTTTGTGTTTAAGATAATGAAAGCGAGATCTTATTCTAATTGTGAAAGGTTGAAGTGTTTGCCTATTAAAAACATTTAGGTTGTGGTTAGAGTTTGGCCTAAGTCAAAAGCTCATTGTGTAAGGTTTAGAGTTTAGCCTTAAAACTCTTGTAATCTTAATCTTGGCTAATAAGATTAGTGTGGGCTTGAAAATCCTAACTTGGAGATAAGTTCGGTGGAGACATATTCATTTGTAAATTGAACTCCTTAAATAATTGTGTTTGACTCTCTACTCTCCCAGTCTTCTTTTAATCTTACTTAATTCTTTTAATTTTTCAAAGAGCCCTATTCACCCCCTAAGGCAATTTCAATTGGTATCGAAGCTTGGATTCTAGGCACTTAATTACTAGAATTCAAGATCATGGGGTATGAATCTCTAAATTTCTCTTCTCTTATACCATTATTTAATGGAAGTAACTGTCCCCATTAGAAGTTCAAAATAGAGCTTTGTCTAGATAGTGACCTAATAAAACTTTGGGATGTTATCTTAGATGGTTTGGAACCTCAAAAAGCAAATTGAATGATGTGGAAGTAGTTCTTTAAAGATGCCAATAAAGTTAAACTCAAAAAGAAGAAATTAGAAAAATAATAGAGCAATGATCACTCTACTTTCTTTTATGTCAAAAGAAGAAGGTACAAAGGTTCAACTTTGCCAATCTATAAAAAAATGTAGGAGACACTTGAGAACCATTATGAAGGAAATGTGCAAGTGAGAAGCAAAAAGGTTCAATTCCATATGTATGAGTATGAACTCTTTAAGATGAAGTCGCAAGAATCAATAACCGAAGTGACCAATCATCTTAATGCTCTTCTTACCACTCTAAAGAAACTTGGAAAATAATTTTCTAAGGAAGAAGTGAACAACAAGATTCTAAGAATCCTACCTAAGAAGGATTAGGAAACTATAGTCACTTCAATTAAAGAAGCACTAGATTTCTCAACTCTCTCAACCAATGTGCTTACTAGAAATCTCCTTACACATGAACTTACTATTAAATAAAGAGGACATAAGAGAGATGAGAAAGAAGAAAAGAAAAAGGGCATTGCATTGAAACCTATTCAAAAAGTTAATGAAGATGAAAGCTTGGTGGACTCTAGTAAAGATAACGATGAAATAATTATGATCACCAGAGGGTTTAAGACATTCTTAAAAAGAAAAAGCTTCTTAAGGAAAAAAGACAACAAGAAGTATGATAAGTATGAGAATAAGAAGAGCAAAGAAGTTACTTGCAATGAATGTAAGAAACTAAGTCACATTAGAAGTGAGTGCCCTAAGCTTAAGTTCAACAATAAAGGAGCAAAGGATAAGAAGAAGGCCTTCAAAGCTTCATGGAATGACTCCTCCAAATTGGAAAAGGAAGAGGAGCAACAAGAAGTGGCCAACTTTTGCTTCATGGCTCTTAAAGACAAAAATGAGGTACTATCCACTTCTCACTCTTCTTATAATAATAATGATGATGATGATGATGATGATGATGATGATGATGAGAGCTCTATTATGATCAAACTTGTGCTTAAATATAAAAGCTTACTTTCTAAGAAGAAGCTATACAAGCATGAGCTATCTAGCTTGACTAAGGAATTTGAAAACTCAAAAAATGATTTTTTTAAACTTGTTGAATCAAATGAAAAACTCGCTAATAACTTAAAATATTCAAATTCCTTAGAATATCAATTTAATAAAGCCAATGATGAAAATCTTAAGCTTTCTAAAGAGGTCTTAAAGTTTAAGAATTCCATTTCTAAATTCAAAAAAGGAAAGAAGACTTTAGATAATCTACTTGACTCTCAAAATCTCTATAAGAATACTTATTGAATTGGATATACAAATAGAATGTCATCTTCCTCATCATCATCTTATATTAAATTTGTTAAGGCCTCATATGTTCACATTCCCTCTACTTCAAAACCTCTTGAGACTTAAGCTTCCAAAGTAAAGAAGTCTCATATGTCAAATGGCAAGGGTAAGTCTCATAAGACTCAACCTTCATTGACATAAAGGACTAAGGTATAAACCAAAAAGCCCTAACCTAGACATGCTTACATATACACTAGATATAACACTCATAAGCATGCCACACAATCATCTCATAATACACAATGCCATTGTCAATGTATGTCACACTTTTCTTATATAGCACAAAAAACTTTAGGAAGCCTACAAAATCACAACACAAAAGGCATGTCTCATACACTATATAATACTATTTTCCTAGAAGAAATAGATTTACCAATGTTGAACGTTTTTATTGCATGACCAAAGGTCACACTAGCAATGTTTACTTTTATAAAAGACTACACTTACAATTTCTTCCTTTGGATTACTTTAAGACTAACCAACCTAGACCAGTAAAGGTTTAGGTTCAATAAAATGTTTGAATTTTATTATATAGGTGTGCTTAAAGTCCATAAAAGCTAAAAGTAAGTGGTACATTTATAGTGGATGTTCAAGGCACATGACGGGAGATAAGGAACAATTTAACAAGCTTGATGCTAAGGATGGAGGACATGTTACTTTTAAGGATAATTTTAAAGGAAAGATTATAGGCATTAGAGAAATTACTAATCCTCAATCCTTATCCATTCATCATGTGTTGCTTGTTAATGGTCTTAAGCATAATTTACTTAGTATTATTCAATTATGTGACATGGGAAATAAAGTCACTTCCTATCCTAAAAATTGCTTTATTAGTAGATTAAATAATGATAAAGTAGTTTTCAATGGTGAAAGAATTAACAATGTCTAAGTTATTAAGTTAAACAAAGTTGATAACAAAGACATTAAATGCTTAGTGTCTATTTCCCATGACATATGGACATGGCATAGAAGGTTAGGATATACAAATATTGACTTATTAGATGATCTTAGTAGACATGAACTTATGGTTAGATCACCTAAACTCAAGTTCATTAAGGACAAGCCTTATGATGCCTGTCAAAAGGAAAAACAATCTAAATATTCCTTTAAGCTCAAGAATGTAGCGTCCACTCTTAGGACACTTGAACTCATTCATATGGATTTATTTGGTCCTACTGGAGTTCCTAGTCTTTGTGGTATCACTATGCACATGTCTTGGTTGATAATTACTCTAGATATACTTGGGTGTGTTTCGTTGCTTATAAGAATGATGCTTTTAAAGCTTTTAAGAGTTTTTCAAAAAGAGTTCAAAAAGAAAAGTGATTTTTTTATTTGAACTATTAGAAGTGATCATGGAACTGAATTTGAAAATGAGTTTTTTTAAAAACTTTTGCAATGAAAATGACATTTTACATACCTTTTCTTTTCCTAGAACGCCTTAACAAAATGGGGTTAATGAAAGAAGAATAGAAGTCTAGTGGAAATGGCTAGAATAATGCTTCATGAGTATAACTTGGTTTTATAATTTTAGGCAGAAGTCATTGACACTTTTGCTATATAACAAATAGAGTATTTAAAAGACCAATTATAAATAAAACTTCTTATGAGCTTTGGAACAATAGAAAACCCAAAATATCATATCTTAGAGTATTTGGATGCAAGTGCTTTATATTAAACACCAAGGAAAACCTTGGGAAATTTGATTCTAAAGTCGATGAAGGAATTTTCCTAGGATATGCCACCACTAGCAAAGCTTATAGTGTCTTCAGCAAAAGAACTCTAGCAGTTAAAGAGTTAATACATGTTGTATTTGATGAATCTAACCCACTTGATCCTAGAAATGATGTTTGTAGTGTTGACAATATTGTATATGAGCTTGTGGATATGAACAATCAAAAAGGAAATGCTAGCAAACCTTTAGAACTAGAAGATCCTACAGAGGAGGATAGTGAGGAGATGCCTTAACCTATTTTGAAGGATGATCTCCCAAAGGAATGGCAATTCAAGAAAGTAAATCCTTAAGACCTCGTTATTGGTAACACTACAAAAGGGGTAACTACTAGTTCTTAACCAAAATCTATTATAAATTTAGCTTTCATATCTCAAATTAAGCTTAAAAATTTTAATGATGCCTTGTGTGATGAATTTTAGGTCCTTGTTATGCAAGAAGAGTTAAATAAATTTAAGAGAAATGAGATTTAGACCTTTATTCCTAGACCTAAACATCATCCTATTATAAGCACCAAATGGGTATTTATAAATAAGAAGAATGAACAAGGTGTTATAACTAAGAACAAAACTAGACTAGCAACTAAAGGTTACAATCAAGAAGAAGTCATTAATTGTATTGAAACCTTTGTCCCCATTTTAAGATTAATAGCTATTAGAATGCTACTTACACTTGCATAATTCATAGATTTTAAAATTTTTAAAATAGATGTGAAAAGTGAATTTTTAAATGGTTTTATTGAAGAAGAGGTGTATGTTTAACAACCTCTGAGTTTTGATAATTTTTATCTTTATAATCATGTGGTTAAGCTTTCAAAAGCTTTGTATTGATTAAAATAAGCTCCAAGATCTTAGTATGAAAGGTTGAGTAACTTTTTGCTAGAGAAAGGGTTCTCTGAAGGAAAAGTTAACACAACTCTTTTTATAAAGAAATCTGAACATGATTTACATATTGTTCAAATATATGTTGATGACATTATATTTGGTGCTACTAATCATTACTTATGTGAGGAATTTTCTAAGCTAACACAAGGAGAATTTGAGATCAGTATAATGGGTGAGCTCAAGTTCTTCCTTAGACTTCACATTAAGTTGATGTTGCCTCGGGTAGATGGTTGCAACAGAGGTTATGGTTGATTAATGATAGTGTTAGTGGTGCATTTTGTATTGGTGGAATTGTCACCAATATCGTACAACACTTTCACGTTGAGCTTAATTGCCTTGAATCCAACCCTTACACTCTTCTTAATGAAAAATTCCATAAACATTCCAATCAATTTAAAAAGGTGAACAATTTATGGGTTTGGAAGCATAAGAAAGAAGAAGTGGATGAAGAGCTTGCTCAAGATTTACAGCACCTTAAAAACATAGGCAATCTACATCTCAAGGAGTATTGGAGTTAAACAAGAACAAGAGCCTCATCCTTAACCTCTTATAATACCTCAAAGAAAATAAGTTAGAGGTCCTTCTACATCTTAAGGAGTTGATGAGGAACCACATGGGTTGGTGGCTTTTTTGACCACCTATCAATTATTAAATCTAACTTCAATAATAAGTTTGATCAAATGGACTCTAGAATTGATCATTTTGATAAGTTGATGGACCATGTTAAGTATGACATTCACCATCTTTATGCTCATCATAACCTGCATTGTACTTGGCCTCCTCCTCCTCCTCCTCAAGTGTTTCAAGATCCTCCTCCTTAAGAACCTTAAGGAGATGAGTATGGCATAGATCCTTCATCCTATATGTTGTGTGTTCTTAGTATCAACTTAGTTTCTTTTAGGTTTATGTCTTGTTTATGTTTGGTTTATGTCTAGTTTTACCTTATGTTTCCTTTGTGATTGTTGGCTATGATTAGCTTTTGTTAGTGATGTCAAGTTTGTGGATTACATGTGTCTTCTTTTTATTAATGAAGTTTATTTTATTATCTCTATTACTCCCTTTGTTTACACTTTTTAATCTTTTCCATAGGGGGAGAATAGAATATGTGTGTGTGTACCCTTGAATGTTTGAAAATGATTAGGACGTTTATAGTAAATGCTAAATATAAGTTCCTTTTTTAATAATAACACTTGTGCACACATTAAGGGGGAGCTATGATTTGCTATCCTACTTGTCACTTTCAATTTGATGCATGAACTAAGGGGGAGCAACATATACAATGTACAATTTTCACACTTCATTTAATTATGCATAATTCACACATATAAATTATTTCTCAAAGTCAAAAAAGGGGGGAGATTATTGACCTTAGGATTATTAGGTTTATCCAATCTCTCACGTTTTGACTTTAACAAATAATTTAGATAAACTAATATGTCTATTTAAGTGTGCTTATTCAAGGTTTTAATTCATCAAAAGTGTCAAAATTAAGCCCCCTCCATGCTCAAGCTCATTTAGGATAATTCAAGAATAAAAAATACTTAAATTCAAGTCACATGGCATCCCTCATGAGTAAGTTCACTATCGAGAGCCTTAATAATGAGCTTAAGCTTCAATAGGCTTTTAAGTAAGTAAGAACTCTGAGCTCCTCATAATTTTGCCTCACAATCGTGAGGTGATTATGACATGCTTACGAGAGAGCATCATAAGCTCTTCCAAACTATGACCAATGAGAGCCTTAAGTGTGCAAGAAGATTAAGCCGCTCACGGTTTGGGATAATGATCGAGAGTACGTTATAACTAGGGCTCTTTACAAGATTCAATGGACACCTCTAAGCATAATGACTACTTTTTTATATGTCACGATCGTGAGCAGCCAAATTCCTATAAAAAAAAGCTATTTTGCATGTAGTGGAACTTGAAGAGGCTAGGGATGAAGTTAATGCCCCCTAATAGTCATATTTGAGTTGTTGAACTATAAAAACATCCCTTGGAAGGTCATTGAAGAATTGCACAAATTTTGGAGTTGAAGTTATTCATCTTAGCATTCATTGAGCTCTCAAATTTTCAACTACTTATCTTCATATTAATTTACTCTTTTGAGAGTGGGTTTGTGAGTTAGAATAAAGATTCTTCTTCTTTTTCGTCTATTTATGAGTTTAAGAAAAGGGGAGTGAGGTTTTATTCTAATTGTGAAAGGTTAAAGTGTTTACCTATTAAAAACACTTAGGTTGTGGTTAGAGTTTAGCCTAAGTCAAAACCTCATTATGTAAGGTTTAAAGTTGAGCCTTAAAAATCTTATAATCTCAATCTTAGCTAATAAGATTTTTGTGGGTTTGAAAATCCTAACTTAGAAATAAGTTAGGTGGAGACATAGATTTATTTATGAATTGAACTCCTTAAGTAGTTATGTTTAAGTCTTTTCTCTCTTAATCTTCTTTTAATCTTGCTTAATTCTTTTAATTTATCAAAGAGCCTTATTCACACCACCCCCCCCCCTCTAGGGCAATTTAAAAAACTAATGGAGAATTTATGTATAAAAAAACAAAGAGCCAACAGAATGAACACACACAACCTCAAAATAATAATAACACACAATCATCAAACATCAACATCAACAGTCAATAATTTATAGAAACATATGTCTAATAATATTTCTAGTTTCAATAGCTCTTCTTTTTATTACTTTTCTATTTTGTTTAAAGTTTTTATAAACACTTGCTTAATTATAAATTTCCTATTTTACAATCTAATTAAATTATATAATTTGTACTTTCACATTACACTATTAAACTTACGAATTCTAGTTGGGATTCGAGCAAATTCTAGTAAAAGAGCTTTAGGATCCACACTTTGTCTGGTGGAAGTCAGTTTCTTATTAAGGAAGTAATTCCTCTAACAGGCTCGTGTTTATACAAACCTGGTTCATAAAAAATAACATCAACAATCTTTTGGCACACTCAATAGGACCCATTCCAACGAGATGAAAAAGTTTAGAAGTGAAAAAGATATAGTTGAGGTAAGTGATTCAACTAAATTACCTATTTAAATAGCTGAAGACATTTAAAAACAAACTAATAAAGACTTAGTGCCTTTGGATTAAAATTTGAATGAGGCACCTTTTGGCTTTATAGGCTAAAATCTCAAGATTATCAATACCAATTTAACTACCACCAATAGGGGCACCAATGCTTAAGCTATTTTCTAAAAGAAAATTAGGCAAATTTAGAACTCAATGTTATAGATTACTAGTTCTCTTAAGAACTCTATGCAACAAATCAATAATACTTTTTAGAAGACTTTACAAGAGATAATTAATTCATTTGCCTAAATAAATGAGAAAATTTTGATCCAATAAAGAATCACTAGTTGAATTTCAAGAATTATTATTCAACCTCAACTTTAGTAACAATAAGGGTTGAATAAATTATCTACTATTAGGATTAATACTAATATTGACAGAATACAAATTCAGGAGGATAATAAATATGTTCCACCATATAAAATGGAGAAATTTGAAATCATGAACAAAGGAGTCACTAATTATAGTCAGAATGGCCATAGTGGTAATAATCTAAGTGATAACCAATCTATTTCAAATTAGGAAGTTTTTTATAGGAAAAATATGAGCTTGTAACCTTAAATCTATTATCAAGGGGTAGGGTGATGTTTCACCCATAATAAAAAGTCATTCCTTAAGGCCAAATGTAAATTCCTTATGGTCAAGTGTAGGTTATACAACTCTATTTGCCTTCTCCTTTGCCTCTAAGGATGGGAGTAGACTTTGATGCAGTTAAGGATTTCATTTTAAGAACTTTATGGACTTGGTTTGCATTAAATTAATTATTTAGAATTCCATAAGTTATATAATAATGCAATAGATAGAAATAATCCCTACCTAGAGGGCTATTTTATTCTAGATTTCTCCTTATTTTATGGAAAAGATGGTTAACTAACCTTAGAGTATATTGCATCTTTCATTTTTTAGCATGGTGAACTCGCCAACTAAGATAATTTTCCAAATTTTAAATTGAGACTCTTTTTAAACACGTTGATAGGAGCAGCCTTTATACGGTAATCCACTTTATCTAGAAATTTAATTTTTACTTGGCAGGAAATAGTACATCAATTCCATACTTAATTCTTCATAATTAAACTAGATATTTGCATTATTTTATTGTCAAAGGTAACTCAAAGAGCTAGATAAATTGCTAACTTATTCATTGCAGGCTTTAAAAGATTGGAACATGTGTAAAATTCTATTACCTAGAATAGAATATGTCAAAAAGGAATAAATGGTCTAGACATTCAACTAAGGAAAACATTTTATAGAAAATATGTCAAGACATAGAGTTCATAGAAAACTATGAGTTGACAACAAAGGTTATTGAATATGAAGAACCTTTAAGGGAAGAAAACTAGAAATGATAGTTTTATATTAAAATATACTTTCAAAGTATTAGAGTCATAGAAATTATAATTGTTGACTTAACAAATACTAGTTCTTTTATTTATCAAAGCTTTTGTCAAAGTTAGGTAAACTCAACAAAGGTACATTAGTCAACCTATCTTTCAAGGCATTAAAACCTCTCTCATGCATATCATCCCACTTTAAAACAACATTCTTTTTAACAAGTTCATTCAAGGATGTAGCAATAGAACTAAAATCCTTAACAAACCCTTTATAAAAACTTACTAAACTATGAAAACATCTTACCTTGTTTGCATTATTAGGTGTAGGCCAGTCTTTAATTTACTATACCTTTTCTTCATCAATACTAATGCCTTATGAGCTAACAATATAACCAAGAAACACATCATATTCCATGCAAAATGTACACTTCTTTAGATTACTATACTTTATATGCAAATCTTTATAATAATGGTTAGGTACAAATCTCTTATGCATTACAATTTTCATCTATTCCCATTATTGGATTGGTCTCTCTCCATATCTACACCTATTAATCATCAATTGATCCTACTATATGCTTGTATAATTTGTAAACTCCATGGTTGCTAGTTTCACTTTCTTCTCCTTGGAGTAATTATGGCAATCGAATGCATCCTCTACTTTTCTTTCCCACTCCAAGTAAAGCTCAGGATCATTCCTTCCTTGAAAGGTTAGGATCTTCATCTTTATACTAACCAAATTGCTATCTTTTTTTATACAACCGTCTTGCCTTTTATAGAACTTGATTCTCATGCTTTGAATCCTCTGCCTCTTCTTCCTTAAATGTTTGCATTTTAAAGGATTTAGAATTAGATAGAGATTGCAAATTATCTAGTCTAGCATCTTTTTAAATTTCTCATTTATAGCCTTAATAAACAATTTTAATTAATCTCTTAATGTTCTCCTTTACCACTCATTTTTATAACCAGTAAAAATACATTAGCAATAAAATAAATTTATTTCTCACTCATCCCTTATGTGTTTACATATAAGGACGTAAATACTCTCATGTTTCACTCAATGTTTTTGGCTTTTCTATATAATAATCTCACCACTCTTGCCTTTTATCTCTTAATTTATCCCCTTTTATGTTCTTAATAGAATCAAAATCAACAAATTGAAAGGAGCAATCAATTCATTGTGAATACTTCATAAATTGGAATTTTAGACTTAATTAAAGGCAAATATTAGTCACAAGAGAATAATTAACTAAAATAGCCAAAAAATTAAGAAAACTTCAAAAAGAAGAGAAAGACATGTAAAAGAAATAACTATAATTCAAAGGATTAGGAAGCAAAGCAAAATATATCAAAATAACCTTATATTGGATAAAGTCAACCCTAACTCATAAGGATAAAGCTAGGACAAAAAATTAATTAATAAAAATCAAGGAATTCGAGTAGTTTAAATATTAAAATCCTTGCTCAAATAGGAATAAACATCTTGCTTTAACTTAGTCAACTAGTCAGATATAAAAAAACAAAAAGGAAAGGAATTCTCTTATTACTCATTTAACTTGAAAAATGATTCTTTGAGAGCAAGAAATCCCTTTTTTATATGGATTAGGATAGAAATTCATGCTTAACAGCTTTAACGTATACAAAAACAAATTGTAACTTTCAATATTATGAATCAATAATATTTACTTTTTTTCTTTTCTTTTTTTTTTTGCTATAGATTTTTTAATTGAAATAAATAAAATAGAATAATGAAAACACAAAGAATATGAAGAATAGAATGGAGGAAACAAAAAGAATAGTAGAAGTAAAGATAACACAATACAAGAAACGCAAAAAGAAAAAGATTAAAGAAAAAAATCAAAACTAAAGAGAAACAAAAGATAAGTAACTTGTTTCTACAGCCAAAGCTCTAATACCAATGATAATAACCCACACATGCCCTAGCAACCCTTAATTAATTTTTCATACGCACCCTAAAAAACTAGAAAATAAGTTATAATTAATCAGGTTACAACCCTAAGGAAATTAAGTCCTTAAAACCCCAATCTTAAAGATGCCACAAAGGTTTATCACTCATTTAATAAGTTAAGAATTTGTATTCTAACAAGAACACAAGAAAAGTAAAGCAAACCTTACTAAAATAACTCAATAATATTGATAATGATATAAAATTCATTATATATATTAGTAGCCTTTATATAGGCATGTAGACTTCCCAATCCTTGAAGGAAAAGGTATTTTTTACTTATTCCTAAAGATGCTTATAAAGGAAAATCTTTAACTAAATATGATTCTTTTAAAAAATGACAACTAATGACAACTAAGCATTGAAAAGTCAAACTAAATAAAACTTAGTTATTTAAGTCTTGAACTAACCCAATAAGCCTAAAAATAAAACAAGCCCTTTATTATATCTTAACATGTGTGTTGGGCCTTTCCTTAGTATATTCATATGATTTGGCCTTATATCATGAACTTCAAACTTTGATCTTTAAGTTCTAAACCTTGTCCTTCATCTTGCACATAAAGATAAGTGATTATCCTTAGTGTAGTTTTCAGAACTTCTAGAATAACCTTAGAATCTTATAGAACATCCTTGTTTTCATGCATCTCCATGATTAAGCCTTGTAATGCCTCTTTCATTCTCTTTATCCTTACTCTAATCATTAGACTACCAACTCCTTGCAATAGGTCTTGGGAATACTTTGGAAACCCTTTAGTCAGCATTATAATCTTTATCAATTTAACTTGTGATTGCTCTATGATAATTTTCATTATGGTTTGCTAGTTCATTATTAACTATGGTTTATGGCGTCTTTAAGATTGGGGTTTTAAGGACTTAATTTCCTTAGGGTTATAACTTGATTAATTATAACTTATTTTCTAGTTTTTTAGGGTGTGTATGACAAATTAATTAAGGGTTCCTAGGGCATGTGTGGGTTCTTATCATTTGGTATTAGAGCTTTGGCTCTAGAAACAAGTTACTTATTTTTTGTTTCTCTTTAGTTTTGATTTTTTTCTTTAATATTTTTCTTTTTGTGTTTCTTGTATTGTGTTATCTTTACTTCTTCTATTCTTTTTGTTTCCTCCATTCTATTCTTCATATATATATATATATATATATATATATATATATATATATATATATATATATATTCAAAATATTTTTCTAAGATATTTGAAACTTTAATTATTTATCAAAACTAACTCAATAATTTAAATATGGACTTACACACAAATAGGCCCTTCAACTTATGACATGAGATCAAATAGGCTCAAATTGACCCTTTTCAACAAATAGGACCCAATACTTCTATTTTTAGTACCAAATAAGCCCAATTTTGGTATTATGATAAGTGTGACAATCAAACTCTCAATAAAAATTAATTATTTAATCCTAATTTATTTAATATTAAAAAAAGGTATTTATATTAGTTTGACTTTTTAAAACCCTTTATTTAATGTGAAGAGGAAGTGGCAAGAGAGAGAGAGGGAGTAGAAAACAAGGAGTTTAATTGATTAATGTGGATTTTTCAAAATATTTTAAATTTAATTTAGTTTTAAAATATTAATAAAATATTTAGTATAAATTTTCGCTCTATTTTTATAAAATTTGAGTTACACACACATAGTTTGAGTCCAAATTGGGTTTATTTGATACTAAAAGTATAAATATTGGGCCCTATTTATTGAAAAAATTCAATTTAGACCTATTTGATCTTGTGTTACAAGTTGAAGGGCTTATTTGTGTATTAGTCCACTTACATATCTTAATTATAAACCAAAAACAACTGAGAATAAAAAATAAAAATCACGAAAAATCAAAAAATCAAAAAATCAAAAAATAAGGATAATAAAAAATAAGAAATAAATAAATAAATAAAAAGATAAAAAAATTTAAAAATAAGGATAAAAGAAAATAATGAAAAAAATAAGGATAACACATAATAACAAAAAAAAAAGATAAAGAATAAATAAAATATAAATAAGGACAAATTAGAAAAGATAAAATAAAATAAAGAAAAATTGAAAAAATAAGGACAACTTAGAAAAATTAAAAATGAAAAAATAAGAAAAAAATAAAGATAATAGAGAAAAAGAAAAAATAAGAATGATAGAGAAAAATAAAAAAAATAAAAAATAAAAATAAGAATAAAAAAATAAATGAATAAAAATAAGGATAAAATAAGAAGAAAAAGGAAAAAAGGGAGAGAAAATAAAAAAAATTAATGAATGAATAAGAAGAATGTCAATTGGGGTAAAAATGAAAAAAAGAAAAAAGTGGGCACTTTTAAAAATAAAATGGGTACTCATATAATTAATGAAAACTGAAGTATTTTATTGAAAACTAAAGTTCAAAAGTTGTATATTTATATAAATTTCTCTAGTATATTTGAGTGAAAATTTTCCCTACACCTTTTGAAAGCCCATCCTACCGTGTTTTATCAAGTAACATTTGCAAAATACCTTTTTAAATATTATCAACAAAAATACCTCAAGTTTTTAGTTTTTACAAATCTATCCTATCATAATTACAAGAGTGTTTTTTACATTTTAAAAAACACACCCATATTATTCTTTTTTATTTCTCTACTTTTTTCTTTTTTTATTTTTTATTTTTCTCTTATTTTTTTTTACTTTTTTATAAATTTTTATTTTATCATTTTTTTCTTATATTTTTTTCTTTTTTATTTTTTCTCCTGTCCTTCTTTTTTCTTTTATTCTTTTCTATTCTTTTCTTTTTGTTTTGCATAAATTTTTATTTTATTTTTTATTTTTCTCGTTTTTATTTTTTATTTTTGTACTTCCCTTTTTTCTGTTTATTTTTTATTTCTCTCTTTTTTTAAAAAAAAATATTTTCCTTAATTTTCCTTTTTTTTTTAATTAGTGACACATTAGCTAATATATGTTTTGAGAATTTTATTTTATAAATTCCTCAAATGGGTTATAAGAATACACAAAATGTGATGGCAAAAATACTAACAACTCACACGCATCAAATTTTCTATACATAATTGATTATTCAAGTTCTTAATATGCAAAATATGTAACATTCATTATTGATAACTCTGAATTGATACTTTACTTGTGGAACCTGCATTGACGAGGAGAACAAGTAATGGGGTGGGGTTTCCCCCATAAACATTTTAAAGCTTAAGTCAATAATGGTATAAGAAAAAATATAATAAAGCAAATAGGCATAATAGAATATAGAATAAAGAGTGATTGTTTGTATATTGATGGAGTGATGGCTTAATGATGTGATGATGTTAAATGATGAGAATTGGGAGATGAGAATGAGAATGTGAGAACGAGAATGAATGACATGAGATGTATCTATAGGAGAAGGTATTGCTCAAACCTTTTAGGAATATGATTCCTTAATCTTGTAGGATTGCCTTGTTTAGGAGAGAAGTAGATTTCCTTTGTTGTTAATCTTCCTAATTGAAATAGATTTCTTTATTAAACTTTCTTCTTATTCAAGTAATCCTCCTTTTTGGGGAAATATAACCCTTATTAGAATAGGATAGTGATATGGATTATCAAGAGTCCCTCCTGAAAGTCTATTCGGATATTTATGTTCGATGTATTCGAGTTTGTAAAGTGATGGAAACATCATTTTTTATTTAAAGAGAGAATGCTTGAATCACTGTGTTTGATATGGAAGGGTGAGCTAAGGTGGCCAGCCTCAGTCACAAGAAAAGATGAAGCTTGATACCAAGTCTTGAAATCATCGTATAAGAATATATTGGAAGTGCCAGTTAGACTTTGATGTATAAAACCTGCAATAAAAAAGGATATATGAGGGATTAACTCACCAGTATAGAGACAACATGTCGGAACTAGTCGTCACTAGATTTTTAATGCTTGATGCATTAAAAGCGTGGCCTAAGTGTCGAACCTCAATACTATAGAAGCGACCTGAGGGTGCTAGTTTCCAGATACTGGTCTTAGATGCTTAGTGCAAGTATGCAAGGCTTATATGCTCAAAACCTCGGTACTATAGAAGCAACTTAAGGGTGCCAGTTTCTAGATACTGGACTTATTCTTGGTGCATTAGAAGTGTGGCCCAAGTGCCGTATATTCTCTATGCATTAAAAGCATAGCCCGAGTGCCGAACCTCAGCACTATAGAAGCGACATGAGGGTGCTAGTTTTCAGTTACTGGACATTAATGCTGGAGCTTTAGATGCTCAATGTGGAAGGACAGCTAGTAGTGATGTGCACAAGGGTGATAACAACTATGTCATTTTGATGCCTTTTTTTACAATTTCTGTATGTTAATGTCGAGTGAGGTGATCAAAATGTCTAATCGCTTGGATCAATTGGTGCTTATAGTAGTGTCTTCAGTAAATATATTTTCCTTATCTTTTGTCCCGCCTTTGAGTTTAACAAATATTTATGTTCGTTGTTTGCTTCAATTGTTGCTTGAATGACCTTGTCCTTGAAGATGCTGCCATGGCTTTTGCTTTATGTAATGTTGAATGTTCGAGTTTTTAATTGGCTTTAATTTGGTGCCATGTACTGCCCAAGTTTATGTGTGTCCAATTTATTGGCATTTTGTGTATATCCAGCTTTATGAAAATATACCGTCCAAACATACTGCTCCGAGATTATCAGCTAGATCAAGTTCTTAAAGGTCATGATGATTTTTTTTATTGATGCTCATGAGTATCAATGTTGAGGTGCTCATGGTAACGTCTACACTTGTATTGTGTTGCTATAATAATAAAAAAAATAAAAGAACAAGAATCTCGAGATCGCTTAATCCATCTCAATTAATGATCAATCCAAGTGATAATAATTTAAGAAAAATGGATATGAAAATAAATAATTAGGAAATCAACTTATCTTAGTTGTAATGCTCTTGTCCCTCCTTTTGAAGTAACAAATATTTATGTTCGTTGAAATTATCTAGTTGTTGTTGAGTATTTGAAGGTTTCTCCATAATCTGTGTTATTGATGTAATTTGACTTTTAACCATGTGATCGTGGTTGATCCCACAAATGGTTCCACTTGATAACTCTGAATTGATACTTTGTTTGTGGAACCTAAATTGACAAGGAGAATGAGTAAAGGGGCGAGGTTTCCCCTATAAATACTCCTAAGCTTAAGTCAGTAATAGTATGAAGAAAAATATAATAAAGCAAATAGGCATAATAGAATAGAGAATAAAAAGTGATTGCTTGTATGTTAATGGAGTGATGGCTTGATGATGTGATGATGTTGAAGATGAGAATAGGGAGACGAGAATGAGAATGAATGACATGAGATGTATTTATAGGAGAAGGTATTACTCAAACCTCTTAATAATATGATTCCTTAGTCTTGTAGGATTTCCTTGTTTAAGAGAGAAGTATATTTCCTTTGCAGTTAATCTTCCTAATTGAAATAGACTTCTTTATTAAGCTTTCTTCTTATTCTAGTAATCCTCCTTTTTGGAAAAATATAACCCTTATTATAATAGGATACTGATATGGGATATCAATTATAATTGAACCAACATAACTATTTCTAAAAGTGACAATAAAACTTTAAATAAGAAAAATAAAGTCATAGTTTAAATTTCTAATGATTCTATAATAAAATCAATTTTGTAAATATATTTCAAGCACAAAAAATATAATTTTAATATTTTTAAGATTTCAAGTAGTTTAATGTGTTTGTAACAAATCATAATATAATTTAGCAATGTGTTAGTAAATGAAAGATGAAGATGGGTGCAACTTAGATGGTAGAGTACTTGCTTTGCATACGAGAGTTACAAGAATTGATACCCCACATTTCCATTCTTTTATTAGGTAGCATGTATTTAATTTATTGCTTTTTGGTTTACTTTTAGTTTTTTATCTTGTTTTAAAAGTAAAGGGAAATGTATATGTGCTTTTGGGGCTTTTAGTTCTGATTTAGGAGATATTGATGGTTGTGAAAATGGTGCTTATGATTCAAAGTTTGTTGAATCTGTTAGTGGTGGTAATGAGTTAAAAGATTTTGTTGGGCTGCATTTTATTTTATTATTTTTGTATTTTTTTGGTTTTTGTTTAGTTTATGATTCTTTGTTTTATATTTTTATTTTTAAAGGTGATAAGAAATTATTTGAGGATGTTCGTTTTAATCCCACTATTAAAGATAGTTCTGTAAAAAATGGTGTTGTTGGTGATGAAGTGTTGAAAAAATCTAATTTGGTGTGTTCGTCTTTTTTTATTATTATATTAATTTATGTTGCTTTTATTTTTTTATTTTTGGCTTCCGATTCATTTTTTGTATCATTTTGGTTTATTTTTGGTTTTTGATTTTTTTGGAATCCTTTTTGTTAAATTTTGGTTTCCAATTCATTTTTTCTGGTTTTTTTTAAAGAATATATATGAAATTTTTGGTTTTGTTATGTAATGTTATGTATTTAGTATAAAATATATACAAGATGGTTTGGTTAAATCCACATATGAATTGATTAAGTTAAATTAAATAGATAACAATCATAAATTAGTTATGGGTGGACGTTTAGCTTAATGAATCAGTTAATTGCAATTATTGGAAGAAACCTCTTTTCGATGTGAGTACTTAAAATTGCAAGCCTTAATGAATCAATCAATTACAATCACAGAGGTAGACAAATTCAATGCAAAGCAACCAAAGCATTATATTGGTATTTGAATTCCAAAGACTTGGAAGTTTCAAAAAGTGAAGTGGTCGGTCCATTCGCCATTGTATTGAATGAAAACAAGTAGTTGCTACATTTCTTGCAAGTGAAAAATGTATCAGCAACTAAAAGTAAACCAAATATATTCTAAAATGAACTTTAAACAGATGTCATTGAATTGTTCAAAAACCAAATGTAAAATGAAAGGATTTTAAAATGAAGCAAGCATATACATTATTTCATGATTTTTCAAAGAATTTTAAATAGATGTCACTGAATTACTTCAAAAATCAAATGTAAACTAAAAGGATTCTAAAATGAAGTAGGCACATACATTATTTCTTGATTTTTCAAAGAACTTTAAATAGATATCATTGGATTATTTCAGAAATCAAATGTAAATTAAAAGGATTCTAAAATGAAGCAAATATATAAATTATTTCTCGATTTTCCAAAGAACTTTAAACAAATGTCATTGAATTATTTCAAAAACCAAACGTAAACTGAAAGGGCTTATACTTCATAAGCTGATTAATCATCAAGCTATATTGATAAAAAAAAAAAGTGTTAAACCTCTTTTATATATAAGGAGCAAAGATTTCATAAACCATACTTAGAGTGAATATCAAAAAAAGATAAACCCAGATAATAACTAGATCAAAGCATAATCAAGGCTAAATAAAAATGAAAAAAATTCCAATCAATTACAAAATAACAAGGAATGGAAAATCCTCAAATGCATGTAAAAGTTATAAAGACCGATGGAACTTTGTTAAGTAATATAATCCCTTTGATTTTCCATAAAAATTATAAAAACCCAAAATAAGGATCTTAAATTTCATAATTAAAGAAGAACTATCTATTTGACCATGAAATGATCATAGCATTTCATATATAATTTTCTCATTCATGTAGTGCCATCAGGAAAGTGAATGAAAACAAACAAGGGGAAAAAGCTTAAACACCATAGGTCTAGCTTAAAGCCTGCTTATATCATAATTGAGGTGTCTGTATTATAAACTCCAAAGGAGTTTCTTTGTCTCCTTCTTTGTATTTAATTAGTAATACAGGTATTTCAAGCACTCACTACTCCATATAAAGTAGTGTATATGGATTCCTCAAGGTATGGTAGCGACAACTCTAAGTTTAAGGTGCAAAGATGCCTATGTTACAGAAAATGATGACATCAATTAGCATTTGATTCTAAATTAAGCAGCTTTCCAACCAAAAAAAAGAAAAAAAAATAAGAATCTAATCATATTTTACCATTTTTCTTTGTAATGTTTCAAAAAAATAATCAAAGGATACTTGTTTCTCTAAACATTGGAGCACGATTACATTTATTTTCCAAGGGATATTTATTAAAGACATGACAATAAATCTTAGAATTAACAATCCACTAACTCATAGAATAGAAAACGTTTGACATTAAGCAAACAGATGAGCATGTAAATGTGTTTTCTTTAAAGGGAAAAAGATAACAAATGTGAAAAACAGCTCTATCATATTAACTTAGCAAATTAAAACATGTCACCCAATACATACACCAATAATCCACTTCGCCAATTGACCAAGGGATGATACAACCATTAAGATCCATACCATAGACAACAAATTAAAGAATTAACAACTTAAAATGACCCATTTGTATTACTCACTGATGTAGTGAAAGATTTAAAGAAAGAAAATTAAAATAAAATAAAATAACAAAGAGATAAATATTGTAAGTTGTTTATTCGCGCATGATTGACTATCTAACAACCTTCTATAACCTGTTGATTTGCGCACAAATACTAGGAAATAGGCATCCAAGAATTTGTTGATTCACAAGAATACTGAATTTGGGGAAAATAATAATCTGATTTATTCATTCAACAAAAACTATCTTACATAGCCCCAAGGCTTACATATTTATAGGGTGGCACAAGCCTACCAACCCTAATTTTTATTTAGGAAATAAAAAATAAAGACAATTCTAGCTAAAGTAGAAAATTAAATCCCTAACAATAAAGGAAAGTCAATTTCTAATCAATACTAAATTCAAATAAAAATCAAATCCTAAATGAAAATAATAATGACAATAATAATGAATTATATTTGTTATCCATTGTTCTGCAAACTTATTCCAAGGCTTATTGCTCTGCGTCATTTCCTCCAGGGTAGAGAAAATTCACCCTCGAATTTTGCCCAAATATTTAGAAACAAATTTATTATCAAACAACATAAATTCGTCTTCAACTTGTAATTCCTTCAAAATAAAATTAAAGGAATATAAGAATAATGAAATTTAGCAATGCCAATGAAGTCAATATGTTCAACATTGTCCTCATCTTCTTCATCAATTATTGGCTCATCTACAATAAATACATATTCATCCTCCCTGTCATCAGTATCATATAATAATCTCTCTTCATAATACTCTCTCAACATGATTAATAAAGATCAATTAGGCTCTGATACCAACTAATGTAACGAAAGCTTTAAAGAAATAAAAATAAAATAAAATAAAAGAACAAAGGGATAAATGTTACAAGTTGTTGAATCGCGCATGATTGACCTTATAACAACCTTTTATAACCTGTTTATTTATGCACAAATACCAGGAAATAGGCATCCAAGAATTCGTTGATTCATAAGAATACCGAATTTGGGGAAAATAATAATCTATTTGATTTATCAATTCAACAAAAATTGTCTCACACAGCCCTAAGGCTTTCATATTTATAGGGTGGCACAAACCTACTAACACTAATTTCTATTTAGAAAATAAAAAATAAAGACAATTCTAGCTAAGGTAGGAAATCAAATCCCTAATAATATAGGAAAGTCAATTTCTAATCAATACTAAATTAAAATAAAAATCAAATCCTAATAATAATAATAACAATAATAATAATAATAATAAATTATATCTACTATCTATTGTTCTACAAACTCATTTCAAGGCTTGTTGGTCTGCATCACTCACCCATTGCATTTACCTGAGAGAAAAAAAAATAGTATCCAATTCACCTCTAACTCCATAAAGCTAACTTCCACACTTACATCTGTCTCAATCTAAAAAATACCCAAATCTAAATCATCAAAACTTTATCCAAATCACAGTAAATAACACCCTGTAGCTATCAACCCATAAACATAAACAAATATATCTAATCAAGCCACAATCCATTTCGGATTCAAAACCCAAAAACAAACCCCAATACACAACTAAAACAACAAAAATTAACTGGATCTAAATGAAGAAAAAAACCTAAATGAAATGAATAAAAAAAATTGAAAAAAAATTTACCTTTCTGAACTTCTTCTCCAACCATAACATGTTTTTTTTTTAATGGAAAACTCTTTTTTTGGCTTGACACAAAAAATAAAAGAGAAAGAAGAAACAAGGAGCTAAAGAAGAAAAAAAAATTGAAATAGAAGCTTTTTTTTTTTTTTTTTATGTTAATAAAAAGGGGCATTTACATAATAAAATTTGACCAATTGGTATTCATGTAAATTTTAAAAATTTAAGATATATTTATTATTTTACTTCTATTTAGGGGTATTTATGAAAAGACACCTTCTATCAAATCATGCGTAGAAAGCCCATTTGTAAATATTTCATGTGTAAAAATATTAGTTGATTCAAAAAAACTTTTCAAATCGTCGTTCATTTCAAATGACTAGCAAATTACTTATTGGCTTTCCTGTCGTTATTTCAAATTGGAAAGTTTTCACAAATAAGATAACGAGTAAAAAAAAATTTAAAAGCTACGTTGACAAAAAAAAATTTTAAAACTAACATTTCTAATTTTTTTTTTCAAATATAAATCACTTCCTTTACCATCTATATTTTTAGGTTTATTTTTTTTCCAATTTTTTTTCCTTTTACCCATTTTTTCAACTGTTTTTTTTACTTTATACTATTTTTTCTCAACATTTTATTTATAATCTTTTTTTATCACTTTTTATTTATTTATTATGTTTTTATCTATTTTTTTCTCAATAATTTTTTTGCATAATATTTTTTCTATTATCTTTATATATTTTTTTAATGTTTTTTCTTAACATTTTTTTCTAACATTTTTTCTATTGTTTTCATTTTTTTCTCAACGTTTTTTTACTAAACATTTTTTTCTCAATAGTTTTTTTACTAAACATCTTTATCTTTTTTCTCAACTGTTTTTTCTACTATCTTCATTTTTTTTCAAATGTTTTTTGCTCAACATTTATTTATTATTTTTAACATATAGTCTTCATTTTATTCTTAACTTTTTTTCACTCACTATTTTTTTCTGTTAAGACCTTTCTTTTCAATCGAATAATTATGAACTAAACATCTCTAATTTTTGTTAAATCAATCAATAAATATCTTTAACTATTGTAACAATAATAAATAAATAAAAATTTCTCCTTTTATATTTCTAAAAAATGAGGATTTTATTTTTTTTACTTTAAAATTATTTGATACTTATGGATCATTGATATGTAACAACTTTATGGTCCTTATAATGTATTTGTAATATTATCAAAAAAGAAACCGAAAAAAATAAAAAAAAAATCAACAAACTGAAACAACAAAAGTCAATAAAATTTTACAATTGTTGATTGTTGTTGATTTTTATTTTTTTATTGTTTTAAATTATTTTTTCATTATTAATAATAAAATTAAGGCCATAAATAAATTTTGACTTTTATTAGTATTCATGATAAAAGAAATAATTTTTTTGACATATTTCTTAATTTTTTTATTTTTGTTGTTTTTTTTAATTTTTAACAAAAATAAACAACAACAAAATCAACTAAAAGCAACAAAAAATTGCAGTTGGTAATGTTTGTTATTTTTTCAATTTTTTCATTATTAATAATAAAATTAAGATCATAAATATAATTTTTATTCTTATTAGTATCAATAATAAAAATAATAATTTATTTGATATATTTCATAATTTTGTGTCGTTTTTATGGAAAAATAATTATTGAATACTATAGATAATTTTTTGTTTAATTAGTTTAATTTATAAATTCCAAATAATTATGAAAAAAATTAATTATTGAAGACTATGGTAATTTTTAATTTAATTAGCTTAATTTTTATAAACTACGTTATAGTCAGTTTCAAAATTAAAAAAAAAATTGCTATTTATAATATAAAATTAAATTATTTAAAATATATAAATTAAATAAATACATATAATTAACTTAAGTTAAAGATGACTTCAAAAATAATAAATAGGCAAAAAAATTACTGAAAAAAAGAAAAAAGAACGGAAAACAACGATTTAATGAAATGAAAACACAGAGACAAAAGGAAGATAAGTGAAAATTGGAAAAACAAAACTGAAAGAAACAAATAGACTAAGCCACGAACGAAATTCAACGAGTCAAAATGGACATGAGGTGTAATTTCCTCTTTCAAATTAGCATTTGAAATGTTAATTCCCTGAAGCGCACGTTTCATAAGTCCTCGTGTTGTACCCCAAGACAACTGGTAATGAGCAACAAAAAAAATATATGTTTAGTTTTGCTTAATCTTTAGTCAAGAAGAGTTGATAGACGTATGTACTGATTGTTTTTGTTATATGGGTTTTTATTTATTTTTTATTGTTGTATAGGCCGTGTGTGGACTGCAAGCTCCCACATCATAACAGCAGTGATTGGTTCTGGACTTTGTCTCTGGCATGGGCAATTGCTTAGCTTGGATGGGTTGCTGGTCCTGCTGTTATGTTATTGTTCTCGTTCGCCACTAAACTTCCACTCTTCTCTGTGCTTTCTACCGTTCTGTCCTCTTACTGGGAAAAGGAGCTGCATCTATATGGATGTTGTTGGGTTAAATGTGTATGAGGATATCGAATTTTAACTTTATTTCAATTCAGTTATTAAATTTTAATTTGTATCTTTTTAGATATAAAATTTTTATTTAGTTTCATAGTAATTATTTTAAAAAAAATTGATATCTAAACAATCCAAAATAATTATTTTTATCTACAATTAAAGATTTTTTACAAATAAGTTCATATTTTCTATATATTTATAGGAAATAAGAAAAAAATTTGGAAATCATTTTGATTCCTCCTAGTAAGTACAGACTCATAATGAGAGATATTAATGCTTAAGTGAAGTAAACTTTCAAATTTTTTATAAATTATTGATCAAATTGAAAAGTTAAAGAGATTGATGGATTAAAATAGATTTTAAGCTAAATTTAGAGGACTTAAATTTTTTAACACTACCCATTTTGAAATGAAATCAAAGTTAGATTATAAAAAAATTAAAATTTAGAATTCAAATTGCAATAAATATAAAATTGGGTGATCTCCGTTACATTTAAGTCGGATGCTACCGGCACCAATAAATATAAAAAAATATTAATTTCGTTGAAATATCAACTACTTAATTATGTTTCACCGGCTGTGTCACTTAAAATCAAGGTCATTTATAAAAATGACCTTTTTCTTATAAGCAATTTTTTAAAAATGACCTTAAATAAATATGGACTGAAATACATTATAAATTTTAAGGGCGATCATATGTGGAAGCTTATTTGTTAATTGTTATCCAGTGTCGCTTACAGTGAGCGATGGCCTTGAAGGAGTGCTAATGTATTATTTATAATTTTAATTTTGCCTCAGGAGGACAATCCTAAAATAAGCTTCCACCTATGATCGCCCTTAAAATTTATATTAAAAAAGTTGAATGACAATTCATTTCAACTCGAGGATGCCGTGTTCATAGCAGCTATTCATGCTGCGAAATGTCCAGCAATAAACCCTATTTGCAACACAATATGGGCTTGTATCACTGGAATTGAATGAAGAAGAAGAAACTCTTGGAGGCATATATGAGCGAAAATATATGGCCAAATCGGGTGAAATTATTCGGATAATTTTATCCGCCTAAATAATTCTGGTTACAGTAATGGAAAATCTTTCGGGCGAGAGTTAGGGTGGAGAATGAACAGAGTAGTAAATATATATATATATATATATATATATATATATATATATATATATATATATATATATATATATATACTCAAATTCTAAAATTTTTTATATAATATGTAATTATTTAATATCAAATCACTCAATATTTTTTTCCCAAATCAATATAAATTCTATTTTTAAAAATTTTCTTAACTATAATTTAATAGTCTCAAAATAAATTTTATTATATTAAAAAATAATGGCAATAAAAATTAAAGTAAATAAAATTAATGTAATATATTTTATTTTTAATTTATTTAGTTACCTTTTTTTTAAGGAATTGAATATTTTTATTACATATATTAAGAAGTAAATATTTGTATACAATTAGAAATAAAGTTATATTCTATTTAGAATGTTATTCTATTCCTATTTAGGTTGTGATTAGAATTCCTATGTGTATATATAAGGGGTGTAACTCTTCTTTAAATATTATGAAAAAATATTTTCTTTGAATTTTCTCTCTTTTTCTTTGAATTTTATTCTTCATGGTATCAGAGCATATATATTGAAATCGAATTTTTTTATTGAATTCTTGAAATCGTATTTTTTTTCTTTCCCTTTGAATTCTTTGAATTTTCAAATTCATGACCACCGAAAACACATCCATCGTATCCCATGAAACATCCAATTTTATTCAAACCCTTCAAGATAATTTTCCTTTTCTCACAGGAATTATTCTTGATGATACAAACTATACTATATGATCACAGATCATGGAGATGTGAATTGGAGCCAAAAATAAATCTAGTTTTCTTAATGACACTATGCCAAAGCCACCAGCAGGAGACAAAGCGTTGGAAACTTAGCTTCTTTATAAAAACCGAGTAAAAAGTTGGTTGATTGACTTCAAGAGTCCGACATTGATGCAGAGATTCATCTGTCTTCTAACAAAAAAAGAGATATGAGATGTTGTCTCAAAAACCTTCTATGATGGATCTGACGAAACTCAGTTATTTGAATTGAATCAGAAATCATTCATTACACGTCAAAATGGTAAGCCATCACCTGCATACTATAATGAACTGATTGAAATATTTCAGAAAATCGATGCCCGGACGAGTGCACAAAGGGAGGATGTTAATGGAATAGTATCACTCCACAAGCATATTACCCGCTTCAAACACATATTTTCTTAATCGGGCTTGATTCTGAATTTAATAATGCTCGGAGTGAAATACTCAGGAAGGATCCACCTCTTGATCTTAAGTCTAGTTATGCATATGTCCGGAGGGATCACAACCAGCGACATACGATGGAAAAGCCCAAGATACTGTCGGACCATTCTGTACTTGTAGCAACTTAGACTCGTTCCCAGTTCAAAGGAAAAATACCTAGTAAGCCCATCACATACACCTGTACTCATTGTGGCAAAGTTAGACATTCCAAGGAATAGTGCTATGAAATTATGGGATATCCGGAATGGTGAGATTTCAATAGAAAGCCTCATAAGAAGTTCGGTAAGTTTGCAATTACTACTTCTACTAAACCAAGTGGTTGATCTTGATATAGCTTCAGGTATGAAAAATCTTACTCGAAATAATACATGGATTATTGATACAGGTGCTATTGATCATATGCCAAACTCCACTCACCATCTTTACATCTATCCGTTCATCGACCCAATAAAATATTCTAACTGCTAATAGAGGCATAGCACCAGTCACTTATAAGGGATCAATATTTAACTTTGACTCTCTTAATTTAGATATTATTCTTGTTGTTCCATCTCTTTCTTATAATCTACTATCTGTTGGCCAAATCACTGAAACCTTGAATTGCACTACCAAATTTTGGCCTAATTATTGTGTATTTTAGGACATTGCAATGTGTCGAATTCTTGGCTCTAGTGTTAAATATGGAAAGTTGTACTATCTTGAGTTGCATGATAATTCAAGTCAGAAATCAAGTCAAGTTAATAGGGTTGGTAGAAGTTGTTCAAGTAAAGACCAAGTAATTTTATGGCATCGTCGTCTTGGTCATCTCTCTTTTCATTACCCTACACAAATAAAATCGAATTTATTTTTGCATACCACAAACTCAAAATTCAAGTGTGATGTTTGTGAATTGGCAAAAGGCCACCGAATTTTGTATGTACCGAGTTATAATAAAAATTCAATTCCATTTATGATCATTCATTCTAATGTATGGGGACTTGCTCAGATTCCTACTCTATCTAATGCTCGATATTTTGTAACATTTATTGATGAATGTACCTAGATGACCTGGCTATCTCTACTTTCCAATAAAGGAGATGTGTGCTCCAAGTTTCAGGACCTGTACAACATGGTGGCTACACAATACCAGAGTAAAATTTGAGTCTTGTAGTCTGAAAATGGTGGGAAGTATATTAACTTAATTCTCAATGATTTCTGCCTCAAAAAGGGCATTCACCACCAAGCATCTTATGCCGACACTCCTCAACAGAATGGTATAGCCGAACAGAAGAACCGACAATTATTAGAAGTTGTCCAAGCATTATTATTTGACATGAATGTTCCTCAAGAATATGGGGGAGAAGCTGTTCGATCCGTTGCATACCTTATAAACTGGACACTATCACGAGTACTCGATTTTAAGACTCCTCTTTAGAAACTTCAAGAACTTGTCATATCTCCACCCTTCAATAATCTCGAACCCTGAGTTTTTGGATGCTCGACATATGTTCATCAGACACTCAACAAATTAGACCCTTGAGCTATCTAGTGTATCTTTGTTGGCTATGTAGATTTACAAAAGGGATATCGGTGTTATGATCCCAAAAAAAAGAAGATGTATGTCACTCGAGATGTTTGGTTTTATGAAAATAGTCTTTTCTTCTCCCACTCTGAGTGCTCTCTTTAGGGGGAGAAAAATTTGAACCTCTTTGAGCTTGAAGATAGCATTCTGAGTGTTAAGAATCTGAGTCTCCCAAATGTTTCGAGTGTTTCGAGCATCTTACCTGGACAAACATCTGGTGTTTCGAGTACGAGAATCTCGCCCAAATAGATCATCAAAGAAAATCTGAGTAATCTAAGTAATCAAGATAGTACATCTTCCTAACCCACACCAGAAGCTGAAGAAACTCCAGATGCGATGCATAATAAGGTAAACGTGTCTCCTTTAATTCCAAATAATGAGCCTCGTTATCCTTTTAGAATCAATAGAGGGGTTCCAAAAAAATAATATAATATGGACCTTCATACTAAAGCTAAATACCCTATCAATAACTTCATATCAACCAACCATTTGTCTAACTCACATGCACTTACTGTAAATCAATTATCTACTGTATCTATTCCAAGTAATGTGCAGGAAGCCTTAGATGATCCGGATTGGAAGAAAGCTATGAATAATGAAATGGAGGCATTACAAAAGAACCGAATGTGGGATCTCATTCCTCTTCCAAAAAGAAAGAAAACAGTGGGGTGCAAATGGATATTCAATGTCAAACTCAATCCATATGGAAGCATAAATCGATATAAAGCTCGATTGGTAGCAAAGGGGTACACTCAGAAGTATGGAATCGACTATAAAGATACATTTGCCCCAGTAGCAAAAATGAACAACATCCAAGTCTTTATTTCCTTAGCTGCCAACCTGGACTGGCCGCTTTGACAATTTAATGTAAAGAATGCATTTTTGAATGGAACCATAGATGAAGAAATATATATATATCCACCACCCGGAACTAAATGTATTGACCGAGTATGCAAATTAAAGAGAGCATTGTATGGGCTCAAGCAATCACCTTGAGCATGGTTTGGATAACTCTCAACCTTCATAAAGAAGCTTGGATATAAACAATGGAGTTTGAACTTAAGGATTTGGGTAACTTGAAGTATTTTTTAGGAATTGAAGTTGTAAGATCAGCTCAAGGAATTTCTCTTTACCAATGAAAGTACGTAATGGATCTACTGACAAAGATAAGGATGCTTGATTGTAAGCCAGTCGAGACTCCCATTGAAGTCAACCATGGACTTTCAATCCTAGAAGATCAAGTCCCAACTGATAGAGATCAGTATCAAAGGTTGGTGGGAAGGTTGATTTACCTATCTCATACTCGGTTAGACATTGTTTATGCAGTAAGTGTTGTAAGTCAGTTCATGCATTCTCCAAGTAAAGAACATATGAATGCAGTATACCGAGTATTAAGATATCTAAAGTCTTCTTCGGGTAAAGGGTTATTCTTTGGGAGGAATAAGGATTATGAAATTACTGACTATACTAATGCTGATTGGGCTGGAGATCGGACTGATAAAAAATCAATGTTCGAATACTTCACATTTGTTGGAAATAATTTAGTCACTTGGAGAAGTAAGAAATAGAAAGTTGTAGCAAGGTCAAGTACTGAAGCTGAGTTTAGAGGAGTGGCTCATGGAGTATGTGAGTTACTCTAGGTAAGGTGAATTGTTTAGGATCTGGGATTAAAACATCTGAAGCCTATGTTATTACATTGTGATAACAAGGCAACCATAGCAATTGCAAACAATCCGATTCAACATGATCGAACTAAGCATGTAGAGGTTGACAGACATTTCATAAAACATCATCTGAACCAAGGGACAATTGATCTTCCATATGTTTCATCTCAGACTCAACTAGCTGACATCCTCACAAAGGTTGTATCTGGAAAAGCATTCTACAACTCACTTGGCAAGTTGGGAATGATTGACATACATTCACCAACTTGAGGAGGAGTGTTGAGGAAGTAAATATTTTTATTGTATATATTAGGAAGTAAATATTTGTATACAATTAGGAATAAAGTTCTATTCTATTTAGGATGTTATTCTATTCCTAATTAGGTTGTGATTAGGATTTCTGTGTGTATATAGAAGGGGTGTAACCCTTCTTTAAATATTATGGAAAAATATTTTATTTGAATTTTCTCACTTTTTCTCTTAATTTTATTCTTCATTTTTCTCTTTGTAAAATTCTTATTTTAAAATACGTATGTTTTATTCAATATTAAATATTTTTCATTATACTACATCTAAAAGTTTAGTTTTCTTTTTCATTAGAAATTATGTCTTTTATTCTAATTAAAACATCCACCTTTTATTCAATTAAAAATACATTTTGTCTTTTTATTTAATATAAGTAAAATTGTGTAACATATCGATAATTTTTTATTTTTTTATTTCTCCAATTATTATTATTACTATACATATTAAAAAATATATATGTACTTTTCACAAAAAAATTATTAAATAAAATTGTTATACTAACTTTCTAAATTTTCACTTTTATATTTAATTAATTTATAGTTTTAAATTTATTAAAATTGATTTAGAAATTTTTGAAAAAAAATTCTATGAGCCATGCATTCTCGTGTTGGTTCTAATCCAAACAACGATTAATTTTTCTAGGAATGACATTTCTTAGTCCCATATGTAAGCTAACCGGGCGGTGCATTAGTGTTAAAAGAAATATAAAAAGGCTAAGTAATAGGTGTGATCATAATTTATTGATCATAACAATTACTCAATGGTTAGCTTCCGCTACTCAAGCAATTAATCACATTCAATATTGAAGCAAATCTTTCAAAGAATATTGATAACCAAATCATCTCCCAACCAATTTGATTAAATTAACAAATTATTATTTTCTTCTCAATAAGGATTTTCTTCCGATCTCATCCTATCATCTAAATCAATTCCAATAGTGATCAATTCTAGAAAAGCATTAAGTTCAATAATAATCAATTCCAAGGGTCTTGGGAATACTTGGAGACCCTTTGGTCAACATCATAATCTTAATCGATTTAACTTTTGATTGCTCTATGATAATTTTCATTATGTTTCGCTAGTTCATTATTACTTAGGGATTGATGACCTAACATGATTTAGTCATTTTTATATAATGAATTATATAGTTCTTGCATTTTATGTTCATTGATCTTTGATGAGTGCAAAAAATAGTAGATTTTAATCACTAATTAGTTGAGTTTTAGGTGTCAAAGTGTCTAGAATAGTTTGGAATATTAACATTAATTACTTAAATTCCTTAGAACTTAGGTTTTTATAATTTCATTTGAATTTGGGTCTATTGCACTATTGGTACCTTAACTTTTGCTTATGTTTCATTTTGATACCAAATTTTTAAATTTTTTCTTTTCAATTATTTAAGTTATATTTTTGTTTTAGGTTAAAGTATCTTGAACATATTCGATCAAATTTAGCATATGTGGCAACCAAAATAAGCATATTCTTAGTATATTCACCAAGTAAGCATCCTATTAAGTAGCCTAATAATTTTGTGGGCCTTAGAAAATAATTTTTTTTTCTCATTTTCAATTTTTTCTCCTTAGTAATTTTGTTTTCTAGGACTCATAAGATTATTAGGTTGCTTACTTGGATGTTTACATTATGAATATACTTATTCCTGCTTTCACGTATACTAAATTTGATCGGATATATTCCAGATACTTTAACCTAAAACAAAAATAGAATTTCAATAATTGAAAAAGAAAAAAATTAAAAATCTAGTACTAAAAAACCCTTTGAATTTTGATTTTTTTTTACTTGTGATTATGTGGTTTGGCTAGGTGTGTTTAAGTGGGATTGATGCAAGCAAAATCCATGTGAGAACATAAAGAGGAACACTCAAAATCTTTATGAAATCAAGATGAATAGTCATGCACGACTATGCACTTGGGTGTGCATGGCTATACCTAAGCCTAAAAAGACTACCTTGCAAAGTTTCACAAATGCACATTCATGCACAACAATGTGCACGACCATACTTGGTTTAAAAAGGAAGTCTTGTGCAGATGCACAACTATACATAAGGGTGTGAACGACCATACTAGGTTCAGTGATTTTTGAAGATTCAGTGATACACAACCACACATATTAGAGTGCACAACCGTCCACATTAGAGTGCATAGTCAAGAACTTCAAAGAATTTCAATTATGGAAGTTCATTTTTAGGGTTTTAAAGGAACAATTATAAATAGTTTTTGTTTGCTTTTTTTCAGAGGTTGGCTAGTTTGATATACAACTTATTTTCATTTTCATGCTTCAATAGAACTATTTTTCTTTGATTTTTCATTTTAGATTTTTTTACTACTCAAGGATTATCAAGAGTATAAGGTTGAAGAACAATTATGCATGCAAGAGAAGAAGAATAAAAAGGGTTTTATCCTTCTAATGATTCTTTGTACTTTATTTTATTATGTTTATGTTTTCAATTTTCAATTCTTCTTCTTCTTCTTCTTTTCTCTTTTCAATTGTCATGAGTAGCTAAATTAGTAGTTGAGGTTTTTAGATCTAGCTCAAGTATGGACTTAATTGGTTAAATTCATTGTCATTAAATGTACAATCCATGATTATTATTGAACTTAATGCTAACCTAGGACTTATCACCCTTGAATTTGATTTAGACGTTAGAGTGAGACCAGAAGAAGATCCCAATTGAGAACAAAATAATAATTTGTTAATTTAATTAAATTGATCGGGAGATGGTTTGGTTATTAATATTCCTTAAAAGATTTGCATTAATATTGAGAGTGATTAATTGCTTGAGTAGCAGAAGCTAACCACTTGAGTAGTTGTTATAATTAATAAATTATGATTGCACCAATTACTTAGCCTTTTATATTTCTTTTGGAGATTATACAAGGTACGGAATGAGTGAAGAATTAATAAAATTTCTTTGGACCAATTTCAATAGGTATTTCATTTTAACACATGTATGGGACCATTAGGGTTAGAAAAATGATTTAAAAGATATGAGTTTTCTAAAAGGCAGAGAGGACAAGACAGGGCCTTACACCAAATTACTACAAAAGATGTAATAGGTGCCATCATACTAACACTAATGCACCAGATCCTATTAGAACTTTGAGGTTAAATATGCTTGGGTAAGAGTAGTACTAAGATGTGTGACCTCTTGGGTGAGAGTAGTACTAAGATGGGTGACCTCTTAGGAAGTCCTCATGTTGCACCCATTGTTTTTGTTTTTTCCTACTTTAATTAGGAAAGATAAAATTTTTAAATTTTTGAAAAATTTTGACTAAAGTTAAGCCTTCCCCCCACACTTAAGATCAATATAGTCCTTAATGTTATGAGTTACAAAGGGTGTAAATGATATAGGCTATATCAAATAATTTAAGCCAACAATTATGTGGTTGTTTAATAGCTTAGATGGGTGCTAACATATTTTTTGTAGGGTGCTAGCATTGATGTTCCTCCTTCAGAATATAACCTATTAGACAAGATTATTAGTTAAGGAAAGCCCAAGTTAAACATGGGCTTTTCTAATCGATTAATGAACTTGATTATTTTTAAATTGAAAAGAATGTTAAATTTCTTATTAATATGTTTACAACCATTTTCTGTAGCAAATAGTCCTTCACACTTGTAAAGGTGCTAATATCTTTTTTGGCCGTAAACGACCATATATTCTTATGCAAACTTATGTTTAATCTTTTTTTTGGTTGTTTAAGTGGATATGGCTATAAACTTGATATTCCAAAAAAGATATGATTTAATTTATGTGGTATATCCTTTTTCTAGATATGGATGTTTAATTATTAATTTTGAATAGGCTATCAGCTAGCTTCAAGGCATTTAGCTTCCTTCAGCATTGTCTTAAAAGTCTCAAGTTCACAGTCCTGAAAAGAATTGAGATAATGCATGTGGCCTTAATACTTGTTAATTGCAAGTATAAATACTCTAGTAGTTGAAATAAATTTTTTTTCTTTAAAAAACAAAAATGAGGGGTGCAACACGAGGACTATTCATTTCATGTTATATATGTGTGTGTGTGTGTGTGTGTGTCTATATATATATATATATATATATATATATATATATTTGTTTGACAATAATGGTGCATTAGTATTATTTAAGGAGGGTACCATTAGAGTTAGGGGAATGTTTAAAAAGATATGGGCTTTTTAAAAGGTGAAGAGGGTAAGACAATGCCTACACTGCATTACTATAAAGGATGTAATGGGTGCGATCATACCAACACTAATGCACATGATCCCATCAAAACTCCAAAGTTAAATGTACTTAGGAGAAAGTAGTGCGAAGATGGTTACCCTCATTAGGAAGTCTTCATGTTGCATCCCTTATTCTAATTTCACATTAGGGTTTAATAAGGACTAATATCTTAGTATGTGATTTTAAGGTTATTCTAATTTCACATCTTTTTCTTAGTGTTGATGGGTGACCCTTTTTTATCTTAATTTAGGACTAATTTAGTCGTAAATCATTATAAAGTCATGTGAAATTATGACCTATAGGGTGATCTTTGCAATAATAAGGTCCTTGTTTCCTATTCAACACTAAGATAACACTAATTAATTGTTATCTTGTTTAATTAGCAATTGACATAACTTTTTCGATTGCACCCCTTATACTTTTTTTAAAGAAAAAAATTTAGTATGAGAATGAAATTTCTTTTTGAGAGCTTAAGATTGAAACTCTTAAGATAGCAAAAAATTACATGAAATGAAAAAAAAATTCACTTAAAATGGGCACACAAGCAAAAATATATGAGCTTTTTAAAAGGTGGAGAGGGCAAGATAACACCTTATATAGAAATTACTACAAAGGATGTAATCGGTGCGATCATACCAACACTAATGCACCAGATCCCATTAGAACTCTAAAGTTAAATGTGCTTGGGTGAGAGTAGTACTAATATGGGTGACTTCTTAGGAAGTCCTTATGTTACACCCCTTATTTTTATTTTTATTTTTTAAAGAAAAAATTTTTTATTCCAACATTGAGATTTGTTTTACAGAGCTTAAGTTTGCATTTATTAAGATCGCGAAAAATTACATGAAATGAAAAAAAAATCGCCTGAAACAGGTGCACGAGTAAAGAGATATGGGCTTTCTAAAAGGTAGAGAGGGCAATACGTTGCCTTTTGTAGAATTACTGTGAAGTACGTAACGGATGCAATCATACTAGTGTAGGCAGGGCCGATCAAACTGAGTGTCTACAACTAGCACTAATGCGTTGGATCCCATTAGAAATCTGAAGTTAAATATACTTGGGCAAGAATAGTTCTAAGATAGGTGACCTTATGTGAAGTCCCATATGGGTTATCAAAAAAGGATTTAAATTTTATTGATTGTAAAAAGCCAACAATTAAATAGAATTTCATAGCGCTGAGAAGAAATTAGTAAGAGTATCAACATGTACCCTAAACACTAAATTAGGATGAATTGAAAAAACCTTAAATGTTCGGATCGGTTATCAAAAAAGAACTTAAAATTTATTGATTCTATAAAAGCAAAAATTAAATGGAATTACATAGGGTTGAGAAAAAATTAGTAAGAGTATCAACATGTAAACCCTCATTTAATAAGAAATCGAATGCATTTATGTGGATATGGCTGTAAACTTGATAGCAGGATTTTAGTGTTAATAATGAATAACAAGTTATCCTAATTTGTCGTGATTAATCAATACACAATAAATTTTAGGGTTTGGGAATAATCACACCCGTTTATGTGGATAGGGTGCGATCATAATTGTCATGTAAAAAAATATTTACGTATGGGCATTTTGCCCATATCTTTTGTTAATGATTCTTATCATTCAATATCTTCTCTTAACCTATAGTGGATTTAGAATTTTCAAGATATATTTACAATATTTTTAACTTTGTTACCATATATATATTTTTAACAGCTGGGAGATTAATGTGAGAGTAAGAGATTGAATCCATGACATTACTTTATAATGTCCATCATTTGAATTACTAGATTATAAATGGAGGACAACTTTACCAATATTTTTACACAAAAGTAATTAGCAAAGTTATGATATAGTAGATTTGAAAAAATTAACATGTATCTAATGTGTATTTATTGGGCTATTTACCATTTTATGGCAAAAAAAAAAAAAAATTCTAATTTATAGTACTTTTGAAAATAATTCTCTTTTTTTGTGGTGAAATGTGAAAGATTTTAATTAAAAAGTTGTTGGGTTATAATATTGTTGATTTTAATTTGAAATTTTCTTTTCACTCATTAAAAAAATTTGAAAAATAATTACTTTATTTTTCGTTTTTGGTCACAATAATTAATTTCGGTTTCATTTTTCATTTATTCAACTAAAATTAAAAAAGAAATATAATGTTATTCTATTTTTAATAATGGTTCAATTTTTATTTTATTTTATTTTATTTTGATAATTTTTCTTTTAAATTTAAGATAATGAATGAAAGAAAAAGAATTTGTTTTTAAATTTGTTTAAATTAAAACAAAATAGGGAATACATTGGTATTTTTTAATTAAAAAAATTATTTTAAAAAAAGGGAAAACACTGTCCTTTTACATTCTATTTCATTTTGTTATTTGTGGTAAAAAAAATATATTTTTTATTTTAAAATAATTATTTTCAAAGTTTAACTTAATTAAAAAGTTAACATAGGTACAATGGTCAAATTAGTGTCACCTCTGGAGGAGAGAAAATTTTACTTCCATGTTAGGTCTCATTCCGCTACTATGAGAGTGGAATGAATTTTCTCTCTTCTCAACAACACCATCTTAGCTCAAGGTACCATAAATTGAGAAAATTTTTCACATTTTATCACAAAAAGGAGAATTACTTTCAAAATCAATATAAATTAGGAAATAATTTTTTTTCTATTTATGGTAAATAGCCCACGATTTATTTATAGTGATCAACTAATATTTTTAGGCCCAGGTGAGAACATATTAGGAGTTATTATCCCAAGTTTTTCATTATCTATTTATTTTGGGGGAATACTGAGTACAAATATAAATAACAGCATAAAAATCTAGTCTTCTGAACATATTGTTTCTACCCCTGCAGTAACAGAGGTATCAAATCTACTGTAGGTGAGGCTGTCGTCAATGCTCGGGAAAAGAGCAGCATAACCATTACAAAAGGCCTCTAGAGGATATCCCTGCATAAATTACAACATCAAAACAAGAATAATTAACTTCTGAGTTTGCTCGTCGCAGTGCAAATATTGTAAAGAAAATTTAAAGCTGTCAATGAAGGTCCGAAAGGGTGTTTATCTTTCCTCTTACCTCAAATAGTATAGTCTCTGCTGTATTATTTTCCAGATGAGCAGGAATTGAGTCAGTGGATATATCAGTCTTCTCAGAAGGCGTTGCTGTATAACTCCGTTCACCCTCTTCATAATTTGCCGATATATCCGTCATCTGATCAGGATATTGATTTCCAAAATCTATTGTTTCACAGGTTGATATAACCGTCACCTCATTTGGATTCTGAGTTTCTCCTTCAAAACCTAAATAATAACAAGATTCAACGTCATCACCAGTGCGATTCTGCTTGCTGCCTTTGTAATAGGTTGACATAGAAGTCATGTTAGTCAGATTATCATTTTCAAAATCAAAATCCAAAGGAATATTTCGTTCACATTCATCCAAAGATGAACTAACAGCAATCACATTTGAATTTTGATTTGGAATGCCTGGAGCTGAAACCACATGACTTGGTTCCCCTTTATTGATCATCTCATTGCTCTTTAACTTCAATTTACAGAGAAGGAAATTCCCCTGCACAAGTTGAAGGATAAAATTAATATAAACATTTTGCAAAATAGCTGCACTAGGATCTTTATTAAATTTCTAAAGATGAAGACTTCTAAATTAGATGAGATACTGGACTTGAGAATTGGCCAAAAAAAAAAAACACTTAAAGAGCATTTAGAAGATGAGATTCACCTGAGTAGCCAAGGTGGAATTCGGAATGCATTCATATTCATGCATGATCCATTGGGTCCTTCTCGGTTTAGGCCCATCTTTAATGTAAAAGACCAAACTCCTTTTTGTACCAATCTCTTCTTTGGTACGTTTGGCCTTCACCTTGCGAGGCTTGCCGGTACGTTTCCAGTATCCAGCCTTGGTTGTCCGGTTGGACCGACGGCTACGCAAATACTTGTAATCCTGGGGACAAATGAAATACCACACTTGATCCTCTGAATTTGTGTCGACAAGAGCTGCAAATAAACAAATTTTCGCTAATCAGTACTAGAGAAAAAATTATACATGTAAAGAAAATTAGAAAACATAAGCATATATATATATATATATATATGTCGCTGCAAGAGAAAAAATTATACGTGTAAAGGAAAATTAGACACATAAGCATGTATATATATATATATATATATATATAGCTGCAAGTAATCAATTTTCGCTAATCAGCACTAGAGAAAAACTTATACATGCAAAGGAAAATTAGAAAACATAAGCATATATATAGCTGCAAGTAATCAATTTTTCACTAATCAGCACTAGAGAAAAACTTATACATGGAAAGGAAAATTAGAAAACATAAATTAATGTCTAAATATTCAACTTTTTGAATATTATAATCTTTGTCTAACAAAAAGTCATCATTATCAGAATCAAAGTTTGAAATTTTGGATAAATACATTTTTATGTATGTGTTTTTTCTTAATGCGGATTCACCCCATATATGTCCTTTAACTAGTATGGGTGAGTTTTCATTAAGATTTGTTGTCCTAATCATTAAATTTGAAGTTGATTCATCATTTGTGTCTTCTTCTATGATAGATTTGTCTTTTTCATAGTCTGTAAACCTAATACTATATGAGTTGTCTGTATGCTGGTAATATTCAGCATTAGTAGGTGTTAATGTTTTATTAACAGGTCTTATATGTCCAAGATTCCATTCTAAGCCTGCTAAAGTCTCGGAGTTTATTTGTCTAGGTGGAATCATTCTAGTTCTTGAGGTTGATATAATATCAATTAGTCCTCTAAAGTCTAATTTATAAGAAGTAGCTATGTTATGCATGACTTTTCCTATAAATTGTATTTATAGAAGGATATTATCTTCCATAAAGTCTTGGTATCCTTTTGTGAGTATTTTAATTTTAATGTATTTTTTAAAGTCATTTATTGTCATATTGAAGTATAGAGCAATATAATTTATATTGTCATTGTTATTCATGTTTGCTTCCATTATTCCTATAATGATTTTGTCAAAATCCAAGTGTCTAGTGTCATAAAGTACTACCAGTACTTCAATTCATATTCCTGCTCGAGCTAGAGTCCTTATTCCTATGACTATTAGTCTGAGATGAATATAATTAAGTCGTCTATGCTTATGTTTTCTAATTTTCCTTTGCATGTATAAGTTTTTCTCTAATGCTGATTAGCGAAAAATTGATTACTAATAGTGTTATTTATTTATATAAAAATTTAATATTAATTTAATATAGTTATAATCTATTAAAATTTTTATAATATTTTATTTAAATAATTATATAATATTACTCCAATATTATTATAATTAATTTTTCTCAACTCTATAACAAATTTCATATAAAAAAAATATATTATGATAATAATTAATCATAAGGTAATAAAAAATCATTAGTTATTTGTTAATAAAAAATTAAAAATAATAAAAAATATATTTTCTTTATATAACAATTTAAATAATACAACCATATTGAACTTATAATCTATTACAATTATAGTAAAATTTTTATTTGAGTTATGACACTTTATTTCTTCAATAATTTTAATATTAATACTTTTATTTGCACAAAAATTAATTTGATGTAATTTTTTTTTCGTGCTAATAATTAAATTATAATTATTAATTAATTTAATTTTAACTCATTTTTGTTAAATTTTATAAAAATATCAACTTTTAAAACAAATTATATACTTTTTCCTATTTTCATAAAATTTGTTAATTTTTATTTTAATTATTTACTTATTAAATTTAATAAAATAAAACTTATAAAATTATGTTGTCAAATTTGATTTATATTAGATAAAATATAAATAGACCTAATTAAAATATATATATATGTTTTTAACAAAATTATCACTAAAATTTTAATTTATTTAATTTATTTTTTAGAGATAAAAAATAAATTAAGATAATTAAAATAGGAAACATAATTTTCATTAAATTAGAATTATATATTAATTAATTTTAGTTTTATTAGAGATAAAATGCAAATTAACCTAATTAGAATAAGAAATATACTTTCAATTAAATTAAAATTACATTTAATTTAATTTAATTTTGTTAGAGATAAAATATAAGATAACCTAATCAAAATAGGAAACATACTTGTTAACCTAATTAAAATAGAAAATATACTTTCTATTAAATTAAAATTATATTTTAATTAATTTAATTTTACTTTTATTACTAAATGACTAAATTATGTAATTTTTATATAATAATGAATGAAGACTTTTTTGTAAATTTGTTTGTCTTTCCTTTGTACATTTATATATATTGTAGATAGATTATAGATATAGATATAGATAGATATATTAATGAATATGTATAGTACCGGAAATATCCCAAGGCTCCAAATCACAAACTTTAATCTCCGGAATTGGTAGTCTGTCATCAAAATGACCAAGCATTTTAGGCTTCAAATAATAATCAATGAGTTCATCATCACTTGGATGGAATCTATAACCAACCATTAAACCCACTAGGTTTAATTGTGTTATGCTTGTCATACCTACAACAAAATAAAAATGAAGACTGTTAACCAAAAAAAAAGAGAAAATGGTTTTTTTTAAAAAAAAAAAAATCCAAGTTCAAAGCTTTGGAGCCAAATTTGCACTCGCCAGATAGGAAGTTGTTATTCATTCCTCTTCCTAAAATGGGAAACAGAAAAAGCTTGAATGATTGATTGATAGAAATCGCAATCGAAATGAAAACAGAATTGGAAAATAAGAATACTAGCAGAAGCAACAGGGGAGCATAGCAGAGAGAGCAAGAGCTAAGCGAACATTTGGCTGAAGGAGAACATGCAAGGGCATTTGGTGAGGGAATTTAATGGTTAAAATTATTTATAGATTTTCAAGAGTGGGCACAAAAGTCGCTACTTGGTTAAGAAGTAGGGCAATTCTGCCTGGCTAGGAAATTGTAGAATAGAAAAAGACGTCCTTTTTCCAAGAGTGGGCTCCCACCATCCAAACTCGTAGAATCATTTCTACAGCTTGGAAAGAAAGTAGAAACTTGGCAAGAAAGTAGAAGCACCTATCATTCCACTCCACCACTGCACTCACTGTATCAGGACCCAACTTGCTACCCAAGGATGCCTCTACTTCTACAGCAATCCAGAATGTTCTCGGCTTGCAAGAGAATGAAAATAAGGAAATGTAATCAGCCGAGTCATTACCTGGCTGTATCCTTTGCTGTAACATTATTTTCCAAAGCTTATGTCTAACTTGCTCTATTAATTTCCCATCAATTTCTTGCTCAATTAGAATTAGAATCTCACTAATTTTGAACACATATAGACATTACTCAATTAACATTATACAATAAGCTATCTTTACGTTTAGAATTCAATCTCAATTTGTTCATGCATTCATTCAGTTCATTTATATTTATTTTTAATTGTTTTGAATTTGAGCCGGTTAAATTAAACTTCATTAGAAAATGCATTAATAAATGCACTTAAAAAAATTTCTTTGAAGCTATACATCACCTAAAGCTATAATTCCATAATAAATAACATGAGAATGTGACTACCATCCAAAATTGTTGACAAGTATAGGGAAGGCCAACTTGTTTTTATTTATCACTATAACTGAACTTGCCCAGCGTTTTTACAAGGATTCAAAGAGATACATATCTGGAAAAATCTAGCTGATCAGAGATGCATATCTTGAAAAATTTTATTCCCCATGTCACAGAACAAGAAGCTGATCAGATTATGCATGATGTACATGTTGGTATATGTGGTCATCATATGAATGGGAAAGAATTGGTCAGAAAGATCATGAGGCAGGGATATTACTGGTTGAGAATGGAATGAGACTGCATTCAGTTTGTAAAATTCAAAAAGGAGATTTGATTCTAAAACAAGCTAGAGCCGTGTCATTCGACTTTAGGGGAAAATTCAAGCCAAATTGGGATGGACCTTATCTGATTAAAAAGATCCTTCCGTAAGGGGCAATTAAGTTATCACACTTGGATGGCAATGAGTTTTCTAAACCAATCAACCTTAATAGGCTAGAGAAGTATTTTGTTTAAAGTCTTCAAGCAAAGCACTATGAAAAAAAAAAGAAGGAAACAAAATAAAAATAAAAATCCTCATTAAGTTAAAAATCAGAAAGGGCGGCTTAGGCAAAAGTTACTAGTTTCTACTAAGTCGAAAACTCGAAAAGTGTGGCTTAGGCAAAAATTAGGGTCAAATATCCCATTAAGTTTGAAATCTAAAAGGGTGACTTAGGCAATAACAAGGGATTTTATGAGTTTTGTCAGCTAGAAATCTCGGGAGAGCTAGTTGACAACATTTGAAATTCCTTTTTCAATTGATTGATCTTGACGTGACATAATATCATTTATCTCTTTTTTGGTTTAATATCGATAGTTTTTAAGTTGATTATGATTTAATGTATGCATATGCAACACCAGTTTATCCATAGTAAATAGATAAAAGAAATAATGATGTTTGATGTCAAACAAGAAACATGTTTCCTATACTTTACCTTCTTTTTGTTGATAAATGAACATACTTTTCCTTTCATTCATTCTTTCTATCTCAATTGTCCTCAAAACAAATCTTCTTATCTTGTTTGTCTCAAAAATAAATTCTCTATCTTGTTTATCTTCATAATAAACTTACTTTTTATCTTGTTCAAAATAACCATACATGCTGAAATTACCTTTTTAAAAACAAGCCCCTTTACACTTTATTTCCATAACTAATCAATGTTTATGGTTTTGTTTAAAAGCCTTTTGAGAAAAATTCATTTTTTAAAAAACAAATAATTAGTTAACTTAAATATATTTTCTAATAATGATTACATGTTGTACGTTTTTCATTATAGTTTGAGACTCCAGGCGACTCTCAAATTGTTTGAGAATCCAAGAAACTCCTAATTTCCTTTGCAAGTTTGAGACTCCAAGCAACTCTTAACTTATCTGAGACTTTAAGTGACTCTTAGTTTCCTTTGCAAGTTTAAGACTCCAGAAGACTCTCAACTTATTTAAGACTCTAAGCGACTCTCAATTTCCTTTCTACTTTCATACTCCAAGTGACTCTCAAATTATCTAAGACTCTTAGCGGCTCTCAATTTCCTTTACAAGTTTAAGACTCCAAGAGACTCTCGACTTCCTCTCTAGTTTGAGACTCCAAATGACTCTCTTTTTGTTTAAGACTCCAAGCGAGTCCTAATTTCCTTTATAAGTTTAAGACTCTATGTAACTCTAACTCTCGATTTCCTTTATAGTTTTAGACTCTAGGCGACTATCAAATTGTTTGAGACTCTAAGGGACTATTAATTTCCTTTGCAAGTTTGAGACTCCAAGTGACTCTCAACTTGTCTGAGACTTTAAGTGACTCTTAATTTCCTTTCTAGTTTAAAACTCCAAGTGACTTGCTTTACAAGTTTGAGACTCTAGGTGACTCTTAATTTATTTTAACTAGTTCGAGACTCCCAATGACTCTTGAGTATTTCTATATTCATAGTCCAATTTTTTGTAATTCATTTAATTATCAAATTTTCATACTAACCTATGTTTCCATGATTGAGTTTGCAGAAAACCACAATTTGCAATCCACGTTAAAATCAAGTATGAATTCTCAACTCTTGAGTTTGTTTTATACTTTGTCAAAATTTGTATGGTGTGACTGAGAAATGCACATAAAAAAATTTATTTTTAAATATTTTAGGCATAAACACATAAATCCCTTCAAAGCAAGGGGCACACTATTAAGGTCATTTTCAAAAACCTGAAGGCTAATAATGAAAGTAGAAAAATATGTCACTAATAAATGAGTTTGATTAAGAATGATGGTTAGAAAGCAAGTTCAGAGCCAATTGGAATACTAAAACCTCACCTAAGTACTAAATGAACCTTTTTGAAACTAAACCAAACCTTGATAAAGAGGTTCTGATGATTGAAAGAGAGAAAGTAAGTGTCAAGTTTTCTCTATTAAGTCAATTATTAAAGTCTTGAAAAATACTAGTTTTGTGTCTATGTTTTCTATTTTTTAGATTGGTTTTCAATTTGAGGGCTTCGGTTTAACGTTAGGAAGCCTGAAAATGAAAAGTCAAAATTCGATCAATAGACCTTTCCAAAGGTCAAATTGAGTTCATGGAGATGAATTTCAGTTTGAAATTATCTCTTAAAATTACAATGTGTCAATGTTTTTCACTTGAAAAAAAGTCAAATTTTTTACCTCTAATGGTTAAATCGGGTCCCACGCATATGATAAAATATTGCACAATTCCTTAAGAGTATTGACCAAGCAAAGAATCTAAGAATATTCTTGGACAAGTGTCAAATTAGGATTGATTCTAGTATTTATTATCTTTTAATGTGAAATAATACTCTTTTTAGTTGTAAACTATTTATAACAATGCTAGCAAGCTTTTACCTATAAATAGAAGGTTTAAGGAAGCATTTTTTCGAGGAGAGACAATGACAAGAGAGAAATTTGTTATAGTGGTTAGTGAAGAAAAAAGAGAGAGGATAGAAAAATAAGCCAAAAACATGCCAAAATAAACACTCTCCTCATTCACTCTTTTTCTCTCATCTTTATTTGCTCAATCCCTACCCAATTTCTAGCCTAAATACTATCCTAAATAGTCTTTAATCCCTATAGAAAAATCAAATAAAACACTTAACCCATAACAACCCAAAATCAACCTAAACTTAACCAAGTGGTCACTTGACCTTGTTTGCTTTCAATCTCCATTTCTTCAATCCCATCTTTGTTTTTAGTGAGATAAATTTCATATTTTGAGGTGAAACACTTTCTAAAACTCATTTCTCTTCATATTAGGTTTGAATTCATGGGTCTGGGGCCTTTATTTTTCAATTTTGGTTTAAGAAAGCTACGTTTTTCACTTGAATAGTGGAAAGGATAGCTAGAATTGGAGCATGAACAATTAGCAAACTATCTAGGCCCAAATCTGGATAGATAGAGACTAAATCTAACTATTGATGTTAAGGCCTCCAAATCATGCACTCCTTGCTTCGATATGATTCTAATGATGGTCCTAATGACTCATATACATTCTATAATGATCATACATCATTTAAATGAATCTAAAAAGTTATAGGATGACCAAATTTATTAATTTTCTAATTTATTTTCATTTTTAGAAATTTTTTCTTTAATACTCATCTTTGGTTTTAAAGCTTATTCATTTTCTTGTTTGCTTTGGTTTTGATTGAGCGTTTGGTTAATAATCAACATTGTGTTGCTTCTTGTGCATTATTGATTGTGATTTGATGTTTGTGAATTAATTATGTGCTAATTTAGTAGCCTAATTTTTTGTATTTTTTGCCTTGAGCTATATGTTGATTGTTGTGTATTTACATTGAGTGAAATATGTGCATTTATATTAATGTTTTAACTCTTGTTATGATTCTTATATGCATATCCTTGTTTTGGTTCTTCTTGATCTATTTATGATAATTTTTTAGTCTAATTTATGATTATATAAGCTTGTGTGTATTTTGTGTACAAATTTATGATTTATTTCAACTTTTTATGCATTCTATGATCTTAGGAGTACTAGTTGGCCATTAATGGTTAAATTGGTATTTCTAAAAAATCTAAATATAATTTATGTGTCTTTCATTAAATTCAAATCAATATTCCCTTGTTTTTTTGCTTGATTTATGATAATTATGAATCCAATTTATGAATATTATGTGTATATTTTGCATATTTATGATTTTGTTTTCAATTTGTGCACTTAGAAGCATCAATTGATCATTATTGGTTAAATTGATCCATTCTAAGGAATTATTCATCACTTTTTTTTATGTTTCTTTTGACTTCTAATTACATTTCTTTGTTTTATTACTTGATTATTATCTTTAACTAAATTTTCTCCCTTTATTGACTATTATTACTAACCAATATCCTTGTTTATTGCATCTTTTCATTTCATGCATTCTTAGGTGCTTGATGCGTATCATGTGCCTTTTGCATATCACTATCATGTGTGTGAATCATAATTTAGATCTCTTAGATGCATTTTGCATGAACCCCGACATGCATCACTACCATTCCTATATGAATTTCAGAATTGTATCGTATTGCATGCACCCCCATTCATCATCTTTGCATCATTCATTCATATTTGCATGCATTCGAAACTTATTGAATGCTTGTGTGAGCATGCATTTGCACTTACATCATGGATTTTGTATATATATCTCCTATTACTCAATCTCCAAGCTCTCAATCTCAATTAATAACTCTATTAACATTATTAATTACACTAACTACTAACATTTATTTTTATTGCAATTTACTTTTCAAGCATTTTATTTATCGTTCATTATCTTATATTGCTAATTTATTATCAAGATACACTTAGTCTACCATTCTTTACATTTTTATGTCTAATTTATATTTTTATGTTCATTTTATTATTAATTTCCTTTCATTTATCTTTTATTTTTTTTATTTGTTTATATTTCTTTATTATCATCTTTGTTGTCAATCTAATTTTCTACTTATTTTATGCTCTGTTTATTATTTATTTGCTCATTTTTCTTTAATTACAATCTCTACAATTCTATTCTCTCTACCTGTAATCTTATTATCTTTACATTTTATGCTTAATTTATCATTTCTTTGCTTTAATTCTTTTATTACAGTTTTTTTATCCTTTATTTATTTATTTGTATTACCATGTTATTTCTCTACTGAAAAGTACCTTTTTAATATGTTATTTATTATTTATTGTTAATTAATTCTTATTTTAATTTCTATTTTATTTAGTTATCAATTTTCTTTCCTTATTATTTCCACCTACATCTCTACAATATTACCTTCTTTCTTTATATCAATTGTTATTTGTTTAAAGTTTCTAGCATAATTCTCCTCCACATCTTAATTTCCATTTTAATTTCGTGTGTATCAATATATATATATATATATATATATAATATTTTCTTGTTGCTTTTCCTTTTATATATGTCTACAATGTCATTTTTTATTTATTTAGTCTCTTTATTTATCACTTATATTTATTATTTGTTATCTATTCCTTATTTTTCTTATTATGTTTTCTTCATAAATTTATCATTCATTTATTTTATACATAACTTTCTATTCTCATCTCATTTTCTAATTCTTTTTATTTAATAGTTTGACCATTATTACTACATATCTAATATTTATTATTTATTACTCATTTTCCAATTTATTTGCACTGATTTTAATATTACCATAATATAATTCTTATTTCCATTTTCTACCCTAATTTCAACCATAAGTTTCCTTTTTATTCATTTTATTTAGAATTATTCCCACAATAATTTTTATTTTATTTTTGATATTATCTTGATTTTCCTTTTTATTACATATTAAAGGAATTTTCCATTAATTTGTTTATCTTCTTTTCTTATATAATTGTCTATTTTGATTATATTATTTTATGGCCTTTATTATATTTCATTTGTGAATATCTGTTTATTACATGTTATGTTGCATTTTATGTGAACACTCATAATGTTGAAATTCAACCAAGATCTCAAAATTATTTATTTCTTCTACTTTTTAAAACTATTTATGATGATTGTTGGGATGATAATGAAACAATAATTTATGATGTGCATTTAATTTATCCAAGGTACATGATTAATATCTTGAGGTCTAATTTGATGAATTCTACACATTATAAGTTAAAAGCTCTAATTTGACAACATAATGACCGTAAATTTGGTCTTGTTAGTACTTTTTAACTTTCATTTTTTTATTTATTTAAAAATAATATTTAACTTTATTCTTTTTATTTGTCTTTTCATTAATTTATATTTTATCCTTTTTATGGATTTTCAATAATTTTCCATCACATTTATCATAGTTATTTTAAATATCAATGTTTCTCAAAATAATGGCGCAAAAACTCAAAAAATAAGGATAAGATGAAGATAAGGAGCCTACACAAGTGTTTACCTCTATAATCTCTAGTATTTTTAATATAATTATTGTTAATTATGTTATTTTCCATAATTAGGATGACATGCTTAGAAATTCATGACATGTGTGTGACAAAATATGCAATGACATAATAGCGGAAGCAAAAGTGTACCTAATCCCCAAATTAAATTAAAACCCTAGAACTCAATCTTATGTTAAATCAATAGAAACCATATATAACATAATAGTGGAAGCGAAAGCGTACCTAATCTCCAAATTAAATTAAAACCCTAGAACTCAATCTTATGTTAAATCTATAGAAACCATTTATAACATAATAGTGGAAGCAGAAGTGTACCTAAATCCATAGATTAATCACCTTAAAGGCGTATGGTTGGCCTTCTAGGTTAATACATTTCCAAGAGAACATCTTTAGGTTTTCTCTCTAATAATGGGATTTAGAAAGAAGTAAGAATTTACAATACATATGACCTAGGGACTATAACCACCTATATATAGATAACTTTCCTATTATCTATTGGTATTTCTATTTTAGTCCATCATTAAAAATAGAAATTACCCATTAGCCTCTACACATTAAAAGTCTTACACCCTTTAGATACATTAAATCCCAAATTTTCCAAATCTAAATGATCACTTTTAAATGGGCTCACCTTATATAACAACCTACAATACATAATTATTTACATATAAGCCCAATGTTGGATTAAGGATCCAATAATCTCCCACTTGGGCTATATGTGTAACCTCATAATTATGCACTACAAAAATAGCCTTATAAGCTCAACTTTACTATCATTACCTATCCTATAACTAATCTAGTCCATCAATCATATCAACATAGGATCAAAGCAGCCTTTGTTACATTTATTGTAACTCGACTTATTAATGGTCATGTATGTTGATATAATTGAATGACATGGATCATGATGTGGATATGTAGCATGGAAATTTCATGCAATGTGATCCTAACATGCCTATTTCCAACTGGTCCACCTTAAACTTTAGTGAGATCAAACCATATTGAAATCAGAGTGTGCACAAACCGAAAACTTTATTTATGTAAAAAAATAATTGAAATAACCAAAATCCTTAAACTGAAATAAAAAAAGTCTATATTAAGAGCATTCAAAATAAGAAAATCCCACTAAAAATAAATATCCTCAAATAACATGACACTCATACAAGTAGTTTGCTCATGAAACACTTTGGGGGGCACTCCCTTAGTAAGCAGATCTATAATCATGGAGTTTGTCCTGATGTGCTCTATAGATAACTATCCACTATGAACTCTTTCCTTAATAATAAGGAACTTGATATTTGTATGCTTTGACTTTGTCAAGCTCCTATTGTTGCTAAATATAAAATTGCTGACTTATTATCACAAAATAACTTAAGTGGCCTTTTAATACCATCTGCTATATGCAATCCCATGACAAAAGTTTGTAGCCATATTCGATGATTATATGCCTTATAACATGCTATAAATTCTATTGCCATAGTAGAAGAGGCTATAAGATATTGCTTAGCACTCTTCCAAAAGATAGCACCCCCATATAGTAGATAGATATAACTTGATGTAGATTTTATACTATCTTGGCATCCAGTAAAATTAGAGTCAGTATAACCAATGATCTCAAGTTGATGTATCCTCTAATATGTGACCATATAGTCCTTTGTTCTATGTAAGTATCACAAAACCCGTTTGATTACTTTCTAATGGTCTACTCCTAGATTGCTTAAATATCTACCCAGTATCCCAGTAATAATGTATGTAATATCTAGACATGTACAAATTTGAGCATACATTAGACTTCCTAACATTGATGCATAAGGAATCTTTTGTCATTTCCTTTTCCTTAAAATCATTCCTAGGGCATTGTTTAAGGCTAAACTCGTCTCCCTTAGCCATAGGGGTATCACTTGGTTTATAATCATGCATGCCATATCTTTTGAGAACATTTTTTATATAGCCATTTTGTGATAATCTAAGAACCTTTGAGAGCAATCTTGGTGTATTTGGATGCCTAACACAAAAGACGCATAAAGATCTTTCATCTTAAAGTTATTTGCTATAAAGCTCTTAGTTTCATGCAATAAGCCTATATCCATTACTGGCAAGCAAAATATCATCGACATATAAAACCAAAAAATTATACTTGCTCTTACAGAGGTTATGGTATATACAATCATCAACCAAATTCACCTCAAAACCAAATGAGATGATCAATTGATGAAATTTAAATTCCATTATCAAGATGCTTGCTTAAGTCCATAGATGGATTTCTTAAGTTTGCAAACCATATTCTTTAGGTGTTTGGACCCAAAGTTTTCTAGTTGCACCATTTGAATCATCTCATAAATATTTCCATTAAGAAACACTATCTTTACATCCATATGACGTAGCTCAAAATAACAATATGCCACAAATGCTATTATAATCCTAAAAAAGTCTTTCAAAGAAACTAGAGAGAAAGTTTTTTTATAATCAATGCCTTCTTTGTATGTAAAGCCCTTTCAACAAGACGTGCCTTGTACCTCTCTATATTTCCTTTTGAATCCCTTTCAATTTTAAATATCCATTTGCAACCAATGGGTTTTCCATCTTCTAGCAATATATGGGATAAGATCCTATATGTAATTGTCTTTCATAGATTTTATCTCCACATTCATGGCATCAATCCACTTTTGAGAATAAAGAATTTCCAAGGCTTGACAAAAGTTGGTTGGATCATCTTCCATCACTCCAATGTTAGCCTCATATTCTTAAAGAAATACAATATAGTAATCTAATTTTACAATTCTTCTTTCTCTTGTAGATCTCCTTTATGGCATAGCTTTTTGAGGTGGTAAAGTTTGTTCTTTTATACCAATTTCTTGAATTTAAGGTTTTCTAATATTGTCTCAGTGTGCTATATCTTAAATAAAGTCAAGAATAGAATCTTGATAAATGCCAATAGCACTTATAAGAATATCCATATATTCCTCTTCAAAGATAAAGTCTCTAACTTTATCTCCCCTCACAAACTCAACATCCTCAAAGAACCGAACATTTCTTAACTTAAAAATTGACTTAGTTGTGGCATCATAAAACTTATACTATAATAACCCAAATTTGAATGGTTATATATATATATATATATATATATATAATTTGGAAAAGATTGGTAGAATGTGCTCTTTGATGGGTGTCATAAGGATTGTGTGCATACAGGTAATGATTCTTGAGTTGGGCCCTTACTGAGAAATCTAATTGTTAAGATCGGTTGAGGCTTAGCTCTCAAGTGTATGGTATTTAAAAGGCTCGGTTGATGCATAGCTCTTGAGCATAATTTAGTTGAACATTTACTAGGACTGGCAGCTTGGTTGATGCTTAGTTCTCAGAAATCGCTAGTAAATATTATATCAAAAGACTAATTATGGCTAATAGCTTAATTGAAGTTTAGCTCTCAGTAACCAATAATCATTGGATAAGTAAGAGAGCTGAATGGCTTTTAGATTTATGGTTTAGGGTTCTACCACTAATTTCCATCTAAATTACTTATTAACATTATTTTATTATTTTATCTTCTTATTATATATTTATTTAAGTAATTGGTATTTGGAAGTTATGTTTTTAAGGAAGTTAGCAAATGAATATTTGGTGTGTGTGTTTATATATCTATATATTTGATAAATTAATGATTTTTTAAATACAATTTCATAATAAATATTTTAATGAACGAAGGCTTTCAAATTAATATGAATTTCTTTATTCCCTCAATTATTTTCTTTATAATTTGGAAAAGATAGGTATAACGGGCTACTTGATGGGTGTCATTAGGATCATGTGCATATAGGTAATGATTCTTAAGTCAGGCCCTTATTAAGAAATCTACTTGTAAAGCTTAGTTGAGGCTCAGCTCTGAGGTGTATGGTATTTAAAAGGCTTGGTTAATGCATAGTTCTCTGGGTGAATATTTACTAGGACTAGCGGCTCGATTAATGCTTAGCTCTCAGGAACCAACAATAAATATTGGATTAGGAGACTGATTGTAGCTGGTAGCTCAGCTGAAGTTTAGCTTTTAAGAACTAGCAGTCATTGGATAAGTAAAAGAGCTGAATGACTTTTAGGTTTGTGGTTTATGGTTCTACCACTAATTTCCATTTAAATTACTTATTAACATTATTTTAGTATTTTATCTTCTTATTTTATATTTGTTTATATAAAGTTAGCAAATGAATATTTGGTGTATGCATATATATAATGAATATATATAGCATTTGATAAATTAATAATTTTCTTTAAATACAATTTTATAATAAATATTTGTAATAAATGTTTTAATGAAAGAAGTTTTTCATACTAATATACATTTCTTTATATTAGCTTAATGAGGTTTGACTCCCCTCAATTATTTTTTTAGGAATTTGGGAGTCCTCAATTAGTTCACCTCCTCTACACTAGACTTTTTCTTCACCAGTGGTATTATGTAGGTCCTTATAATATTAATAGTATTTGGAATGATTTGTAGCTAATCTAGACACTATATTAGTATTAGAGGAATTATTGTTATGTATTTATATTAGTAATTGTATTACATTGTAATGTGTACTTTTATATACTTAAGTTGAGATATTTATGATTTGATGACACTGGAGTTGTGATGGTTGAGTATATATGTTATTAGGAGTGCATTTGCTCTTTTATAGGTTTGATTTTATCTTAGTATAGGGAAAACTCTACCTGATTTTCCATAGAATTTTAAAGTTATTTTTATTTTTTGTAATAAATTCCTTAGGCTTACTACGAGTTTTAGAAGCTTATTCCTTTTCTATTCCTTAGTATCGATCATGTGCCCTTGGGGGGGGGGGTTCATGTCATGACAAAGTTAGTATCAGAGTAATGGTTCATATTTTTGTTCTTTGGTTATTGATGTCTATCTTTTCTTAAAACTACTACAGTGAATAGGATGATAAATGTCATATGTTGCCATTGTAGACTCTATAATTCTATATGTATGTTAGTTTCCTTGCTAGATGTTGAACCTTGTTGATCTTTGAGTCTTTTTCTCATGATGCAAATGTGAACTACCCCTACTGTAGAGACAACATATAATGATAGGCATTCCTTTTAAGATGAAGTTCCAATTCTAGTTCTAGCCTCTACTATACTTGTTTTGCATAGAGGAAGGCTAGAGGTAGTTGTAACTAAAAGGCCAACATAATTACCAAAAGTGGTGTAGATAGCTTTTGAAACTAGAACTTGCAGCATTTGTTATTGGAGTAGCAAGATTTAATGAAGGCTTGGTAGCACTTAACTAAGCATGCCAATTGCTTATTAGGTGCTTCAATGGAGGAATTAAGAGATGTCAAATGCTGATGCAACACATTTGTACTTTGGGATGGGTAGAGTTTATTTTGATAGATCAATAGATGCCTTGGTTTTTACTAGCACAATTGCTATTATGGATAAGGACAAGATACACATATTATTAAAGGATAATGATTATGAAGTTGTTAGTTTAAACAACAATACAAGATTGAGTCATACAGTGAATTTAGCTATATGTGATTATTGTAAATTATTTAGAGTTTAATGGGTAATCCTTGAGATACTTTTGCATACCTTCAAGGAAGGGCAATTACAAAATTGGGTCTAGTATATATATTGGCATCCAAGCTAAGAGAGTTATTTATAGATTTAGTCATATTGGATGTAATTAATTTTAATATGATTTTGGGAATGGAATGGTTAGCTCCACACTATGCTACTTTGAATTATCAGGAGGAAGAAGTGATTATTTTTAAAATTCCTAATGATATGGAATTTCAATTAAGAGGAGATACGAGTTTAATGCCTTAAAATCTCATTTATACAATCACAGTTAGAAAAATGCATAAAAGGGGATGTTAAGGTTATTTGGCTATGGTTAGAGATACAAAGGCAAATAAGGGGGTAGTTGAGAAAGTACCAGTTGTTCATGAATTTCTAGATGTTTTTCCTAAAGAGCTACTAGGATTGTCATTAGGTAGAGAGATAGAATTTTGCATTCATATTGTACCTAGTATAGATCTTATCTTTATGCTACCTTATAGAATGGTGCCTATAGATTTAAAGGAGCTGAAAGAGTAAAAGAGTTGCTAGATAAGGGTTTCATTAGACCCAACACATCTCTTTATGGTGCATTAGTGTTATTTGTAAAGAAAAAGGATGGTAGTCTTTAACTTTGTATCAACTATAGATAATTAAATAAAGTCACCATTAAGAACAAGTATCCTCTTTTGAGAATTGATTACTTATTTAATCAACTTCAAGGAACTCAATATTTTTCTAAAATTAACTTGAGGTCAAGGTATCATCAGTTGAGAATTAGAAGTGGAGATATACCCAAGACTGCATTTCGGACAAGATATAGCCATTATAAATTCTTGGTTATGTCCTTTGGATTGACTAATGCTTAAGCATCTTTTATGGACTTGATGAATTGGATGTTTAGGGCATTCTTGGACTGATTTATGATAGTGTTTATTGATGATATCTTAATGTATTCAAGGATTGAGGAAGAACCTGCTATACATTTGAGAATGGTTCTCTAGACTTTAAGAGAGCACCAACTGTATGCCAAATTCTTAAAATACGAGTTTTGGTTGGATCAAATGGCATTCTTTAGCCATGTTGTATCCAAAGATGGTATACAAGTGGACCATAGAAAGATTGAAGCCATTACATAATGACCAAAGCCAATAACAGTTATTGAAGTAAGGAGTTTTCTAGGTTTAGCTGTTATTATAAGAGATTTGTGAAGGATTTCTCCAAGATTATTGCACCTTTAACAAGGTTAACCTAGAAAAATGCTAAGTTTGTATAGATGGATAGATATAAGGAGCACTTCTAGTTGCTTAAAGACATGTTGACGTCAGCTCTAGTGTTGAATTTACCTTTGGGAGACGAAGGGTATACAATGTATTGTGATATTTCATGAGTAGGATTGGGGTATGTATTAATGCATAATGGGAGAGTAGTTGCTTATGCTTCATGTCAGTTAATTCAGAAATGGCAGTAATGGTGTTTGCATTGAAGATATAGAGGCATTACTTTCATAGTGTAACCTATAAGATATACACTGACCACAAGAGCTTAAAGTATGTTTTCCTATAAAGAGATTTGAACTTAAGGTAGAGGAGATGGATGGAGCTCTTAAAATACTATAATTGCTTTATTTTGTACCATTTGGGCAAAGCCAGTGTAGTGGCTGACACTCTGAGCAAGAAATTAGTAAGAAGCCTTACTCACACCAGCTCATAGAGGAAGCCAATCATTAAAGAATTGCACGAATTGATTAATCAGGGGTTGTAGTGGAAAGTAAATAAGTCATGTTTATTGGCTCAATTTAAAGTATGATCAATGCACTTGGATAAAGTCAAAATAGCTCAAAAAAGGACCTATAATTATAGAAGATAATGTTAGAGGTCCAACAAGATCAATCTAGAGATTTTGTTATTGATAGTGAGGGTGTACTACATTTGGGGACTAGATTATGTGTGCCAAATGTGGATGAGCTGAGAAAAGAGATTATGGAAGAAGCTCACTATTATGCTTATAGTGTTCATCCAGGTTCTACCAAAATGTATAATAATTTAAAGGATACATATTGATGGAATGGGATGAAAAGAGACATTACTAAGTTTGTATCCAGATCCTTCATTGTCAGCAGATGAAATTAGAACATAATAGACCCTTGGGATTATTGCAATAGTTGCCTATCCCAAAATGGAAATGGAATATGATGGTTATGGGTTTCATGATTGGATTACCTTATACAACTAGAGATTATGATGTTATTTGGGTGATAATTGATAAGCTAACCAAGTCAGCTTACTTTTTGCCAATTAAGCAAACATACTCTACTGACAGGTTAGCAAGGTTATACATTAATCAAATTTTTTACCTTCATAGGGTACTAGAAAGTTTAGTGTTTGATAGAGGAGCTACTTTTACTTTAATCTTTTGGTAAGAGTTGCATAATGCTTTGGGTATGAGACTTGACTTCAATACACCGTTTCATCCTCAAATGGATGGTCAGTCAAAAAGGACCATTCAAACATTAAAAGATATGTTAAGAATGTATATGATAGACTTTGGTGGTCAATGACATGTGTGCTTCCCTCTAATTAAATTTGCATATAACAACAGTTATCATGCAAGTATTGGAAAGGCTTTATATGAAGCATTGTATGGAAGGAAGTGTAAGTTACCCCTATGTTGCGAAGTTGGTCAGAGGCAATTAATAAGCCCAAAATTAGTGTAAGTGACTTCTGAGAAAGTTTCTCTCATCCAACAGAGGTTAAATATAGCTTTTAGTCAATAGAAAAGCTATGATGATCTTAAAAGAAAATATGTATCATTTTCTATTGGAGATATTGTGTTTCTCAAGGTGTCTCCAATAAAGGGGGTAATGAGATTTGGTAAGAAAGGTAAGTTAGCTCCAAGATATATCAGACCCTTTACAATCCGTTTAAGGGTAGGTGATGTGGCTTACAAACTGGTGATGCCACTAGAGTTATCATGGATTCATCCAATTTTCCATATTTCCATATTAAGGAAGTACATCTCTGATCCTTCTCATATTCTTCAACCATAAATAGTGGAGCTTAGTGAGGATTTATCATATAAAGAGTATCTCATGGCAATTATGGATTAACAAGTTCATCAACTTAGCATTAATGAGATTCCTATGGTAAAAGTTTTATGGAGTAACCACACAAAAAAGGACTATGCTTGGGAGATAAAGAAAGATATGCAAAGTTGAAGCCCTTATTTGTTTCAATATTGATGTAAATTCAATAACAAATTATCTTAAGAGGGAAGAATGTAATAACCTAAATTTGTGTGGTTATTCATATTATTATTATTATTTTTATCTTTGTTGTTGTTTTTATTATTATTATTATTATTTATGTGTGTGTGTGTGTTTAAAATTTTAAAAGAACAAGAGATTTGAACTTACAAAGATAGTACTTCATTATTCCAAGTAAAAGGGATTACATAAGTTTTATATCCAGAATAGCAACGAAGCTTTTAAAATAGAAAAAAGAAATATAACTTTGTTTGGGAGATATAATTTTAGAGTTTCTTTCAGCGAAAGAAAATTTAGTTCTCTAAAATATTTCAAAAAATTGTGTTTTGTCCATGCGAAGTAGAAGGGACTCCAATATATAGAGCAAGGAGAGCAAGATGCTAGAGGAGCTATAGAAGCATACGAGAATTATTGGAGAGCAAACTTCAAAATTAATGGTAGGAGTAGTAGGCTTTCCATCACATCTGCTTTAGCTTTAGTTGGTGTATGTCTGCCAATAACTTGCTTTATTTTACTTATCTGTTAGATTTATTATCTTCAGAGATAAGTGTACTAGGTCTTGGTAGTGGAATGTGGGTCCCTATCCTTGTGGAGGGATGGAATTTAGTGGAATATGAGCTGTAAGGGGAGCTAAATATTTGACAAAGTACTCAAATTTTTTTAAAAGTTGTCCAAGAAGGTCCTATTCTTAAAAGAGGAAAGTTCTTGGAAAAAACAAATATTTTTATCAAAATACATTTTTTATAATACCCTAACTTTTGCATGGGCAACCATAAAAAGGATTTTCAACCCATCGGGCTAAAACTATTTACATGTTTAAGAAATATATACAAAGAGAAGGCTTACAAGCCTTTGGGCTTTATAGAAGGAAAAATTCCAAAACAGCTATCTTAGTTATCATTACCTATATTAACCAAGGGTTCTAATCCTTTAGAGTCATTGGAATTTGTTAAAGAAGATGCATTGGATTGTATTTGATGCTTTATGATACTAAAATATTATTTTCTAGATTTTACAACTGCAAGGAGGGCAGCAACATGTGACTTTTGTGCAAGAAAAATGGATTGTGCTTGGAATTGAGGTTAAGAGGGTCCGAGAAATCCATGCTATTAAAGCTAGGTAGATACTATGAATTTTGAGAATTTTTATGGAATTTTGTATGAGTTCCACCATTTTACTTTAAATTTTCTTTGGAGCATAATAATATCATTGTTATGATAAAAATCAAGATACCATAATGAGATCCAATGAATAAAGAAATTATACAATATAGGCATAGGGGGGTGAATTTCTTCTTAGGGGAGGATGGTTCATAATGGGTGCATCAGAGGTTAAATCCTTGATGGATATCAAGGATTGGTCCATAGTTATTCCCCCATTTGATAAACCATGTAGGGAATTTGGATATATTAGCATGATCACTAAGGAAAAATAACCAAGTATGGGTGTTGTAATGGTTTTTTATAAGAAAAGAATTAAACCAAGCTTATTCATAGTCCTAGTAGGAAAATGAGCAGCAAAAGTCTAATTTTGATTTGAAATTTATAGAGAAGGATTTGTCTTAAAGAGTTCTTGTCCCCATTCGGAAGAATGGATAACTTTAAGAATTTTATAAATGGAGTAAGAAGGTTTTGTATATCCTTTTATGAAAGAAGTGTTTGAATTATGCAAAACTAGTATATTCTAAAATAGTTTGATAAAATTCTTAAGGTTTAGAAAGATTCCAAGGTTTAAAAACCCAATTTTGTGGGAAATGATTTTGTATTATAAGAAAAGGGGCTTTATGATAAAATCCATCCTCGTTTGTCAAAATATTTTAGATGGAGTTCTTTATAAAAAACTTAGAAGTTTTAGATTAAGAACAGATAATTTATGAACTACTTGGAGTAGTCACAATCTTTAAATCATCTTGAGAGAGGGTTTTTTGAGAAGAGGGTTCTCCTTTATCTGTTTTTGAAATCAGTTTATCATAAGGAGCGATATGATGCTAAATCTCTGAAGGTTTAAGTTTGTCTTGGATAGCTTTAAGAAGTTTAGGGGTTTGGGAGATAGAATTAATCCATTGTTGGATTTGAATGGCAATCCATTGCTAGATTTAAATGACTTTGTTAGTGTCATCTTTATCTTCTTAGTTAACAATATCAACCAATATTTTATAGGCTTTATGGAAGAAAGAGGAGGATTAGGGGTTTCATTTATATCATTGCCTTTCCTTTTTCAGGGCATCTTTATCTGCTTTTTAAAATTCTCTAGTAAAAAAAAATGGTGAAGAATTTGTATCTCCTTTAATAAATTCTTTATAAAAATCAAAGATACTAAAAATAGCTTGCTATATAGCAAAAATCTATTTTAATGTAATATTTTGAACATCTTTTTGTAAAATTTCTTTTGCAAATTTGTAATGATTGCAAAGTAAAAACTTTTGATTTAGCAAATCAAATTGAAACTTTGATATGCATAAAAAATTAGAGAGGCCTTCCTTTTTGATATTGGAGTAGTTTCTCTGTGTTTCAATCTAGTGACCTGAAGTGTATTTAATTATTACTTTCTTTCCATTGGAAACTTGTTTTAGTATCCCCCTATATCCTAGGTCATTAGCATGAGTCTCAACTATTTTAGGAAGACTAAGATTAGCTAGGTGAAGGCAAGGGATTTCAAGGATATATTTCTTTATTTATTGCATAACTTTAGTATGGTCATCAGTTTATGGAACTGGGTTCTTCTTTAACCTATCATGCAAAGGTTTGGAAATCCTATTTATATTAGGACAGAAATTTAAAACATAATTTAGACTTCCTAAGAACCTTTTTAGCTGAACTTTATCGAGAATTTTATCATGGAACTTGTTACTAAATTCTAGAGACCTTTCAATAGGAACGATGGTACCATAACATATATAATGTCCTAATAATCTATCTCTAATTTGGAAAAGAGATACTTTCTTAGTAGAAATAACAACTATTAACTTTAATAATATGGAGAAAAGTCTTTAAATATTTGAAATGTTGTTCGATTGAGTTAAAAAAAAGCATGTCATCTATGCAAACAATACAAAATTATGAGTAAGGATTAAAAATATCATTTATTATCCTTTGGAATTCTAATGATGCATTTTTTAAATGAAATGACATAACATTCCATTCATATTGTCCAAAAGGGACAGTGAAAACTGTCTTATATCGATGCTCTTTATCAATTTGTATTTGCCAAAATCCTTATTTCATTTCAAATTTTGAAAATAGAAATGTAGAATGAAGTTTTTAATAAAGATCTTTTTTATATGGAATTGGATACCTGATTCATTTTAAAGCTTTATTTAAAAATTTATAATTAATTATCAATCTAGGAGTGCCTCTCTCTATTTTAGAAGCTTTATTGATATATAAAGTTGCACAACTCCTTGGAGACCTAGATTTTGAGATTAATCCTTTGAATTTAAGATCCTGGATTTCTTCCTTACAATGTTGTTCCAGTTCAGCATTCATTGGAATTGATCTAGCTTTGGCAGGAATATCTCTCTCATTAAATCTTGGTTCATATGGTAAATCAAGTATATGTTATTTTATTTTCTAGAAAGCATTTGGTAAATCAAAACATATTCTTTGTTAACAATATTTTGAAATTTAAAAATCTTAGTTTTTATTAAATATGACTTTAACTGTTGTTCAATTTTTTTTAAAAATGAATATGTTGTTTCAAATCATGTAGGTTTATTTCTTTATGCTTTGTCATAACATTTATCTCATTCTTATATATAGAATGTGCTTGAACAAGTTTCAGATATTGGGTTTTTGGTTTTTCAAGAAAAGGGAAAGATATATGGACTTTATCATCATAAAAATCAATAGAGTTATAAGAGGTTAAGTAGGGAGTTATCAAATTAACGATGATGTCCCCATAATCACTATATAACTAATATTAGAAATAAAACAAAAGAATTTTTTAACAAAATCCATTTTTTAAAATACTAGCTTCTGTTTAACCATTTATATGCATTTTTGAACTATTAGTAGAGGAAAGCTTTTTATAGTTCATTCTTGAAAACAATTTGGAACCATATTGGTTTTTATACAACCTAAATAATCACTTGTGTCAAAAAAATCTATAGTATCAAGTTGAAAATCTTTATAAAAAATAATAAAACTATTTATAACATATTTTCTTGAGGTAATCTGATTTAGATCATAAAGAAAGTCTTCTAGGACTTTATTTAAATTAGCTAAGGATTAAGGTTATAATTCCTTGGTCTCATCACTATCACTAGAGTCTTGAACTAGTTTAGTGATAAGGAATTTGATTAGATTTGAATCCTTTTGCTGCTTATCTTTCAACTACTTTATTTATGACTTTATGGTCTTTATCTTACTTTTAAGTTCCTAGATATCACCTAAAGGTTTCATACTATGCTTTTTTCTATTAAGAATGGTAATAAGGTCATATATACTTGTACCAATGAGGGTAACTCAATAGTCTTAGGTTCAAGTTCTTTCTTTAAAGATTACCTAAGCTGTTTAAGATATTTTTATGGATATCAAAGTCTTTTATATGCTAAATGACATATAGAATCAAGGTCTATTATTTAGTAAGCATGTTGAGTTGCTTACCTTTAATACTAGAATCTATTTCAGAATTAGAAGAGGAGGTAGTTGTTATTTCATCTACCTGGGGATGATGTTGTCCTAAAAACTCTTCAGAGTTGGTTTTAGACTTAGAGGTTTTTCTATCAGCAAAGTTGTAAGTTTGTTTAAGGTTCCTTCTTTTAAGTCTAACTCTTGGAGTTTTTTAAACTCTACAATATTTAGAGATGTGGCCCTTTTTGCCATATTTATAGGAGGTCATATCTTTAATACTAGATTTTTTTTGACTTTATCAACATTAGTGTTCCTATTCCTAAAGGCTTTCTTGTAAGGTTTCTTGTAGTAAGTTTCTTTAGTATCCTTTCTCTTGGAAATTTTTCTATATTTCTTAGAAAATTTCCTAAATTGAGGTTTCGAAGATTTCTTACTGTAATCTCCTTTATAAGAGGGATTTTGTGTGAAACTATAGTTAAAATGTTTGTAAAAGGTTCCTAATTCATTTATGGTCTTTCTTAACTCCTACTTTAGATGTTTTGGGAGTTTTAAGTCCTGACAGATCTTAAGACCTTCCTTTTGGGTGGTGCTAATCAACTCACCATAGGTAAACTGGTTATAAGGAATGGTATGGGTATCAGAGGATTATCTAATGGCATTCTTAACTCTTTCTCCTAAAAGGGTTGGTAACCTGTAAGGAATTTTTCTTTCTAAAAAGGTTAGTTAGAATCCTCCCTAAGCATAACCGTAGTGAGAAAAGCTTATCTATACCATTGGAAGTCATTTAATTTCTTACATCTAAGGTTATAGAGGTGATCAACATTTTTATCTTTTAGGTGAGAAGAATCTCTTACAAAATGTAGTGCTATAGTAAATATAAAGGTAGACACTACATCTTGAATAAGGCTTCCTATTTGGTATAAGATGGGTAGACCTTCGTTATTAGTTTGGATAACATGCAAGATATCTAGCTATTGTTGCTTGGTGAGATTATAATCCCACCAACCTTTCAGCTGACTAGAGAAATCTGCAATGATAAGTTCAACAATAGACCTATCAAAGGTTCCTATTTGGGCTTTATAAGTATTAGATGACATAGTTATATATTGAAGAGAATTAAGGGTTCAATATTCATACATGCCATATATATTCCATTCATAAATAGAATTGGCACTAAACTTAGGTTATACAAGAGCATTGGGTTGACTGTCTAACTCTAGTTCTGGTAATCTACTCTGGACATATCCTAAATGACTTAGATGGACAAAAGGCCAATGAAGTTTATCAACCTCAAGAGATCTTTTCTTGTAAGCACAAACTTTAGAGATGGAATCAATATCTTTATCAAGAACACTAACACTTTGGTTAATAGATTATTGAGTGTCCAAGACAATAGGTTCTCTAGTAGCACAAGAAGTATCTAGTTTACTAAGTTGTTCTCTTACACTATGTAAGAATTCAGTTTTATTGCTTTTAGTTTATTGTTGAGCACTAGTAGAGATATAATATGGTTTGAACAAAGGATTCTTAAGCTTGTAATTTGACATTCTTATAGACACAAAAGGTTATGTGAGCTTTTGGGCTTGATTTTTAAGTCTAGATAACTATTTACCTATGCTATTAAGATGAGCATTGGTAAAGTTATTTTGGGACACTATATTCTTTAAGTTTTAGGAGGCACTATCCTATGGTTTCTTATAAGGACAAGCATCTATAGTTTCATTTCCTACAGGGACCTTAATTAACCTGAGAGGAGGGTGTTCAGACTCAATGTTGTGACCACTTGTTGTTTCCCAAACTATAACTATCTTTCTCAAAATGATAGGATTTAAAACTTTAAAAGGATAAGAAATGTTATTCTCTAATACATATATTTTAAACCATTCAAAAAAATATATATTGACTTTATTTTACTGAACAAAATCATAAAAGTATTTGGAGCTTTTATGTGTTAAAAAGAGACATTTTTGAACTTACAATTGTCTCCTCACGAGTCCCTCATGATCTGACCTTGTATAGAGCCTTAGGAACTCATTTTTGACAAAATGATCAGTGCTCCTTATAAGCTGCCCTCACAATCATAAGGAGAATAGCTCAACTTATGAAGGCAGTCTTGACAATAGTCAATGGACATTTTTTAATGCAACAGTCCTTAAACTAACGCTCATAAGCTAAGGTTTGCTCCTCACGACTGTGAGCAACATTTTGATAGAAATAATTCCAAGATGATTCAAAAATCAATAAGAGATATTGGTGACATGTTTGATACATCCAACAACTATATTTTTTAGTGTTTATCTATATAAAAACTCCATAGAGTTCAAATGAAGGTTTAATAAACTTGTTTATCATTCATTCTCTCTTAAGAATTCAATTAAGTTCTTAAATTCACTCTTAAATAATTTTTATATTTATGTAACTCTTGTACAACTTAGTGAGTGTTAGGATAGACATTCTTGTTCTTCTATTTATTAGGATTAAAAAAATGGGAAGTGAGATTCTATTCTAAAAGGAATTAGTTTAAGTGTTGTCTATTAAAACACTTGGGATTTGGGTTTTGAGTGAGCATTGAAAACTCAAGTTATAAGATTGTAACAGTGAGCCATAAAACTCTTGTGTAATCTCAATCTTGTGAATAAGACTATGGGTGATTGAAAATCCTAACTTAAGGATAAGTTAGATGGAGATATAGGATTGTTGTCGAATCTGAACTCCTTAAATCATTATGTTCTTCTTTCTTCCTTCTCAACATTCTTTCAATTGTTGTTTAATTCCTTAAAATCATTTTTATTTTTCTAAAATGCTCATTAGCCTTATTCACCCCCCCCCCTCTAAGACATTTTCATTTGGTATCAAAGCTTGAATTCTAGGAACTTCATTACTATAATGCAAGATCATGGGGAGTGAATCTCAAAATATTTCTTCACTAAGACCATTCTTTGATGGTAGTGACTATCCTTATTGGAAGTTCAAAATAGAGCTATATCTAGATTGTGATTCCATTAGGCTTTGTGATTCCATCAAGTTGTATTCTTCTTAATATTATCCTCATTGGAAGTTCAAAATAGAGCTATATCTAGATTATGAATAGGACTGTTGAATAATAATAAGAAATTAAAAAGATTTGAATAAGGATTTAAAAGACTATTGAGAAGGGAAAATGATGAACATAAGAATTAAAGGAGTTCAGATTCTCAATAATGCTACATTACCACCTAACTTATCCTTAAGTTATGATTTTGAATCACCATAATCTATTTCCCTAGATTTAGTTTTACAACTTGATTTTTACGCTCAACTCAAACCTTACAACTTGAGTTTTCAAGGCTCACTCAAAAACTAATTCAAAAGTGTTTTTAAGGCTCACACTAAAATTGAATTCCTAAGCATTTTAATAGCTAAACACTTAAAATAATTCCTTTATAATAGAATCTTACTTCCCATTTTCTTAATCCAAAAAATAGAAGAATAAGAATTTCTATTCTAACACTCACCAACTCTCATAAGAGTATGCAATAATAAAATGAATTTTAAAAGAGTTTAGAGTGCTTAATTGAATGCTTGAAAGTATAGAATGATTAAATAAGGATCTTAACCTCAAAATAATCTTCAGAGGTTATATTTATACTTGACCAATTCAATTATAGCTGTTGGAAGTAATAATTTCATTCTCAATAAAATCAAAGTCTATTTGAATGAAATTTAAACTTTTAAGCTATAATGTGTCAATTCCTAATAAGGATATCATCAATCCTGATTGGGATGAGCATTGAATAGCTATAAACCATTGTATTTGAATTTTTGCATCGGTCCCTGTCGAGATATTAATGTCCCAGTCAGGATATCATTATCTTGGGCATTGTCCCGATCAGGTCATTAGATCATGATCAATTCTGCAAAAAAATTGAAGTTTTTTTTTTTAAAAAATTTTGCCTTGGTCCTAGTAGGGACCATGATAGGATTTGCACTTTTTGTGAAATTTTTGTCCTTGTGTTGAGTCCGATCATGATAGTGCTTTGTGATGTCTTTCTAAGACTAAAGATGATCTAATCAGCCTTATCTTTCTTCATAAAAGTTATTGATAATTGTCATATCTTTCCATACCACTTTGAATCATCATAATTGAAGCTTTATAGCTCAAGATATTATTGAAATACTAAGAGCTGCACAACCTAAAATGAAAGCTGTATATGCTGACTTTAACTCAAGATTTGCATATTAAAATGAGCTCAAATTTTGACAAGCGAGCTAAATTCAGAAAGCTTAAGATGTCTACTTCAAAAGTGATGAAGATCATTTTCTCATTTTAGAGCTTTAAGGATGTCAAAAAGCTTCCTTGAATCTCAAAGATCGAATTAGCCCAAAAGCATACTTATCAATCTAGGTCGTGAGTCACCTCGTGAGCAGACCAATGTATGTCCAAAAATGTATCTTTTTGGTATATAATTTTTTATTAAAGATTATGGATTTTCATAGATTGAGATATTTTATTAAAATGCATATTTATACTCGTTCAAGGAGTATTTCATTGTCTTCAATCATTGAACAATTAAACTTCATGATAGATCAACTTCCTACACACTTAGTTGAAATCATTAGAATCAAAATTGTTTGTCAAAGTCCAAAATTTGGATTTTGATCATGCAAATGGTCAATAATGCCCCCTTTTTTTTTGGCTTTGATAACCAATTTGAAAAGATAATAAATAATGTGTATAAGCATGTTAAATTAAAATAGCTCCCCCTTTCAAAATAAATAGATGCAATAAATTGCTCTCCCTTAATATATGCATAAAATCAATATCATGTACCAAAGCATGGAAGAATTAACAGAGCATATATAAGGATTTAAAGAAATTGAAAAAAATATTAAATAATTATAAAGGAGATAGTTTTAAGAAACGATACCAATTTGAAAGATAGTCATAAAAATTTTCTCCTCTATATGAAAATATATTTCTTTATTTCTCCCTTTTGTAGACATGATAAGAAATATAAATTTAATTTAAAATTTATTGTCCATGACAAAAATATAAAATATATCATAAGAGAATTATGGCCTAATATAACAAATGTGTTAAAAGCATAATAAAATTGGTTGGCAATATGAAGGAAATAATTTCAAAAATAGTACAGAGTACAACTTCATATGATCATATGGAGCTTAGTTAGATAATTATATATAATCATGTGACATTTAGCATACTACAAACATAAACACTAAGCACAATTTATCACATAGGTTCTTCTCCCTCTTTGTCAAAAATAAAAAGAAAAGATAGAGATATAAAGGGAAATGAATCTAAAGGAATAAAATATTCCAGAGGGAATAAACGATCATGAACCAAAATAATGAAAATAAAGATACACCAAATCTTTATAAAATTTATGTCTTACATAAGCAAAGTAAGCAAAACAAGGCTTTTTATCAGAAGGACAAAATTAGTCACACTTATATTGTTATTATGCATGCATAAACACAATTATGGAAAAACTCAATTTTTCCCTTATTGAAAAATAGTAAAATAGAATAAGATTTGGATAAAAAATTTGATATCAAGGATGTTATCACATAGTTATGTCACTAACATAAGCACATATTTGTAAATAAGAATTTCTCTCCCTTAAAAGAAATTAGCTAAATACTCATGCAATCTTAATTATTTCTTCTCCTTTGTCAAAAGTAAAGATAGACAAAATCTTAACAAAATATCCAACCTTATCAAAGATCAAAACAATTACTAAGAAGAATTTATACATGAATAAAATAAACATGAGTTTTGCATGTATAAACACAATAATTAATAAATTAAACAAACTTAAATATTTCTCTCCCTTTGTCAAAATGCAAAAAATTATAAAAAAAATTGCATTAAAAAGGATAGAGTTATAATGATATTAAGATATCAATTGTAGATAAGGCATAAAACTAACAGCTAATGGCTTATATCCAAAAAATATTCAGAAAGTAAGCCGAACCTAAACTAATATAAAATAATCATAAAAATAAACTATTAGTTCAAAGCTTAGATATGTAAAATTTATTGAAAATAAACCAAACAAAATTTGATGAAAAACAAAGAAAATAATTAGTTTTATTGAGGAGGAGGAAAGAGGAAATAATTTTACTAAGATAAAATAAATAATTAATTATATTTAACTCTATAATTAATTATTTAATAGAAAAAAATTTAAAAGATTGTTAAGATCAAAATCAAAATTAATAACCAAAACAATTAATAAGCATGACATGATTTAATATGAAAACAGTTCAACCATAAATCAATATAGCATAAAAGTCAAAATGCACTAGAACCATCAATCATACCAAGCTCATGCTTACTAAAATTCATTCTTTCCTTGCAAATAGGCTTGGTAAAAACATAAGCTAATTGATGATTAGTATCAATAAATTCAAGAAAAATATCACCATTTTGCACATGATTTCACAAGAAATGATGTCTAATATCTATATGTTTACTTCTAGAGTGCTGATTGTGATTCTTGTTAAGGTTTATAGCACTTGTATTATCACATTTAATAAGAATGGGATTAATATCAATGTCATAGTCTAAAATTTATTATTTTTGCCATAAAACTTGTGTGCAACAATAACTAGCCACCATATATTCTACTTCAATGGTAGACAAGGCAACCAAAACTTATTTCTTGCTAAACCTAAAAACTAAGCAATTACTGAAAATTTGACAAGTTTCGAAAGTGCTTTTTCTATCTAGTAAACTACCGACAAAGTCTGCATCAGAATAACTAATCAAGTCAAAGGAAGAACTCCTAGGATACCAAAGTCCTAAATTCATTATACCATAAAGATATTTAAAGATTATTTTGATAGCATTCAAATGAGACTCTCTAGGACTTGATTGAAATCTAGCACATAAGTAAGTCGCAAACATAATATTGGGTCTACTAGCAGTTATATAAAGAAGGGATATGATTATACCTCTAAATCACTTTTCATCAACTAGTTTGCCATTCTCATCCTTATTGAGTTTGGTTGTGGTGCTCATTGAAGTTTTGCTTGTTTTAGCTCCATCCATGCCAAACTTTATAAGAACATCTCTTGCATATTTGGCTTGATTGATGAAAATCCTATCTTTTCATTGCTTAATTTGTAGTCCAAGAAATAATTTTAGCTCACTTATTATGCTAATCTCGAATTCTCCTTGCATTAGCTTAGAAAATTCCTCACACAAGTAATGGTTGGTAGCACCAAAAATAATATCATTAATATATATTTGAATAATTAATAAATCATGCTTAGATTTCTTTATGAAAAGAGTTGTGCCAACTTTTCCTTTTGAGAAACCTTTCTTTAAGAAGTTGCTCAATCTTTCATACTAAGCTCTTGGAGCTTGTTTTAATCCATATGATGCTTTTGACAATTTAAAAACATGATTTTGAGAATAAAAATTTTCAAAACCTAGAGATTACTCAACATATACCTCCTGTTCAATAAAACCATTTAGAAATGCACTTTTAAAATCCATTTGATAAATTTTACAATCTATGAATGATGTAAATGCAAGTAGCATTCTAATAGCTTTTAACCTTGCAATGGGAGAAAAGGTTTCATTATAATTAATGCCTTCTTCTTGATTGTAACCTTTAGCTACTAGTCTAGTTTTGTTCCTAGTTATAACACCTTGTTTATTCATCTTATTTCTAAACACCCATGTAGTGCCTATAATAGGATGATGTTTTGGTCAAGGAACTAAGTTCCAAACTTTATTTCTCTTAAATTGATTTAATTTTTCTTGCATAGCAAGGACTCAAAATTCATCACTCAATGCATCATCAATATTTTTTCCTCAATTTAAGAAATGAAGGCTAAATTAATAATAGACTTATTTTATATCTAGTAGTTACCCCTTTTCTAGTGTCACCTATAATGAGATCTTAAGGATGAGTTTTGTTAAATTGCCAATCCTTTAAAAGTTCATCCTTCATGGTAGGTTGATATGTCTCCTTATTATCTTCCTTGCTTGGACCTTTAAGTTCCAAAGGCTTACTAGCATTTGTTCTTGAGTTTCCACATTCTCATTATCACCTACAAGATCATCAACACTACAAACATCCTTTCTAGGATCAAGTGAGTTTGATTCATCTAATACAACATGCATTGACTTTTCAACTACTAGAGCTTTCTTATTAAAAACTTTATATGCTTTACTAGAAATACAATAACATAGGAAAATTCCTTAATTAGCTTTGGAATTAAATTTTCCAAGATTATCCTTAGCGTTTAATATAAAACACTGATATCCAAATACTCTTAGATATGAGATTTTGGGTTTTCTATTGCTCCATAGCTCATAAGATGTTTTGTTTAAAATTGGTTTTTTAAAAACTGAGTTTGAAATGTAACAAGATGTGTTAACGGCTTCCACCTAAAAGTATAGAGGTAAGTTATATTCATGAAACATTGTTCTAGCCATTTCCACAAGAGTTCTATTTTTTCTTTTCACTACCCCATTTTACTGAGGAGTTCTAGGAGAAGAAAAGTATGTGAAATGCCATTTTTATTACAATAGTTTTTGAAAAATTCATTTTTAAATTCGGTTCCATGATCACTTCTAATAAAAGAAATACAAAAAACCTTTTTCTTTTTAAACTCTTTTTACAAAATTTTTAAAAGCTTTAAATGCATCATTCTTATGAGCAAGAAAACATACTTAAGTAAATCTAGAGTAATCATCAACTAATACATATGCATAGTGCATTACATCGAGACGAGCAACTCTAGTTGGTCCAAATAAATCCATATGTATAAGTTTAAGTGGTCTAGAAGTATACACTACATTTTTTAGCTTAAATGAGGACTTGGATTGTTTTCCCTTTTGATAAGCATCACAAGGTTTATCCTTAGTGAATTCAAGCTTAGGCAAACCAATCACAAGTTTATGTTTATAAAGATTATTCAAAAGGTCAAAATTTGCATATCCTAACCTTTTATGCCATGTCCATATGTAATGGGAAATAGACATTAAGCATTTGATGTCTTTATTATCAATTTTATTCAAATCAATAACATAAACATTGTCTATTCTTTCACCACTAAAAATTACTTTGTCTTCATCAATTTTACTAATAAATCAATTTCTAGGATATAAAGTCACTTTATTTCTCATATCAGATAGTTGACTTATATTAAGCAAATTATATTTAAGACCATCAACAAGCAACACATGATGTATAGATAAAGATTGAGGATTACCTATTTCTCCAATGCCCATAATCTTTTGCATTATCTTCGAATGTAACATGTCCTCCATCCTTAGCATCAAGCTTTTTGAATTGCTCCTTGTCTCCTGTCATGTGCCTTGAACATCCACTATCAAGATACCACTTGCTTTTTTTTTTCTTGTGAATTTCAAGCACACCTATATAAAATAATTTAAGTGTTCTTTTGAACCCAAACCTTTATTGGTCTAGGTTGGTGAGTTTTAAGATAATCCAAAGGAAGTAAATTTATGTGTAGTCTTCTATAGAAGCACACATTGTTAGTCCTTTGATCACGCAATATGAACATACAATATTTTTAAATTTGTTTCTCCTAAGATGATATGCTTTCCTATTGTGTGAAACATGCCTTTTGTGTTGTGATGGTGTTTGTGTCATATTATTTTGAGTATGACACATACACTGGCAATGGAAATGTGTATTTTAATAGGTTTATGCAACATACTTATGAGAGTTGTGTCTAGTGTACATGTAAGCATGTTTAGGTTGAGACTGATCTCTTTATGTCATATAAGATTGAGTCTTATGAGACTTATCTTTAATATTTAACACATAAGACTATCAAAGCTTGAGTCTCAATTGGTTTTGAAGTAGAAGGAATGGAATTGCAAATTTATATGACGATGATAAAGATAAGGACATTCCATTAATGTATCCAATTTTATAAGTATTTCCATGAAATTTTTAAGAGTCAAGTAAATTATCTAAACTCTCTTTTCCTCTTTGGAATTTTGATATGGGATTTTTTAGCTCAACTAATTCATTAGAAAGTTTATGATTTTCATCACTAGCTTTCTTAAGTTGCTCTTCTAAGGAATGAAAAGATTTTAAATCACCAACAAGTTTATCATTTGATTTAATAAGACTAGAAAATTCAATTTTAACTTATTGAATTTGATGGTTAAGCTATTTAACTCATACTTATAATTTGATGGTTAAGATATTTAACTCATACTTATAATGCTTCTTTTTAGAAAGTAACCTTTTACACTTAAGCAAGAGTTTGCTCATAATACAGCGCTCAACATCATCATCATAAACACAATATTCATCATAAGAAGAGTTAAAAGTAGATGGTACCTCTTTTTCATCTTTAAGAGCTAAAAAGCAAAGATTGGCCACATCTTATTATTCCTTTTCCTTTTCAAATTTAGAGGAGTCATCATCCCAAGTAGCTTTGAAGGCCTTCTTCTTATCCTCTGCTCCCTTATTATTGAATTTGAGTTTGGGGCACTCACTTATAATATGTCCCAGTTTCTTGCATTTATATCAAGTAACCTCTTTGATTTTCTTCTTGCCTTCTCCTTCGTACTTATTATTGAAGTCTCTAGTTCTTGAGAACTTTTTATTTCTCAAGAATTTTTTGAAACTTCTTATAAGCTTGATAACTTCAACATCTTCATCACTAGAGTCTTCAAGACTTTCATCATTATTTTCATTTTATGAAGCTTTTACTATAATGCTTTCCTTTTCTCCTTTTTTTCTTATTCTTCTCCTCTTTATTGAATTATATGCTCATGTGTTAGGAGCTTTCCAATAAGCACATTGGTTCCTCAATTGAAGTAACTTGAGATTCCTAATCCTTATTATGTAGGATTCTTAGAATCTTATTATTTACCTCTTCCTTAGTGAAATTTTGACCATGTTTATTGAGGGTTATGAGAAGAGAATTGAGTCGAATTATCATCTTTGTGATTGACTCTTGAGGCTTCATCTTGAAAAGTTCATATTCATACATGTAAATTTGAACCTTCGTGCTTTTAACTTGCATATTGCCTTCATAATCATTTTCCAAGGTCTCTTAAATTTACTTAGTCAACTTGCAATTTTGAAGCTTGCCTCATTCTTCTCTTGTCATAAAGAGACTAAAATGATCATAGTCTTTTTGTTTTGATGATTTTCCTCTTTTTGTTCATTATTCCATTGGCTTATTGCAAAAGTAGTTACCATACCATTAATAGTAATTGTAGGTGGTTCCTAACATTTTAAGATAATATCTCAAAGTATAATGGTATCATAATCAAATTATAGCTCCATTTTGAACTTCCTATGAGGATAGTCACTACCATCAAAGAATGGTCTAAGTGAAGAAATATTTTGTTATTCACTCCCTATGATATTGTATTCTAGCAATGAAGTTCCTAGAATTCAAGCACTAATACCAATTGACAGAGTCCTAGAGGGAGGTGAACATGACTATCGAACAATAATAAGAAATTAAAAAGATTTGAACAAGAATTAAAAAGAATGTTGAGAAGGAAGAACAATGAACATAAAAATTTAAGGAGTTTGGATTCTCAACAATCCTACGTCTCCACCTAACTTATCCCTAATTTAGGATTTTGAATCACTATAATCTATTTCCCTAGATTCATTTTTACAACTTGAGCTTTAAGCTCCACTAAAACCTTACAACTTGAGTTTTCAAGGCTTACTCAAAAACCAATTCACAAATGTTTTTAAGGCTCATACTAAAACTGAATTCCCAAGTGTTTTAATGGCTAATCACTTAAAAAAAAATTCTTTAAAATATAATCTCACTTCCCATTTTTTTAACCCTAAAAAAAAAAAAAAAATTTTATTCTAATACTCATCAACTCTCACAAGAGTATATAATAATAAAATAAATTTTGAAAGAGTTTAGAGAGCTTGATTGAATGCTTGAAAGTATAGAATGAATAAACAAGTTTCTTAACCTCAATGTAATCGTTAGAGGTTATATTTATACTTGAGCAATTCACTTATAGTTGTTGGAAGCAATAATTTCACAAAATCAAAGTCTATTTGAATGAAATTTGGACTTTTGAGTTGTAGTATGTCAGGTCATGATTGGAATATCATCAATCCTGGTCAGGATAAGTATATCATCAATCCCACTCGGGATAAGCATTGAATAGTCATTATAAGCCATTGTATTTGAATTTTTGCATTGGTCCTGATCGAGATATCATTGCCTTGGGTATTAGATCAGGAAAAGTTCTAGTAAAAATAAAGTTTTACAAAAATTAGTTTATCTTAGTCCCAGTTGGGACTACCCTAGTCTCGGTCAGGAACATGATAGGATTTGCACTTTTTGTGTAATTTTATTCCCTATGTTGAGTCTAATCAAGATAGTTATTTGTGATGTCTTTTCAAGATTGAAGAGGATTTAAAAAACCTTAACTTTCTTCATAAAATTATAGATAATTATCTTATCTTTCCATATCACTTTGCATCACCTCAATTGAACCTATGTAGCTCAAGCTATTGCTGATATACTAAAAGCTATGCAACCTAAAATAAAAGTTGCATATGCTAACTTTGACTCAAGATTTTCATACACAAATGTGCTCAGATTTTGATAATTGAGCTAAATTCAGAGAACTTAAGATGTCTATTTTAAAAATGATAAAGATCATTTTCTCATTATAGAGCTCTAAGAATGTCAAAATGCCTCCTTGAATCTTAGAGATTGAATTAGCCCAAAAGCATACTTATCAATCCAAGTCATAAGGCAGCTCATGAGCACACCACTATATATCTAAAAATATATATTTTGGTGCATAATTATTTCTCAAAGATTGTGCATTTGCATAAATTGAGATATTTCATCGAAATGCATATTTATACTCTTTTAAGGAGTATTTTGATGAGTGTGAAAAATGCATTTCATTAAGTAGTCTTTGTGTTAGGAAAAATTTAAATTTAGTTAAGTTTGTGTTTCTTTTATTTAGTTTTTATTTAGTTGAGTGCTTACTACATGTCTTGTGTGTTTATTTATTTTTATGTATTAGTTGTTTTATTTTTGGTTGATTTTTATGTATTTAGGGAAGTCAAAGAATAGTAGAGGAAGGTTACATGGGAGCTGTGGGCACTTGAAGTGGGCTCGAAAAGCAATGGAGGTCAATATGCTGAAATGCTGAAAAAGTGATGTGCACAGCCTTGCACATTTTGCACACGGTCGTGCGACTTGGTGATTAGGAAAGTTAGAGGAGAATTTAATTGCTGACTCATGAAGGACAAGAGTGAGATTTCACACGGATATAACCCTAGGGCTGGTAATTAGGGTTTTATAAGAGGCCAACCACCAGAAATAAGGGGAGGATGATTATTAGTTTTAATCATCACTTTTTGGAGATACAATTTTTCTGAGAGCAGTTTTGAGAAAACAGGGATTTTTTCTTGTTTATGTTAGTTTGGAGATTGGAGAATAAAAATTGAAGAACATCAAGCTTCCTATTTAATAGGGGGTTTATTCTATTCAATTGTTTTTATTCGTTTTTAATTTTAATTCAATGATGATGTCTATTTTCTGTTATTATTCTTCTTTATTTCTTAAAATTAACATGAGTAACTAAATTCTTAGTTAGGGTTCTTATTGCTATTCAACCATGGGCTAATCACAATTAAACTTAAGCCATTAACCTAGATCCTTTGGTTGTTGTTGAACTTAATGTCTTTTTAGGATTGATCACCCTTTGATTGAATATACACAATAACTTGATCGAGAGATGGGTTGTATTGAATTTAAATAATAACCTGTTAGATGCTTTCTTAGTTGAGAAACACTTAAGCAACTAATATTGATTAAGGGTTGGTGCTTAAACTGGGTTAACCAATCATTTAGTAGGCAAGAGCTTTAAATCTAAGAACATCAATTTACTTGGATAATCATAGGGTTGTCTTAGGAGGAAAGCCTATGATTCTAGGGAAACCCTCAAATTGGATTAAGGTTAGGTATGGCTTAGCAGTAAATTGATTTTAAATAAAGGTTGAATTGGTAATAAGAACCCTCACTCTCTAAATTAATTATTATTTCATTGTGATTTTTTTGTGTGTTTTGTCTTAGTTTAATTGTTAGTTTAATTCAAAATACCCTTTTTCATTGTTTAAACAAACAGACACAACTTGTATCACTGTAGTCAATCTACAATCTCTGTGGGATCGATATTTAATTACTACTGGTATGAATTTGTATACTTGATGAAACCTATCAAGTTTTTGGTGCCGTTGCCAGGGATTGCCAAATTGATATTATTGAGAATTTTGTGTTGTTTGATTTAGACATTTTTTTTACTTTTGTTTTTGTTATTTTTTTGTTTTACAGGAACTCTTGTTGTTGCATGCACACAATGCATGGCGCAAGCAGACAAGGAGTCCAGTTAATACCACTTGATTTAGAGATCGAGAAAACTATTCACAGAAGGAGAAGACATAATAGAGATAGGATGAATGGAGGGGAAGCATATAATGAGCAAGATGGCCAAAATGGGCACGTTGCCCATAGAACTATGAGGGACTTTATGAGTCCCAATGTCCAAGGTGATCAAACTCTAATTGTGAGGCTGGCAGTTGTTGCAAACAACTTTGAAATCAAACCCGCCATGATCCAAATGATTCAAAACTCACAGTTTAGTGGCTTACCACATGAGGATCCAATTCGTCACATGACAAGATTTTTGGAGTATTGTTCGACCTTTAAGATGAATGGAGTACAACCAGAAGTAATTAGGCTCATCCTTTTTCCATTTTCATTGATGGATAGAGCAAAAAGATGGTTCACTAGCTTGGTGCCTAACTCCATAAACACATGGCAGGAGCTTTATATAGCCTTTTTCAATAAGTACTTTCCACCAGCTAAAGTACTCAAAATCAAAAATGAAATCAAATCTTTCTATCAAAGAGATAATGAAAGTTTTTATGAGTGTTGGGATAGATTCAAGGATCTTCAACGACAATGTCCACCACAGTTGATTCCTTCATGGGATTTGGCACAATCTTTTTACAAGGGTGTCAATCCTGCAGTGAGAGCAAACATAGATGCATTAGCAGGAGGAACTATTATGTCTAAGACACCAGAAGATGCCTTGGACCTTTTTAAAGAAATGGCTAATACCCAAAGCCTCTGGTCCAGTGAGAGAGTTATTCCAAAGAGAGGGGGAGCAATTGAAGTTGACAATTTGATGATGTTAAATGCAAAGATGATGCTTTATCTAAAAGATTGGATAAAATGAATATCAATGCCATATCTAACTTGTCTTCCTCTTGTGAATTATGTCAGGGTAGTCATCCAACTATAGAGTGTCAGATGATGCAAAGCTTGTCCATGGAGAATGTAAACTTTGTGAATAACTTTAGAGGATAGCAAAACCAAGTGCATGGCAACACCTATAATCTTTGTGAATAACTTTAAAGGACAGCAAAACCAAGTGCATGGAAACATCTATAATCCAAGTTGGAGAAATCATCCTAATTTCTCTTGGAGCAATTAAGGGAACAACCAGTGGAGGCCACAAGCACCACCTGGTTTTATAGGGCATAATGTGTAACACCAGCAGCCAAATTACCACCAAGAAAAAACTTCATCTTCTGGAAGTTCTCTAGAGAGCAAGTTAGAGAAGTTAATGGATGTGATGTCCACAAAAATGAATCAATAAGATAAAGCTACAAAAAGGTTGGAAGGTAGATTTGAGCAAATGTTTCAAGACACTCAGCTAATGTTCAAGAACCACTCTTCCTCTATTCATAATTTAGAGGTGAAAATGGGGTAGTTGGTAAATTCTTTGTCAATGAGGAATCAAGGTTCTTTGCCAAGCAACACTGAGAAGAATCCAAAAGAACAGTTGAAGGCTATTACCTTGAGAAGTGGAACAGAGATACAAATCCCTAAAGCAAAAATATAATATGAGTAGGAAAAGAATAAGGAAGAGGAGAAAGAGCAAGAGGATGAATGGGTTGAAGTGCAAACAGAGGAGAAGCTGTAAGGGGATAACTGCTAGGAGTCGTGATACAAACACAACGAAAAATTAAAATTTTATCATGTTCCCAAGCCTGGATCCATGTAATTCGACTACTTGATTAAATCTAGGATTTTAAAAATCTTACCAAAACATAGAAGAGGCAAGATTCTCTGGAAGGATGAGAGGAGGTTCACACCGGTGACACCTTACCTCGAGCTTTTTTTTTTTTGGCTTGGTTGTTCGGATCAAGACGTCTCCAAAAGGATGCGTCCTATAGGTATCCACACGAACAACCCTTCACAAAACGAATTTGAGTGTGTGTGCTAGCAACCTCCTTGACTGTCTCACAAATCAAGAACAAAAGGAAAAACTCTATCTTTATTTTCTAAGAGGAAAGAAAACGAATTTAGAGGCAGGAAAAACAAGTGTGTGAAACCCTAGAGAATATAACATATTTATAGACTCCAAATTATGGTTTCACTTACCAATGAATTTTTGGTAATTTTCCATTTATTATATTCTGATTTTGTTTAAAACAAATCAAAAATAATATCTTATTTATTTATTTAAAATAACATTTATCTTAAATAAATAAATAAATAAATAAATAAAACACTTTAATTATTTATTTCCACAGAGTTTATTTTGGGCTTATTAAACCCATATCCGTTTTGGGCTTGTTCTAAGTGTGTGACCCTGTAGGTTCATATAACATTGGTAGTGGGCTTAAATCTCTATTTAGGCCTACAAGTCATAAGTGCACTCTAGCAAGACATTATGACTACCCAAGTCATGTGAAGTCAATAATCCGACATAACCTAATTACAGTGAATTTTATTGTCCCTTTATCACATGATATCTTAATTGAACATAAGGCATAGAATGTCATCCTTATATAGTTCAATATTATGACTTGATTCCAAGTAGACTGAAAATGATAACTCTTTATCAATTTATTTCATCATGGCCATGCATTTTCCTTCAGTCTATCTCATCAAGGGGCCTTTAGATATCTTTCTGATATTAATGAGGGATAAATTCCTTCTAAATCACTCATATTCCTCATATAACTAATTTTATATCCAACAACATCCCTTTAATTGTTCAGTTAAAGACAATGTTAGAATGTGTCAAAACATAAAATAGCTATGTAGAAATCCATGATGATTTCAAGGTCAAAGGACTGAAATAAAATTACTGTGATAAGAAATACTTATGACTATAATCTATGTAGCATTCTCATAGTGGGTCAATCCAGTACATGATCTCTCATCATGTACCTATGAGTTGACTTAATATCTCATATTTATGATTAGTAAAACATAACCATCAATCAACATCATACTAGCCTTAATACTTTAATATTCATATAATGAATAAATGGCTAGGGATAATTAGAATAGAACTCTTATTTTAATCTAAGGGTTTTACTATCAAGTCACATACTTGATGGCCTTAGTAAGAATTAACCATTCATGTAATTATCATAAAATCAAATGATAATATAATACCTCTTTATTAACAAAATAAGAAAGTCAATACATAATCACACATGATTGACCTAGTGCATATCACTAACAATAACAACAATAAGGAACGAGTAGTGGAGAAACCTACACCATCACTAGTGAAACCTTACAAACCTCCAACTCCATATCCTCAAAACTGAAGAAACAGGAGCATGATCAACAATTTACTAAATTTTTAGAGAGGTTTAAAGTACTTCACATTAACATGCCTCTGGTGGAATGTCTTTCGCAAATGCCTACGTACGCTAAATTTCTCAAGGAACTGATTTCCAACAAAAAGAAGTTGCAAGAATATGAGATCATCACACTCATAAAAGAGTGTAGTGCTATCATTTTGAAGAAACTTCCCTTAAAAAGGAAGCATCCAGGGAGTCTCACTATTCCTTGTTCTGTGGGAAATTTAAATTTTCAAAGAGCTTTATGTGATTTCGAAGCTTCAATTAATCTTATTCCTTTATTTGTTTACAGGAAATTGGGATTAGGAGAAGCAAAACCTACAAGCATTCGATTGTAACTTGTAGATAGGATAGTGAAGGAACTAGAAGGGATAGTGGAGGATGTGTTAGTAAGGGCTGGAAAATTTATTTTTCCAGTGGATTTTATAGTCCTTGACTTTGAAGAAGACGAGGAGGTTCCACTAATCCTTGGTATGCCATTCCTTTACACTGTTAGAGCAATAATTGACATCTATGATGGAACTCTTATATTCAGAGTAGGAGATGAGAGCTGTAAGTTTAATATCTATGAGACTATGAAATATTCCTATGACAAAGATTTTTGCATGCAAGCTGAAGTCATTAATGAATGTGTGAATGAAGTCCAATGACGGAGGTTGGCATGGTCTTTAGAAATTGAGAATATTGAGAAGTGTTTACAAGTACAATCTTCTCAAGAAGAAGTGACTCTCAAATATGTGCACCAACCACACATACAACTACCAAACACTGAACCCACACCACCCTCAATCATAAAACCACCAAAACTAGACTTGAAGTCATTACCTCAATATTTAAGATACACTTTTCTTGGCGACGACCAAACTTTACCTATGATTATATCTTTTAAACTTAGTAAGGAGCAAGAGGATTTATTGGTAAACATGCTAAAGAGAAAAATAAAGGCAATCGGGTGGCAGATTTCGGATATAAGAGGAATAAGTCCCTTTTATTGCATGCATAAGATTTTAATGGAGGATGGATACAAGCCAACCATTAAAAGACAAAGGAGGCTCAACCCGAACATGCAAGAGGTGGTAAAAAGAAGTGGTCAAACTACTTGATGTAGGAATTATTTATCCAATCTCTGATAGTTCTTGGGTTAGCCCAATTCAGTATATGCCGAAGAAGGGGGGAATAACGATTGTGCAAAATACGGAAGGAGAGTTTGTTCCTATAAGAGTTGTGAATGGATGGAGAGTGTGCATTGATTACAGGAAACTGAAATCATCCACAAGGAAAAACCATTTCCTATTACCCTTTATTGATCAAATGTTGGAGCAGATAGCAGGACATGCTTTTTACTGCTTCTTGGATGGTTATTCAGGCTACAATCAAATTGCAATAGCTCCAGAAGATCAATAGAAGACCACCTTTACATGTCCTTATGGCACATTTTCATATAGGAGGATGCCATTTGCGTTATGTAATGCTCCTGCAACGTTTCAGAGATGTATGATGGCTATATTTGTAGATTTAGTGGAGGAGATCATGGATGTTTTCATGGATGATTTTTCTATCTATGGAAACTCATTTGAAGGATGTCTGAGCAATTTGGAGCAAGTTCTAGCACGTTGTGAGGAAACAAATTTGGTTCTGAATTGGGAAAAGTGCCATTTTATGGTAGATGAAGGTATTGTACTTGGACACAAGATTTCAACTCAGGGCATTCAAGTTGATAAAGAAAAGGGGGAGGCAATTGAGAAGTTGTAGTACCCCATAAATGTTAAACGAGTTTGAAGTTTTCTTGGTAATGCAGGCTTCTATAGGCAATTTATTAAGGATTTCTCAAAAATCTCAAAACCCCTTTGTAAGTTACTTGAAAAAGATTCACCTTTTAATTTTACTGATGACTACAAATTGGCTTTTGACAGGTTGAAACAAGCACTTGTTTTTGCTCTTATAGTGATGGCACTAGATTGGAGTCTACCATTCGAGTTGATGTGTGATGCTAATGATCATGCAATAGGAGTTCTTCTTAGCCAAAGAAAGGAGAATAGGTTACATGTGATCTATTATGCGAGTCAAACATTGATAGATACTCGGTTGAATTATGCTACTATATAAAAAGAGATGCTGGCTGTTACATTTGCTTTTGATAAGTTCAAATTGTACCTCCTTGGATTTAAGGCAATTGTATACACAGATCATGTAGCATTGAAGTATTTAATGAACAAAAAGGATTCAAAACCAAGGCTCATGAGATGGGTACTTCTATTGCAAGAGTTTGACATTGAGATCAGAGATAAGAAAGGAGCTAAAAATGTAGTAGCTAATCATCTTTCAAGGTTGGAGTTGAAACACAAGGAAAGTGATAAGCAAGAGCCTATCAAGGAGATGTTCCCTGACAAAATGCTTTTTGCTATAAAATTTATGGGTGCTCCTTGGTTTGTTGATATAGCAAATTTTTTATCAGTGGGTGAAATTCCAAAAGAGTTCACTCCTCAACAATAGAAAAAGTTGATTCGTGATGCTAAATTCTACATTTGGGATGAGCCATTCTTATGGAAACTATACAAAAATGGCATAGTCAGGAGATGTGTAACAAATGAGGAAGCAGGAGACATCTTACAACATTGTCATGGGAGGGTCAATGGTGGACATTACGGACCATAACGAACAATTGTTAAGGTTCTTGAAACAGGGTTCTATTGGCTGACAATTTTTCAAAATGTTAGAGATTTTGTAATGCATTATGATGCATGCCAAAGGAGTGGAAACATTTCAAAGAAGGATGAAATGCTCCAATCTGGAATTCTAGAGGTGGAAATTTTTGATGTTTGGGGCATTTATTTCATAGGACCATTTCCAGCGTCAGATGGTAACAAGTATATTCTTGTTTGTGTGGATTATGTTTCCAAGTGGGTGGAAGCTCAAGCATGCATAGTCAATGATGCAAGGGTTGTTTACAAGTTCTTAAAGAAGCTATTCTCTTGATTTGGAATGCCTCGAGTCATCATAAGTGATGGGGGAACACACTTCTGCAATAAGAATATAAAAGCTTTATTAGCTCGCTATGGTGTGAAGCACAGGGTAGCTACACCTTATCACTCGCAAACTAGTGGCCAAGTTGAGGTGAGTAATAGGGAGTTGAAGAAGGTTTTGGAGAGAACAGTAAGTAAGTTAAGGAAAGAATGGGCAAGGAAGCTTGATAATGCTTTGTGGGCATATAGAACAACTTATAAAACACCTCTTGGGATGTCCCCCTTTAGGGTGGTTTATGGCAAAACATGTCATCTTCCCGTTGAGATTGAACACAAGGCCTACTGGGCAGTGAAAGCCTTGAATTTTGACTTCAGGAAGGTAGCTGAGAGAAGAATGTTACAATTGAATGAACTTGAAGAGATAAGGGAAGCTGCTTATGAAAATTCAAGGATTTATAAAGAACGTACTAAGAGATGGCATGATGCAAGAATAAGAATCAAGGAGTTTTAGGAAGGTGATCAAGTTTTGTTATTCAACTCATGACTTAGATTGTTTCCTAGAAAGTTGAAAAGCAGATGGACATGACCGTATACAGTGACTCATTCATATCCTCATGGAGCTATGAAATTGAGCAACACAAAAGGAGACACATTCAAAGTGAATGGGCAAAGGTTAAAGCTATACCATGGAAGCACATTTGAGGAGTTCCATCAAGTTTCATACTTGAGGGAATTAATTAGATGATCAATTTGATGGTCTAGCTTATGGACCATTAAAAGAGTGCTTCTTGGGGGCTCAACCAAGATTATTTTTTTATTTGTATTTGTATTTGTATTTTTTATTTTTATTATTAGTTATTTATTTTACATTTTTGCAAGTTTATTCTATTTTTGATGATTGTTTCTGGTGCATTTCAAGGAATGAAAGAAAGGTTGGAGCTCTAGAAGAAGTCTTGTGAGTTAAATGTTTGGTGGAATTTTTATTTCGAGTGACTTGTAATTTAAATTTATGATGCATTGCTTGTCTATGTGTGTTAAAGTTTTAATTTAGCAAATTTATGAAGTATGCATATACAGGTCACACGGCTGTGTGTATTTTGCACATGGTCGTGCGTCTTGCGTCGCCACTTCTGAACCATCAGGTCACACAACCATGCACATTTTGCACACGGCCGTGCACCTTACGATACCAGAACTCGACACACCACTGTGCAAATTTCGCATATGGCCGTGTGATGAGACAGACCTGACTTTTAGAAAAGACACGAAATTTTATTTTAAGTGGATTTTTCCACTTCTCAACACTCCACACTTCCCCAAAACCCTAGGGACTCCACTTTTAACCACTTTTCCACTTCCCAAGCCCTAGAAAACCTAACCCTTGACCACCTTTTCAATTTCCCATTAAATTTGACCCAATTCCCCATCATCCCACTCTCTATATAAACACTCACTTCCTCTCTACAAAATCATTCTCTACACCATTTACTATAGCATTCTCCACTTTAAATATTCTCTCAATTCTTTTTAAGGAAGTCTCATGGAGAAAGATTAAAGAAGGAAGGGCATAGCAAGTAAGCAAACTAATCCTTCCAAAAAAGCAAGACATGGTGGAACTTCCAATAATCTGGGTGGTGCTGAAGAGGAACAAATGGTAAAACCTTTCCCCTCTCAAATTCAATTTAGGCATAGTGAGCATAGGAATAAATTTCAAGCAATTATGAATAGGAAGATTGTGCCAAATAGATATTTGAGTGCCACATCCTTGATTGAAATTAGGTTGTTAGATGAGATTAATTTATATGTTCATAGGATGGGGTGGAATGATTTTATTTTGATGCATAATCCTTCTTATGCCATCCCCACTTATGAATTTCTCTCTTCTTTTGAGCTTAATGATCATACCCTTATACTAACTTTTCATTTGGGGAATGAGGAGCATACTCTAGGTTTGTTTGAACTTAATGATGTATTTCATTTTCCTAAAAATTAGGATGCTAATGTTACATATGATAGAAATGAGTTTTGGAGAAAATTAACCGGGGAAAGGGGAGTTTTCTATGAGGCTCGATCAGCAAAAGAATCAAGGATTCGATTGCTCGCACTCAAGTACCTTTATAGACTCATGGCACATTCTTTATTTCCAAGGAAAGATGGTGACTCTATGATTACCACCACTGAGCTAAACATTTTATATTGTATGGTGCATGATAAAAAACTTAATGTTTGTCATGCTTTAGTCGGGAAATTGAGAGATGTTGCTACAAAAGCTACTAGGGCTATTAAAGTGCGAAGCCTAGTAACAACTATAGCCAAGTACTTAAACTTTGACATCGAGAACATGCCTTTTGAAAAGGTCCCGGGTCGTCACTTCATTGACATGGGCATGATGGAATCCATGGGAATGGTTAGAGTTGATCATATTGGGAGAGCTTTTCTTATCCCGCCTGCACCTGTAGAGCAAGATAAAGAGGAAGAGGAAGATGTCTCTCTGAATAATGTGTTAGAAAGGCTGGATAGCTTGGAGTTGCAAATTCGAGTCATTGATTCCAACGTAGGAGAGCTGAATTTCGAAGTGGTAGGAATGGGTCATACTTCTAGGCAAATGAATCACACATTGCAGATGATTAATCATAACCTTAATGCCTATTTCAGCTCTTAGAATTTTATCCCGCTGCCATTCCTGCATGATGAAGATATGCCAGCACAAGAGTACTCCTCTGAGGATGAAGGGGAGGAATGAAGACCTTGTGTTGAAGTGTTTAGCTTTAGCTTGAACAATGTTTACTTTATGTGTGTTCATTTTTTTTAATTGTGATGTTTTATGGAATGTTATGTGTTATGTTTCATGTTTTGAATTGAAGTATGTTTTTGTTTAAGTTTTTTTTTTGTTAAGGATTTTTATTTTAGGAATGTTACTTTTTCTTATTTTTCCATTTAATTTTTTTCTTCCAATTGTGCAATAAATATGCGAGGTTTGTCCTACTAATATTTTAAAAAAAATTATGTGCTAGTAGGTAGCACAGCTATGTGCATTTTGTACACGGCCGTGCATGATATGCCATTAATCAGGTAGCACGGCCATGCGACCTTATGCACAGGCATAGTCGAATTCCTTAAAATTTTTCCTATTTTAAACGTTGCAATGAGGACATTGCACATTTTAAGTGTGGGTGAGGAAATAATAAATAAATAAATTTATTCTATGAGCTTGTTAGTTGTGATTTTATTTTATTTTTATTTGTTTCCTTATTCCATTGAGGGTTTAGTTGATTTTAGTTTCCTAAGTAAGCTAAATTTCCTGAATTAATGGGTAAGCAATGTTTACTGAAATTGGAATGTTTTGTTTCTTGTAATTTTTTATTTTCTTATTTAAACTCTGTTGACTTTTGTTTTTGTTCTTGTTAATTCCATTTTTTTATTGTTTTATTTTAGTACTACCATTGTTATGATGGCTAGAACAAAGACACAATTTTAAGGAAAGAAGCTTAGTGATGGCGAGGGCAAACCTAAAGAGAAAATTCAGTAAGCCAAAATACTTTGATGATGAGTTACTATTGAATATGGGTATTAAGGGAACCATAAATATGTTTTGCAATAAATTGGGGTGGTTTAAATTGGCTACAGCCTAATATGATGTATTCTTTGAACTCACAATAGAATTTTACACTACATTTAAGATTTTAGATGCACCTCTAGGGATATTTTCATTTAGGTTATTTGGGAAAGAATACTTATTTGACTATGAATTCATGTCTCAAATCTTTGGTTTTCCTTAAGGAGGTGTTTGTCAGCCTCCTATGGATTATAATATGAGTAGTTTTTGGCATGAAATCACTAGAGGTGATAAAGTTTATGAGGGTCAAATAATGACTAGTGGTTTGATCAAAGATCACTCATATTTAATCATGCATAAATTCATGGCACATACAATCTTTGGAGAAAAGATAGTACTAGGGTTTCCCCTAATGAACTATTCATGTTATGGTGCTTGAAGACTAACACAAAAGTATGTAGTACATACTTTATTTTGTGTTCTATGTGGCGGGTTGTTCAGGCTAGAAAGGCATTGATCTCAATGGGGCATATTGTCACCAGATTGGCATTGTATTTTGCTCCATTCAAATTTGCCAAACATAAATTAGAGCCTTTAGAAGCCGAGTCCTTTAATGAAGATTACCTAGTGGGAGTTGAAATCATCATCGAATTTAATGAGTTTCATGATGTAATGGGTAGAAGAAGCTACATGATCCGTCAATTGGCAATGCAACATGGTGAAATACCTTTACCCCCAAATGTAGTTGAAAAAGGAGATAATAGGAGTGAAGCTCAATCAAGGAAGCGACGGAACACCAAAAAATGGAGTGATGGCATCATGGAAAATATTAAGGTGCGGATGGATATCTCTGATAATAGGATTGGGAACATGATTATGGATTTTTCCAACTAGTTAGAGAAGTTCGAGAGGCGATGTGAATCCAGAGCTGAAAGGTTGCAACTTTAAATTGATGAAATCTTTCGCATCCTTCCTTAAAGAAAAAGATCTAAAGCTATAAATGAAGCTGTAAAGTGCATCATGGTCACACCATATATTCCCCCTCCAGTTTCACCGGAATAAAGGGAGTATACCGTTCTCTAATTTTCTTTTATTTATTTATTTTTTTCATGACTGTATGCTTGTGTGTTTGTTTTACTTTAAGAGTCTACATGCTTTATTTATTTTTACCCTTTTGTGTGTTTGTACCTTGCTCTTACACTTGAATTTTTGCAATATATATACCTTTAGAGCCTTATTCATTAATCTTAGTTTTCTTGAAGAAATGCCTTAATCTTCCTTAATGGATTGTTTTAAATTTTTAAATTAGAAGAGCAACTTGTGGTTAAGAATTTTTACATTTTAATGAAAATTAATGCTTACTTTTCTATTGAACAAGTGAATCTAGATGATTAATATTTAAGAAAAGTATTTATGAGTAGGAATTTAAGGATGCTTTAGAGTGCTTATAAATATTCAAAAAAAAAAAAAAATCAATCAAGAAGCGAGATGGAGCGTAAAACACACTCGTTTAGAGCTTAAAATTGAAAAAAAATTTTAAATTCTCATTCTACTCCAATGCTCTTTAAGAGTAAGAGTATCCAAAGGACCCTTTTTGGAGGTTTCCACACTGAGTAACACAAGAAAGGTGGGGGATGCTGAGATTGGGAAGATATTGATTGATGAACTTCTTAGCCTCTTTATTATTGGCATGATTCCTACTTGTTTTTATTTTTCTTGAGTGTCAATTGTTTGTTTTCATATTTTCACTAGAAAAGTATGCTCTTCGCATGGTAACAATATATTCTTGACCTCAGTTGCTGTTTTACTTTTCGAGTTTATAAACTTTTTATTAAAGGAAGATTATGGTAGTTAGTCAACTTAAAGCTAGTTAATGAGTATGATTCTTTAGGTAGATATATGTTTTTAGGTTTTGCTTGAGGACAAGCAAATATTCAAGTGTGGGGGAATTTGATGATTGTGAAAAATGCATTTCATTAAGTAGTCTTTGTGTTAGGAAAAATTTAAATTCAGTTAAGTTTGTGTTTCTTTTATTTAGTTTTTATTTAGTTGAGTGCTTACTGCATGTCTTGTCTGTTTATTTATTTTTATGTATTAGTTGTTTTATTTTTGGTTGATTTTTATGTATTTAGGGAAGTCAAAGAACAGTAGAAGAAGGTTACATGGGAACTGTGGGCACTTGAAGTGGGCTCAAAAAGTAATGGAGGTCAATATGCTGAAATGCTGAAAAAGTGATGTCAACGGCCATGCACATTTTGCACACGGTCGTGCGATCTAGTGATTAGGAAAGTCAGAGGTGAATTTAATTGTTGAATCATGAAAGACAAGAGGAAGATTTCACATGGATGTAACCCTAGGGCTGGTAATTAAGGTTTTATAAGAGGGCAGCCACCAGAAACAAGGCGAGGATGATTATTTTTTTTTATCATCACTTTTTAGAGATACAATTTTTCTAAGAGCAGTTTTGAGAAAACAAGGATTTTTTCTTGCTTATGTTAGTTTGGAGATTGGAAAATAAAAATTGACGAACATCAAGCTTCATATTTAATAGGGGGTTTATTCTATTCAATTATTTTTATTCGTTCATAATTTTAATTTAATGATGATGTCTATTTTCTGTTATTATTCTTCTTTATTTCTTAAAATTAACATGAGTAGCTAAATTCTTAGTTAGGGTTCTTATTGCTATTCAACCATGGGCTAATCATAATTAAACCTAAGCCATTAACCTAGATCCTTTGGTTGTTGTTGAACTTAATGTCTTCTTAGGATTGATCACCCTTTGATTGAATATACACAATAAAACTTGATCGAGTGATGAGTTGTATTAGATTTAAACAATAACCTGTTAGATTCTTTCTTAGTTGAGAAACACTTAAGCAACTAATATTAATTAAGGGTTGGTGCTTAAACCAGGTTAACCGAACGCTTAGTAGGCGAGAGCTTTAAATCTAAGAACATCAATTTACTTGGTTAATCATAGGGTTGTCTTAGGAGGAAAGCCTATGATTCTAGGGAAACCCTCAAATTGGATTAAGGTTAGGTATGACTTAGTAGTAAATTGATTTTAAATAAAGGTTGAATTGGTAATAAGAACCCTAGCTCTCTAAAGTGATTGTTATTCATTGTGATTTTTTTATGTTTTGTCTTAGTTTAATTTTTAGTTTAATTCAAAATACCCTTTTTCATTGTTTAAATAAATAAAAACAACTAGTATCACTGTAGTCAATCTGCAATCTCTGTGGGATCGATATTTAATTACTACTTGTATGAATCCGTATACTTGCGAAAACCCATCATATTTCATTATCTCTAATCATTTAACAATTAAACTTCATGATAGCCCAACTTCCTACACACTTAGTTAAAATCATTAGAATCAAAATTGTTTGTTAAAGTCCAAAATTAGAAGTTTGATCAAGCAAATGGCCAATGACTACCATTAATGGTGTACAAACTACTCTTTTAATAAGTGATTGGTGCAATGATCAAAAGGAAGAAAAGTACAAAAAAAAAGAAAGCTACGATCACTCTACTCTCTTTCATGACAAAAGAAGAAGAAGGCAAGCTTTAATATTGCATTTTGGCTAAGGAAATTTGGGAGATCTTGGAGAACCATTATGAAGGAAATGTATAAGTAAGAAGCAAAAAGGTTTAACTTTATATTTATGAATACAAAATCTTCAAAATGAAGCCTCAAGAATCAATAACAGAGATGAAAAACCATCTCAATGCTCCCCTCACAACCCACAAGAAACTTGGAAAATATTTTTCTAAGGAAGAGGAGAATAATAAGATTCTAAAAATCTTACCTAATAAGGATTAGGAATCTCGAGTCACTTCAATTGAAGATGCTCAAGACCTTTCTATCCTTTCAAAAGATATGCTTATTGGTAAGCTCTTGATACATGAGCTTACAATTAAGCAAATAGGTGAAGAGCAAGAAGGGAAGGAAGAAAAGAAAAAGAGCATTACATTAAAAGCATCAAAAGATGATAATGACGAGGAAAACAATGAAGGCTCTAGTGATGAAAATGATGAAATTGCCATGCTCACTAAAAAGCTTCAAGAAGTTCTTAAGAAAGAAAAATTCTTTAAGAACAAGAGATTTCAATAAGAAGCATAAGGGAGAAAATAAGAAGAAAACTAAAGAGGTTACGTGGTATAAATGCAAGAAATATGGACACATTAGAAGTGAGTGTCAAATGCAAGAAATATGGACACATTAGAAGTGAGTGTCCCAAACTCAAATTCAAGAATAAATGAGCAAAATTATAAAAAGAAGGCCTTTAAAGCTACTTGGGATGATGACTTCTCTAAATTCAAAAAGGAAGAGGACCAACAAGAAATGGCCAATCTTTGCTTAATGGTTCTTGAAGATGCAAAAGAGGTATCATATACTTCTAACTCTTCTTGTGACGAGTATTATGCTTATGATGAATAGAATGATGATGATGATATTGAGAGCTCTATTGTGAGCAAACTCTTGCTTAAGTGCAAAAGCTTCTTTTCTAGAAAGAAGCATTATAAGCATAAATTAAATAGTTTAACTAAGGAATTTAAGAAGTTAAAAATTGAATTTTCTAGTCTCATTAAATTAAATGATAAACTTGCTAGTGATTTAAAATCTTTTAATTCCTTGGAAGAGCAACTTAAGCAAGCAAGTGATGAAAATCATAAACTTTCTAATGAGGTAGTTGAGCTAAAAAATTCCATATTAAAATTTTAAAGAGGAAAATAGAGTTTAGATAATTTACTTGACTCTCAAAATTTTCATGGAAATACTCATGGAATTGGATATACTAATGGAATGGCCTTATCTTCTTCATCATCATTTATTAAATTTATTAAAGCATCATATAATTCCATTCATTATACCTCTAAACCAATTGAGACTTAAGTTTTCAAAGCCAATAAGTCTCATGTGTCAAATATTAAAGGGAAGTCTTATAAGACTCAATCCTATATAACATAAAGGAGTAAGTCTTATGCTAGAAAAGCATAATCCAAACATGCTTACATGTACACTAGATATAACACTCATAAGCATGTTGCACAACACAATGCACCTAAATATGTTGCACAAAACTATCAAAATACACATTGCCATCGTCAATACATATCTCGTACTATGACTCAAAATAATAAATGTCAAACACCATAACATTAAAGGCATGCTTTATTTATAAGGAAAACGTATCATCGTAGGAGAAAAAAATTTGAAAATGTTATATGTTCATATTGCATGATCAAAGGACATATCAATAATGTGTGTTTTTATAGAAGACAGCACATGAATTTACTTCCTTTAGATTATCTTAAAACTAACCAACCTAAACCAAGAAAGGTTTGGGTTTAAAAGAACACTTAAATTATTTTGTGTAGGTGTGCTTGAAATCCATAAGAAAGAAAAGTAAATGGTATCTTGATAGTGGATGTTCAAGGCACATAACGGGAGACAAAGAGCAATTCAAACAAGCTCAATGCTAAGGATGGAGGACATGTCACATTTGGAGATAATACCAAAGGGAAAATTGTAGGCATTAGAGAAATTGGTAATTCTCAATCCTTATCTACACATCATGTATTACTTGTTAATGGTCTTAAACTTAATTTGCTAAGTATAAGTCAATTATGTGACATGAGAAATAAAGTGACTTTCTATCCTAAAAAGTGCTTTGTTAGTAGTCTTAATGAAGATAAAGTAATTTTTAGTGGTGAAAGAGTAGATAATGTTTATGTTATTAATTTGAAAAAGATTGATAACAAAGACATCAAATGTTTAATGTCTATTTCCCATGACACATAGACATGACATAGAAAGTTAGGACATGCAAATTTTAAGCTTTTGAATGATCTTTGTAAACATGAACTTGTTATTAGTTTACCTAAGCTTGAATTCACTAAGGACAAAACTTGTGATGCTTGTCAAAAGGGAAAACAATCCAAGTTATCATTTAAGATAAAAAAAATGGAGTGTCCACTTCTAGACCACTTGAACTTATACATTTGGATTTATTTAGACCAACTAGAGTTGCTAATCTCGATGGAATGCAATTTGCATATGTAATGGTTGATGATTACTCTAGATTTACTTAGGTATGTTTTCTTACTCATAAGAATAATGCATTTAAAACTTTTAAAAATTTTTCAAAAAGAGTTCAGAAAGGAAAATGTTTTTGTATTTCTTTTATTAGAAATGATCATGGAAAATAATTTGAAAATAAATTTTTCAAAATCTATTGCAATGAAGATAGTATTTCGTATACAATTTTCTTCTCCTATAACTCCTAAAAAAATGAGGTAGTTAAAAGAAAAAATAGAACTCTTGTGAAAATGGATAGAACAATGCTTTATAAGTATAATTTTTCTCTATACATTTAGGTGGAAGCCATTAACACATCTTGTTATATTTTAAATAGAGTTTTCAAAAGATTAATTTTAAATAAAACTTCTTACAAGTGGTGGAACAATAGAAAAACCCAAAATCTCATATATAAAGTACTTGGATGCAAGTAATTTATATTGAATACCAAGGAGAATCTTAGGAAATTTGACTCTAAAAATGATGAAGGAATTTTCCTAGCCTATTCTACTTCTAGCGAAGCATATAGAGTCTTTAATAAGAGAACTCTAGTAGTTGAAGAGTTAATGTATGTTGTATTTGATGAATCAAACTCACTTGATCCTAAAAAGGATGTTTGTAGTGTTGATGATTTTATAGATGAACATGCAGGATCACTCAAGAAGAAAATACTAGTAAGCCTTTGGAACTTAAAGGTCTAAGTAAATAGGACAATGAGGAGACATCTCAACCTATCTTAAAGGATAAACTTCTAAAGAATTGGCAATTCAAGAAAGCTCATCCTCAAGATCTCATTATAGGTGACACTACAAAAGGAGTAACTACTAGATCTTAATTAAAGTTTATTGTTAATTTAGCCTTTATTTCTCAAATTGAACCTAAAAATGTTAATGATGCATTGAGTGATGAATTTTGGGTCCATGTATGCAAGAAGAATTAAATCAATTTGAGAGAAATAAGGTTTGGACCTTGGTTCCTAGACCTAAATATCATTTTATTATAGGAACTAAATGGTGTTTAGAAATCAGATGAATGAACAAGGTGTCATAACTAGGAATAAAGCTTGACTAATAGTTAAAGATTATAATCAAAAGGAAGACATTAATTATAATGAAACCTTTGCCCCCATTGCAAGGTTAGAAGTTATTAGAATGCTACTTTCATTTGCATCATTCATGGATTTTAAACTTTATTAAATGGATGTTAAAAGTGCATTCCTAATTGGTTTTATTGAAGAAGAGGTATATGTTGAACAACCTCCGGGTTTTAAAAATTTTGATTCTCTAAATCATGTTTTTAAATTGTCAAAAGCATTATATGGATTGAAACAAGCTCCTAGAGCTTGGTATGAAAGATTGAGCAACCTTTTACTAGAAAAAGAGTTCTTTAAAGGAAAAGTTAGCATAACTCTTTTCATAAAGAAATCCAAACGTGATTTATTGATTGTTTAAATATATATTAATGACATTATTTTTTGTGCTATTAACCATTGCTTGTGTGAATAATTCTCTAAGTTAATGTAAGGAGAATTCGAGATGAGTATGATAGGAGAACTCAAATTCTTCCTTAGACTTCAAATTAAGCAATGCAAAGATAGGACTTTCATTAATCAAATTGAATATGCTAGGTACATTCTTAAGAAGTTTGGCATGGATGGAGCTAAATTAAGCAAGACTCCTATGACTAGCACTACCAAACTCAACAAAGATAAGAATGGTAAACCGGTTGATGAAATGTGATTTAGAAGTATGATTGGATCCCTTCTTTATTTAACTGCTAGTAGACCCGATATTATGTTTGCTACTTATGCGTTAGATTTCAATCAAGTCCTAGACAGTCTCATTTGAATGTTATTAAAAGAATTTTCAAATATGTTTATGGTACAATGCATTTAGGACTTTGGTATCCTAGGAGTTCTTCCTTTGACTTGATTAGTTGTTTTGATGTGGACTCTACCAGTAGTTTACTAAATAGAAAAAGCACTTCTGGAACTTATTAATATTTAGGACAATGTTTGGCTTCTTGGTTTAGCAAAAAAAATTTTCGGTTGCCTTGTCCACCGTTGAAGCAGAATATATAGCAGCTAGTTGTTATTACATATAAATTTTATGGCAAAAACAATAATTATTGGACTATAGTATAAAACTTAATCACATTCCAATCAAATGTGACAATACAGATGATATTAACCGTAGCAAAAATCTCATTCAACATTTTAGAACTAAACACATTGATATTAGACATCATTTATTGCATGATCATGTGCAAATTGATAATATTTTTCTTGATTTTGTTGATACTAGTAATCAATTACAGACATCTTTACCGAGCCTCTTGGCGAAGAGAGATTGAATTTCATTAAGCATGAACTTGGCTTGATTGATGGTTCTAGTTTGTTATAATTTTATGCTTAATTGATTGTTGGACTGTTTTCATGTGAAATCATGTTGTGCTTATTAATTACTTTATTGTTAAATGTTTTGATTTTGATCTTAACATTTTTTTAAAAAAATTTTGCTATTTAGTAATTATCTATTGAAATTATTTCAATTAATTAATTATTCAAATCTAACATTTTTTTAATTGTCATGCATTTATATATGTTTAAATATGCATTATGATTTTTGAAAATTTCTCCTACTCCTCATCAAGACTAGTTTCTTTTTATATGTTTTTGTTAATTTTTTCATCAGTTTTTGTTTGGTTTATTTTCAATATATTATCTGTGTCTAAGCATTGAGTTGTTTGTTTATTTTTATAGTTATTTTGTGACAGTTTATGTTTGGTTTATTTTTTGGATATAAGCCATGAACTGCTAGTTTTATGTCTTGTTATGTTTCTCTTTAGTTTACAATTGATGTTTTAATATCATTGTAACTCTATCATTTTCATTAATGCAATTTATATTTTGTTAAAATTTCCTTTTGCATTTTGACAAAGGAGGAGACATACTTAAGTTTGTATGTTATTTAGTTAATCTCTTTTAAAGGAGAAAATTGTTTTACTTAATTGTGTTTATTCATGCATCGTAACATTGTAAGTGTGGCTAGTTGTGTCATATATCATATATGATAAAAGGTCTTGTTTTGCTTACTTTATTTATATATGACATAAATTTTATAAAGATTTGGTGTATATTTGTTTTCATTGTTTTGCTTCTTGGTCTTTTAATTCCTCTAGGATGTTTCTTGATCTGTGTATTCATTGTTTTGCTTCTTACTTCTTGCTTCTTGACCTTTTGGTTCCTTTAAGTTCATTTCCCTTTATATTTCTCTCTTTTCTTTTTGTCTTTGAGAAAGGGTGAGAAGAAGCTATGTTTGTGATATGTTAAGTGTTACATGAACATTAGCTAGCTAAGCTCTATATGATCATATGATAGTTAAACTTGTCAAGTGCTATATGTACTATTTTTGTGATGCATTTTAGTAGAACTACATGCATATATGTTTGAAATTGTTTCCTTTGTATTGCCTAATATTTTTTTTTTTCAAAATGATCATGTTACTATGTTTTATGTTTTTAACAGATTTATTATGTTGGACCATATTTCTTCTTTTTTTTTTCCTTATGTTAAATTTTATGTTGTTTTTATTTTTAACAAAAGGGAGAATAAAATATTAAATTTATATTTCTTATCATGTCCAAAAAGGAGGAGAAATAAATAAATATATTTGTTAAAGAAGATAAATATTTTTTATTTCAATTGGTATCTTTTCAAAAATTATCTCCTTTGTGATGTTTTGATATTTTTTATATGCTTTGATTAAATTAATTTTCCATTTATGCATATATTAAGGGGGGCAAAATATTTTCTCATATATGGGAGTTATTTTACATAGTATTTATCTTTTCTTATTAAATGTTTTTTTTTTGGCACACACACTATTTATTTCCTAATTAAATTGGTTGTCAAAGTCAAAAAGGGGGAGATTGTTGACCATTTGCATGATCAAACTCCTAATTTTGATCTTTGACAATCAATTTAAGTTTCTAATGATTTCTTTCAAATGTGTAGAAACTTATTTACATCAAAATTATTAGTTCAAGTCTGAAAATACAAATACTATCATTATACTGTATTTCGTTGAAGTATAATATTATTATACCTAAAGTATCAAGAGCTTTTATATGTCAAAAAGATACATTTTTGGACTTACAAGTGTCTCCTCATGAGCACCTCACAAGCCCCTTGTGAGCTGACCTTGTTTAGTGCCTAAAGAGCTCATTTTTGATAAAATGGTTAGTGCTCCTCACAAGCTGCCCTCACAAATGTGAGGAGCGGAGCTCAGCTAGTGAGGGCAGTCCTGATAATATTCATTGGACATTTTTTAACGCAACAATCCTTAAACTAATGCTCATGAACTAGGGTTTGCTCCTCACAACTGTGAGCGGTGTTTTGACATAAATAAGTCCAAGATGATTCAAAAATCAATAAGAGTTGTTGGAGACATGTTTGATACATCCAACAGCCATATTTTTAGTGTTTATCTATATAACCATTTCATAGAGTTCAATTGAAGGTTTAAGAAATTTGTTTATCATTCATTCTCTCTTAAGCATTCAATTAAGCTCTCAAATTCTCTCTTAAACAATTTTTGTATTTGTGTAACTTTTGTAAGAGTTGGTGAGTGTTAGAATAGACATTCTTATTCTTCTATTTTCCAGGAGTAAGAAAATGGGAAGTGAGATTATATTCTAAAAGGAATTGGTTTAAATGTTGTCCATTGAAACACTTGGAATTTGGTTTTTGAGTGAGCCTTGAAAACTCAAGTTGTAAGGTTGGAAGAGTGCGTCATAAAACTCGTGTAATCTCAATCTTGTAATTAAGATTATGGGTGATTGAAAATCCAAATTTGGGAATAAAGGATTGTTGTCGAATCCGAACTTTTTAAATCATTGTTATTCTTCATTCTTCATTCTCAACATTCTTTCAATTATTGTTTAATTTTTTAAAATCATTTTTATTTTTCTAAAACTCTCATTAGCCTTATTCATCCCCCTCCAAGACATTTTCAATAGACTTCTACGGATTTTACACCATAAAAGAGTAAACTTGACATTTTATAAATGTTGCATCAACATATTTTATTCTATTTTGACCAAATGTCTATTTGTGCTAAAATTGCCAAGAATTAATGAGATTGTGACATTTTTGCTAAAATTAAAAAGTTTGAATTTTCCATATTGATATATATATATATATATCAATTAATTAATTAATTGTATATGGAAAAATTCAAAAATTCACCAACTGACACTAAAGCAAACATATCCTTTCAAAGTTCGTTAACAAAATTTATTCATATCCAAAGAGTTTCACTTGTATACCAATGTTCAAGGCTTGAATGTAGGAGGCTTTCTAATCTTAGTAGCCTGTTCAAAGTCATAAGCAATCTGAATTAGCTTAGCTTCAGTACCCTTTAATCCTCCAAAGTTTATGCCAAAAGGCACTCCCATATAATCATATCCTGCTGGGACGTTGATTCCTGGAAATCCTCCAATTGCAAGAACAGGAGCGACTCCTGCACCAGGAGTCACTAGTGCATCTAGCTTATGATCCCACATCAGTTTCTGAAATCCATCTCTGGTCAGTTTTGCTAAATTCAACAATGCTGCTCTCTCTGCCGCCCCAATTCCATTTGTGGCCTGAGATGCAAGAAAAACGTCTTGACCAAATTCCTCTATCTTTTCCTGCATGTCCATTCAAATACATGCATCTTCTGCTATTAGATCGTGTAAAAATATTGCTAGAATGTTCCTAAGATTGTGTACCCACCACATCTGCAAACTTTTGGTTGAATGATATAACATCAGACAAGCTTCGGACTCGGGAAGCCACAAGCGCTTGCAAGTATGCATTTAAGGATATTTTGAATTCAGCTAACAATGCTGCAGCTTCTCCACTTGCATTAGGATTTAAGATAGTGTTGATGTTGGCTATATCCAAATTGTCTACAATTGTGGCACCTCCTTGTCTACATTTTCAAAAATAACTTATTTGATTCATGTCATGTACGATATACAAATTGCAACTTGAAAAGTGTATATGTAATTATTACAATTAGCTAGAGTTTTTAAAATTTGTATGGTTTACCTAAGTGTTTGGAGGTGGTACTCAAATGCTTGACTCTCAACTTTACTCACAGAACTCAAGAATGGATTCCTTACTGCCCCAAGTCTCTTCCCTTTAAGACCGTAATGCTTGAGAAATTGCCTGTAACCACCATATGGAATGTATTGTGATGCTTCCTTGGTTGCACCATCGTTGTAATCAGCACCCACAATGGCGTCAAGGACGAGCACAGCATCTGATACCGTCCTGCAGATAGGCCTGTCCAGACAAGGAAATGTTCCTCTAATCTTAAAAGTTCATAATTCAGCAAATCAACTTTCATTTTAACATGATATGGATAATGTCAGGAACCCACCCGATGGTGTCCTGTCTGGAAGAAACTGGGACAACTCCGGCTCGGCTTGTTAGACCAACGGTTGGTTTTATACCAACGACAGAGTTAGCATTTGAAGGACAAAAGATGGATCCATCAGTTTCTGTTCCCAGTGATACTGCTACTAAATTTGCCGCTACTGATATTGCTGGTCCGCTGCTTGACCCACAAGGATCTGCTGATAGAACATAAGGATTCTGCAAGTAGATTCATTCAGCACATATCAGAACATAATTCTACTAACTGTTTAGAGAAATTTTCTAATGTTCAGGCCTGAACTCACCTTTCCTTGTCCACCTCTAGCACTGAAACCATTAGGCAGCTTAAGTGATCTAAAAGCAGCCCATTCAGTCATGCTAGCCTTTCCCAAAATGATGGTTCCTGCTTTCCTTAGCTTCATTACTACACCTGCATCTCGAGGCACTACTGATCGGAGCAGTGCAAATGAACCAGCCGTTGTATTCAGCTTATCCTTGGTTCCAATGTTGTCCTTCAGCAGGATAGGAATTCCATGCAAACCAATCCCTGCACCTGCTGCCTTAACCCTGCGCTCGTAGTCTGCCTTATCAGCTTGATAAAGGGCATCAGGATTTATTTCGATGATTCCATTGAGGATTGAATTGAGTCTACGGATTTCTCCAATGTAGAATTCGACTAGTTGCCTTGAAGTGAGTTGATTTTGCTTAAAAGCAAGCTGGAGATCATTAATGGTTGCTTCCTTAATTGAAAATGATTGACTTGTTGCAGCATGAAGAACCAAAACAAGAGATAAAAGAAGTGCAAACTTCATTTGTTCATTGATTTCCATTTCTAAGTCGGAAGGGATGTTATGTTTCGAGGCAGATGGGAATGATTTCAATTTATGCAGAGGAAGACACCTGCTATTTTTGGTTGAGACCTTCTGAGAACATTACGATGGCAAAAATTTTTAAGGCGAGAGGGCACTACTAGACATAGGCCCAACGGTTGTTTGTGCTATTACTCTGACGAGCTTGAGCTGCTGAGTAATCCATCGAGTCGAGTTGGAATTCTTTAATATTTGACTCGATAGTCTTATAATTGTAATCAAGTGTAATTAAATTTATATATATATATCATTTTATCCATTTATTTTAATATAATTACTAAAATATCTTACCAAACTGAGTAGAGTTCAAATATTTTAAATTATATATATTTTAAAAATTTATATAATTAATCAAGTCAAACTTGAATTTAAAAAAAAATTAATCTAGTTTGAGCTTTGAATTTGAAATTCGAATTGAGCTTGACTCTCAACACACATTATTATTATCCCATATCCCTTATCTTTTTTTTTTCTATTATTATTATTATTATTATTATTACTATTACTTTTTCTATTTTTTTTTCCTAAAATATCACCATCATCTTCAAAATATTGAAATTTATTTTTAAAATATGATGACCTTTCATTAAAATATCACAATTTATCTCTAAAATATTGCCTTTTTTTTCTTTTAAATATCCCGAATCAACAAATTTTTTTAAGAATATCATGATAAATTTAATTTATAGATCAACCAAAATGTGACACATCAGCTGAGCTACTAGCTTTGACATGCTAGCCTATAGGGGTTATATATATATATTATATATATATATAGTAAATATTTTGTAATAAACACATATGGTTTATTTCCATCTGAATTTTTCACTCTGGCTAAGATGTTTCGTTCTCTGTTAGAATTATCGGTCCTCGACAAGATTCTACTTTTCTTAAGAAAAAGCCAACGTGATATAATTAGTTCTTTTAACATTATGGATACTAAAAAATGCCGTCCCATATAGAATAATCATAGGTCTCTAGGCCTATACATTTGCCGTCCATTTCTGGCAGTTTCTGTTGTATGTTCTGAATATTGTGACTATGAACTATTAGATGTTGGTTCTTTTGCGACTAGACTTTAACAGGGAGGGTTTCAAAGACGATCTTTTCTTAATTTGGCTTTTAACGGAAGGATAAAATAAAAAGTTAGGCTTACTTCCAACATATACGATACAATACAATAAATATACAAGTGATGCGTAGTTTTAAGTGTTTTACATTAGGGTTTAGATGAGTTCAGCATGTATCTCAATTATGTTTCACTCATCTGTTAAGTTAGCATACAGATGGAAATATACGACTGAAATAGGTATGTGTTTCCCATTATAAATGCTTCTGATATTTTTTGCATAAACAGGCATAACCGTTTGGCTTCTCCACCCTCCAACACCCATCTCCTATACATCCGTGAAATTACTGAGATAAAGACTTGCCCTACTCGGCCTTGCTATAAAAATAAAAAATAAATATGCAAATTCATGTTCTGCCAATTGGCATTTTTAGATGCATAAAGCCCCAGGCACGAGGAAGGTTCAATTACATAAAGAACAATTACATCAAGACAGTGTTTAACTCTTTAAAATTCATCTGGTCTTTGATAGGAGGTTCATTAAAGGTCCCCCTCAGGGTAGAAATAAAACGAAAAAGAAACAAGGAATACTTTAAGCAATTGTCGAAATCATTGAACACTTCAAATTACTGCTTCTGTTGTTAGTTTTGACAGGAATACTTTAAGCAGTTCTGTACATAAGGCCAACTATACACTTCCAAAGAGGAAGGTAGCTCATAGTTCAGCAGACTTGGGAAAAGGAGGCCTTCTTACCCTGGAGGCTTGTTCAAAGTCATAAGCAATTTCAATTAGCTTGCTCAGTGCCCTTCAATCCACCAAAACAGATTCCAAATGGCATTCCATTTCCATCGTAACCAGCGGGCACGGTGACTCCAGGATATCCTCCAACTGCCAAAACAGAAACAACACCTGAACCAGGTGTCACCATTGCATCTAATTTATTTTCTGTCATCAGCTTCTCGAATCCATCTCTTGACAGTTTTTCCATCAATTCAATTGCCGCCTTCTCTTTCTCTCCAATGCCATTTGTTCTCTCTGACAATATGAATGTGTCCTGACCGTATTCTTTGGTTTTTTCCTGCAATCAAGCATATCAAGCACCAAAAAAATCATAACTGCAAAAAATGTGACCAGCACTGGGCTTCAATTTTTATTTTTTTTCTTCACAAAAAATAAAATATGAATCTTCTATGAGAAAGATGCACTTACAAGGTCAGGGTTATTTTGGTTGAAGGCCATAATATCAGCAAGCGACCACACTGGAGATGTAACGAGCTCTTTTAAGTAATTATTCAAGGAGAGCTTGAACTCAGCCATCATCAGTGTCAATTCACCACTTTTCTTTGGATTGAGAATGAAATCAATGTCAGTTATCTCAAGATTGTCCACTACAGTGGCACCTTCTTTCCTAGAATTTCAAGATTGCATGCATATTATCTATGGTACAGCTTGAATGGCAAGCACTGGCACATTGGACATGAAAAAATTGACCTTTCACTAAATTATTTGATTACCTCAATAAGTTCAGATGACGCTCAAAAGCAGAAACTACATATTCATTCAACAAGTTCAAGAAAGGATTTCTAATAATTCCTATTCTCTTTCCTTTAAGCCCATTTGGGTTGAGGCATTGCTTGTAACCACCAACAGGAATGAACTTGGCAGCTGCAGTAGTTACATCATAATCCCTTGGATCATAGCCCACAATCACATCAAACAAGTAAACTGCATCAGCGACTGTCCTAGTAATAGGCCTGTGGAATGTTCAAACTTCAAACAAGGGAATTCACCTTTTATCTAAAATGCATATTAAATAACTCAAGTTGGATACATTATCAACTAAAAAAGCTGATGGTCAATGCATAGATCATTTCACTTGACTACTCCATCCTGATGATCAATTTGCTGCACGTATGTAACATTATACTAGCAGATATATGCAATCTTACCCAACAGTGTCCCTGCTAGGCATAACTGGAATGACACCAGCTCGACTTGTAAGTCCAACAATGGGTTTGAAACCTACAACAGAATTATGATCCGAAGGACATATGATGGAGCTATGAGTTTCAGTCCCAAGAGATACTGCCACCATGTTTGCTGCGACAGAAATTGCCGATCCACTGCTTGAGCCACAAGGATCTCCATCTGGGTAGTAAAGATTCTGCTTGAGTTCCACGTATCAAGTTTCGTAAAGCTGAAACATTGAGTTCACATGCATAAATAAAATAAAACATAGGTTAGCTTACTTACAACTCCTTGTCCAGATCTAGCACACCAACCATTGGGAATGCGAGACAAAGAACGAAACTTGTACCACTCGCTAAGGCTAGCTTTCCCCATTATCACAGCTCCAGCCTGCCTTAACTTCTCCACCACGCCCGCATCACGAGTAACCACCGCCCCGACCAACGCGTCCGACCCAGCCGTCGTATTCATATTATCATGAGTTCTTATCGGGTCCTTAAGCAGCACCGGAATTCCATGCAATTTACCCAAAAATCTACGGCCACCCTGCAGATCATTCTTCCTTCGTTCTTCGTCAGCCTTCTCTGCTTGATCTAATGCGTCAGCATTCACCTCTATCACACTGCGTAGTAGAGGATTTAAGGTGTTGATTTGGTTTATGTAGAAATGGACTAATTGTTTCGATGTTAGCTTGTTGTGGGTGAAGGCTTGTTGGATGTCGTCGATGGTTGCTTCTTCGATTGTAAATGATTTAACGCTGATTGCGAGTGAAAATGATATGATGAACAGTCGGATCCGCTGAGAAAGTTGATAGTTGACCTTCATTTTTCCTGTTCTTCGCCACCAGAAGAGCACAGAATTATATCATAAACCGAAGGTGACAAGATTATGCACTAATTTCACACGCGACTTTTCGTTTAGTCAAACTAGAACTTAAAAAAAAAATAAAAAATTAGATCAAATTGTTCAAGTTTTAGAAATTTTTTTAGTATAATTAAGTTTTATAAATCTAAAAAATTAATTCTAATAGTTAACTAATAAATAAAGACAATGATTTTTATAGTGAGTAGTAATGCTACAGTATATTGCTAACCATTACACAAAATTAATAATGTCTTTTTTCTATTTTATTATTAAAAATTTTTTATAAGTTAATGGTATTTAGATTTTTATACGATAAGTTTGTTCGTTTACAACTTAAATTTTAAACTAAAAAAAATTAAAATTAAAAAAAAAAGCCATTTGATTATTAAAAAAATTACAAACTACGGATATTTAAATATTTACACAATAGGTTCAGTATTATATAACTTAAATTTTAAATTCTCAGAAACTTAACATTTAAAAAATAAAAAATAATACTATTTAATTATTAAAAATATTAAAAATTATAAATTTTTTAAATTCTTTTACGATAGTTTCACTTATATACAATATAAATTTTAAATTTATAAAAAAAAATATAAAATTAAAAAAAAATTGATTTGGAGGGTAAAATATGCATCACCCCTCTTCCCATGAAGGAATACGAATCTAGATTTGCGATATGTATGTGATTTCATAAATAAAATTGATATATTTTTTCAAAACATATATAATCTAATTACAAATTTTCAAGAGTTGGAACGTGAGGCTGCTGCTCCATAGCAGGAAGTGGCTTCACACGAACCAACAACCTTCGAGGCTACTTCTCCCTCAGCCGAAGCAGCTTCACACACTCCCAAGTTTGGATGCGCAACCTTCGCAACATATTGAAGTCATTTCACATCAATTCCCAAAGCAATTCTGAGCAATCTCAGCTCAAAACTTTTTGTAGGAAAACTAAACAAAGTAATTTGATTTTCCTTTGCTCAATTTTGAATGGATTTGTTCTTGTGGGCGTTAATTTTGAGATTATTGCTTATTTATTCTCTGATAATTGTATTGTGTTTTGTGATCTATATGGCTTGAATTTTGCTATATTCTTGGGTGAATTTTGAAAGTGGAATTTTGCATTTTTTTGTTCTTGGGAAGATGAGATTTTTCTTCTCATTTGTTTGATAATTAGATTTTATTTTGCCAACAAAAATTAAATTTTGAATATTTTAAACTCCAGGATTTGTTGATTAGCACCTTCATGCTTGATGATTTTTTATGCTCTTGAACTATATTAATTTTCTTTGTTATATTTTAACTAAAAAATTTAATATATTGATTAAATTTAATACAATTCGGCCCATTTCACCAAACTCACTTTATGGGTCATGTATGGTGTTTCAAATGAAACCAAGGCACTGATAGCCTTTTGTTTGATAATTTTGTGAATTAAATTTATTTTGCACAAAATCAAAACCTTTTGGTTGACTACACCAAAGGTAATGTCTCTGTCAATTTTGGCTTTAAAAACAAAAATAATACACACATTTTGATCTTTGGATGGTGACTTAATTCTACACCTTGGACCTTGTTTCTTTTTTGGCAATTTTATGCCAACAATTTTTTTTTATATAAGCAATTCTTTTATTCTAAAATGAGGGGAAAAACCACTCAAGGAAAAACACTTAAGTGATGAAAAAACCCCTCCCTACAGCGAAGCAAAAAGAGTTCCAAAAAAACAACAAACAAACCCAAACAACACACCATATAACAGACTCAAAACTAGCAAAACTTGACACAAAACACACAGAAAAGCACGAAATTACAACCTCCTGACTGAGACCACAGCTCCTAAAATCACAACCTGAAAAAGAAGCGACAAGTAAACTACAGCAGCAACTGGCCAACAAAGAAAATGAAGGGAAAGGTCCAACACATCCTATGACAACAGCAAAGAAATCATCCCAAAACATTGGCCGATGAGCTTTCGAGAGCGACTTAATATGTTGCGAAGTCTAAAGAAGGTCAATGGCTATAAAACAAGAAGAAGATGACAGAACATTATATTAAGAAGAAATCCGAAAAAATGCCAGCATTTGTAATCTGTATGTTGAGAATGCAAAATTTTGAAAGATAATTTCATTACGGTGAGACCAAATTGTTCAAGAGATTGCATTAAAAAGACAAAGCCAAAACCATCATTGTTCATAACCTTCAACAAGACCCTTCCACTACTAAAAGCACAGTAATAAAGAAGAAGGCAACACCCCAAAAATTGCAAAAGAAAGTCCATAGCTGCCAACTCTTATTCATAAGAGCAATAAGTGATCAGATGATTCACCAAAACGACCATAAAAAACACAGTTATTCACAGCGAAGGATACAATCTAATAGAGAAAAGATAATCTCTTGTTGGAAGCTTATCAAGCATGGAAAACTATAAAATAATTCTACTTTCGCTTGAGAGAGATTGAGCCACACATCATGCATAATAATCTGATCATGACTAGCAATATTATGCAAAACTTCATTGTACATACTATTAGCCGTAAAATTTTTGTTAGAAGAAGTCCTCCAAACAACCCTATCAGCATGAACCATTGAAATTGTTATTCTACCAATAGAAAAAAGTAATAGTTACAATTGCTGAAGATCATTATGAGTGCGATCAGGGCTCCAAAACAGCTTCCAACTCCAACTATTATCTTGCCAAACACCATAACCATTAATAAAACCCCAAGGCTGAGAAGAAACTAAAAAAAAGTGAGGGAAATAAACCCTTCAAACAATTATTTCCAACCCACTTATCATGCCAGAACAAAACTGAAGTCCCATCACCAACTTCAAAAGAAATACAATTGAGTAATACACTAGTAAATTTCTCATTGACCAATAAATTATGAGAAATATCTCTCTAAATAGTGGAATAGTGCTTAGTAGAGGAAACAAAAATATTATAAAGGCCATTAACCAAATACTTATAATGAACAATTCGAGCCTATAAACTATTAGCTTCATCTTGCAACTGCAATAACCACTTTATCAAAAGGGTGCACAGCCAAGTGTAGGACACTCAAACCACCATCTTTTTTGGTCGAACCTCCTGCTCCCATTTTGCACTGCGACACTTTTTCCTCATTGAACTCCATAACCAAAAGAAATCACTAACCAAAGTATTAATTTGGCGCAAAACACCCCTAGGGATACGAATATAAAAGGATAGTAAATGGGTATGGATGTAAGAGTTGATTTGATAAGAGCCAATTGACCTACTTCAGATAAAATCCTACCTTTCCAAAGAGCCAACTTCTTTTAAATTTTTTGAATTACAGGATGCCATATGGAAAGACACCTTAGAGAAATACCAAGAGGGAAGCCAAGTCATGTTAAAGGGAAAGTTAAGTACATGCTAAAAATCTTTGTCGATGTGTATACAATAATGGAATGATCAATAGCGACACTAATCACTTGAATTTTATGATAATTAACCTGTAACCCAAAAATCACGGTGAAGCATCTCAATATACACACCAAATTAGAGATATACAAAGGATCAACATCTAGAAAAAAAAAATGTGTTGACCATGTGCATGATCAAACTTCTAATTTTTGGACTTTCATAAACAATTTAGATTCTAATGATTTCCTTTAAGTGTGTAGGAAGTTGATTGATTATCAAGAATAATTGTTTAATGATTCGAGACAATGAAATACTCTTTGAAAGAGTATAAATATGCATTTCAATCAAGTATCTCAATTTATGCAAGTCCCCAATTTTTGAGAAACAATTATATACCAAAAATATACAAATTTGGACTTATAATGGTCTACTCATAAGCACCTCATTAGACCCTCACAAGCCAATCTTGTATAGTGCCTTAGGAGCTAATTTTGACAAAAATGGTCAGTGCTCCTCATGAGTTGCCCTCACGATCGTAAGGAGTAGAGCTCTGCTTGTGAGGGCACTCCTGACATCATTTAATGAATATTTTTTAATGCAACAGTCCTTAAATTGACACTTATGAGCTAGGGTTTACTCCTCACAATCGTGAGGAGCATTTTGACAGAAATACGTCCAAGATAATTCAAAAATCAACAAGAGACATTAGAGACATAATCAATGCATCCAACAACCATAATATAAGTTGTTTATTTATATAAACAACTTTTGGAGTTCAATTGAAAATTTAAGAAACTTGTTTACTCATTATACTCTCTTAAGCATTCAATTAAGCTCTTAAAACTCTCTTTAATTTCATTTCATATTTGTATAACTCTTGTGAGTATTAGTGAGTGTTAGAATAGATATTCTTATTTTTCTATTTTTTGGGATTAAGAAAATGGGAAGTGAGATTCTTTTTTAATGGAATTGGTTTAAGTGTTTACCATAAAATACTTGGGATTTGGTTTTTGACTGAGCCTTGTAAAACTCAAGTTGTAAGGTTAAAAAAGTGAGCCTCAAACTCTTATGTAATCTTAAATCTTGTGAATAAGATTATAGGAATTGAAAATCCTAATTTAAGGATTAGTTATGTAGAGACGTAGGATTGTAAAGAATCCGAACTCTTTAAATTCTTGTGTTCATCATTCTTCCTTTTTAACTTTCTTTCAATTCTTATAAAGAATTCTTTCAATTTTTGTTTATTATTTAATTGCCTTATTCACTCCCCACCCTTTAAGGCATTTTCACTTGGTATTAAAAATTGAATTTTAGGAACTTCACTACTAGAATACAAGATTATGGGGAGTAAATAAGAAACATTTCTTCACTTATACCATTCTTTGATAGTAGCGACTATCCTTATTGAAAGTTCAAAATGGAGCTATACCTTGATTGTGCTTCCATCAAACTTTGAGATATTGTCCTAAAAGGTTGGGAACCACCTATAACTACAATTGATGGTATGGTAACTACTCTTGTAAGAAGCTAATGGAATAATGAACAAAAGCATATAAATTATAAAAATAAAAAGGCTATGATCACTTTAGTCTTTTCCATGACAAGAGAAGAAGGAGGCAAACTTCAACATTGCATGTCAGCCAAGGAAATATAGGAGACCTTAGAAAATCATTTTGAAGGCAACATGTAAGTTAAAAGTAAGAAGGTTCAACTTCACATGTATGAATATGAACTCTTCAAAATGAAGCCTCAAGAGTCAATCACATAGATGAAAAATTGACTCAATGCTGTTCTCACAACCCTCAAGAAACTTGGTAAACATTTCACCAAGAAAAAGGTAAACAATAAGATTCTAAGAATCCTACCTAAGAAGGATTAGGAATCTCGACTTACTTTAATTGAGGAAGCTCAAGATCTTTGAAGACTCTCAACTGATGTGCTTATTGGAAAGCTTCTAACACATGAGATTACAATTAAGCAAATAGGAGATGAACAAGAAGAAAAGGAGAAAAAGAAGAGCATAACACTAAAAGCTTCACAAGATGATAGTGAAGGTGGAAACCTTGAAAACTCTAGTGATGAAGATGGTAATGTTTCCATGCTTACTAGAAGTTTCAAAAAATTATTGAGAAACAAAAATTTCTCAAGAACTAAAGACTCTAATAAGAAGCATGAAGGGGAAATTAAGAAGAAAACCAAAGAAGTTACTTACTATTAATGTAAGAAATCGGGACGTATTAGAAGTGAGTGCCCTAAACTCAAGTTCAATAATAAATGAGCAAAAGATTAAAGAAAAAAGCCCTTCAAATCTACTTAGGATGATGACTCCAATGAATGTGAAAAGGATGAGGAACAACAAAAAGTTTCCAATCTTTCCTTCATTGCTCTTAAAGATGAAAATGAGGTACCATATACTTCTAACTCTTATTGTGATGAATATTATACTTATGATGAATATGATGATGATGATGATGAGAAATTTATTGTGAGAAAACTCTTGCTTAAATGCAAAAGCCTACTTTCTAGGAAGAAATATTATAAGCATGAGTTAACTAGCTTAACTAAGGAATTTGAAAATTTAAAGATTGAGTTTTTTAAGCTTGTTAAGTCAAATGGGAAACTTACTTGTGATTTAAAATTTTCAAATTCCTTAGAAGAGCACTTTAAGAAATTAAATGATAAAAATTATAAACTTTCTAATGAGGTGGTTGAGCTAAAAAATTTCATATCGAAATTTCAACGAGGAAAAGAGAGTTTAGATAATTTATTTGACTCTAAAAAATTTCATGGAAATACTCATGGAATTGGAAATGCTAATGGGATGGCCTCATCTTCATCATCATCACATATTAAATTTATTAAAGCATTATGTAATTCCATTCATTTTACCTCTAAACCGACTAAGACTCAAGCTTTCAAAGCTAATAAGTCTTATGTGTCAAATATTAAAGGAAAGTCTCATAAGACTCAGTCCTATATAACATGAAGAGGTAAGTCTCATGCTAAAAAAGCACAACTTAAACATGTTTACATGTATACTAGACACAACAATCATAAGCATGTTGTACAAACCTATCAAAATACATATTGTCAATGCATGTCTCACACTATGACTCAAAATAATACGAGACACACACCACCACAACATTAAAAGCATATTTTATTTACTAAAAAATCATATGCTCCAAGAAAAAATAAGTTTGCAAATGTTGTGTGTTCGTATTTCGTGATTAAAGGACACACAAAAAATGTGTGCTTCTATAGAATAGTATATATGAATTTGCTTCCTTTAAATTATCTTGAAACTAACCAACCTAGACTAAAAAAGGTTTAGATTCAAAAGAACACTTAAATTGTCTTATGTGGGTGTGCTTGAAATCCATAAGAACAAAAAGCAAGTGGTATCTTAATAGTGGATGTTTAAAGCACATGAAGGGAGGCAAGAAATAATTCAACAAGCTTGATGCTAAGGATGGAGGACGTGTCACATTTGAGACAATGCCAACGGGAAAATTGTAGGCGTAGAAGAAATCGATAATCCTCGATCCTTATCTATACATCATGTATTTCTTATTGATAGTCTTAGACGTAATTTGCTAAGTATAAGTCAACTATGTGATATGGGAAATAAGGTGACTTTCTACCCTAGAAATTTCTTTGTTAGTAGTTTTAATGAAAATAAAGTAATTTTTAGTGGTGAAAGAGTAGACAATGTTTATGTTATTGATTTGAACAAGATTGATAACAAAGACATCAAATGTTAAATGTCTATTTCCCATGACACATGACATGGCATAAAAGGTTAGGACATATGTCATACCTCAAATTTGATTGTCCCCAAAAAGGTCCAATGATAAAATGAATCTTCAAAATGACTAAAGTTTGCTCGTTCGTAACACCTCTGAAGTGTGCAACCTCAAAAACCCTAACCGATTCCACCGACGTACAAAATCAATCATTGAGCCATTAAGTTGTGCTCTAGCCTTATGAAATATCAATTATCAGAAAAATAAAAAGCTTATTTCAAGCAATCTCCTCTCAAAACACGCAACTTATTAAATCAATGTTCATTTCATCGGATCGGGGCCCAACTTCATGAAAAAATGGAAATTAATTTTGATAAAATGGACTTAAAAAAACACATTCGAAAGGCTTCAAAACCTCTAGAAATGGTCCTGGAATAGTCCAAAACAACTCAGGGAATAACACACATTGCTTAGAAAGTGCATGTGTAGCCACGAATACCCCTAGGTGTTACACACTAAAATCAAGGCTGAATTAGATAAAACAGACTTCAAAAACACATCCAAAAGGCCCAGAAGAAACCAACCTTGAAATAGCCTAGAAGAGCCTTAAATTGCACGCGCATCATGTGAAAGTGCACTTGACCATGCATAAGTGTGCAGTCACGCGCACTTCATATGGCCACGTGCTTTATCCTAGGGACACATGCGTGACCATGCACACACCCCCCCAAACCTCACATTTTTCACTATAAATAGGGGCGTCCACACCTTATTTTGAGATGGATTAAGAGAAAAACACACATACTCAAAAAAATGTAGATAGTTTAAGCTCTCCTACTGCATTTTTCTTAGGTTATTAGATCTCTTTTCCACCAAACCTAGCCTCATCTTTATTAAAGCATGCTTCAAAGGTATACAAACTAGCATCATTCTACACGTCATTTTGAACCTCTTAATGATGAAAGCTTGATAATCCCTCGAAGTTAAAAGCTTTGAAACTCACATAAGCTTAATCAAATCTAAAGACCATATAATCTTTTTAGCACATTTATTTTGTCATATTGCATTTTACTTTATCATCGCCAACATTTGTGAAATTTTTTGTGCTTGCGTGATGAGACTGGCAATTTGCATGTTATACGAATAATTTATGCTTTATGTTGCTCATCTCATATCATCATTATGCATCCTCTAGTTTTGAAACATGAAATCACACTGTGCAAGAAAAGTTCATATTCCATACTAGAGTCATTATGTTCCCAGTCTAAATGATGTCATCATGCATCCCTTATATTGTCATCATGCATCATCTAAGCTAAATTTACTTTTTTACAATCTTTTATTTTATTATATATATATATATATATATATATATATATATATATATATATATATATATATATTATCATTATTATTATTATTAGGAAAGTGATGTAATAATGATATTTAAACTTTATTGCCTCCTATTATTTGATGTATTATGTGAATTCTATATAAATTATCATCATAGAAAACTAGGGTGTTACGGTAGCTATACATTGAATATCATATAATGAGAAATAGTCAAAAAGTGGATGCAATCCCCTAAACTCGAAAATCTCTACTAGGGGCAATACTCGTTGAATGACTTGATGCTGCCCCTTTCTTTTCCTAATTTTTAGAAAATTGGGTGGCGACTCCATAAAATCAAAAAACGTCTCATTCCTCCTAAGACTAATCATTTTTCCCTATTTCAGTAAAGTTGCTATGTCCCTTGAAAATAAAAAATCCTATATTCTCCCCTTCACTCATCCTGAAGTTAAAGAGGAAAAGGAAAGACACATCAGTTGCTTACAGTGGCAACTCCACTGAGGAATTCTAAGTAAGAGAGATTAACTTAAAAATTACTATTTCTTATTATGCAATAATCAATCGTATAAAGCCATTCACCACTGCATTTGCACTACACATCACACGTGCACCAATGGTCCTTAACCCTCGATAATATTGAATGACATTGCCACCATGATTCTACTCAAGTCATAGGGTGAAAAAGATAGGTATTATCACATTTATTCCTTACTCATGCATTCATCAGACTCATCTGACCAGAGTTTATAACCCAAGTCCTAAAGGAGGGTGATCGAGTTATTAAAAGAATACTAGACTTACTAATTGAATTTCGTAACTCTAGTCATATGGGTGCATTCTAGCTAAAGGAAACTTTGGCCTTTAACCTTGACTCAGCCTATATAACTAAACTTGTAGTAACTTCGACTAGGATCCCACCAAGCTTTGCATGATATCACGTCCTAATGCTATCCGTTTGACTTGACATTTACAAATGACATGACTCTCCTAGTGTCTATCATTGAATGATGTCATAATGTCAATTTTCATAGAATTTTTATGCTCAAATCCATGTGATTCTCATATACTTCATACAAGCCTAAAGCATTAGAAATGATAAGAATCATGTACCTTAACTTAAATAGTCTATTCAAACTAACAAATAATGACATTCCTCGATGACGGAACCTATGAGATGTCGTCCATTTATTCTTATCAAATTAAATGAACTGCTTAGAAATTAAACTAGATTGTGGACCTTTATGTCAACAAAATCAAACTGTAAACTATCAAATGATACTTTCATGACTCCCAATAAATATGTCAAATATTGATATAGGGGCAAGAACTCAAATTCCTTTTGATTGACCTTAGCCTTATGCATAAGGGTGCATACATGCTTTAGACATCAATTGAAGCTTGAAAATTAACCCCCACATTAACATTATATAATTACCTCAAGTACATTTTGGTATCATTCCTCAACTTACCTTTTGGTTCTAATGAACATAAATCGAAGCAGCCTATTTTCGAGAGCGAAACCATAGTCCCCCAATGACTATAGATTCAAAACCCACTTAGGGAAAAGACTGAACAATCTCATGGAGAAATAAGGTTGAAAGCAAGAGCTTGCTTATGATTGGTTTGTTCATTGTGCAGGAAAAACTAATCGCCTTTTCTAGATTAATCATGCATACACAATATACATGTAGAAAGCATACATTAGCCACTATTTCTTACAACAAAGATCATCTTTCATTATAGAATTTTGCATCCACCCCATGCATACATGCTCACTCTTTTCTTTTGCAGGCATAAGTCATGCATCATTCATTTAACTAACTTTAATAAATATACAAGAATACAACATTCAACATGAGTAATAACAAAGCTTAATCTTCTCGATGATGAAATGGAAAATTGAAAGCTAGGATCCAAAGCTTGCTTAAGGATGGCGTCATGGTCAAAAACTTCTAAGCCTAACCTAGCGTCACTAGACATTTTCTTTATAATCTTGATAATGCTGACTGGAAAAGCTTGCAATCATATAGAATGCTATGCATCAAGATATTGCAACATGTGTACCTCGATTGTAAACTCCTAAATGCTACTGTATCATTCTAGGACCCTCAAAAGCTTATATTTTGATTCAACACTATAGAACTATGCCTATTTTATAATGAATTCAGTGTCATAGCAGGGTGAATCCCACCAAGACTAAAGAAGCAGTTTTTACTAACCAAAATGTCAAATTCTTAGGACTTAGAGATGCTTTTCTTAATCTAAGCTCACAAAAGCTTGATGAATTAGTCATCAAGCACAAACAACTGATTCCCATATAAATCCTACCTGCCTGTACCACTAAGAAGTCTACTACCTTAATCTGGGCACGACTCCTTATGTGTTACCTCTTTATACAATATTTCACCTTCTCAAATAATAGGCTAGGAGACTACAAGATACTCCAGGTCATTAAAGGAATAGAATATGGGATGACTCCCTTCCTATTGATTTTAATAGAAACCATTCAAGGTTTAGATGACCATTCAGGGTTTAATAAAAACCTAAGTTTGCTCGACAAGAATGCAGGGAACTGGATAAGATACTAACCCAGTAATCACCTAGAGAGACACTACAAGGATGTTCACGGGCATTTAATTCACATCACAGCCCAAGAATGGATCGAATGCGTGAAGGACACTTTAGAATACCGAGTGAGATGGATGTGTCCATGGTGGAAGTTGGAACATGTGACTCTTTACACGTATGCTAATAGTGAGAATAATATTACTAAAGAGATATATAAATAGTTGGTGATCCAAAGATAGAACCATCTATCAAGCAACCGATCCAAGGAAAGTTCACTTCTTAATCTCTATACTTTTTGTCTGTTTAAAACTAATGATGTAATGGACTCTAAAGTTAATGCAATGAAATTAGCTTTTGCTTACTTATTTAATGTCTTTCCTAATGGCAATGTGCATTGCATTGATCAAAACATTAGCATTTTTTATATTCATTCCATATGCACTGAATCATCTAACATTGGCACATAATCTAAATCACGCATTTTACATATTTTAAAAGATGTTACCCCTAAATAGAAAAAAGAAATTGAAAAAATATTAATAAAATATTCAAAATTATTTGCATGGACATAGTGATATGCCTGGTATTAATAGAGATATTGCACAACACTTCATTCTTACTAAAAGCAAGTGCAAACTAGTAAAGTAGAAACTGAGAAGACTCAAGTCAGAATGGGCCCAACTAGTAAAATAAGACATCAAGAAGCATATCAAAGAAAAATTCTTAGAGGTAGTAGACTATCCAGAATGGTTATAAAATATGGTGCCAGTATCAAAGAAAGATGAAAGGGTTAGAATCTGCATCGACTATAGAGATTTAAACATGTCCTGCTCAAAAAATGATGTCCCACTACCTCATAAAGATATACTAGTTGATAGCATTGCCGCATGTGCAATGTACTTGTAAGCACCTAATTTCATGATGCAATTATGCATGAATGCGATGAAAGCCTCTGTGATGAAAAATTAATTAAAAAATTGACCTTTAGTGTTAAGTTTTGAGATTTCAAGGACTAAATTATAATTTTTTTGGGTTTAATTATAAAAAGGTGAATTTTATAAGGGCATATTTGAAATTGTGTGTAATGCCAATCGGCATTACATAATGCCAATCAGTATTATATATTTCCAATTGGCATTATACAATGTCGATTGGCATTACACAATGCCAATAAGCATTACACAATGTCGGTCAACATTCTAGAATGCTGAGGCACTAAAATTTCAAAAGAAAAATATTTTTCTCAATTTTTTTAATTATGATTAGTCCAAATTTAATTTATTTTTATAAATATATTAATTTTGGTATTTATCTATAGGATTTGCATCTAGTATGCATCTCTAACGTGTATAATTTTTTGAAATTAAAATCCTTATCCTGATCAGAGTTGCCTCCTGTGATCACAGAACTTGGTTAGCTTAGGAACGAGATATAAAAAGAAAGATTAGTAGAAAAGAAAAACCTTAATCACTACTGTGTAAAAGAGAGAAAAAAAAACTAATTAGCTACTGTGAAAAAGGAAAAAAATAGGGTTGATTGAAAAAATAGAGAGGGAAAGAAAAGACCTAACATTCTGCTGTAGATTTCAGAAAAAAAACCTTTTCAAAGCAAAAATATGTTCTTTTTAAGGTCCAGAAATCAAGAAAACATAGAGTCAATTTTCTCAAGATAGTGAAATCCCATTCTGAGAGGCATTCAAACAGCATATGCATAACATCTTTCTTATACTCCTTTCTTTTTATTAATTCTTTCTTTTATATTATTTTATTATTTATGTGTTTTTTGTTTAATTTACATTATTTTATTTTCTTTGTTCATTCATTCTAATCTTTTTTTTTATTCTCTATATTTTATATTTCTATGATGATGAACACATGATTAAACCAAGGAAAATCCATGGAGAAATCCATGAATGAAAACCAAGAATCAAGATCCCAATTTAATTCTTATGTATTTTTTATTTTGTTTTATCTAATTTATTTTTTAATGTTTTGAAATTGTTTAATTTATTTTCTTAAGGGTTGTAATTTTAATTTTAATTTTTTATTATTTTTGGGTAGATTTTGTAATAGCCCCAATAGTGGGAATAATGAAAAGTCTAGCTTTCTCTTGTTCTTAAAAAAATTAATTAGTAAGTTAGCTACAATTTGGTAAACCCTAATTAAAATTAATGGAGGTAGTAGATTAATTTAGGTTGCATGTTAATTAAAAATAGGATCTTTTAGAAGAAATAATTGCATGTTTGATCTTTTTTATTTGATTGTTTTGATTTTGTATGTTTTTGGGCTTTTTTGTTGATTTTTGTGTGTTTTGGGCCCCAAGCCCACATTAGGTTCTAACTCATTTAATAAATAGGCTTTTAATTGGATTTTTAGGTTTAATTAATTTTAAAATCAATTTAGGCCCAATTAGATTAATTTAGACTTAGGCCTATTTTTAGTTTAATTAAAATTAATTTAGACTTAGCTCAACCCATTAAAATATTTTATTTTTAAAATAAATAGATTTAGGATCATATCACTTAATTTAAAATTAAGTAGAATTAAGCCCACTAATTTATTTCCATTTTATTTCTTAAAATTAATAGATTTAAGCCACTTTTTAGAATTAAAAAAAGTAGACTTAGGCTCATTAATTATCTTAAAATGTAGGACCATCTTTAGTCCATTTCATTGTAAATAAAAATATAGAATTAGCTAAACTTTAAAATAAAATTAACATAATTTAGACCTAGGGACGATGCGCTTCGTATGCATTTTTTACATGCAGCTTTATGACTAGTTTGCTTTAGGGCTAGATGGATGTTTAATTAGGGTTTAATAAAATTGTGTTTAATAAAATTGTGTTTAATTAGAGAATAAGATAGTAATTCATAAAGTAATTCTAAATGAACACAAGACTAAAAGAAGTTAGTATTCCATTCCCAAAATCTCTTGGTTGTGGTGCTAGCTTTCTTTTAGAGAATCAAGTAGCACCAAAATGATTTGTCCCAGTTATTACCCTGGGTGGCGACTCCTCATCTCCATGCCATGTCTTTGTGATAATGGTTAGTGTGTTCTTTAGAGCCCTGAGCTCAAACAGTGTCACAATTGCTGAACTCTTTGGTGCGTACTAAACCCCACCGTCTATAGTGGTGACTCCACTAGGGATAAGAGATACTGATTCTACTTGTATTCTTTAGAATTATTTTATTCATTATTATTTTATTCTTGCATTCATTCTTCATGTCCTTAATAACCGATGGTGTTGGTTTGTGATTCTATAATTCCACTAACTTCATGGAGTTATAAATTGGCAAACCATCACTCTTAGCCTTAACTTGGTTCTAGAATCTGACCAAAGTTTGTACTCTTGAGTTTGAAAAGGATGTTGGACCCATCTGACCTTGGCATGTAACTCAAGTCTTAAAAGAGGGCATCTTCCTAAGGGAACCTTGACTTTTTACTGGACTATAACCACATATAATGGCTTAGTTACTTACCTTAGAATTACCCAAATTGCTTGTGTATGTTGCCATGAGGTATTTCTATCTATACAAGCCTAAGCTCATACTCTAAAGAGCCCATCTGGGCTAATAAAGATTGGGCTAGACCTTTATACCTAGAAATATTATTTTCATGCTTTTATTTCTTTAAGAGAGATTTGGTATGCGTGTTGGTTCTTGATATCCTCTATTGATATTGAGGCCAAAACCAAAAGTCATAGGAAAAGAAACTCACCATTAAACACGTGTGTGGGAGGAATAAGGTTGGAAGGATGAATGTTGTACACTTGGTTAATACTTGTTATTTGCTACTTGTTACATAGCACATGCATCATGCATACATGCATTTCATCCATCACACTAACACTTTATTTTGCAGCCATTATAGATTTATCTGAGTCTTCTCATATTTAAGAGTAGAAAGGTGGCAAACTAAGAAGAACAAATTTAAGTCCTGAAGCCATAGCAAAATAGATCCTTCACAACAAGAGGGAATTAGACCTTATAAGACATCGAGGGAGCTTTGATGGATGACATTAGGGCTATGATGCAAGATGAATTGAAATAGGCTTTATCTGGATTAATGCAACCTGCTGCTGCTGTTATACTACCACCTATAATTGATCAACCACCTACTACTATAGCTATCCCATTTACTGCAAATGCTCCACATGTTGCCAATAATGATGGGGGGTAACCTGTTGCTAGAAACCCACCTGCTATTGATGTACATGGTAGAGAACTACATGGTAGAGAAGGCAAAAAGAGAATCACTTGAACTAGTACAAAACCATGAGTCTAAGTAGATGTAAGCACTGACCCATAAAATGTCCAAGATGGAAGAACTGATTAGAGGACAAGGCATGGGATATTCATTTGACTTTGATGATATGCTACTAATAGAGGGTAATAAGCTACCTAAGAAGTTCAAAATGCCTCAGCTATAGAATTTTGATGGAATTAGAGATCTTAGTATTCATCTCAATTAGTACACAACAACTATGAGCACTATTAAGGCCCCATTAGCAGTGATCACTACATTATTTGTATTGTCTTTAGAGGGAATGGCTGTAAACTGGTATCATGCATTGAAAAAGTCTATTAGGGCTGACTGGAAAGAATTGTGTACTGCTTTTTTGAAATAGTATGATTATAACATTAGATTGGAAGTGTCCATAAGGGATTTAGAACTAACAAAAAAAATCAAACAAATCCTTTTATGATTTCTTAACTAAATTTATGAATAAGGTAGGATTAACGAAAAACAAGTTGGCTAAGAAAGATCAAGTTAGGATGATAGTCCATAACGTTAGAGATTGCAAATGATGAATGCTAAAGCATTTATAGACCTATACGATGATGGTTTTCAAGCCAAAGAGATTGAGAGTGAGAAGAAGAAAAGTTTTAGAAGTATAGGAACCCGAAATTACCCAATTAGGGGCATACAATAGGGAAGTACTAGCTGAGTTGTGGAGGTGCATGCAGTTTAGTAGCCTAGGAGATTCTCCAATTTTAACCAACCACTTTCCAAAGTCCTAGACCATTTGATCCAAAAAGGCCTACTTAGACCCTTAAGCTTTTTCAAACCATTAAACCTAAATGTTTCGGGCTACGATCCAAATAGCTATTGTAAATTTCACCAAGTACCTGGCCACTCCACAGACACTTGTATCCACTCAAAACATGAAATCCAAAACCTTGCAGACTCTGAAAAAATCATAGACCCCAAAAAGTCTAATTCCAACCCAAACCGTTTCCTAGACTACCAAAATGTTCTACCACCAGCCACCATGATGATAAACTCAGGAGTTAGCGAAGAGCAAGTGTTGGACTCATTTGAAAACTTAAACCTTACAGACAGTGAGAAATCTCCTTATGCCTCTAGAGGAGTAAAGGATTTATTGGGGCAACCCTTAAGCAAATTTGACTTTAAGGTGTTCTATTCAAAGCCAACCTCTACTGATATTCCCTTTGAATTAATTATGCCCTTAGGATGGGGTGATGAGTTTGATAATGAGCCATTGGAGGAAGAGGGAGAATATGAAACTCCTAAGAAACTATTGAGAGGGGTTGAAGATTTATTAGGGCAACCTTTAGGCAAGTTTAATTATATAGTTTTTTACTCTAAGCCTGCTTCAGGTGATATACTAGTAGAGGAAACTGTGCCCTTAGGATGGAGTGAAGAGTTCGAAGAGAATGACATAAAAGGAAAGAACAATGGATATTTTACTTATGAACAGTCTTAAAAGGGAATTGAAGAGCTATTGAGCCAACATTTGGGCAAACTTAACATGGAGGAGCTGAAAGGGAAAGAAACATGCATAATGGAAGTATGGAAAAATGGAAAGCGGGATCAAATTACTGAGGTTATTGATATTTGGTATGACTTTGATGAAGAGAGCCTTGGTGGTCTTGATGTATAGAGTGATAATCCTAATGTGAACCATGTCATCAAATGTGGAAAGAATTATAAGGCAGCAGAAAAGAAAATTGAAAGAGTTGTAGAAAGAGAAGAGACAGACAATGTAGAAGTGGAGGAAGGGCAAAAAGAAGACCTAATCTTAGAATAACTAAAGAAAGCTAATGCGAATGTGAGCATTTGGGAATTATTGATGCATTCAGGTAGCCACCGAAGAGCTCTTATCAAGGCTCTATTAAATATGAGTATCAAAATAGTAGCTACACCTAAGGCTATAGTAGCAAAGGTCATGGAAAAGAAGCATGGCTTTATAACGTTCTTAGATGATGATTTGTCTTTAGAAGGCAGAAATCATAACAAGGCATTATTTATCCCAGCTGAAGCAAGGAAAAAGAGAACCAATTTTGTAATGATAGATGATGGTTTTGCTATTAACGTATGTCCATTAAAAATCCTACCTAATTTGGGTTTGAAAGCTGATAATTTGAAAGGTTCAAATCTTATAATCAGAGCCTATGATGATAGCACATAGAATGTGGAGGGCACATTCCAAGTTCTGGTTAAAATACGACCTATAGAGTCAACTGTTGAGTTTACTTTATTAGACATCCTTGTCATATATGCCTTGCTTTTAGGTGGGCCATGGTTCCATGCTTTAGGAGGGGTACCCTCAACTATGCACCAAAAGATAAAATTCCCTTATTAAGGAGAGGTTGTGACTATAGAAGCTAGAACCAATGCAGTTGTAGCAGCCATACAGGATAAATAGAGACAAGTATGTGTTCCTTCTAGTTTCCAAGTTGCTAGAATATTCGATTGGAACTGAGATGGATCCGAGAGTTGTGAGGATAATGGAGAGTATGAATTATCAACCTAGACATATGCTAGGAAATAATGAGTAAGGAAGCCCTAAACCCATGGAATTCATAAGTCAAGGCAACACTAAGGGATTAAGGTGCATTGAGATAGAACTTGGTAGCAAAAGAGGAGGGAAAAAGGGAAAGGCCAAGATAAATAAGCCCTTGGGGAGAATCAAGCGGATGAGTGAGAATTTTATCAATCTAGGGGAAGGCAAGTACTATATGGGTGCTAAGGAATCCGTCAATGTTGCTAGAAAAGACATTCCTAGGTTTGAGATCTTTAAGGAGAACCTAGCTGAGGATAACAAAGAGGAAATGATGAAGCAGGTAGTTAAGAGAATGGGTGATACTACTATTGAAGGGCTACTATGTCTGCCACCTGAAGAGGAGCCACTCCAGGATTTAGCTATTATCATTAGTAATAGTTTTAGTGATGTTTTTTTTATAAAGAAATTGATGTAATAATGTTCAGCCTTTATGAGGATGAAGACTTTATTTTTTCTATAGTCAATGATATGAATTATGGGTTGGCTTACTTATGTAATGTCCATCCTGATAGTTCTATGCATTTTAATATTAATCGTATGTGCATGTTAGACATTATTTCCATTTAATTAGATTCATTAAACGTATGCATAAATGATAATCCTAAGAACATTTCTATATCACATGATGTAACTCTTAAATAGAGGGAAACTTTTGAGAGAATATTAAAAAAAAGAAAGGTAGAATTTGCTTGGGCTTATGAAGATATACCATGTTTAGACAAGGAAATTGCAGAACATCACATCCCAACTTATCCAAAAATTAAACCTATTAAACAGAAACTATGTAGGCTAAGACCAGAGTGGACTAAAAAGATAAAAGAGGAAATTGCTAAACAAATCCAGGCTAATTTTCTAGAAGTGGTAGATTATCCTCAATGGTTGGCAAACATAGTACCAATACGTAAGAAAGATGGTAAAGTACGTATGTGTGTGGATTTCAGGGATCTAAACAAAGCATGCCCAAAAGATGATTTTCCTTTACCTCACATTGATGTGATAGTGGATAGTATGGCATCAAGCACAATGTATTCTTTTATATATAATCAGATAATGATAATAGTCATGGACAAGATCAAAACAACTTTCATTTCAGAATAGGGTATGTATTGTTATAAGGTTATGCCTTTTGGATTAAAGAATACATGTGCAATATATCAAAGGGTAGCTACTGCTCTTTTCCATGACAAGATGCATAAAGAAGTAGAAGTATATGTAGATGACATGATGGTCAAGTCAAAGACAAGAGAGGACACTTTAAAGCTTTAGATAAGTTCTTGGCTTGAATTAAGAGTTGCAATCTGAGGCTCAACCCAAAAAAAATGCATTTTTAGGGTTACTTCAGGAAAACTGCTAGGGCATATAGTTAGTAGCAAAGGAATTAAAGTAGATCCAAATAAACTAAAAGCTAACAAGAAATGTCGGTGCCAAAGATAGAGAAAGAAGTAAGAGGATTCATTGGCAGGTTTAATACAAAGCTTACTAAAATTTATGACCTTATCTTCAAGCTTTTAAGGAAAGATCAACCTATGAAGTGGAATGATGATTGATAGAAGGCTTTTGATAGGATTAAGGAATATCTTTCCAATCCATATGTATTAAAGCCGCTAAGGCAAGGTAAGCCATTGATCCTATACTTGGCTCTAGAGGAAAATGCAATAGGGGCAATGCTAGCATAAAAAGGACTGGATAGAGTAGAACATATGTTGTGTTACCTTAGTAAGAAGTTTATGCCATATAAGGGAAAGTATGATTTGGTAGAGAAGACATGTTTGATAATGATTTGGGCAATAAGAAAATTGAGGCATTATTTTCAATCCTATAAAGTTCAGGCTATTTCAAAGATAGATCTTTTAAGATATCTATTTCAAGCATCTACTTTAATTGGAAAAATGTCTCAATAGCTCGTACTCTTGATTGAATTTGATATAGAGTACATTACCATAAAGGTTATCAAAGGAAGGGCAATAGCATAATTCCTAGCTCAGAATGCAGCAGAAGGTGATGAATAGTGGAATTTAGAGTTTCTAGATAAGAACTTAGCAATCATAGAGCATTAGGAGTGGAAGCTTTATTTTGATAGGGCTATAAATAACAAAGGATCCAGAATAGAAGTTATTCTTGTTATACCAGAAGGAGAAACCATACCAATGTCCAAGAAGTTAGATTTTAAGGTAACAAATAATATGGTTGAGTATGAGGCATGCATTCTTGGAGTGGAGGTAGTAATAGCAGCTGGAGCAAAAGAGTTATTAGTATATAGGAATTTAATATTGGTCGTCAGTCATGCTAGTGAAGAATGGGAGTTGAAAGAGGAAAAGTTGAAGCCTCAAATTTGCAATTTGAAAGCTTTAATAAGGAACTTCACTAAATGTCTCTTCATCCATTTGTCAAGAGACGATAATCAAATAGCATATGCATTGGCAACAATCTCTTCAATGTGGGATAATATGACTGGATTGACTAAAAAGCCTTTCGTAATCGTAAAATCAAGAGCTCCATGTTATGGGGGAGAGCAAACTATGGGTATTCAAATAAGACTTGAAGAGAAGCCACGGTTTTATGACATTCAGAGGTTTATTAAGGAAGGAAAGTATCTAGATGAAGTGACTTTAAAAGAGAAATATGCGCTCCATGTTCTCACACGTAATTATATGAGTCATAATGGAGTATTATATAAAAGAATGTTGAATGGAATGTAGGTTAGATGTCTCAAAAAAGATGAAGCTGAAGAAGTAATGAAAGAGATTCATGTAGGAGCTTATGGTTCTCACATGAATGGAATGATCTTAGCTAAGAAGATAATCAGATAAGGATATTATTGGATGAGTTTGGAAAAAGATTGTATCATGATAGTAATGTCAGTGATATGAACTAGGTCAATCATGTATGACCATGTTTTGATTTTATCATTTTATTTAATAAAGAGGCATTTTTCATTATCATTTTATGTTATGATAATTACTTGAATAGTCAATTCTTACAAAAGTCATAAAGTATGTGACTTGATAGTAAAAGACTTATGTTAAATATGAGTTCTATTCAAATTATCCCTAGTCATAATAATGTATTATGGCTAGTATTATGTTGATTGATGATTATGTTTTGCTAATCATGAATATGAGATATTAAGTCAACTCATAGGTATTTAGTTCAGAAAAAAAGTGCTAGATTGACCCATCATGAGAATACTACATAGATAATTTTCATAAGTGATTCTCATCACAATAATATTGACTTAGTCCTTTAACCTTGAAATCACCATAGATTTCTACATAACTATTTTGTATTTTGACACAATCTTACATTATTATTAATCGGTTGATAAAATAGGTTGTTGTTAGGTATAAAATGAGTTATGTAAGGAATGTGAGTGATTGAGAAGGAATTTTTCCCTCATTTAATATGAGTAAGATATCTATGGGCCCCTTGATAAGATAGACTGAGGAAAATTCATGGCCATGCTAAAGTAAATTGATAAAGGGTTATCATTCTCAGTCTACTTGGAATTAAGAAATTATATGATTGAATTCTATAAGGATGACATAATCTATGCCTTATATTCAATCAAGATATCATGTGACAAAGGAACTAGAATATTCACTGCATATTAGGTTATGTCGGATTATTGACTTCACATGACTTGGGTAGTCATAATGTCTTGCTAGAGGCCACTTATGACTTATAGGCCTAAATAAAGATTTAAGGCCCACTGCCAACATCATGTAAACCTATAGGGTCACACACTTAGGACAAGCCTAAAATGAATATGGGTTTAACAAGCCCAAATAAGCTATGTGGAAATAAATAAATAAAATATTTATTTATTTAAGGTAAAGGTTATCTTAAATAAATAGAATATTATTTCTGATTTAATTTTAAATAAAATCAGAATAAGAATAAGTGAGAAATTACCAAAAGGTTGTTTGGAAAGTGAAACCCTAATTTAAATGTCTATAAATATGTTATATTCTCTAGGGTTTTATACACTTTCATTATTCTACCACTAAATTCATTTTCTCTCTTTTTAGAAAACAAAACACATAGTTCTTTTTAATTCTTGATTTGTGAGAAATCAAGCGAAGGTGTTAGCATACAAGTATTCATTTTCAAAATCAAGGGTTGTTCATGTGGACACTTATGGAGGATAGATTCTTTTAGAGACATCTTAAATATGCTAAATTAAAAGCTCAAGCTAGGGTGTCACAAGAGTGAACATCCTCTCTTCCTTCTAGATTTATTGCCTCTTTTGCGTTTGTGGTAAGAAAAAAAAACCTTAGATTTAATCAATTAATCGAATTACTTAGATTGGGGTTCGGGTTTGTGATTCAAAATTTTTTTTCGCTGAGCATGGAATCATGAAACCTAACAAGTAAGATAATGTCATCAGTGCCAAATCTATAGGAATCTTAACCATCTTCCTCCTATGGTGCTAAATAGTTTATCATCTCATTGGGCTTTTGCAGCATAGGGGATTGATATTATAGGAGAAATAAGGCTGACAACATCCAATGGGCATAAGTATATAGTTGTGGCAATAGATTACTTTTCTAGATGGATAGAGGCTGAGTCCTTTAACACTCTGAAAGTGAAACAAATGGCACGATTTATTAAGAAGAGTCTTATTTGCAGATATGAGGTCTTGCACCATGCTGTGATAGATAATGGTGTCCAATTTCAGGTAGAAATGACAAAGTTGTTACAAAAAGTATGGGATTGAACATCATAAGTCTTCACTTTATCACCCTTAGGCTAATGGAGCAATAGAAGAGACTAATAAAAATGTTAACAATGTTTTCTATAAGATGGTAAAAACTTACAAGGATTGGTATGAGTTTCTTCCTTTTGCTTTGTAGGGGTATAGGACTACAACTAGAACTGCCATGTACCAAACACCATTCTCTTTAGTGTAGAGTTGTGAAATAGTTTTGCCTATAAAAACTTAGATTAAATCTTTGAGAGTGGTTATAAAAGCTAAAATACCTAAGAATGAATGGGCGTGAAAGAGATATGATCATCTGGTATCTCTGGATGAAAAGAGGATGAATGCTTTGTTTCATACTCAGATATATAAAAAAGGATAGCAAGATCATTAAAAAAGAAGGTTAAGCTTAGAAAGATAAAGGCTGGAGACATGATGTTAAAATAGCCTAGAGCAGTAGTATTTGATCCTAGAGGAAAGTTCTAACTAAATTGGGAAGGACCGTATCTAGTCAAGTCAATTCTACCAAAAGGAGTTGTAAAAATATCAAATCCTGAAGGGCATGAGCTCATTGAGCCAATTAACTTGGATTGTCTCAAGAAATACTATCTTTAAAAAAGAGAAAATAATAATAGTATAAAAAAAGTATGTTGGCTAGAAAACTTGAAAAGGCTAGTCAAGCAAAAATTAGGACATTCCCTTTGTTAAGAAAACCTATAAAGGGTTACCAGGCAAAAATTAGAGAATAAAAGAAAAAGGTGATCCCACTGATTAGAAAGCCCACAAAGGGTTGGCCAAGCAGAAATTAGGGAAATAAAAGTAAGAGAAAAATATTCAATTATAAAATCTGAAAGGACTAGCTGATAACAGGAGTTATATCATATGATGTAATAAATGTACTCATTTTGGCCCTAATTAATGAAGCAAATTAAAATGAAATTTTTGTTTGAATATTGCATATCCTATCTTTATTATGAGGTGCAAGTACTTAGAGAAAAAAATAAAACATGAAAATCCTAAAAAACCATATCTATGAGATCACTACTCTAAATATGTCTTGGTTTTTTCTTTTGTGATTCATCTTACAACACTTGAGTCCTATTATACTTAGCAAATCCTAGTGGCTCTGTAGTTTGGATGATAACCTAAGCTTTGTAGTTATCATCAGTAGTCACATTGGCATTGTAAAGCATGTTTTGCTTGAAGTTCCTACGAGGCGACAAGCTTCTAACCTTGTCCAGAAAGTCCTATCTCAAAGGGAAGCCTTCAAAGTTAGTAAGAATAGTGACAATGAATTATGGACAACCATACTGATGGAAAAGACATGAAAAGGATAAAAAGGTAGAGAAACATAGCCCGGGGATAGGAACACTATAATTATATAGCTCAATGGTCATGAATTTTAATTTCCACAAGGGCAAACCCATGTGATCTTAGCATATGCGATGCCCCTCAACCAGTCAACCCATCGGTTTATAGTAAGCTTATCCTTTATTTTCAATGGACAAGATTATAGCTATTGAGGTTAATAAGTCAAAGGTTTGGTAGGAACGATAAGCAAACTCAGCTTTTCCTATAGCTAGATCTAAAAAAATGCCTGTTAAGTTGAAAACTGAAAGGGTAGCTTAGGCAAAATTTAGGGCAAGCCTACTAAGTTGAAAACCCAAAAGGGAAACTTAGGCAAAAGTTAAGGCAAATAAAAGAGAAAGAAAACAATAAAGGATTCTAGTTACACACCTGAAGTAGAAGTAAACTGCCTGAAAGATTATTATGAGTTCTAAAGTTGTCCAGTCCTATGATAGTTTCAGCAAGAATAATGGCATAGGGTTGGCTCTAGCTTGTACCTACTCTAAAATACTCATAATTTGTGTGTTAGCATTTCCATGAGAAGAAACTAGCAAAAATGTGCACAAAGACAAAAAGCAACGGTTCTTGCCAAATAGCACTATTATTATCTTCAGTTTCATAAATAGTAATCAAAGGAGATAGATTGATGACCCTAGGGTTGTGAGCATATAGATAGATGTCATTTGGGGGCAAATTAAAGAATGCTACTAGCTTGTCAGGAAGTTGCATGGTCAAATCAAGAAGAGCAATCATAGCAGTTAAGTCTAATGAGCACCCTAAGATAGCAGAAAATTCTTCAATCTTGCCCACTGAATCTGAACATGTTGTCCTTAACATCCCAAAAAGTTGCAGTAGCATGCAAAAAGTTGTCGATATTTAAATGCTGAAGGGATTTTAGTGACTTGCAATGAAAAGGGAGAAAGTTGTTCCAATTATTTCCATTAAGGTTCTTTAGGAATTTCTTCATCAATTTGAGAGATGCTTGAGTCAAGATTGAAAGTGTAGAGAATAAGGAATAATCCCCCTTGTGTGTTCTTTATATAGAAAAGGAAAATGAGACCATATAAGAAAAATGTTCTATTTGTTTAAGGAATATGGATAAGATGAAGGGATGGAATCCAAAACAGAGAAGGATAAATAAATAATTATTAAAGGAATAATATTCATTATTTATCTTTTTAATTAATTAGTTATTTATTTGATTATTCATCATTATCCATTGTTAAAAGGATTTTAATGGAAGAAGTTTACTTAAAAGCAGCCACCAGTTCAAAATAATGTAGAATCCAAAAAGTAACAATACTACAGAAATAATCAGATACAAGCACGTTGAGAGTTAGAAATGAAAATAGTCCTAATCAATCATCATGAGCTCCTAAATCAATCCAAGGCCTCCATCCTCTAGTTAGATAATCATGCTAATAAGTATCTAAAGGTCTAGTAGATGAAGTCCCAACACTATAAGGATCAATGCCTAAGTTTGCAAGCTGCCGGTGAAGCATTTTATTCTTATGCTTTAGACCATTGGAATAACTCTGCATATATAGGTAATGTCATATCATATGCATTTCATGCATACACTTTGCATTTTTCAGTGTATATACTTACTTGCCAACTATCTGTGATCTATATAGTGAATAACCTCTAAGACGAGGCAAGACCGTGTAAATACTCTGCTTGTGTCTGGGGAACCTATTTTGTAAAAGTTTCTATTGAAATTTATGTCAAGTGTATAGATCATGTAAGAAATAAGTCAGATAGACTCACATGAGAAACATCTGCCAAAGAAAAGCTAAGAAGCTAAGCATCACTAAAGTACATATACTGCTCAACTGAAGTCTGAATGGCAAGAGCCTAATAAACCATAAACTTGTCCAAAAGAGAGACATTTCAAACGATAGCACCAATAAAAGCCACCTCACGACTAGTCCCAACATGCTGAGTATAGTGTGTATGACTAGGTGTGGGCTTAGATCTCTCAATATCAGGAACAGTCTGAGTCCTCTGAGTAGTCTCAGTCTCTTCCCTCATTGCCTTAGTAGTAGGGGAATCAATCTCCTCAAACTATGAAAAAGAATGATTAATTTATGGGTTATAAAAGAATAAATGAAATTATCAGAAGTTACCTTAGCATGGTCAATAGGAATATGCTCTATGAGGTTCTCATGAATGAATTGCCAGTAATGGTGAGATTGCTCAAGTAAAGTCAAGGCAGCATATCCCTATAGCACCTCTCTCAGCTCTTAACCCATCAGGTGCGAGCTATGTAACATTAAAGGAGGGATATCATAAGGAATACGACATTGTGAAGGTCTAGAAGACTAGTGATATACTTATTCCCCTAGATACCATATCTGACAACCATATCCAAGGAGTAAAATCCTCATGGACTCAAGACGTACTACTCCAGCCATAAAATTGTATCTCTGGATGTCATAAGCTCCCTCAAACCAATCAAATTTAATCTAAAAATAATGTTAATTAGTTTAACTTACATTATAAAATATTGATGATTTTATTTTGGTACCAGGTGCCACTAAATGGAGTTTATCTGATCACGATAGGTCTGAAGAATATTTCTGATGCTAGCCAAATGGGAAGAACCTTATACTCCAAATCTAGAAAAGAAAAAAATAAATCAGTAAATCATGAAAAAAAATGTACATGCAGGATGTGCCAAAAGCCACACATCATGACAGCACCTGTACAGACAATATCCAATCTGTAGTAAAGATAGGCTAATGCAATAGATCCCTAATCAAGCATAGCAACTCAATCTAAGTCACAAAGGGGGTCGAGTAAAGCAATACTGACCTTGTGACCAGTCTTGCAGAAAAGAGTCATGCTTAACAGTATAAGGAGGAGAAACCTAACCTTTTGAGCAATCTGATGGGGAGTAGCAGTGGGCAGATGTTTGAATCCTTTGACTAAAGAATAAAGGAGAACATTTTTCCAATTCTTCCATAACAGGATGAACCCAATCAAGTTATACACATACTAACTCTGTGCATCTTTTAGAAGACTACAATAACTAATGTCAAAAGGAATAGGAGTTCCTTCGAAGGCAATCCCAGTGATGGCAAAAAAGTTCATAAGAAAAATAGTCAACTGTCCTATTCAAGTGTGAAAAGTGTGGGTGGTGTCCATCCACCTCTCAATCAAAGCAAATAGAGAATAGCAGTCAAATTGGCCCCAAACTGTCGAAAGTGCAATGATGAATTATTTGAAACCTGAGGCCCAGATCAGCTGTGCCACATTCATTGGCAGCCCCTGAAATAATTCTGGAGCTATATGAAAGTATCCAGTGAATTTCATCGATCGCTGGATGAAATTCAAAATTTTAAAAAAAATTTGGTTGGCAAATTAGAATGCCGATCGGCACTACGTAATGCCGATTGACATTATGTAATTATGATCAACATTATATAATGTCGATTGACATTGGGCAATGCTAACTAACATTGTGGATGGTGATAAAAAATCTGAACTTCTGATTGGGATTATAGACATTCCATCAGACATATAGCAAACCTAAGCTAAAATTTTCATATTTTTAGGTTTTAATTTCAAAATTTCATGCATTTTTACTAGTTTCTAATCTAATTTGAATAATGTACATATTAATTTGCATTCTAAAATTAATTATGATTACTAACTTTATAAATAATTTTTTGTAGAAATAAATAAAAATGAGGAAATATTACCTCATTTCCCATATATGTACACCTATGGAGATGTAAGTAAGATATAGGGAGGATGGTAGAGCCTTCTTGAAGCCTAAAAATAGTCTAAGGAAAATAGGGAGATAGAATAATTAGATATATTGGAATATTTACTCCCCTATATGGTCTGTATCATGAGGCAACTATAGGATCTGACGGATTGCATATCTGATATCAGATGATCAAGTAATCAAAGAAAGAAAAATCAATGCAAAAAGAAAATGAAAGGAAAAGAAAATGAAGATGAAATGAGGAATGGAAGTGAAGTATATAGGATGGAATATATCCATTTTGATCCACCAAAACTTGCTTGCATTCAAATCTAAATTTCTTCCTTTCAATTTGGTCCATTCATAATTAACTCATGGAATTCATATCATTAATTAATAATTCACATAATTATTAATTACATAGTTAGTTTGTATTAGAATTCTAAATCCTTTGTTAAGTACATAATATAGAATATAATAACAAAATTTGATTTTTGCATTTTACATAAATCATTATTTTTGTCAAGGATTTTAAATCTGTTTTATTATATGCTACACAATAGTTGTAATAGAAATTTTAGATTATTTCGTTATGCACTGCCCAGTAGTCATAACATGAATTTCAAATTTAATATGTTATATGCTACAAAGTAGTTATAACATGAATTTTCAAATCTTTTAATCTACCAGACACTACACATTACTTATTGTATCATTGCTAGACATTCCACATGAACTATAACACATTTTTCAAATCACAAATCGCTAAATGTCCCGTAGGGAATATAGCAAAATTTTAAATGACGTTCCACAGGAACTATAGCATGTTTTTCATAAATCGCTAAATGTCCTATAGGGAATATAACGAGAATCATTATGTATATTTTAATAAACGTTTCACAAGAAATATAACAAAATCCATTGTCACTAGATGTCCTAAAGGGAATATAGTGCAGTTCACCAAACACTACACAGTAGTTATGGTATTATTGCTAAATGTTTCATAGGAGCTATAGCATGTTCTTAAATCATGAAATGCTAAATGTCCCATAGGGAATATAGAAAAACTCATTTACATATATCTCACTACACGTTCTACATGAAATATAGTAAAGTTTGCTAAACATAGAATCTTGCTTAAAAATTGCACAACAATTTATGCATCAATCCATCAATTAGGATACAATTAAGTACCCTAATTATTTCCTTTAAAATTGTGTGCTTTATAGTTTTTCCACAATTTGTCAAGAAAATAGTGACAAAGGGGGGCAACTATAAGCACCCAATTTTAGGATGCAATTATGTATGAATGTGACAAAAGCCTCTAGGATGAAAAATTAATCAAAAATTGACCTCTACTGTTATGTTTTGCGATTTTAAAGACTAAATTGTAACTTTTTTAGGTTTAATTATAAAAAAGTGAATTTTGCAGGGGCATATTTGAAATTGTGCGTAATGCCAATTGGCATTATATAATGCTAATCAGCATTACATAATGCCGGACACAATGCTAATTGGCATTACACAATGCCGGTCGGCATTTTAGAATACCAAGATGCTAAAATTTTAGAAAAAAAAATATTTTTCTCAACTTTTTAATTATGATTGGTCCAAATTTAATTTATTTTTATAAATAAATTAATTTTGGTATTTATCTGTAGGGTCTACATCCAATACGCGTCTCTGACGTGTATAATTTTTTGAAATTAAATTCCTTATCCTGATCAAAGTTGCCTCTTGTGATCATGTAACTTGGCTAGCTTAGGAACGGGATATAGAAAGAAAGATTGGCAGAGAAGAAAAACCCTGATCACTACTAAGTAAAAGAGAGAAAAATAATTAATTAGCTACTGCAAAAAAGAAAAAAAGGGTTGATTAAAAAACATAGAGGGAAAGAAAAGACCTAACCTTTTGCTGTAGGTTTCCAAAAAAAAAACAACTTTTCAAAGAAAAAATATATTCTTTTCAAAGTCTAGAAATCAAGAAAACACAGAGTCAATTTTCTCAAGATGGTGAAATCCATTATAAGAGGCATTCAAACAGCATCTGTATAGCACCCTTCTTCTACTCTTTTCTTTTTATCAATTCTTTCTTTTATATTTTATTATTATTTTATATTTTATTATTTCAGTGTTTTTTGTTTAATTTTCATTATTTTGTTTTATTTGTTCATTTATTCTATTCTTTTTCTTTTTTTATTCTATGTGTTTCATGTTTCTATGATGATAAACACATGATTGAACCAAGGAAATCCCATGGAGAAATCCAAGAATGAAAACCAAGAATCAGGATCCCAATTTAATTCTTATGTATATTTTTTTATTTTTTTAGGTTTTGAATTTGTTTAATTTATTTTCTTAAGGGTTGTAATTTTAATTTTATTTTCTTTGTTATTTTTCGGCAGATTTTGTAATAGCCTCTATAGTGGGAATAATGACAAGTCTAGCTTTATTTTGTTCTTAAAAAAAATTAATTAGTAAATTAGGTTCAATTTGGTAAACACTAATTAAAATCAATAGAGGCAATAGATTAATTTAGGTTGCATGTTAATTAAAAGTAGGGTTTTTTTGAAGAAATAATTGCATGTTTGATTTTTTTTTTTTTTGACTTTTTTGATTTTGTATGTTTTTGGGCTTGTTTGTTGATTTTTGTGTGTTTTAGTCTCTAAGCCCATGTTAGTTTTTAACCCATTTAAAAATAGGTTTTTAATTGGATTTTTAGGTTTAATTAATTTTAAAATCAATTTAGGCCCAATTAGATTAATTTAGACTTAAACCCATTTTTAGTTTAATTAAAATTAATTTAGACTTAGGTCAGCCCATTAAAACATTTTCTTTTTAAAATAAATAAATTTATGATCACATCACTTAATTTATAATTAAGTAGAATTAAGCCCACTAATTTATTTATATTTTATTTCTTAAAATTAATAGATTTAAGCCCACTTTTTAGAAATAAAACAAGTAAACTTAGGCTTATTAATTATCTTAAAATGTAGGACCACTTTTTGTCTATTTCACTTGTAAATAAAAATGTAGAATTAGCTAAACTTTAAAATAAAATTAACATAGTTTAGACCTAAGGATGATGCACTTCGTATGCATTTTTTTACATGTAGCTTTATGACTTGTTTGCTTTAGGGCTAAATGGATGTTTAATTAAGGTTTAATAAAATTATGTGTAAATAGAGAATAAGATAGTAATTCATAAAGTTATTCCAAATTAACACAAGACTAAAAGAAGTTAGTATTCCATTCCCAGAATATCTTAGTTGTGGTGCTAGCTTTCTTTCAGAGAATCGAGTACCACTAAAATGATTTTCCCAGTTATTACCTTGGGAGGCGACTCCTTATCTCCACGCTATGTCTTTGTGACAATGGTTAGTGTGTTCTCTAGAGCCTTGAGCTTAAATAGTATCATGGTTTAGCACGCGCCTAAGATTTTACAACTGCGACACTGTTTGGGCTCAGGGCCTTAGGGAACACATTACTATATCACAAAGACAAAGCATGTGGATGAGGAGTCACCACCTAGGGTAATAATTGGGACAAATTGCTATGGTGGTACTTGATTCTTGAAAAGAAAGCTAGCACCACTACCAGGAAATTTTGGGAACATAATACTAACTTCTCTTAGTCTCATATTCATTTAGGATTACTTTATGAATTATTACTTCATTATTTTATTACATGCAATTTTATTAAACCCTAATTCGAACATCCATCTAACCCTAAGGCAACTAATCATAAAATCACATATAAAAGAAAGCATTCACACAAGGTGTAATGTCCCTAAGTCTAAACTAAGTTAATTTTATTTAGAAGTTAGCTAATTCTACATTTTATATACAAGTGAAGTGGGCTAATAAAGGATCTACATTTTTATCAATTTTAGTGAACTTGGTCTATTTTTTTTAACTTATCTAAGGAAATGGGCTTAAGTCAATAAAATTTTAAAGGCAAAGTTGAATTAGCGGACCTAAGTCTAACTTGATTTTATTTTAAGTGAAATGTGGACCTAAGTCTATTTCTTTTAAAAGCAACAAAATTAAATGGGCAGAGCTAAATCTAAATAAAATTTAATTAACTAGAAAATGGGCTTAAATTCTAAATTAATTTTAAAAGAAATAAAAATGCTTTATTAGGCTGGGATAATTCTAAATTTATTTTATTAATTAAAATAGGCCTAAATCTAATTAACCTAATCACTAATTGATTTTAAGAACACAAAAGCAAATAATTATTATTTTCATTATTAGGGTTATTACAATTCCTATGTGAATAAAACAAATAGGAAATTATATACAAACCCAATAAAAATAAATAAATAAAAAGTAGAACCCTAAAAACCTACATTAAAATGTTATAGGTTCCAATCTATGGCATTCCATGGATCTTCTGTCTGTTCATTTGCCCTCACGTAGTCATTCCAGTTATACCCATCTCAAGCCAAAATCAAAATAAAAACAAAATGCAAAAACAAAAGAAACACATAATAATTATTAAATAAGAAAATAAAAAAAGAAAGAATTAAATCAAAGAAAATAATAAAGAAAGAAAGAAATAAGGGAATATAAATGAAGAATATTGTGCAAATGCTATTTGAATGCCCCTCATATTAGGATTGTCACTATTTTGAGATTGATTTTATTGCTTTTCTTCTGGATTTCCTGGACTTAAAAATACACAAAGAACATATTTTTCTTCCTTTTGAAAAGGTTTCTTTTAAATCTGTAGTAGAAAATTTTTTTTCTTTATTAATTTTTCTCTGCTTTTTCTCTTAAACTTTTCTTCAAAACCCTAGCCTCTCTAGCCCCCTTCTCTCTATCACTTTCGTTTCCTTTTATCCTCAGTTAACAACTCTCACATGATCATAGCACTGCTAACCTCTTGTATGATTATAGGAGAAGCTGGATAAAGGAGTTCTATTCTTTTCAAAATAAAAAATCAGGACAAAAGGCTTTTAGAAAGAGAAAATACATGTCATGGATGCGTAATGTACACAAAAAATATTAAAAATAATTTCTTTATTAAAATAAATTTCTTTTGGACCAATTAGAAAATAAGAAATTACTAAAAAATGACAGAAAATACTGAAAAAAATGCGAATGTCCCGTAATGCTAATTGGCATTTGGCTAATGTCAATTGACATTAGGCAAATGCTGATATGCATTTGGCTAATGCTGATTGGCATTAGGCCAATGCTAGTCGGCATTAGCTAACTGCTAATTGAAAATATGCTCAGCAGTCCTAAAAAATTAAAAATTTAAAAAATATTTATAGAATCAAGATTTTGCAATTAGGTCCAAAAACACTACAATTTAGTCTTTGAAATCTCAAATTTTAGAACTAGAGATCAATTTCTTGATTAATTTTTAATCATAGGGGCTTTCATCGCACTATGCACAATTGCTTCATGAAATTGGGTGCTTACAATTGCCCTCCTTTGTTGCTGTTTTCTTGACAAATTGCAGCAAAGCAATGGAAGCACACAATTTTGAAGGAAAGAATCAGGATACCTAATTGTATCCTAATTAACAGATTGATGCTTAAATGCTGTACAATTTTAAGCGAATGTAATGTTTAACAAGTTTCACTATATTTCCTTTGGAATGTCTAGTGCACTTTATGCAAATGAATTTCGCTATATTCTATGAGGGACGTTTAGCGATTTGCAAATATGAAGAAGTGCTATAGTTCTTGCGGAACGTCTAACAATAATACCATAACTACTATGTAGTGTCTGGCGAATTGCACTATATTCCCTTTAGGACATCTAGTGATAATGAAATTTCATTATATTCCCTATGGGACATCTAACAATGTACACTATATTCCTTATGGGACATCTAGTGAAAATGAGTTTCATTATATTCCCTATGGGACATCTAATGAAATGTATGCAATAAAGCTTGCTATATTCTCTATGGGATGTCTAGTGATAATAAATTTTACCATATTCCATACAGGACATCAACATGATTTTTCAAAAAAAATGTTGTAACTATAGTGTAGCTACTAGCAAAAGTGCAACTTTCAAATATACTATAGATCTCACGGAGCATCTAGCAAATTATGAATTTGGAAACTTATATCATAACTGCAATGCAACACATAACATAGTAAAGGTTATGACTACAATGCAGTACATAACATAATGATGTGAAATTTTTATCATAGCTACTTTGTAGCATATGAGTTTAAAATCCTTTGATTGAGGTAATGCATGTAAAATGCAAAATTGAATTCTGTAATGCCATTATATATTCTGTACTTGACAAAGAATTTAGAATTATAGACTGATTATGCACATTAATAATTCTATGAATTATTAATCTGATGAATAAATGTCATGATTTAACTAGGAATAAATTCCTAATCAAAATGCAAGTATGGACCAAATTACAATAAAAGAACTTGGATCCAAGTGTAAGTAAAGATAGTGGACCAAAATGGACATTTTTCACTTTATAAATTCCTTCCCTTTTTTGCATGTCACCTTCATTTCTTACTCTTTCTTCATTCTTGTTCCTTTTCATTCTTCCTTTGCATTGATTCTTTTTCTTTTGATTTCTTAATCATCTGATGTTTGCTTTGCATTCTGCCAAATCCTATGACTGACCCATGATAGAGACTGTGTAGGGAAGCTAAAATTCCAGTAGACCTAGTCATTCAACCCTTTTGTTTTCCTCAAAATGATCTCATACTTCAAGAGGGCTCAACCATCCTTCCATTGACTGATTTACACCTCCATAGGTGCAGAGATGTGGGTAATGAGGTAACATTTCATCTTTTCAGATTATTTTTGCAAATATTACTCATAGAGTTAATGATCAAAATTAATTTCAGAATATAAATTAGCATGCAATTCATTCAGATTAGAATAAAAATGAAAAAAATGCATGAGAACTCAAAATTGAACCCTGAAACAAAAAATTTTAGCCTTGGGTATGCTGTATAACTAATTAGACATGTAAAATTTAGTGTCAGAATGCCAAATTTAGGTATGTAGAGTAAAAATCGATCAACATCAGGCTAATGTCGATCAACATTTTCCTAATGCCGATCGGCATTTGCCTATGACGGTCGACATTTGGCAAATGTTGGTCGACATTTGCCTGATGTTGACCCCAGGCTCTCCGCATTGTCTGATTTTTCAAATTTTCAATTTTTTTAGCTAATAAGTCAATTAATTAATTAATCCTAATTTATTTATCTATTTGTTCTATTTTATGAATCCTTAAATTTCATCCAACGAGTGATGAAATTCACAGGCTGCTTTTATATAGCTAGAGAATTGTTTCACAAGATGTCAGATAATGTGACATAGCTAATATTGGCCTCCGAGTTTAGACAATTCATTATTACGCTTCCATCAGCTTGAGGCAAGTCTGATCGCTATTCTTTATTTGCTCTAATTAAGCGGTGGATGGATACTACCCATACTTTCCACACCTGTGTAAGCGAGCTAACTATTTCTCCTATGAACTTTTTCGCTGTTATTAGGATTGCCTTTGGGAGTAGTCCTATTCCTTTTGACATAAGCTATTGCAGTATGCCTGAGGATGCACAGAGTCGGTATGTGCATGACTTGATAAGGTTTGTTCCATCATGGAAGAACTGAAATAATGTTTTTCTTTCATCTCTAGTCGAGGGATTCAAACGTCTTCCTACTACTACTCCTTGTCAGATTGTTCAAAAGGCAAAGTGTTTTCTCCTGACCCTGCCAGGCACGACCCTTTTTTGTGAGACTGGTCATGAGGTCGACATTGTTTTACTTAGCCCTTTTTGTGACTTAGGTTGAGTTGCTACCCTTGACTGGGGATCTGCTGCATTATCCTATCTTTACTATAGACTTGATACTTTTTGTAGAGGTGTTGTCATGATGTGTGGCTTCTAGAATGTTTTGCATGTATGTCTTCTTTTCATTGCTTGTCACTATCCCTGCTTTCTATATGACTTACTAATTTATTTTTCTTTTCCTTTCAATTATAAAGTATAGAGATTGGGTTGATCAAGGGCTTTAATGCTATCAGTTATGATAGGAGTCTCTCTCTAATGCAGAGATAGGGCTCCTCCCGTTTAGCTAACACTGGGAATACTCTTCAGACATATCATGATCAGTTGAACACTATCGAGTGGTACCTGGTAAAAATCAAATTCATTAGTACTTCATCATTTAATGAAAGTAAAAAATTAATTAACATGATTTGGCAGATTAATTCTGATTGGTTAGTGGGAGCTGATAATGTCCAGAGATATAACTTTATGGCTGGTGTAGTATGTCTTGAGTCTATGAGGGTTCTACTCCCTGGATATGGCTGTCAGATGTGGTATTTGGGAGAGCGAGTGTATAGCTGTTCTTCCGTCCGATGTCCGTTCTTCTATGTTGCATATTTCTCATTTGATAGGTTCAAGGCTGATAGAGGCGCTATAGGGATATACTGCCTTGAATTTTTTTTAGTGATCCCGACATTATCAGCAGTTCATTTGTGAGAGCCTCTTGGAGCATATTCCCATTGATGATGCTGAGGTAATTTCTTGTTATCTCAGCTTCTTCCTTTGGAACCTATGAATCACTTATTCTTTTTATAGTTTAAGGAGATTCACTCTCCTGTTGATGAGGTGATGGAGGAAGAGACTGAGATTGCTCAGGAGGCTGACGTTGCTCTTGATATGGAGAGGTCTAAGCCCAGACCTAGCCCTACACATCATACTCAGTATGTTAGGACTAGTCATAATGGTGCTTTTGCGGGTGTCAGTCTTCATAATATCTTTCTCCCAGATAGGTCCATGTTCTATTGGGCTAATACTGTTTAGACTCCAGTTGAGTAGTGAATGCATTTTAGTGATGCTCATCTTCCTATCTTTTCTTCAGCAAGTGCTTCTCATGTTAGTCTTTTTGACTTATTCCCTACATGATCTATATACTTAGCACTAATGTTAGTATAATTTACAAAACAAGTTCGTTAGACATAAGTGGAGTATCTGTATGGCCTTGCCTCGTCTGAGAGGTTATTTACTATGTAGGTCATAAACAGTTGAAGGGTAAGTATATACACTGAAGATGCAAGTGTATGCATGAAATGCATATGACATGTTATTTCCTATATGTGCAGGGCTATTATAGCAATTTGGAGTGGGAGAATAAGATGCTTTGGCGATAGCTTGTAGGTTTGGGCATCGACCCTTATAGTGCTGGGACTTTATCCATTAGGCCTCCAAATACCTTGCATTATAATGATTCTACCAGAGGATGGAGCCTATGGCCTGATTCTGGAGCTTAGGATTACTGATATGGACTGTTATAGTTTTTTACTTCTGTTTGTATTAGACTGTTTCTATCATACTATTATGTTTTGAATCTTGTACTATTTGTATGCACTATGTTGAACTGATATCAAACTTGGATAGATGGACTTAAGTATAGTAAAGGGTTTTTTTATGCCTTCACTTTTGCCTAAGCCACCCTTTTGGGTTTTCAAGTTAATAGGCATGCCCTAACTTTTGCTTAAGCTGCCCTTTCGGGTTTTCAACTAAGTAGGCTTCTTATTTTTACTTTTACTTTTTTCAGATTTGGCTACATTAGAAGTTTAGCTTACTTGCTGCTCTTGCCAATCCTTTATCCTATCAACCTCACTAGTTACAGTCTCGCCCATTGAAGATGAAAGACAAGCACATTATAGACTAGTAGGTTGATTGGCTAAAGGGGATCATAAATTTTGAGATCACATGGGTTTGCCATTAGTAGAGACTGAAGTTTATGACCATTGAGCTGTAAGATCACTGTATTCCTATTCTAGGACTATGTTTCTCTTCCTTCTTCACTCCTCTAAGCCTTTGTCACTAGTATGGTCGACCATAGTTCATTGTCACTATCTCGACTGATTTTAAAGGTTTTCCCTTGAGACAAGATTTTCTGGATAAGATTAGGAACTTATGGCCTCGTAGGTCTCTTGAAAGGAACATACTTTTGGATGCTGATAAGACCACTGATGACAATAACAAGACTTAGGTTGTGATTCAAGCCATTAAGCCCCTAGGATTTTCAAGATACAAGAGAACATAAGCTTTACATGAAGAGTCACAAAAGAAGAAACAAAGGCATAATTGAAAATGGTCTCATAGAGCTTATTAGACTTTCATGTTATGTTTTCCTTTTTAGCACTTATGCATTATAAATAAGATAGCATATGTGATGTTAGAAAAAACTTCAATTTCAATAAGATTCATTAATTAGGGCCAAAATGAGTACATTTGCTACATCATATGATATAACTCCTGTTATAAGCTAATCCTTTTGGATTTTTTAACTGAATATTTTTTGCTTACATTTTATTTCCTAAATTTTTCCCTAACTAGCCCTTTGGAAGTTTTCTAATGAGTAGGATTACTTTTTTAATTTATTCCCAAATTTTTGCCAGTCAGCCCTTTATGGGTTTTTTGGACAGTGGGAATGTCCTATCTTTTGCCTGACTAGCCTTTGCGGGTTTTCAAGTCAGCGGACTTTATTTTCTTTTTACTACTTTTATTCATTTTTTACAAGTAGTATTTCTTGAGGCGATCCAGATTAATAGGCTCCATAAACTTATTCCCTTCAATATTTGATATCTTAGCAGCTCCCTTAGGTAGAACCAATTTGACTAAATATGGTCCTTCCCAATTTGGTCTAAATTTTCCTCTCCGATCAAACACCACAGCCTTAGATTACTTTAACACCATGTCACCAGCTTTGATCTTTTTAGGCTTTACCTTCTTATTGAATGATCTTGCTATCCTTCTCTAATATATCTGAGTGTGGAAGAAAGCATCCATCCTTTTCTCATCCAAAGATACAAGGTGATAATATCTCTTTCATGCCTATTCACTCTCAAATGTTTTAGCTTCCATGACCACTCTCAAGGACTTGATTTTAGTTTCTATAGGCAAAACTGCTTCATAGCCATACACCAATAAGAATGGTGTTTGGCCTGTGGCAGTTCTAGCTATAGTCCTGTATCCCCACAAGGTGAAAAGAAAAAATTTAGACCAATCCTTGTAAGTTTTAACCATTTTAAAGAGGATCTTCTTGACATTTTTATTAGCCGCTTCCACTGCTATGTTAGCTTGAGGATGATAGGGTGAAGATTTATGATGCTCAATCCCATACTTCTGTAATAACTCTACTATTTTTGCTTGAAACTGAACCCCATTATTTATCACAATATGATGCGGAACCCCATATCTACAAATAAGGCTCTTCTCAATGAACTGTGTGATATGTTTTTCTTTTTGAGAGTTAAAGGATTCCGCTTCTACCCATCTTGAAAAGTAATCAATTGCACCATTATGTACTTATGCCCATTTTATGTTGTCGATGTTATTTCTCCTATAATATCAATCCCCCATTGTAGATGGTGGGGTTTAGCTCGTGTATAAGATTTTAGCAACCGTAACACTGTTTAGGCATAGGGCCTTAGGGAACACACAACTATGCCATAAAGTCGTAGCATGGAGATGAGGAGTCACCACCCAGGGTAATAACTGAGACAATTCAATTGGTGGTACTTGATTCTCTAAAAGAAAGTTAGCACCACAACCAAGAGATTTTGGGAATGGAATACTAACTTCTCTTAGTCTCGTGTTCATTTAGAATTACTTTATAAATTATTACTTCATTCTCTAATTACATGCAATTTTATTAAACCCTATTTGAACATCCATCTAACATCTAGTCAATAAAATTACACATAAAAATGCATTCAAGCGCATCGTCTCTAAGTCTAAACTAGCGCATCGTCTCTAAGTCTAAACTATGTTAATTTTATTAAAAGTTTGCTAGATTTACACTTTTTATTTACAAATGAAATGGACTAAAGGTGGGCCTACATTTTAATTATTGAGCTTAAGTCTACTTATTTTTATTATCTAAAGGTGGGCCTAAATCTATAAGTTTTAAAGAAATTGGATTTTATAAGTGAGCTTAGTCTAACTTGATTTTATTTTAAGTGAAATGTGGGCCTAAGTCTATTTATTTTAAAGGAAATGAAATTAAATGGACTGAGCTAAGTCTAAATTAATTTTAGTTAAAAAAATGAGCTTAAGTCTAAATTAACCTAATGGGCCTAAATTGATTTTAATTAATTAATTAACCTAAATCATTTTTAGACCTATTTTAAGTGAATTGGACCTAATCATGGGCTTAGGGCCAAAGAATTAAAAGACCAAAAAAACAAACAAAACCCAAACAAAAAATCATAACAAAATCATATCAAACACAAAATTTATATGATTTTCTAAAAAACTTAAATCAATTACATGCAAACCCTAATTTACTACTAACATCATTTATTTTAATTGATTTTTACCCAATGAAACCCTAACTACTAATCAATTTTAGTGCAAAGAATTAGAATTTCACTATTTTCCCACAATTGGAACTATTACAACCTACAGTACAGAGAATTAAAAGAAAATTAATTACAACCCATAAGTAATAAATGAACAAATAACATAAAAAAATAAAAAAATCCTAAATCCTATAGGAGTTTTACAGACTTTAGTCCATGGAATTCAATGGATTCCTCAATAGTTACTGTCAAAAAATCACGTATCTCCAACCTCCCCATCATAGGACATCAATCAAAACAAAAAAATAATAAAAAATTAATCAGTAATGAATTAATAAAAAGAAAATAAAGAAATAAAATTAAAATACAGGAAAAGAAAAGAAAAGAGTAGAAGATGTTGTGCAGATGTAGTTAGATGGCCCCTTAGAATGTGATTTTCACCATTTGGAATTGACTCTATTGATTTCCTGGAATTTAAAAATGTCTATTTTCTTTTGAAAAGGAAAAGTTCCTTTGAATTCCTACAGCAAAAGGTTTTTTTTTCTTTCTATGTTAATTTTTGCTTTTTCTGTCAATTTTTTTTTTGAAAACCCTAGCCTCTTCAGTACCTTCCTCTCTCTATTACTTTCTTTCCTTTTTATCCTCCACTAACAACTCATGTGATCACAACACTATTAATCTCTTGCGTGATCATAGGAGCCCTCTATTTTTTTTCCAAAATCAAAATTAGGATAAAAGGATTTTAAAAAAGATAAACGTAATGGATGCGTATTGTACATGAAACATATTAAAATTAATTTCTTTATTAATTTTTTACCAATTAGAAAATAGAAAAAACACTAAAAAAGGACATAAAATACTGAAAATATACAAAAAGTCTCACAATGTTAATTGGTATTTGGCAAATGCTGATCGGCATTAGGCAAATGCTGACTGGGATTTTACTTAACAATCCTGAAAATTTTAAAATTTTTTTTAAAAAAACTACTAAAATCAAGATTTTGCAATTAGGTCCAAAAAACATTACAATTTAGTCCTTGAAATCTCAAATTTCAACACTAGAGATCAATTTCTCGATTAAATTTTCATCATCGCGCCTTTTGTCGCACTATGCATAATTGCATCACAAAATTGAGTGCTTACAGTTGCCCCCCTTTGTCACTGTTTGCTTGAAAAATTACGGCAAAGTAGTAGAAGCACACAATTTTGAAGGAAAGAACTAGGATACCTAGTTGCATCCTAATTAACAAATTGATGCTTAAATTGTTGTGCAATTTTAAGCAAATGTAATGTTTATCAAGTCTCACTATATTTCCTATGGAATGTCTAGTGAACTTTCTATAAATGAGTTTTGTTATATTCCCTATGGGAAGTTTAGTGATAACAAATTGAAAGTCTGCTATAGTTCCCATTGAACGTCTAGTAATGATGAATTTAAACTTTGCTATAGTTCCTGTGGAACGTCTAGCAATGATGAATTTTATTATATTCCTTGTGGGACGTCTAATAATGTACACTATATTCCTTGTGGGACGTCTAGTGAAAATGAGTTTTGTTATATTCCCTGTGGGATGTCTAACAATGTACACCATATTCCCTATAGGATGTCTAATAATGTACACTATATTCCTTATGGGATGTCTAGTGACAATGAGTTCCGTTATATTCCCTATGGGACATCTAACGAAATGTATGCAATGAAGCTTGCTATATTCCCTATGGGATGTCTAGCAAGAATGAGTTTTGTTATATTCCCTGTGGGATGTCTAATAATGATTTTTCAAAAAAAAAAGTTGTAACTACAGTGTAGCTACTAGTAAGAGTGAAACTTTCAAATTTGCTATAGATCTTGTGGAACGTCTAGCAAATTATAAATTTAACAACTTATGTCATAACAGCTATGCAGCACATAACATATTGAAGGTTATGACTACTGTGCAGTACATAACATAATCATGTGCATCATATGAATTTAAAATCCTTTGATTGAAATAATGCATGTAAAATGCAAAAATTGAATTATGTATTTACATTATGTATTCTGTACTTGACTAACAATCTAGAATAAATATAGATGAATGTATGCTATTAATCATTAATGATGTGGATTTTGATGAATGAATTAGGAACTAGTTCCTAATTAAAATGTAATTATGGACTGGATTGCAAAGAAGTAACTTGAATTTAAATGCAAGCATATCTAAGGGACTAAAATGGACATTTTCCATTTTATTTATTACTTCCCTTTTTGTATATCTCATTCATACCTCATTTTATTTTCCTTCCTTTCATTTATTTTCATTTCTTGATTTCTTGATCATTTAATGTTTGATCTGCAATATGTCAAATCCTATGGTTGACCCATAATACATAGTACGTATAAGAGAAAAAATTCCCACAGACCCAGCCATTTAACCTCTCTATTTTCCTCAAAACAACCTCAGACTTCAAGAAGGCTCTTTTATTCTTCCTTTGACTTACTTACACCTCCATAGGTGTACAGATGTTGGTAATGAGGTAACATTTCCTCATATATGCTTATTCATGGAAAAAAACTGTATGTAAGGCTAATAGTCAAAAGAAAATTTAGAATGCAAACTAGTATGCACATTATTCAAATGAGATTAGAAATTGATAAAATAAATGCATGAAAACTCTTGTCACATAGTATTTTGGCTCTGGGTATACTGTATAACTAATCAAATACGTGAACAATAGAGTTAAAAGCTCAAATTTTGGTCTGTATGCAAAGTCAGATTGTCATTTGTTTAAATGTCGATCGACTTTAGCTAATGCCGATCAATATTTGGTCATGTCGATTGGCTTTTTTGATTTTTCAATTTTTTAATTTAATTAATTCATTTTTATTTATTTATTTATTTATTCTATTTTCTGAATCCTTGAATTTCATGTAGTGAGTGATGAAATTCATAGACTGTTTTCACACAGCTTATTTCATGAGCTGCCAGATAATGTAATATAAATGATTTGGGCTTTTAGGTTCAAACATTTCATTGTTACGCTTCCTTCAGCTTGAGGCAAGTCTGATCGTTATTCTTTATTTTCTCTGATTAAGCGATGGATGGACACTACCCATACGTTCCACAACTATGTAGGCGAGCTGACTATTTCGCCTATTGCTTTCAAAGGGACTCCCATTTCCTTCAATATTGGTTATTACAGTGTCCTTGAGCATTCAAGGAGTCAGTATGTGTGAGATTTGATCAGGTTCACTCTGATGTGGAAGAATCAGAAGAATGTTCTTCTTTCATCGTTAGTTAAGGGATTCATATGCCTTCCTACCACCACTCCTTGTCAAATTGCTCATAAGGTGAGGTGTCTCCTTCTGATACTGTTAGTTATGACCCTCTTTTGTGAGACTGGCCATGAGGTTAGAATTGCTTTGCTTGGCCCACTCCGTGACTTGCATCAGGTTGCCACAGTTGATTGGGGATCTACTGCACTTTCTTTTCTTTACTACAAATTGGACACTATCTGTCATGATGTTTGGCTTTTGGCATGTCTTGCATGTACGTCATCTTTTCCCTACTTATTACCATCCGTACTTTTTGTATGACTTACTAATTTTTTTTCTCTTTCAGATATAGAGTATAGAGATCGGGTTAATCAGGGGCTTTGATGCTATTAGTTTTGATAGGAGTCTTCCTCTTATGCAGAGATGGGGCTCTTCTCATTTAGCTAGTATTGGGAACACTCTTCAGAACTATCGTGATCAATTGAACATTGTGGTACTAGGTAAAAAGAAAACTTATTAGTACTTCATCATTTAATGAAAATAAAAATTAATTCTGATTGATTCTGATTGGTTGGCAGGGGCTGATAATGTCTAGAGATATGACTTTATGGTTGGTGCAATATAGCTTAAGTCTATGAGGGTTCTACTTCCTAGATATGGTTGTCGGATGTGGTATTTAGGAGAGCGAGTGCATCGATGGTATTTTGGACCTTCCTAATGTTGTATTCCATATGATGTCCCTTCTTTTATGTTGTGTTGTTCCCATCTAACAGGTTTAAAGGTAACAGAGGCACTTCAGGGATATGATGCTTTGACCTTCCTCAATCGATCATGACATTACCAATAGTTCATTCATGAGCATCTCTTAAAGCAGACTCCTATTGACCGAGCTGAGGTAATTTTTGATAATTTCTTTTATTCTTGTTTTTGGAATTCATGCTTCATTCATTCTTTATTCTCAACTCAAAGAGATTGGCTCTCCTGTTGATGAGGTGATGGAGGAGGAGACTGAGACTACTCAGGGGATTGAGACCATTCCTGAGTCTGAGACTGTTCTTGTTGCTGATATTGCTCCTGATTCTAAGGGTCCTAGGTTCAGACCTAGCCATGCATATTTTACTCAGCATATTAGGATTAGTAGCAATGGGGCCTTTACTGGCATTACCCTTGGTGATGTTTCTCTCCCAGATAGGTCCATGTTCTACTGGGCTCTTACTGTTCAGACTCCAGTTGAGCAACAGATGCATTTCAGTGATGCTTAGCTTTCTGTCTTTTCTCCAGCAGATACTTCTCATGTGAGTCTTTCTGACTTATTCCCTACATGATCTGTACACTTGACACTAATTTTAGTAAATTTCCAAAATAGGTTCCTCGGACACAGGCAGAGTACTTGCATGGACTTGCCTAATCTCAGAGGTTATTCACTATGCAGGTCACAGATAGTTAGAGGGTAAATATATGTACAACGAAGATGCAAATGTATGCATACTAAGTATGAAATGCACATGATGTGTTTCCTATATATACAGAGCTATTCGAGCAGTCTAGAATGCAAGATCAAGATGCTTTGCCAATAGCTTGCAGGTTCAAGCATCAATGTTCGGACTTCCTCCGTCAGACCTCCAAACACCTTTCAATGTGATGATTCCACCAAGGGATGGAGCCCATGGCTAGATTCTAAAGCTCAGGATTACTGATCTAGGCTATTAGACTTTTCTGTCATACTGCTGTGTTTTGAATTTTGTACTATTTGTATGCACTGTGTTAAACTAGTCTATGTCTTGATATGAATTCAAATTCCTTGAATCAGATTTAGATAAATGTATTGAGGGTTTTTTTACCTTAACTTTTGCCTAAGCCACCCTCTCAAGTTTTCAACTTAGCAGGCTTGCCCTAGTTTTTACCTAAGTTGCCCTTTTGGTTTTTCAACTTAACGGGCTTTCATTTTGTTTTATTTATTTATGTGTTTTCCAGATCTAGTTACAAGAGAAGTTGAGCTTGCTTGTTGTTCCTGCTAACTCTTTATCTTATCAACTTCATCAACTACAATCTCACCCTTTAAAGGTGAAGGACAGGCATACTATAGACCAGTGGGTGAACTAGTTACAAGGCATTACATATGCTGAGATTACATGGATATGCCCCTGGTGGAAGCTGAAGTTTATGACCCTTGACCTATATGATCATTGTGTTCCCATCCTAAGGTTACATTTCTTGACTTTCTTTTCTCCTTCCCACCTTTGTCGTCAATATGGCCACCCACAATTCATAGTTACCATTCTGACTAACTTTGAAGGCTTCCCCCTAAGACAAGATTTTTTTGGACAGGGTTAAGAATTTATGGCCTCATAAGATTCTTGAGCAGAATATACATTTGGATGCTGATAGAGCTACTGATGATAATTATAAGACTTAGGTTGTGGTACAAGCTATGGAGCCACTGGGATTCTCTAGATACAAGAAGACTCAAGCTTTGCATGATGAGTCACAAAAGAAGAAATACAGACATCAATAGGAATTGGTCTTATGATGTTGATTTTAAGCTTTCTTGTTTTGTTTTCCTTTCTAATACTTATGCATTATAAATAAGATAGAACATGTAATGTTAAAACAAAAATTCAATTTCAAGAGGATTCATTAATTAGGGCCAAAATGAGTACATTTATTACATCAGTTGATAAAACTCCTATTATCAACTAGTCCTTTCGGATTTTCTAGCTGAATATTTTTCTCTTTCATTTATTTACGCTAATTTTTGCCTGACTAGCCCTCTATGGATTTTCTAGCCAACAGGATCATCTCTTTTATTTATATTCCCTAATTTTTGCCTGCTTGCCCTTTATGGGTTTTCTAAACAGTGGGAATGTCCTAACTTTTGCCTGACTAGCCTTTTCAGGTTTTCTAATCAATTGACTTTATTTGTTTTATACTACTTTTATTTTATTTTTTACAGGTAGTATTTCTTGAGGTGATCTAGTTTAATGGGTTCCATGAATTCATTTCCTTCCAAATATGATATCTTCACAACTCTTTTAGGCATAACCGATTTGACTAAATATGATCCTTCCTAGTTTGGTCTAAACTTTCCTCTTGGATCAAATACCACTGCTCTGGATTGTTTTAACACCATGTCCCTAGCTTTTATCATTGTTAAAGTAACCTTCTTGTTGAATGACCTCACTATTCTCCTCTGATATATCTGAGTATGAAACAAAGCATTCATCCTTTTCTCGTCTAGAGATGCAAGGTGATCATATCTCTTTTATGCCCATTCACTCTTAAGTGTTCTAGCTTCCATAACTACTCTCAAGGATTTGATCTCTGTTTATATTGGCAAGACTACTTCGCAACCATATACTAAGGAGAATGGAGTTTGGCTTATGGCTATTCTAGCTATAGTCCTATATCCCCATAAAGCGAAAGGAAGAAATTCAGATCAATCTTTGTAAGTATTGACCATTTTAGAGAGGATTTCTTGACATTTTTATTAGCTGCTTCTACTGCTCCATTGGCTTGAGGATGATATGGTGAAGACTTATAATGTTCGATCCTATACTTTTATAATAATTCCGCTATTTCTGCCTGAAATTGGACACCATTATCTGTCACAATGTGATATGGAACCCAGTACCTACTGATAAGGCTTTTCTTGATAAACTGCGCCATCTATTTTGCTTTCATGGCATTGAAGGATTCGGCCTCTACCCATCTAGAGAAGTAATATATTGCCATAACTATGTACTTGTGCCCATTTGATGTTGTCGGCCTTATTTCTCTTATAACATCAATCCCCTAGGCTACAAAGGGCCAAGGTGACGATAAACTATTTAGCACCGTATAAGGTAAATGGTTAAGATTCCTTTAAATCTGACACTGATGACATTGCCTCACTATTCTGATACAATCATTTTCCATACTCATCCAATAATACCCTTACCTGAGTATCTTCTTAACTAGGATCATCCTGTTCATGTGAGAACCACAAGCTCCTGCATGAATCCTTTTCATCACCTCTTCAACTTCATCTTTGTTAAGACATCTAAGTTGCATACCACTTAACATTCTCTTGTACAATACTCCATCATGACTTGCATAGTTGCGTGTAAGAACACAAAGAGCATATCTTTGTTTTGAGGTCACTTCATTAGGATACTTCCTTTCTTCGATAGACCTCTGAATATCATAAAACCATGATTTCTCTTTAAGCCCTATTTGAACACTCATAATCTACTCTATCCCATAACATGGAGCTCTTGATTTCATGATTACCAAAGCTTCATAGTTAATCCCATCTCACTATCCCACATTGAAGAGAGTGTTGCCAATACATTTGCCATATAATTGTCGTCTCTTGAAAAATGGATAAATAGACATTTATTGAAGTTCTTTATTAAAGCTTTCAAATAGCAGATATATGGTTTCAACTTTTCCTCTTTCACTTCCTATTCCTCATTAGCTTGGCTAACTACTAACATTAAATCCCCATAACCTAGCAATTCCTTTGCCCCAGCTGCTAGAGTTGCTTCAATTCCATAGATGCATGCCTCATACTCAGCCATATTGTTCATTACCTTAAAGTCTAATTTCTATTGGTATAGTCTTTCCTTCTGGTGTAACAAGAATTACTCCTAATCTAGCTCTCCTGTTGTTTATAGCCCCATCAAAGTAAAGCTTCCACTCCTGATGCTTTATGATTGCCAAGTTCTCATTTGGAAACTCTAAATTCCACTTTTCATCACCCTCTACTACATTTTGATCTAGGAATTCTGCTACTACCCTTCCTTTGAGGACTTTTATGGTGATGTATTTTATATCAAACTCAGTCAGAATTACTAGCTATCAAGACATCCTTCTAGTCAAAGTAGGCGCATGAAAGAAGTACCATAAAGGATTGATCTTTGAAATTGCTTGGACTTTATAGGACTGGAAGTAATGCCTCAATTTACTTATTTCCCATATCATAATTAAACATGTCTTCTCTACTAAGTCATATTTTTCCTCATATGGTAGGAATTTTTTACTGAGATAATACACTGCATGCTCTATCCCCTCTGGTCCTTCTTATACTAGCATTGCCCCCATTGCATTTTCCTCTAAGGCTAAGTACAAGATCAACAGCTTACCTGGCCTCAGTGGCTTCAGTATAGGTGGATTGATGACATATTCTTTAATCATTTCAAATGCCTTTGAGCAATCATCGTTCCACTTTACTGGTTGGTTTTTCCTCAAGCGTTTGAAAATAATATCACAAATATTAGTAAGCTTTGTAATAAACCTACTAATATACTGTAACCTACCAATAAATCCTCTTACTTCTTTTTCTATCTTTGGTGTCAGCATTTCCTGAATAGCTTTCACTTTATCTAGATCCACTTCAATTCCTTGGCTGCTAACTATATGCCCTAATAATTTTCTTGAAGTAACCCCAAAAATGCACTTCTTCGAGTTGAGCCTCAGATTGTACCTCTCAATTTGAGCCAAGAACTTATCCAGAGCTTCAAAGTGTCCCTCTCTTATTTCTGACTTGACCATCATATCATCTACATATACCTCCACTTCCTTATGCATCATGTAGTGGAAAAGAGTGGTGGCTACCCTTTGATATGTTACATATGCATTCTTCAGCTCGAAAGGCATAACCTTATAGCAATATGTCCCCCATTCAATGATGAAAGTTGTTTTGATCTTATCCATAACTGTCGTCGTTATCTGATTGTACCCAAAGATCCATGAAGGAGTATATCACACTTAACGCCACACTATCCACTATTACATTAATGTAAGGTAAAGGGAAGTCATCCTTTGGATAGGCTTTGTTTAGATCCCTGAAATCGATGCACATATGCACTTTGCCATCTTTCTTGGATACCAATACTATATTTGCTAACCATTGAGGATAATCTACTACTTCTAGAAAGTTAGCCTAGATTTGTTTAGCAATTTTGTCTCTTATCTTTTCAGTCCACTCTAGTATTAGCTTGCGTAGTTTCTACTTGACAGGTCTAATTTCTAGATGAGTAGGAATATGATGCTCTACAATTTCTCTATCTAAACCTGGCATATCCTTATAAGTCCAAGCAAATACTACCTTTCTTTTTGTTAATATTCTCTCAAAATCTTTCTTCTCTTTAGGAGTTACCTTATATGATATAGAAATGTTCTTTGGATTATTATTTGTGCCCATTGAATTAAATCAAATTGAATTAATGTCAAACATGCATGAATGATCAAAGTTATAATGCACAAAACTATCAAGATGCACATCACACAAGTAAGCAAAACCAGCATTCATATCATTAATCATGGCAAAAATAGAGTTTTCATCCTCAAATAGATCGGACGTTATTACATCAGTTTCTTTATAAAAACATAAATTAAGCTATTACTAATGACATTAGCTAAATCCTGGGGTGGCTCCTCTTCAGGTGGCAGACACATTAGCTCCTCGACAACATCATTACCCATCCTATCAGCTACCAGCATCATTACTTCCTCTTTGTTGTCTTTCACCAGGTTCTCCACAATTTGCTCTTTGAAGATCTCAAACCTAGGAACATCTCCTCCAGTAACATTGATTGATTTCTTAGTTCCCAAATAGTATTTTCCTTCCCCTGGCCTAATGAAATTCTCATTTGTCGGCCTAATTTTCTTTGAGAACTTCCTTTGCTTAGCATTAAACCTCTTTTTAGCTCTTTTGCTTATTAGCTTTGTTTCTTCAACATAACCTAAACCAGTTGTGTTGCCTTGACTTTTGAACTCTAGGAGACTAGGGCTTCCTTGCTCATTCTTCCCTAGGCCTTACCCAAGTCGGTAATTCATGCTCTCTATCATTTTTGCTACTCTTATATCCATTTCAGTTCCATCAAATATCCTAGCAATTTGGAAACCATATAGTGCACACATTTGCTTCTGTTTGTCCAATATGGTTGCCACAACAGCATTGGTCCCAACTTCTATAGTCACAACCACTCCTTCATGAGAGAATTTTATCTTTTAATGCACAATTGAGGGTATCCCTCCTAAAGCATGGAACCATGGCTTTCCCAATAATAAGGATAAATGACTTGAATATCTAATATAGTAAACTCAATAGTTGATTCCACATGTCCTGTTTTAACTAGAGCTTGGAATGTCCCCTCCACATTCCTAGTGATGTTATCATATGCTCTTATTATAAGGTTTGAATCTGTTAAGTCTTCAGCTTTCAAACCTAAGTTAGGCAGGATTTTCAAAGGACACACATTAATAGCAGAACCATCATCAACCATAGCAAAATTGTTTCTCTTTCCCCTCACCACAACTGGGATAAACAATGCCCTATTATGGTTTCTACCTTCCAAATGTAAGTAACCATCTAAGAATGTTATCAGCCCATGTTTCTTTTTTGTAACCTTCCCTACCATATCCTTAGGTATGGCTACTGTTTCAATGTTCATGCTTGACAGAGATTTAACAAGTGCTCTTTTATGGCAGCCTGAATGCATAAGTAGTTCCCAAATGTTGACATTTGCCTTATCCTTCTTCAATTGTTCCAAAATCATATCCTCTTTCTAATCTTCCTCTATTTATGTATCTTCTATTTCTTCTATTTCTATGACTCTCTCAATTTTCTTTTCAACTACTTTGTAATTCTTTCCACTTCTAGTGACATGATTCACCTTAGGATTGTTGCTCAAGACATTAAGACCACCCGAAATTTTTTCATCAGAATCATACTAGATGTCAACAAGTCTAATGATTCGATCTCTTTTCCCATCTTTCCAAACTTCCACCATGCATGTTTCTTTCACCTTCAACTCTTCTATATTGAGCTTGCCTAAATGTTGATTCAATAGATCTTTAACTCCCTCTCGAGACTATTTGGGAGCTAAAGGTCTTTTATCATCTCCAAACTCATCACCCCATCCTGTAAGCACAATTTCTTTTATGGGTATATCAGCTGAAGCGGGCTTATAGTAAAATACTCTATAATTAAACTTACCTAAAGGTTGTCCTAGTAAATCTCCTCTCTGTGGCTGTTTAGGAGTTTCAGGTTTTTTCTCTACCTTCATTGGCTCATCATCAAACTCATCACCCTAACCTGAGGGCTCAATTAATTCAATGGGAATATCAGTAGAGGGTGGTTTAGAATAGAACACTTTATAATCAAATTTTCATGAGGGCTATCCCAGTAAATCCTCTACTCCTCTAGAGGTATCTATAAATTCTCCATTGGTTGTAGTTAGGCTTTCAAAGGAGTTTAGCACTTCTTCTTTGCTAACCCTTGAATTGATCATCATGGTGTCTGGTGGTGGAATATTTTTGTAATCTGAGAAAGGGTTGTTTCTGGTGTTTGGGTTAGAGTTAGACTTTTCAGGTTTTGTAATTTGTTTGGAATCTATCAGGTTTTGGATCTCATGTTTTAGGCAGATACAGTTGTCTTTGGAATGGTCAGTAGCTTGGTGGAATTTGTAGTAACTATTATGGTCAAAACCGAGGACATTTGGGTTTGGTGTCTTATAAAAGGTTAAGGGTCAAAGTAGGCCTTTTTGGATTAATCGTTTTAGGAATTTGGAGAGTGGTTGGTTAAAGTTGGAGAATCTTCGGGGTTGTTAAACTATGCACACCTCCATAGCTCGACTATTACTTCCTTATTGTGTGCCCCTAGTTGAGTAATTTTAGGTTCCAATGTTTCTAGCATTTCTCTTCTTCTCATTCTCAATCTCTTCTACTTGCAGACCATCATCATATAGGTCTATGAATTTTTTAGGATTCATCATATGCAATCTCTTGAGCAGATTAGGTGACACATTATGGACTATCATCCTAACCTGATCCTTCCCAGCCAGCTTGCTCTTCATCAGTCCTACCTTGTTTATGAACTTGGTAAGGAAATCAGAGAAGGATTCATTAGGTTTTTTCTTTGTTAGTTCTAAGTCTCTAATAAACACTTCTAGTCTGGTGTTATAATTATATTATTTCAAAAAGGTAGTACATAATTCCTTCTAATCAGCCCGGACTGATTTTTCCAGCCTGTGATACCAATTTACATCCATTCCCTCTAAAGATAGTATAAATAGCCTAGCAGCTACTGCTAATGGTGCCTTACTAGTGCTCATAGTTGTTGTATATTGGCTGAGATGAATCCTCAAATCTCCTCTCCCATCAAATTTCTGTAGTTGAGGCATTTTGAATTTTTCAACAGCTTATCTCCCTCCATTTATAGCATGTCATCAAAGTCGAATGAGTACCCCATTATTTATCCTCTAATTAGCTCTTCCATCTTATACATTTTTTAAGTCAATGCTTGTATCTACTTGGACTCATGATCATGAACCAGTTTAAATGATTCCCTCTTCGCATTCTCTACCATGTAGTTCTCAACGTCCTCTAGTCTCACATTAGTGGCAGGTATGTTTCTAGCATAGGTTGCCCCTAACATTATTAGCAATAGGTGGAGCGCCAACAACAGGCGAAGGAGTTACAGTAACAGGTGGAGCTCCTATAGTAGGTGGTTATTCAACAACAACAACAGGTGGTTGTTCAACAGTAGGCGTTAGTATGACAACAAGTTACACTAGTCCAGCCAGAGCTTACCTCACTTCGTCTTGCATAATAATTCTCATGTCATCTATCAAAGCTCCCTTAATGTCCTTTAGGGTCTACATCCCTAATTATTGTTCCATTTCTATCTATTTAGTCTAAGTCAATTCAACTTCTAGGTAGAGCGGGTTAATAGGACTTTTATCCAATTCTTGAAGGATCTCTTTAGCTATTGACTTAGGGCTTAGATCTACTCTGATTAATCTGCTACCTTTTCATCCATAAATACGAGAAGACCTAAGTGAATCTATGATGGTTGTAAAATAAGGTGTTAGTGTAGACGGTGGGGTTTAGCGCCCGTCCAAGATTTTAGCAACCATGTCACCGTTTGAGCTCAGGGCTCTAGAGAACACACTAACCATTGTCATAAAGACATGGTGTGGAGATGAGGAGTCACCACCCAGGGTAATAACTAGGACAAAATCGAAAGGTGGTACTTGATTCCCTAAAAGAAAGCCAGCACCATAACCAGGAGATTCTGGATACGGAATACCAACTTCTTTCAGTCTTGTGTTAATTTAGAATTACTTTATGAATTACTATCTTATCCTCTATTTACATGCAATTTCATATAAACCCAAAACAATAAACTCCAAAGCAAACTAGTCATGAAATATACAAGTAAATAATGCATTCAATAAATCACATAATCCTTAAGTTAGTCTAATATACATGGATTTTAAATAAATGAGCTAAAGTCTACATGTTTTAATTTATAAGTGAACCTAAAGACCTAATTCCTTTTTATTTTAATTAAATGAACCTAAGTCTACTAATTTTAATTCTTAAAATGGGCCTAATTCTACATGTTATGAGGTATTTAAATTAGTGGGCTTAATTTTACAAATCATGAAAGAAGGCTTTAATTAAGTGAGATAAGTTTAAGTTAATTAAATTAAATTAAGTGGGCCTATGTCTAATTAACTAAATGGGCCTAAAGGTATTTCTAACCTAAAATCTAATTAATTATGGACCTAAAAATATATTTTAATTAATTAAACCTAATTAGTTATTAAGTGAAATGGACTAAAATAAACAAATCAAAATCTAAAATGGACTTAAGGCCCAAAACACACAAAACTGATAAATAAGCTCAAAAATGAATAAAACATAAAAAAAAATTAAAGAAGATCAAACAAATAATTATATTAATCCTTACTAAAACCCTAATTTTTATTAACATGCAACCTAAATTAATCTACTTCTTCTAATGATTTTAAATGATTACTAAATTGACATCTAATTTTACTAACCAATTCAATCAAAATAAACATGCAACCACACACATAATTTTATTACTATTCCCACTATTGGGGCTATTACATTAATTCATAAAAAATCAAAATAAAGAATAAAATAAAAATAAAGATAATAAAAATAAAAAATAAAACCCTAAAAACTAAGTCTCTATGGGGCTTGATCCATAGTCTTCTGTGGATTTCATCTTCCTCATATAATCACCATGTATTTTCCTCCATAATTACGATAAAAAATAAAATAATAAATAATGAATAAAATATGATAAAATAAATAGAATAATAAATAAACAAATAAAAGAAAAATAGAAGAATATGGTATGCTTATGGATAATTAAGGTACTCCTCAGATTTATGATTCACCATTCATGATAAGTCTTCGAATCTTTTCTTCAAAAAATCCTTCACGAGTCTTTGAATTAATTGATGAATCAAAAGAATTTTTTATTAAAAGTAAATAGAAGAAAAATTTAAAAACAAAAAACACAATTTTCTTTTTCTCCTCTTCTCTTTTCTACGCCTTTCCCTCTCTCCTCTTTTTTTCCTCCTTCTTAGCCCCCCTTATATAGTGGAACTAGGAAGCCTAACCCTAATCCTAATGTGATTCTCATTCCTAAAGTGTATTTAGGAATTTTGAACCAAAGATGATTAAATTAATTAGGAAGTTTAAACCAATTTAGGATTGAATTAATTAGGAAATTTAAACCACCTAAAATTGGAATAATTAAAAGTAGAAAAGAGTTTAATTCCGACCGGGATTGTGCAATTCTGATCGGAATTGTACAATCCCAATCGAAATTATTGTAATTCCAATTGCAATTACATAATTCCAATCGGAATTATGGAATTCCAACGTGCAAAAATTTTCATTACCCCGGAAAAATTTAAATTTTACAATTAGGTCTTAAAAAGAACTTTGTGATTTAGTCCTTAAAAATATTAAATTCTTCCTTTAACAGCTCTTAGAATTTTTTAAAGATTAATTATCGAAGACATTTTCATCATTGGAGTCCTTTGCTGCATCAATAACATGTCATCCCGAAATTGGGTGTCTACAATTAGTATGATGGATGAAATGCATGTATGTATGCATGATGCATGTGTTTATGCAATAAGTATGCAATAAGTAGCAAGCAAGCAAATAGCACGTAACAAGTATCAAGAAATAATCACCAGGCAACATGCAAGCATAAACCTTCCAACATTATTGCTCCCACACATGTATTCAATGGCAAGTTTCTTTTCCTAGGATTTTTGGTCTTGGCTTTAATATCAACGGGGGATACCAGGGACCAACGTGCATGCCAAATCTCTCTCAAAGTAGTAAAACATAGAAATAGCATTTCTAGGTATAAAGGTCTAGCCCAATCTTCATTAAGGGGCTTCAAAAGTATGGGCCTGGGCTTTTATAGATAGAAATACCTCATGGTAATAAGCATAGAAACAACATTTCTAAGTATAAAGGTCTAGCCAAACTTTTATTGCCCAAGAGGGTTTTAAAAGTGTGGGCCTAGGCTTTTATAGATAACAATACCTCATAGCAAAAATCATACAAGAAATTTAGGTAGATATTTAGGGAAGTAACTAAACCATTATATGTGGTTAGAGTCTAGTGAAAAGGTCAAGGTTTCCTTAACAAGATGCCCTCCATTATGGACGTTAAGTTATAGGCCAAGGTCAGAGGGGCCTGGCATCCTTTACCAACTCGAGAGAAGATTACCACCCCTTAGGACTTGGGTTACAAACTCTGGTGAGATGAGCCTGGTAATCTCTCTTGAACCGAGTTAAGGCTAAGAGTGATGGTTAGCCAATTTACAACTCTATAAAGCTAGTGGAATCATGGAATCATAAACCAACACCATCGGTTTAATAGGGACATGCATAATGAATGTAAGAATGAAATAATAATCAATAAAATAATTATAAAGAACACAAGTAGAATTAGTTTCTCTTATCCCCAGTGGAGTTGGCACTGTAGACAGCATGTTTTAGCGTGCGTCTAAGATTTTAGTAACCGTAACACTGTTTAGGCTCAAGGCCTTATAGAACACACTGCTATACCATAAAGTCATAGCATAGAGATGAGGAGTTGCCATCCAGAGTAATGACTGGGACAATTCGATTGGTGGTACTCAATTCTCTAAAATAAAGTTAGCACCACAACTAGGAGATTCTAGGAATGGAATACTAACTTCTCTTAGTCTCATGTTCATTTAGAATTACTTTATAAATTATTACTTCATTCTCTAATTACATGCAATTTTATTAAACCCTATTTGAACATCCATCTAACCCTAATGCATCTAGTCAATAAAATTACACATAAAAATGCATTCAAGTGCATCGTCCCTAAGTCTAAACTATGTTAATTTTATTAAAAGTTAGCTAGATTTACACTTTTTATTTACAAATGAAATGGACTAAAGGTGGGCCTACATTTTAATTAGTGAGCTTAAGTCTACTTATTTTAATTATCTAAAGGTAGGCCTAAATCTATAAGTTTTAAAGAAATTAGATTTTATAAGTGGGCCTAGTCTAACTTGATTTTATTTTAAGTGAAATGTAGGCCTAAGTCTATTTATTTTAAAGGAAATAAAATTAAATGGACTGAGCTAAGTCTAAATTAATTTTAGTTAAAAAAATGAGCCTAAGTCTAAATTAACCTAATGGGACTAAATTGATTTTAATCAATCAATTAACCTAAATCATTTATAAACCTATTTTAAGTGAATTAGACCTAATCGTGGGCTTAGGGCCCAAAGAATTAAACGATAAAAAAATAAAACCTAAACAAAAAATCATAACAAAATCATATTAAACACAAAATTTATATGGTTTTTTAAAAAACCTAAATCAATTACATGTAAAATCTAATTTACTACTGCCATTATTGATTTTAATTGATTTTTACCCAGTGAAACCCTAATTACTAATCAATTTTAGTGCAGAGAATTAGAATTCCATTATTTTCTCACTATTGGGGCTATTACAACCTAAAGTACAGAGAATTAAAAGAAAATTAATTATAACCCATAAGCAATAACTAAATAAATAACACAGAGAAATAAAAAAATCCTAAATCATACGGGAGTTTTATAGACTTTAGTCCATGGCATTCCATGGATTCTTCAATAGCTATGCCAAAAAATCACATATCTCCAACCTCCCCTCCAGAGCATCACAAGACATCAATCAAAACAAAAAAATAATAAAAAATTAATCAATAATTAATTAATAAAATTAAAATAAAGGAAAAGAAAATAAAAGAGTAGAAGATGCTGTGCAGATGCATTTAGATGGCCCCTCAGACTGTGATTTTCACCGTTTGGAATTGACTCTATTACTTTTCTTTTTGATTTCTTAGACTTTAAAAATGTCTATTTTCTTTTGAAAAGGAAAAGTTCCTTTGAAATCCTATAGCAAAAGGTTTTTCTTCTTTCTGCGTTAATTTTTGCTTTTTGTCTCATTTTTTTTTCAAAACCCTAGCCTCTCCTGTACCTTCCTCTCTCTATTCCTTTCTTTCCTTTTTATCCTCCACTAACAACTCCCGTGATCACAACATTGTTAACCTCTTATATGATCATAGGAGCACTCTTTTTTTTTAAATAAAAATCAAAATAAAAGGATTTCAAAAGAGATACACGTAATGGGCACATATTGTTCACGGAACATATTAAAATTAATTTCTTGACTAATTTTAGACCAATCAGAAAATAGAAAAAAAAATTGAATAAGGACGTAAAATACTAAAAAAATACAAAAAGTCTCACAATGCCGATTGGCATTTGTCTAATGCCAATCAGCATTAAGAAAATGCATGTCGGCCTTAGTTGAATGCCAACTAGCATTTTGCTTAACAGTCCAGAAAAATTTTAAATTTTAAAAAAAAAAACTTCTAAAATCAAGATTTTAAAATTAAGTCCAAAGAAAAATTACAATTTAGTCCTTAAAATCTTAAATTTTAACATTAAAGATCAATTTCTCGATTAATTTTTCATCATCGGGGCTTTCATCGCACTATGTATAATTGCATCACAAAATTGGGTGCTTACACCCATGCTGCAAAGGGCTAGGGAGATGGTAAGCTATTTAGCACCATAGGAGGAAGGTGGTTAAGATTCCTATAAATCTAGTAGTGATGGCACTATCTTACTATTATGATACAGTCTTTTTCCATACTCGTCTAGTAGTACCCTTGTCTGATTATCTTCTTTGCTATGATTATCCCATTCATGTGAGAACCACAAGCTCCTACATGGATTTCTTTTATCACCTCTTTAGCTTCATCTTTCCTGAGACATTTGAGCTGAATTCCATTCGGCATTCTTTTGTATAATACTCCATCATGACTTGCATAATTTCGTGCAAGAACATGAAAAGCATATCTCTCCATTTTGGTCGCTTCATCTGGATACTTTCATTCTTCAATGAACCCCTGAATGTCATAAAACCAAGGCTTTTCTTTAAGCCCTATTTGAATATTCATTATTTGCTCACCCCCATAACACGGAGCTCTTGACTTCATGATTACTAAAGGTTTCATGGCCAATTCAGTTGTACTATCCCACATCGAAGAAAGTGTCACTAGTGCATCTGCTATTTGATTATCATCCTTTTGTAAATGGATGAAGAGACACTTAATGAAGTTCTTTATTAAGGCTTTCAAATAGTGGACGTAAGGCTTTAGCTTTTCCTCTTTTACTTTCCATTCTTCATTAGCCTGACTGATAACCAACATTGAATCTCCATATACCAACAACTCTTTTGCTCCAACTACCATGGCTGCCTCTACTCCATAGATACATGCTTCATATTTAGCCATGTTATTTATGACCTTAAAATCTAACTCTTTTGCTCCAACTGCCATGGCTACCTCTACTCCATAGATACATGCTTCATATTGAGCCATTTTATTTGTGACCTTAAAATCTAACCTTTTGGCCATTGGTATGGTTTCCCCTTCTAGTGTAATAAGAATCACTCCTAATCCAACTCCTTTATTGTTTATAGCTCCATCAAAATAAAACTTCCACTTTCAATGTTCTACAACTGCTAAATTCCACTATTCACTGCCTTCTACTGCATTTTGAGCTAGGAATTCCACTACTGCTCTTCCCTTGATTACCTTTGTAGTAATGTACTCTATGTTAAATTCAGTTAGGAGTACTAGCCATCGAGACATTTTTCTAGTTAAAGCAGATGCTTGAAACGGATACCATAAAGGATCTATTTTTGAAATAGCTTGATCCTGATAGGACTGAAAGTAATATCTTAATTTTCTTGTTGCCCAAATCATTATCAAACATATCTTCTCTACCAGATCATACTTTTCTTCATATGCTAGAAACTTTTTGTTAAGGTAATACACTGCATGCTCTACTCCATCCATTCCCTCTTGTGCTAACATTGCCCCAATTGCATTCTCTTCTAAAGCCAAATATAGAATCAACGGCTTACCTAGTCTTGGTGGTTTCAGTACTGGTGGATTGATGAGGTATTCTTTAATCCTATTAAAGGCCTTCTGACAATCATGATTCCATTTAATCAGTTGATCTTTCCTTAAGAGCTTAAAGATAGGGTCACAAATATTAATAAGTTTTCCAATGAACCTACTAATATACTGTAACCTGCCAAGGAATCCTCTCACTTCTTTCTCTATATTTGGTGTTGGCATTTCCTAGATAGCTTTCACCTTATCTGGATCCACTTTAAATCCTCTACTACTTACTATATGTCCTAGCAACTTTCCTAAAGTTACCCTAAAAATGCACTTCTTTGGGTTGAGCCTCAGATTGTATCTCTCAATTTGAGCCAGGAACTTGTTTAGAGCTTCAAAGTGTCCTTGTGTTTCTAACTTGATCATCATGTCATCCATATATACTTCCACCTCTTTATGCATCATGTCATGGAAAAGAGCAGTAGCTACCCTTTGATAAGTTGCTTTTGCATTCTTTACTCTAAAAGGCATCACCTTATAGCAATAGGTTCCCCACTCTGTGATGAAAGTTGTCTTGATGTTGTCCATGACTACCATCTTTATCTAGTGAGAATCCATCTATAAAAGAATACATTGCACTTGTTGTCGTGCTATCCACTATTACATCAATATGAGGTAACGGGAAGTCATCTTTTGGACATGCTTTATTTAAATCCCTAAAGTCTACACACATTAACACTTTACTATCGTTCTTGGAAACTGGTACTATGTTTGCTAGCCATTGAGGGTAATATACTATGTCTAAAAAGTTGGCCTGAATTTGTTTAGCAATTTCTTCTCTTATCTTTTCAGTCCATTATGGTCTCAGCCTATATAATTTTTTTTAACTAGTTTTATTTCTGGATAAGTTAGAATGTGATGCTCTGTAATGTTCTTATATAAACCTAACATGTCTTCATAGGTCCAAGTAAATACTACCTTTCTTTTTATTAGTATTTTCTAAAAATTTTCCTTCTCTTCAAGAGTTACATCATGTGATATAGAAATGTTCTTTGGATTATCATTTATGCCCATGTTAAATGAATCAAATTGAATTGAATTAATGTCAAACATGCATGAATGATCAAAATTATAGTGCACAGAACTATTAAGATGCACATCACATAAGTAAGAAAAACTAGCATTCATATCATTGACCATGGGAAAAACAATATCTTCATCCTCATAAGGACCGAACGTTATTATATTAGTTTCTTCATAAAAAAACATTAGTAAAGCTATCACTAATAATGGTGGCTAAATCCTGGGGTGGCTCCTTTTCAGGTGCCAGACACAACAACTCCTCAACAGTAGTATCACCCATCCTCTTAACTGCTTGATTTATAACTTCCTCCTTATTGCCTACTACTAAATTCTCCATAATATGTTCTTTGAAGATTTTAAATCCCGGGATGTCTGTGGACACCCAATTTCGGGATGATGAGTTACGGATGCGACAAAAGACTCCAATGATGAAAATGTCATGAATAGGTCTTCAATATTTGAACTTTGAAACTTCAAAGGTCTAATTGCATTTTTCAAAAAAAGGATTTAATGTTTTCATGGACTAAATTGTAATGCTTTTTAGGGATCTAATTGCAAAACTTAAATTCTTTTAAAGACCTTTTTATAATTAAAAGTAAAAAAAATTTTGGTCGGAATTATACTAATTCCAATCAAAATTACACTAATTTTGATCGGATTATGTAATTCCAATTGGAATTACACAATTCTGATAAGAATTAGACCTCTTCTGCCCCGGGTTCTCAAATTTTCTAGAAAAATTGAGTCCTAATTAGTCTGAAATTCTCCTAAAATTTTTTTGATAATGTTTTTAAGGAAATATAAGTATTTTAGGAATCAATTTATAACTAGGATTTCAAGAAGTAACCCTATATAAGAAGGTTTTGGCTCTACAAATAGGGGCAAAAACTAAAAAATAAAGAAAAGGGAAAAAACAGAAAAAGGCAGAAGAAAAAAGAAAAGAGAATAGGAAGGCACGAGAAAAGAGATAGGAAAAGGAGAAAAAAGAGAGAAAAAATCTTATTCTCTACAAAAATTCTTTTGCATCAAGAAAGATCTTTGAAGGATTTTTTAAGAGTAATATTTGAAGACCTATCAAGAATGGTGATTTTACAAAATCTGAGGAGCACTCCATTAAATCCTTATATAAGAAGGTTTTGGCTCTGAAAATAGGTGCAAAAAAAATAAAAAATAAAGAAAAGGGCAAAAAAAATAGAAAAAGGTAGAAGAAAAAAAAAAGAGAAGAGGAAGGCACAGGAAAAGAGAAAGGAAAAGGAGAAAAAGAGAGAAAAAATCTTATTCTCTACAAAAATTATTTTGCTTAAAGAAAGATCCTTGAAGGATTTTTGAAGAACAATATTTAAAGACCTATCAAGAACGGTGATTCTACAAAATCTAAGGAGCACTCCATTAAAATCATCCATAAACATCATCTTCTTCTTATTTTTTTATTTAATTTAATTTTTTATTTTGTTTTATTATTATTATAATTTACTTACTAATCATAATTTTTATTCTTTTTTTATGGTGATTATGGAGGAAAACACATGATGATCATACTTAGAGAACCAAATCCATAAAAGGTCCATGGAATGCTATGGATAAGACTTTATGGAGATATAGTTTCTAGGGTTTCTTTATTATTATTTTATTTTATTTGTTTGTTTTTAGGGTTGTATTAATTATTTTATTATTATTTTTATAGATTTTTGAAATATCCCCAATAGTGGGAATAATGGAATTATGTGTGATTGCATGTTTATATTAATTAATTGGTTAGTAAAATTAGGGTCTTAATTGGGTAATTAATTAAAATCAATGGTGGAAGTAGGTTAATTTAGGTTGTATGTTAATGGAAATTAGGGTTTTAGAAGGAATTAATTTAATTAGTTGTTTGATCTTTTATTTAATTTTTTTGATATATTTTATTTTTTTTGGGCTTGTTTATTTATTTTTATGTGTTTTAGGCCTTAAGCCCATATGAGATTCTAATCCACCCATTTAAATTTATGTTTTTATTTAATTTTAATTAATTAAAATGCATTTTAGACCCATAATGAATTAGATTTTTAGGTTAGAGATAACTTAGGCCCATTTAGTAAATTAGACATAGACCCACCTAATTTAATTTAATTAATTATAGTTAGCCCATTTAGATTTAAATACCTCTATAATTTTGTAGATTTAGGCTCATTTTTAGAATTAAAATAAATAGACTTAAGTTCATCTAATTAAAATTAAAAGGAATTAGTCTTTAAGCTCACTTATTAAAACATGTAGATTTAGGTCATTTAATTAAAATTCATGTATATTAGACTAACTTAGGGATTATATGTTTGATTGAATGCATTATTTACTTGTATTTTCATGACTGGTTTGCCTTGGAGTTAATTGCTAGAATAAAGGTTTATATGAAATTGCATGTAAATAGAGGATAATATAATAATTTATAAAGTAATTTTAAATGAACATAAGACTAAAAGAAGTTGGTATTCCGTATCCAGAATCTCCTGGTCGTGGTGCTAGCTTTCTTTTAGGGAATCGAGTACCACCTTTCGATTTGTCCCATCTATTACCTTGGGTGGTGACTCCTCATCTCCATGCCATGTCTTTGTGATAGTGGTTAGTGTGTTCTCTAGACCGCTGAGCTCAAATAGTGTCACGATTGCTAAAATCTTGGATGGCGCTAAACCTCACTGTCTACAATGTCCTTTGTAGCCACATTGATAGATTCCTTTGTCCCTAGATAGTATTTTCCCTCCCTTGGCTTGATGAAGTTCTTCCTCAAAGGCCCAATTCTTCCTAAGGGTTTGTTTCTTTTTGCCTTCTCCTTCTTTCACACCCTTCTACTGGTAGGTCCTGTCTTAATACATCCCAATCCTTTTGTGTCATCTTGGGTCTTGAAATCTAGGAGCTTGGGACTTCCTTGCTCATTCTTTCCCAGCCCTCTTCTGAGTCGATAATTCATGCTCTCCATCATTTTTGCAACTCTAGGATCCATTTATGTCCTATCAAATATTACAGCAGATTGGAAACCAGGTGGAGCACATACTTGCTTTTGCTTTTCCAATATGATTGCAATAATTGCATTGGTTATAGTTTCTATTGTCACAATATCTCCTTCGTGAGGGAATTTTACCTTTTGTTGCATAGTTGAGGGTACTCCTCCCATAACATGAAACCACAACCTACCCAATAGCAAAGCGTAGGTGACATGAATGTCTAATACGGTAAACTCTACAGTTGACTCCACATGTCTTGTTTTAACCAAGGCTTGGAATGTTCCCTCTACATTCCTGGTGTTGTCATTATAGGCCTGGATTATAAGGTTTGAACCTGTTAGGTCATTAGCTTTCTGATCCATATTAGGTAGAATCTTTAACAGACACACATTGATAGCAGAACCATCATCGACCATCACGAAGTTAGTTATTTTCCCTTTTATTTTAGCTAGGATAAATAGTGCCTCATTATGATTTCTTCCCTCCAAAGGCAGATCATCATTTAAGAATGTTATTAGCCCATGTTTCTTTTCTATAACCTTTGCTACCATGGCCTTAGGTGTAGCTACCATTTAAATAATCATATTTGATAGAGCTTTAACAAGTGCTCTTTAGTGGTTGCTTGAATGTATCAACAGTTCCTAAATGCTCACATTCGCCTTAGATTTTTTGAGTTGTTCCAAGATCAAGTCTTCTTTTGGCTCTTTCTCTACTTCTACATCTTCTATTTCTTTTATTTCTATGACTCTCTCAATTTTCTTTTCGGCTGCCTTGTAATTCTTTCCACTTCTAGTGACATGGTTTACATTGGGGTTATCGCTCCATATATCAAAGCCAATGGAATTCTCCTCATCAGAGTCATACCAAATGTCTACAACTCTGATAATCTGATCCCTCTTCCCGTGTTTCTATACTTCCACTATGCATCTTTTTTTCCTTTCAACTTCTACAAATTAAGCTTGCCTATGTGTTGGCTTAGCAATTCTTCCACCACTTCTTAAGATTGTTCGGGAGCTAAGGATTTCTTATCATCTTTGAATTCATCACCCCAACCTGTAAGTACAATCTCTTCCAAGGATATATTACTTGAAGCTGGCTTAGAGTAGAACACTCTATAGTCAAACTTGCCTGAAGGTTGCCCCAACAAATCTTCAACTCCTCTTAAGGGCTGTTCGGGGGTTTTAGATTCTTTTCCTTCTTCCATCAACTCATTATCAAATTCATTACCCCATCCTAAGGGCACTATTGACTTAATAGGGATATCAGTAGAGGATTGGAGTAGAATGCTTTGTAGTCAAACTTGACAAAGGGTTGTCCTAACAGATCTTTAACTCCTCTTGAGGCATCAAGAAATTCTGCATTGGCTATAGGGTTTAGGTTTTCAAAGGAGTTTAGCACTTCTTCTTCGCTAACTCCCGAGCTGATCATCATGGTGGCTGGTGGTGGGATATTTTGGTAGTATGGGAAAGGGTTATTTCTAGTGTTTGGATTGGAGTTGGATTTTTCAGGGTCTTTGATTTTTTCAGAGTCTAGTAAGTTTTGAATTTTGTGTTTGAGGTGGACACAGGTATCTGTGGAGTGGCCGACTACTTGGTGAAACTTGCAATAATTGTTAGGATCATAACAGGGGATATTTTGGTTAGGTGGTTTCGAGAAGGTTAAGGGTCGAAGTAGGCCTTTATAGATTATTCTTTCTAGCACTTTGGAGAGTGTTTGGTTGTAGTTAGAGAACCTCCTAAGTTGTTAAAAAGCATGTACTTCCACCGCTCAACTAGTAGTTCCCTATTGTGTGACCCCAATTGGGTAGTTTCTAGTTCTGGTGCCTCTAGAGCTTCTTTTCTTATCATTCTCTATCTCTTATGCTTGTAGACCATCATCATACAAGTTTATAAATGTTTTAGGGTTCATCATTTGTAGTCTCTCTACCATATTAGGTGACACATTCCAGACTAGCCTCCTAACTTAATCCTTCTTAGCTAGCCTGATTTCATTAACCTTGCTTTATTCATGAAATGAGTCAAGAAATCAAAAAAAGACTCATTGGATTTCTATGTAGTCAATTCCAGATCCCTGATGGATACTTCCAATCTAGTATTGTACTCATGTTATTTCAAAAAAGCAGTACATAACTCCTTTCAGTCAACCCTGATAGATTTCTCTAACTCGTGATACCAGTTTACAACCATTCCCTCTAAAGACAACACAAACAACCTAATGATAATTGCTAATGGGGCTTTAATAGTGCTCAAAGTTATAGTGTATTAACTCATATGAATTCTAGAATCTCTAGTTCCATCAAACTTCTTTGGCTAAGGCATTTTGAATTTGTCAGGCAGCTTGTTACCCTCTATTTGCAGCATATCATCAAAGTCGAATGAGTATCCCATGCCTTGTCCCTTAATCAGTTCTTCCATTTTAGAAATTTTTTGGGTCAGTGCTTACATCTACTTAAACTCAATGTCTTGTACCAATTCTACTAATTCTCTCTTAGCTTTTTCTACCAGGTAATTCTCAATATCTTTCACCTTTATATCAATGATAAGTGGATTTCTAGTAACAAATTGCCCCCCAAAATTATTAGCAGCAAGTGGAGCATCTATGGTAGGAGGGATAGCACTAGCAGTAGGTGGTTGTTCAAGTGTAGGTGGTGGTATAACAATAGCGGCAGGTGGCATCAGTGTACCTAGAGCTTGTCTCGGTTCATTCTGCATTATAGCCTTCATGTCATCCATTAAAGCTCCTTTGATGTCTTCTAAGGTCTTGTTCCCTCCTTGTTGTTGCTTCATTTCTATGGGCTTAGTTTGGGTTAGTTCAGCTTACAAATAGAGCAGGTTGATAAGACTTCTCTCCAATCTATCCAGCTTGTGAAGGATTTCTTTTGCTAGGGCTTTAGGACTCTATCGTGCTCTTTTTAGCCTACCACCTTTCCATCCCCAAATATGAGAAGACCCAGATGAATCTATGATGGCTGCAAAACAAGGTGTTAGTATGATGGATGAAGTGCATGTATGCATGATGCACATGCTATGCAGCAAGTAGCAAGCAAGAAAATAGCACATAACAAGTATTAGGAAACAATAAACAGGCAACATGTAAGCATAAACCTTCCAACCTTATTCCTCCTACACACATATTCAATGGAAATTTTCTTTCCCTAGGATTTTTGGTCTAGTCCTTAATATCAACAGGGGATATTAGGGACCAACGCGCATGCCAAATCTCCCTCAAAGCAGTAAAGGCATAGAGATAATATTTCAAGGTATAAAGGTCTAGCTCGACCTTTATCACCCTAAGTGGGTTTCAAAAGTATGGGCCTGGGCTTTTATAAATAGAAATACCTCATGGAAAACAAACATACAAGAAATTTATGTAAATCCTAGGGGAAATTACTAGGCCATTATATGTGGTTAGGGTCCAGTAAGAAGTCAAGGTTCCCTTAGCAAGATGCCCTCCATTATGGACTTAAGTCACAGGCCAAGGTCAGAGGGGCCCGACATCCTTTACCAACTCATGAGAAGACCACCCCCCTTTAGGACTTAGGCTACAGACTCTGGTCATATAAGCCCGACAATCTCTCTTTAACCGAGTTAAGGCTAAGAGTGATGGTTAGCCAATCTATAACCCTATGAAGCTAGTGGAATCATACAATCATAAACTAACACCATCGGGTAAATAAGGACATGCAAAATGAAAGCAAGAATAAAATAATAATTAATAAAATGATCTTAAAGGACACAAATAGAATTAGTATATCTTATCCCTAATGGAGTCGCTACTACAGACGATAGGGTTTAGTGCACACCTAAGATTTTAGTAACCACGACACTGTTTGGGCTCAGGTCCCTAGGGAACACACTACTATATCATAAAGACATAGCATGGAGATGAGGAGTCGCTACCCAGGATAATAACTGGGACAAATTGCTTTGGTGGTACTCAATTCACTAAAAGAAAGCTAGCACCACAACTAGGAAATTCTGGGAACGGAATAATAACTTCTCTTAGTCTCTTATTCATTTAAGATTACTTTATGAATAATTACTTCATTCTCTAATTGCATGCAATTTTACTAAACCCTAATTTGAACATCTATTTAACACTAAGGCAACTAATCATAAAATCATATATAAAAGAAAGCATTCATACAAGGTGTAACGTCCCTAAGTATAAAATAAGTTAATTTTATTTAGAAGTTAACTAATTCTACATTTTATTTACAAGTGAAGTGGGCTAACAAAGGACCTACATTTTTATCAATTTTAGTGAACCTAGGTCTATTTGTTTTAACTTATCAATGGAAATGGGCTTAAGTCTATAAAATTTTAAAGGAAAAGTTGAATTAGTCGCCTAAGTCTAACTTGATTTTATTTTAAGTGAAATGTAGACCCGAGTCTATTTATTTTAAATGTAATAAAATTAAATGAATTGAGCTAAATTTAAATAAAATTTAATTAACTAGAAAATGGGCTTAAAGTCTAAATTAATTTTAAAAGAAATAAAAATGCTTTATTAGGCTGGGCAAATTCTAAATTGTTTTTATTAATTAAAATGGGCCTAAACCTAATTAACCTAAAACGGGCCTACATTGGTTTTAATTAAATTAAACCCTAAAGCTAATTTAAGTCAATTGATTAAATGGGTTTAGACCTAACATCGGCTTGGGCCCAAAAGGCATGAAAATAAAAAACAAAACCCAATTCAACAAGCATACCAAAAAGAAATTAAAACAATAATTTTTACATGATTTTTCTAAGAAACCCTAATTCAATTTCATGTAATCCTAAAATTATTCTACTACCATCATTGATTTTTATCAGCTTTTACCAATTGAAACCCTAATTACTAATTAATTTTAAGAACACAAAAGCAAATAATTACTATTCCCACTATTGGGATTATTACAATTCCTACGTGAATAAAACAAATAGGAAATTATATACAAACCTAATAAAAAAATAAAATAAAATAAAAAACCCTTAAAACCTACATTAAAATGTTACAGGTTCCAATCCATGGCATTCCATGGATCTTTTGTCTGTTCATTTTCGCTCACGTAGTCATTCTAGTTATACATATCTCAAGCCAAATCGAAATAAAAAAATGCAGAAATAAAAGAAACAAATTAGTACTGATTAAATAAGAAAATAAAAAGAGAAAGAATTAAATCATAGAAAATAATAAATAAAGAAATAAATAAGGGAATAGAGATGAAGAATGTTGTGCAGATGCTATTTGATTACCCCTTAGATTGGGATTGTCACCATTTTAAGATTAACTCTATTGCTTTTCTTCTTGATTTCCTAGACTTAAAAAAAACACAAAGAATATATTTTTCTTCCTTTTGAAAATGTTTCTTTGAAATATGTAGTAGAAAGGTTTTTTTTTTTCTCTACTAATTTTTCTGTGCTTTTTCTATCAAACTTTTCTTCAAAACCCTATCATCTCCAACCCCCTTCTCTCTATCACTTTCCTTCCTTTTATCCTCAGTTAATAAATCTCACATGATCATAGCATAGCCACCTCTTGCATGGTCACATGAGAGGCAGGATAAAGGAGTTATATTTTTTTAAATAAAAAATTAGGATAAAAGGATTTCAGAAAAAGAAAATAGACGTAATGGACATGTACTGTACATGAAAAACATTAAAAATAATTTCTTTATTAAAATAAATTAATTTTGGACCAATCAAAAAATAGGAAAATACTGAAAAATGATGGAAAATACTGAAAAAATGTGAATGTCCCATAATGTCTATCGATATTTTCTAAATGTCTATCGACATTTGCTAAATGTCGATTGACGTTTAGCTAATACAAATTGGCATTAGGCCAATACTGTCGACATTAGCTAAATGCTGCCTGGCAATTTGTTTAGCAATCCCAAAAAATTAAAAATTACAAAAAAAAAACATTTATAGAATCAAGATTTTGCAATTAGGTCCAAAAACACTACAATTTAGTCTTTGAAATCTCAAATTTCAGAACTAGAGATCAATTTCTCGATTAATTTTTCATCATAGAAGCTTTCATCGCACTATGCATAATTGCATCGTGAAATTGGGTGCTTACAAAGATCCTAATGGCAATTAATGACAAATCAAAGACAACTTTCATAATATAATGGGGCACTTATTGCTACAGAGTAATTCCCTTCGATTTAAAAAATACAGGAGCAACTTACCAAAGAATGACAAATACAATGTTCCATGACATAATACACAAAAAAGTTGAAGTGTATGTTAATGACATAATGGTCAAGTAAAAAACCGAAGAACACCCATTCGACCTTAAAAAATTCCTTAAAAGAGTTAAAAAGTATAGTCTTAGTCTTAATACAAAGAAAGGCATGTTCAAAGTCACATCAGGAAAGATGTTCAAGTATATTATCAATTAGAATGGGATTGAAATGGATCTAAACAAAGAAAAAATAGTCAAAGAGATGCCAATGACAAAAATAGAGAAAGAAATCAGGGGGTTTCTATGGAAACTACAATTCATCAGCAGATTCATCACCAGGTTGACAGTAGTGTGTGAACTGCTCTTCAAGCTACTCAGAAAAGATCACCTAGTTGAGTGGAACAAACAATGTCAATTAGCATTCGACAAGATCAGAAACTACCTAGCTAACCCAATGGTTCTAAAATTGCCTAAACCAAGGGTACTTTTAACCATGTATCTAGCCATCGAAGGAAATGAAATTGGTGCAATGTTAACCCAAGAAGGAGAAATGAAAGCATAACATGCAGTCTACTACTTAAGTAAGAAGATATTGTCCTATGAGGAAAAGTATAGCCAAAATCGAGCAAATATGCCTGGCAATGGTATGAGTAATGAAGAAACTCAAACATTACTTTCAGTCCTACAAAATTCAAGCTGTGTCTAAAATGGATCTGATGAAATAACTATATGAAGCAACCTCCCTGGTGGGAAAATTTTCCAAGTGGCTTGTGTTATTGACAAAATTTGATATGCAGTATCTAACTAAGAAAATAATAAAGGGAAGAGCAGTGACTAAATTTCTAGCTCTTAACCCTATTATAGTCTTAAAAGAAATCCAACTAGACTTCCTAGATGACCTCAATTCAGCCATCGAGATTCAAGGATGGCAGATGTATTTTGAAGGAGCAGTTAATCAGTTCGGTGCAAAAGTTATGGTCATGTTACAATCTGCAGAAGGTGAAGTAGTACCAATTGCCAAAAAGCTCGAGTTCTAAGTCACAAATAATGAAGTAGAATATAAGGCATATGCACTTAGGGTAGAAGAACTGATAGCCCTTGATGTTACAAAAGTCAAAATCTTCAGAGATTCTATGCTAATAATCAATCACACCATAGAAGAGTGGGAGTTTAAGGAACAACACTTAAACATTACCTGGATCATTTAAGGTTCCTTACGATGTCCTTTCAAAAATACAAATTCATTCATCTCCTTAGAAATAATAATTAGATGGCAAATGCACTTGCTTCCTTAGCATCGATGTAGGAAGGACCATCTAAAATGCCTATAAAGCCTCTAATATTACTTAGATAAGGACAACCCTATCATAAGAACTATAGAATAGAAAAGGAAAAAATGATTGAAAAACCTTGGTTCTATGATAGAAAATGAACCTATCCCAATCAGGTCCCAATAATTAGCATTAAAATTCATATTGTATCGGGATGTGTTATATAAAATAACTTCATATGGGTTATAAATCTAATGCCTAGATAAACTAGAGACTAAAAGAGGTACACGAAGGTGTTTATTATTGACATATGAATGAAACAATCCTAGCTAAAAAGCTAATCAAATAAGGATTCTTCTTGATGATGATGATGGAAGGCTGTCTCAAAATTACAAAGGAATGTTATAAGTGTTAAATTCACGGGGATGTCAGTCACCTTCGCCTAATAGAATTACACTACATCTCCTCTCCATGGGCCTTCTCAGCATAGGGACTAGACATAATTGAGGAAATTCATTTGGTAGCCTCAAACGGACATAGGTTCATTTTAGTGGCAGTGGATTACTTCACAAAGTGGGTCGAAACATAATCATTCATAAGGATAGGAGCTAAACAAGTTGCTAAGTTTATCAAAAGAAATATATTATATTGATATAGGATCCCCATGAAATCATCTTTGACAATGGTGTTCAATTCTAAGGAGAAGCCAGAGAACTACTAAGGAGTTATAAGGTGGAACATCACAAATCTTCTCCTTACCGAGCATAAGCAAATGGGCTTGTCGAAGCCACAAATAAGAAAATTAAGAAGATTTTGTCAAAATGACTTAAACTCATTGAGACTAGGTAAATAGATTACCATATTCTTTATGGGAGTACCGAACGACAATCAAAACCTCAACCAGAGCAATCCCTTTCTCACTAGTATACAGATAAGAAGTAATACTCCTATTTAAAATAAAAATCAAGTCTCTTTGGGTAGTAATCAAATCTTAATTGCCAGAAGTACAATAGGCTTAACAAAGGCACGATAATCTCACTCTCTTAAATAGTCAAAGGATTAAGGCTTTATACTACACATAATTGTATCAGGCCCTGCTAGCTAAAACCTTCAACAGAAAGGTAAAGCAAAAGAGTGTGAAAGCAGGAGACTAGGTGTTAAAGCAAGTAAGAAAGAACATTCCCTAGAAGAAAATTTAGACCTAACTAGGAAGGCCTATACTTGGTCAAACATGTCTTATCAAAAGGAGCAATCAAGCTGATGGACTCTAAAGGCAATGAATTCTTTGAACTTATCAATACATATTGCCTGAAGAAGTACTATGTCTAGAGTAGAAGAAAAAAGCCCAATGAGTTGAAAACCTAAAAATGTAGCTCATGAAAAGTTTAGGGATTTCCCTCTAGGTTGAAAACCCTACATGGGCAACTTGAGCAAAAATTAGGGAAAGAGAGAAAATGCTTAACTAGAAAACCTGAGAATGCTAGTTAGGAATAATGGTAACCTAAAATTTGAAATTTGTATGAATGCACATATGCTTTTCTTAAATGATTTCAGTGGAATGAGAATGATTGCCAATTTATATGAAATGTCTTTGAAAAGTGCAATACATTTTTTATCATCATAAATTGCATCAAACATGCCTTGCATTTTCTTTCATTACATGATTACAATTCTTACCATCTTCTCTAAACTCTCTCCTTGAGATCAACCATTATAGTTGAAGCCTAAAAAAATAAAACAAAAAATGTCCAACTAGGTGTGAAAAGCTTCAAAAGGAGACACCCTAGCCAAAAGAGGGAAGAAAAAACAAAGACCAAGTTAAGTGCGAAGAGCTCTAAAAAGAGACACCTTAGGCAAAAGAGAGAAAAATAAAAGAGGCAAACAATAGCAATGGCAAACATCACCAAACATAACAATGAAATACAATAAGAAGCATAAACACTATAAGTCATCATCATACATGTATCATACAACACAAAGGGACAAATGCCTAAATACAACACCCAGAGTCCATGAACTCAGGAAAATAATACAATAAAGCAACCACAAGCCAAAAAGGCCCTACACCTAGCCCTTAAAATAACTACATTGGCCATGGTTACCATCATAAGGAAGTATAAATCTTGCTCAAGCATCCCTATCATCTGATCAAAGTTCCTTGTCATTCTTTATGAAGGATGCTGGTTGTGACTCCAACTCCCCAATATAATCACGATAAGCTGTGCACTCCCACTTCCACTCGTGACTAGCATGGAGATGTTCAACCTGAATTACATGAAAATTTCATATCATACATGTATATATAAAACATGTGCATAAATAAATAGATGCAATAAAGAAGGCATACCCATTTATTACTTGTAAACTCTAAAAAGTGTTATTGTGCACTCCCTACAACAGCATACTAATAATACCAGAAGAGACAAAACAAAGCACATAAGTTAAGCACCAATCATCAGATAAATAAAACAAAGGAAAAATAATTGAAATAAAGTACAAACATGGGAAGTGTCGGGAGGGATAACATCTAATTGAGAATAATTGGAATGAGGCAAATCAAAATACACTCTCCCACCAAAGATATTCATCCTAGACAGAACCAGGGATGATTTAGTTGCCAAATCTCTAAGAATGGTACTATTGGAAGCCACACCACTAGCATGAGCAGTCGCCTCAGTACGGAACGTGCCCATATCTTCCTCAAAGTGGATCCTAATCTATTTTGGCAAGATCCCCATCGCTACAAATAAGTTCCCACAACCTTATCAATTATAGTTCACTACTAATAAAGTTTGTTACACACTTGTACAAAATAGGAATAAAAGCTTACTAGATCAGAAGAAGTAACTCTTGACGATCCGTGTGATGCCCCAGTCCTCAAATCCGAGGGACAAGCCTCATCTGCCTGAGGATGTGGAGGTGGAGGAATAAAGCCACTAGTCACAACATCAATCAATTGCAAAATCAACACATTAGCATAAAAAGAGCATACACACTTTATAAGACTCTCAAAAGGATATCCTATCATGGCAGTAGCAAGGTCATCTACACTAAACTCATGACTCTATAACATGTCACCATGAGGAGGAATAGGGACTCTCCTCATAAATAGACCATCCCACTAATGATGGACTCGCTCACCTAAATACCACACCTTGCTAGTAAACTAAGTAACAGCACTTGCCTCTCTATCAGCTACCACATTGTCACCATCTCTGCCAACCAATGTGATCTCATTTCCCACCAACGAAGAAAAATCTACTTAAAAAGTAAAAATGAATAAAAGAATCTCCATGAAATGGGACAACTAACACAGTAGGAATCAAGCATACCTTTTAAGGGGATAACTTACCCATGTAGTCCTAAGTCTCTACGCAATCCTTAAACAAGTCAATGGTCTTCCAAATTCAACAAGAATAATGAGGAAAACCATCCTCCTAAAGATACTCGACAGTCAGACGAGGAAGACCCCAAACTCATAAGCCCCAATCTCTCAAATCAGAATTTAGAAGGTTAGAAAAATAAACAAAGGATAAAAAGAAAAAGAACATATGTACGTAAGAACTCTTACTCACATCTAATATAAACAAGCATCCAAAAATCCTTGAGCCACCTCTACAAGCTGCCTCTAAACCCGAGTACATATGGGCAAAGGCAATAATACCCTAATCGTATTTCGATAAACTGTCTTAGTCCCTCAGAACAGGCAATAGTTGCAAACTACCCATACTTAAAGGATTCAGGAAGGTGATAACACTCAATAAGTAGAATAAGAAGTAATGGACCAACTGCTTTGATGAAACAAGATCAACATCATAGATTGTTCGCAAAGTAAAGACAAACTCAATAAAACGAGTGAGGTATGAACAACCAGACTTCATAGGGACAACCACCCCAAACTAATCCATAATAAGGTGCCTCCTCACCACTATAGAAGAACACTCCTTGCTAAAGGGAATAGGCTCCCCATAAAAGCTTAAGCCCATAATAGCGGCAAAGTCTAGAGGAGTGATGGTCATCTTTCCAACAAACAAGTGAAAATTATACCTCATATCCATCCACCACTCAATAAATGCATATATAGCAATATGACGTGGTGCATATGAGTCATAAAATAGTACGACAATAATCCCATCGAAGCCCTTCCTACCATCCATTTGCTTTACACACAACGAAAGACCCTGATAGATAAAAAAAAGAATAACAAAAGCTGAGAAGAACATTATGGCAAGGACAAATAAATAGTTATAATAAGTACTATAAAACTATGGATAAAAGCCATAATGAGCTCAATTAAAAAATATAATAAGTACAGTAAGAGCTAACAAACAACAAAGTAGCATAGACAGATGAATAAATTTAGAAAAAATAGATGACAAAAGAGAACCTACCTGGTGATGATGATGAAACCAAGCATAAGTCTTTAGACTATGAACTACGAGGATCGAATCTCCTTGAAAAAGCCTAGATGGTTGAGGACCTAACTACCAGATCGACCATCAATACTAGTCTCTATAGTGAAAGTCCTTGCATCAGCTCTAGTAACCTTCGTGAAGTCACCCTTAACATTCAAACCAAGGATATCCTTTAGATTCTCTAGAATGTTAGAAAACTCAATCTTAAGCAAAGAAAAGAAAAATTCAAAAGTCAAAACGAAGAAAAAAACACGTAAAACTCAAAATGGGACAAGAAAAGGTGAAAAACACTTAGAGAAGATCAGAAGAAGCTTCCTTGAGCCTCAAAGACACGCGTCTATATAGACTAGGAGAGGGAAAGGAGCATTACCATGCGCTAGGTGTGTGATCACACACTCAATGCGTGACCACGTGCTCCACATGTGCACTTCTCCCCTCCACGTGCATATATGTAATTACATGTGCACTTTAAGACTTTGCACACTTATTACTTTGGTCCTAAACCTCTGTTTGAGCATAAGACATGCAATGAACTTATATAAAAGAACACTAATATGGGCTTTATTTGTCTAAAGACACTGCGTGTGACCTTACCATTTTCAAAGAACTCAACACCTCCTAGAAGAAGAAAAATAAGGAATAATCACTATAAGGATATCCTATTCAAAATCATCAAAATAACATTTGCAACATGACAAGTGATGACATAATCACCTCACCATTACTGCATCATCATTTCCACCTCATCAACATTGCTTAGGAGCATTCATATTGCTTAGTAGCATTTTCACATTGCTTAATAGCATCCTTACATTGCTTAGGAGCACTTTTAGTACTTAGTAGGTTTTCCACATTGCTTAAGAGCATCTTCATATTGCTTAGTAGCATTTTACATCTTCATTTACATGACACCTAAGAAGGTTATAGTCGCATCTCTTTTCGCTTAGTAGCATTTTCATCTGTGTGACACCTACGAAGGTTATAGTCGCATCTCTTTTTGCTTAAAAGCATCTTCATTCACATAACACCTGAGAATGTTACAGTCGTATCTTTCATTTGCATGAAACCTAAAAAGGTTATAGCCTCATCTTTATTTGCATGACACTTAAGAAGGTTATAGTCACATCTCTTTTCGCTTAAAAGCATCTTCATTTGCATGACAACTAAAAAGGTTATAGTTGTATCCACATTTTGCTTAGTAGCATTTTATATGACACCTAAGAAGCTTATAGTCATATTTCCTTTTGCTTAGTAATATTTTCATTTGTGTGACACCTAAAAAGGTTATAGTCGTATCTCTTTTTGCTTAAAAGCATTTTCATTCGTGTAACACCCAATAAGGTTATAATCGCATATTCAAATTACTTAATGGCATTTTACATCTTCATTTGCTGACACCTAAGAAGTTTGTAATCACATCTTCACATTGCTTAATAGCATTTTATGTAACACCTAAGAAGGCTGCAATCACATTTATTTTTGCTTAGTAGCATCTTCATTTGCGTGACATCGAAGAAGGTTATAATCGCATCTCTTTTGGCTTAGAAACATTTTCATTCGTGTAACATTTGAAAAGGTTATAATCATATATTCACATTGCTTAGTAGCATTTTATATCTTCATTTGCATGACACCAAAGAAGGTTATAATTGCATTTTCAAATTACTTAGTAGCATTTTACGTAACACATAAGAAGGTTGTAGTCACATTTCTTCTCATTTAGTAGCATCTTCATTTTCATGACAGCTAAAAAGGTTATAGTCGCATCTCTTTTTGCTTAGAAGCATTTTCATTCGCGTAACACCTAAGAAGGTTATAATTGTATCTTCATATTACTTAGTAGCATTTTACTTCTTCATTTGCATGACACCTAAGAAGGTTATAATTGCATCTTCACATTACTTAGTAGCATTTTATATAACACCTAAGAAGGTTGTAGTCACATTTCTTTTTGCTTAGTAGCATCTTCATTTGCGTGACATCTAAGAAGGTTATAGTCATATCTCTTTTTGCTTACAAACATTTTCTTGCACTTAACACCTGAGAAGGTTATAAGTGCATCTTCATATTACTTAGTAGCATTTTACATGACACCTAAGAAGGTTATAGTCACATATATTTTTTTTTAGAAGCATCTTTATTTGCATGACACCTAAGAAGATTATAATCGCATCTTCACATTGTTTAGTAGCATTTTACTTAACACATAAGAAGGTTGTTGTCACATTTCTTTTCATAGTATCTTTATTTACATAACACTTAAGGAGGTCATAGTCGTATAATCATTGCACGCAAACCATTCGTATGGAAATCTCATCTCTACATGAATCATATATGTACCTTGCATGGATTCCCAAATCACATCCATGCATAAAACCTCATCTTGTATGGCATCTAAACAAAAAATCTAATCACAACACAACAAGAACATTTAAATCTTGAAAACCATCTAATGACAACCCACAAGTATGTGCCTCTCTCCTTAAAAAATGATTTTTACATCCCTACATTTACTTTGCATGTATTAACACTAGCATTAGGTGGCTATGCAACACACGCAAATTAGGGGGCAACTATCATATCTCAAATTTGATTATCCCCAATAAATTCTAATGATGAAATGAATCTTTGAAATGACTAGAGTCTGCTCGTTTGTAAAAACTCTAAAGTGTGCAACCCTAAAAACCCTAACTAATTCCATTACTGTACAAAATTGATCACTGAGGTATTAAGTTATGCTCTAGCCTTAAAAAATACAAATTATTGGAATAATAAAAAGATTATTTCAAGTAATCTCCTCTCAAAATGCACAACTTGTTAAGCCAGTGTTCATTTTATCAGATTAGGGCCCAACTTCATGAAAAAATAGAAATTAATTTTGAAAAAAATGAACTTTGGAAACACATTTAAAAGGCTTCAAAACCTCTGAAAGTGGTCCTAAAATAGTCCAAAACAACCAGGGGAATAACACATGTCACTTAGAAGTGCGCGTGCAGCCACAAATACCCCTAGGTGTCACACGCTAAAATTAAGGCTAAATTAAATAAAGTAGACTTTTGAAACACATACAGAAGGTTTAAAAACCCTAGAAACCAACCTCAAAATAGCCTAAAAGAGCCTCAAATTATGCACACATGATGTGAAAGTGTGCCTGATCATGCACGAGCATGCATGATCATATGCCTAGCACATGATCTCTTGCCAAGAACTCAATCATGCACACTTCGTATGGCCATAAGCTCCATCCTAGGGACACGCCTGTGACCACACACACACATACCCAAACCTCATATTTTGCATTATAAATAGCGGTCTCCACACCTTATTTTGGGATAGAGAAAGAGGAAAGCACACAAATACACACTAAAAAATCTATCGGTTTGAAGTCGCTGGAAACCAACTTCCAAATAGTTTTAGCTCTCCCACCGTATATTTCTTAGGTTATTAGATCTCTTTTCCATCAAACCTAGCCTCATCTTTATCAAAGCATGCTTTAAATGTATACAAACTAGCATCATTATACACATTATTTTCAACCTTTTAACGAGGAAAGCTTGATAATCCCTCAAAGCTAAAGCTTCAAACACATATAAGCTCAGTTGAATTTGAGGACCACACGATCATTTTGGCACTTTTATTTAATCGTACTGCATTTTACTTTATTATCGCCAACATATATGAAATTTATTATTCTTGTGTGATGAGACTGGCAATTTACATGCTATATGAATAATTTATGCTTTATGTTGCTCATCTCATATCAACATTTTGCATCCTCTAGTTTGAAACATGAAATCACACTGTGCATATCAATAATAAGAAAAGTTTGTATTCTAGACTAAAGTCATTATGATCCTGGTCCAATGATGTCATTTTGCATCCCTTATATCATTATCATGCATCGTCAGAGCATAATAATCATAAATAAACATGCATGATTATGTACATTTTGCTTACTCTTTCAAATGATTGACTGTCCATTGCTTATCCCGTTATTCATGTGATTGAGCAAGCTATATGCATAGTTATGCTAACCTTGCAAGTTTATTATATCTAAGCTAGATTTACTTTTCCTCAATAATAGTTATGCTAACCTTGCAAGTTTATTATATCTAAGCTAGATTTACTTTTCCTCAATATTTTCTTTTCTTATATATATATTTCATTAGGAAAGTGATGTAATAATGACATTTCAACTTTATTGCCTCCTATTATCTAATGTATTATGTGAATGCTATATAAACTGTCATTACCAAAACTAGGGTGTTGCGGTAGCTATACATTGAATATCGTATAATGAGAAATAGTCAAAAAGTAGATAAGATCCCTTGAACTCAAAAATCTCTATTGGGGGAAATACTCATTGAGTGACCCCTTTCTCCTCTTGATTTTTTTAAAATTAGGTGGCAACTCCACCAACTAAAAAGGCATCTCATTCTTCTTGAGACCAATCAATTGTCCCTATTCAGTAAAGTTGCCATGTCCCTCAGAAATATAAAATCCTAGATTCTCCCCTTCATTCATCCAAAAGTCAAGGAGAGGAAAAGGAAAGACACACCGGTCACTTTATGCACGACCTTTTTAGTTTATGGTTTCTATTTCAGGATGAATTGGTTCCGTAAGGGTCTTTTTATTTTATTTATAAGGAGCATGGTAACTTTACCAAATAGGGACAAATGATTGGTCTTGGGAGGGATGAGATATTCTTCTGATTTTGTAGTGTCGCCACCCAATTTTCAGAAAATCAAAAAAAGAAAGGAACAACATCAGGTCATTCAGTAAGTATTTCCCCCAATAGAGATTTATGAGTTCGGGGTATTGTGTCTACTTTTGAACTATTTCTCATTATACTATGTTCAATGTATAGCTACCACAACACCCTAGTTTTGGTAATGACGGTTTGTATAACATTCACATAATTATCAAATAATGAAAGATAATAAAGCTAAAGATATTATTATTACATGGCTTTCCTAACAAAATACATATAAAAGAAAAAAAAGAGGTTGTGGAAAAGTAAATCTAATTTAGAAATAATGAATTTGCAAGGTAAATAACACCATTCACATAACTTGTTCGATCACATGAACAATGGGATAAGTAATGGACACTTGATCACTTGAAAGAATAAGCAAAATGTAGATGATCATGTATGTTTGCAGTGATTATTTATGCTATAATGATATATGATGATAATATAAGGGATGCATGATGTCATCACTAGACTGGAAACATGATGACTTTATTTCAAGATATGAACTTTTCACATAATTGATATTTATGATTTTGTTTCATGTTTTGGAACTAAAGGATGCAGAATAATGATATGAAATGAGCATAATAAAGCATAAATTATTCATATAGCATGTAAAATTGCCAGTCTCATCACATAAGCACAAAAATATTCCCAAATGCTGGCAACAATAAAATAAAATGCAATAAAATAAAATAAACATGCTAAAATGATTGTGTGGTCCTCATACTTAACTAAGCTTATTAAGGTTTTAAAGCTTTAGCTTTGAGGGATTATCAAGCTTTCCTTGTCAAGAGGTTCAGAATGACAACAGAATGATGCTAGTTTGTATACCTTTAAAGTGTGCTTTGACAAAGATGAGGCTTGGTTTAATGGAAAAAAGATCTAATCTCCTAAGAAAAAGATAGTGGGTGAGCAAAAACTATTTGGAAAAGGGTTTCCAGTGCCTTCAATCCGATAAATTTTTTAGTGTGTATGCTCTTCCATTTGCTCCCCCTTCCAAAAAATAGGGTGTGGAGGTGTCTATTTATAATGAAAAATGTGTAGAATAGTGGGGGTAAAGGTATGGCCACGCGTGCATCCCTAGGATGGTACGTGTGGCCATGCGAAGTGCGCATGACTACACACTTGGCATGTGGCTATATGCGCTCGTGCACAGTTACATGCAATTTCATATGTTATGCACTCCATTCTAGGTTTATGTGAGCTTTTTTTTAGGTTGGTTCCTAAGGTTTTTGGGCCTTTTAGATGCTTTTTTTAAGTCTGTTTTGTCAAATTCAGCCTCAATTTTAGCACGTGACACCTATAGGTGTTTACGCATACTTTTGAGTGATACACACTAATCCTTAAGTTGTGTTAGGACATTCCAAGACCATTTTTAAAGGTTTTGGGGCCTTCTGGATGTGTTTATGAAGTCCATTTTGTCTAGTTTGTCTTCAATTTTAGTGCATAACACCAAGGGGTATTTATGGCTTTATGCACATTTCTAAGTGACATGTACTGATTCTCAAGTTATGTTGGACTATTCTAGGATCACTTCCAAAGGTTTTGAAGCCATCCAGACGTATTTATGAAGTCCATTTTGTTAAAATCAATTTTCATTCTTTCATGGACTTAGGTCCTGGTCTAACAAAATGAGCATTGGTCTAACAATCTAAGTATTCTGAGAAAAGAATTCTTTGAATAAGCTTCTCATTATTTTGATAATTCTTATTTTATAAGGTCAGAGCATAACTTAATGGCTTAATGATCGATTTTACACACTAGTGGGGTTAGTTAGGTTTTCTAAGGTTACACATTTCAAAGGTGTTACAAACGAGTAGACTCTAGTCATCTCGGAGGTTCATTTCATCATTGGACCTTTTTGGGGATAGTCAAACTTGAGCTATGACATTTTCCCCCTACTTCACATGTGTTACATAGCAATCTAGCGATATTGTCAATACACCTGAAGCAAATGCAAATATGTAAAAAGTTATTTTCTGAAGAGCGAGGTACTTACTTGAGTATTGTGTCATTGTAATTCAATTTTTGGGATACTATAGATATAACCTCTTCAAGTGTTAGGTGAATAGATAGATGCTATTGCTATAACCTTTCCAGGTGTCAGGCGAGCAAAATCATGCCTCTATAACCTCCTTTGGTGTCAAGCAAGCAAACAAATACTGCCACTATAACCTCTTCAGGTGTCAAGTGAACAAAATCATGCCACTATAAACTCTTTATGTGCCTTCAGGTGTCAGGAAAATAGAATCATGCCGATATTACCTCTTCAGGTGTTAGGCAAATAAAATCATGCTGTTATAACCTCTTCAGGTGTCATGCTAATAGAATCATGCTGCTATAACCTTTTTAGGTGTGAGACAAACAAAATCATGCCACTATCACCTCTTTAGGTGTCAGGCAAATAGAATCATGCCACTATAATCTCTTTAAGTGTCAGGCAAATAAATTGTTATAATCATTGTGATTGATATAATGTGTCCTTCTCTTTTAGTCTTGGTCAGTGATGATGTGGTGATGATGTAGTAATAATAATGTCATTTTTTGTATTGTAGATATTCTTTTGATGATTTTCAATAAGGTATACTTTTGATGATTCTTCCCTATTTTTCTTCTTTTAGGAGGTGCTGAGTTTTTTAAAGTGGTAATATCGCACATGGTGTCTTTTAATAGATGTACTCCTCATCAGTGTACTTTCATGTGAGTTCATTGCATGTCTTATGTTCATATAGAGGTTTAGGACTAGAGAAATGAGTGTGTAAAGTCTTGAAGTACGTTTATAACTATACGAAAGCGCGTGTAGGGGGGAAGTGTGCATGGCTACATATGGGGGGCACATGGTCATGCACTAAGCATGTGATCACATACTTTCCGCTCTCAATGCTTATTTAAATGTGTGTTCTGGAGGTCTAGGGAGGCTTCTTTCAAACTACTTTGAGTGTTTTCCAACTCTTCTTCTATTTTAGGTGCTTTTTATTCTGTTTGTAATTTTGTATTTTCATTTTTTCTGCATAAGATGGAGTTCCCTGACATTCTAGAGGGACTAAAAGATATCTTTTTGGATGAGGAAGGTAACTTCATAGAGGCCATTAGAGCAGGGACTTCCACTATGGGGACTAGTATTGATGGTCCGTTTGGCACTCAGGGTCCTCAGTTGTTTAGGCTTCCTTGAGGAGACCTGATCCCTATGGTTTAAAATATGGAGACTCACCCTTGGGCTCATCATTGTCGCTAAGTAAGTCCTTCTCTATTTTTTTAATTAGTTGTCTTACTATTTATTTTATTGTACAAGGTTATTGTCGTTGTAGCTCTGTAGCCCTATAATACTTAATGTAACTTTCTATTAAGTCATAGCTTTATTGCGAATGCTAATAGCTAATACCTCTTGCTTTATTTTCTTATTGTGATTGTCTACTAGTGCTTATTGTGATACTTTTCTTTTCAACTTTTATTATTGTTCCTATTAAATAACAGAAAGAAATATGTGTTAGTATTTATTAATTATGCAAATGTTTGATAGTGTACCTGTTATTTGTAGCCTTATAGGTCCGTTATTGTGCTGCCTAGTAGTTTCAATAGGGTCAACATGTATTATCAGGGTCTTCTATTGTGTGTGAAGTAGATGATCATTGGGAAGGGCTTTGATGGGGTTGTTGCTACATTATCTAATGACTCATATGCATTGAGTCAGATTGTTATATATGCACTAATAGAGCAATGGATGGACACAACACATACTTTCTATCTGCCTATTAGGGAGATGACCATCACTCCATTAGACTTTACTGCTATTATGGGCTTGAGCTTTTCTAGAGAGCTCGCTCCCTTTAGTGAGAAGGAGTGCTCTTCTACGGTAGCGAGGAGGGGCCTTACCATGGAGTTGCTTAGGGTGGACACTCATATGAAGTCTGGTTGCTTGTACCTCACTCATTACATTGAGTTTGTTTTATCCATACGAATGATGTATGGTGACAGTCTTATTTCTATACAGTAGTTGGCTCGTTGCTTTTTGTTCTACTTGTTGAGTGTTGTCATCTTCCTATACCCAAAGATTGGTGCCTGTTTTGATGGATCTAGATGGCTTATCGAGGTATTGCTGGGGTACTACTGCTTTTGCCTTTATGTACTTGGGCCTTAATGTAACCTATCAAGGTGGTTTGAGGATCTGTGGATGCTTGTTTGTGTTGGATGTGAGTAGGAGTTTTTGTGTCTATTCTTTTGCTCTTTGTCTTTAGTTTGTTATTTCTAACTTCCTAGTTCTAACAAATTTAGGCTTACAAGTTTGGGCATTCCTCTTTATTCTTACTAGATCAAAAGGATTACTAATTTGATTGAAGATTGTGTAGTGGCTCAGGACTACATGATCAAGTTGTCCCCTTATCAGGTATGTCTGACTCCTACTGTGTTGGTTATTTCTCTTTTAGATATTCTTTGTTCATTTTTACATTTTGTAGATCCTCCTTCATTGGTGGGTGGTGAGGTCACTTTGGATGACAGAGATGGTGACTATATGGTAGTTGATGGAGAGATGAGTGTTGCTCTTTGGCCTTACTGGTAGAGTGTAGTATTTGGGTGAGAGAGTCTATAATTGGTGGGATGGTCTGTTTGTAAGGAGAGTCCTTATTCCTCCCTTTGGTGACATGTTTTAGGGCCATGAGCTTAGTGGTGATGAGCTTGCTACTGCCATGATGGGATGCTCCTCTGAGAGTCTCTTAAAGGGTGCAGGCTTGCATTATACTGATATGTTGGTCCCTTAGCTGATTGACGCTGTGGCTAGTGGCACTTTTCCTCCGCCTCCACCTCAGGTGGATGCATCTCATCCTTTAAATTCTAGGATTGGACCATCACACGGATCATCGAGAGTTGCTTCCTCTGATTCGATTGGCCTTTTATTCCTGTTTTGTACAAGCATATAACAAACTTTGTTAGTAATAAACTAGTAAATGACATGAGTTATGAGAGCTTATCTGCAGTAGTGAGGATCTCGTCGGAAGAGATCTAGGTCCTATTTTGAGGACAATGAGGGCATGTTTCGTATTGAGGTGACTGCCCATGCTAGCAGTATAGCTCCTAGTAGTACTTCTCGGGGACTTGACGATTCAACCATCCTTAGCTTTTCTTGGGATGGATATCTTTGGTAGATTAGTGCATTTTGATCTGCCTTGCCCTGGCTTTCCTCAGTCGGGTGTTGCTCTTCCTGACGCTACTTATGTTCATATTTTATTTTACTTATTTTGCTTATATTTTATTTATTTGGTGAGTGGTGATTGACTTCTTTGCTCGCTTTTGTAGATTCCCATCTCCTCTGGTAAGTACTGGTACACAGTTGTAGGGAGTGTGCAGCAGTGCTTTTTAGAGTTTACGACCACTCAGAGGGTATGCCTTCTTTATTGTACCTATTTTATTTGATGCATATGTTTAATGTATGCATGTATGATATGCAGGCTGAATACCATCACACTAGCCATGAATATGAGTAAGAGCGTACGGCTTATCATGATCTTATTGGTGATCTAGAGTCATGGCTATCATCCTTCATAATTAATGATGATGAACTCATATCTGATGAAGGAGATGCTTAAGCAAGATTGGTGCTTGCTTTTGATGTCAGCCACAACCAATGTAGTTTTTTTAGGAGCTAGGTGTAGGAATTTTGGCCTATGGTTTACTTCATTGTATCATTTTCCTGAGGTTATGGACTCTGGGTGTTGTATCTGGGTGTTTGTCTAGCACGTGTTGTATGATACATGTATAATGATGACTATATATGCTTCTTGTTGTGTATCATTGATTATGTTTGCAATTGCTCTTGCCTGCCTCCTTTATTTTTCCCTTTTTTGCCTAAGGTGTCTCCTTTTGGAGCTTTTTGCACTTAGCTAGGTTTCCTTTTTCTTCCCTTTTTTGCCTAGGGTGTCTCTTCTCGAAGCTTTTCACACCTAGCTGGGCTTTTTTTATTCTTTGATGATAATGGCTAATCTCGAAGAGAGGGTTAAGAACTGTGGTCATGTAATGGAAGAAAATGCAATGCATGCTTAATGTAATTCATGATGATAAAATATGTTGCATTTTTTAGAAACATTTTGCATAAATCGGTAATCATTCTCATTTTGTTGAAGTCATTTAAGAAAAGCACGAGTGCATTTATACAAATTTCAAACTCGAGGTTACCCCTATCCTTAACTAGCCTTCGCAGGTTTTCTAATTAAGTATTTTCTCTATTTCCCTAACTTTTGCCTAGGTTGCCCATGCAAGGTTTTCAACCTAGCGGGAGGTCCCTAACTTTTTTCTTAACTATCATTTTGAGGTTTTCAACTCAGTGGGAATTTTTTATGTGCCTTAGACATAATAATTTTTCAAGCATTATGTATTGACAGGTACAGAGAATTCATTGCCTTTAGAATCCATTAGCTTGACTACCCCTTTCAATAAGACATGTTTGGCCAAGTATGGGCCTTCTGAGTTCGGTATGAATTTCCCTATCTAGTCTAGAATGTTCAACCTTATTTGCTTCAACACCCAGTTTCCTACTTTTACACTATTATGTTTCACTTTCTTATTGAAGGTTTTGGCTAGCTGAGCCTAATACAACTATGTATGGTATAGAGCCTTAAGCCTATGATTGTCCAAGAGGGTGAGATCGTACCTTTGTTGAGCCCATTGTACTTCTGTCCGTTTAGATTTGATTGCTACCTTAAGAGAATTGATATTTATTTTAACTAGAAGAATTACTTCTGATCCATATACTAGAGAGAAAAGAGTTACTCCAGTTAAAGTCCTGACTATTGTTTGATACCCCCATAAGGCATATGGTAATTTGTTTACCTAATCTCGATAAGTCTGAGTCATTTTTGATAAAATCTTCTTAATGTTCTTGTTTGCAACTTCAATGGCCCCATTTTCTTGTGGTCGGTAAGGAGAAGATTTGTGACATTCCACCTTATAACTCCTTAGTAACTCTCTAACTTTCCCTTGTAATTTGACACTGTTGTCAATGATGATGTGCTAGGGGATCCCATATCAACAGAACATATTTCTTTTGATGAATTTGGCCACTTCCTTAGCTCCTATCCTTATGAATGATTCTACTTCAACCTACTTTATGAAGTAATCCACTACTAATAAGTTAAATCGGTGTTCGTTCAAGGTTGTTGGGTGGATTTCCTTAAATATGTCTAGTCCCTATGCTCAAAAGGGCTATGGAGAGGAGATGTAGTGCAATTCTATTTGGTGAAGGTGGCTAACATTCCTATGGATCTGACACTTGTGGCATTTCTTTACAAATTTGATACAGTCTTTCATCATTGTTATCTAGAAGAACCATTGTCTGATTAGTTTCTTAGCTAGGATTGCTCCATTCATGTGCAGACCATAAACACCCTCGTGTACTTCTTCTATTGCTCTTGTAACCTCAGTTTCATATAGACAACAGAGTTGTAAACCGTTTAAGGTTCTTTCGTACACCCTGGTGCTATGTGAATTTTAAGGCTAATCATCAAATGACTACTTTATCTATTTCATCTGCTTGATCAGGATAAGCTTGCTCCTTCAGATATCTTTGGATGTCATAGAACCATGGTTTTTTAGCTATTTTTGTCTTTATTATTATGTAGTCTTATGACAAGGTTATCTCGATCTGAGTAGGATTAAAGGCTTCATGGGCATTTTGGATGGTCCTTCCCACACTAATGCTATGGAAGCAAGTGCATCTACCATATGATTGTGATTCCTGGGGAGATGAATGAATCTGCATTTTTGAAAGGACATGGTAAGTAGACTCAAGTGATCCAATTAAGGCCTTAAGTCTTGCTCTTTCACTTCCCACTCTTCTATGGCATGGTTGATTACTAGCATGGAATCTCTGAAGATTTTAACTTTTGTAATATCTAGGAATATTAGTGCTTATATTCTGAGTGCGCATGCCTCATATTCTGCTTCGTTGTTTGTGACTCTAAATTTGAGCTTTTTGGCCATTGGTACTACTTCACCTTCTAGGGATTATAATATGGCACTAACTCATGTGTCGAACTGATTGACTATTCTATCAAACTACATGCGCCACCCTTAGATTTCTATGGTTGAATTGAGTTCATCTGGGAAGTCTAGTTGGATTTCTTCTGAATCTGGAATGGGGTTGAGAGCAAGAAATTTAGCAAGTACTCTTCCTTTTATTGCCTTCTTAGTCAGATACTGTACATTGAATTCTGTTAGCAATACAAGCCACTTGGCAAGTTTTCCCACTAGAGAGGGGGCTTCATAGAGGACTTCATTGGGTCCATTTTAGATGTAGCCTAAATTCTATAGGACTAAAAGTAATATTTGAGTTTCTTCATTGCCCATACCATTTCCAAGCATATCTGTTCGACTTGGGTGTACTTGTCCTCATATAATAACATCTTCTTGTTTAAGTAATAGACTGTTTGTTCTACTTTTTTTTCTCCCTCTTGGGCTAACATTGCACCAATTGCATTTCCTTCGATGGACAAATACAAGGTTAAAGGTATCCCTGGTTTAGGTGGTCATAGAACCGATGGGTTGGCTAGGTAGTTCCTAATCTTGTTGAATGCTAGCTAACACTATTCATTCCATTCAACTGGCTGATATTTTTTTGAGTAGCTTAAAGATCAGTTCACACACCCCTATTAACTTAGCAATTAATCTATTGATGAGTTGTAGTTTCCTTAGAAACTCTCTGATTTCTTTCTCTATTCTTAGCATTGGCATCTCTCTGACTGCTTTTGCTTTGTCTGGATCCATTTCAATCCTATTCTAATTGATAACATGCCCCAGCATCTTTCCTGAAGTGTCCCTAAATACACATTTCTTCATATTAAGCCTGAGACTGTACCTTTTTACTCTTTTAAGGAATTTTTCAAGGTCTGGCGGGTGTTCTTCCCTAATTTTTTATTTAACCATCATGTCATCGATGTATACCTCTACTTATTTTTGTATCATATCATGGAACATTATGACTACCATTCTCCAGTACATCACTCCCACATGCTTTAGTCCAAATGGCATTATTCTATAGCAATAAATACCCTATTCCATTATGAAAGCTATCTTTTATTTGTCAATAATGGCCATTAGGATTTGATTGTACCTAGAGAATCCATCCATGAAGGAGTATATTGCATATGTGGTGGCACTGTTAACCAGTATATCTATATGAGGTAGTAGGAAATCATCTTTTAGGCAGGCCTTATTTGGATCTCTATAGTCGATGCATATTCTAACCCTTCCATCTTTCTTTGGTATTGGCACCACATTTACTAACCATTCTGGATAGTCTACTACCTCTGGGATTTTTGCATTGATCTACTTCTCAATGTCTTCTTTCAATAGTTGGGCCCATTATGGTCTGAGTCTTCTCAGTTTTTGCTTTACCAATTTGCACCCATCTTTAGTAGGGATGAAGTGTTAAACAATGTCTTTGTCAATATCAAGCATATCATTATATGTCCAGGCAAATACTTTTGAATATTTTATTAATTTCTCTTCTCTCTTCAGGGGTAACATCTTTCGAAATATGTAGAATGCGTGGTTCAAATTTTGAACCAATTTAGTGCATATGGAATGAATGTCAAATTTACTAATGTTTTTATCAATGTAATGCACACTACCATCAAGAAATACATCAAACAAGTAAGCAAAATCTAACTTCATTGCATTAACTCTAGAGTTCATTACATCATCAATTTCAAACAAAGAAGAAGTACAGAGATCATCATCAGTAATGTCTTCAAATAGGATATCATCGATGCTTGATTCGAGGATGGCAGTAGCTTGAGCATAATCGATAGTCTTAATCCCAAATTCTAGCTCCAAATTTCTCATCAGCTCATTGATGTTAGTCTCAGTGACCATGTTTAGTGAGTTTGAGGGTGTCATTAAAGATCTCAAACCTTGATTTCTTAATTATATTGCTTGCCCACTTCTCAACTTGTCCTTGATAGACTTAGGTTGTGCTTTTAGCCATAAAAGAGATAAACTTCTTAGCCCCAGTGTCCTCTTCAGGATCGTACCCTAGACTATATATGTTGGTCTATCCTTACAAGTTAGGGAATTTTGTGACCTTAATGTTCCTTTCTCCTAATCCTATTCTAGGTAGATATTGCATCTTCTTCATTATAGCAGCAACTTTAGGATCAACATGATTGTCACTAATTATAGAAAACCAGAATCCTAGTGGGACCACATTTAGACAGGTAATAATATTGTTTATTTCAACAGGGATGGTAACGACCTTTCCATTCAGAGGGAACTTGATCTTCTGATGCTTAGTGGAGGGTATGCCCCCTTATAGGTGGAACCAAGGTCTTCCTAATAGCATGGAAAAATTTTGAGGGATGTCCAAGATGGTAAATTCTAGTACTAATTCGATATCCCCTACTGTGACTACTGCTTTGAAAGTGCCAATGACTGGCTTCTTTGAATCATCATAGGCTCGTATGACCACATTGGATTATTCCAACTTTTTGACATTCATCCTAAACTTATATAGCATCCTCAGGGGGTAGACATTAATGGAAAATCTATCATCCACCATAACACACAAAGTCTTCTTAGAATTGACAATTGCTTATATGAAGAGGGGATGGTTGTGGACCCTTCCCTATAGGGGTAAATCTTCATATGAAAAGGTGATTGCATTGGAGGGAGCTTTCATTAAAGATGCTATCATCTCATAAGGTGAGGCACTAGTGGCAATATTTTGCTCATCTAGTGCTTTGACAAGTGTATCCTTATGTTTCTTAAAGGCCATGAGCAGGTCCTAGATACTGGCTTACTCTTGAGTCTTCTTAAGCTATTTGAGGATAGTGTCTTCCTTTTTGACTGGTGCTTGATCACTTGGATCCTTTTCTTTCTTAAGAGGTTGATATACCTACCCATTGCGAGTTACATGATTGATTGCTAGTGAGGGCTTCTTAGCTGCTTGCTCATCTACTTTTGTATTGTTGTTATAGTCCTAGATAATTATTTTAGGATCATCAAAGTCATACCATATATAAATCCCCATGACTTGCATGTTCTGAAGCTGAATAGTTCTGACCACCTTGTCTTCATTGTCAAATTCTTCTCCCTATCTTAAGGGTACTATGTCTTTTAAGTGTGTGTGGGTAGCAGGGGAGCTATGTACTTGACTTTGTAGTTGAACTTCCTAAATGGTTGGCCTAGTAAATCCTATAGTTCATGGTCACTGATAGGTTTTTCATCTATATTTGCTTCTTATGAGTAAGGGCAATCAATCACTTCATCATTCATAGGGAGAGCTATATCCCTGAATCTTTTTTGCATCATCAAGTGAGGAAGAAATTTCTAGGGCATTGGAATATATTCAAAGGTAGAAGGGAATTATTTAACTTCATTAAAGAGTTCATCTTCTGAGGGCTTATCTTGGGGTTTTTTGGACATCTCAAATTGATGGTTCAACAAGGTTTGCTGGTAGATTAGAGGAAATCATATTGATGGTTAGTAGAGGCATGTTTTGATAGTTTGGGAGAGGATTGGTCTTGATGCTGGGCCATTTTCCTAGGTTGTCAATTTTCTTGGAGTCAACAAGGTCTTGGATTGCATTCTTATGGATTCTGCATGTATTAGTCATATGACTGGGCATCTGGTGAAAGTGGCAGAATAAGTTTTGGTTAATATGAGGGGGTAGTGGGTTTGGAAGAGGCCTAGGTTCTTGAGGCTATAAGAGGTTCTTTTGTTGGAGTCTCTAAAATACTTTGTATAGTGGGAGGCTGAAGTTTAAGAACTTTCTCGGTGGTGTGATGGTATTAATATATGGTGAACAGTGGGCGTCGAGTTGGATCATGTTTATTTCTAAGACTCGGGTGAAGGTGTTTTGGATGTTTGGTTAAGTGTTGTGGTGGAAGGTGTTCTTGGCTTGCTGAGGTTCCTCATCCTTAATTTTGATCCCTGCCTAATAGAAAGCTATGAAGTCAAGATACTAAGCAAAGATTATATGTTTTCTAAAGTGTGATAGTGCCCCTTTGATTATTAGCTCTATTTATTCATCTTCCAAAGGATGGTTTCTAATTTTAACTACCTTTTCCCTCCATCTTGTGACATAATCAGAGAAAGCTTCACTGCGTTTCTACTTTGTGGTCCTAAGATCTCTTTGAGTGATGTCTAGCTGAGTGATGTATTCACTTCTGAGTTACTAGTAGCCAATCACTTTTGATTTTATATTCAAGGTCCAAGAACCATGCCCTTGGCCCTTCCTCTAATAATGTAAAGAAGAATCAAACAATATGAGATTCTATAAGCTTTATAGCAGCCATAAAGGTAGCATATTGCCTTAGATGGACCCTTAGATCTCTTGTTCCATCAAACATAGCAAAGTTTGGTAGTTTAAAATCATCTGAAAGTGGCTCATCTTTGAATAGTTCTAAGTTAGTAAAGCTTTTAGAGCCATGATTCCTCTTATCCTTAAAGTCGAATTCCAATTGAGCCATTCTATTAGCCAATAATTTGATCTCCCTTATCTATTCAGGCTTAGTCATTTCAGCAATTTTTGTAACTTTTAGTGCATTTATGAGATCTTGGTAGTAATCATCGTCATCATTAGTTTGAACTAGAGTGCGTTGAATTCCCTTTGCCTTATATACCCTCAAATGAACAAATGTGAAAGCTTTATTTAGTGTTGTGCTATTCCCATCTCGGGCACTTTTGGCTTTGATTTGGGCTTAAAGGATTTTGACTATGGTACCATCAGCGAGAAGTTTTTGGATCCCCTCTCTTAGCCTATCTTCAAATTGCTGACAAAAAGTATCTTCTTAGTCATTCAAGTTGGATGTAGGATTCATGTACATTTATTAAGGTTATCTAAATGAATGATGCATGACATGTTCCTACAAAAGAAAAGGGTGAGCATATATGCATGGAGTGGATGCAAAATCCTATAATGAAGTATGATTATTCCTGTAAGAAACAGTGGTTAGTACATCCTTATTTACATGTATGTTATGTATGCATGATTGAAGTTGGTTAGTTTATCCTACCCAATGAACAAACCATTCATAAGCAAGCTCTTAATTCTGACCTTATTTCTTTATGAGGTTATTCAGTCTCTTTCTTAGGTAGGCTTTAAACCTTTAGTCATTGGAGGACTATGGTTCTGCTCTCGGAACTAGGTTGTTTCAATTTATGTTGATAAAAACCAAAGGGTAAACTGATGAATGATACTAAAATGTGCTTGAGGTAACCACATGATGTCAATGTGAAGCTCAATTGTCGGGTTTCAAATGATGTCCAGAGCCAACATGCGCCCATATGTATAGGACCATGGTCAATCATAAGGAGCCCGAGGTCTTGCCCCCATATTGATATTTGATATGTTTATTGGGAGTCATGAAAGTATCATTCAATAGTTTGCAATTTGATTTTGCCAATATAAAGGTCCACAATCTAGTTGGATTCCTAACCCATTCATTTTGATATAATAGGATAAATGAATGATGTGTCATAGGTTTTATCCTCAAGGGATGTCATCATTTATTAGTTTACACAGAGCATTCAAGTTGAGGTACATGATCCCTATCATTCCCCATGCTTTGAGCTCACATGAAGTATATAAGAATCATATAGTCTTGAGCCTGAATGTTCTATGAAAATTGACATTACGACATCATTTGATGATGGACACTGGGAGATTTATATCATTTTATGAATATCAGGTTAGACGGACAGTGTTAGGACAGGGATATCATGCACAACTTGGTAGAATCCTAGTGGATGTTACTACTAGTTTATCTATATGAGCTAAGCCAGGGTGAAAGGCTAAGGGTTTCTTTAGTGAGAATGCCCCCACATGACTAGGGTTACAGACTCCAATCAGTGAGTCTAGCATTATTTTGATAATTTGGCCACCCTCCTTTAGGAATTAGGTTACAGACTCTAGTAAGATGAGTCTGATGAATGCAAAAGTAAATATTAAAGGTGGTAATACCGTATCTTCATCGCCTCATGACTTGAGTGGAATCATGGTGGCAATGTCATTTAGTATTATTGAGGCTTTTAGGGACCAATGGTGCGAGTGTGATGTGTAGTGCAAATGGAGAGGTGAGGGGCTCTATAAGATTGAGCATTGCATAATGAGAAATAGTCATTTTCAAGTTGATCTCTCTTACTTAAAAGTCCCTAGTGGACTCACCACTATGAGCAACCTTTTTGGTTTTTGGTTTCTATTTCGAGATGAATTAGTTCCATAAGGATCTTTTTGTTTTATTTTTGAGGGGCACAGTAATTTTACCGAATAAGGACAAATGATTGGTCTTGGAAGAGATAAGACATTTTTTTTATTTTTTGAAGTCATCGAGAAAAGAAAAGGACAATATTAGGTCACTTAGCGAGTATTGCCCCCATTAGAGATTTTTAATTTCGGGAGATTGCATATACTTTTCAACTATTTCTCATTAAATGATGTTCAATGTATAGCTACTACAACACCCTAGTTTTGGTAATGACAATTTGTATAGCATTCACACAATTCATCAAATAGTGAAAGATAATTAAGCTGAAGATATTATTATTACATGGATTTCCTAATAAAATACATATAAAAGAAAAAAGAGATTGCGAAAAAGTAAATCTAATTTAGATATAATGAATCTGCAAGGTAAATACGACCATTGACACAACTTGTTCGATCACATAAACAATGGAATAAGCAATGGACACGTGATCACTTGATAGATGATCATGTATGTTTACAATGATTATTTATGCTATAATGATATATGATGATAATAGAGGGGATGCATGATGTCATCACTAGACAAAAAACATTATGACTCTATTCCAGGATATGAACTTTTCACATTATTGATATTTATGATATGGTTTCATGTTTTGGAACTATAGGATGTAGAATGATCATATGAAATAAGCATAATAAAGCATAGATTATTCATATAGCATGCAAAATGGCCAGTCTCGTCACACAAGCATAATAATATTCCTAACTGCTGGCGACAATAAAATAAAATGTAATGCGATAAAATAAACATGCTAAAATAATTGTGTGGTCCTCAAACTCAACTAAGCTTGTGTGGGTTTTGAAGCTTTAGCTTTGAGGGATTATCAAGCTTTCCCCATCAAGAGGTTCAAAATGATAATAGAATGATGTTAGATTGTATACCTTTAAAGCATGTTTTAATAAAGATGAGGCTTGCTTTGGTGGAAACGAGATCTAATCTCCTAAGAAAAAGACAGTTGTAGAGCAAAAACTATCTGGAAGACAGTTTCCAATGCCTTTGATTGGATAGATTTTTTAGTGTGTGCGCGCTTCCACTTGCTCCCCCCTAAAATAGGGTGTGGAGGTGTCTATTTATAGTGAAAAATGTGTGGAATAGGGGGGTATAGGTGTGGTCACGTGCATGTCCCTAGGACGAAGCACATGGCCATGCAAAGTTCATGTAACTGTGCACTTGGCACGTGGCCACATGCACTCATGCACTTTACGCACCCCATTCTAGGCTTACACAGGCTTTTCCAAGGTTGGGATCTAAGGTTTTTAAGCCTTTTGGACACATTTCCAAAGTCTATTTTTTTTAAATTTGACTTCAATTTTAGTACATGACACCTAGTGATGTTTACACGCACTTCTGAGCGATACACACTAATCCTCGTGTTGTGTTTGGATATTTTGAGACCACTTCTAGAGGTTTTGGAGCCTTCTAGATGTGCTTTTGAAGTCCATTTTATCTATTTTGGCTTCAATTTTAGTGCGTGACACCTAAGGGTATTTATGGCTTTGTGCTCATTTCTAAGCAACACGTGTTGATTCTCGGGTTGTGTTCGACTATTTTGGGACCACTTTTAGAGGTTTAGAGCCCTCTGAACATGTTTTTAAAGTTCATTTTATCAAAATTGATTTCCATTTTTTTATAAAGTTGAGTCCTAATCTAAGAAATGAACATGGATCCAACAAATTGAGTGTTCCAAGAAAGGAATTCTAGGAATAAGCTTCCCATTGTTCTGATAATTCATATTTTTTAAGGTAGTGCACAACTTAATGGCTCGGTGATCGATTTTGCAAACTGGCTGGGTTGGTTAGGTTTTCTAAGGTTTCACACTTCAAAGGTGTTACAAACAAGTAGACTCTAGTCATCTCAGAAGTTTTCTTCGTCATTGGACCGTTTTGGGGACAATTAAACTTGGGGTATAACACGCTCATAACATGCTAATTTTGAGCTTTTGAAAGATCTTTGTAAACATGAACTTGTGATTGGTTTACCTAAGCTTAAAATCACTAAGGATAAACCTTATAATGCTCATCAAAAGGATAAACAATCCAAGTCCTCATTTAAGGTAAAAAATGTAGTGTCCACTTCTAGACCACTTGAACTTATACATATGGATTTATTTCGACTAACTAGAGTTGCTAGTCTCAGTGGAATGCACTATACATATGTATTAGTTGATGATTATTCTAGACTCACTTAGGTATGTTTTCTCTCTTATAAGAATGATGCATTTAAAGCTTTTGAAAATTTTTCAAAAAGAGTTCAAAAAGAAAAAGGTTTTTGTATTTCTTCTATTAGAAGTGATCATGGAACCAAATTTGAAAATGAATTTTTCAAAACCTATTGTAATGAAAATGGTATTTCACATACATTTTCTTCTCTTATAACTCCTCAACAAAATGAGGTAGTTGAAAGGAAAAATAGAACTCTTATGGAAATGGCTAGAACAATGCTTCATGAGTATAATTTGCCTCTATACTTTTAGGCAAAAGCCATTAACACACCTTGTTATATTTCAAATAGAGTTTTTAAAAGACCAATTTTAAATAAAACTTTTTATGAGCTATGGAATAATAGAAAACCCAAAATCTCATATCTAAGAGTATTTGGATCCAAGTGCTTTATATTAAACACCAAGGATAATCTTAAGAAATTTGATTCTAAAGCTGATGAAGAAATTTTCCTAGGCTATTCCACTTCTAGCAAAGCATATAGAGTTTCTAATAAGAGAACTCTAGTATTTGAAGAGTCTATGCATGTTATCTTTGATAAATCAAACTTAGTTGATCCTAGAAAGGATTTTTGTAGTGTTGATGATCTTATAGGTGATAATGAGATTGTGGATACACAAGAAGAAAATGCTAGTAAGCCTTTGGAACTTGAATGTCCAAGCAAGGAGGATAATGAAGAGATATCTCAACCTACCTTAAAGCATGAACTTCTAAAGGATTGGTAATTCAAGAAAACTCATTCTCAAGATCTCATCATAGGTGACACTATAAAAGGGGTAACTACTAGATCAAAACTTAAGTCTATTTTAAATTTAGCCTTCATTTCTCAAATTGAACCTAAGAATGTTACTGATGCATTGAGTGATGAATTTTAGGTCCTTGCTATGCAAGAAGAGTCAAATCAATTTGAGAGAAATAAGATTTGGACTTTAGTTCCTAAACCTAAACAGTATCCTATTATAGGCACCAAATGGGTGTTTAGAAATAAGATGAATAAACAAGGTGTTATAACTAGGAACAAAGTAGACTACTAGCTCAAGGTTATAATCAAGAGGAAGGCATTGATTATGATGAAACCTTTGCCCCTATTACAAAGTTAGAAGCTATTAGAATGTTGCTTGCATTTGCATCATTCATAGATTTCAATCTTTATCAAATGGATGTTAAAAGTGCATTTTTAAATGGTTTGATTGGAAAGGAGGTGTTGTTGAACTACCTCCAGGTTTTGATATTTTTTATTTTCCTAATCATGTGTTTAAACTTTCAAAGGCATTATATAGATTGAAACAAGCTCCAAGAGCTTGGTATGAAAGATTGAGTAAGTTTCTTTTATAAAAAGGTTTATTTAAAAGAAAAGTTTACATAACTCTTTTCATAAAGACATCCAACAACGACTTATTAATTGTTCAAATTTATGTTGATGACATTATTTTTGGTGCTACTAACCATTGCTTTTATGAGGAATTCTCTGAGTTAATGTAAGAAGAATTTGAGATGAGTATGATAGGAGAACTCAAATTCATCTTTGGACTATAAATCAAGCAATGCAAAGATGAGACTTTTATCAATGAAACTAAATATGCTAAGAACATTCTTAAGAAGTTTGGTATGAATGGAGCTAAATCAAGAAAGACACTTATAAGCACCACCACCAAACTCAACAAAGATGAGAATGGTAAACTTATTGATGAAAGGCAATTTAGAGGTATGATCGGATCCCTTCTTTATTTAACTGCTCATAGACTAGATATTATGTTTGCTACTTGCTTGTGTGCTAGGTTTCAATATAGTCCTAGAGAGCCTCATTTGAATGCTATCAAAAGGATTTTCAAATATCTTTGTGGAACAATGCATTTAGGAATTTAGTATCCTAGGAATTTATCCTTTGATTTAATTAGTTATTCAAATGCAAACTTTTACGATAGTTTACTAGATAGAAAAAGCACTTTTGGAACTTGTTAAAATTTAGGTAATTTTTTAGTTTCTTAGTTTAGTAAGAAACAAGTTTCGATTGCTTTATCCACTACTCAAGCAGAATATATTGCAACTAGTTATTGGCTCACAAGTCTTATGGTAAAAGCAACAACTTAAAGACTATGGCATTGAACTTGATCATATTCCCATTAAATGTGACAATACAAGTGCTATAAACCTTTGTAAGAATCCCATTCAGCATTTTAGAACTAAATATATTGATAATTGACATCATTTCTTGTGTGATCATGTGCAAAATGATGATATTTTATAAGTCTTATGGCAAAAGCAATAACTTAAAGACTATGGCATTGAACTTGATCATATTCCCATTAAATGTGACAATACAAGTGCTATAAACCTTAGCAAGAATCCCATTCAGCATTTTAGAACTAAGCATATTAACATTAGACATCATTTCTTATGTGATCATGTGATATTTTCCTTGAATATATTGATACTAATCATCAATTATCATATATCTTTACCAAGCCTCTTTGTGAGGAGAGATTAAGTTTTATTAAGCATGAACTTGGTATGATTGATGGTTCAAGTGTGTCTTGACAACTTAATTATTTGTTATTTTGATTATTGGATTGATTTGTTATTATGTATTGTACTTATCTTTGCTTTATGTTTATTTTTCGTATTTGATACCATTTAATAAACTCATACTTATTCATGATTTGTATGGTTTTAGTTTATTTTTGGTATCCAACACTCTATCATAATTATTTATCACAAAAATTTAATTTCTGTAATGTATATATTTTGATTTTAATAAATTTGTTTATTAAATAATTAATTATTGAATTTTATTCATTATTTAAATATATTTTATTAAAAATAAGTATGTCAAAAATGATTATTTGAAAAATAAAATCTATCTTTCAATTTAATATGTTTCATTTTTGTTAATTTATGATATTTATTGAAATAGCATTTGATTTAATTGCTATTTGATATGATTTGATGATTAAGGACTAATTTAAAACATTTTTAGGATGTAATTGTAATTTTTTTTAAAGTTTAGGGGCCCTCCAGCATCTTTTGTCATGAGCCGTTGAGCTCATGACCATTAGACCTTGGTATGTCCAGAGCCGCTCATAAGCGGACTGCTCATGAATTGCTTGTGAGCAGTGGTCTGACAGTCCAAAATCATTATTTTACAACGATTTGGTCTCTTTCTTGCATGGATTCTTTTTAAAATTGATAACCTGCATTTATGCACTGCATTTTATCATATTTATGATTATTTTTAACCATAAGTCATGCCTATATAAACCTCATAAACTCTCCTTTTCATTCTCACATCATTTTTTTTTTTTGCAATTCAAACCTTTCTCCTCCTAAGCAAATTCTCTCATCTTTTCTTTATTACTCCAAATGCTATCTCCATGGCTCCTAAAAAGAAGATTGCTTAAGATGTCACTTCCTCCTCTAGAAGAGCTACCAAATATTAACCTAAGAAGCAACCTCCTCTCTCCTACACTTTAACTCAATTCAAGGAAAGGAAAATTATTTCCTTAAAATTTATGTCTCAAGCTACATTAAAAAAGATGGGATGCTATAATGAGGTTAGAACTTTGCTTGAGAATGCGAGTTTATATGATTTTGCATTTAATGCTTTTCTTACCTATCCCTCCTTGGTTCATGAATTTCTTGCTTCTTATTGCTTGAGAACACCACTTTAATGAGCAAAATCCTATAACCAACATGAGATTTAGATTGTGTAGGAGAGATAGATTCCTTACCTCTTGAGAATTTGATGGTATATTTAATTTTAGGTAAGGGGGTTTAGCTTCTCCTATTTCTTCTTGGCTTCTTAATCCTTTTTAGACTTAACATGTTAAACCTAATGCAAAACCTTTTGAGGTGAGACATACTAAAGCATATAATTTGCTTCAAAATCTCTTTGGTATGTGCATAGGCTTATTACCTATTCTATTCATGCTAGGGGTTTGACTAATCAAGCTATTTCCTTTAATAATCTTTTCCTTGTTAGATGTCTTGTTGATGACATAGATGTTTTGCTAGGAAGATGGCTTCAATGGAGGTTTTGGTTAGCTAGTGATAGTGTTAGTGGTACCTTATATGTGGGACGGTTTATCACTAGAATTGCTCATCACTTTGGGATCAACTTGAACAACTCTCCTTCCATTCCTCCTTCTTTCCTTGATGATAACCTCTTGAGAAACTCTAGGCAATTCAAGCTTGTTAAAAATTCCTAGGTTTAGAAATACGAAGTAGGAGATGAAGATGTTAATGAGGAGCTAAAACAAGACTTAAAAGACATTGAGCACATTGGCACTCGTGGTCTTGAAGATGTTCAAATTGAAGAAGAAATCCCTCAAGAATTTGGTTCTTGATCTTTTATTCCCTCTAAAATTTTTGTTTCCTTTAGTCTTATTTCCCTTTATATCTCTCTCTTTTCTTTTTGTCTTTAATAAAGGGGGAGAAGACGCTATGTGATAATTGTGTTTGTGATATGCTAAGTGCTACATAATCATGTTTGTTAGCTAGCTAAGCTTTATATGATCTTATGATAGATAAGTTTATTAAGTTTCAAAAAAGTTCTATATGTACTATTTTTATGATACATTTTAGTAGCACTATGTGCATATATGTTTGAAATTATTTCCTTCATATTGCCTAACATTTTTTAAATGATCATATTATCATGTTTTTATGTTTTTAACACATTTGTTATGATAGGCCATATTTCTTTTTGTTCCTTATGTTGTTTTTATTTTTTAACAAAAGGGGAATAATATATTAAATTTATATTTTTTATCATGTCTATAAAAGGGGAATAATAAAGAAATATATTTATACAAAGGAGAATTTTTTTTTTTTTTTTGGTATTTTTTGAAATCATCTTCTTTACAATTGTTTGTTATCCTTTATATATGCCATGATAATTCAATTTCTTTTATACTTTGATACATGATGTATTTTATTGAATTTATGCATATATTAAGAGGGAGGAAAATATTTGTCATATTGCATTTATTTTATTTGAAAGGAATAGCTATTTTGTATACTTATTTATGTTTTTTATTATTGACACACACATACCTTATTTATTATTTTATCAAATTGGTTGTCAAAGCCAAAAAGGGGGAGATTGTTGACCATTTGCATGATCAAACTCCTAATTTTGGACTTTGACAAACAATTTAGATTCTAATAATTTCCTTCAAGTGTGTTGGAAGTTGATTAATTATCAATAATAATTGTTTAATGATTGGAGACAATGAAATACTCCTTAAAAGAGTATAAATATGCATTTTAATGAAGTATCTCAATCTATGCAAGTCCCCAATTTTTAAGAAATAATTATATACCAAAAATATACAAATTTGGACTTACAGTGGTCTACTTATGAGCATCTGACGATCCAACCTTATCTAGTGCCTCAGGAGCACATTTTTTGATAAAATGGTTAGTGCTCCTCACAAGCTGCCCTCACAATCATAAGGAGAGAGCTCCGCTCATGAGGGCAGTCCTAATAGCATTCAACATATATTTTTTAATGCAATGGTCCTTAAACTAATGCTTACGAGCTAAGGGCATTATGACAAAAATAAGTCCAAGATAATTCAAAAATCAAAGAGAGACATTAAAGACATAATCAATGCAACCAACAGCTATAATCTAAGTTGTTTATCTATATAAAAAACTTCTAGAGTTCAATTGAAAGTTTAAGAAACTTGTTTACTCATTATACTCTTTTAAGCATTCAATTAAGCTCTTAAAACTCTCTTCAATTTCATTTAATATTTGTAAAACTCTTATGAGAGTTAGTGAGTGTTAGAATAGATATTCTTATTCTTATATTTTTAGGGATTAAGAAAACAATATATGAGATTCTATTATAGTGGAATTGGTTTAAGTGTTTACAATTGAAACACTTGGGATTTGGTTTTTGAGTGAGCCTTGTAAAACTCAAGTTGTAAGGTTAAGAGCTTTAAACTCTTATGTAATCTCAAATCTTATGAATAAGATTATGGGAATTAAAAATCCTAACTTAGGGATAAGTTAGGTGGAGACATTGGATTGTTGAGAATTAAAACTCCTTAAATTCTTATGTTCATCATTCGTCCTTCTCAACTTTCTTTCAATTCTCGTAAAGAATTCTTTTAATTTTTGTTTATTATTCAATTTCCTTATTCACCCCTCTCTAAGGAATTTTTAAAATGGTGGCATAAGCAAAGGTCAAATAAGAAACCACTAGACCATTACTAGGAAAGTAACACCCTTTAAATAAACTAAGATCCTCCATTTTTGACACCAAAGCTATCAAAGGCTCTATAGTCAAAATAAAAAGAAAAGGAGAGAGAGGAAAACCTTGTTTAACACCATTTGTTCACTTGAATTCTATTATACGACATCCATTAATCAAAATAGAAGCTCTAAAGCCCCGTAAGCACTCATGAATATAGGAAATCCAACTTTTGCCTAAATTTATAAATAAAAAAATAGGCCTATAATCATCAACACCTATAGCAAGACATTTCTTTAGAATCAAAATGATGAATGATGATTTAATAGAAGATGGAAGTTTACCTGTGTGAAAAAAAATTAGATACTATTCTAAATATATCACTTCTGATGGTCCTCCATGCTTTCTTGTGAAAGTAAAAATTATTTCCATTAGGACCTAGAGCTTTTTGAAAACTATAACTCCAAACAGCAACTCATATTTCCTCCATTGTGTTTCACAGTTTTAGAAGAAGACTTATGATGTTGCATAGGGCTTGATTGAGTTGGCAAGATTGTTAAGGGAGTTAAAATAAGTGGTTCATGGCCTAATGAAGAAACCAAACCCAACTCAAGTTTATCTAAAAAATTTTTCCTTTATGACTCAAATTCCTCCAAAATCCCATCATTATTTGAATTTATAAAAACATCATAACATGTATCTTTCTGAGATATCTTGCATATCAAGATTCAATGAAAGATTCTTTTGAGATTACGTAACAACAACTAAATCATCCCTATCATCCTTTACTATCACTAAAGCATTTCAACAAACTTCATTGATTCAACATCACTCATATGTATGTAACCTATTTTCCCTTACCATTATTATTACTAAACTCAAATTTATAATTAAAAGAACATGGTGAATTAAAAGTTGGGGAACTCCAAGAAAAAACTCAGGAAAAATTCCTCCTCCATAAAAACTCAAATGAAGTGTTATTATTCATAAAATATACCTATTTATAAATAAGTTAGCTCTATAAAGTGCTAATTGAAAGTCTAGTTGTATCAAAATGGGATTTATGATGAGTGTTCATATTTAATATTGGAAAAATTCCAATTGATGATGCAATCTATCGAAAAAACCTATAAGACCAAAAGCAAATAAGAATACCATTACACTAAAGCCATATAAACCTTTCTTTTGATTGTAAGTTGGCTTCTGAATCCATCAGAGTGTCAAACCACTTTAAAAAAAGGAGATCTTAGAGCAACACTGAAGTTTCTCCTCCTTAAAGCTGAAAGTTAATAACACTCGTGTCCATCCCAAACAACAAGCTTGAATATGAAATCCCATAGTTGATTGAGCTAACCATTCATCATTGTCCAAACTATTAGTGAAATCCCCCAGAGACAACAATGATAATTAATCTTTATAAATTTGTCCTATTATTTTTCCTTTATCACAATTGCCATCACTTTTGCCTTAATCAGAATTGTCATCACTTTTTTCTTGTACCTTAGTATGTTGCACATCCTTAATGCCTTTAGTGATCTCCATATAAGAATAATGGTCATGAATTTTATAAGTTGTCTTATAACCTTTCCCACCATTTTTTAGAGATTCATCTATCATTCTTATTAATGAACTAGAAAATTCATGTCTTTTCCTATTGAAAGGAGTGCTATAAAAGGAAACTTCCCTAATAAGTTTGTGTCACCCAATTGATATAAAATTAATGAATTGTAGAACTACTTAACAATTTAAAAGATACTTGAGTTGTAAGAACCCAAATCTAACTCTTTGATGAAATGCTTTTGTGGCAATAAATACTTCTCTTATTAACCAATAATTAGCAATAGGTTCCATAAATCCTTTGTTGTCTAGTTATGAGGAAAATTTCTAAAAAAAAAAAATTCTTCCAATCTTTAGAGGTTTTAGCTATTGAACCTGTTTCCATTGAGCACACTACCATTAAGAGATTGTAGGTGATGAATTAGCAATAGAGAAATTTTTAGAGAGGGGAAGGGCTAGATGAGGGAGAGGTTGAGAGGGTTTCTTTTTTTATACAACTGTTGCTATCTTGATGTCTTATACTTCTTTCCTTTTGCTTTCTTATGTAGAATTTTATTTGAACATTGATTTAATGGACTATAAAAATTTCTCTTAATGATTCTTAAAAATTTTGAATATCTTTAGTAAAAATTTTATGATATCTATACCACTTTGTCATTTTTTATTTTCCCCAAGTGTCTTAATTTCAACCTTGGTTTATTTGTTAGCATGAATCCATGGTTTTTTCATACCACTTAAGTAATTACTTGGACTTATCAACATTTTTAAAACATTGATTCTTAAATTAATTTTCTTAGGACTTTTCTAAATAAAATGACCATTCACACCTTTATTTAATAAATCAAATTAATTGTTATTATTTTGGCTTTTTCTAATGCTTTTTATTTTAGCCAAAATGTTAGCATAGGTGTTTAATATGATATTTCATCATAAATTTTCTAAGACCTTAAGACCTTTCAAAAGTTATTTAATCACCCAAAGTAAAATTTCACTAGGTAAAAATAAATTGTTCCTATGCTCATTGGTAAACAAATGTGTTGTTGCAAAATTCCCAATACACTTATAGCTCTGGGTTTCAATAAACTCTCAAGCATTTGATGATCTTCACCAATTTTCTTGAAAATTCGCCTATGAATTTCACCTAAATGATTTTGCTGACCTAGCCAAAATGTTAGAATAAATTTCAACTCTTCTCATGCTACTGATTAAAACAAATGAATTAAAAACTTTAGTTCATAGAGTATTTTCTTTTAAATGCATGTCTTACCTTATAGCTTGAATTCCCTAAATGAAAACCAAATTATCTTACTTATTATGATACCAAAATAGTTTGTTTAAGCCTCTCTTGTAGCCTGCATTCTTTTCTCAGAGAATTTTGCAATTTTTGCCCTAGTGAAGTGAATTAAATCATCTAATTTTTCAATTGTGAGCTTCACACCATAAATTATTTTAGCGGTGTTTTGCCTAAATTGTTTTTGCTTTGAATAAATCCTTGTGACTTTAGCAAGGCAACTAGATCCACTTAGGAATTATACAAGGCTTTTAAAAAATTCATAATTCATAAGTATCTTTACCAAAACCTCACTAATTTTCAAGAAATATTTATTGGTTGCATGATTTGTTTGAAAATATTTTCAGGATTTGAATAAAGTTTAGAATTTTATATCATTTAGCCAATAATTTATGACAGTTCATGCATTATGTTTGTTTGTGAAAGTGTTTTGCTCAATTTTAGACAAATTCTCTAGGGCTTCCTTTAAAATGTGAAATTTTATCTATGAAAGTTGTACATATTTGTTTCACATGACTTTTTCCATTAAAAAAAAACCATGGCTATTAGGATGCCTAAAATCCATTTGCAAGATTGCTTCTTCGCATATTCTTTTTCTTTATAGTTTCCCACCAATAATCTTTTATGAAACCATTTTCTTTCCTTTAGGGATTTTCTTTATATTTGCTTGTCTATTTTTCATTAATCATGTTCTTCACCAAGGATATGCTACTTAAATTCCTAGATTATCATTAACTCCTACATCACTAATCATACAACACATGTATACCACAACCAATTACTTCATAATACAAAAACGTTCAATTTTTAACCGTTATGCTACTAACATTTTATCAACATTTTACCATTCATAATCTTAGTCACACACTGAAGAAATACACTAAAGAAAATAACAGTAAATAGAAACACACCAAACTTGTAAAATTCAAACTTTATTTATTTATAGTAGTAGTTATCAAGCTAACTCTCAAGACCTAAAAAATAAAATATTATCACTAAGTGGCAAATTCCTAGCTTGAGGCTAATAATTTATTTATTTATTTAGCTTTCATTTTCTTACATAGTGGGAAATATTTTTTAATTTCAATACAAAATAGTCTAGTGGGAAATATTTTTCAATTTCAATACAAAATAGTCTAGTGGGAAATATTTTTCAATTTCAATACAAAACAGTCCCTCCTAAACTTAGTGAAACCAACATAAAGAAGGCATTAAGGGACTTTTTACTATCCATAGTAGTTTCAATTAGCAAAACCAATAATGCATTAATTACCCCTTCATTATGATGAGCCTTAATAAATAAAGGCTTTTTGGGGTTTGTCATCTCCATATGGCTTTTTAAAAACCATCCTTTTAGTTTTATTTGGCCTAATGGCTTGAATTGTTATGCCAATAAAGTGATGTTTTATGGCACTCAAGGTTATTGTCCCCTGAGTGTTTTAAATGATATCTTCCTTAAACTCCTTCTTGTTTGAATTTAAACTTTTTGTAACTTTAGGTTTAATCTCAACCTTAGCATCAAGTTAGACCTTATGTTCCATTTGCCTCCTTTTAGTTGTTCTTTGTCTCTACAATCTCTAGGGCCGATAACTCATGTTAACGTGTTATAAATGGCTCATGTTGACACACAATAATAGCACATATATGGCCAAACCAAACACGACCTATTTAACTAATCGTGTCAAACCTATAAACCTAAACACATATACATTTAAGCAACAGGTTACATGACATGACCTATGTAACCCATTTAACATATACATGTCTAAATATGTTTAGACACGTTACAAACATGTTTAACCCATTTAATACCAATTTACAAAAAATATATATAAAAAAAATTAAACATACAAATTCTAAATAATATTTTTAGTTTGAACATCAATACAAATTCTAAATATCATTACAACATTTTAAATTTTACATAACATTTTTAATTGTTCAACAACATATAAAATAACAATGATAATTTTTTTCAAGCTTATAATTCCCATTTTCTTCAAGCTCTTGATCCTTCCACCTAGATATATACATAAATGTGTTAATTTGCTCATTATTTTCAAGTAAAATAATAAAATACAACTACGATATATTCAAATCATCAAGTAAAGAAACCAACTTTCATGCATAACAACAATAATTTAAAACCAACACCTCAATATGATAAAACCAAATATAAACTAAAAAATATAAAAATATTTACACTTTTAGAGTTAGAGCTTTGAATAGAAACACTAAAATCTTTATTGACATCCAATGACATAATGTCTTCTAAGAGGTCATCTAAGCCTATATCATTATACCACTTATAAATAGCAAATACAATTAATAAGTAGTTAAATTTGAGAAAAAAATCTACAATTTTAAAAATAAAGTAAAAGAAATATATTACCAATATCTCCAAATAGCCAATCTTTTATGCAAATGAGTGCTTGGACAATTTTTGGTTTAAGTGAGCTTCTATGTTGATCAAGAACTTGTTCACTTGCACTAAAAGCAGATTCAGATGCAAAAATTGACAATAGAATTATTTGAATATCATGAGCCATGGAAGCAAGTTCTGCATACCTAAATTGATTCACTTTCTAGAGCTTTAAATCATCTAATTTTAATGTCCTTTCTACTCTTGGTTCTTTCAAATATTACTCTAATTGTGTCTTTTAGTGAAAAGAAACAAAATCCTTACTTTGAAAAATTTTTAACTCCTAAAAAATTATGCAAAATATATAAAATATAGTAGCCATAAAGAAATAAAAAAAAAGTGTAGAGAAAATAATACCTTAAATTTGGCTCTAATCCCTAAAGTAAATGCATTATCCTCAATTTCTTGTACATGAGAAGGCTTGTTCACTAATCTGGAAGTAGAAGATGATGATGAAGAACTAGCATATTCATTGAAAATAAAAAAAAAACTTTGATCAAACTTGTTCGAACTCCATTGAGTTACTACCACATGCATTCTTATAACTCCATTCCATAAAATCAATCTTATAACAAGAATCTAGTATCACAGTAATGGCTACGATCAAGCTAACATTACACCAATATTTTTTAAACTTAGCGTCATCAATTTAGCCATTATTTTCATATAATCAATATTTGACTTCATATTTCTTAACCAAAGTCAAATATGCTATAAAAATAAAAGAAAAGTACAAATTAGCCTTTGGATACCTAGATCCTAAGAAAACACAAATGATTTCATAAAAAAAAAACATATAAGGATATGTTGATTTTTTTTTAATCACTCGACTCTAAATGACAAAAAGCTTATTGATAAGAAATAGCACTCTCAAGCATAAGAAATGTGGAGTTCCATATAGTAAGAACATCTTTGTCACGATCCAAACCCATAGGTACATGACCGGTACTAAGGAATGGGAAATGCATAATACAACCGAAACCCGTAGTAAGCCTTAGAAATTTTTCATAAGTAGAATCAATCATCTCAAAAGTAAAACCATAATAAATTCACCAATATCAAATACATATGACAATATCTCCAAATACATCAATATCTCAACTCAAAACAAATCCATAATACCAATAATACAAGTTCTTTAATTAACTACTGTGGTATATAGAATTCAATTACATAACATTTAAATGAAATAGACATACATAAGGCAACTAGTGAAGAAGAAACCCAACGCAGACAGTGACCAGTAGCAAATTGATAGTGAGATCTTGAAAAAAAATAAGTTGAGGGAAATCAAACCTCACTGAGTGAATCAGTTTTATAAAATGCATGTTGATTTTAAAAACATTTGTTAAAACCCTTTTTAATGTAAAGTAAAATAAAATAAAATAAAATAAATATAGATATTAAAATCTTTTACTTTTCTCAATTATCTTTATATAAAATCCATTTTAAAATTCACAATTCACTTTAATATAAAATTATTGTATGAAATCATATAAATTAATTATTTTAGTGGAAAACCTAGTAGAATACCTAAACCATCGATTTCTAATAGTCTTTCGGCTCTCTTTAATCCAAGTGACTGCTGTCCCAAGAGCAAGCTCAACCGAGTTACAGTTGTAGTCCATTCACTTATTCCTATATTGATTTCCCAATAGCAAGCTCAACCGAGTCACTTCCCACTTTCAGCCTGAAAGCACTAGGTTCGCCGAGCTCAACCCATACTCTTCCCAAGAGCACATGCTCTACTGAGCCAAATTCAAACATTCTAATATATACTAGAGATCTCAACCCGTACGTACATGGTCCTAGTGATACCCACTAGGTAGCACATTCTACTATTTTCTCCATATCAATTTAAATTATAAATAAATAAATAAAGCAGAATGAAATAAATTCCATTAAAGCATACTTTCGAATACTATTCATGATAATAAAATAAATAATCATGCATATGGCAACATAAATATTTTCATGGATAAATTCATATAATCAACTATTCTATTATATTTAACCATGTGAAAATATAATTTAAATATCCACAACAAACATTACATAAAATTAACTCATAGGTTGAGCACACTAGGCGAAAAGAAAATACAAGTAATGATTCGTGGATGGAAATTCAGATGTGAAAGATTATGAAATACTAAATTTCAGACAGGCTAAACATAATGTTCAATAAACCATTTACCACATTGATGCGAGATAATAAGTTTTGGAGTTATTGGAATGGGTCTACTGAACAATAGATAAAATATATACGTTTTCAATATTATTATTATTATTATTATTATTATTATTATTATTATTATTATTATTATTTAGGATTTAATTTTTATTTATTTTTTTGGAAAAAATAATAATTTTGAATTGAATTGATAAAAAGAGATAAACGTTGCAAACCGTTAAATTGCGCATGATTGGCTATCTAGCAACTTTCTACCACCTACTGATTTGTGTACAAATGCCAGAAAATAGACATTCAAGAATTCGTAAATTCACAAGAATACCGAATTTGGAAAAAATAATAATCTGATTTATCAATTCAAAAAAAAAAAACTTACTCACATAACCCTAAAACTGACATATTTATATGTTGACATAAACCTACCAAACCTAACCATAATTTTTATTTAGAAAATAAAAATAAAGAAAATTATAGCTAATGTAGGAAATCAAATTCTTAATAATATAGGAAAGTCAATTTCTAATCAATACTAAATTAAAAAAATAAAAATTAAATAATAATAATAATAATAATAATAATAATAATAATATTGAAAATGTATGTATTATATCTATTGTTTAGTAGACTCATTCTAATAACTCCAAAATTTATTACCCCGCATCGCACATTATTTATCTTGGTTATTATAAACAACTATAAAGTGTTATATAAAACAATTTGCAAGAAGACAGTAATATGATGCAAAAATAGAAATTGGTATAATAATATAAAATTATTAGTTTGGTTACTCTGTGCTCCACCTGACTTCCTAAGAATCGGCAATAACTTCATATAATTGACGAATGTTTTGAAAAGGAAATGCATAACCACTTATCAACAACGTAACAATACATGTGGTAAAGAAGAAATTGACAGAATATATTACCTTAAGGTCATAAGCAAATTGTTTCTGCCCAAAGTTGACTTCTATTATGATTGAAATTTAGAAAAAAAAATAAAAAAATAAAAAAATATATGCATATTAAAAAAAATTGGAATATTCACTGATATAAAAATTTCAGCACAGTTAGGACACTAAGAAAAGGTTTCATATGATCATTAGTTATGTCATATCAGAGAGAAACTGTGCCTCAAGAGACAATGTTGTATCATTATGCATTCAATATAATCATAATTAATTATAAATGCATTAGACTCGTATAAAAATTATAACTGAAGTAATTTAAATAATATGAAAACTCCCATTTTTTAAATTTTTTAAGAGAAAAATTAGTCTAAAATATGGTAGTACAAATAATATGTAAACCTGTCTTTTTTATCTTGGCCATTAAATGTTAAGAATGGTGGATCAAATGATATGGTAGTTCAAATAATATGAAAACTCATACAAACCTATTTTATCAACTAATAGGTCACGTATCTTGGCCCAGAGCGTCAAACTAAGCAACAATGCACACAATGTGGATTCAATATTTGATCTAGTGCCAGCAGAACCATATTTGAGCATGCATGCATGTGGAACGACACAAATATAAAACGAAAGCAACTTCGCTAAAATTGAGACAAAGGAAACACCAACGCATGAAATGGTGGTACCCAAATCAATACCAATAACATCACTGGCGACAGGTTTTGAACTACATACACAAGAAAGCATCCAACTTCATCAATCACATCACATATTGCAGGCACACATGGAATCAAACCACCATCGCTAAATTACCTGAAAACTCTTGACAAACTTGCCCACTAATGACCAAGATTAGAAGGCGTCCATGATGGTTTCACATTACCAGTCAACTGCATGATACACAAAAACAACATAAAAAACTTCAGATAACTTATCCATGGAGGAACAACACATCATTGAAAACACTTCCATAATTTAAAGAACTCATTTTGAACACCCAACAAAACTAACAAAGCAAAGTCTTTCTCAACCCTAACGATACATACATCAACAAACAATATCAAAATCAAAATTTTAAGATCAATTTCAATACCCAAGTCATGTCACGAACCCTCCATCATTTCTATCACAAAAAAGTATCATCTTTTAAATAAAATCACAATCAAATCCATAGCTCAAAAACGACTCGTTAACCCTTAAAAACAAAATTAAAGACCCATAAAAATAAAATCAAATAGATCGATCATGATCTAGAATAGAAAAATATAAATAAAAAAAAAACTATGTTGTATGAAAAATAAATAAATTAGCGATGGATTTGGTTAAATTTTCATTGCTAAAATAGTGACGGATTTGCCTTTCTGACGGAAATGCAACTCCGTTGCTAATTTAGAGACTGGTTTAAATTTCCATCTCTAAATTAAATCAATATACTTTTTTAAATACATTCTGTAACTAAGGTTATTATTCCGTCGCTAAATTGGCAGATTTTTGTATTAAGGAGAGAAAGAAAAAAAATTAAAAAAAAAATGGAAAAGAGAAAGAAGAAATAAACCAGGAAAAAAATAGGGGAAAAGAAGAAAGAAAGAAAAAATCACATAAAAATAGAAAAAAAAAAAAACGTGAAAAAGAAATAAAATAAAAGTAACGGCAGTTTTAAAAATATTTCACTTAAAATAGTATGGGGTGTAATTTTTACTTTATTTAATAAATAAGTCAAGTTGATGTTGTACAAAGTTTAGCTTATGAAATATGTGAAAAAATTCAAACAAACGTTTTTAAGCTAGTATGTAAATATTTTGATTTAAATATATAAAATATAAATTTTTGTTTATAATAAATATAAAAATATTAAATATAGAGAAAATTATATTTTCTTCTTTGAGATTTGACTTATTTAACTTTAACTTCTTTGATGCGGGCATCGAAGAACAAACAATTCGGTTTATAATAAATTATGAAAAATTGCATTAGTGGCATTTTTATAATTTTTAGTAACTTTAGAGTTTCAGATTTTGGCGAGACAAGAGCCCAATTTGATTGGAATCGGTCTAACGATCACAAGTCACTAGCTTTTCTTGTGAGCTCCATTGCTTTTTGGGCATCGTTTAGGCCTTCAATATGACAATTTTCTATTTTAGTTATTTTAAGACTTTTTTTTCCTATTTCGTTTAGGATTCTTTGTTAGGGTTTCTTTTCCCTATTTGAGCTTTGTTTTGAGAACTTTGGTGGTCTTTATGAATAATAGAATTTGATTTTCCTTTAATTTCCCAAAATTCTTTGAATTTTGATGCCTATTGTTTGAGTTTGCGAATTGCAGGTTATAGAAGGTTGGTGTTTGGTAGTCATGCGTGATTCAACGAATATTAATTCTTTGTTTATCGCTATTTTGCTATGTTAATTTGTTATTAGAGTTGTGATCCTCAGACAAGATGTCTTGCAGAAGACAACAATAACAACGATAACAACAACGTATATAAGAGGTTTATGAGTGTGATGACCTATGTTGCCTTAAGCAGGGAATGGAGCATATGAATCAACGGATTAATACCTTCATAAAGTAGCTCATGAAGAGAATGGGCGAGCTATTAATCAATCACAATAGGGGGCATCGGAATCAACGACGGGTCCCTAACATTGATGATCAGACCAATCCTTTTGTTGAAGAAAACAATGATGAAGACGACTATAGTGATGGCAATAATAACGTACCATGTGGGCATCAACGACAGCATACCAAGAATGATGACAGGAGAAGGTGGGAGGTAGGTATGCGAATTAAAATCCCTAAATTTTTTTGTACCTTACAACTAGAAGAATTCCTTAATTGGTTAGCCATGGTAGAAGATATCTTAGAATTTAAGGGGGTGCCTGAGGGCCAGCGAGTGTCATTGGTGGCCATAAGATTTCAAGATTGAGTAATGGCTTAGTGGCAACAAACTAAATAGACGCGAGTTTGATTGGGGAAGTCAAAAATTATGACTTGGGAGAATATGAAGAAGCAGATGCATGTTGCATTCCTTCCCTTTAATTATCAATGTTTAATGTATCAATGTCTGTAAAATTTGAGGCAAGGAAACCATTTAGTTGATGATTACACCATTGAATTTTATCAATTGATTGCTCGCAATAAAGTGCATAAGATAGAGGACCAATTGGTTACTCGGTATATTGGAGGTTTAAGAGAATAAATCGCAAAGACAGTCAATATGTTCAACCTTATGTCTATTTCTACAATGAACCAACGGGTGTTACAAAATGAGAGGCGGAGAGTAGGTGGTTTTATGCAGGCCGCTGGAATTAAAAGTGTAAGAGGTGGTAGTAATATGACTTATGGGACTGGTGGAATGGGCCAAGATAGTGTTGTAACCAAAGCCAGGGCAATACCAACCATTGCATAAAAGGCTAGTTCAAGTAGTGGTATTAATTGCTTTGTGTGTGGAGAAGTAAGTCACAGGCAGGCTGAATATAGGAAGAAAGGAAAAAGGGTAATGCTTGTTGAGGCAAATGATCAATATAGAGATGAAGATGTAGTTGACATAACCGATGACCCAATATTTGATTCAGATTCTATTGATAAGGAGATCGTGACTGGTGATGTAGGGGCTGCTTTGGTTGTGTGGAGATCTTGCCTAACACCAAGGCTACTAATAATGATTGGCTATAAATAATATTTTTCAATCGACTAGCACTATCAAGGGCAAAGTATGTAGATTTATGATCGACGAAGGTAATTATGAAAATATAATCGCAGTAGAGGTGGTCCAAAAATTGGGGATTCCAACTGTAAAGCATCCTAAGCCTTATAAGTTGGCATGGCTAAAAAAAGGGGTGAGGTAACAGTGTCAAAGTGTGCCTTAGTTTCCTTTTCTATCAGGGAAAAATATAAAGATGATGTTTAGTGTGATGTGATAGCCATGGATGCATGTCATTTATTGTTGGAGTGGTTGTGGTAATTTGATAGAGATGTAACTCATAATAATAAGAATAATACCTACAGTTTTTATATTTGAGGGTGTGAGGATCGTGTTAATGCCTAATTAGGATCGTGATTAGCCTGAACAAGTTCAGGAAGACAACAAAGGCAGTGTGAGTTTATTAACTCTAGTGCAATTTGATAGGGTATTGTATAAATCTAAAGTTGTTTATGTCCTCTTTGGGAAGATGGTTAATAAGGAGGTAGTAGTTCTTGATGTAGTCTTACCACTTTTGGAAGAGTTCAATGATTTGTTTTTAGAAGAATTACCTGAAGGGTTACCTAATAAGAGGGATATCCAACATCAGGTTGACCTTGAATCGGGTGCAGCCATTCCAAATTGACCACACTATAGGATGAGTCCTATTGAGCATGAAGAGTTGAGGAGGCAAATGGAAGAGTTATTGGCTAGAGAATATATTCGAGAGAGTTTGAGTCCTTATGTTGTACCAGTCCGTCTAACACCAAAGAAGGATGGGTTTTAGCAAATGTGCGTTGATAGTCAGACCATTAACAAAATAACTATCAGGTATCACTTTCCTATTCTTAGACTGGATAACTTACTTGATCAGCTTAGTAGGGCCATAATTTTTACTAAACTGGATCTGAAAAGCGATTATCATCAAATTCATATTCAAACTAACGATGAATGGAAAATAGCCTATAAAACAAGGGAGGGATTGTATGAATGGCTAGTTATGCCTTTTGGGTTACCAAACACACCAAGCACTTTCATGCATATTATGAACCATATTTTAAGGCCATTCATTAGTAAGTGCATTGTTGTGTACTTTGATGATATTTGATTTATAATGCTAGCCTGGATGAGCATTTTAGTCAGTTATGAGATGTCCTAATTGTGCTACATAGGGAAAAATTTTATGCAACCATTAAGAAGTGTGTATTTTTTAATACCAGTGTGTTATTTCTTAGTTATATTGTGTCAGGTAAGGGAATGCAAGTAGATAAGTCAAAGGTAGAGGCTGTGAAACACTAGCCAAAACCTACTACCATTACTAAGGTAAGGAGTTTCCACAAGTTGGCTTCATTTTATAGGCATTTTATCCAGTATTTTGGCAGTATTATGGCACTTATTACTGATTGTATGAGGCAGGTAGGAAAGTTTGTATGGACATATGAGGTAGAAAAGGTGTTTAAGTTAATCAAATTATGTTGTACTACAACTCCTATTTTAGGGTTTCCTGATTTTCATCAACCTTTTAAACTACATTCAGATGCTTCTAAGGTGGGAATTGGGGTTGTCCTGAGTCAAAATAACAAGCTAGTAGCGTATTTCAGTGAGAAGTTATTGGAGCCCAGATTGCATTATAGCACCTATGATGTCGAATTTTATGTTGTGGTTCAGGTAATTACGAATTGATGTCATTACTTGTTTCAGTAGGAGTTTATCTTGTATACAAATCATAAAGCATTGAAGCATTTGCACCGATAAGATAAAATTTCTGCGAGACATGCTAGTTGGGTTACTTACCTCTAAAGATTTACCTTCGTGGTGAAGCATAAATCGGGTGTTACTAATAGGGTGGCTGATGCGTTGAGCAGATAAAAGAGTTTGTTGGCTCAAATGTCCATTTAGGTAGCTAGTTTTGATTCCTTTATAGAATTATTTGAGATTGACCCATATTTCTCTGCTATTGTGGCTAAGTTTAAAGCAGGGGAGAGAACAAATTTCCTATCGCAAGAAGGATTTCTGTTTAAGGGTAATCAACTATGTGTCCCAGATTACAGTTTACGTTTAAAAATTATTAAAGAATTACATTATGTAGGGCATGTAGGACGAGAAAAGATTGTGTAATTGGTGTAGGCTCTTTATTTTTGGCCTACCATTCGTAAAGAGGTGAAAAAACTAGTACAATGATGTCAGATTTACTAGGTTTTTAAGGGAACATCATATAATATGAGTTTGTATATGCCATTGCCAGTTCCTCCACAACCTTAGGTGGAGCTCGACATGGATTTTGTGCTAGGATTACCTCATACACAATGAGGTATTAATTCTATATTTTTAGTAGTTGATCGATTTTAAAAAATGGTGCATTTTATTCCATGTAAGAAAATCACAAATGTTGTTTACATTGATCAATTGTTTTTTAAGGAGTTTTATACACTGTATGGGTTATCTATGTCTATTGTGTCTGATCAAGATACCAGGTTCCTTAGTCATTTTTGGCATAGCTTGTGGAAAATGGTGAATACGCAGCTTAATTTCAGTAGTACCTGTCATCCATAGATAAATGGGAAAACTAAGGTGGTGAATTAGTCTTTAGGTAATCTGCTGAGATGTTTAGTAGGTGAACATGTGAAGTGCTAGGATCAGTAGCTATGTCAAGCAAAGTTCACTTATAATCTTGTAGTCAACTAGAGCATTGGATTTAACCCTTTTGCTGTGGTGTATTCTGTCTTACTAAAAGGATCGCTGGATTTGATTTCTCTTCAAAAAAAAAATGAGGGTTCATGGCAAGGCAAACGATTTTGTTAGTGGATTACATTCATAAGACTGTCCATGATAATTTGATCCAAGATGCCTCCAAATATAAGCAAGCTGTTGACAAGAAGAGGCTGCATGTCGAGTTCAATGTAGGGGATTCTGTGTGGGTTATCCTTACCAAGGAGAGGTTTCCTGCATGTGAATGTAACAAGCTGTCTGCTAAGAAGATTAGACCAGTGGAAGTCATCGAGAAGATTAATCCTAATGCCTATCATTTGAAGTTGCCTAGCCATATTCGTAATGAGAATGTTTTTAATGTTAAGCATCTGATTCCTTATGCAGGTGATTCTTCAAACGAGTCAGATTCATGGTTGAATTTTGTCCACCCTGGGGAGAATGATGCGGGCATCGAAGAACAAGCAATTCGATTTATGGAAAATTATGAAAATAATGCATTAGTAGCATTTTTGTAATTTTCAACAACTTTAGAATCAGCCCAATTTGATTGGAATCGGTCCAACAATCACAAATCACTAGCTTTTCTTATGAGCTCCATTGCTTTTTGGGCAAATTCAATCGTTTAAGCCTCCAAAATGACAATTTTCTATTTTAGTTGTTTTATGACTTTTTTTTCCAATTTCATTTGGGATTCTTTTTTAGGGTTTTTTTCCCTATTTATGATTTGTTTTGAGAACTTTGGCGGTCGTTATGACTGATAGAATTTGATTTTCCTTTAATTTTCTAAAATTCTTTGAATTTTGATACTTATTTCCTAAGTTTACGAATTGCAAGTTATAGAAAGTTAGTGTTTAGTAGTCATGCGCAATTCAACGAACATTAATTCCTTATTTATCACTCTTCCATTATGTCACTCTCTCTTATTTTAAAATCAAACTTTTACCTCCCTCAACTTTTAGTCTATTAACAGATAAAGACTTCTACTAGGGTTAGACTATTTACGTCAAATGATATATAAAAGGCTAAAATATCCTTTTAAATAGTAAAAAATCATTATTAACTATAAAACACTAGTGAAATGAATTAGATCATTAATAAGTGAGGAATGTATGTATCTAATGTTATTAAATACAAAAAACTAAAATATCATTAGCATTTTATAGTTAATTATAATTTTTTACTGTTTTAAAGGATATTTTAATTTTTTTATATAGCACTTAATAGAAAAAATAGTCTAATCCTAACGAAATTTTTCAGTTGTTAACAAAATAAAAACTAAGAGAGACAAAAGTTTGATTTGAAATTTACAAGAAGTTTTCATTTCGCTAATTTTAATTAGCTGTGGTTAAATAAAATCAAGATCAAGCTAGAGCATTATTCACATTTCATTGGTTTTCACCATCGAAGTCTGATAAGCAACTGCGAGTAGAAAAAGGAGGCCTGCGTGACAATGTGGCCTGCTCAAAAGCATAAGCGACCTCAATCAGCTTGGGTTCCATGCCTTTCAATCCTCCAAAAAATATCCCAAATGGCATTCCCTTGCTGTCATACCCACCTGGGACACTAATTCCAGGGTAACCTCCAATGGCTAGAACTGTAGAAGCCCTCCAACCAAGTGTCACCATTGCATCTAACTTCTTTTCTTTCATCATTTTCTCAAATCCTTCTTTTGACAGTTTCTCCATTACCTTCACTGCCTTAATCTGTTCCTCTCCAATCCCATTTGTCATTTCTGATGCAATGAATTGATCCTGCCCGTACTGTTTCATGTCTTCCTGCATGTATGAAGGACCATAATCGAATGTAATCAAGTATAATTTCGATGTATATAATTATATGCACCAAATTACCCTGTCTGATTGACTTCCTTGAACAGCACCCACTAAACTAAGGTTCACATACCAGATCAGGATTATTGTTGTTGAACGCGATGATGTCTGCTAGTGATCTGACAGGAGATTTGGTAAGTTCCTCAAGGTACTGATTAATTGTCAGCTTGAACTCAGCAAGGAGCACAAGTAGTTCACCACTTTGATTGGGGTCCATAATTACATTAACATTCGCTATTTGCAGATCGTCCAACACAGTTGCACCTCCTTCCCTGTAATTTATACAACACAACTTTGTCAACTAGAAAAAAATGTCTATGATTGTGTCAGTGTCAGTTGCAAGCTAGATTAACATAAAAAAAATCCAGGACTACAACACTGATGCTGACGCTATCAAACAATCAACAGTGCAAAACAGAGCAGCAATTTGATACCACAACCAAAACACTTGCTTGACTCACAGTTAAATATGTACCTTAAAACTTGCAGATGAAAGTCAAAGGTTGACAGAACAGTTGAGTCGTTGTAGAAGTTCGAAAATGGATTTCGCACCACTCCCAGTCTTTTTCCTTTGAGTCCATCCTTTTTCAGAAATTGCTTATACCCACCCGCAGGTATAAACTTAGCAGCTTCCTTTGTTGCTTCGTAGTCTTTTGGATCAAAACCAACAATTGCATCAAGCACATATACTGCATCTGATACAGTTCGACAAATTGGCCTGCAATTTTTGTTAGGAGGACACATGCATGAGGATTCAAATCTCATAAACAATAGTCCAGTCCATATATTTAAAAAAAAAAAAATCACCACATATTATAGAAAGATTGTTCATAAAAGATTGATGAAATGCAGCGGCTGATCATATTGTTTACCCAATTGTGTCCTGGCGAGGTGAAATTGGAATGACACCAGCACGGCTGGTGAGTCCAACAGTTGGCTTCATCCCCACCACAGAGTTGTAATCAGCAGGACAAATAATAGAGCCGTGAGTTTCAGTGCCCAAAGACACTGCCACCATATTTGCAGCTACTGATATTGCTGATCCACTGCTTGAACCACATGCATGTCCCCATTTCACATAAGGATTCTGCATAATTAATTTCCACATAAAATCCATTAGCAGTTTGCATTAATCGAAAAATTGGTAACGTATAATCGTTGTTAACTTTGCAAAATGCTAGAAATTGCGTCAAAATCGTTCACATATCAATTGTTATTCAAGTAGTTATTTAGACGCACAATAATCTAACCATGTGATACGATATGTAGCAATGATGACATTTATCATTACCCACCTAGGGAACCATCCCATCCATCCACGGGATTGGCACCTTGTGTCAAAAAAAAAAAAAAAAGATTAATGCTAATAAATTTTAACTTAGTGATATGGCAGTTGTCTCTGTGCTTCGGAATTGCTTAGCTATTCCAGAGCCATTATTTAATAGGAGCTGCTAAATTGAAAAATACCCAATTGACCAATATATATGTACATGATAAAATGCACTTAAATATCCTACATTTTCATTGTTTTTGACGTTGCCTTTTACATCCTTATTTGTAAACATTGAATTTCTACACTTTTAATTAAAAAAGTATAAAATTTTAATTTCACCAAAATAAAATTACAGAAACTCCAAATCACCAAATTATAAGAGATCAATGTAAAAAATTTTAAAAATTATTCCTACTCGCATTAGATGGAGAGTGTGCAGTCGTTTGACTGTTGTCCAACAAGTGAAAATCAACTAAAATAAAAATATAAAAACTCCGTGATACAGGATTACAAAGGATTGTTCCTATAAAAAAAATTTTTTACAATTAAATTCTACAAATTTTAAAAACGCTTTCCATTAGTCATATTTATTAGTTAAAATAATTTTCTTTTAGTCAACTTTTAAAATTAATTTTTATATATATATTTCAGTCCTAAAACTATTTAAAAAAATATCTTTTTTAATATTTTAAAGAAATAATATATTTATTTATAAATAAATTATTTATTTATTTATTTATGATCACTTATTCTATTATTTAACTTTTACAATAACTACATGAATCACTAAAATATTTTCAAGAAAAATTAAAATTAAAAATAATATTTTTTCTTGAATTATTATTTTATTAACAATGATAAATAAAATTAATTAAGTATTTTAGTTATTTTGAAATATAAATTTTAATTAATATATCATAAATAAAAAAATATTTATACTTGGATAAATTCAAGTAGTTTTGTCAATATTATAATTTTTGTTATATTTGAATAACTTTCAAACCTATTTTATATCAATAGATAATTTTAAAAAAATATTTCTTTAAATTAGAGTATTTTACAACAAATATTTGAAGAATAACAAATTTTAATTAATAATTTTATTTGTTACTACAAAGTACAATTAATTTCAAGATAAGATAGAGACATTTGTTATATTTTGTCTTAAATTAATTATATTTTATTATAACAATTAAAATTATTAATAAAAATATGTTAATGTATTGTATTGTTTAAATATTTATTATGAAATAGCCTAACTTAAAGAAATATTTTGTAAAAACTTATCTAATGAAAATTTAACTGAATTTAAAAATTATTTAAAATTTAACACAAATTATTATATTGACAAAATTAAAGGAGTTTTATCCTTATAAAAAATATTTATTCATTTATGATAGATTAATTAAAATTATATATTTAAAAATAATTAAGAATATTTAACTAGTTTTATTTATCATTGTTGATATAACTAATAATTTAATTAAGAAAAATATTATTTTTATTTTTAAAATTATTTTGTTGAGTTATATAGTTATTATAAAAGTTAAGTAATAGAATATGATAAGCAATAGGATAAATAAAAATAAATAAAAGTATTATTTATTTAAAATATTAAAGATAATGTTTGTTTTTGTTGTAGGGTTAAAATGTTTAAAACAAAATTAATTTCAAAAATTGGCTAACAAAAAATTAATCGGATATTTTTTCTTAATAGTTGTAGAACCTCATTTAAAAAAGAATTTCTTAATAACCTTGGCTTAATAACTAATACTAACCACGGCTAGACCACCTCTAGCACACCAACTCTCGGGCATCTTCGTCGACCTAAATCCATACCACTCACTTTGACTGGCCTTCCCTAACACAACAGCTCCAGCACTTTTCAACTTCTTTATTACTCCAGCATCACGTCCCACTTCAGACCCGAGCAGAGCGTACGATCCACAAGTCGTGTTCAACTTGCCCTTTGTCCCTATACTGTCTTTGATCAGCACAGGGACTCCGTGCAGCTCTCCCAATGATCTACGCCCGTGATTCATCTTCCTCTCTCGATCAGCCTTCTCCGCTTGATCTAATGCATCTGGACTGATTTCAAGTACGCTGCGAAGTAAAGGATTTAGGGACTGGATTTGTTGCAGGTAGAACGTGACCAGTTGTTTTGAGGTGAGTTTGCCTTGATTGAAAGCGAGCTGGATGTCCTTGACTGTGGCTTCTCTGATATGGAATTGTTGTGAGCTGCTGAGCAAGTTAAAGAGTAGAAGCAGAGAGATTAGTGTCCCCATTTTTGGTATAGCTCGTTCAAGGTTATGTGTGAGTTAAATAATCATTAAAAAAAAAAGAAATTTTTCTTAAGTACGAAAAATTCTACGATTACTTTAATTTATAATTATTTTTTATTTTAATTTATATTAATTATTATTGGATAAAAATGTGTCTTATCATCTAATGAGAGTTATCAGCATGCATTGTAAAATTTAAAATAATGATAGAATTTTTTTTTTTTTTTTAAAAGCAAGTGACTGCATTAAACAGAAAAAGCCTTCAAAGGCCAATAATAAGAAGACACAAGCTGCACAGCAACATGGTGAGCTATGGATGTTATTAATACTACTCTTACTCACAATATCTTATCCAAGAGTATCTAAAATAACATCCACTAACCAATTGTCTTTTAAGCACAGAAAAATAAATTATGTTCAGTCAGTGATTACTCCCTTCATTCTATTTTAATTGTCTTTTTTAAAAAATAAAATTTATTCTTTCTAATTGTTCTTTTTAAATTACTAATAAAAAATAATTTTTTTTTCTAACTTTACCCTTATTTTGTTTTCAGAGTAAATTTTTTTTAGTAGTATAGAAAAATGAGTTTGATTTGAGTAATTAATTTTTAATTTTTTCAAAATATAGTAATATAGTCATTTGTACTTATATTTATATGTATTAAATAAAATTTTTAATTTTTGTAATAATATCTTAAAATATAATTAGAATAAAATGGAGAAAGGACCAAAAATACAAAAAGAAACAAACTTAATGACCTAATCCAGATTAGCTGGATCCGCATTAAAATAATGATAAGATGCAACTATATATAAGGTGATAAATAAATGAGAAACTACATAGAATTTTCTGTAATCAGTGTGGGACATATTAATTATTAGTATTAGTAATAGCTTAAATCAATGAATTTGGACCTCATTGGCAAACCACATGGACTTGAAGATTGTGCATTGTGCTTTTGATTGACCAATCGACTGCTGTAGCAAATTCTTAAGGGAAAAGAAAAAAAACCAAATGCATAATTTCACCCCGAACTTTGCAGAATTAACTTCCAGCAATCTTCTACTTTTATTATATCATATTCAATTTTTAAAATTTATTTTAAGTCTATATAACTTTTATAATATATAAAATTAAAATATTTTATAACTAAATATTGATATAGATAAAAAAAATTTATATAAATTAAAATAATATTTAATGAGAGAAAATATAATTAAAAATAAAATTTTTTAACTTTTTTATATTAATTTTAATTTTAATTTTAATATTTTGAAGTTAATTTTAGTATTTTATGCATTTAAAGACATTTAAAATTAAATTTCTATCCGTTTTGAGGTTAAATAAAATTAAAAAATATAAATTGAAAAATAAAAAAAGTTTAAAATCAAAGTTTAAAAGTTGAATATAAAATCATTAAAATTGAAGTTTATCAAAGATTAATCATGTAACTATCATTTAGCCAAAAAAAAAACATTATCCAAACTCTTTTATATTCGTTGACATTATAATATAATATAATTTATTATAATATAATAAATTATATTTATTATATAATTTAGTTAACACATATAAATACGTATAGTTATTTAATATCTATATATTACTAATATATATTGTAGGCGATGAGATTTACTATGCGCTCAAATGTTCGGTGACCACGACACTATATGAATTTAAGTCCCCCTAAAAAATATAATGTGGGCTTTAAGCTTATATCATAGATGAAAATCGCCACCTGAATAAGACACTGGACACTTTAGAATAATTGGATACCACAAAAGGTCCCAGCAGTCGTCATCAAAGATTAGGTTTAAAAACTGAGTATGTGCTTTTAAATGTCCACCTAACCTTTCGGTTGGCCTTCATTTGTGTTTTGTGTTTTATAAATTTTAAATATTTAATTATTTCTTTTAATACATACAAATGCAAATTCCACCAAGCAAAATTCTAATTTTATTATTAAACCCAAATTTGCACATTAGTCTAATTTCATGCCCATTAAATCTACACACAATAACAACACTAATAACATAAAAATAAAATAAAATAAAATACATAAAATATAAAATTAAATTAAATTAAAAATATGTATGCAAAGTGGAGGAGGAAAAAAGAGTTATATCCCTTTAATCATGTAAATAAATAAAAATAAATAGATAAAAACAAAAATAAAATAAAACAAAATAAACACACAAAAAATAGGAGGAGGAGAAAGGAATTGCACCCTTAAACACAAAATAAATAAAGATAAATCTAAAAGAGGTCTTCTAAAATTGGAATAGTGGTTCTAATCATTCCTAAAAAAAAAAAAATTATTAACTTCCCACATATAACAATAAAACCTACAAAAAAAAACTACAAAATTAATTTCACGAAAATAAAATAAAACACAAGCATAAATAAAAGATAAATTAAACAAATAATCATTTAATTTAGTAATAAATATTAAGATAATAATATGAGGTAAAAGAACAAAAATGCATAACTATGCACTAAACATAAATAAATAAAATAAATTACGCAGGAATAAACAGAAATATTAAGAATTACGCGAAACATGGACATAAATATTAATGCAGAATTATATAAAAATGCACAAAACATAAAATAAAATCAAGATTAAAATAGATATAAACTTAACACTTATAAAAAAAAAAACGTAAAATTATTAATGGATTGCACTTTAAACTTTGGAGAAATTATTCTAAATCTAAAGGAATTATATGACACAGAAGCAGATTTGCATTGTGGTTTCATAAATTAAAACAGAATTAACATCTAACATTTGAATAAAATGCGAGAAATAAAGGCAGGAGTAAAAGATGTGGTGATGCCTTTTCGTTGAGGCATAGCCTTAGGGCGTTAAGTACATGGGGTCGCGTGATCCCAAAGGGACGACACCTCTTCGATGAGACGTTGTCTAAATTACTTATCACATGATCAAACTTAACTGATTTTTTCTCTTCTTTAATCACATAGAAACATATTTAAATAGTTATAAACTTAGAATTATGCACAATAAAATATGAAACTACACTCCATGTAAAGAAATAGCAAAGAAATAATCAAAGAAACAAGCACAAAATAACAAAAGATGTTTATGAAATCAATCACTAGAACACATCTTCTTACTATTTTTGACGAATTTCTTTTTCAAAATGATTGTCCCTCAAAAGTTGAATTTGATTTCAGCACCATCAGAATGCAAAGTCTTCCTTCTCCTCTTGAAAATGGACCATAGGCTCCCCCTCGTTCTCTATCTTTCCCTTTTCTTTCAGCCACTATTTCTTCATAATGCTTTCTCTCTTTTCTAGAATGACTTTTTCTTCTAGACTAAAGCCAAAAAAAGATCCTCATTTAAAAATTTTTTTCCCATTTTTTAATTCTTCAATTTTTCATTAAATTTCATTAAAGAGTTTCCACCCATCCCTCTTTTATTAAAAATGTCCTCATTTACTCTTGAAGGACATTGGGACGTGTAGGAGATTTAATTGAGGTATGTGATTAAAGAAGAGAAACTACACTCCATGTAAAGAAATAGCAAAGAAATAATCAAAGAAACAAGCACAAAATAACAAAAGATGTTTATGAAATCAATCACTAGAACACATCTTCTTACTATTTTTGACGAATTTCTTTTTCAAAATGATTGTCCCTCAAAAGTTGAATTTGATTTCAGCACCATCAGAATGCAAAGTCTTCCTTCTCCTCTTGAAAATGGACCATAGGCTCCCCCTCGTTCTCTATCTTTCCCTTTTCTTTCAGCCACTATTTCTTCATAATGCTTTCTCTCTTTTCTAGAATGACTTTTTCTTCTAGACTAAAGCCAAAAAAAGATCCTCATTTAAAAATTTTTTTCCCATTTTTTAATTCTTCAATTTTTCATTAAATTTCATTAAAGAGTTTCCACCCATCCCTCTTTTATTAAAAATGTCCTCATTTACTCTTGAAGGACATTGGGACGTGTAGGAGATTTAATTGAGGTGTTTCAGGAGCCATTAATACACCAATTTTTTTAAAAAAGGGATAAAGCTACTGAGGCGGTGGCTTTATGAAGAGGCATCACCTCATCAAATTGTTGTTACATAAGAGGCATCGCCTTATCGCCCTTGGGCTAAAATAGCTTCCTAATGGGCCTAATCCGAGCCCATTTCATAAAATCAAGCTTCTAGTCCACTTCTAAGGGAATTTAGGACCTTCAATCCATTTCCAAAAGGATTTTGGGTCAAGCCTTGCATTTGATGCTTATAGATTCTCATCATTGGGCTTCTATTGTAAGTTGATCAAATTGGGTGTCTATAGTTTGCCCTCTTGATTTTTTGAAAAACTGAAACATGTAATCAAAATATTTTTAAAAATTCAACATGCATAATAAAATTAAAAGGATACATTTTTGAACTTTTATCATTCTTGAGATTCCACGTGAAAGCTTAATTCTTCAAATTTTATGCCATCAACCTCGAATACAACCTGAGAGTGTATTTTCTTTAAACTTTATATCGTCAACCTCAAGATACAACCCAAGAGATTATCTTTGTGAAATATGCGCTATCAACCTCAAAGTATAACCCAATAGGTCATTTCTCGATTTCTATGTCGTCAACCTTGGGGTATCACCCAAGAGGTTATTTCTCAAAATATGCACCATCAGCCTTAGGGTACAACCTAAAAGGTCATTTCTCGATTTATGTGCCATTAGCCTCAGGGTACAACCCGAGAGGTTATTTTTTATTTTGATTAGTTATTCTCCATATTTCTCTTTAAATACTCTTTTCAAAAAAAAAATCTTCTTCTTTTCTTTCTCTTTTCTATAAAAAATCTTTTTCTTTTTTTATTGTATTTCCTTTTCCTTTTCCTTTCCTTTTCTTTCTTTCTTTCTTTCCTTTTCTTCTCTCTTTCACATGTTTTTTTTCATTTTTAAAAAATGGACACTGCCCAAACCCCTAATCTTCCTGAGCGAGATTCTATAACACTTCCCATTCATCCTCTATGGACTCATTATCCCTTTGATTGTAAATTTAGGCTCTCATATTTGTGTATTAGCTTTTGCAGAGGTTAATACCTGAATCAATCAATTTTTTTCTACAAAATAGAATTGGTTTAGAATTAATAGATGTTTATTTATCATTTAAGACTAGAAATAAGACTAATTTAGGTTGAAAATTTTGAAAAAATTATAAACTGGGTGTTGTTCTCTACCATATAGAGGCATCCTTGTTGAGGAATTTGCCTTTTTGATAAGGCATTACCTCATTAAAGAGACATTCACCTCTTTTACTTAAGGCATTTGCCTTAAAGGGATGTCCTTAAGGTGTTGCCTTAAAGCATTGAGGCATCGCCTCTTCATGCTAAGGCATTGCCTCTTTAATGAGGCATCACCTTTTCACACTAAGGCGCATCACCTCTTCACGCTGAGGCATCACCTCTCTCCATAAAGTTCTAAACTCATTTTTAATTTAACCACATTTCACATCCATTTAACTTCCTTATTTGTCTTACAACACAATGCACACACTTTCAAGAGTATTAGGAATTTCAATGATGCCCAGGTTTGGTATGACGAGCTCACTTATGATGTTTAGGCTTGGATATATGACATTGGATTCTCAAACTTTGTCCTCACTCTCTTGACCACTTAGGGCCATATGGATCATCAACCACTTCACACATTAATGGAGAGGTGGTTCAATACTACACACATGTTCCACCTTCCATTTAGGGAGTTCACTTTGGTTCCCATGTCCTTGGTTGTTGTCACTGGTATTGCATATATCGAAGATGTTGTTCCCCTTTATGCATGCCTCCACTAGATGATACCATATCAAGTAGCTTACATTGAGTTCCTTTTCGACATGGTCTCAAATATAAAAAGGACTCAAACCATCAAGATTAACTCCATTCAGAGTCACTACACTTATGCCCGAGTTGAGGTTGCCACCATAACATGTCAGATTGATTAGGTGGTATGGGCTTTTATGGTTTACCTCTTGGGCACTACCCTTTTTGATGACACCACGACCTCTATTAATTTGATATTTCTAATGCCATCACAATACTTGGATTCAGTGGCTTCATATGACTGGGTAGCTGCGCTTTAGCATATCTGTATAGGAGCATGGATAAGGTGTTGCATGGGGCTAAGAGATGCTTCTAGCATGCTATTATAATACTTCTCTCTTCTTTTTTTAACCTATTAGTTATCCTGATTATTTATTGATAATTCACGGTTGTGCAGGTCTGGGCTTTGAAGCTTTAGCTAATTAGTAGGGTTTCTCGAGTGAGAAATATATGTTTCCCTACTTTGGTAAAATAGAGCTCCATCTGTAATTAGAAGAGGCATTTGGCCCGCATGTATATCCATTGCGAGCGGTTGAACACATTAACCTACAATGAGGTACTTATAAAATACAAAACCATAGTTAATAACATATAAACAAAATTCATCTAATTACCTATTTATATCTCTATAGCTTTGTCAGGACTTATGGGGTGTCCATAGGATAGATGGACACTAGCTATGGTTTACTTGGGACTACTACCTTTAAAGAGAATCCTTCTTCATAGGCTTGACTATCGAGTTTGGTATCTTGGTGAGAAAATCCTTTTATGGCATTGGAGTACTTAAGCGAGATGTATCCCTAGGTCCCCACCCACTATTATATTATGGAAATACCTTTTAAAACTTGATAAACTAGATCAAGCAATCACTGGAGAGGTAACTAAGGACCATACAGTGAGGTGTAAGAACCTATACCTTGACTTTGTTCGTACTTATCTTCTATAAAGTATGCCTCCATCCACCGCATCCACTTCTCAAGTCATCATTTGGTTTCACATTTTTCTCATAGATATCACATTCTAACTCATTATTTCCATTTAAGATAATAGCTATAGGACTAACATTTTGAGCTAGGCCTGCCTCTCAAAAGAGACCTCCTCAACATCCCCGTACTAATTAGAGTGGAGAGGGTACTTTAGTTGAGGCACAACCTACTAGAGCTTCATCTAGTTCTCGAGTAGGAACTAGTCACTTTGCCTCTACCCTTGACCTATTGACATATTGTTAGTTGCCTTCAAGAGATATGTCTTGCAATTCATGGCACTGGATAAGAGCTTGATGCCAGTATACATCTCGGAGACTGCTACACATTTAAGTCCTTCCTCAACCCTACTTTCTAAGTTAACTTGTCATGATGCTAGTGCTAACAAATCATTAATTATACAGATATCTCAAGAGCAAGGAGAGTATATGTACCCATTAATTAAGGCTCAATGGGACTATATGATGAGTGTCATACAGTAGTGAAGGGCAATGATCCTTTCCTAACTTCTACATGTATGCATACTCACATAATTACTTACCTCTTATTATGTTTGGATAGGATAGTGATGATATCAATTAGGCTAGGATCACTACACTTTAGTGTCAAGTCCAGGCTCTTCAGATTGAGGATGGTGAGGATGAAGAAGGAGACAATGATGTTGGAGATGGAGATAGTGGAGGAGATGACGTGGAAGTAGATGATAAAGAGGCCACAAAATCTGATGCTTGATTGATTAGGATTAGACTTCATTATTTTGCTGATGATTCATTTTCTAATGTTTATTATTCATTTGACCACATGCTTTAAATTTTTCATTTATCATAATTGAAAATTTTAATGATGATTCAAGAATTTTAGCTTTATATAAATTGCTTTTTTATTAATTAAATTACATATTTATTTTATCAAAATCTCTAAATTAGACAATAAAACTCGACTTGAATTAATTCTAAAAGAAACCTAAAATGTGTGCATCTATTACTGATATGTCACCATATCAATGAGACATCACCTTTAGGTGATAAGGTGATGGAGAATTACTTCTTTGTGCTAATTCATCACTTGATTGGTGAGATGATTGCCTCTACACCTTCATTCAGTATTCATTTCCAATTACAAACCCTAATTGTTTCTTATAATTACACAAGCAACAACTCTTTTATACAACTATAAACCATCATTATAGTACTTCCACATTATTCAAAGCTCTCAAAATGATAGAAAAAAACCTTAATCAGTTACGACTAATTCTAAGAAGTTTAGATAGGGACACATGGGCAAAACTAGAACCATTCCATCTGTCTATTTTCAAACCTTGCATGCTAGAAGAATTAACTTCCTTTTTTTTAGACATTGTAGCTCAACTTTAGGATTCTAGCAAACATGTCTTCCATTTTAACACCTTTGAGATATGTCCCTTGCCAGAATAGTTTGGTGTTATCTTAAGCTGTCAGATGGATTTTGCTTGTCAAATTATAACTCCTCAGCTTAGGACCTTAGACTTACATTCCATTCATTATCATATGGCCCAACCGTTTAATCTTTCTCCACAGTCATCCCTTTATCACATTTTTAGGATTGAAGTTTTGGTAGAATCTTTTCTAGGTGCTACCATTGCTGCAAGTAGCAAGGAGGTTTACTGGCCCTAGATGATTGCTCTATTCTTATATGCCTAGTTCTTGCTTGTCTCCCCCTTTGACAATTGTGATTTTCAAGTTCTTAACATTATGGACACAATCCTTTACCCATCATATTAGCAAAAACCATTATTAAACTGTATAATTTCTTAGAAACTAGGCATTTCTCTAAGAGCCCTCTATTGTTGGAGGTTTTTTCTTTTTCCTTTTTTTAAATTTGGTTTCAAAAGAAATTAAAACTATTAGAACCTTTTAGAGATATAACTCACTATAAGGCAAAGTATTGCTATACCAGAAAGCTACAACTGCTCCTAGAGAATATGCAGAATTGGTTAGCCACCTTCCGAAATACTAAGTCCAATGGATGTGTCCATGGTGGAAACTTAAGCATATGTCCATCTGTTCCTACACATATTGTGTTCCTTTTAGTTGGCCTGCATTCTGCTACTTTCTACAACCCCACTCGTCTCTACCACCAATATGGAATCAAGTAGCTAATTGTGGAGCCAGTACATGAATTTAAGCCAGGTTCCCTCACTCAGAACTTCCTAGACAATTTTCTTGCAACTTGGCCCATAGAACCATTCAAAGAAGCATTATCTATGATGGAGATTTTTCTACTCATGACTAGTACAAGGAGTGGATTTAGCTTCCACAAACATAAAAAATGAGTTTATGAAGAATAAAAAGACAATAGAACTCTATTCATCAATCATTCAAGGTGCTCAACAAAAGAAAAGAAAGAAAAATTAGTTCATGAAATTTGGTTTGAATTTGACTTTTATTTAATATGATTTCCTTTTTGTTATGATCCAAAATAGGGAGTCATGACTAGCGCTAGGGAATAAGAATTCTTTCGAATCTGGAACCCTTAACAAGCCTTAAAATAGAAACACATACAAAAAGAACACAAAAATACACTAGAATTAAAACTTTAATTAATATAAAATAAATCATTATATCATAACAATAAAATATCTTCATGCAATATCCAAATACAAAACATTGTCTAATACATTACAAGTACAATAATAAAAAGTATTACTGATGCATCGTTTACTAAAATAAAAAAAAGAGATGGTTCAATAGTTACATAAATCGGTCAGGGAAGAAAGAGTTCGGCGAATAGGTCTAATAAGGAGGTCTGAAGTAGAAAATCCTGAAAAAAGTATTAAGTGGGCTCATACCTCACTGAGTGAATTACTATTATACATATGCACACAACCTAAATACATTTTGGGTAAAGGATCGAAGCAGAACCCTAAAATATTTTGCAACCTCAATCACTAAACCTCACTAGCCAACATGCTTACATAATTCCAAAATATTTATCTTCTCAATTTTTGGATAGTAGACTAGCTCCGAGATATAAAGTCAACTGAGCCCTTGCAGTCTCACTATCGACATGATTGGCCCTGAGACACTAAGTCAACCGAGCTCTTGCAATCACATCACTCTCTCACCACAAATCTCAATAATCAATTATTCATATCTCACATCAATAAATTCCATAATATTAATTCTAACATTTTAGTGTACTGGTGTGCACACAATCCTAATGTAGTCCACTAGGTAGCACATTTTACTGCTATCCTCCAAAATATTTTATCAAAAATAATTTAATAAATGAAATCATATTAAATATGTAAAGCATCCAATTTATACAAAATAAATATTCAACTTTATATATATATATATATATATATGCAAATAAATATACATATATATTAACAATAACAATTAATTTTTAATGCAACATGGCATAATAAAATTCATATTTTATTAAAAACATAGACGTCAATAATATTTATCTACATGCAATGTATACATACAATAATAACTCACAGTTGTATGCTCATCTAAAATGACTCGATTGGCCTAGTCCTGCAGGTCTCGGTCTTGACGCAACTATAATAAAATAAATAATAATATTAAAATTAAAATTAAAATTAAATTCCTAATTTTATACATCTAGAATTTCTAATGAACAACTCGATCTATGACGCGACTCGACAAAAATTCAAAATTTAGGACTGACCTGATGTCATATTTTACAAGAAATCTACCAAAAATTTGGCAGAATCTCATCAGTAAAACGGACGTTTCTCTACTAAAAGTAGAGTCAATCTTGCATGTAAACACACTTCAAATACACAAAATGCTCAACTTATTTGGTTGGGCCCCTATCTACAAGTATTGTCCAACTGAGAACCAATATACTTAAAATCAATAATAAAAATAATAAATATTCATAATTCAATAAAATTCATAAAAGTCATAAAATACCACAATTCAATTTATTTAAATAATAAAAACATCAAATATATTTATTTTCAAAATAAATAATAAAATCCCAAATATAATTAATTAATATTAATAAAATCCATTTTTCAAATATTCGAAATTGAATAGCATAAATTACCAATAATTATTTAAATTGCTCAAACATATAATAAAAATAGCTAAAATTTCATTGAATCATAAAACAAAATTATTATTTGAATATATTTTTGGAAATTATTATTAATTAGCTAAAAATAGTAAATAATTCATAAAAATTATTTTAATGCTATTTATTACTAAACAATTATCCAAAACATAATAATTAACAATAATTTCAATTAAAATACAAAATTTACTAATTTATAATAATTTTTCCAAAAATCCAATTTACATATAAACTTTCAAAAATTCATAATAAATAATCGGAATATAATTTCAATAAACTTTCTTAATGAAATATGCTTAAAATAACTAGTAGAATTTATTAAAAATATAATTTTTCCAAGCTCAGAACAGTATATGAACAGTAACCCCAAGCCCAGAAATGCAAAAATTTTAGAAAAATAAATAAATATCACATTTAGCTTCCTCACAACTTTTACAACAATTAATCTCAAAGCAACAATAGCTAATAAAATCAAATAAAAGCTTAAACTAATAGAAACTCAAAATATTTATTAACACTGCATATCTCATAAATTAATTTAATAATTTATAAAATATCAGGTTATAACACTTTTTTGGTTAGTTAATTTGTAATAAGCATTTTATGCGACGCTCGAGAGTAATAAAGGCAAACCATTTCATTTAATTTAAGCACAAATGACTATACATTCGCTTCTGACATAACTCTTGTCGTTAGGTGGCTTGCCCTTACAAGTTTTCCAACTAACTATGTTTTCCTCTCTCTTTCCTTTCATATGTCTTTAATTTTTGCCTAGACCACCTCTTTTAAGGTTTTCAACCTAGTAGGACTTTTTATTATTTTATTATTTTTTATTCTGTAACTTTTCCCTATATAGCCTCTTTAGAAGTTTTCTCCCTAATGAGACATTAAATAAAGTATGTCTTGAGCTTGTCTAGATTAATGGGCTCTCTGAATTCATTCCCTTCTAAAGCAAATAAAATAGCAGCACCCTTAGAAACAACTTCTTCACCAAATATGGGCCCTCCCAGTTTGGCTTGAATTTCCCTCTCAGATTAGTCATGATCGGTTTAGTGAGTTTCAACACTAGATTACCTTCTTTAATCTTTCCTAACTTAACTTTCTTATTATAAGTATAGGCTATCCTTTTCTGATACAACTGTCAGTGGTATATAGCTTTCATTCTCATCTCATCCAATAATATCAACTATTCCAATCTGCTTTCCACCCATTGATACTCAGGAATTTTTTACCCCAGTAAAACCTATAATGACTAAATATCAACTTCTATTGACAATATAGCTTCAAACCCATACACCAAAGAATATAAAGTGACTCCAGTTGATGTTCTAGCAGTCGTCCTATATCCCCATAAAGTAAATTATAGATAACCTGCCAAATCTTGATAATTTTCTATTATCTTAGCCAAAATTCTCTTCACATTTTTGTTCGTAGCTTTTACTACCCCATTTGGCTATGGTCTGTATGAAGATGATCTATGATGCTCAATTTTGTACTCTTTTAATAAAATAATTAGTTTCTGCTCAAAATTGAACACCATTATCAATGATGACATGATGGGGCAACCTATATTTGCAAATTACATTCCTCTCAATAAACCTTGCCATATATTTTAATTCAATAGTAGCATATGATTCTTCTTCTACCCATTTGGAGAAATAATCAATGGCCATGATAATGTAACGATGGCCATTTAATGCTCTCGGCCTTATCTCCTCTATGATATCAATTCCCTAAACTATAAATGGCCAAGGTGATGTCATTTTTTAAAGTTCCATTTAAGGCAGATAACTAACATCACCGCACGCTTGACAATTATGGCACTTCTTCATAAATTTCATATAATTTGCTTCCATTGTCAGCTAAAAGTAACCATGGTGTGCTATTTTCTTAGCCAAGACTATTCCATTCATATGCGGCCCATAAACTCCATCATGCACTACCTCTATAAGTTTTTGAGCCTCAATTTTATCAACACATCTTAAATGCACCCTAATCGAAATTCTCTTGTACAACATCTCATTGCAGCTATTGAATTATTATGACAACATCCTTAGAGACATTCTTTTTTTCTTATTAGCATCTTTAGGAAATTATCCTATTTTTAAATATTGCTGTAAATCATGAAAGCATGGTTTCTCAGTAGTATTAACTGGCATAACTCTTATCTCTTTATAATAGGGGGTTTGGGACTTTACAAGAATAAAGGGCTTGATTGTCGTTTGCTTCTCGCCTTCCCATATAGAAGTTAAGGTAGCTAGAGCATCAACCAGTTTATTATCTTCTCTTTGCAAATGAAAAAACTTACATTGAGTAAAAGACAGTAAAAGAGCAGCCAAGAAATCCCAATAAAATCGTAACTTATCTTCTTTTACTTCCTATTCCTTTAAAGCTTGCTTTATTACTAGCATGGAATCCCCCAAATATTGTAATCTCTTTTGCACCCACACTTCACAGTGCTTCCAAAAAAATGTAGGCTTTATACTTAGCTTGATTATTTATCACTTTGAATTCTAGTCTTTTTGCCATAGGGATCATTTCTCCTTCTAGTGTGATAAAAATTACACCAATACCTACTCCTCTTTTGTTAATTACCCCATCAAAATGCATACTCCAACTTTGAATCTCTGTTGCCCCCAAGTGGTCATCAGGTAAGTCCAGTTCCCATTCTTGATCATCATCCACTGGATTCTGAGTTAAGAAATCTTCCACTACTCTTCCTTTCACAACCTTCTTTGCTATATAATCAATATTGAATTTAGTGAGCATAACTAGCCACTTAGATAACTTTCCTGTGAGTGATGGAGTTTGTTGAAGGAATCTAAGGGGATCATGTTTGAAGACTGCTTGAACCCTGTACGATTAAAAGTAGTGCTAAAGCTTCTTTGTCGCCCATATCATAGCTAGACAAGTCATTTCCACCAAACCATATCATAGCTAGACAAGAATTTATTACTTAAATAGTATATTGCATATTCAATCCTTTCTTCCTCTTCTTGAGCCAACATTGCTCCCACTGCCTCTGTTTCAATAGCTAGATAAAGGATCAGAGGCTTCCTTAGTCTTGGCGATTGTAATACTATAAGATTCATCAAATAATTCTTAATGGTTTTATAAGCTTGCTGACACCTATCATCCTAAACTATAGGTTGATTCTTCTTTAAAAGTTTAAAAATTGGCTCATAGATAATTCTTTACTTAGCTATGAATCTACTTATGTATTGTAGCCTTCCAATAAATCCCCTCACCTCTTTCTCGATCCTAGGTGTAGGCATTTTCACTGATTTCCTTAATTTATCTAGATTTACCTCAATTCCTCTCCGACTGACTATATGCCCTAGCAGTTTCCCTAAAGTTACCTAGAATACATACTTCTTTGGATTCAGCCTGAGGTTATACTTTTTAGCCCTTGCCAAAAACTTTTTTAGAACTTCAAAATGTCCTTCCCTAGTTAAAGACTTCACTATCATATCATCCACACACACTTCTATCTCTTTGTGGATTATATCATGTCGTAGAGTGGTAGTCATCCGTTAATTCAAAAGGCATCACTAGGTAGAAATAGATTCCCCATTTGATGGTGAATGACATTTTCAACTTGTCAATCACTGCCATCATAATCATATTATACCCCAAGAAGCCCTCTATAAAGAAGTACATCGTATTAGAAGCTTCACTATCAACTAGTGTGTTGATATATGGTAGGGAAAATCATCCTTCTAATATGCCTTATTTAAATTCATATAATCCACACACATCTTGACTCTCCTATCCTTTTTAAGGACTAGAACTATGTTAGCCATCCATTGGGTGTCCTCTACTACTTCCAAAAATTTCACTTTCAATTGTTTCTCAACCTTCTCTATGATTAAGAGAGCCCATTCTAGTCTTATCCTTCTTTTATTTTGTTTTACTGGTGAAATATGAGGATGCATAGGAATCTTATGTTTCATAATTTCTCTGTCAATCCCAGACATATCCTTGTAGCCCCAAGCAAATACTTTTTACCTTTTTATTAATACTTTTTCATTTTTCTCTCTCATTAGTAGTTAAATCAAAAGTAATCAATATATTTTTAGGGTTATCATTCGTGCCTAGATTAAATGACTTAGTTTACATAAAATTAATGTCAAATATATACATGAAATGATTATTATAATCAGAATAACAATTAGGAAACACATCAGATAAGTTAGCAAACTCGAATTTCAATGCATCAACTTATGAGGAAAATGAATCATCAATTTTAAACAAACTAGCCAAAGAAACATCAAAATCATTATAAAAAATCAACAAGGGAGTTATAAACAAAGGTGTCAAAGCCCACCTCCTCTTTCTGTCCATCAATATCCTTCAGCTCTGTAGCAGGAATGTCCTCTTTAAATTTTTGGCCCATTACCAGCTCTTCCATGGTCACCTTATCTGTAGCAGTCTTCTTTATCCCATTCACATACTTAATAAATATTTCAAATCTCAGGACCAATTTTCCTTCTAGCATCAAGTTTTCCTATGTATGGATAGCCAATGCCTTATTTCATAAACCTTTCCTATAGTGCCCATTTTCTAGTTCCATCTTCATTATCTTCTTTAGAATCTTTAACCCCATAATACCCTATTCCATACTTCAGAATTTGCACTTTCTATTTCATAAACTCTAGTTATCTGTTCTGATTCTTCCCCAATCCCAATTCAAGCATAAATTTTATATTCCTCATTATGCTCATAATCTTTTCATGCAGTTCATCTTTATAGATATGCAAACTTCAAAATTAGGACTAATGAGAATTTCCTTAGGATTCAGTTTCAAAGCAGCAAGAGTAATTTTAGTCTTCACTGAAATAGTAACCACTTTTCCCTCATTTGAAAACTTAATCTTTTGATGCATAGTAGATGGTACACCTCCCAAAGGATGAAACCATGGCCTTCCTAATAGAATAGTAGAAGTCATTGGGATGCCAATCACATAGAAATTAACCTAAGTCTCTATTGGTCTAGTCTTAATTAAGGCTTTGAAAGTCCCCTCAACAGGCCACTTCGTGTCATTATATGCCTTGATAATCACATCAGATGGTTTCAAATCAACCACAGTAACTCCCAGCTTAGGAAAAATCTTTAAAGGGCATACATTAATAGTAGAGCCATTGTCCACAATTACATAATAAGTTAGGTTATCCTTTACTTTAGCCTTAATGAATAAGGCCTTATGGTTGTCTCTCCCTTATAATGGCAGGTCATCATCAATGAATGCAATAGCCCCTTGAGGGCTTTCCATCAATGAGCTCACAATCTGTTCAGGAGTATAACTTGTAAGGATTTCTTTTGGTCTAAAGCATGGATTACTACTTCCTCATAGGTTATGGAATGTATAAGCAACTCCTAGACATTAGCAATAGTCTTTTCTTCTTTCTTTGGTTCTTCCTTTAAATCCCCTTACGCATCTTCAGACTAAGCTTTCGACATAGGTTTTTCTTTGTTCTTTACCTCTTTCTCCTATTCCACCTTTTTAACTAGCTTGCTCTTCCTCTCTTCATCACTGTCCCACATGTCAATCTATCCCTTCTCTTCTTCACTTAATCTCCAGATATCCAAGACACTAATAGTCAATTCTATAGGTTGTGTAAGCACCCAATTTCGGGATAGTTGAATGTGGATGTGATATAGGACTCTAATGATGAAAATTTGTTATAAATAGATTGGTGGATATTGATTTTTGAATTTCAAGGCTTAATTGTAACTTTTTACGAATTTAATTATAATATTTTCTTTAAGGACCTAATTAAAAATTTTAAATTCTTTGAGGGGTCTTTTTGTAATTAAAAGTTTTAAAAATTAGGAATTATGTAATTTTGATCAGAATTAACTTATTAAAATTATGTAATTTCGATTGTAATTAAATAATTCCAATAAAAAATGTAATCCCAATTGGGATTAAGCTTTCCGATCGTGTTCTATATATTTTTTTTATTTTTTTTAGTAAATAAAAAAATTTGTTTTCTGAGTTTTAATTGGTCAAATGATATGATAAGTCCATTTTCTGGGATTTATCTAAACTTTTAGGACATTAAAAATCCTTATTAAACTAAAACTTTATCATTGTGAATGGGAGAAGTCACAATAAGATACATGACTTTAGCTAGGATTTTCTATATAAACCTAGCTCAACTCTCCTGGAAAGGGACTTCTTCTTCTTTTCTTTTCCGTAGCTTTCAACTAAAAAAAAAATTCTTTTGGCGTATTGTTTTTTTTTAAAGTAGTAGACCATTTGGGAAGAGAAGATCAAGCATTAAAGGTCTGTTTTAAAAGACAATGGTGATTTATACCACTCCGAGGAGCAAATCAATATTGCATTCATACAATAATCTTTTCTTCTACCCTCTTTTGTTTATTTTGTTTGATTATTTTGGTTTCATTTAATGTTAATTTTAATTTTAATTTTTTAAATTACTAATCATTGTTTAGTCTGTTTTCTATGTTTGTGTTTGTGATTATAGATGGAGTTACATAATGAATTCATTATAGAGAACAAAACCTATGAAGATCCATGAAATGCCATGGATTGAATTTTTGTATTTGAATATAGTTTCTAGGTTTTTTTTTATTTGTTTATTTGTTATTATTTTGTTGGTTGTTTTATTTTGTTTATTTATTTTTTTTTTGAGGTTGTATTAATTTTTTATTTTTTTAGTAGATCATTGTAATAGTCCCAATAGTGGGAATAGTGGAATCATGTGTGTGTATTGTGTGTTTTATTTTTATTAATTGATTAGTAAATTAGATTTATCTGGTAAAGCTTTAATTAAAATTAATGGTGGTTGTAGTAAATTTAAGTTGCATATAATTAGGGTTTGATATCATTGAATGCATGATTAATGTAGTTTTATTTATTATCTTCATGTTTTTTATTTTCTTTATAATTTATGCATTTTAATTAATTTTTTGTACAATTATTTTATTTGATTTGTTAATTTTTATTAGTTTTATATTATGTTTTGTCGTGTTATCCTTTAGCTCATGATTTTAGGGCTTTTAGGTTTAACAATGAGATTCACCTTTTCTTTAATATGTTTACCAATTTAATTAGGACTATGTTTAATTAATTCAAATGTGTTTTAGGCCCATAATTAATTAGAAATTAGGTTAGAGATAACTTAGACCCACTTAGTTAATTAGATATAGATCCACTTTAGTTTAATTTAATTAATTTAAACTTAGCCCATTAAATTAAAGTCTTTTCCATAACTTGTAGATTTAAGATCACCTTATAATTAAAACATATAGAATTAGGCCCACTAATTTAAATACTTCATAATTTGTAGATTTAGGCCTATTTTTTAGAATTAAAATAAATAGACTTAGGTTCACTTAATTAATTAAAATAGGAATTAGGCCCATTAATTTTCAGGATCACTTGTAAATTAAAACATGTAGGTTTAGCCCATTTAATTAAAATCAATGTAGACTAGACTAACTTAGGGATTATGAACTTAAATGAATGCATTGTTTACATGTTTTTTTCATGACTAGTTTGCTTGGGGTTAATTGTTTAAATAAGGGTTTATATGAAAGTTCACATAAATAGAGGATAAGATAGTAATTTATACAAAGTAATTCTAAATAAACACGAGACTGAAAGAAGTTAGTATTTTATATCCAAAATCTCCTAGTAGTGATGCTAGCTTTCTTTTAGAGAATCGAGTACCACCGCTTTCGATTTGTCCCAATTATTACCCTGGGTGGTGACTCCTCATCTCCACGTTGTGTCTTTAAGATATAGTAGTGTGTTCTTTAGAGCCCTAAGCTCAAGTAGTATTGTGGTTACTAAAATCTTGAACGTGCGCTAAACCTCGCTATCCATAAGTTGTTCCTTCATATTCAAACCTTTTAGTTCTGGGTTTAGTGAGTTGAGGGTGATATCAATAAAGGACTTTAGAACTTGCTCTCTCTGTTGGGCCAGTGTTGATCATAAGGATAGGTGCATTTGGTGGTAGGACATTTCAGTAGTTAGGTAAAAGATTTATTGGTTTCCAAGTCGGTTATTTTGCATGAATCAATAAAGTATTGGATCTCATATTTCAATTTAGTATAGTTGTCAGTATTATGACCAATGACTTAATAGAACTTATGGTAGAGTTTTGGGTTGGCATTTAGTAAGGGTTGTTTTGGGGGTAAAGGTTACAATAGGTTATTCTCAATTAACTTCCCTATAAACTTTGAAAGAGGTCTCCCCAAGTTAAAGAACCTCTAGGGTGCCTGATGGTTTTCATCTGCACATTACTACTTGAGCTAATTCCTTCTTTGCCCCTAAATCTTGCACTAAAGAACCTCTTCTCTTGTGCTAGATCAGAATCTTTTTGAACCCCAAATCTATATAACTCTTAAAGTTTTAGATTATGAGGTCTCTCAACTTCTTTAAAAGAGGTGGAACACACCCTTTTATAGCTATCATCAGTTGATCCACTTTTGTAGGCTTGTGCATTATATGTACTAACTTACCCCTCAATCTAGTCAAGTAATTGTCAAGACTTAAAGGACTCATTGAACCACTATTTGGTATTCTACAAATCCCTAAAATATATCTCCATTTAAGTATTGAGACCATACTACTTAATAAATATGACATATAACTCCTTCTAATTAATCTGAACATGTGCTTCCAAAGCATAATACCATCTGATTAATGATCCCTCCAAAGACAAGGGGAACTACTTAACAATCTGGGCCTTTCTTAAACCAATTTCCTTCATGTACATCACATATTATTTCAAATGTAGATATAGATCATCAGTACTAATGTACTTTCTTATATCAGGGAACTTGAATTTTCTAAGCAGGGGATCATCATCCTCATCCAAGTTCAGATTAGTGTAATCCGTTGGAGCATTAATTCCTTTTTCATTCATCATCATTTGCACTTTAGTTATGGCCTTATTCATTTTTTTAGCCCAATTAGTCTTCTCCAAACTTTCAAAGATATCTATATTCTGCCGGCCTATAGAATTCGCCAACACAGCCTTTGAGCCATCCTCCTTTTTCCTTTAAGGATTTGTAGAAGTATAAGCATCAAGATCAATTAGTTGATGAATTGGTTATTTCTGCCTCATTATTCTCATCATTTTCCTATCATTTATTGAAAAATTAACCAAGTCTCATAAGCTATTTCTTTCTTCAACTGTTATTTGAAAGTCTCAAGATTGAAGTTTGCCATTATCCTTTTTTAGGATTTCTTATTAAACGAACAGTGTGTGATCATGTCCAAGTAGAAGACTGAGTGGATCTATATCTGTAATCACAACGAGTCAGAAATATGCATGTCATGTATGCATGATATGCAAGTTCTTTTTTTTATGTTTTTATGGTTTATAGTATAAAATAAAACAAGCAATCAATAAAATAAAGAAACACAAATTTATGCATGATCACTTCCACCTTTATTTCTCCCATACTTGTATTCGATAGTGAGTTTCTTGTCCTAAGATTTTTGGTTTGAGTTTGATTATCAATGGGGGATAAAAAAAACTTATGTATGCAAAAAAAATCTTAAGATGACACAAACAAGTAATAATCCTTTGAATAAAAACAAGGTCCACTATAGTGGGCTTTGATAGGCATGAAAAGCCTAATTAGACCTAGCCCATTAAGAATAAACTAAGGCTTGATCTAAAAGACTACTATATGGCATCACTCACATGTATTTGGGAAAAAACCTAAGGGATGTTGCTAAGTCTCTACATTGGCTGAGTTTTGGGTAAAAAGGCTTTAGTTCCCATAACGAGAAATACCCCTATTACATCTTCGCACTCAAGCATCTGTGTGATGTGAGTAAGCACATTCTATAAGTGAAAATAGCCAAATACCTCACCCACCAGGTTTGAGTGAAACATAGGTAGCAAAGCAATGACTACTATCAAGTTATTTGGGACTAAGTGCTCATTGTGTGAGGCGTGTAGTGAATGTAAAAGAAATAATTAAATAATTAAAAATGTAAAACACAAAATACTTAGAATTAGTTTCTCTATTCTAGTGGAGTTGCCACTGTAGGTAGTAGGGTTCAACGCACACCTAAGTGTTCAGTGACTATGACACTATTTGGGCTCAGGGCCCACTAGGAAATATAATATGGGCTTTAAGCCTATATTAGAGATAGGAGTCACCACTTGGATAAGACCCTGGACACACTTTACAATAATTGGCTTCCACAAAGGGCCCCAGCAGCTGTCATCAGATATGGGGCTAAGAAACTAGGTATTAGCTTTTAAATGCCCACCCAACCTTATGGTTGGCCTCCGCTTGTGCTTCATATTTTATCAATTTTAAATATTTACTTCTTTTAATTACATACAAATGCAATTTCCACTAGGAAAAATTCTAAATTTATTATTAAGCCCAAATTTGCACATTAGTCTAATTTCATGCCCGTTATGTCTACACACAATAGCAACATGAATAACATAAAATAAAATACACATAAAATAAAATAAAATAACTTTAAAATACACATGCTAAGAAGTAGGGGAGGAGAAAAGAGTTACATCCCTTTAATCATGCAAATAAATAAATATAAATAGATAAAAATAAAAATAAAATGAAACAAAATAAACACACAAAGATTGGGGGGAGGAGAAAGGAATTACACCCTTAAACACAAAATAAATAAATTGCAAAATAAATAAAGATAAATCTAAAAGAGGTCTTCTAAAATTGGGACGGTGGTTTGGTGATTATCAATCACCCTAATCATTCTTAAAGAAACAAAATTATTAACTTCTTATAAATAACAATAAAACCTACAAAAAAGAAAAAACAAAATTAATTTCCAAAAATAAAATAAAACACAAGCATAAATAAAAAGATAAATTAAAAAATAATCATTTAATTTAGTAATAAATATTAAGATAATAAAATGAGGTACAACATAAAAAATGCATAAATATGCACTAAACATAAATAAAAAAATAAATTAGAAAAATGTTGGAATAAACATAAATATTAAGAAATACGCGAAACATGCACATAAATATCAATACAGAATTATGTAAAAAGCCACAAAACATAAAATAAAATCAAGATTAAAGTAGATATACGCTTAAAACATAAAAAAATGTAAAAACATTAATGGATTGCACTTTAAACTTTGGAGAAATTATTCTAAATCTAAATGAATTACATAACACAAAAGTAGATTTGCATTGTGGTTTCATAAATTAAAACAAAATTAACATATAATATTTGAATAAAATGGGAGAAATAAAGGCAAGAATAAAAGATGTGGCAATGCCTCTTCATTGAGGCGTCAACTTAGGGTGTTAAGGTGACATGGGATTGTCTGATCCTAAAGGGGTGACACCTCTTTGATGAGTCATCGCCTAAATTTCTAACCACATAATCAATTTTAACTAATTTTTTCTTTTCTTTAATTACACAAAAACATATTTAAATAGTTATAAACTTAGAATTATGCATAATAAAATATGAAATTATACTCCAGGTAAAGAAATAATAAAAGAAACAAGAAAAACAATAACAAAAGATGTTTATGAAATTAGCCACTAGAACACATGTTCTTATTATTTTTGACGAATTTCTTTTCCAAAATGTTTGGCCCTCAGAAGTTGAATTTGATTTTAGCACCGTCAAAATGCAAACTCTTCCTTCTCCTATTGAAAATGGACCTTAAGCTCCCTCAAGTTCTCACTCCTTCCTTTTTTGTTCAACCTCTCTTTCTTTAGAATGCTTTCTCTCTTTTCTAGAATGACTTTTTTCTTACAAACTAAGGCAAAAAAAAAAAGATCTCCCCTTCAAAAATCTTGTTTTCCTCCTTTTTAATTCCTCAATTTTTTCATTTAATTTCATTAAAGAGTTTCCACCCCTCCCTCTTTTGCTAGAAATTTCCCCATTTACTCTTGAAAGGACTTTAGGATGTGTAGAAGATTTAATTGAGTAGTTTTAGGAGCCATTAATGCTCCAATTTTAAAAAATAAGATACAACTACTGAGGTGGCACTTTATGATGAGGCATCATGTAAGCATCCAATTTCGGGATGCATTGATATGCATATACGATAGAGGATCCAATGATGATAATTCATTGTAAATAGGTCTTTAGAACTTCAAATTTCAAATTTCAGGGTTAAATTGGAAAGTTTTAAAGGACTTAATTACACAATTTGTTATCTTTCTATGGGTTAATTTCAAAATAAAAAAAAAAGTTAAAATGGAGGGGCCAGAGTGTAATTTCTCAATCATAATTATATATTGTTGATCGAAAGTATGTAATTTTGATCGGAATTCCACATTTTCGATCGAAAATGCACAATTCTAATAGGACTTTGACACCTTTTTTTATTTTTAAATATATTTTTCTAAATTCTCATTGGTTTAAAATTAATTAAATAAAAAATGGAAAGATAAATATTAGTTTGAAATTGTCATTTATCTTTATTGTTTTTTGAAAACCTTTTATCCTGTGGTTTTTTAAGATAAATATGTAGAGAAAATTTTTTTTGGTGCAACTGATGGAGATTTTGAATTTTAAAAATGGAGGAAGGTTTTATAAAAAGGGAATGAAGAGACTTTGAAAGAAAAAAGCTTGACGCATAGAGGAAAAAATTTACAAAGAGAAAAAAAAATAAAGAACATTTACAAAGAAAAAATTTTCTTTAAAAGATAAAAAAACACAGTGAGCATTGAAAAGAAACAAGAAGTTCCATTAATTCTATACTAAATAGTGATCAAATCCCACTCTGAGGAGCAATCAAACAACATCTATATCACATCTCTTTTTTTTTATATTTTATTCTCTTATTTGTTCTTTTCTAATCATTTCTTTTGTTTTATTTATTTTTCTAGTTTCTTTTTTTGGCTATGGTGATGAGCAAGATGTGAAGTAAGAAATGTGAATGCATAGTTAAAACCAATCGAAGATCCATGTGATGCCATGGATTTAAGCCTGTCATTATTTCATGTAGATTTTAGGGTTTTTTTAAATTATTCTGTGTTGTTTTTTATGTTCTATGTTTTATTTATTTTTATTAGGTTTTATATAATTTTCTATTTTTTGATTCATGTAGGTTGTACTAGCCTCAATAGTGGAAAATAAAGTGAAATCTTTTTTTTCTTACTAGGTTCCACTCTAGAGAGTTTAGTTGCCCCCATAAGTCTAGAGACTGTGCCTGGTGCTATAAAGGCGAGCAAAACCCCACCTCTGCATCAATGGGAAGCTCATGTTAAGGCTAACAGTACTAAAGCCTTGGATCTCTCCTATCTCAATGCCCTAAATATGTAAAAGGAATGAAACAATCAAAATAGAATAAAGAAATTACAAATAGTAAGAAATCAAAGAGGATGAGAAATGTACATGCAAAACATGCTAGAAGCCGCACATAGTCACAACAACTCAATAGACTATATTAAGCCTATAATGAAAATAGGCGAGTGCTACAGAACCCTAATCAAATGTGGCAACTCGGTTTAAGTCACAGAGAGGACCAAAAAGTGCAATGATTACCTCATGTCTGGTCTCATATAATAAAGTAATGTCTAACAATATTAGGAGAAAACACCTCACCTTTCAGAGGATCTAGTAAAAAGTAGTTGTAAGCAGTTGCTTCTGATTCTTCCACTTCAGCATAAATCTAAGCAATTCACAAAGATACTAGCTTTTAGCATCCCTAGGAAGGTTGTAGTAGTTAATGTCAAAAGGAACAGGGGTACCTCCAAAGGCAATCCTAGTGATAGTGGAGAAGTGCATTAAGGAGATAATCAACTCACCCATGCAAGTGTGAAAGGTATGGGTGGTATCCATCCATCTCTCAATTAGAGTAAAAAAAATAATAGTCTAATTTGCCTCAAGCAATGGATAAAGCAACAATAAAGCATTTAAAGCTCGATGCTTAGACATATTGGGTCACATCCTCAAATAGACCATGGAAGAGTTCTTAAGCCAAATGAAAATAGCTTAAGAATTTTAAGGGTCTCTTAATAAAATTGAGAAAATTACTTTCCTTTTAAATAATTTTCTTTTACATATGCACTATGATTTTATTTTTGCATTACTATTCTTATTAATTATTTTAATTGTTCTTATTCAGAAAAAAAATTGAAAAATTGAATTTTTAGAATTTTAAAACCAATCGAAAGATTGGATTTTCAATCGAAAATTCAAAATTTCGATCGGCATTCTAGATTTTTGATCAAAAATCTATAATTCCAATCAAAATTATAGGATTTTAATCAAAAATCCCTAATGCCGATAGAATTTTTAGATTTCTGATTGGAAATCTTGATTATCAAACATGCACATACTTTTGGTTTGATTTCAATGTTTAAATTCCTATTCTTTTCTTCAAAAAATTATTTTTAGTAATTAATTTTTACTAACTCATCAATTTTATTAACATGCAAATCAAATTTTTTGCATTATTTAATGTAGTTTTAATTACTAATTAAGTAGAATATAAATTAAATTTTACAGAAATTAAAGCATAAAGATAAAGCCTATCGGTGTAGGTCTAATCGTGTTAATGAAACACAGTTGCACCTTCATAGGTAGATCTGCTAGAATATCAACTCTCCCACATGGTCTACATGCTGGGTGAGCTATAGGATCAGACGGATTCAAAATCAGTTATCAGAACAAAAAGTAATTAAAAATTGAAAAATCAAGATCAAAGTGAAAATGAAAGGAAAAGAAAAGCAAGAAAAAAAGGAAGAAAGAATAGGAAAAGATAAAAGGATCAGGAAAAGAATCACATTGGTAAAGAATATATAGAGTGGAAAATATCCACGTTAGTCCACAAGGTCTGTTTGCATTCAGGTCCATGAGTTTTCTTGCAATTTAGTCCTAAATTACAATTTAATTAGGTAATTAAAGTCATAAAGCTACATCATCATAAATTTTATAGTTCGTGGAAGTATTAATTTATCAAATACACACTCAGTTGTCATAAAGTTTTGAAATCTCAATCAACATTAAGTATATATTTTAATTTTTGTATTTGCATGTTTGCATTAATACGAATTTTTAAATTCACCTTGTTATATGCTAAACAGTAGTCTATAACACAATGTTCAAATTCACCTTGTTATATGCTACACAATAGTTATAATACAAATTTCAAACTCATATTGTTATATGCTACATAGTAATTATAAGGGAAAATTCCAAGAATCATAACTTTCTAGACACTCTGTAGGACTTATAGCATGTTTGTATATTCTTTTTGCTAGACACACCATAGGATCTATAGCATAATCATGATTAGCTAGACACTATAAGTAGTTATAGAACAATTTCGCTACATGTTCCATAGGAAATATAGCAAAACTTTTAGTCATAATTACTAGACGTTCCATAGGAGCTATAGTACAATTACATAGACACTACACAGTAATTATAGTATCACATTGCTAAATGTTCCATAGGGAATATAGCAAAAATCACAGTCACCAAACCTCCTATAGAGAATATAGTAAAAATCACAATTGCCAAACATCCCACAAGGAATATGGTAAAATTCATAATCACACCGCTAAACGTCCATTAGGGAATATAGCGAAGTTCACTCAAACATACTTTACTAGACATTCCATAAGAATTATAGTGCAACTTGCTTGAAGTTGGTCGGCAGCTAAAGCACCTATCACAAGTCTATAGTTAGCCATAATAAAGAGTTCCAAAGAATATAGGTAAGTATCCTAACTCTTCGTTTTGAAATTGTGTGCTTATATGCTTTGTTGCAATTAGTCAAGCAAACTACGACAAAGGGGAGCAACTGTAAGCACCCAATTTTAGGATGCATTGATTTGCAAATGCGATAGAGGATCTAATGATGACAATTTGTTATAAATAGGTCTTTAGAACTTCAAATTTTAAATTTCAGGGCTAAATTGTAAAGTTTAAAAGGAATTAATTGTAAAATTTTTTATCTTTCTATGGGTCGATTTCAAAATAAAAGAAAGTTAAAATTGAGGGGCCAAAGTGTAATTTCTTGGTCAGAATTATGTAATTCTGATCACAATTACATATTGCATATCGAAAATATGTAATTCTGATAGGAAAAATATGGAATTAATCTAAAATGCACAATTTCGATTGGAATTGCACACCTCCAATCGGACTCCGACACCTATTTTTTTATTTTTAAATATGTTTTTTTAAATTCTCATTGGCCTAAAATTAATTAAATAAATAAACGGAAAGATAAATGTTAGTTTGAAATTGGAATTTATCTTTATTTTTTTTAAAACCTTCTATCCTGTGGTTTTTTGAGATAAATATGCAAAGAAAAATCTTTTCTAAACAATTGATGAAGATTTTAAACTTTTAAAAGGGAGGAAGGTTATATAAAAAGGGAACAAAGAGACTTTAAAAGAAAAAATCCGAGTGTAGAGAAAAAAATTCACAGAGAGAAAAAAATACAGGGCATTTGCAAAGAAAAAAATTTCTTTAAATGTTCTTTAAAAGAAAAAAACATAGTGAGCCTTGAAAAGAAAAAAGAAGTTTCATTGATTCTATATTAAATTGTGATCAATCCCACTATGAGGAGCAATCAAATAGCATCTGCATCATATCTCTTTCTTTATTTTATTTTATTTCTTTTTTATTTTATTTTCTTATTCACTCTTTTCTAATCATTTCTTTTATTTGATTTATATTTCTTGCATCTTTTTTTGTCTATGGTGAATAGAAAGACATGATGGAAGAAATGTGAATGCATAGTTAAAACTAGTTGAAGATCCATACGATGCCATGATTTAAACCTGTAGTTATTTCATGTAGATTTTAGGTTTAGTTTTATTATTATGTGTTGTTTTTTTATGTTTTGTGTTTTATTTTTTTTATTGGGTTTGCACATAATTTTCTATTTTTTTTAATTCACGTAGGTTGTAATAGCCCTAGTAGTAGGAAATATAGTGAAATCTTTAATTTTCTGCACTTTAAAAATAGTTAGTAAATTAGGGTTCAGTTGGTAAACTTTAATTAAAGTTAATGGGGCAGTAGATTAATTAATTGGCATGTAATTGAATTAGGGTTTATAAATCACAGAATGCATGTTTTGATTCTTCATTTGATTTGTTATTTGGTTTTATTTATTTATTTTGTGCATTTTTTAGCACTAAGCCCATTGTCTAGGTTTTAACTCATTAATAATAGGCCTTTTAAATTGGTTTGTAGGTTAAATTAACTTTAAAATGAATTTAGGCCCACTTAGGTTAATTTAAACTTAGGCCCACCATTAGCTTAATTGAAATTAATTTAGACTTAGCTCAACCCATTAATTAGCATTTAAAATAAGTAGATTTAAGATCACCTCATTTAAAATTTAAAATTGATTAGAACTAGGCCCACTAATTCAAACTTAATCCAATTGCTCATAAAATCAAGTAGACTTAGGCCCACTAATTCAAACTCAATCCAATTTCCTATAAAATTAAGTAGACTTAGGCCCATTTTTTAGAAATAAAAAAAAACAGATTTTAGGTCATTAATTAACTTAAAAATATAGGTCCACCTTTAGTTTTATTTCATTCACAAATAAAATGTATATTTAGTCCACTTTAATTAAAATTAATGTAGACTAGACTAATTTATGGGCATTGTGTTATATGGATGCATTTTTGTACGTACTCTTTCATGACTAGTTGCATTGAAGTTAAATGGATGCTAAATAGGGTTTAAATGAAATTGTATATAAATAGGGAATAACTTAGTTGTTAATAAGGATATTCTAAATGAACACAAGACTAAGAGAAGTTGGTATTCCATATTCAGAATCTCCTGGTTATGATGCTAACTTTCTTTTAGAGAATCAAGTTACCACTACTCATTAGTTATCCCAGTTATTACCCTGGGTGGCGACTCATCATCTTCACACTATGTCTTTGTGATATAGTAGTATGTTCTTTAGAGCCCTAACCTCAAACAATATTGTGGTTGTTAAAATCTTGGACGTGTGCTAAACCCCGCCATCTATACATCACCTCACCAAACTGCTGCTATAGAGGCAACACACTGACCGTGGGCTGAGACAGCTTCCTTATGGGCTTTGGGCCTAATCCAAGCCCATTTCCTTAAATCAAGCTCCTAGTCCACTTCTAAGGAAATTTAGGTCCTTCAGTCCATTTTCAAAAGGATTTTGGGTCGAGCCTTACATTCAATGCTTATCGATTCTCATTATTGGACTTTTGTTGCAGGCCGATCAAACCAGGTGTCCACACACACAAATATATATATATATATATATATTAGAGAGTATATTCGTTTTTTAGGCACTGTCCAACCCTCTCACCTTCTCATGGAAATACCATGTTTGGAGCTACACTCTTTGTGTATTATTCCTATGAAAATTTTTCAATTAAAGAGCATATGATTATGTTATTTTAGCAAACTTCTTGGGTATCACTGTAATACATGAGCTTGCTCATGTGTGTTGATGGAAGGGTGAGTAAAAAAATCAAAGCACAAAAGCAAAACAATTAACATTCACGATTCAATTTTGTTCTTGGATTTCCTAAAAGATGGATAACAAGCATTTCTTAGGCATAATTTGAAGAGGAACGATAAAGCTGATGCCCATGGTGGATGATGATGAAGTGGCGGTGAAGGTGCATGATGGAAATCTATAGAAATACTTTTGATTTATTTGTTGTATGATAGGTTTTGATCATTAGAGAAAATAAAATAATAATAATAATTAAAAAAGAAAATAAATAGTAAATGAGATTTTATTATTTTTAATGTATTTATAAAAGTGAATTACAAGCGTGACTTGGTTAAAATTTGGAATAATTTGGTCTTAAAATTTAAGTTTTGGAGTAATTTGTTAGAAAAGTTCAAATTCAATTTATTTGCACCTTCACTACAAATTCAAGGGCGTATATGACCTTTAGCTCATTTAATTTCATATATCTAGCTCCTTGAATTCTGTGTTTTTGTGTCTCTAAACGCCTTTATAAATAGGCTCTTACTGTAGTGCAAATAATTATATATATACAATTAATGTGTGACCTATTACCGTATAGGATAAAAACAGATAATTTCATTTATCTACTTCAAAAAATAATAATCTCTCTTACGTCTTTACCCACTTCAAAACTAATTTTTATTTTCTCCCTCTTTTACCTTTTCTCTTTGAATACAAGTGATAAAATATCTCTCGTTTTTCCTTCCTCCTACGTGTGTGTTTTTATTTTTATTTTTAAATATCTTTCTTTACCACATTACCGAGGAATGAAAAGATATGATTTCTTCTTAATAAAATAAGTAAGACTCTTGCCACAATATAAATATTTATATATATACAAATGAAAATTAGGACCATTATATTATTTTTTATTTAATTACAATCATTGATTATTTTTATATATCAATATCCATAATCTATATCAATAGTTATTATTGAATAATCATTAATCTAATGGTTATAATTTCATTTATATACATACGTATGTTTGTACTGAAAAATGACTCAATAATAAATTTTAACCAAAATTAATTTTTACAGCATTTAACTATAATTGTTTTTCATTTTATCAAAATAAACCAGTAATTTTTCATTAATATTCATCATTTATTAAAATTAATTAATACAATTTTTATTGATAGATTGCATTTAAATATGATATTTAATTTTAGTACTAAACTAAAAATTAGTGAATTTAAATTTTAATACGACGTTTAAAATATTCAACATGAAGCATTAATTTATTAAGGTTATATATGTGTAATCAAAATTTATAATTTTAGAAATAAAATCAATTAGTGAAAAGAACCATAATTCCCTTAAATGATCTAATTTAAGAAATTTTTTCTTCTTTATATTTTAATTTTAAAATTGAAAATTATTTAATTGTTATGTTTTTTTCATCTTTTTTTTTACTACTAATTATAATATTTATCATTGTCATTGATTTTCTAAAGCTCATAGTATAGTTCAAGAGTTTCATTAATTTTTTTTAAAGTGCTTTTAACTAATTTTTCTATTTAATTTGAAATATTATATAGCTTTAAGAAACGGTGAAATTTAAAAATTCTCCATACATAAAAGAGAATATTTGCATTTAATGAAATTGTAGCCCAAACAAGTATTTATATATAGTTTTGTTAATCTAATTTTAAGTGATTGCTTGTTAATGAATTTAGTTTGATTATTTTCTACATACATTTTTGGTGAAAATAAACTAAAAAAATTACAATATAGAAAGTAAAAACTTTAATTTTAGAATTCCCCTTTTAATTTTATGCTATTATTAGTTAAAAAAGAATAAAATATATTATAATTTTAGAACTAACTGTTAACATCCATGATTCACTAATTAAAATGTAGAATATTTAGTAGAACACGGTATTGTAATAACCCTTAGTTTATTTATAAAAATAATATATAGTACTGTTGATGTTGGTTTATTGTTTTATTGTTGTGTTGTTGATAGACTATTAATTTGTAGAGGAGGTGCTTGTTGTTTGGTTATTCAATGGTTGATGTTGATGTTCAGTTATTGTCATTGATGTTGCGTTGTTGAGTCATTGATGTGTTGTTGATGAACTATTGTTCTGTAGTTGATGTTGAATTGTTGTATCGTTGTTGGGATATTGTTGTTAAGTTGCTGTCAAGTTGTTGTGGTATTATTGTGAGGTTATTGTACGGTATTAACTCATTAAATGCATTTATCTCAAGCCCCAAAATGGAAGGACCAAACTGAAATTTAAAAAAAAAATATGGATATTAAAGTGGTAATTTTTCGTCTTTCTCTTTATTTTAGGGCTGACACAAAAGTTCTAGAAAAGCCCATGCACTCCCCGGATTGTCACTATAGTGCCTAAATTTTTCCCATTTCCGTTCACCAATCAAACAACCTCCAATTGACCTAAAATTTGGTACCCAACTATTTTTTGTTGTCCTCTATGCATTGGTGACATCTGTTTGAGTAGATTCAACTTGGAAAATTTCATATTTCAATTTTAAATTTCTGCTCAAGGTTGATAAAGTTGGAACATTCATTTCTTTGCCAATCAGTCAAGGCTAACATTTTTATTTCATTCCTCACTATCTCAAGAGTCTATTGACACTAATTTTGCATTTGATCTCCATCAGTGAAATATTTGGTGAATTTTTAGGTATTTTTCCTTTTATTTTTTATCTCCTTATTTTATGAGTATTTCAATATGTTTGAGGGTTTAGATGTGTTCTATTTATTGTAGGAAATGTTTTGGTTTAATTATTTTGGATGGCTGTGGTGTTTCCGGTGAGAAATCCGGTGAGTATTAATTGGAGTCTGACGAGGAACAGTGGCCAGCCTAGAAAATTATGATTTTATTTTTAATAAATAGTATAAATTATGAGGATTAATCTTTGTAACTAGAGCTAGGTCTAATTCCTCATGGATTTTGAGATAAAAATTCTAGAAATGTTTTAGTGGAAATTTCTCTATCCCCAATTAAATAGTCTCAACTCATAAAAAATAATTCTTTAAGCCTCAAATGTCATTTCTAGGGTTTTTTTAGTCCATTTTATTAATTCCTTGATTTTATAATTTTTTTAGAATTTTTGAAAATTATTATGAATTTATTTGTTATATATTTTAAATAAATATTATTATTTTATAGAATACCAGTGTGGGAATCTCAGAGCTTAGATGGACAAGGACTTGTCAGCTTACTCACTCCACTTGTAATTTAATATTTTGAAGTGTATGTTAGATTTACATATTTAAAGGAAAATGAAAACTTGAGATTTAATATGCTAGTTTTGGTTACTATTGAGATTTTATTACTTATCTGATTATTGAAGGTGATATTATTGTGGAGGATAAATGAGAATGTTATTAATTCTATTTTTATATTTCAGTTATGGCATTCTTAAAATTTTATTGCATATTTATTTATATATAAAGATTTTTGGAAAAGACTAGTAGAATGGGCTACTTGATGGGCATCATAAGGACCGTATGCACACTGGTATTGATATATAAGTTGGGCTCTTGTTTGGAAAAAATGTGAAAATGGTTTGTTGATGCATAGCTCTCGGGCATATTGTGTGATATGTGAAGAGGCTCTATTGATGCATAACTCTCAGGTATATTTTGATTATTTACTTGGCCTAGTAGCTCGGTTGATACATAGCTCTCGAGAACCACTAGTAAATATTGGATTAAGCGACTTTCTGCGGCTGGTAGCTCAATTGATGGATAACTTTTGGGAACCACCAGTAAGTATTAGAATAAGTTACTGACTATGGCTGGTAGCTTGATGGATGCTTAGCTCTCAAGAACTGGCAATCATATGGATTAAGAGAGCCAAGTGGCTATTAGATTTTTAGTTTAAGGTTCTACCATGATTTTCCACTTAAATAACATTTTTAAATAAGTGTTATTTCTATTTTCAAAGGTATTATGAGATTTTATTAAAGTCTTTAAGATTTGTCAAGATCATTTTGGTAAAATAATGGTTTTAAATATAAGTTATATATTTTACTATGTTTCCATACAATCTTTTAATAAAGAAGGATTTTTGAAACAACATGCATTTTTTTTATATTAGCTTACTCAATAAGGTATGACTCCCCTCAACTCTTTTTCAGGGTCTGGGGAGTCTACTATTATTTTCGCCTCTCTATACTGGACCCATTCTTCACCAGATATCTTATATAGGTATTGTAATGTTATTAATACTTGTGGAATAATTTTAGTTAATGTAAACACCACAGTGGTTTTGGAGGATTTGTTGTTGTTGTATTTGTATTGGTATTGGTATGGTTTTATGATATTTATTTTGATATATATTAAGTTGAGATGTTGGTGATTATGATGATCTTGAAGAAGTTGTGGTTGTTATATATTATTGGGAGTATTATTTGCATTATGCAGGCTTTGGATTTGTTCCCAGTACAGAGAAAACTCTACCAAAATTTTGTTAGAATTGTTAAGTTGGATAATTTTTTTTGTGAAAATTTTTTAAGACTTACTATGGGTTTCGAAAGCTTCCTGCTTTCCCATTCCCTTATGTTGATTACATGCCCTTAAGGTTCAAGTCATGGTAAGTATTCAGTAGAGAAAAAAAGAATGATATATATAAATAAATAAATAAATAAATAAATAAATAAATATATATATATATATATATATATATATATATATATATATATATATATATTTATTTATTTATTTATTTATAAATAGAACTTTGTTTGATAAAATTTAAAGCATACAATTTTTTTTATTACTTATAGTAGTTTTTTATTTAATTATTATCTATTTAATTGATAAATGAAGCTTTAATGCATTATTTGATTCAATTAAATTTAGTACAATATAAAAAAATTTAATAATAGGAAAATACATTATAATTTTAGAACTAAATAATAATATCAATGATCAACTAATTAAAATGTAGTATATTTAGTAGAATAGGTTATTCTAATAAAAAATAACAATAATAAATGATTTAGTGAAAAATAATAATAAATGATTATATATATATATATATATATATATATATATATTCACGTCTAGCCCCTAACGGTTCAATTCACTTAAAAAGCAGGAGATGGATGGCTAACTTGTGCCAACTGCCTTTTGAACTGAACTACCAAGACTCTATTAGAAAGTAGAATTACCAACTAGTGGATGATCTTTTGAAAGGAATAAATAATGGATTTACATTAAGATATCTTTTTCTTCCTCATTCTCATGCTGGTTATTTTATTTGCATTGCTTTCATTTTATTTTATTTTTTTATGTTGCGGCTCTCCTGTGGGTGGGTAAAAAGTGTTATATGGAAGGGCAAGAGGCATTTTATACTTCTGTCTCCTCTTCCGGTCATCAAGGAAGAACTATATATATATATATGAAATTTGTTTAATAAAATTTAAAACATACAATTTTTATTACTTGTAGTAGTTTTATTATTGAATTATTATTTGTTTTATTGGTAAATGAAACTTTAATATATTATTTGATTCAATTAAATTTAGTACAATATAAAAAATTTAATTAAAAAATATTATTGTTAAATGGATAAAAATTAAGTTTTAGATATGTTTTAAAAAAAACATAATCATGAAAGAATACAAAAAAAATCATAAAAGCGAAAAGTATTACAAAACAAATAAAAAATAATAATACTTTAATTTTATAATAAATTATTCAGGTAGCCAGATGATTACAATCAATGGATATTATTTAATTTTCATTTATTCAAAGTTCAGAAATTAAAGTTTTATATATACAAGGATTTTTATAAAAATGTCCAAAAAAAAAGTACTAATAACATGAAATGCTCTCTTTGTGGGCTATTTGTCACAACGCAAACTGGGTGATCATGACCGGCATTAGACAACGGGAATTCACACGAAATTGAAACTCGTAGCAAACCTTAAAAATAAAACTCATACAAACATATCACAAAAATACCTCAAATTTAAAACTTTAAATAATATAAAGAAATCTCCATATCATCTAATAAAATATATTCATACAATTATTCAAATATAGAATCTTGATCTAATACATAACAGATACTACAATAAGATATACTACTACAGTGTTTACTAAAATACAAGAAAAGTATTAGTTTAAAGTTTATATAGATCAGCCAGTGAAGAAAGAGTCTGGCTAATAGAACTAATGTGGAGGTTTGAAGTAAAAGATTATAAAAAAAATATTTGAAGGGGTCAGACCTCACTGAGTGAATTATTATTATTATTATATATATATATATATACGCAATCTAAAGACATAAACACTCAAGCATTGATATAATAATATATTTATATTTATAGACATTCAAGCATCAGTATAATAATATATTTATATTTATTTAATATACACATGAATTTCATAGAGATGCTCGAAATCCATTTTTATTATAACAATAAATGTAGAATAATTTTGGGTGGAGGATCATGTTGAGTTTCGAGATTCAAAAACGCAACAGAAATTAAAACTTTTAACCATAAACCTTCATCCGGATCCAAGTAATTCGATTAATTGATTTAAAACTAGGGTTTTTAAATCTTACCACAAACGCAGAAGAGGCAAGACTATTGGAAGACAGAGAGGAGGTTCACTCCGGTGACACCTTACCTCGAGCTTTTAATTTTGATAGTTCGGATCAAGACGTCTTCAAAAGAATCCATCCTCTATAAGCATCCACACGAATAACCCTTAATTTAAATGAAAACTTTGTGTGCTAGCACTTCTCTTGATTTCTCACAAATCAAGAACAAACAAACTATGTGTTTTAGTTTTTCTAAGAGGAGAAAAATGAATTTTGGTGGCTAATAATTGAGTTAGTGAAACCCTAGAGAATATAATATATTTATAGACCTCTAATTAGGGTTTCACTTACCAAAACAACTTTTTTGGTAATTTCTCAATTATTATTATTCTAATTTTATTTAAAATTAAATCAGAAATAATATTCTATTTATTTAAGATAATATTTACCTTAAATAAATAAACTATTTATTTATTTCCATAGAGTATATTTGGGCTTCTCAAACCCATATCCGTTTTTTGACCTGTTCTGAGTGTGTGACCCTGTAGGTTCATATGATGTTGGCAGTGGGCCTTAAATCTCTATTAAGGCCTACAAGTCATAAGTGGCCTTTAGCAAGACATTATGACTACCCAAGTCATGTGAAGTCAATAATCCGACATAACCTAATTTATAATAAATATTGTAGTCCCTTTGTCACATGATATCTTGATTGAATATAAGGCATAGTTTTTGTCATCCTTATATAATTCAATCATATTATTTCTTAATTCTAAGTAGATTAAGAATGATAACTATTTATCAATTCACTTTAGCATGGCCATACATTTTCCTTAGTCTATCTTATCAAGGGGCCCATAGATATCTTACTCAGATTAAATGAGGGACAAATTCCTTCTCAATCACTCACATTCCTCATATAACTCATTTTATATTCAACAACAATCTATTTAATCATCCTTTTAAAGACAATGTTAGATTATGTCAAAATATATAATAGTTATGTAGAAATCCATAATGATTTCAAGGTCAAAGGACTAAATCAATATTATTATGATGAGAATTACTTATGACAATTATCTATATAGTATTCTCATGATGGATCAATCCAGTACATTATTTCCCAAATAAGTACCTATGAGTTGACTTAATATCTCATATTCATGATTAGTAAAACATAATCATAAATCAACATCATACTAGCCATAACATATTGTTATGACTAGGGATAATTTGAATAGAACTCATATTTAATCTAAGGGTTTTATATCAAGTCACATACTTGATGACCTTAGTAAGAATTGACTATTCAAGTAATTATCATAACACAAAATGATAATGAAAAATGCCTCTTTATTAAATAAAATGATAAAGTCAAAACATGGTCATATATGATTGACCTAGTGTATATCACTAAGAAATCGGAGTAGAATCCCTAAAGTTTTCCACAATCTCGATCACTGCAATTCACTAACCAACAGGTTTCCATAACTCCAAAAATATCATTTATCCAACTTTTTAGTAATAGACTGGCCTCGAGTATACAAAGGGTCAATCGAAGACCCACAGTCCCATTACCAGTGCTAATTGGCCCCGAATACTCTACAGGTCAACTAAGGATCCGCAGTCACACCCTTTTATCCATCATTTGCCAAAATCATTATTTCCATCCGAGATCAATAAAAGTTCAAAACCTAATATCTAGCGTACAATTGTGCAACAGCCCTAGCGTGACCCGTTAGGTGGCATGTTATACAACTATCCTCCAAAATGTTGTTTCATATTTTAAAATAATGAAATTTCACAATAAAATATGAAAATATATATATTCAAAATAATCAAATACTAACAATTAATGAATTAAAGCATAATGAAAATTCATATTTATTGAAAACATGGATGCTCATAATATATTTTCTATATGCGATGTATACATATAATAATAACTCACAGTTCAAGTGTGCTCCTCTACCCTAACTCAGCTAGCCTGGTCTGATAGGCCTAGCTCATGGAGAAACTAAGAAAAATAATAAAAATAATAATATATTAGAATCGAAATCTTAATTTTTTACTTTTGGAATTTCTAAAGAACAACTCAATTTAGGACACAACTCGACAAAAATTCAAAACTTAGGACTGACCTAATGTCACGTTTTATGATAATTCTATCAAAAATTCGACAGAGTCTCCTATGTAAAATGGATGTTTCTCTACTAAAAGTAGAGTCGGTCTTGCACGCAAACACACTTCAAAATTTCACAAGGCTTAACTTCACGAGTTGGGCCCTTGAATTACATTCCAATGTCCAACCGAGAACCAACATAATCAAAATCAATAAAATAATAATAAATACTAATAATTCATCAAATTCATAAAAAAATCATAAAATACCACAATTCAATTTATTTAAATAATATAAGCATTAAAGATATTTATTTCCAAAATAAATAATAAAATCCCAAATATAATTAAATAATATTAATAAAATTCATTTTTTTAAAGTATTCAAAATCAAATAGCATAAATTATAAATAATTATTTAAATTGTCCAAGTATATAATAAAAATAAATAAAAATTCATTTAATCTTAAAAATAATATATAAAACTATTATTCGAATATATTTTCATAAATTATTATTAATTTACTAAAAATAGTAAATAATTCATAAAAATTATTTTAATACTATTTATTACTATAAAATTATCCAAAACATAGTAATTAACAATAATTTCAATTAAAATATAAAAATTACTAATTTATACTATTTTTTCCAAAAATCCAATTTTTACATAAACATTCAAAAATTCATAATAAAAATTCGGTATGCAATTTCAACAAACTTCCTTCACGAAATATACTTAAAATAATTAGTAGAATTTATTAAAAATAAAACACATTTCTAAGCCGGGGAACAGTACCCTTGAACAGTAACTGAGTTTTTAATAATGTCCAAATCACAACTATCTCCAAAATCGAATCTAAATACATTTTTGGAAAGCTCACAACTTCAATTTAACTAATCTAAGGTCAATTTAACATGAATCAAACTAATTAAACTCAAAATCAATAAATGAATCTTAGAATCCTAGAATCAAATCAACAAAATTTGAGTTGAATTCGAAGTTGATCAAGTGAATTACCTTAGGGGAAATGAAGCCCACAAAACAAGCTTTTGATCAACATCAATGGGAGCTTTGGCCATCCATCGCCAGAAACATCCCTAGCATGCTACAAACAAAACCGACGTCGAGGAGAAATAGAGAGGTAAAAGAGCAGTGGTTGACAGTAGGAGGAAGAGGAAGGGAAGAGCAAGTGATAATGGTGGCACAAAGAAGAGAGGCGGCAACAATGGTGGCATGTTGTTAAGTGCATGAGCTAGGTCTACAACATGAGGGAGAAGGAGGGAAAGGAGAGGGAAGAGAGAGGAAAGAAAAAAGGGAGAGAGAAAAAAAGAAAAGAAATGTTTTTATATAAGAAATTTTATTTATATATTTTATTAAAAAATTGTATAAAAGTACAATTATTTCAAATTAAATATCCCCTGCTCAAATTATCACCATAATATTTAAATATATTAAAATACACTACATTAACATAATTCACAAATAATAATAATATTAAATAATATATAACAATAAATTTAAGTTTTAAATTTCGAACTAATAATAATACCATAATATAATAAAGTAAATAATAACACTTGAATTTAATTTAATTTCATAAAAAAACCATAATATAACAAATTAATAAAATAATTATTAACATTGAAAATCCCATAAATTTAATTTTATAATTTATCAAAAATTCAGGTTATAACAATCTTTCCCCCTTATAAAAATTTATCCTCGAATTTTCAATAAAAAGAACTGAATATAAGAATTCATCAAAGAAAAAGGTAAATGTAAGCCACCTATATCTCAACCTCGAACTCCCACGTGTGTTCTTCCACATTGTTGCTCCTCTACAACACCTTGACCATCCAGATCTACTTCGAACGCAACTGACGAACTTGATAATTAATGATCGTAACTAGCTCTTCCTCGTACATCAGATTTTCATTCACTTTCATACTCTAGGGCTGCAACACATGTGAAGGGTCTGAAATGTACTTAGCATAAAGACATAAAACACTGGATGCACTTAAGACAAATTCAGAGGTGAAGCCAACCAATATGCAACCATGCCCACTCTCTCCAAAATCTCAAAAGGTCCAATATATCTCGGTGCTATAATTCCCTTATGGACAAATCTCATTACACCCTCCATTGATGACACCTTCAGAAATACATAGTCCCTAACCTAAATATCCACATCCTTATACTTTGGATCTAGATATCTCTTAATCTGCTAGTTACGATTTTCAATCTTCTTACGATCAAAGAAACCTTCTCAGCTGCATCCTGAATAATTTCAGGCCAGTCAACTCTCTTTCTCTAATCTCATCCCAAAATAAAGGGGATCTACACTTCCTTCCATATAGAGCTTCATACGATGCCATTTCAATATTGCTATAGTAGCTGTTATTGTCAACAAACTCTACCAATGGCAGATGACCATCCCAACTACCTCCAAGATCCATTACACATATTCTCAACATATCTTCAAGTGTCTATATCATCCTATCCGATTGATCATTTGTCTGAGGGTGAAAAGCAATACCAAAATCAAGCCTGGTGCCTATTGATTCTTGCAACTTTTGCCAAAATTGAGATGTAAACACTGAACCTCTATCAAATACAATGGAAACAAGCACTCTATGAAGGCACAAAATATGCTTAACATATAATTTAGCCAACTTGGCTACAGAATAAGTAGCTCTAACTAGTAGGAATTGAGTTGATTTTATTAACCTATCCACAATCACCCAATCATATCCATCCTTTGAATAAGGTAACCCAATCACAAAATCCATAGCAATTCTCTCCCATTTCCACTCTAGAATTAGAATAGGCTAAAGCTTTATAGAAGGCTTCTAATGTTTGTTTTTCATTTGTTGACAAGTTAAGCACTTAGAGACAAAATCAACTACATTCTTCTTCATTCCATCCTACCAGTACAGATCATTAATGCTATGGTACATCTTAGTAACACATGGATGTACTCTATAAGCTGCAGAATGCGCTTCTTCTAGGATTTCTTCTCTCAAATTATCCACATCAGGAATGCATAATCTTCCACTGATCCATAAAACATCTTTATCATCAAGTGTAAAATCAGTGAACTTTCCTTTGCAAACATTCTCCTCAAGCTCTACCAAAATAGGATCTCAGCCCTGAGCTGCCTTAATCCTATCCCTCAACACTGATCTAGCTCTAAACTGAGCTAGAAATCCTCCTGATCTGCTTAGCAATTCTTATATCAAAGGTCTCCTCTTTACATTAGTGTGAGCAAGACTACCCAAGGACTTTCTACTCAAGGCATTTGCTACCACATTAGCCTTGCCTATATGGTATAGGATGTCATAATGATAATTACTCAAGAGTTCTAACCATCTTCTTTAGCTCAAGTTTAGACCTCTCTACTGGATAATGTACTTCAAACTCTTATGATCTGTGAAAATCTCACGAGTCACTCCATACAAACAATGTCTCCAAATCTTAAGAAAAAAGATCACTATAGCCATCTCTAGGTTGTGAGTAGGATAATTTTGTTCATGCTTTTTCAACTGCTTGGAAGCATGAGCTACTACCCTACCATTATGCATCAACACACAACCTAGGCCAACTTTAGAAGCATCGCAATATACAGTGAACTTGTCTTCTCCATTAGGCAAAGTCAAAACTAGAGTTGTGGTCAACTTCTCCTTCAGTAATTGAAAACTATCCTCATAAGCCTCTGACCATAGGAACTTCACATTCTTCTAAGTTAGGTAAGTCATAGGTGCTGCAATTCTTAAGAAATCATATAAAAATCTCCTATAGACACCATGTGTCCAAGGAATACAACACTCTCTATCCAAAAATCACACTTTGAGAATTTAGCATAAAGCTAATGTTCTCTTTATGTCTGTAGTACTATCCTCAAGTGATATATATGCTCCTCCATACTCTTCAAATACACTAGTCTATCATTAGTGAAGACTACTATAAACTAATCTATAAATGGTATGAACACCTTATTCATTAGATCTATAAAAGCAGCTGGTGCATTAGTTAACGCGAAGGAGATCACTAAAAATTCATAATGACCATATCTAGTATGGAATGCTATTTTAGGAACATCGAGTTCACTGATCTACAACTGATGGTAGCCCAACCTCAAGTCAATCTTGGAAAAGAACTGTGCACCCTGAAGTTGATTAAACAAATCATCTATCCTTGAAAGAGGATACTTGCTCTTCACTGTCACTTTATTCAGCTCTCTGTAGTTAATGCACAGTCTCAATATACCATCCTTCTTCTTCATAAATAGGACTGGTGCACCCTAAGGAGAAATACTAGGTCTTATGAAACCCTTGTCCAGCAAATCTTACAATTGCTCCTTTAATTCCTTCAATTATGCAGGAGCCATTCTATAAGGCAACATTGAGATAGGAACTATGCCTGGGACCATATCTATACAGAATTTGATCTCTTTATGAGGTGGTAAACCTGGTAACTCATAAGGAAAGACATCTATAAACTCACAAGCTACTGGAACATCTGAAATAAATGTCTTATCCACTTAAGTATCCCTAACTAGTGCCAAGTATCCCTAACAACCTTTCCTCAGCATTTTCCTAGCCGTGATAGTGGAGATAAGATTTTGAGGTGCAAAACTCTTGTCACCCACAAACTTAAACTCTTCATCATTTGAAATTCTGAAAATCACCTCTTTACTCCTATAATCAACTATGGCATAGTGCTGAGATAACCAATCCATGCCAAAAATCACATCAAACTCCATGACATCCAACAACACCAATTTCACTGATAATTCTCTCCCTTGCATTAACACCAGACACTTAGAAAGAACAACATTAGTGTCCAATGAATCACTTAGAGGTGTGGCAATAGATAAAGGAAATGTCATCCTCAAATCTTGCCAACACGACTTTAAAGTAAAAGCGAGGGACATGAAAGAATGTGTGGCACCTGAATCAATTAATACTCTAGCATCTAAGAAACAATCTGGGAGTATACCTGCTACAACAACGTTGGATGCTTGAGCATCCTGCTATGTAAGGGTGAAGACTTTGGCCTATTATCGGCCTCCCTGCTAGTTGGTGGAAGCTTGACCAAAGCCTCTGGCACTACCTCTGCCATGCTCCTACTAGGTTACAAACTATGATGTACTAGGATACTGAGCTAAAGGCAACTAATAAGGAGCTGGAGCTGCACTGGCAATAAACTGCTACTGATAACTGGCAAAGTGCGATGTCTGTCCATATTTGAAACACTTCAATGGAGCTATATAACAGGGTCCCTGATGGACTCTCCTATACATCAGATAAGCACTAACTATAGATCCTGCATAACCATATCCAGAACTATGTCCACTGCTACTACTGGTAACACCATAACTGAATCTGATAGGCCTATAAACTCCACCATGGCCATGTCTTCTACTCCAATGATATCTATGCTACTGTCTTTAGTCCTGCTAAACAGAGCCTCTCTGCTGACTGCTGGAGTCTATCCGAATTATCATGAACAGTGTGCTCTATGACCCTCCAGTTTGAACATCTCCCATCTGATAATAGTTAGGCATGACTCCTTGCCTGATCATTATGAGCTCTATCACCTTGGCCAAATCTATCACAGACTCAAGAGTAAGGCTTGTAATAGGCATCCTAATGAATGTAGAACCTAGTCCAATGACATAAGTGATGATCACAAAGTACTAGTCTCTCAGCAAATCCTCTGCATATTGACCCAATTTGAGGAACTCTTTGGTGTAATCCTCCACTAACCTATCGCCTCTGCTAATGTTAGTCAGTCGGAGTTTAAAACTCATCCACATAGGCTCTATGAAGAAATGCCTCATGAATCTCTCTCAAAACTAAGCCTATATAATAGTCATCATGTATGGCTAGATGACCTATACAAACCAATCTAGGGTTGGCCCCTTAATAGATAACTCGATGATCATAATTCTCTAGTAATTGGTGTGAGCAATATGAGTCCTCATCTCTATAGCATGCAAAAGATCTCAAGGGTCTGAACTCCCATCGAATGATATTCTACTGACTTTGGCATAAAATAAGGCTGCCTCTAGATTAGACATGCCCTGTTGATACATAGGTTGTATCTGCATTATGGCCAGAGGTACTCTCTACCTACAGCAACCTGCTGGTCCTCAAGGTCTACCTCTACCTCTACCTTTACGCCTAATTGAAGACTCAGGGGGTAGAACCTCATCTTGAAAAGACTCATCATCTTTGGCCATAATGACTAATGGAGCGACACATGCTCACCTCCTCATTCTGAAAAGATAAAAACCAAAAAGATTCAAATAAAAACAAATAAAAAATGACATCCTAGCGATTATATAGAAAACTATAATAAGGAAAACTTATCAAAGACATAGTTGAACCTAATTTACTGTAACATAACTCCACTAACCTAGGTCCACAATATTAAAACATAGGCTTTGATACCAACTTTGTCATAATCCAAACTGGGGAGTCATGACTAGCACTAAGGAAAGGGAATTCACATGAATTCAAAATCCATAGCAAGCCTTAAAAATAAAATCATGCAAACATATCAAAAAAAATACCTCAAATTTAAAACTTTAAATGATATAAAGAAATCTCCATATTATATAATAAAATATACTCATACAATTATTCAAAATACAGAATCTCGATATAATACATAACAAATACTACAATAAGATACACTACTACTATAGCATTTACTAAAATATAAGAAAAGTATTAGTTCAAAGTCTACATAGATAGGCTGGTGAAGAAAGAGTCTGATGAATATAACTAATGTGGAGGTCTGAAGTAAAAGATCTTGAAAAAAATATTTAAGGGGGGGTCAAACCTCACTGATTGAATTATTATTATATATATACACGCAACCTAAAGACATAGACACTCAACCATCGATATAATATAATATTTATATTTATTTAACATATACATGAATTTCATACAGATGCTTGAAATCCATTTTTATTATGACAATAAATGTAAAATAATTTTGGGTGGAGGATTGGAGCAGAATCCCTAAAATTTTTGGCAACCTCGATCACTGCAATTCATTAGCCAAAAAGCCTTCCATAACTCCAAAAATATCCTTTATCCAACTTTTTGGTAATAGATTGGCCTCGAGTACACAAAAGGTCAATTGAGGATCTGCAGTCCCACTATCAGTGCTAACTGGCCCCAAGTACACTACAAGTCAACCGAGGATTCACTGTCACACCCTTTTATCCATCATTTGCCATAATCATTATTTCCATATCTGAGATCAATTAAAGTTCAAAGCCTAATGTCTAGAGTACTATTGCGCAACAACCCTAGTATGACCCGCTAGGTGGTATGTTCTACAACTATCCTCCAAAATGTTGTTTTATAATTTAAAATAATGGAATTCATAATAAATTATGAACAACATCCATTTTCACAATTTAATAATCATACGTAAATATATATGAAAAATATATATATTTGAAGTAATCAAATAATAACAATTAATGAATTAAAGTATAATGAAAATTCATATTTATTGAAAACATAGATGCTCACAATATATTTTCTACATGCAACGTATACACATATAATAATAACTGATAGTTCAAATGTGCTCCAATACCTTAGCTTGGTTGGCCCAGTCCGATAAGCTTAGCTCGTGGAGCAACTAAAGAAAATAATAACAATAATAATATATTAGAATCAAAATCCTAATTTTATACTTTTGGAATTTCTAAAGAACGACTCAATCTAGGACATGACTCGACAAAAATTCAAAATTTAGGACTGAACTAATGTCATGTTTTACGAGAATCCTATTGAAAATTTGGCAAAGTCTTCTTTATAAAATGGACATCTTTCTACTAAAAGTAGAGATGATTCCACATGAAAACACACTTAAAAAATTCACAAGTCTTAACTTATCGCGTTGGGCCCCCGAACTATATTCCAATGTCCAATCGAGAACCAACATAATCAATAAAATAATAATAAATACTAATAATTCACCAAAACTCATAAAAAAATTATAAAATAGCACAATTCAATTTATTTAAATAATAAAAGCATCAAACATACTTATTTTCAAAATAAATAATAAAATCCCAAATATAATTAAATCATATTAATAAAACCCATTTTTTCAAGTATTCAAAATTAAATAGCATAAATTAAAAATTATTTAAATTGTCCAAGTATATAATAAAAATAACTAAAAAATCATTTAATATTAAAAATAATAGGTAAAACTATTTTTTGAATATATTTCTGGAAATTATTGTTAATTTGCTAAAAATAGTAAATAATTCATAAAAATTATTTTAATACTATTTATCACTCAAAAATTATCCAAAATATAGTAATTAACAATAATTTCAATTAAAATATAAAAATTACTAATTTATACTAATTTTTCCAAAAATCCAATTTTTACATAAACATTCAAAAATTCATAATAAAAATTTTGGTATGCAATTTCTACAAACTTTCTTCACAAAATATGCTTAAAATAATTAGTAGAATTTATTAAAAATAAAACACATTTCCAAACTAAGAACAGGACCTATGAATAGTAACTGAACTCGGAATAGTACTTAAATCACAACTATCTCCAAAATTGAATCTAAATTCATTTTTTGAAAGCTTACAACTTCAATTTAACTAATCCAAGGTCAATTTAACATGAATAAAACTAATTAAACTCAAAATCAACAAATGAATCTTAGAACCCTAGAATCAAATCAATAAAATTAGAGTTGAATTCGAAGTTGATCAAGTGAATTACCTTAGGGGAAATGAAGCCTACAAAACAAGCTTTTGATTGACACCGGTAGGAACTCTAACCACCGTTGAAAACATGACCGACGTGCTCTAAACCAAACTGACACTGAGGAGAAATTGAGAGGGAAGAGAGTAGTGGTCAACAGTAGGAGGAAGAGGAAGGGAAGAGTTGGTGATGGTAGCATCGCAAAGAAGAGAGGCGGCAACGATGGTGGCATGTTGTTGGGTGCAAGAGTTAGGTCTGCAGCATGAAGGAGAAGGAGGAAAAGGAGAGGGGAAAGAAAGAAAGGGAAGGGAGAGGAAAGAAAAAGAGAGAGAGAAAAAAAAAAAGAAAAGAAAAGAAAATGTTTTTGTATAAAAAATTTTATTTTATTTTAGTAAAACAATTGTATAAAAGTACAATTATTTCAAATTAAATATCCCTTACTCAAATTCTCACCACAATATTTAAATATATTTAAATATACTACATTAATATAATTCACAAATAATAATAATATTAAATAATATATAACAATAAATTTAAGTTTTAAATTTCAAATTAATAATAATACCATAATATAATAAAGTAAATAATAACACTTGAATTTAATTTAAGTTCACAAAAAAACCATAATATAACAAATTAATAAAATAATTATTAACACTGCAAATTTCAAAAATTTAATTTTATAAAATCTCAAAAATTTGGGTTATAATACTATTTACCATTTTATGTAAAAAAAAAAAGTTTTATTTACCAATTTATGGTAGTTTGGAAAGTTTATTCCATTTTGTGGTACCTTTTTTTATTAAAAAAAAAACAAAAAACGCCATTGACAATAGCAACATTATAAAAATACAAATTAATTTGGTTCAAACCGCTACTGACAATAACAGAATGAGACCCAGCATGCAGACTACTTTTTCTCTCTTTTGAGGTGACACTAATTTGACTATTGTATATATAATTGCTTAATAATTATATTAACTTTTTAATATTATAATTAGTAACTAATTATTGAGTTATGATTTTTTTGATTTTAATAATATTTAGTCACTCATCATTGTATAATGATTGTTAATAATAATAATAATAAAATAATAATAATAATAATAATAATAATAATAATAATAATAATAATAATAATAATAACCATCATCATCATCAAGTTATATTCAGTGAGAAAATAATAAGATGTTGATGTTAGTTATTTTTTGTAATTGGAATAAATACATTTAATGAAGGTAATTATTTAGGAATATTGTGTTGTGGATCCCTCCTATGGAGAGCACACATTTTTTTAAAAAAAGTCACATGTTGCTACATTGAATTTGGTGCAGGAAATGTTAGAAAAGTTTAATTACACTACAACAAAAATGATATTTAACCAGAGTTAATACCCTTGTTAAAAGGTTCATTACTCGTTAAAATTTTTTAGTGATAGTAAAAATTCAGTCGTGGCCCGTCATTATTCCTGTCGTTATAAATAGTCACTAATAATAATAATAATAAAGTAGAAAATATGATCATAGTTTGTCCTTTATTACAAACAGCCTTAAGTTATTAATCTACTTAGCAAATAATAAATTCATTCATACCTGAAACTCCTTAGTCAAAAAATAATTTGTCAAAAGCCATTTCCAATCCTCTTTTTCCATCTCAGATGGCATATTTTTCAAAGCTTCAGCTAAGGTTTTGTAAGGCTTTACAAATTGTTTATACAAGTCAATCTTTGAATTGTCAAATTTTTCCTATAAAATATTAACCCATGATAATGTCAAACCATATATAATGTATTATAAACATATAACTATTCGTATAAAAAAAATATATGAGATATCATTCATAATTGCTTCATTATATTTTACAATGAATAGTTGGTATGTAAAAGAATTACCTTAGCTACAATCCACATATGCTCATTGTGTAATTTATTTATTTCTTGCCATGCTTTAACTTGTATTGGAAAAATGTAACGATCATGTATAATTCTTCCCAAATGCCTTGACAAAAAATTTTGGTTCTCCTCTATAACACGATTATTATAAAATAAAATAAGAAGCTTATTTTAAGTGGAGCAACTCTCTTATTCTTATTTTTTCCTTGAACATTCTTCTTTTGAGTATTGAATGCAACTATAGTAAAAAAATAATGGAAAATAATCAAATTATATGATAAGAATCTCAAATTAAATTTATATTGATATTACTTACTTTCAACCATTTTCTTTGACACAACAAATGTTGATTCACCCAATCTACCATCTTCTGCCATAGGCATGAACTTTGCAACAATATAAAATCCAACTAAATCTATTAACAAGTGAAATTCCTAAACAAAATAAAATAAAAACATATTATTAATAGTCATAATGCCAATGAATTTCAGAATTGTAAATATGTATGCATGGTACATGCCTTCTTATTAGTGGACATGTTTATCTCTTGAAGACCATTCTCAAAATTAAGAGTTGTAGATGATGTTTTATACCATTGAACTACACTAGCATCTTCAGTACCTCTAACAACCATATCCGTTATGGTTACCATGTTATTTTCCTATAGATCATCAACAATCTTCAAATTTATTACAATTGGAAGAGCTAATAATACACATATTTACAAAGCAATTAGAATTCTTATAGAAAATATTAACTCAATATTCTTTGAATGTGGTAAATTAAATATATATATATATATATATATATATATATACCTTAGTTAATTTCATCACATGGAATTCTAAATGGTATGGGTGGTGCTACTCTGTCTTCTTCAATACAGACATGAATATTCTTCAACCCTTAATGTTCCATAAACATTGAATACACATCAACATCTATCTTTAGATATTTTTGATTCCTATATAACATTTTAACACTAGTTGAATTGACATACATAAATTTTTTACAAATGCCCAAAATGTCTATCAAAGAACGCAAGCTTTTTCAAAGTCCTTTTTATGTTGCAATTCACTAAAATGAACAATAAGATGGTGAGATGTTAATCTACCTGAAAATAGAAGATAATTAAGATATAAATGCAAACAAATAAATTATAAAGCTGGAAGGTTCATATTATAACTTACTTGAAAGAGATGAAATTACAACAATATTAGGTTTTTAAATGGTTGACGTGACCTAAATTCATTCCCAAAATTTCTCCCTAAAGCACCCAATGCTATATACTTGTTGGATTTAAAAGATTTTCTATTTGTCATTTACTTGTAATTACAACAAATTAATATAAGTAACACAACCAACAAAATGATTTCATATACATGTTATAAATATTTTGTATGTCAGAAAATGTATATATATATATATATATATATATATATATATATATATATATATATATATATATATATATATAGTTATAGTATAAAAAGAACAAATATTATAAGCCAAACACCTTTTTTTCTTTTTTTGGTTTTATTTTCCATTTCAATCATGATTGGATCTATATTGTTTCTTCTCCAATTAATGTCTCTATCTTCTTCTAATGGACGATTATCTCCTAACTCAATAATAAATAAGTGATTTTCTTGGTATGCATCAACACCAACCTCATTTGACCCACCATCAATTTCCATCAGAAAGTTATACAAATCATGAGGCTGAGTTTTTAAAATAGCATGCCAACCTTTATTTTTTGTGTCAATGACATAAAACACTTGAGATGCTTGATTTGCCAAAACAAAAAGGTTCATTGGTTTTTAAAAGATGGCTTTTATTGATAGAAATAAAATCATATTTGTCTACTTTGAACCCCTTCTCCTTATCATGAACATCAAACCATTTGCAATAAAATAATACTACTTGTCTATCACCAAGATATTGTAACTCAAGATTATCAGTCAATACTCCATAATAATTGATATTTCCTACTTTAGAATCAATAACATCACTCACAACCACCCTCGAATTTTGGGTTCTAAACTTTTTGTCACTATGCTCAACACAAAAAAAATTCCATTAACAACATAGCCATTATAACATAAGACTGATTGAGAAGGGCCATAAGAAAGTGAGAGTAAATCATCTCCTATTTTTTGCTGCCCTTGTTGATGTAAATTTGCAACCTATAAAAATTAGAATAGCTACTCTAATTTCAACTTAATGAAAAATAATTTAATAAAAAAGCTAAATAAAAAATTGCTTACTCTAATTTTGAACCATCTAATAAAGCTCTTATTCCATTCCTCATTAGATAGTTTTGACATTTCACTAGATTGAATTTGAGAATACTCTCTACATGATGTCATATAAAAATTATAAAATCATACTTGTAATATGCAAATGAAGAATAAAAAAGAAAAAAGAACAATAATAATATATATCTTACTGTAAGTATGGCTAAACTTTAGTTTATAGATATGAGTTTGTTCCTACTCAATAATACCAAAATCACATACGGAATGAGATCCCAATACTCATCCAAGGTGAGCAAAAATTGATATTTCTGCTTTAAATTCTTGACCACTACCATCATGATTATGTTCAAGGCGATTAAACTTTGTCTCCATGACTTTTAAGTATCTAGAGCAAAAAGTCATACACTTTTTTACTATATAACCTTCTGCAATTGAACCCTTTAGTTAAGCCATCCTACGAATGAGTTGCTTCAAATCATACAATTCTCACTCAACAGGGTACATCCATCGATATTGGACAGGGCCACAAATCTTGGCCTCATAAGCTAAATGAATAGGAAAATGCTCTATTACATTAAAAAAGTAAGGGAAATGTTCTCTCTAACTTACAAAGAGTAATAGGAATTTGAGAATCAATTTGATCAAATTCATCTAATCTCAATGTTTTTGCACCCAAAATTTTAAAGAACAAAGATAGCTAACTAAGTGGTTCACTCACAATTTTAGGAAGAAGACCATGTATGGCAAAAGGAAGTAAGTGTTAAAGAAGGACTTGACAATCATGACTTTTTAAACATGAAATCCTTTGTTCTTTAACATTTACACAATAAAAAATATTAGATGAAAACCCATAATGAACTTTTAACTATTTCAAGAATATGCAAAATGCATTTCTTTCTTTTGATGACAATGTGTACAATGCAATAGGCAACTCCAACTTCTTCCCCTTTCTTATCAGATGTAGTTCTGTCCTAATATTCATTTCTTCAAGTTATGATGAGTTTTAAAAGTGTCCTTTATCTTCCCTTTAATGTTCATAATTGTTGCAAACACATTATTATATATTTTTTTTCAATGTGCATAATATCCAAACTATGCCTCAATAAAAAGCTACTCTAATATGGAAGCACAAAGAAAATACTTTTTTTTATACCAATTATCTCCCCTACCATCATGTGAAATTTTTTACCTTTTATTAATACCATTAGTCAAAGTGATTCCTTCAAGGTCTTTAACTTATTCAAGGATATCAGCACCACATAATGGCCTTAGAGGTAATCCAAACTTTTTAGTGCCATCAAATGAATTTTTGTCATTTCGCCATTTGTGATTTCTTAGAAGAAAATGTTGATGCCCTATATAACATTATTTTTTACCATTCTTTAACCTCAATGAGAAAGTATCCATATTACAATAAGGACAAACCATTTTACCCTTAGTACTCAAACTTGACAAATTTCCATATGTAGGGAAATCATTAATGGTCCATAATAAAGTAACACATATTTGAAAATTCTGCTATTTTGATGCATCAAATGTTTGAATTCCCACATCCTATAATTCTTTTAGCTTTTCAATCAAAGGCTGAAGATAAACACCAATACCATCTTTAGGACCTTCTGGACCTAGGATAACCATGGATAAAATGAAATTGGATTCTTTCATACATAACTAAGGTGGCACATTGTAAGGAATTGGTATTACTAGCTAGATGCTATAAGAGGTCTTAGAATGTGTAACAGGTTGGAATCCATCACTAGCAAGATCAAGCCTTACATTGCGAGGCTCAATGGAAAAATCTTTATGCAACTCATCAAAAGATCTCTATGCTATTGGACAACAGGATGCCTCATTACCCTATCTTTTACTCTTTTCTCATGATGCCAACTCATTAAAAGAAGCTGTGTTAATCGACATGAGTAGCCTTTGAAGCCTTGGCTTTATAGGAAAGTAATGTAATGTCTTTTTTGGAATTTTTTTACCATCTCTCCCTACTTTGACTTCTCTATTAAAGTTGTCAACTTTCCATCTAAAAGTATCACTTATATTTCAAAAGTTAGAATTCCCATCTTGCTTCCAATATAGTATAAAATCATTAACACATGCATCAATCTTCATATAAGAGAGAACAAGATCTTGAGTGATCTTTTTTGTCTCATATTATGAAGTTGGAAAATTTGAACCATTAATTGATCTTTCAATAATTGTAATAACATAGTGAAGGATTCATTACTCCAACAACCAAGGCTTTTAATGTGTAATAATTTGACTAACAAGGATAATTTAGAACACGTAAAACCTTGATACAGTGGTTGCTCTAAATTTTTTAACAACCTATAGAACTTTTTCACTTCATTATTAGGCTCTTGACTTTCTGTAGCTTTACTTGAGTAACCAATATCCATTTCACCAAAATTAGGAAACAAGTCTCCTATAAACTCTTCCATCTCATCTTTACTATTAGATTCTTCTTCTTCATTTTCTTCATTATCATAATCATATTCACATAGTTTTTCCCTATGGTGATACCAAAAAATATAATTTTCCATTATTCTATATGTGAATGTATGTGATTTGACAATTTCATAACTTCTTGAATATGTGTTGATGCATTTAACACATGGATAATGAATTTCACTTGCTTTTATTTTCTCTAATGCATAACTTAAAAATTCTTCAACACCCTTTATATATGCTTCACTAAGTCAATCCACTCAAAGTTGCATCCATGACTTATTAAGCGCCGTTAAGACTTTAAAATTTTTTAACAAAATTGAAAAAATTTTAGCCAAAGAATTTAACAAAAAAAAACATAATGAATTTATTTCTTTAGCAATAAAATATGTACCAATTTTACTAAACAAATTAGTTAAATTGGCTCCACACTCATTAAATCAAAATAATTGGGTGTTGACTATAGATTTCTAATATATATATACACACGTGAATATAAGAAATCTCAGAATATATCATGCATATAGTGAATTAAGTGCATGGACTTCTATCTATATTAATGCAAAGTAAAGAAAAACATTAGAAAAACTATTACCACTTTGAGAAGAAGCTGCCTAAGGTAAATCTTCTATATGCCTAAGAGTTTTTGTGTTGCAATGTTACTGACAATTGCCAAAAATCCTACTGTAATTACCTACATAAATTATAAAAATAGAACATTAAATAAAGAAATGGTCAAGACTTTTAATTTTTTTTTATTCTTATATTAAATTGATAGCCTCAAGCCATTGTTAACATTGTGCAAGTTAGTGCAAAATGGTAAATCAAGGGACCTAGAGGCTCAAAAAGGAATAAAAGGTAAAATGATGGTGAATATTAAGCTAATTCAACTCATGGCTATATAATTGAAATCTAATATGTTGGTGGGTCAAATTTATTGCTTTTGCAAATATCATCACTCAAAAAGTTCGTTGAAAGTTTGGTTTATAATAATAATTAAAATTGAGCAAGAATAGTCAAAACAACACTTCTCAATGTTCACAAACCAATTTCTTAGATTTTAAAAAAATAGAATTGTAACAATATAACAAAGTTAAAAGCAACATAGTTAATACAAGTTTAACGATAACCACATCTATAAATAGAATTTCATTGATAAATAATCTAAATGATCCATCATGTTATATTAACCATGATAACTTCTATTAGTTTACTTTATTAGTTTGAAAAGGACACAAATATAAACTAGGAAATTTTTTTTTTAGTAAATTAATACCATACAAGCATCAAGCCAAAATAAGCAATCTCAATTATAGACACCTTTAGATAATGAAAAAAAAAAGATAAAGACATGCCAATATTGGGCAGTTATAAATAGAGGTCTGCCAATAGGATGGTGCAAATCAATGAACTTATTTGTCATGCACAAGATATGGTTTTTCTCATAAATAAGAAAGACTAGTTCTTATTTATCAACAATAACAAACAATATAGCTAAACTATGTTCTTGAGCTAGCTAACATAAAGTAAAGATAAAGAGAGTACTTTTAGAGATGAGAACCAAAGCTTGGAATGGAAAATAGCATATGCCTCAATATCAATTTGAGTAGTAGTAGTAGTTGCTCTAGTGGTAGTAGTAATTTCATTAAGAAGAAGCCACCTAACCTTAAGCTTCTTATGCAAGAGAGAATATGTGTTGTAATGTCACCATCAGTTGACAAAAATCCTACTGTAATTACCTACACCACAAATAAAAACATAACAGTAACTAAAGAAATGGTCAAGACTTTTAGTTTCTTATTCTTATATTGAACTAATATGATATATTGACTCATTATTAGTGGTTTTTATAGCCTCAACCAATTGTTAATGTTATTCAGGTTAGAGCAAAATGGTGATATAGACAGCGGGGTTTAGCATGCACCCAAGATCTTAGCAACCACGATACTATTTAAGCTCAGGGCTCTAGAAAACACACTAACCACTATCATAAAGACATGGCGTGGAGATGAGAAGTCACTGCCTTGGGTAATAACTGAGACAAATCAAAAATTGTGGTACTTGATCACCTAAAAGAAAGACAACACCACAACCAGGCGATTCTGGATATGGAATACTAACTTCTTTCAGTCTTGTGTTCTTTTAGAATTGCTTTATAAATTACTATTTTATCCTCTATTTGCATGCGATTTCATATAAACCCTTAAAAAAATAAAATCCAAGCAAACTATTCATAAAATATACAAGTAAACAATGCATTCATCATAGTCCCTAGGTTAGTCTAATCTACATTGATTTTAATTAAATGAGCTAAATCTATATACTTTAATTTATAAGTGAGTCTAAAGACTAATGGGCCTAATTCCTTTTTAATTTTAATTAAGTGAACCAAAGTCTATTTATTTTAATTCTAAAAATGGCCCTAATTCTACAAATTATGAAGTATTTCAATTAATGGGCCTAATTCTACAAATTATGAAGTATTTCAATTAATGAGCTTAATTCTACATGTTTTAATTCTAGAATGATCTTAAATCTACAAATTATGAAAGAGGCATAAATTAAATGGGCTAAGTCTAAATTAATTAAATTAAATTAAGTGGGCCTATGCCTAATTAACTAAATAGGCTTAAGATATCTCTACCCTAAATCTAATTAATTATAGGCCTAAAATACATCTTAATTAATTAAACCTAAAAAACCTAAATTTAAATGGGTTAAAGCCTAATGTGGGCCTAGGGCCCAAAACACATAAACATAAGCAAACAAGCCCAAAAATAATAAAAAATATCAAAACAAACAAATAAAAATCAAACAGTTAATTTAACTTTTTCTAAAAATCCTAATTTCATTAAAAGCAACCATGAACAATAAATAAAACAATTAATAGGCAACCCTAATTCTATCCATTCAAATCTAATTCAATTTTACTTAAACAACCTAATGATTTCTATAGCCATTAATTTTAATTAATTACTGAATGAACCCCTAATTTTACCAAGTAATTACTTAAAATAAAACACACAAGCACAAACAACAAATTTCATTATTCCCACTATTGGAGCTATTACAATGAACTATTAAGAATAATAAAAAAAATTAACACAATCCTAAAAATAAATAAAAATAAGACAATCAAATAAAAAAAAACCTAGAAACTACATTTAGCTACAAGGTTCCATCAATGGCATTCCATGGACCTTCTATGGATTTGGTTTTCCAACTATGATTATCATATAATTCTCTTCATAATCACGATCACAAAAGGATAAAACAATGATTAGCGAATAAAAATTCAATAAAATCAAAATAATAATAAAGAAGAATAAAAGAAAGTAGAGAGAAGATAATGCTTTATGGATGCTGAATGAATTACTCCTCAGACTAGTAAGATCACCATTTTTTTAATAGACCTTTAAAACTTGTTATTCTTCTTCTTAAAAATCTCCAATAAATAAATCACCAAGAATTTTTCATGTACTACTTAAAGAAAAGTTTGGAGATACTTAGGAAGAAGAGAGCCAAATTTTCAGAAAAGAATGCTCAGAATTGAGAATTGAGACCCCCCTTGCTCCAAGAGCTTAAGCTCACCTTTTATAGGAAAAACCAAAAAAACCTTAAGTTCTATGTACCGAAGAGTTCCAATTTTAAAAGGACTTTATTTTTTGAAAATTTAGATAAATCCCAAAAATAAATTTAAGAAAATTTATTTAACCAATCAAAACTTAGGAAAAATATTTTTATTTTATGTAAAAATATAAAAAAAAAACAAATAGAAAACACTTAATTCCAACTAGAATTGAGTAATTCCAATTAGAATTTATAATTCTGATTTTTTTAACTTTTAATTACAAAAAGACCCCTGAAAGAAATTACATTTTCCAATTAGGTCATAAAAAGTATTACAATTAAGTCCTTAAAAAACCAATACAACTCTTTTTGAAAACATATTCAAAATTTTGAGGTTTCAAACTTGAAGTGTTGAAGACTTACTTATAACATTTTCATCATCGGAGTTCTTTACCGAATCCATATTTTATTATCTTAAAATTATGTGTTTACAGTTTCTCCCTTTTGTCACTATCTGCTTTATAAATTGCGGCAAAGCAAATAAGCACACAATTTCTAAAGAACAAAGTTTGAGTACTTACTTGTGCTTCTAGAGACTTTTTCTTGCAAGTAATCATCGGTTCCCAATAAATGCTTTTGTTGTCATACAACACTAAGCATAATCCCAAAACAACTAAGGAAACACTATACTCAAACGTATAATATTGATTTGGAAGGATACATCACACTCGGTCGTATGATGTTGACTATACTCAGTAGTACAGTCTGAATTGGAAAGATGCATTGTACTCAGTCGTACAATGATGACTATACTCAGTCGTATAGTCTAAATGGAAGGATACTTTGTATTCAGTAGCACAATGTCGACTACACTCAGTCATATAGTATGAATGGAAGGATACATTGTACTCAATCATACAATGTCGACTACACTCAATCGTATAGTCTAAATGGAAGGATACATTGTACTCGGTCGCATAATATAGAATACACTCGGCCATATAGTCTGAATTGAAATGACACATTGTACTCGGTCATACAATGTCGACTACACTCAGTCATATAGCCTAAATTCAAGTAGGTACAGTGTACTCGATCGTACACTGTTAACTACACTTAGTCGTATAGTCTGATTAAAAGGATACGTCATACTTGGTCATATGATGTCGACGACACTTAGTTGTATAGTTTGAATTGAAATAAGTACATTGTACTTGGTCGTACAATGTCAATTACACTCGGTCATATAGTTTGATTGAAAGGATACATCATACTCGGTTGTAAGATGTTAACTACACTTGGACGTATAGTCTAAATTGAAAGAATATATTATACTCAATCATATGATGTCACTTTTTTCATTCCTCAATGTAGATTTGTGGTGCTATCATCTATGATTACTGGCAAGTTTTGAACAACTACAACCCTTTTATTATCTACCTTTGATGCTGTAGTCCATAACTACTCATGACTTTTGATTTTGTTGCAATCCATTTATTGCTTATCGATGATTTTGGTCAGCTACAACCTTTCATTACTTGCTGGCTTTAATTGGCTACAACCCTTTTATTGCTTACTATTTGATTTTACAGTCTGTAACTGCTCAAGGCTTTTAATTAGCTACAATCACTTCCTTGCTTAGTGATGATTTTAATCAACTACAACCCTTTTGTTGCTCGCTCTTGACATTACAATCCATAATTGCTCATAATTTTGATTAGCTGTAACCCTTTCATTGCTAGCCTTTGATGTTATAGCCCATAACTATACATGATTTTAGCTACAACATTTTCATTGATTACCGATGATGCTGTAATCCATAATAAATCATAATTAACTGCAGCCTTTTCATTGCTCACTGATGATACTACAATCCATAATTGCTCATGATTAACTGCAACCATTTCATTGCTCACTAATGATGTTGCAATCCATAATTAATCACGATTAACTTCAACCCTTTCATTGCCCATTGATGATACTGCAATCCATAATTGCTCACAGTTAGCTATAACCCTTCCATTGCTCACCGATAATGCTGCAATCCATAATTGCTCACGATTAACTGCAACCCTTTCATTACTCACTGATGATGTTGCAATCCATAATTGCTTGCAAATTGACTATAATCCTTTCATTGCTCACCTTTGATAATGCTTTAGTCCATAACTGTTCATTGATTTTAATTAACTTCAACCCTCTCATTGCTCGCCTTTGATGATGTAATCCATAATTGCTTACAAATTGACTGCAATCCTTTCATTGCTCACCTACTATAATCCATAATTTCTCGCCTTTGATAATGTTATAGTCCATAACTTCTCATAAATTGGCTAAAATCCTCTTGTTACTTAACTTTGATGATGCAATCCATAATTGCTTACAAATGAACTGTAATCCTTTCATTACTCACCTTTGATAATGCTACAGTCCATAACTACTCGCAATTAGCTACAACCCTTACATTGTTTGCATTTGATAATGCTACAGTCCATAACTGCTCGCGAATTGGTTGCAATCCTTTCATTGCTCGCTTATGTTGTTGCAATCCAAAATTGCTCACCTTTGATAATGCTACAATCCATAACTGCTCGCGAATTGGCTATAATCCTTTCATTGCTTGATTATGATACTACAATCCATAATTGCTTATGATTTTTATCTTTGGTTGTTTGAGTCAAATGCTTTGAATTCTTTATGCTCTCTAACTTTGAATTTTGCTGTGTTGACTAACTCTATAACTTGGGTGCACTTTCTTTTGGATTTACAATTTCTATAGACTTGTTGAAGTTAGTTTCAATCATGATAAATGTACAAAAGTACATTATAATATTTTAAATTCATGAGGAAATTCATCACTTTTTAATGAGATAGCATGCACTCAATGAATCTCATTATTTTTTATTTTCATGACTATCATTTATTTGCCATTTTCAAAGGTCAGAGGTATCGTTAACCATCTTATGCTGAGAGCATATCTTTTACCAAGTGAAGAGCTTACTTCCACACCTAATTTTAGGGAGAATTTGCTAAACAAAACTTATGAAAATTGAGCATAAAAAGATCAAATTCTAAGTATCAAAATAATCTTTGAGTTATTTTTGTACTTTCCTTCCTTATTCAATATTCTGCTGCTTTTCTCATATTACTCAACGTGGATACCATTGGAAAGGTCCTTTGAATACTCATACTCTTACAGAGCATTAAAGTAAATAGAGTAGTTTTTGGCACGGTCCTCTTTTAGTATTCCCTCGCCTTTCTTGTATTACTCAGCATGGATACCACTAGAGGTTTCATGTTGATACTCTTACTCATTTTTAAACATTGGAGTAAATTATGCTTGCTTTTATTTTGATTCTCCTCTTATTGTTCCCCTACCTTTCTTGTATTACTCAACGTGGACACCGTTAAGAGATTTTGTACTCGTACTCATTTTCTGAGCATTGGAGTAGATTATATGCACATTTATCATTCGAAAGACTAAAATGATACTTTGAAATTCAAGCAATTTATGCTTCATGCCCATAGATTTTTTTTCTGCATTTTCTTCCCCTCATTTAGGTGTAAAGCAAGCATTAAATTGATTAGAGTTTATAAACTCTTAGCATAAAACTATTATTTGCTCATTTGAATTATGCGAGGCTAATAAAAGAAAGCCATGATCTCATGAAGTGGATGAATTTACTTTTAATTTGTGAATTTTATGATTGAGATGGTACTTTATTATAGAATTTAAGGAAAGAGAGTTCGGTTACTTCCCTATTTATTATCTTGATGAGTGTTTGGTATTTGTTATTTTGCCCATTCTTATTGATGTATCGATTCCTTTTCTCTTTTTCATTCTTTTTTATTTTTCCCTACACAAAATACCATAAGTTAGTATGTTCTATTTGTAAGCGAATAAATTTTTTCAAAATGCAATGTTATTCTTTTGCATTCTTCCCTTTTGATTATGGTGATGATGTCTCTGATCACAAAGGTCATGATACTCTACCCTTGAAGTTGTGGCTTTGGGATGCATTTGTATTTTTTCCATTCCCATTAATGCTATGGTAGAGGGCTTCATTCCTCTTATTGACATCTCCTATAGAAAAGGTTCAAGAGTTAGAGATCTTATTTCATAATCAAATAATTTTTCAAAGTGTGTTCATTTTAAGTTTTGAGTGCATTCTTCCTTTTTTAGGGCAGACAAATGTATTGCTGACATGTTGGACTCTCTCATCACTATATTTCATACCATATACTAGTCTAATTATTATGGAGAGATATTTTAGATGATGCTCCATATGAGGCTATGGAGATGAATGTTGAATCTAAGGAACTTGAACGTCCTATCCAACCTCTTGAGGTTGCAAGGAGGCTGCTTTTACAAGTGTCACTGTCAGTGATATTCCCTTACTGGATGGGCTCATAATTTATTGGGCTCTTGAGGTCTAAAGTCCCATTAAGGATCAGGTTCACCTTGATAGTGTTACCCTTTTCCTTCATATGTGAACATTCTGACTACCTTTCTACACTTTACAATGCTAATTTTGAATGTTAGTAGCAAAGTATTTGCACAATCTCGCCTCAGCTCAAAGATTTTATTATGCAAAGAAAGTTTTTCACAATAAATGTATGTAGGTGTATGCATGTTATATATGACATGCATGATCCTAATGGGTCTCCTGTTTGGAACAGAGCTATGTTCGCAGCTTGGAGAGTAAGAACGAGGTGCTTTATCAAAAGCCTATAGGTTTGAGCATTGAATGCTTCACTATTAGTACTTCTGATATTAGAGCTTCTAGTACAACTTGTCCAGCAAATGACCAGGTGGTCCTATATTAATGAATTATTGGTTGTTGCTTATAGTTTACTTCTTTATGCCCCTAGAACTCTTATACTTCAATGTTCCATCTTTGCTCTTTAAATGTGGACTTATTGTTCTGCAATTTTCCCCTAAAGCTACATATTGCCCCCAATTTCATTCTAGATCCATTCCCACTATTCTAGCAATCTTTTTTTCTTTTTCATGTGCAAGAGACTTAGTTCGTTCGATATTGTTGTTGATCCTTTGACTTGCTCAACCTATTAGTTGCAATCTCATGCATTAAAGATGCAAAGAAGTAGGAAAACTAACTAAAGCGAGTTCTTGATGGTGAAATCAACTGGATTTTCATTTCGAAGGATTCTTGAGTAGAATATAAAGCTTAATGTTAATGCAATGACTGATGGTAGTTATAAATTAAGAGTTGCAATGTAAGTTACTAAGCCACTTAAATTTCCCAAGTACGAGGGGACACTAGACTTAGAAACCAAATCATAAAAGGGTGGCAAAAAAGAAAACATAACTAAAATAATGATCTCATAGCTCTGATTTAGCTTTCATTATGTATTGTCTTTCCATTTAGATACTTATTCAATATGATAAAGACAAAAATGCGATATTTGAAAAAAAAATTTCAAATTCAATTTTAATAATTCATTAGTGCAAAAATTCATTACATCACATGATACAACCCTTGTTCCTGAATTTTTCTCTTTAATTTTTACCTTACTATTCTTTTTTCTTTTCTTTATTTTTTCTTTTTTATCACTCTTTTTATTTTTTCCTTAAATTTCCTATCTTTAGAAGTTACTTCATATGATATATGAATGTTCTTTGAATTTGCATTTATGCCCATGCTAAATGAATCTAATTGAATTGAATTTATGTTAAACATGTAGATGTGATCAATATCATAATACATAATACCATTAGGATGTACATTACATAAGTAAGCATGATCAAAATTCATATCATCGATCACTAAAACAAAACAAGTTCTAAAAAAACTAAAATTTTATTCAAAGAAGGAAATAAGAAAATTTATTTCCTATTATAGATGTTAGGGATGCTGAGTCTCATAGTGGATATCCTTCAAGTGACTGACATAACAATTATTCTTGCATCTTTTTGCTGACTATCTCCATGACTTCATCTTTCTGTACCTCAAATATGCATTTTTCTTTCTTGTTTAATAGCTTCTTATCATCAAACTCATCACCCCATCTTATAGGCACAATCAACTCGAAGGGTATGTCAAAAGAAGGTGGTTTAGCATAAAACACCTTATAGTCGAACTTGCCTGAAGGCTGACCCAATAAGTCTTATGCTCTTTCCACATCTTTAAGGGCATTAGGAGTTTTCTCATTAGTTTTAAGGTCTAGGTCCTCAATGGAGCTTAGAACTTCTTTCTCATTAACTCCTAAGTTAATCATCATTGTAGCTAAGGGTGATATATTTTGGTAGTTTAGGAAAGGATTATTTATGGTGCTATGATTTTTGGGGTCTGTGATCTTTCCAGAGTCTATAAGGTTTTGAATTTCATGTTTGAGGTGGAGGCAATTATCTGTGGAGTATTGGAGGTTGTAATAGAATTTGCAGTGCTTGTTTGGGTTATAGCCTAGGGTGTTTGGGTTTGGTGGGTTTGGAAACAATAAAGGTTAAATTAAGCCCCTTTGCATTGGGCACTTTAGGACATTTGACAAAGGTTGGTTAAAATTGGAGAATCTCCTTGGTTGTTGAACAACATGCACTTCTATAATCTGACTAGTTCTTCCTTATTATATGTCCCCAGTTGGGTAGTTTCTTGCTCTAGTGCTTTTAGTAATCTTCTTTTTCTCACTTTTGATCTCCTCAGCTTGCAACCCATCATCATAAAAGGTCTATAAATGTTTTAGGATTCATCATCTGTAACCTCTCAACTAGATTGGGTAACACATTTTAGACTATCATCCTAACCTAATCTTTTGCAGCTAGCTTGTTCTTTATTAATCTCGCCTTATTCATGAATCTAGTCAAAAAATCTGAGAATGATTCATTAGGCTTCTTCTTGGTTAATTCTAAATCCCTAATAGACACTTCAAGCCTGGTATTATGGTCATATTGCTTTAGGAAAGTGGTACACAATTCTCTCCAATCAGCTCAGATAGACTTTCCTAACCTATGATAATAATTAACAGCCATACCCTCTAAAGATAGTACAAATAACTTGGTAACTATAGACAAAGGAGCCTTAGTGGTGCTTATAGTAGTTGTATATTGACTAAAGTAGATCCTTGGTTCTCCAGTACCATCAAACTTCTACAGTTGTGGCATCTTGAACTTATCAGGCAGCTTATCTTCCTCAAATTGCATCACATCATTAAAATCAAATGAATATCTGATGCCTTATCCTCTCATCAATTCTTTCATTTTGGACATCTTCTGAGTCAGTACTTTCATTTGCTTAGATTCCAACTCTTGAACTAGCTCAATTGATTCTTTTTTGGCTTTCTCTACCAAAAGGTTCTCAACATCCTCCAATTTCATTTCCATAGTAGGTATATTCCTTGTAGCATTCAATGGTTGTTACCCCCTAATAAGTGGATCTTCCATAATAACAGCAGGTGGAATTACGACAATGGTGCAGGTGCAACTGCAGGTGGTGGCATTAATGCAACCAAAGTTTATCTTAGTTCATCTTGCATCATTGCTCTTATGTCATCCATCAATGCTCCTTTTATGTCCTATATGGTCCAATTTCCTTTTTTATTGTTCCATCTCTTCTATTTGAGTTGGTGTAGCTTCTAGGTAGAGTGGATTGATGGGACTCCTTTCCAGTCTACTAAGGATCTCTTTCGTAATTAATTACGGACTCAAATCAGTTCTCACTAGTCTACCACCTTTTCAACTCCAAACACATGAAAACTTGGATGAATCTATGATGACTGAAAGACAAATTGTTAGTATAATGCATGTATGAATGATGAATGTGCTATACAACAAGTAACAAATAAGTCAAGTAACAAGTCAAATATATACATCCTTCTAACCTTATTACTCTCACACACGTATTCAATGGTGAGTCTCTTTTCCTATGATTTTTGGTCTTAGCCTTAATATCAACAGGGGATATCAAGAACCAACGCGCATGCCAAATCTCTTAAAGCAATAAAGTATAGAAATAATATTTCTAAGTATAAAATATAGCCCAATCTTCATTAGTCCTTATGGGCTTCTAAAGTATGGGCTTGGGCCTTTATAGATAAAAATACCTCATGGCAACATTCATAAGCAATTTGGATAATCCTAAGGAAAATAACTAGGCCATTATATGTGGTTAAGTCTGGTGAAAAAGGTCAAGGTTCCCTTAGCAAGATGCCCTCCTTTAAGACTTGAGTTACAGGCTAAGGTCAGAGGGCCCCGAGATCCTTCGAAAACTCGAGAGAAGACTAACCCCCCATTAGAACTTAGGTTACAAACTCTGGTCAAATGAGCCCGATAATCTCTTTTGAATCAATTTAAGGCTAAGAGTAATGGTTATCTAATTTACAATCTTATAAAGCTAGTGGAATCATAGAACCATAAACCAACGCCATCAGTTAATAGTGACATGTAGAATGAATGTAACCATAAAATAATAATTAATAAAATAATTCTGAAGAACATAAGTCGAATTAGTATCTCTTATCCCCAATGGAGTTGTCACTATAGATAGCGAGGTTTAGCACACGTCCAAGATCTTAGCAACCGTGACACTATTTGAGTTCAGGGCTCTAGAGAACACACTAGCCACTGTCACAAAAACATGGTGCGGAGATGAGGAGTTCCACATAGGATAATAACTGGGACAAATTGAAAAATGGTGGTACTCGACTCCCTAAAAGAAAGCTAGCACCATAACCAGGAGATTCTAGATACAGAATAATAACTTCTTTCAGTCTTGTGTTCTTTTAGAATTGCTTTATGAATTACTATTTTATCCTTTATTTACATGCAATTTCATATAAACCCTTAAAAAACAAGCAACTCTAGGCAAACTAGTCATGAAATATACAAGTAAACAATGCATTCATCACAATCTCTAGTTAGTCTAATCTACATTGATTTTAATTAAATGAGCTAAATCTACATACTTTAATTTATGAGTCTAAAGACTAATGGGCCTAATTCCTATTTAATTTTAATTAAGCAAACCTAAATCTATTTATTTTAATTCTAAAAATGGGCCTAATTCTATAAATTATGAAGTATTTCAATTAATGGGCCTAATTCTTCATGTTTTAATTCTATAATGATCTGAAATCTATAAATTATGAAAAATGCTTAAATTAAATGGGCTAAGTCTAAATTAATTAAATTAAATTAGGTGGACCTATGTCTAATTAACTAAATGGGTTAAATTATCTCTACCCTAAATCTAATTAATTATGGGCCTAAAATACATCTTAATTAATCAAACCTAACAAAACCTAAATTTAAATGGGTTAAAATCTAATGTGAGCCTAGGGCCCAAAATACATAAACATAAGCAAACAAACCCAAAAACAATAAAAAATATCAAAACAAACAAATAAAAGATCAAACAATTAATTTAACTTTTTCTAAAAACCCTAATTTAATTAAAGTAACCATGAACAATAAATAAAACAATTAATAGGCAACCCTAATTCTATCGACTTAAATCTAATTCAATTTTACTTAAACAACCTAATGATTTCTGTAGCCATAAATTTTAATTAATTACCGAATGAAAACCCTAATTTTACTAACCAATTACTTTAAATAAAACACACAAGCACACACACCAAATTTCATTATTCCGACTATTATGATTATTACAATGAACTATTGAGAATAATAAAAAACAAAAAATTAATACAATTCTAAAAATAAATAAAAATAAGACAATTAAATAAAAAAACCTAGAAACTACATTTAGCTATAAGGTTCCATTCATGGCATTCCATGGATCTCTTATGGATTTGGTTCTCCAAGTATGATCATCATGTAATTTCCTTCATAATCACCATCACAAAAGAATAAAACAATGATTAGTGAATAAAATTATAACAAAAATTCAATAAAATTAAAATAACAAAAAAGAAGAATAAAAAAAAAAAGTAGTGAGAAGATAATACTTTATGGATGCTAAATGAATTACTCCTCAGACTAGTAAGATCACCGTTATTTTTTAATAGGCCTTCAAAACTTGTTATTCTTCTTCTAAAAATCTCCAACGAATAAATCACCAAAAAAAATTTTGTATTGTCTAAAGAAAAGTCTAGAGATATTTAGGAAGAAGAGAGCCAAAATTGCAAAAAAGAATGCTTAGGATTAAGAATTGAGTCCCCCCTTGCTCCAAGAGCTTAAGCTCTCCTTTTATAGGAAAAACCAAAAAAATCCTAGGTTCTACGTACTGAAGAGTTCCAATTTTAAAAGGATTTTATTTCCTGAAAATTTAGATAAATCCTAAAAATAAATTTAAGAAAAACTTTTTAATCAATCAAAACTCAGGAAAATTATTTTTATTTTCTGTAAAAATATAAAAAAAAACAAACGAAAAACACGTAATTATGATCGGAATTGCGTAATTCCAATCAGAATTATATAATTCCGATCGAAATTATATAATTCCAATCAGAATTCTATTAATTTGATTTTTTTAACTTTTAATTACAAAAAGACCCCTTAAAGAAATTAAAATTTTCAATTAGGTCTTAAAATGTATTACAATTAAGTTCTTTAAAACCAATGAAACTCTTTTTGAAAACGTATTTAAACTTTTGAGGTTTCAAACTTCAAGTGTTGAAGACCTACTTATATCATTTTCATCATTAAAGTCATTTGTCGTATCCATATTTTATTATCTCGAAATTAGATGTTTACAAGCGAATCAAATGACCGATAGGCTCATAAAAAGATAAAAGGTGAAGATAGTGAAGATTAAGTTAATTCAATTTATATCTATATGATTGAAATCTAACATGTTGGTGGGTCAAATTTATTGCTTTGACAAATATCATCTACTCAAAAAGTTCATTGAAAGTTTGGTTTATAATCGTAATTAAAATTGAGCAAGAATAGTCAAAACAACACTTCTCAATGTTCACAAGCAAGTTTCTTAGATTTCAAAAGAATATAATTATAATAATAAAACAAAGTTAAAAGCAACAATGTTAATACAAGTATAATGATGACTCCATCTATAAATAAAATTTCATTGATCTATAAGCTAAACTATCCATCATGTCACATTAATCATGTTAACTTCTGTTAGTTCACAAAAAAGAAAACAATAATTTATGTGCAGATTAACACCATATAGGCATCAAGCCAACTAACCAAACAAAAACAATAATACATAAGCAACTGAATTCAAATTAAACTAACCTATAGTATTATTTTATTAATTTACATTTGATTTAATTGAATTCAAATTCTAAATTTTGTTGTGGTTGAATTTGCATACTGTCATTGACAATTTCTAAAATTTAAAAAGAATATATAGAATTATAATAATATAACAAAGTTAAAAGCAACATAGTCACTACAAGTTTAATGATGACTACATATAAATAGAATTTTATTGATAAATAATCTAAATGATCCATCATGTCAGTTTAACCATGCTAACTTCTATAAGTTTACTTTATTAGTTTAAGAAGGACACAAATATCAAATAGGAAAAAAATATTTTTGAGCAAACTAATACCATACAAGCATCAAACCAAAATAAGCAATCTCAATTATAGATACCTTAAGATAATACAAAAAAAAAAAAAAGATAAAGACATGCTAATATGGGTTAGTTATAAACAGAGGTCTGCTAATAGGATGGCGAAAATCAATAAACCACTTTGTCATGCACAAGATATGCTTTTTCTCATAAACAAGAAAGATTAGTTCTTACTTATCAACAATAACAAACAATGTAGCTAAACTATGTTCTTGAGCTAGCAGCACATAAAGCAAAGATAAAGAGAGCACTTCTTGAGATGGCACCCGAAGCTTGGAATGGAAAACAATATGTGCCTCAAGATTAGTCTGAGTAGTAGTAGCTGCTCTAGTGATAGTAGTAACCACTTTGAGAAGAAGAAGCCTAAGCTGAAGCTGCTCATGCAAGAGACAATATGTGTTGCAATGTCATCGTCAGCTGACACCCTACTATAATTACCTACACCACAACCAAATTAGTTTATAAACAACAATTTACCCTTAGATCATAAACTCATGAACAAGAATAGTCATGGATCTATCATGAGGAATATTAAAAAGTTGAAACTTTCCATACATTAAGATTACCGACCTAAAATACATTACATGGAAGGGCAAGAAAGAAAAGAAAAGAAATGGATCATAGTGGTGTACTAGTAGTCTATAATTTGCAAAAATAAATTATTTCATGAACCCAACACCATGGAAAATGTTTATGTGAATTGCAAAAAAAAGTAAGCTGCTATTTTAAATAAAAGTAGGTTGCTTGTATGACATAAATAACTTAAATATTCATATTGAAGAATTTTTAAATAAATTGTTGCAGTCCACATTTTCCAACCAATGAAAGTGTATTCATTAGGCTTATGATAAACAAAAACTTAAGTCAAAAATAAAATATAAATCTAGATAAGCAAAAATAAGACTTTAATGGAAAAATCACAATTGATATGAATAAAAATTGATGAAATAATTCAAACAAATGTCAGTTACTTTACTAGAGCTATCAAAGGAAGCAATAAATAAAACAAAGCAACAAGAGCTATAAAACCCAAAAAAATTCTGATATAATAAATAGCAACATAAAAAACAGCATGCATGATATAGTTGAAACCTAAACAAAGTAGTATGTGAAAATGAAGAAAAATATTGAAAAGATACACATAAGGATTAGAAATTCCCACTTCCACTGTATAACACCATCTCCTACATACTCTCAATTAGCTTAAAAAGCAAACAACAAAATGATATTCATAATTTATACAAATAATTACCATGGGATTTTCTATGAATGTTTGCTTTTAAAAGAACCCAAAGTCTTAATAGAAAAAACTACAAAAACCGAGCAACAGAATTGCAATAATAGAAAATTCAGAAATTCCAAAAAAAAAAAAAAAAAGCTTAAAATTAAAATATGGCATGTAATTTCTTAATAGATCACAAATTGTAAGCATTAAACAAATTCAAAACTATAACAAGTTTGAATAATGACTTCAAGACAAGTAACATCCCATTAACAACCATACAAAAAAACCAAAGAGAGACCACACTTCCAATATATATACTTATTAACCAAATCAACATAGATGTTAATAATTTCCTCCACACAAAAGCTAAATGCACTCACTATGATAATCAAAATATAACAGAGCAGCAACCATTAAAATCAGCAAATGACAAAAATATGAACCACAAGTTAAAATCACATAATAAACAAAACACCAAATAACAATTATTGAATCATGTGATACAAAATTTGAGTAAAATAAATATAAATACATAACAATAAAATCAACAAGAAAACAGAGTAAAATGCCCCATGAATCATTATCCAAAATAAGATTCTATAAATGACTCTTAAAATAATGAAGAGAATAATTGGCAGCAGATCTAATTCAAGTTGGAATATTAGTTTCACTGTAAATGAAAAAATGCAGAGAAGAAGATGAAGTGAATCAATGATTATCGATGAACACCCGGACAAAATGGAGGAAGTTATATGAGGGGCTTTGCACACGACTGGCTTTGGTGATCGTGGTAAGGACAGGGCTAAGCTTTTTGTTTTATCCAATTATGATTTTTCATTGTTAGAGAAAGAAGAAAATGAGTTATATTTTTCTTTTTTTGTTAGGTTTAGTCTTGAAGAAGGAAAAGAGATATGAAATCACAACATTTTGTAGATTAATGTATTTGCACTTGGAGCTGAAATGGGAGTTTTTCATTTTCTTTTATGATGGCGTGTTGGATGATCATATCCATTTATCAAGTACTTAGTTTTTCTTTTTGTTTATCTGCTTTTTTATCCTCATAAGGCTTTTAGGGTTTTGCGAAAAAAAAAGGCTCCCACGAATAAAAGGGGGAAAGAGTTAGCGCTAAAATCAATAACCATAGGATAAATAGTGTAATAGCTAGGAAATAAATCTCCCATCGGTAAATATTTATTTTTGTTTGATACTTTAACAAGGGTAATTTAAATTTGACATTAAAAATATAAGAATCATAGCTTTAGCGACAACATTTAAATACTCTCGTTAAATCTTTGTCATTAAAAACTAACTTTCTACTAGTGTTAGTTTTTTGGTTTTTTATACATGTTAAGGCCTATATAAAGGCCACAATTGAGCACAAAAATAGCAATAAGCAGCAAAAGCAATAGAAAAATAAGTGAGTGAAATATGTGTTTGTGAGGTGAGAACTAAAGCAATTTTGCTTTGATGAATGTGAGAGAGTTTTTAAAGATTTGAGAAATTTTTCTCAAAATGTGAGTGATAAAATAGTGAGGTAATTCTTTTAGGGTGTTTGGGAAACACTTTGAGTGCCACTATTTTGGTGAAAACTCTTTTATTGTGTAACTCTAGTGTTGATCTAGAGAAGATTCTCTCTTGTACCTGCTATTTTTATAGTGGAAGAAAATTTTAGATTTTATCCCATAGACGTAGCCCAAGAATTAAGGGTGAACCACGTTAAAATGTTGGTGTCATTTTTATATATTTATACGGCAAGTTTTTACCGTCTATTTTATTCACCAATTGGCTGGTTTAACCGCCTCCATTTATTTATTTGTTTAATTATTTATGCAGTAATTTTTATTTTGTCTCTGTTAACATTATTTCGTTGTGCCAACTCTATTAATTTTCCTAACAAGGGGTATCAAAGTTCTTGGTTCTTGTTATGGAGGCATTATTAAATATTACAACAATAGAGGCTAAGACTAGCAAAATAGTCAGTTTAAATGACATGAATTACCACATATAGAGAAACAAGATGAAGGATCTCCTATTTATGATGAAGATGGATCCACCAATTTTTGATATAATAAAACTCAAGGGTAAGACAAATGAGGAATAGGCATTTAAGCATGAGCAAGTGTGTGGCTACATTCGACAGTTCGTTAAAGATAATGTGTACAACCATATTTGTAATGAAACTTATGCACAGACATTGTGGAATAAGCTTAAGGAGCTGTAAACTTCAAATACTAGTAACAAAAAATTATTTTATCTAACAAAATTAATGCAAATAAAATATCGAGAAGGCTCTTCTATCACTGATCACTTGAATGAAATGCAAGGGATCATAGATCAGTTGTCGAGCATGGGCATAAAATTTGATAATGAAATTCTAACTCTTATGGTGCTAGCTTCTCTACCAGAATTATGGGAGACTTTGAAGATTTCACTTACAAACTCTACACTAAACAGTGTAGTGAATATGGAATTTATTAAAAGCGGTATTCTGAATAAAGAGATGAGACGTTGATCAAAGGGTGCTTCTTCAACATAGTCAGATATCCTTATTGTAAATTCCAGGGGGAGAAGTGAGACTTGAAGCTCAAAACAAAAAGATAAGAGCAGAGGAAAGTCAAATAAGTATGCAAATATTAAATGCCATTACTGCAAAAAGAAAGATCACATCAAGAAGTTCTATCAAAAGTTCATGGATAAGAACAAAGGCAAAGATATGAGAAAAAATGACAGCAGTGATGATGATAAAGCATATCTTCTCGGAGAATTCAATGTCCTCTTTTATGATGATACTATTAATATTAATACCTATGAGACTAGTTAAGTGATTGATAATGGTGGTTCCATTCACACTACGTCTCGAAAAGAATTCTTCTTATCCTATACTCTAAGAGATTATGGATTTTTGAAGATGGAAAATGGTAATAAAATAAGAGTTGCTGGTGAAGGAGATGTGTGTTTAAAAATGATAAATGGCACAAGACTAGTCTTAAAGAATGTCAAGCATGTTCCAGATATTCACTTGAATTTGATCTCAGTAGCAAGCTTGATGATGAAGGTTTCTGCAACACCTTCCATAACGGCCAATAGAAACTTATTAAAGGCTCCCTAGTAGTGGCTAGAGGCAAAAAGGACTCTGCACTATATTTTATACATTAAAATCTCTCCAAAGACATGGTGAATGCTATTTAGAAAGATAGTACATTTGGGTTATGGCATAGAAGACTCAGCCATATGAGTGAGCACCATAAATCTTCACCTTATCATCCTCAGGCTAACGAAGTAGTGGAAGTAGCTAATAAAAATGTCAAGAAGATCCTCTCTAAAATAGTTAAGACTTATAAGGATTGGTTTAAATTTCTTCCTTTTGCCTTATGGGGATACAGGACTACAACTAGAATTGCCATAAGCCAAACACCGTTCCTATTGGCATACGACTGTGAAGTAGTTTTGCCTATAGAAATTGAAATTAATTCCTTGAGAGTGGTCATGGAAGCTAAAACATCTAAGAGTGAATGGGCATGAAAGAGATATAATCACTTGTATCTTTGGACGAGAAAAGGATGGATGCTTTATTCCACATTCAGATATATCAGAGAAGGATAGTGAGATCATTCAACAAGAATGTTAAGTCTGGAAAGATCAAAGCTAGTGACATGGTGTTAAAGCAATCTAGGGTTATGGTGTTTAATCTGAGAGGAAAATTTAGACTAAACTGGGAAGGATCGTATTTAGTCAAATCGGTTCTATCTAAGAGAGTTGCTAAGATATCAGATCTTGAAGGGAATGAGTTCATGGAGTCTATTAATCTTGATCACCTCAAGAAATACTACCTATAAAAATGAATAAAAGTAGTATAAAGAAAATAAAGTCCACTGATTAGAAAACCCGCAAAGGCTAGTCAGGCAAAAGATAGGACATTCCCGCTGTCTAGAAAACCCACAAAGGGCTGACAAGCAAAAATTAGGGAATAAATAAATAAAAGTAATCCTGCTGATTAGAAAACCTGTAAAGGGCTTATCAGGCAAAAATTAGGGAAATAAAATGTGAGCGAAAAATATTCAGTTAGAAAATCTAAAAGGACTAGCTGATAACATGAGTTATATCATATGATGTAGCAAATGTACTCATTTTGGCCCTAATTTATGAATCTTATTAAAGTAGAAGTTTTTTCTAACATCGCATGTGCTATCTTATTTATAATGCATAAGTACTAAAAAGGAAAAAATAACATGAAAGTCTAATCAACTTTATGAGACCATTTTAACTATGCCTTTGTTTCTTCTTATGAGACTCTTCATGTAAAGCCTGAGTTCTCTTGTATTTAGAAAATCTTGGGGGTGCTGTGGCTTGAATCATAACCCAAGTCTTGTAATTGTCATCAATGGTCTTATTAGCATCCAAAAGTATGTTCCTTTCAAGAGACCTGCGAGGCCATAAGTTCCTTATCTTATTTAGAAAATCTTATCTCAAGGGAAAACATTCAAAATCAGTTAAGACAATGACAATAAACTGTGGGCGACCCTACTGGTGATAAATGCATAGAGGAGTGAAGAAGGAAAAGAAACGTAGTCCTGGAATAGGAACACAATGATCATACATCTCAATGGTCATAAACTTTAGTCTCTACCAAGGTGCAGACCCATGTGATCTTAAAATTTGTGATTCCCTTTAGCCAATCAACCCACTGGTCTATGGTGTGCTTGTCTTTCATCTTCAATGGGCGAGATTGCAATTGGTGAGGTTGTAGGATAAAGGATTGGCAAGAACAACAAGTAAGCTCAACTTCTCCTGTAGCTAAATCTGAAAAAATTAAAAGATAAAATAATTAAAAGCTTGCTAAGTTGAAAACCCGAAAGGGCGGCTTAGGCAAAAATTAGGGCAAGCCTGCTAAGTTGAAAACCCAAAAAGGGCAGCTTAGACAAAAGTTAAGGCTAAAAAAACTAAAGGAATCTATTTATCCAATTTTAATTCAAGAAAAGGAAAATTTTGAAATCCATTCAGGTCATTAAAGTACATAAGAATAGAGCAAAGTACAACATGGACAGTACAATAAAAGTAAAAAATACAGATAATCTGAATCAGTCATCTAGAGCTCTAGAATCAAGCGATGGGCTCCATCCTTTACTAGGATCATCACGATGATAGGTATCTGGAGGTCTAACAGAAGAAGGCCTAGTACCATATGGATCAAAGCTCAAACTGGTAAACTACTGTTGAAGCCTCTTAATCTCACACTCTAGATTGCTAGCATAACTCTGTCATGACTAGGAAAACATCATTACATATATACATTATGTGTTTTCTCAGTGTATATACTTACCCACCAACTATCTGTGACCTATATAGTGAATAATCTCTAAGACGAGGCAAGTCCGTACAAGTACTCTGCCTGTGTTGTGGGAACCTATTTTGTAAAAATTTTATTAATATCAGTATCAAGTGCCTTTGTCAGCTTTGAACCTCTTATATATGAGCTATGCAGCATCAAAGGAAGGATATTAAAAAGAATGCAATATCGAGAAGGCCGACAAGACTAATGATAAACTCGCTCTCCTAACAACCATAGGTAGGAAGTAGAATCCTCATAGACTCAAGCCATACTACACCAACCATGAAGTCATATCTCTGGACATTATCAACTCTCGCCAACTAATTAAAATTAATTTACAAAATCATGTTAATTAAATTTTATTTTTTAAATGATGAAACACTAATGAGTTTGCTTTCTTATTAGGTACCACTCGATGGTATTCAGTTATTCACGATGGGTCTGAAAAGTGTTCCCGACGCTAGTTAAATAGGAGGAGTCCTATCTCTGCATCAGAGGGAGACTCCTATTAGAATTGATAACATCAAAGCCCCTGATTAACCCAATCTTTATACTCCATATTTGAAAGAAAAAGAAAAAGAAAAAGAAATCAGCAAGTTATACAGAAAGTAGGGATAGTGATAAGTAATGAAAAGAATACGTACATGTAAGGTGTGCCAGAAGCCTCACATTGTGACAACACCTCTATAGACAATATCCAATCTATAATAAAGATAGGATAATGCAGTAGATCCCCAGTCAAGGGTAGTAACTTGACCTAAGTCACAAAAAGGACTAAGTAAAGCAATGTTAACCTCATGACTAGTCTCATAGAAAAGGGTCGTATCTAGTAGAATCAAGACAAGTCACCTTACCTTTTAAGCAATTTGATAAGGGGTAGTAGCAAGAAGACACCTAAAATCCCTCGACTAGAGATGAAAGAATAACATTCTTTCAGTTCTTCCATATTGGAACAAACCCAATCAAGTCATACATATACTGACTCCATCCATCTTTAGCTAAACTGCAATAGCTGATGCCAAAAAGAATAAGACTACCCCTAAAGGCAATCCCAGTAATGGTAGAAAAACTCAAAAGAGAAATTGTGATCTCACCTACACGGGTGTGGAAAGTGTGGGTAGTAACCATCCACCACTCGATCAGAGCAAATAAGGAGTAACGACCAAACTTGCCTTGAGCTAATGGAAGCATAACAATGAATTATTCGAACCCAGAGGCCCATATCAGTTGTATCACATTGTCTGATAACTTGTAAAATAATTCTTGAGCTAAATGAAAGTAGCCTATGAATTTCATCGCTCATTGGATGAAATTCAACGATTCAAAAAATAGAATAAATAGATAAATAAATTTGGATTAATTGATTAATTGACATATTAATTAATTAAAAAATTTGAAAAAATCAAAAGATCAGAAAGCTGATCGACATGGGCCAAATGCCAACCAACTTTGACCTAATGTCTATCGGCATTAGGCAAATGTCAATCGACATTAACCAAAGTCAATCGATATTTGAACAAATGTCAATTGAGCTTTGCATGCAAACTAACTTTTAGCCTTTTGCCATTATTTTTCACATGTTTGATCAGTTATACAGTATACCTAGGGCCAAATCCTATATGATATGAGTTTTCATGCATTTTTTTTTATCAATTTCTAATCTAGTTTGAATAATATGTATAATAGTTCGCATTTTGAAATTTATTCTGACTACTAACTCTATAAATAGTTTTTTGCAGGAATAAGCAGAAATGAGGAAATGTTACCTCATTACTAACATCTGTACACCTATAGAGGTATAAGCAAGTTAAAGGAAGAATGGAAGAGCCTTCTCGAAGTTTGAGGTTGTTCTAAGGAAAACGGAGGTGTTAAATGGCTGGGTCCACTGGAATGTTTGCTCTTCAACGTACTCTATATTGCGAGTCAGCTATAGGATCTGACAAATTGCATATCGGACATCGGATGATCAAGAAATCAAGAAATGAAAATCAATGCAAAGAAAGGAAATGAAAAGGAAAGAAAATGAAGAAAGAATGAGGAATGAATAAGATATGAAAAAGGGAAGTAATAAATAAAATGGAAAATGTCCATTTTAGTCCCTTGGATATGCTTGCATTTAAATTCAAGTTATTTCTTTATAATCCAGTCCACAATTACATTCTAATTAGGAACTAGTTCCTAATTAATTCATCAAAATCCACATCATTAATCATTAATTGCATACATTTGTTTGCGTTTATTTTGAATTCTTAGTCAAGTATAGAATATGGAATATAAATACAGAATTCAATTTTTGCATTTTACATGCATCATTTAGATTAAGAATCTCAAAATTCATTTTTATTATATGCTACACAAAAGCAGTAACAAGAATTTCAAGTTATTTTATTATGCATTGCATAAATAGTCATAACATGAATTTCAAATTCAATATGTTATATGCTGCATAGCAGTCATAGCATCAGTATTTCAAATCTTTCAAATCACTAGACACTACACAGTAGTTATGGTATTGCCGCTAGATGTTCCATAAGAACTATAACACATTTTTTTCTAAATCATAATCGCTAAACATTTCACAGGAAATATAGCGAAAGTCATTGCATATTTCATTAAACGTCCCAAAGGGAATATAACAAAATTCATAATCGTTAAATGTTCCACAGAGAATATAGCGAAAATCATTGCATATTTCGTTAAATGTCCCATAAAGAATATCATAAAATTCATAATTGCTAAACATTCCATAAGGAATATAGCGAGATTCATTGCATATTTCATTAAATGTCCCACATGGAATATAAAAAAAATTCATAATCGCTAAACGTCCCATAGGGAATATAGCAAAAACCATTGCATATTTTGTTAAACATCCTATAGGGAATATAACAAAATTCATAAACAATAAATGTCCCACAGGGAATATAGCAAGATTTATTGCATATGTTTCACTAAATGTTCCATAAGAAATATGGTAAAGTATAAAACATAACATCCTGCTTAACATTGCACAAGCAATTTAAGTATAGATCTGTCAGTTAAAATACAATTAAGTATGCTGATTATTTTTTCCAAAATTGGGTGCTTATGTTACTTTGCCATAATTTTTCAAGCAAACAGCGACAAAGGGGAGCAACTGTAAGCACCCAATTCCGTGATGCAATTGTGCATGCGTGCAATAAAAGCCCCTATGATGAAATTAATCAAGAAATTGATCTCTAGTGTTGATGTTTCATGACTTAAAGGATTAAATTGTAATTTTTTAAAGTTTAAATGCAAGAATTATAAGTTTTAGGGTTTAAATTGGAAAAAAATCAAGTTTTTGGAGGTTTTTTTTTTTGGAAATTTGCTTTGGCATTTCACATGCCAATCGACATTCAGCCAAATGTCGATCTACATTTGCCCTAATGTTGATTGACATTTAGCATAATGCCAATCAACATTAGACAGATGCCAATCAGCATTTCACTAGATACTGGTCGGCATTATGCCAATTTTTCTCTATTTTTTTGCAATTTTAGTCTTTTTTTTCTTATGTCTAATTGGTTAATTGGACGTAATTAACATACGTGTTCTGCTCTATGTGTTTAAATAAGACTCAAGACCTTTTTCAAAATGAATCTTATCCTATCTGTGTTTTTAAAAATTAAAAAATTAAAATCCTATACACTGAACTTCCTGGTGCTATGCAACCAAACCTTATGTTTGCATAAAAGAGGTTAGCTCCCTGGCTTTAAAAGTTGAGGGAGAAGTCTGCAGGGGGAAGGAGGGGCTTTGGTTTTATTTCTAGGAGAAAAATTATTATAAAAAAGGGTTGAGATTGATTTTTATTGAAAGTAGTAAAGATTTTTCTTTCTTTCTTTTTTAGAGCCTATAAAACCTAGTTCTTTACAAGAGGCCAAAAACCTCAATTGCTCACTTTTGATTTTTAAAACCATAGAAAACCAAATCAAACTGCATTCTATCTTTAGTCCAAAGATTGTGAAAGAGACATTACAGAGCCAATTCCAAATGGTGAAAATCACAATTTGAGGGGCCATCTGACTACATCTGCACAACATCCTTTTCACTTCTTTGCCTCTTCTTTTCTTTTAATTCAATCTCTTTATTTTAATTATTGAGTTGATTACTAATTAAATTTTATTCTTTTGTCTTTGTTTTTGGCTTTTGTTCTTTAGTGCTCTAGGAATAAAGATTAGTTATGGTGTAGTATTTGAATAGTAATCTTAAAGAATCCATGGAATGCCATGGATCAAAACTTGTGAAACCCTACAAAATTTAGGATTTTTTTTATTTCTCTATGTTATTTATTCATCTATTGTTTTTGGGTTGTAATTAATTTCCTTTTAATTCTCTACACTGTAGGTTATAATAGCCCCAATAGTGGGAAAATAGTGGAATTCTAATTCTTTGCACTAAAAATTAATTAGTAATTTAGGTATAATTTGGTAAAATTCAATTAAAATCAATGAAGGCAATAGATTAAAGTTAGGGTTGTATGTAGGGTTTTTTTAGAAAATCACGTACAATTGTTTATTTGATTTGCTTTAATATATTATTTATTTTGGATATTATTTTTGGGTTGATTTGATCCTTTTGGGCCTAAGCCCATGATTAGGTCCAATTCACTGAAAATAGGTTCATAAATGGTTTGTGTTAATTAATTAATTAAAACCAATGTAGGTCCATTTTAGGTTAATTAGATTTAGGCCCATTTTAATTAATAAAATCAATTTAGATTTAGCTCAGCCCATTTAATTTCATTACTTTTAAAATAAATAGACTTAGGCCCACATTCACTTAAAATAAAATCAAGTTAGACTTAGGCCTACTAACTCAACTCATCCTTTAAAATTTTATAGACTTAAGCCCATTTCCTTAGATAAGTTAAAGCAAATATACCTAGGTTCACTAAAATTAATAAAAATGTAGGTCCTTTGTTAGCCCACTTCACTTGTAAATAAAATATAGAATTAACTAACTTCTAAATAAAATTAACTTAGTTTAGACTTAGGGATGTTACACCTTGTATGAATGCTTTTTTTTATATGTGATTTTATGATTAGTTGCCTTAGGGTTAGATGGATGATCAAATTAAGGCTTAATAAAATTACATGTAATTAGAGAATGAAGTAATAATTCATAAAGAAATCCAAAATGAACACGAGACTAAGAGGAGTTAGTATTCTGTTCCATAATTTCCTAGTTATGGTACTAGCTTTCTTTTAGAGAATCGAGTACCACCAAAGAAATTTGTCCTAGTTATTACCTTGGGTGGTGACTCCTTATCTCCATGTTATGTCTTTATGATATAGTACTGTGTTCCCTAGGGCCTTAAGCCCAAACGGTGTCACGATTGCTAAAATCTTAGGTGTGCACTAAACCCCGCCGTCTACAAAAATAGTGTGTGTTCATTGGCTATGGTCAAGATCAACTTGGCTATAAATTTTATGATCCATTCCAAAAAAGCTTGTCATAAGCCATGATGTTGAATTTATTGAAGATAACACAATTCAAGATATTGTTAGAGTTGAGAAGAACATCCCCAGCTCTGATGAGGTTCAAATATGAAGCTAATTCCTCTAATAATGGTGTTAAGGGAAGTTGGAGATGAAAATGAAGTTATTCTGCTAGATGTAGGTGATGAAGATGCTTCTATTGAGATTCCATCTAAAAATGATGATGATAGTGTTCATAATTAACCACTAGTAGATGAGGTTTCTCCAATGCCATTGAGGAGATTTGATAGAATCAAATGACCTTCTACTAAATATCCTAGAGACTATTTTGTGTTACTAACTGATGGGGGTGAGCTAGAAAGCTTTGAAGAAGCTATAAATGATGAACACAAATAGAAGTAGTATAAAGCCATGCAGGATGAGATGAAGTCTTTACATGAGAACAAGATATTTGAGTTGGTGAAGTTGCTCGAAGGTAATAGAGCTTTAGATAATAAGTGGGTGTTTAGGATCAAGCATAAAGAACACAGTCTCTAGCCATAATTCAAAGCTAGATTGGTTGTAAAAGGATTCAACCAAAAAAGGATGTGACTTTTATGAGATTTTTTCTCTAGTCGTGAAAATGACATCCATCTGTATTGTGCTGGGTTTAGCAACAAATTTTGATATGGAGATCGAGTAAATGGATGTTAAAACTACCTTCTTTTATGGTGATTTAGAAGAAGAAATATTCATTAAGCAACTAGAGGGTTTCAAAGAAAAAGGAAATGAGGACTATATTTGCAGATTGAAGAAAAGCTTAAAAGGCTTAAAACAGGCACCAAGACAATGGTATAAGAAGTTTGAGTTTGTTATAAGGGAGCAAGGCTATAAGAAGACCACTTCAGACCATTATGTATTTGTTTGGAAATTCTCTGATAATGATTTTATTATGTTATTACTCTATGTGGATGACATGTTGATTGTTGGTCAGAATGTTTCCAAAATTAATAACTTGAAAAGGTAAATGAATAAGTCTTTTGCTATAAAAGACTTAGGACCAGCAAAGCATATTTTTGGCATGAAGATTATTAGAGAAAGAGGCATTAAGAAATTGTGGTTGTCACACGAGAAGTATATTGAGAAGGTACTTCAAAGGTTCAACATGTACAATGCTAAAGCAGTTAGATGTCCTCTTGCTAATCACTTTAGATTGACTTCTCAGCAAAGCCCTTCCACTAATAAGGAGAAGGAAAAGATGGATAGAGTTTCATATGCTTTAGTAGTTAGTAGTTTAATGTATGCCATAGTGTTTATATAGCCAGATATTGCACACTCAGTTGGAGTTGTGAGTTGGTTCCTTTTAAATCTTGGAAAGGAACATTGGGCTGTAGTCAAATGGATTTTCAGGTATCTTCGTAGAATGTCAAAAATATTCTTATGTTTTGGAAATGCCAAGCCTGTGTTAAGATACACAGATGCAAACATGGCGAGGATGTTCGAAACACTAGGTTAATCAAGCTCCCGCAATCACACTACTCTCTCACCAAAATTCTCAATAATCAAATAATCAAATTTCACATCAAATGATTTCATAATCTCAACCCTAAAATCTAATGTACTGGTACGTACACAGTCTTAGTGCAACCCACCAGGTAGCACGTTCTACTGATATCCTTCAAATAAATCGTATATTTATTAAAAATAATAAAATGCATAATTTAAAACATAATGGTGCCCATTTTTTAAGAATAAACTATAATACCCTACATTTTATAAAAAAAAATGAATGAATGAACGTTTTAATATGCATTATTAGTAAATAATCCTAAATTATATTAAATAATTGAATTATGTGTGTTGCTAGTACTTACATAAGTATATATATATATATATATATATATATATATATATATATATATATATATATACATGTGAGTATAATATAAAGTAAATACCATTATAATAGTAAATGTGTACATACACCTATATTTACACACACATATATATATATATAAGTATATGAATAGATATATAGATGTATGGGACCAAAACAAAAGGAACAAAAGAAAAGAAAAGAAAGAAAGAAAGCAATAGAGAAATGAAAATAGGAGGAAAAGGACCATTCCTGTCAACCCGACCCTCTGCAACCTTTCCCTCTCCGTCCCTCACCATCTTTCCCTTCTTCCTCACCGCGCCATTCTCCCTTCTTCACCACTAGACGCCATTATCATCGCGCCAAGCTGCCAGGGGAAGTGCTACTGCTGTCGTTCCTCATCTTCCTCCTCTGTCAGCTCCGATCCAAGTTGATCCAGCACCACCCAAGCTTCCCCAACTTCCTTCATCCTCTTGGGTGTCTGTCCAAGCCAAGAGCCGCCGCTGCAACTCACCTCCGACGTCGGAATTGGAGGTTGAAGGTGAGTTGCTCTGGGTTGTTTTTAGGTTGATTTTAGGTCATTTTTTGGTTGTTGATCGAAAATGGATGTTGATTTTAGGTTGTTCTTAGGTATATGTTGAATTATGCCACTTAATTGCTCCAATTCAAATTTTTTTAAGCATTTTTCTTAATTTTATTTAATTTTTATTTGAATTTATTGGATTTTTATTTGGTTTAATTAATGAAATTAGAGTAATTATGGTTAATTGTTCTTAGTATATTAATTTTATTTAAGATTTTAGAAATTTTTTGTGTTAATTGTGAATTTAGGATTTTAGGTGTTTAATTAATATTTTTATTAATTTCAAAAATTATTGTGAAAAAAAAATTATGAAATTTTAATAATTGAAGTTATTAGTGAATGTTAATAATTTTAGAACTCAAATTATAATTTTTGAGATTTTTATACTAATTTTATAAATATTTTTGAGTTTATGTCAAATGTGATTTTTTAGGTTAAATTATGTTTTTAGAAGAAATTGTTGGTTGATTTTATGTTTGAATTATATTAGGAAGATTAATTTTGAGAAAAATAATTTTTGGGATGATTAAATAATTTTAAGGAATTATTTTTTTGTGCTAATAATACATTATGTAATTTATGTATTTAGGGGTAAATATGTAATTTTACGCTAATTATAGTTAAATATATATTTTAATTAGTTTTATTAATAATTAAGGGGTTTAGAGAATTTTTATAAATTAATTGATATTTTTAATTAAGTAGTGTTAATTTTAAATATTAATTCCAAATATGATATATATTTATAATACATTATTTTGGTAATAAAAATTTAATATATGGTTGCATTTAGCATGTTTGGGTATAATGGTTTTAAATTGGGTTATAATTATATTTTGACGATGAAATGCTAATTTAGTTGTTTAATTTTGAATAATTGAGATTTTATATATTTTTATTTATTTTTAATATATATGTATGTGTAATCTGTATTTTGGAAAATAAATGATACTAATTCTTGATGTTTTGTTGAGTTGTGATCTCGGGCGGGGCTAAATGTAGTTTTAGGAGCCCGACTCGAGTGTGTATGTCTGTAATTATTAGAAGTGCATTTCCTATGCAAGTCTGACTCTACCTTTGGTAGATAGATATCTGTTTTACAGAGGAGACTCTGCCAAAATTTTGGTAGATTTCCTCGTAAAACATGATATTTGTTGTGAATTTCTACCGCTAGTTAGGTTATATCCTGTCTATCGAGTCTTGTCCGATTTTCCTCAAGTCAGCCTGGAATTTCATTATTTTGTTGATTGTTGATTTTGATTCCATAGTCATGTTTTAAAATCAATTTATTATTTCTTTCTAGAGCCTATCGGAGCAGAAGCCGTGAGACTAAGGCAAATGCATGGTCGTCAGCCTTCACATTCATTTTGTAAGTCAATAGAATGATCTGTGTGTGTGTTTACTTAAAGAATGCATGCGCTCATATTTTTAATATTGATTATATGATTTATTTAATTTAATGTTGTTATTTAAGATTTAAACACATTTTATTTATTAAAAATCGATTTTGAGAAATTTTGGTAGAATGAACTACCTAGTAGGCTTCACCAGGATTATATGCACATGGTAAAGATTGAGAGATGGATCCGTAATATATATGATTGGTGAATGTTAAACTGGGACGGGTGCCTCAATGGAAGCCTATGCTCACAGGGACCGCCAGTGATTGTAAGGCTGGTAATGGACTGGGATAGGTGCCTCGGTCGATGCCCTTGCTCTTGGGGACCGCCAGTGCCATATATTTGGATTAAGTGGATGACTACGACTTGGTGCCTCGGTTGATGCCTTTGCTCTCGAGGACCGATAGTCTAGTTGGAATAAGTGGGCCCAGTTAGCCATGTAGATTTTTGGGTTTAGGGTTCTATCGAGATTTTTCAAAAGCTATACTTATACATTATAAATTATTTTCACTATAAATATATAGTTTTCACAAAGGTTTTCAAACCGTAAAGCTCTTTTTATTGACTTACTCAATGAGGTCTGATTCCCCTCAATTTTTTTTTTCAAGAGCTTGGGAGTTCGACCTCCGACTACCTCCACGCCGGATTTCTTCATCACCAGCTATTTTATGTAGGTCATTATAAGCTATTATGTTGTATTACTCTAGGATGCTGCAGTAGTATATGTACTAAGAATTGTATTATTTAAGTATATTTGTGTAATTTATTTGTATAAACCACACTTATGTATAAAGGTTTAAGTTTGATTTATAATATGTGACGTTGAAGCACATTTTATTTAGCACTTGAATTTGTTTATTTTTGAGAAAAATCAGTTTGATAATGTGTTCTATTTTAAAATAAAGTTTTAAATTGTAAGGTGTTGTTTATCTTTTCTTTTAGGCTTACTACGGGTTTCGGGGGCCTTATGCCTTCCCATTCCCTAGTGCCGGTCACGTACCCTCGGGTTCGGGTCGTGACAAAGTTGGTATCAGAGCATAAGTTCGATTAATTGTCCATGTTTGTCTTTCTATGTAACTACTACAGCTTTAGGGTTGATAATTATTTTTGAGATGTTCTTGTTTCTAATTCCGCATTGCGTTAAATATTCTTACCCCGTTTTGAATTCAATTTTCCTTATCTTCTTTTCAGAATGAGGCATATGCATACCGACCTCGATGTTGATCCGACTCTTAGACTTGATGAGCAGTCTGTGCACGATGAGGCTCCCCTTCCTGCTCCACGTTGTAGGGGTAGAGGTAGAGGTAGAGGTCGAGCCAGGGTAGCTGCAGCTGAGATTCCTGAGCAGTAGCCAGTCGAGCCTAAAGCCCTAGCAGTAGATCCCACAGCCTTTGCAGCTAGACTGGCAAGGATTAATCAGGGTCTAGCAGCATTGAATCAGGCGATGCCCTTTGTACAGCAGAGGAATTAGGGGATGTCAGATACTGAGGCAGCACTTCTTTACTCTCGGATCGGTAGAGTTTCTTTTAACGGTGCGGGTGATGCCTTAGACTTCATTAATGTGATTGAGGCACGTACTAGGACGGAACACATGGATTATCAGAGGATTATAATTATGGAGTTGTCAGTTCAAGCCGCAGCTCAGGACTGGTTTATGCAGTCGATTCAGCCATCTATGCATGAGTTGACTTGGCCAGAGTTTAAGGATCACTTTTTGAGATTTTTTTGTCCTCCAGCCACCAAAGATGCCTACAGGTGGTAGTTACTGCACATCACTAGAGGCGATAGGTCAGTGGAGGACTATACCAGAGAGTTTAATAGGTTGTCCCGACATATAGAGGATATCAGGAGGGACCCTTACAGAGTAGTGGAGCTGTATGTTACTGGATTGGGACCCACTTTTATTGGTATGCGTACTGAGGATCGTACCCTAGAGAGTGTGATTGAGGAGGCCCATTTGATTGAGAGGCGATATATCCACCAGGGCACCATGATAGATCCCTATATAGTTGGTGGTAGTGGATATGGTGCAGCTCCTGGGTATCAGCAGCCAGCATTTCACATTGGTAGTTTAAGTCAGCAGGCCGCTGGTACTTCACAGCAGGGTGGTAGGAGGTCTAGGACCCACCGAATTGGTCGCCATGGTTATGCCATGAATAGGAGAACTGACAGGAGTTATAGTAGTAGTAGTAGTGGGTAGAGTTCCGAGCAGAGTAGTTCTGGGTTTGGAGCCAGTGCTTGCACAAGTTATGGATGATTTCATTAGGGCCTGTGTCATATGTTGTCGGGCGCTTGCTTCAGATGTAGGCAGATTGGTCATCTTGCCAGAGCTTGTCCTGACTCTGAATACCAGCCACAGTACATTCATGGTTCGTCTTCATCAGTGGCTCAGCCCTACTATCCGATGCCTCAGCAGTATCGAGTGCCAGTACAGCCACAGCAGAGACCGCCTCAGCCTATGAGTCAACAGGGTCGAGGTTCAGTTGGTAGGCCTAGTGGTCGTGGGTTTGTGCAGCCCTCGACATCTCAACAGGCAGGTCATGGCCAGGCTCGAGTATTCACCTTGACACCACAGAATGCTCAGACTTCGAATGCAGTGGTAGCAGGTATTCTCTCAGTCTGTGCATGTGATGCTAGAGTATTATTTGACCCCGGTGCTTCACATTCATTCATTTCTCCCGTGTTCACTTTGAGAATCGAGTGGCAGCCTTCTAGGTTGTCCTTTCCTTTATCTATGTCGACTCCTCTTAATAATGAGTTAGAGACAGATGTTTTCTTTCCTTCGTGTCCGATGATAGTTGATGGTAGAGAATTATTGACGGACTTGGTGTTGCTTGATGTGCTGGAATTCGACGTCATTTTGGGCATGGATTGGTTGTCGAGGTATTATGCTTCAGTGAATTATAGAGAGAAAGAAGTGGTGTTTAGAATTCCAAATGAAGAAGAATTTTGTTTTAAAGGTGAAAAGAGCTCCATGCCTCATAATCTCATTTCTGCCATTACAGCCCGAAAGATGCTTAGAAGGGGTTGTCAGGGTTACTTGGCAGTGGTAAGAGATATTGATTAAGTGAATGGGGCGATTGAATAGGTGCCAGTGGTGTGTGAATTTCTGGATGTCTTTCCTGAAGAATTACCAGGATTACCACCAGACAGAGAGATAAAGTTCTGTATTGATGTTATACCTGGTGCAAATCTTATTTCTATGCCACCCTACAGAATGGCACCAGCAGAATTACAAGAGCTGAAAGAGCAATTGCAGGAGTTGTTTGATAAGGGTTTCATCAGACCCAATACATCACCTTGGGGTGCTCCGGTGTTGTTCGTGAAGAAGAAAGATGGTAGCCTTCGACTCTGTATCGATTATAGGCAGTTGAATAAGGTCACCATCAAGAACAAATAATTCTTATTTAAATACATTATGAAAATATGGATTCATACTTATGAATTCTATATGCAATGCATATATAAAATAATAACTCACAGTTTTGCACTCCTCTAAACGGACTTGATTGGCTTGGTCTGATAGGTCTCAATCTCAGCGCAACTATAGAAAAATGTGATAATAATAATTATAATATCATAATTGAATGCCTAATTTTACACTTCTAGGAATTCTAAAGAAAGACTCAATATAGGATAGGACTCGATCTAAATTTAAAACTCAGGATCAACCCAACATTACATTTTACGAGAATTCTACCAAAAATTTGACAGAGTTTTCTTTGTAAAATGGATATCTCTCTATTGAAAGTAGAGCTGATCCTGTAAGCAAACACAGTTCAATAATACTCAAAAGCAAAACACCTCGGGTTCGGACCCCGAACTACACAATTTTCCAACCGAGGAACACAATTCTCAAAAATCAATATTTAATAATAATAATATAATAAAAATCATTAAAATATATAAATATCAATAATAAACCACAATAAAATTTATTTAAACAACAAAAACATTAAAGCTAATTATTTACAAATTAGTTAATAAAAATCTCAAATAAATTATATAATATTAATAAAAATCCATTTTTTTATTATTCAAAATTAAATAGTAAAATTCACAAATAATTATTTAAATAGTTTAAATATGTAATAAAAATAGTTAGAAATTCAATTAATCACAAAAATAGTAAATAAATTTATTATTTGAATATAAATCCAAAAATTATTATTAATTAGTTAAAAATAGTAAATAATTCGTAAAAATTATTTTAATACTATTTATTATTCCAAAATTATTCAAAACTATTAACCATGATTTCAATTAAAACACCAAATTCATTGATTTATATTAAATTTTTCAAAATTAATTTTTCACATAAACTTTCAAAAATTTGTAGTAATTAATCGGGACACAAATTCCATATATTTCCTTCACAAACTATACTCCAAATATTATAAAAAAATTATTAAAAATAAAAAGATTTTCTGGCGAGGATCACCAGAACAATGACTTGCCGGAAAACTTAAAACCCAAAAATCAAAATAATTCAAAAAAATCAACAAAAAATATATTTGGAAAGTTTAATCTACACGTAATAATATTTCTAAAGACAATAAGCTCAAATCATAGGAAATCAAGCTTAAAAAAATTAAAAACTAAATTAACCTAAACTAAAACTTGAAGAAAACTCACAATATAGATGATCAAAGCTTGAACCGAGCTAAGAATTAGCTTGCCAGAACCTAGAGGATTCAAAAGAGCCCTGCAACACGAGCTGGAGCCATTGGAAACGTTATTGGCAACACCCTGCAAGCTACTGCTATTGTGCTTTGTGTCACACCAAAAACCAGGGAATGGAAGGGACTTCTGATGACGAAAGGAAGAAGGGAAGGAGGGGAGGTGATGGCGAGCTCTGGTGGTGGCAGGTGGAGGTTGGTGGGGGCGTGGAAAAGAAAAGGGGAGAGAGAAATTGAAAAAACATATGTCCTGATTTTTTTATATATATGAATAGGAAAAAGACAAAAAAATTCCCATCACATATATTAAAAAAATTATAATAATAATAATAATAAGGACAATAATAATAATAATAATAATAATAATAATAATAATAATAATAATAATAACAACAACAACAACAACAACATCAACAACAATAATAATAATAACAATAATAATAATGATAATAATAGTAACAAAAATAATAATAATAATAATAATAATAATAATAATAATAATAATAATAATATTAATATTAATAATAATAATAATAATAATAATTCCTCTATGAAATAATTATTTAAAATAAAGTAAATAAATATTATTCACAACAATAACGATAATAATATTAATAAATAATCATATACATACTAAAATTAAATTACACACAAATAATTATAATATATAAAATTTTAAAATATTATTAACATTACATATCCCAAAATAATTTTTAATAATTTAAAATATCGGATCATCACAATCTTCCCCCCTTACAAAAATTTTTCTCGAATTTCAAATAAAAGAACAGACATAAGAATTCATCAAGGAAAGAGGTAAGGGTAGGCCACCCACATCTCGACTTCAGTCTCCCAAGTGTGCTCCACCACAACACCATGACCTTCGAGATCTGCTTCGAACACAACTGACGAACTTGATAGTCCACTATCGCAATTGGCTTCTCCTCGTACGTCAAGTCTTCGTTCACTTTCACACTCTCAGGTTGAAACACATGCGAAGGATCTGAAATATACTTCCTCAGCATTAAGATATGAAACACTAGATGCACTTGAGACAAATTCAAAGGCAAAGCCAACCGATATGCAACCATGCCCACTCTCTCTAGAATCTCGAACAATCTAATATATCTTAGTGCTAATTTTCCCTTTTTGGCAAACCTTATCACACTCTTCATCAGAGACACCTTCAGAAACACAAGTCTCCAACTTAAAATTCCATATCTCTACGCCATAGATCCGCATAGCTCTTTTGTCTGCTAGCAATGATCTTTAATCTCCTTTTTATCACAACAACCTTCTCAACTGCATCCTGAACCTTCTTAGGTCCAGTTAATGGTCTCTCTCCAATCTTATCCTAACACAAAGGAGATCTACACTTCCTTCCATACAAAGCCTTATATGGTGCCATCTCAATACTATTACGGTTATTATAAACAAACTCTGTTAACAATAAATGACCATCCCAACTACCTCCAAGATCTAATAAACACATCCTTAATATATCCTCAAGTGTTTGGATCATCCTCTTAGATTGACCATCTATCTAAGGGTGAAAAGTAGTACTAAAATCAAGCCTGGTGCTCATTGCTTCCTACAACTTCTACTAAAATTGAGAGGTAAACACTGAACCTTTATTAGATATGAAGGATATAGGTACTCGATGAAGGCACATAATATGCTTAACATACAGCTTAGCCAACTAAGCTATAGAATATGTGGCTTTAATTGGCAAAAAGTGAATTGATTTGGTTAACCTGTCCATAATCACCCAAATGGAATTATGTCCATCCTTCGAACAAGGTAACCCTACCACAAAATCCATAGCAACTCTCTCCCACTTCCTCTCAGGAATAAGAAGTGGTTAAAGCTTCCCTAAAGACTTTTAATGCTTAGCTTTCACTTGCTAACACATCAAGCATTTAGAGACATAATCAACTACATCCTTCTTCCATCCATCCCACTAGTACAAATCTCTGATGTTGTGGTACATCTTAGTAACACTTAGATGTACACTATAAGCCATAGAATGTGCTTCTTCAAGAATCTCCTATCTCAAATTATCTGCATCAGGAATGCATAATCTACCACTAATCCATAAAACACCTTCATCATCTAGTGTAAAATCAATGAACTTCCCTGCACGAACATTCTCCTCAAGCTCTACTAGAATAGGATCCCGGCCCTGAGTTGCCTTAATGTTATCTCTCAACATCAATCTGACTCTGAACTGAGCTAGTAATCCACCTAATTTGCTAATCTTCATTATCAAACCTTGATCCACTAACTCATGCAACTTTTGAATCAAAGGTCTCCTCTCCATACTAATGTGAGCAAGACTACCTAAGGATTTCCTACTGAAAACATCTACTACCATATTAGCCTTGCCTAGATGATATAGAATATCATAGTCATAATCATTCAGGAGTTCTAACCATCTCCTATGTCTCAAGTTCAGATCTCTTTAGTGAAAAATGTACTTTAGGCTCTTGTGATATGTGAAAATCTCATAAGTCACCCTGCACAAATAATGTCTCCAAATCTTGAGAGCAAAGATCACTATAGCCATCTCTAAGTTGTGAGTAGGATAATTCTATTCATGCTTCTTTAACTGCCTCAAAGCATAAGCTATCACCCTACCATTCTGCATCAACACATAACCTAGGCCGACTTTGGAAGCATCACAATACATAGTGAACTTATCTTCTCTATTAGGCAAAGCCAAAATTGGAGCTATGGTCAACTTCTCCTTCAGTAACTGAAAACTATTCTCACAAGCATCTAACCACACAAACTTCATATTTTTTTGAGTTAGGTGAGTCATAGGAGTTGTAATTCTAAAGAAATTTGCACAAATCTCCTATAGTACTTAGCTAAACCTAGAAAACTCTAAATTTCTATAACTGTTATCGGTTTGGGCCATTCAGACACTGCCTCAATCTTTTATAGATCAACTTGAATACCATCTTTAAACAACATGTGTCCAAGGAATGCAACACTCTCAAATCAAAAATCACACTTCGAGAATTTAGCATAAAGCTTATGTTCTCTCAGTGTCTACAGTACTATCCTCAAGTGATATACGTGCTCCTCCACACTCTTCGAATACACTAGTATATCATCAATGAAGACTACTATAAATTAATCCATAAATAATCTGAATACCCTGTTCATTAAATCCATAAAAGCAGCTAGTGCATTAGTCAACCCGAATGACATCGCCAGAAACTCATAATGACCTTATTGAGTATGGAATGCCATTTTAGGAACATCGACTTCATTAATCCACAACTAATGATAACCTAAACTCAAATCAACCTTAGAAAAGAACTATGCACCCTGAAGTTGATCAAATGTATCATCTATCCTCGGAAAAGGATACTTATTTTTCACTATCACCTTATTCAGATCTCTATAGTCAATGCACAGTCTCAGTGTAGCATCCTTCTTCTTCATAAATAGGATTGGTGTACCTCAAGGAGAAACATTAGGTCTAATGAAACCCTTATCTAGTAAATCTTGCAATTGCTCCTCCAACTTTACAGGAGCCATTCTGTAGGGCAGTATTGAAATAGGAGTTGTACCTAAGACCATATCCATACAAAATTTGATCCCTCTATGAGATGGTAAACCTAGTAACTCTTAAGGAAAAATGTCAAGAAACTCACAAGTAATTGGAACATCTGTAAGAGAAAACTTCTCTACTGAAGTATCCCTAAATAGAGCCAAGTATCCCTAACAACCTTTCCTCAGCATCTTTCTAGTTGTGATAGCGAAGATGAGATTTTGAGGTGCATAAATCTTATCACCCACAAACTTAAACTCTTCTTCATTTGAAATTCTGAAAATCACCTCTTTACTTTGACAACCCATAATGGCATAGTGCTGAGATAACCAACACATACCAAGGATCACATCAAACTCCATCACATCTAACAACACTAATTCCACTGTAATTCTCTGCCTCCCACTAACACCGAACAACCAGAAAGAATAATGTTAGTGTCTAATAAATCACTTAGAGGAGTGGTGACATATAAAGGAAAAGCCATCCTCGAAGCTTGCCAACACAACTTTAAAGCAAAAATAGGGGACACAAAAGAATGTATGACACCCAGATCAATCAAAACTCTAACATCTAAGTAACAGACCATAAGTGTACCTGCAACAATGACATTGGATGCATGAGCATCCTATTAGGTGAGGGTGAAAACTCTGGCCTAACTTCGACCTCCCTGCTAGCTGGTGGAAGCCTGAGCAACAACCCTAACATCCCCTCTACTAACTCTGCCATGCCTTTGCTAGGCAACAATTTATGTCGTACTTGGATACTGAGCTGGAGCTGAACTGGTAATCGACTACTGTGGAAATAGCTTCTGATAGCCAAAATAAGGACATGCTTTGGCAAAATGTCCCATCTATCTGTATCAGAAACAACCTCTAAGAGTCATATAGCACAGTCCCTAATGGACTCTCCCACACATCTGATAAGCACTAGCCGCTAATCCCATGTTGTCATAACCTAAACTCTTCTTCAAAATATTTTAATTTTTAATAAATTTTTTATAATATTTGGAGTATAGTTTATGAAGGAAATATATGGAAATTGTGTCCCGATTAATTACTATGAATTTTGGAAAGTTCATGTGAAAAATTAATTTTTGGAAAAATTAATATAAATTAGTGAATTTGATGTTTTAATTGAAATTATTGTTAATTAGTATGCTTTGAATGATTTTGGAATAATAAATAGTATTAAAATAATTTTTACAAATTATTTACTATTTTTAACTAATTAATAATAATTTCCAAAATTATATTCAAATAATAAATTTATTTACTATTTTTATGATTAAATGAATTTCTAACTATTTTTATTACATATTTAAAACTATTTAAATAATTAATTGTGAATTTTACTATTTAATTTTGAATAATCAAAAAATGGATTTGTATTAATATTATATAATTTATTTGAGATTTTTATTAACTAATTTGGAAATAATTAGCTTTAATGTTTGTGTTGTTTAAATAAATTGTATTGTGGTTATGGCAGTGGTCAGAGTTTGGGTTATGGCAACACGGGATCAACAGTTAGTGCTTGTTATATATATGAAAAGTCCATCAGGGACTGTGCTATATGACTCATGGAGCTTATTTTCGATGTGGATAGATGGGACATTTTGCCAGAGCGTGTCCTTATTTTGGCTATCAATAACATTTTTCGTAGCAATCCATTACCAGTTCAGCTCCAGCTCCTTGTTAGTTGCCTCCAGCTCAGTATCCGAGTATGATGTAGATTGTTGCCTAACAGGGGCATGGCAAAGGTAGTAGAGGGGGTGTTGGTCAGGCTTCCACCAGCCACAAGGGAGGTTGAGGTCAGGCCAGAGTTTTCACCCTCACTTAGTAGGATGCTTAGGCATCCAACACCGTTGTTACAGGTATACTTTCAGTCTGTTATGTGGATGCTAAAGTTTTGATTGATCTAGGTGCCATACATTATTTTGTGTCCCTTGTTTTTTCTTCAAAGTCATGTTGGTAAGCTTCGAGGATGGCTTTTCCTTTATCTATCGCCACTCCTCTAAGCGATTCATTAGACATTGATGTTATTCTTTTTAGTTGTCCAGTGTTAGTGGGAGGTAGAGAATTGCCAATGGAATTGGTGTTATTGGATGTGATCCTTGGTATAGATTGGTTATCTTAGCACTATGCCATTATCAATTATTGGAGTAAAGAGGTGATTTTTAGAATTCTAGATGAAGAAGAGTTTAAGTTTGGGGGTGATAAGAGTTTTGCACCTCAAAATCTTATTTCCGCTATTACATCTAGGAAGATGTTGAGGAAAGGCTATTAGGGATACTTGGCACTTGTCAAGGATACTTCAGCGGAGAAATTGTCTCTCATAGATGTTCTAGTTGCTTATGACTTTCCTGACATTTTTCTTAAGGAGTTACTAGGTTTACCACCTTATAAAGAGATCGAATTCTGTATAGATGTGGTCTTATGTACAACTCCTATTTCGATGTTGCCATACAGAATGGCTCTTGTAGAGTTGAAGGAATTAAAGGAGTAGTTGTAAGATTTGCTAGATAAGGGTGTTTCATTAGACCCAATGTTTCTCCTTGGGGTACTTCAGTCCTGTTTATGAAGAAGAAGGATGGTACACTAATATTGTACATAGATTACAAAGAGTTGAATAAGGTATCAATGAAGAACAAGTATCCTCTTTCGAGGATAGATGATTTCTTATCAACTTCAGGGTGCATAATTCTTTTCCAAGATTGACTTGAGGTCAGGCTATCATCAGTTGCAGATCAATGAAGTCGATGTTCCTAAAACAGCATTCCGCACTCGATATGGCCATTATGAGTTTTTAGTGATGTTTTTCGATCAACTAATGCACCAGATGCTTTTATGGACCTAATGAATAGGGTATTTGGATTGTTTATGGATTAGTTTATGGTAGTCTTCATTGATGATATATTGGTGTATTCGAAGAGTATGGAATAGCACATATATCACTTAAGGACAATATTGCATACACTAAGCGAACATTAACTTTATGCTAAATTCTTGAAGTGTGATTTATGGTTGGAGAGTGTTGCATTCCTTGGACACGTGGTGTCTAAAGATGGTATTCAGGTTGATTTATAGAAGATTAAGGAAGTGTTTGAGTGGCCTAGATCGACGACAGTCATTGAGATTCAAAGTTTTTTGGGTTTAGCTGGGTATTATAGGAAATTTATGCAAGATTTCTTGAGCATTGTAGCTCCTATAACTCACCTAACGTATAAGAATGTCAAGTTTGTGTGGTCAAATGCTTGTGAGAATAGTTTTTAGTTACTGAAGGAGAAGTTAACCGTAACTCTAGTTCTAGCTTTGCCTAATGGAGTAGATAAGTTCACTGTATATTGTGATGCCTCTAGAGTCAACCTAGGTTGTGTGTTAATGCAAAATGGTAGGGCGATAGCTTATGCTTTAAGGCAGTTGAAGAAGCATGAACAGAATTATCCTACTCACAACTTAGATATGGCTGTAGTGATCTTTGCTCTCAAGATTTGGAGAAATTATCTGTACGGGGTGACTTGTGAGATTTTCACTAATTATAAGAGCTTGAAGTACATTTTCTAGCAGAGAGATATAAAATTGAGGCAGAGAAGATGGTTAGAACTCCTAAAGGATTATGACTACGATATTCTTTATCATCCAAGCAAGACTAATGTGGTAGTAGATGCCTTGAGTAGGAAGTCCTTGGGTAGTTTTATTGACATTAGTATGGAGAGAGACCTTTGATCTAAGAGTTTCATGAGTTAGTGGATCAATGTTTGATTATGAAGATTAGCAAGTCAAGTAGATTTCTAGCTTAGTTCAGAGTCAAATCAGTGTTAAGAGATAGGATTAAGGCAGCTCAACGTTGAGATCCTATTCTAGCTGAGCTTGAGGAGAATGTTCGAGTAAGGAAGTTCACTAATTTTATACTTAACAATGAAGGTGTTTTGTGGATCAATGGTAGATTATGCATGCCTGATGTGGATAATTTGAAAGAGGAGATCCTTGAAGAAGTGCATTCTATAGCTTATAGTGTACATCTAGGTGTTACTAAGACATACCACAACATTCAAGACTTGTGCTGGTAGGATGGATTGAAGAAGGATGTAGTTGATTATGTTTCTAAGTGCTTGACATGTCATCAGGTGAAAGTTGAGCATCATAAGCTTTCTGGGAAGCTTCAGCCTCTTGTGATTCTTAAGTTGAAATAAGAGAGAATTATTACGAATTTTTGTGGTAGGATTACCTCGTTCGAAGGATGGATACGATTCTATCTAGGTGATTGTGGATAGGTTAAATAAATTAGCTCACTTCTTACTAATTAAAGCCACTTATTTTGTAACTAAGTTGGCTAAGCTGTATGTTAATTATATTGTGTGCCTTTATGGAGTATCTATGTCCATCGTATCTGATAAAAGTTCAATGTTTACCTCTCGATTTTGGCAAAAGTTACAAAAAGCAATGGGCACCAGGCTTGATTTCAGTACTACTTTTCACCCTCAGATAGATGGTCAATTTGAGAGGACGATCTAGACACTTGAGGATATATTGATAATGTGTGTATTGGATCTTGGAGGTAGTTAGGATGATCATCTACCATTGGTAGAGTTTGCTTATAATAATAGCTACCATAGCAGTATTGAGATGGCACCATATGAGGCTTTGTATTAAAGGAATTATAGATCTCCTTTGTGTTGGGATGAGATTGAAGAGAGAGCATTGACTAGACCTGAGATCATTCAGAATGCAGTTGAGAAAGTTACTATGATTAGAAGAAGATTAGAGACCATAGCCAGTAGACATAACTGCTATGCGGATCCGAAGTGCAGAGATATGAAATTTTAAGTTGGTGACTATGTGTTTCTAAAGGTGTCTCCGATAAAGGGTGTGATGAGGTTTGGGAAGAAGGGGAAATTAGCATCGAGATATATTGGACCGTTATAGATTTTAGAGAGAGTGGGCATGGTTACATATTAGTTGGCTTGGTCTCCAAATATGTCTCAAGTGCATCCAGTGTTCCATATCTTGATGCTGAGGAAGTATATTTTAGAACCTTCACACGTGTTCAGACCCTTCACACATGTTGCAGCTTGAGAGTATGTAAGTGAATGAAGATCTAATGTACAAAGAAGAACCAGTTGTGATAGTGGACTATCAAGTTTGTCAGTTGTGTTCGAAGTTGATCCTTATGGTCAAGGTGTTGTGGTGGAGCAACAACGTGGAGGAGCACACTTGGGAGACTGAAGCCAAGATGCGAGTGGCCTACACTTACCTTTTTCCTCGATGAATTCATGTTTTTCATACTTTTATTTGAAATTCTAGGACGAATTTTTTTTATAGGAGGAAAGATTGTGATGACCCGATATTTTAAATTATTAAAAATTATTTTGGGATATGCAGTGTTAATAATATTTTAAATTTTTATATATTATAATTATTTGTGTGTAATTTAATTTTAGTATGTATATGATTATTTATTCATTTATTAATATTATTATTGTTACTGTTGTGAATAGTATTTATTTATTTTATTTTAAATATTTTATTTCATAGAGGAATTTATATGGAAGTTATTATTATTTAAAAATATTAAAATATATGTATATGTATGTGTGGGAATTTTGTCTTTTCCTATATTTTTATATATAAAAAAAGGGATATATTTATTTTGGAATTTTCTCTCTCCTTCCTTTCTTTTCTTTCTTTTCTTTTCCTTTCTTTTCTTCTTCTTCTTCTTCTTCTTCTTCTTCTTCTTCTTCTTCCTCTTCCTCCTCCTATGCAATTACAAACCACCACTATGCGACACCAGCCTCAGCCTACCACCACCAAAGCTCACCATCACCTCCTCCCTCTTCCTTCTTCCTTCCGTTGACATCAATTGTCCCTTCCTCCCTATTTTCAACGAGAAATAGCAACAACAACAACAACTTTAACTCATCGCCGATGATGATTCTGGCGATTCCAACTCACAATCTTGGGCTCTTTCAACTCCTCTTGGTTCGGGCAAGCTTGGTCTCAGCTCAGTTCAAGCCTAGAACATCCAAATTGTGAGTTATCTTCAAATTTTAGTTTAGGTATATTAGGTTTTTTTTTAATTTTTTTGAACTTTTTATGGTGTGGTTCATGCTTAATGTCTTTGCAAATATTGTTGTGTGTAGTTTAAGCTATTCAAATATATTTTTGTTTGATTTTTTTGAATTATTTTGATTTTTGGTGTTTTGAGTTTTCCGACGAATCATTGTTCCAATGACCCTTGTTAGAAAATCTTTTTATTTTTAATAATTTTTTTTGATTATTTGGATGATAGTTTGTGAAGGAAGTATATGAAAATTGTGACCCGATTATTTATTACAAATATTCAAAAGTTTATGTGAAAATTTAATTTTTGGAAAAATTAATATAAATTAGTAAATTTGGTATTTTAGTTGAAATTATTGTTAATTAGTATGTTCTAGATAATTTTAGAATAATAAATAACATTAAAATAATTTTTATGAATTATTTACTATTTTTAACTAATTAACAATAATTTCCGGAATTATATTCAAATAATAAATTTATTTACTATTTTTGTGATTAAATGAATTTCTAACTATTTTTATTACATATTTGAACTATTTAAGTAATTTTTTATGAATTTTAGTATTTTAATTTTGAATAATTGAAAAATGGATTTTTATTAATATTATGTAATTTATTTGAGATTTATTAACTAATTTGAAAAATAATTAGCTTTAAGGTATTTATTAGTTAAATAACTTGAATTGATGTATTTTATTGATGTTTATGGATTTTAATGATTTTTATTATATTATTATTAAATATTGATTTTTTTTTTAGAATTTTGTTTATCGGTTGGAAAATTGTATAGTTCGAGGTCCCAACCCAAGGTGTTCTGCTTTTGGTGGTTATATGAAATGTGTTTGCTTGCAGGATTGACTCTACTTTCAGTAGAGAGATATCCATTTTACAGAGGAGACTCTGCCAAATTTTTGATAGAATTCTTGTAAAACATGACGTCGGGTTGATCATGAGTTTTTGGATTGTAGTCAAGTCGTGTCTTAGATCGGGTCACTCTTTAGAATTCCTAGAAGTATAAATTAGGAGTTCGATTCTAATATTGTTATTATTTTTTATTTTCTATAGTTATGCTGAGACTGAGGCCTATCAGACCATACCAGTTGAGTTTAATTAGAGGAGTGCACAATTATGAGTTATTATTTTATATATGCATTGCATGTAGAATACATAATTATGAACATCTATGTTTTCATAATGTATTTGATCAAGAATTATTTGATTAAATGATTATGTATATATTTGGTATATTTTGGCATATATGTGACAAATATATTTGGTATATTTTAGTATATTTTTGGTATACAATTAGTATATATTCATTATATGCTTGTTTATGTTTGGTATATAAGTGGTATATTCGTTTAAAATGGATGTCATTATGTTTAAATTATTCATTTTATTATTTCCAACGCTTACACGATTTATTTGAAGGATATCAGTAAAATGTGCTATTTAATGGGCTGCACTAAAACTATGTACATACTAGTGCATTAGATTTTAGGGTTAAGATGATGAAATTAATTGATATGAGACTTAATTATTTGATTATTGAGAATTATGGTGAGAGAGTAGTGTGACTGCGGGAGCTCGGTTGACCTAGTGTCTCGGGGCCAATCACACTGACAGTGAGACTGCGAAAACTCAGTTGACTTAGTGTCTCGAGGCCAGTTTACAATCAAAAAATGGAAAAGATAATTATTTTGGAATTAAGTAAGCCTATTGACTAGTCAGATTTATTGATCGAGGTTGCATAATATGTTAGGGTTTTACTTTGATCCTTCACTCAAATAAACTTTTTCTGCATCTATTATTATATAAAGTGGATTTTAGCTTCAATGTGAAATGCATGTATATGTATATTATTATACTAATTCTTGACTGTATATGACTTTAGGTTGCATATATTTATATTATAATAATTCACTGAGTGAGGTCTGACTCCCCTCAATATTTTTTTAGAGGATCTTCTTCTTCTTCTTCTTCTTCAAACCTCCCTCGTAATACTATTTGTCGGACTCTTTCATCTCTGGCTGATTTGCATAGATACTGAATTGTTGTTTTCTTATATTTTAGTAATTATTGTAGTAGTGGCGTTATTGTATTGTAGCGTGTTATATTATTAGAACCTTGTACCCGAATATTGTATGAAGATATATTTTTATTATGTTATAAAATAAAGATGCGCTTTTATATTAAATAAATTTTTTTAATTCTGGCGTATTTTAATATTATTATTGCATGTGTTTTTATTTTTAAAGCTTACTATAGATTCCGAATTTGAAAGAATTCTCGTTCCTTAGCATTGGTAATGACTCTCCGGTTTGGATCGTGACACTTATATTATACAAATAACATATTATTCATATATTATTCTTATAATAAAAAGAGTATACAATAAGTATAGCATTCATATACTTTTTTTTGGTTTCCTATACACTTCAAAAGTTCGATTTTGTTAATGGAGTGTATATATATATATATTTGAATTTTTTAATTAATTGAATACAATTATTTTTTATTAATTAAATACACGTTGAAGAATTTTAATTTTTTTCAAAACTAAGTCTTGTGAATTTCTTAGTCATTCAATTAATTAATTAATTAATTAATTAATAATAATAATAATAATAATAATATGTACTTTTATTTTAAATTAATGGTTCTTGCTTTGCTTTTCTAAAAATAATTATGAAGCACTTATCGAGTATTATAAAAATTATCATGCAAAAAGGGAATAAAAAAGAAGGGGAGGAAGAAAAAAATTTTAAAAAGAGGAGGAGAGAAAAATAAGGAGAAAAAAAAATCAAAATCAAAAGGAAAGAAAAAGAAAATAAAAAGGGAAAAGGAAAAAAATAATGGGAGAATTAAAAAATATGGAGAAAATAAAAATTAAAAAAGAGAAAAATAAAGAAAAATAAAAAAGAGGAAATTAAAAAAGGAAGAAAAATAAGGAGAATATAAAAAGAAAAAGAAAACATTATGTAATATTTTTCTTATAAACCCAACAAACAATCAATTCAAGCCAAAAAAATTTAAAAGAAAAGAAAAAGAATGAGAAAAAGGGAAAAAGGGTCAAAAGTGAAAAAGAAAAAGATAAAAGTGTACATATGAAAATGAAAAAAAATAAAAAAAAAATGGAAGAAAAAAGTGGATAAGGAAAAATAAGGAGAAAAAAAAAGGAAGGTAAAAGAATATAAATTGGGTTAAGGAAAAAATAATGATAAATGGAAAAAAAAGGAGAAAATAAAAAAGGAAAGAATGAAAAAAGAGAAAAAATAAGGAGAAAATAAAAATAAATGAAAAATAATGAGAAACTAAAGATAAAAAATGAAATAAAAATGAAAAATAAAAAAGGGAAAGAAAAAATAAAAAAAAAAAGGAAAATGAAAATGAGAAAATCCACACTTAAAACTAAGTCAAATAAAAAAACCAACAACCGTTAGGATGAGTTGATAGGAATCTATTCTTGCTTAAGTTAGTTCTCGAATTTGAGTTATAGTGTATGTTGTCACAACCTGAACCCAAAGGTATATAACTGACAGTAGGAAATGAGAAAGGCAACAATGCATATGAAACCCATAGTAAGCCTTAAATTTTTTTTTTTTACGAATTAAAAACAATTAATAGAACAATAATATCAAAATAAATCCATCAATATCAAATGCAGAAGATAGTATTCCAAATACATTAGTATCACAATTTTAAAATAGTTCACAATACAGAATGATACAAATTTATACTCAACTATTGTGATATCTATAGTATGATTATACAATACAAAAATCAATTAAGCATACATAAAGCAGCCGGTGAAGAAGAAACCTAGTATAGACGGTGACTAATGGCAGACTGATTGTGAGGTCCTGAAAAATAAGTTGAAGAAAATCAAACCTCACTGAGTGAATCAATATTATAAAATGCATGTTGATTTGAAAACATTTACGAAATCCCTTTTAAAAGATAAAATAAAATAAAATCAATATAAATATTAAAGTCCTTTACTTTTTTCAAATATTCTTAAGATATAAAACACCTTTCAAAATCACAATTTACTTTATTATAAGATTTTAATGCGAAATCAAATAAACATCAGTTTGGTGAAAAGTCTGGTATAACACCTAAACCATCAAATGCTAATAGCCTTTCGGCTCACTTAGTCCAAATGACTGTCATTTTGAGAACAAGCTCAACTGAGTTACAGTCATAGTCTAATCACTTAACACAATATTGATGTCCCAAGAGCAAGCTCAATTGAGTTACATCACATTTCCGGCCCGAGAGTACAAGTCTTCACCAAGCTCAATCACAACATTGCCTAAGAGCACAAGTCTGCACCGAGCTCATTCACATACACAATACATGATCATACCCATGCACACATGGTCCTAGTGATACTCACTAGGTAGCATGTTCTATCATTTTCTCCAAATCATTTGAATCATAATAAATAAGTAAAATAAAATAAATAAATAATTAAAGCAAGATAAAATAAATTCCATAAAACATGCTCTTGAATACAAATCATGATTATAAATAGAGTAATCATGCATATGACAATATAAATCATGCACGTAGCAATATAAATAAATTCTTGTAATCAATTCATCATCATTTTAATCATACGAAAATATAATTTAAAATTTTCACAACAAAACATTTCATAAAATAAACTCACAGGTCCAATATGTTGGGCAACGCATTCTCTACTGCCCAAATGCTACAAATCTAGTCTCGGAATTCTCTAAAATAAATAATATTTATTTAAAATATGCTTATATAAATACATTTATAAAATTCTCAAAATTTAATAAAATAAGAGATAATGAGGTTAACTGGATCTAAGACTCAATGCTATACATACTCGAAATTTAATAGATACCGTTGTCACGTTTTACAAGAAATTTATCAAAAATTTAACTGAGTCTTCTTTGTAAAACAGATATCTCACTATCGAAGTAGAGCTGATCCTATACGAAAACAACACTTCTAATAACCTCACAGTTCAACAACTCGATTTGAACCCCACACTACATTTTATGCCCAATCGAGATCCAAGATTCATAATATATATATATAAATATATATATATATATATATATATATATATATATATATATATATATATATATATATAAGTTATCTCAAATCATTACAAACTTAGTTAACTAATGCAAATTAAATTATTTATATATAATGAAAATATAAGGGAAATTTATTTTCAAATAAATAATAAAAATAGTTAATCTCATAAAACCCCTTTAAACCTCTTTTAATAAAATTACCATTAATTACACATAAACTATTTAAATAATCAAAATATATCATAAAAATCATAAATAACTCATTTAAAACTTAAAAACAATGAATAAATTTATTATTTGCTTATTCTACAAAAATTGCTACTAGTTAACTAAAATTTAGAATTTAATTGTAAAAATTATTTTTATACTTTTATTATTCAAAAATATGTCTAAAATAAAAAAAATACTAATAAATTTAATTAAGCTTAAATAATTACTAATTTCTAGCAATTTTTCCAAAAATACATATTTATACATAAACTTTAAAAATTCATATCTCAAATTCTAAAACTAATCTCACAAAACTTCCTTTACAAAAATTACTCCACATAATATATAGAATTTAATAAAAATATGTTCACATTCCGGATCCGGAACAGTACTGTGATGAGTATCTGAGACGCGAAATAGTAACCTGGAACTCAACTTCCTCGCAAATTTTCAAACCATACATCAAATGAAAGCTCTCAACCTCAATTTAAATAATCTAAATTCAATTTGACATGAATCAACTGAATGCAAGCTCAATCTCACAAATTAAAATAAAAAACCTAGAATATAATTTCTCAAAATTCAAGGGCTTACCGAAGTTGAAACTCGAAATTGATTGAGAGCTTTAGAAGCCCAGAGGATGGAGATTCAAATGAGATTGATGGCAAGCCAAGGGCTGGCAGGAGGCAGCACTGGTGAAGCTCCAAGCAATCCAACAAGAAAATGGAACCGAGAGAGAGAAAAGAGAATGACAGGAAGAGGAGGACAAGGGGGAGGAGCCGACGACTTGCTAATGGCGGTGGCCATAGCGAGGAGGAGGTGGTGCAGTGAAGGTGGTTGTGTCGGTGGTGGGGGTGGTGAGGTAGAGAAGAGGAAGGAATGAGAAGAAAAGGAGGGAAAAGAAAGGGGAATTGGGGGAGGGGAGGGGGGCTGCACGTTTTTCACTTCTTTTTTTTTTTAATTAATTAAACAAAAATACTAAGTAAAACTTAAAATAAATAAATAAATAATATATATTTTGATAAAAGTATAAGGTACAAAAGTACCAATTATAATATTTTTAAATTAAAATATCTCTCCTCAATTATTCACACACACTTATATATATATATATATATAACAATTAATTAAAAATAACATTTACTAAAATTACACAAGTATTACTAATCTCATAATAAATAACACTAATTAATTAAAATAATAATTAAACTTAATAATTCACATTTAATATTAATAATTAACATTCAGGTCTTTACATATATAGTCACGTTAAATAGTTGTTGGGAGACTTTTGTCGTCCTTATAATTCTATCCGAATTAAGTCAGATTAGTTAAAGTCCAATGAATTATGGATATAGACAGTTAAAAAAAAAAAGATAAAAATGAAAAGAAAAAGAAAAATAGGACACTCTTTAAAAAAAAAGATAAACATAAAATTATTTTTAAAAATAGGATATTTCTTTATAAGCCACATAAAAAAATTGGTCAACTCTTGTGAACTTCTCTGTATACAATTATTTATAACGTAGAATGACTCTAATAAACAAACATTTTACGCAATGTTTCTCATTTGTTTGCTCGTATTGTATGAGTTGAATATTGATGGATAAATTCCTTTTCTTGTGCAATGGAAATAGGATTATAAATGAACCGACCTGTTTATAAGGTACTCAATGTTTAGGTCCATGACTGAAGTTTTTGTGTCTGTTTGGTCAATCATGAGTGAAGTTGATATGTTGAAATTTATCTAACAAATAAATCAAGTTGATGCTAGATAAAGTTTAGCTTATGAAACATTTTGTTTATAATAAATATAAAATTATTAACGATAATTAAATAAAAAGCAAATTATATTTTTCCCTATGTTTGACCTAATTAATCCTTACCTTCTTTCTTCAAAGTTGAACTGTTGCCTCCATCAACTTTTATTCCAATAACAAATAAAGAATTCTACTAGAATTAGACTATTTCTTTAGTTATGCTATATAAAAAGATTAAAATGTCCTTTTAAATAGTAAAAAATATATAATTAACTATAAAACACTATTAATAGGATTTATTTCATTTTTTTTATGAACCATATCATTAATAAGTAAGGAATATATGTATTTAATGTTATTAAATATAAACTACTAAAATATAATTAGTATCATTAATATTTTATAGTTAAATATAGTTTTTTACTATTTTAAAGGGTAGTCTTTTTATATAGCACATAACAAAATAATGGTTTAACTCTAATGAAAGTTTTTAAATGTTCACATAATAAAATAAAAACTAAGAGTGGCAAAATTTGGATTTGAAATTTACAAGCAGTTTTCTTTTCAATGATTTATTTATTATTCCCACTAATTGTAATTATCTTCAGATGTGGTTAAACAAAATCAAGATCAAACTAGAGCAATTTTCACATTTCATTGGTTTTCATCATCCAAGTCTAATGAGCAACTGTGAGTAGAAAAAGGAGGCCTGCGTGACAATGTGGCCTGCTCAAAAGCATAAGCAACCTCAATCAGCTTGGGTTCCATGCCTTTCAATCCTCCAAAGCATATCCCAAATGGCATTCCCTTGCTGTCATACCCACCTGGGACACTAATTCCAGGGTAACCTCCAATGGCTAGAACTGTAGAAGCCCTCCACCCAAGTGTCACCATTGCATCTAACTTGTTTTCTTTCATCATTTTCTCAAATCCTTCTTTTGACAGTTTCTCCATTACCTTCACTGCCTTAATCTCTTCCTCTCCAATCCCATTCGTCATTTCTGAGGCAATGAGTAGATCCTGCCCGTACTGTTTCATGTCTTCCTGCAAGTATGAAGGTCCTATAATCGAATGTAATCAAGTATAAATTTGATAATTATATGCACCATGTTCTGTCTAATTGAATTCCTTGAACAGCACAGACTAAACTCAGATTCACATACCAGATCAGGATTATTGTTGTTGAACGCGATGATGTCTGCAAGTGATCTGACAGGAGAGTTCGTAAGCTCCTCAAGGTACTGATTAATTGTCATTTTGAACTCAGCTAGGAGCACAAGTAGTTCACCACTTTGATTGGGGTCCATAATTACATTAACATTCGCTATTTGCATATCGTCCAACACAGTTGCACCTCCTTCCCTGTAATTTATACAACAAAATTGTGTCAACTAAAAAAATGTCTATGAATGTGTCAGTGTCAGTTGTATGCTAGTTTAACAAATAATAATCCAAGACTACAACACTGTTTCTGACGCTATCAAACAATCAACAGTGCAAAACAGAGCAGCAATTTGATACCACAAACAAAACACTTGCTTGACTCAGTTAAATATGTACCTTAAAACTTGCAGATGAAGGTCAAAGGTTGACAGAACAGTTGAGTCGTTGTAGAAGTTCGAAAATGGATTTCGCACCACTCCCAGTCTTTTTCCTTTGAGTCCATCCTCTTTTAGAAACTGCTTATACCCACCTACAGGTATAAACTTAGCAGCTTCCTTTGTAGCTTCGTAGTCTTTTGGATCAAAACCAACAATTGCATCCAGCACATACACTGCATCTGATACAGTTCGGCAAATGGGCCTGCAATTTTTGTTAGGACACATGCATGAGGATTCAAATCTCATCAACAGTAGTCCATCCAATATATTAAAAAAAACCATCACCATATATTATAGAAAGATTGTTCATAAAAGATTGATGAGATGCAGCGGTTGATCATATTCTTTACCCAATTGTGTCCTGGCGAGGTGAAATTGGAATGGCACCAGCACGGCTGGTGAGTCCAACGGTTGGCTTGATCCCCACCACAGAGTTGTAATCAGCAGGACAAATAATAGAGCCATCAGTTTCAGTCCCCAAAGATACTGCCACCATATTTGCAGCTACTGATATTGCTGATCCACTGCTTGAACCACATGTATTTCCCCATTTCACATAAGGATTCTGCATTATTAATTTCCACATAAAATCCATTAGTAGTTCGCATTAATCAAAAAATGGTAACGTAGCATCGTTGTTAACTTTGCAAAATTCCATAAATTGTGTCAAAATTGTTCACATACCAATTGCTATTCAAGTAATGATTTGCAAGCAAAATAATCTAACCATATGATATGTTGCAATTGACCAAGACATGCACAACATAAGATACACTTCATATCCTATATTTTCACTGATTTTAACATGGCCCTTTTTCACCTTTATTTGTCTACACTTTTAATTAAAAAAGCACATAAATTTAATTTCACCAAAATAAAATTATAGAAACTCCAAATAACCAAATTATAAGAGAACAACATTTAAAAATTATTCCTACTCGCATTAGATGGAGTGTGCAGTCGTTTGATTGTCATCCAATAAGAAGCAAATATCAACAAAAATAAAAATATAAAAACTCAATGATACAACATTGCAAGGAAAATTAACATTATTAACCCTATAAGTTATATCATTTTTTCAATTAAGTTTTTTTTTTTTTAAGTTTTTACAATTAACTTTTATAAATTTTCAAAAAGTTTTCCATTAGTTCTATTTTTAATCAAAGCAATTTTCCATTTGTCAGCTTTTAAAATCAAACTTTTCCTTTTACATTGAATAATATTTTTACTTAGTTATGACTTATTCTAATATTTAAGTTTTATAATAACTAAAATATTTTCAAGAAAAAATTAAAATTAAAAAATATTTTTTCTTAAATTATTATTTTATTAATAATGATAAATAAAATTAATTAAGTATTTTTAGTGTTTTCTAAATATAAATTTTAATTAATATATTTTAAATGAATAAATTTTTGTACTAGAATAAATTCAATTAGTTTTGTCAATATTATAATTTATATTATATTTTAAATAAATTCTAAACTCATTTTATCTCAATTAGACAATTTTAAAACTATTTCTTTAAATTAGGATATTTTAAAATAAATATTTGAAGAATAACATATTTTACTTAATTATTTGAAGATCAATGTCCTCTATTTGTAACTTAATGGCTTAAGTGATAGATATTGTAAGATTAGGTTATGATTTCGATCCCTCAATCCCTGTTAACGTCTCTTTTAAAAAAAAAATTCATTAATTTTCTTTATCAGTCAAAACAATTCTGTTATTAGTCCACTGTTAAAATCAAACTTTTTCTTTTTACATTTCACTCCTAAAACTATAAAAATATTATCTTTGATATTTTAAATAAATAATATTTTTATTTCTTTTATTTGTGACATATTCTATTACTCAACTTTCATAATAATTATATAGCTCAATAAAAAAAAAAATTGAAAAATAAAAATAAAAATAAAAATAAAAATAATATTTTTCTTAAATTATTAGTTATATTAACAATGATAAATAAAAACTTATGCAATGTAATTGTAAAATTCTTTTTTAAAACTTAATTGAAAAAAATGTATAATTTATAGCGCTAACAATCAATTTGGTGAACGTTGGCTTAATAGCTGATGTGACTGATGACTCCTAATAGCATTTAGGGAATTGAATTCCCTATTGTATTTTGGCAAAAAAAAAAAAGAAAATATGTGTCTTTTTCGAAAATAATAATAATAATAAAGAAATACTAACCACAGCTTGACCACCTCTAGCACACCAACTATCAGGCATCTTCGTCGACCTAGTTCCATACCACTCACTTTGACTGGCCTTCCCTAACACAACAGCTCCAGCATTTCTCAACTTCTCGACCACTCCAGCATCACGTCCCACTTCAGACCCGAGCAGAGCGTACGATCCACAGGTCGTGTTCAACTTGTCCTTTGTCCCTATACCGTCTTTGATCAGCACAGGGACTCCATGCAGCTCTCCCAATGATCTACGCCCCTGATTCATCTCCCTCTCGAGATCAGCCCTCTCCGCTTGATCTAATGCATCTGGATTGATTTCAAGTACGCTGCGAAGTAGAGGATTGAGGAACTGGATTTGTTGCAGGTAGAACGTGACCAGTTCTTTTGAGGTGAGCTTATCTTGATTGAAAGCGAGCTGGATGTCCTTGACTGTGGCTTCTCTGATCTGGAATTGTTGTGAGCTGCTGAGCAAGTTAAAGAGGAGAATCAGAGAGATTAGCATCCCCATTTTTTGTATAGCTTTTTCAAGGTCAATGTTTCTAATGTTTATATGCGAATTCAATATATATTTTTTATTTGCAAGTCTCAAAATGATTTTTTTGCATTTAGCATCTCGGTAAAAGTTTATTTTTAAAATAAGACAATTTATCCGCACTTTCTTGACTTTCATAATATTTTTTAAGATGTAAATAAATTTTTAATGTTAAAAAAATAACACAAATTCACTTCAACTTTAAAAATTAGCCGTTAAAATATACTTATGTGGCCATGGATCCCATCAATTTTGACATTTATAAATAAAGAAAATTTCTATATGGGACCCACAAGGTGACCCCTTTCAGCCATGACTTTGAAATTGATTTCCACTTTCTCTTTTTTTGCAACACAGTAAATTTCCTTCTCATGCCACCACCACCAACTGAAGTCGGATCCTCTCCTGTGTAAGAAACATCAGTTATCAAAAAGCCTCACCATCTTATCAGTCCACTTAACATGCTGCCATGGAGACGCTTTTTTCCCTGTATTTGCATCATTGTGACCATCAGCACCAGCCTCAGTATAGCTTGGCTCATCCTCATCACTTGCTGAATTTTTCCCTTTATCTCCCTTACTGCAATCAGCCATAGAAATGGTTTGATCAGAACTCCAATAGATGCCCATACTCTGAAACTCTCAACTGATCAATTTTTTTGTGGATTCAAACTTTGGGTACATAGGGAGAAATTTAGAGAAGGCTTCATTGCGGATTCTATTTTTCTGGGCATGAAGCCTAGCAAGAGATCTTGACTTCCCTATGGCATTTCTTTCCTGATTTGGAGATGACTTAACATAATCAATGTCTTGAAATTTTACAGGTTAGCCATCTTCATATGCTTCCTCAAGAGCCTCCTTGAGCTTGTTCTCCTGCAATTGACGGAGCATAGTTGGGACCGAGCAAGAACTGGCTTTTCTTCTGTCCTTCTTGTCCATCATGAAAGAAGCACAGTCAGTTATTGTCACTCATTTCTCCTGCAATTGACGGAGCATAGTTGGGACCGAGCAAGAACTGGCTTTTCTTCTGTCCTTCTTGTCCATCATGAAAGAAGCACAGTCAGTTATTGTCACTCATATTAAAAGATGCATGAAGGCTGCTTCTTCTTGCTCTTACTCTCGCTCTCGCACACAACCAAAGAAAAAAGAAAAAAACCAATTCGCTACTCGCCATAACATTCCACAAATGGCCCTTCTGTTGATGTCCCATCCCTCTCATAAGTTCGAAAAGAAATTGATCCACGCTTGGCTGATGCATCAGAGTTTCTCCCAGAGCTAATTCGACTGCTTTCTGCAAGATGGCTTTGGTTAACAATGAGAGAAATGGTGTCATTGTGGTCATCAGTTATTCTTCTCCTAGCCTCCATGTCCTGAAGATTCCCCAGCGCTAAAGAATCTGCAATTGGGCAGTATACTACCATGCAAATACACACACCAGCACAGCATAGAAGGGCAAGAAAAGCTGAGAAAGCAACAGCTTCAAACAACAAATCTTTTGTTACTAAAAAAGGCCTTGAACCTTTCATGAAAATGTTGCATCATCACCATCATCTTCATATTTCTCTCTGCCTCCGACAATTCAATTTATAGTTAATCATCACCGTTTATCGTTTTCCTCTTTTCTCTCTGGCACTTATTGCTCGCTCTACAAAATCAATCAATGAATTGAATTTATTTATTTTTTTTCAAACCTAAAAACAATTGAAGAAAAAAAATAAAAATAACTTAAAAAATTGAGGAAATCATACTCGCTAGTGATGAAGCTGATGAACTTAGAAATGCATTCTTGAACAGTCTCTTTTATCATTCTTAGTGATCTTACCATTAGCAGGAAGAGCTTTCTTCATGATGTAACAGATATTAGCATTAGGGAGATACCTATCCTGTCCACGGACTTAGAGTTGGAGCGAAGGCTTAAGTCGTCGCAGCCCCCGTGGCTGTCATCTCCTCCAAGGCTCGTCGCTGGTGGTGCCTTCGCCGCCATAGCCACCGAAATCCTAGGTCAGAATAAGAATCAAACATTGGTTAGAGACAGAGACAGAGACAGAGACAGAGAGATAGAGAGAGGAGCAGAGCCAAAGAGGGAGGAGAAGGGATTAGATGAGGAAGAAATGAAGAAAAGGGCGTTGGATTCAAAGATTAAAGATATAAGAGAAATTAAAAATAGGCAAATTCGTTTTTCCTTTCTATATTTTTAATGCTTCTGTTATTTTTCTTTTTTTTTTTGTTTTTTTATACCAAATATGTGGGTTCCACAAAGAGTTCTTTATTTATAAATATCAAAATTGGTGGGATTCATGGCCACATAAGCATATTTTAACGGTCGATTTTTAAAGTTGAAAATGGGTGTTAAATAGAAGGGTGAATTTGTATTATTTTTTTAACATTAAATGTTTATTTGAATCTTAAAAAATATTATGGAGAAAATTGTATTATTTTTATACTTTTTTCTTTTTTTTTTTTTAATTACTCCTAGATGAGTGCATTTTATCAATTAATAGTAATTATTAACGGAATATATCTTATTTTATAAAAATTAAAATAATCATAAAATACACTTTTAAAGATATGGATATACCAGAGAAAAAGTATGACTATATATACATATATATATACTTGACTTTTTTAAATCAGTGAGGAATATAGTAATTATTAGTGTCAGCCAAAAATTACAAGAACGTACTCTTGTCATCAAAATTCAAAATTACGCCCGCGGAATTTAAATATTAGCTTAAACCAGTGAATTTGGACTTCTTTGGCAAACCACATGGACTTGAAGATTGTGCAGTGTGCTTTTGGTTGACCAATCGACTGCTGTAGCAAACAAATCCTTAACCAAAAAAAAAAAAAAACCCAAATGCATAGTTTGACTTGCAATTTATTCAACTAACCCCAACACTCTTAAACTTTTCCTAGATTTTATTTAACTTTTAAAATTTTATTTTATACATATCTAATTCTTATAATACATAAAATTGAAGTATTTTATACATCAATATTAATATAAATATAAAAAAAATTTTTATAAATTAAAATAATATTTAATGAAAGAGGAAATATAATTAAAAATAATTTTTTCTAACTTTTTCATATTATTTTTTAATCTATTTATAATGTTTTGAAATTAATTTTAATATTTTATATGTTTAAAAATATTTGAAATTTAAAATGTATCTGTTTTGATATTGTATAAATTAAATAGAATAAAAAAATATAAATTAAAAGGTGAAAAATGTTCAAAATAAAATTTTAAAAACTAAATATAAAATAATAAAATATGAGTTAGAAATTAATCATGTAAAATTCAGGATGAAATACAGATCAGTTACCTAATATCTAAATATTATTATTATTATTAAAGAGTACATTCATAAATTTATAAGAAACGTCTACATTTATTATTAAATAGGAATTGGATAAATAATTTAATAATAATTAAATTAAATTAAATTAATTGAATATAATTCTCATGTGATTGAAAGTATATTTACTAGGTTAAATACTATTTTATTTCTAATAAAAATTAAAGGATTAATCATTATAACATCCTTAATGTTTGACTTATTATACTATTAGGTCTATTTGTTTTCAATAATTGTGATTTTGTTTTGTTAAACTGTTACATCTCTACCATTTAATTACCATCGATTGGATCAATTTGAAAAACTAAAAGTTCTATTGAATCCCTTAACTTATAATATAATTTTAAACTTCATACAATTCTTGTATTAAATTAATACATATTTTTAACTTATGATATTTTAATCACAATAATAAATTTCTATTTTTAACAATAAAATAAATATAAAACATATTGATTTAATATTAACATTAATCCAATAAAAATATGTAATCAATACTATATTAATTAAGATTTATCATATTTATATAAACTCAATTTTACTAATTGCTATCGTGCTAATACAACTTATATAATCGGTATTACACCGATTTTAATGTATTATATTGACATGTACTTAATTTCGTAATTGGCATCATACTCAAGCAATTTATGTAACTGACATTCATTTACTAGAGTTTATCATACTAATATGAACTCAATTTTTCCAATTGACATTGCACCCTAAATGATCAGCTTGCCATGTTGAAATAAATTTCTTAATGAGATTTGATAATTGTAATTTTCAAAAGACTAGTAAACAAAGTAATATATGTACACACTAAAATAACTTTAATGAGATTTGGCAGTTGAATCTATATTAATATGATAAATCCTAATTAATATAGTATTGATTACCTAGATATATTAGAGTAATGACAATCTCAAATCCATATGTTTTAAATTTATTTTTATGTTAAAAATAAAAATTATTTAGATATAATAATAATAATAATAATAATAATAATAATAATAATAATAATAATAATAATAATAATAATAATAATAATAATAATAATATTATTATTATTATTATTATTATTATTATTATTATAGAAACATAATACAATAAAAATCTATATTAATTTAATAAAAATTGAATAAATTTAAAATTATATTATAAGTTTTGGGACTAAATAGAACTTTTAGTTTTTCAAATTGATCCATTTAATGGTAAATTAAATAGCAAAGAAATAATAGTTTAACAGAGTAAAACCAAAAAAAATTTCAGTTGTTCAAACCTCAAGGACCTAATAGTATAATAGTGAATCCTTAGAGATGTCATAAATCATAATAATTAACCCAAAATTAAATTAATTAAAATATAATTCTAATTTACTTTTTTCTACGTTAATGTCTACTACAGTTAATAAAAGTTAAATTACTGGTATTTTAAAGTAGGTTTTTAATGGAAAAGAAGTTGTAGTTCAGTATACTTCGGGTCACTGGAATGATGCACAAAGGAACTACTCCACTATCAAAAAATAAGTTCTTTCCATTGTCATATGCATATCAAAGTTTCAATTAGATTTGTTAAATCAAAAGTTTTTACTTTGCATCGATTGCAAATATGCTAAAAAAGTTTTACAAAAAGATGTTCAAAATATTGCATCAAAACATAATTTTGCAAGATGGCAAGCTATTTTGAGTATCATTGATTTTGATATAGAATTCATTAAAGGAGATACAAATACTATACTAGATTTTTTGACCAAAGAATTTTTACAAAACAGATAAAGATGTTTGAAAAAAAAAAAAAGACAAAGTTAAAACTCCTATTCCCCCTCCTCTTTCTGCTGTTAAACCCATAAAGTCACGGTTCATTATAGTAAACCAAGAAAATTCTGATATAGTTGAAATAGATAAAGCTCTTCAAATCCAACAATTGATTGAATCAATTTCCAAAACCCCAGAACTTCTTAAAGCCCTCCAAAGTACCTTATAACCTCCAACCATTGAACATTATGACAATAATGGCAACAAAGGTATTTTAGGTAAAGCTCCTCAATTGATTTCTAAAACTGAGAAAGGAGAATCTTCCTCCTCTAAAACCCTTTCTCAAAATGATTTAATTCATGTTACTGCCAAGGTAGTACACAACTTGTTTTATCACAATCAAAGCTCCTATCTTCTAAATTTCTAATAAAAAATTCCATCCAAAATATTTTGACTATTAAAGATGATTTTTATTATAAAGATCCTTTTACCACAATGCAAAATCATTTTCCAAAAGATTGGTTTTTTAAACCTTGGGATCTTTCCAAGCCCCATGTGTATTATCAAATAATTTTGGAATTCACTAGTTCTGTTGAATTCAAACACTTCTATTATAAAAGGTTATACCAAACCTTCTTACTCTACTTACAAAATCCTCAAAGTTCTCCATCCTTCTGATTAGGAAAAAGAACTCTTTCAACTAAAAGCCTTCCCTCTCAATTTCAATTCAAAATTAGACTTTTGTCATTCGTTCTCATATTAGGATTATGAACAAGTATGGTTTAATACTTTTTTAATCCAAAATTCTTTTAATACCCACATATGTGTAAGCACCCAATTTCAGGATGATGGAATGTGGATGCGACAAAGGACTATAATGATGAAAATATTATAAATAAATCTTCAATACTTGAAATTTGAAATCTCAAAAGCCTAAATGCATTTTTAAAAGAACTTAAATGGTTTTTAAGGACTCAATTTTGAAAAATTTGAAAAATTTCTTTAAGGACCTAATTGAAAATTTTATTTCTTTTAAACGTCTTTCTGTAATTAAAAGTTAAAAAATAAAGAGATCAGAATTCTGTAATTATGATAGGAATTATATAATCCTAGTCGGAATTAACCGTGTTCCGTCTATATTTTTTATTTTCCAGTAAATAAAAAATTTTGTTTTCTAAATTTTAATTGGTCAAATAATGTGATAAATTCCTTTTCTAGGATTTATTTGAATTTTTCAAGAAATTAAAAGTCCTTATTAAACCAAAACTTTATCACTATAAATAGGAGAAGTCATAGTAGGATATATGACTTTAGCTAGGATTTTCTATATAAACCTAGCTCAACTCTCTTTTAAAAAGGAAAAAGGAAGGACTTTTGAAAAAAAAAAATTGGACCTCTCCTTCTTCTTGCGCAGCTTTTCCATAAAATTTTCTTGAGAGGTACTGTTCTTTGAAGAAAAGTAGTATACTTTTAAAATGAGAAAATCAAGCACTGAAGACCTATTTTTAAAAAAGCAATGGTGATTTATACCACTATGAGGAGCAAATCAATACTGCATCTATATAATTATCTCCTCTCTTACCCTCTTTTATTTGTTTCTATTTAATTTAAATTTATTTAATTTTTTATTGTTATTTTGTTTAATCACTAACCATTGTCTATTTTTGTGTTTATGTTTATGATTACGGAGGAACTTATATGATGAATTCATTTAGATAACAAAATCCATGAAGATCCATGGAATGCCATGAATTGACTTTTGTACCTGAATATAGTTTCTAGGGTTTTATTTATTTATTTGTTTATTATTATTTTATCGGTTTTTTTATTTTGTATTTTTATTTATTTAGTTTTTTGGGGTTGTATTAATTTTTATTTTTTATTTTCAGTAGATCATTGTAATAGCCCCAATAGTGGAAATAGTGGAATCTTGTGAGTGGTTATGTGTTTATTTTAATTGGGTTTTAATGATTAATTAAAATTAATGGCTATAGAGATAATTAAGGTTTTTAATTAAAATTGAATTAGATTTAAGTGGATTGAATTATGGTTGCTTGTTAATTATTTTATAATTTGTTGTTTAAGGTTACTTTAACTAAATTAGGTTATTTTGAAAAAGTAAATTTAATTAACTGTTTGATCTTTTATTTGATTGTTTGATTTTTTTTTTTAACTTTTTGGACTTATTTATTTTTATGTGTTTTGGGTTCCATGCCCATGTTAGACTCTAACCCATTTAAATAATTTTAGGTTTAGGTAATTCTTTTTTGCCCTTATTTTAATTAGCTCATCTTAGTTAATAGGTTATTAATTAAGTAGGTACAAGTTTAATTAATTAAAATAAATTTTAGGTCCATAATTTAATTAGATTTTAGGTTAGAGATAACTTAAGCCCATTCAGTTAATTAAATATAGGCCTACTTTAGTTTAATTTAATTAATTTAGACTTAGCTCATTAAATTAAAGTTTTTTCCATAACTTGTAGATTTAAGATCACCTTAGAATTAAACACATGTAGAATTAGACCCACTAATTTAAATACTTCATAATTTGTAGGTTTAGGCCCATTTTTAAAATTAAAATAAATAGACTTATGTTTACTTAACTAAAATTAAATAGGAATTAAACCCATTAGTCTTTAGGGTCACTTGTAAATTAAAACATATAGATTTAGCCCATTTAATTAAAATCAATGTAGATTAGACTAACTTAGAGATTATGAACTTAAATGAAGGCATTATTTACATGTATTTTTCATGACTAGTTTGCCTGAAGTTAATTGTTTAAATAAGGGTTTATATGAAATTGCATGTAAATAGAGGATAAGATAGTAATTCATAAAGTAATTCTAAATGAACATGAGATTGAAAGAAGTTAGTATTTCGTATCCAGAATCTCTTGGTTATGGTGCTAGCTTTCTCTTACAGAATCGAGTACCACCACTTTTGATTTTGTCCTAATTATTACCCTGGGTGGTGACTCCTCATCTCCATACCATATATTTATGACAGTGGTTAGTGTGTTCTCTAGAGCCCTGAGCTTAAACAGTTTTGTGGTTGTTAAGATCTTGGATACACACTAAACTTCACTATTTATAGTGGCGACTCTAGTGGGAATAAGAGATACTGATTCTACTTGTGTTCTTTAGAGTTATTTTATTAATTATTATTTTATTCTTACATTCATTTTGCATGTCCCTATTAACCGATGGTGTTGGTTTATGGTTCCATTATTCCACTAGCTTTATAGGATTATCAATTGGCTAACCATCACTCTAAGCCTTAACTAGGTTCAAGAGAGATTACCGAGCTCATCTGACAAGAGTCTGTAACCCAAGTCCTAAATGGGGTCTTCTCTTGAGTTTGCAAAGGATGTTGGGTCCCTCTGACTTTGGCTGTAACTCAAGTCTTAAAGGATGACATTTTGCTAATGGAACCTTGACCTTTTTCATCGGACTCAGCTTATGTAATGGCTTAGTAACTTCCTTTAGGATTACCCAAATTGTTTGTGTTTGTTGCCATGAGGTATTTTTATCTATAAAGGCCTAAACCTATACTTTAGAAGACCATTAGGACTAATAAAGATTGGACTTTACTTTTATACCTAGAAATATTAGTTCTATGCTTTACTATTTTGAGAGATTTGGCATGCGCATCGATTTTTAATATCCCCTGTTAATATTAAGGCTAAGATAAAAAATTCTAGGAAAAGAGACTTGCCATTGAATACATGTGTAAGAGGAAAAACATTGGAAGTATGTATACTTGACTTGACTTGCTACTTGTTACTCGCTGCATAACACGTGCATCATGCATACATGCATTTCATGCATTAAACTAACACTTTGTTTTTCAGCCATCATAGATTCATCTAGGTTTTCCTATGTTTGGAGTTGGAAAGGTGGCAGACTAGTGTGAATGGATTCAAGTCCGTAGACAATTACAAAAGAGATATTTAGCAGACTGGAAAGGAGTCCTATCAATCCACTCTACCTAGAAGTTGCATAAGCTCCAGCTAAACAAGCAAAAGAAATGGAACAACAAGAGGGAGAAAACTGGACCTTAGAGGATGTCAAAGGAGCATTAATGGATAACATGAGAGCAATGATGCAGGATGAACAAAGATAAGTTTTGGCTGGATTAATGCCACCACTTGCTGCTACACCTCTAGTTATAGCCAATCCACTTATTGTGGGTGCACCACCTGCTAATAATGATAATGTTAGGGGGCAACCTTTAAATGCTGCTAGGAATGCACCTGCTCTGGGAGTGAAATTGGAGGATGTTGAGAACTAATTGGTTGAAAAGGAAAAAAGGGAATTACTTGAGCAATTTCAAGAGTTGGAATCCAAGCAGATGAAAGCATTAACTTAGAAGATGTTTAAAATGGAAGAATTGATAAGAGAATAGGGCATCAAAAATTCATTTAACTTTGATGATATAATGCAATTTGAGGAAGATAAGCTGCTTGATAAGTTTAAGATGCCATAACTGTAGAAGTTTAATGGTATTGGAGACCCAAAGCTCCTTTGTCTGTAGATACCAAGTTATTTATGCTATCCTTTTAGGGTATAACTATTAATTAGTATTATGGATTAGAGAAGTCTATCCGAGCAAACTGAAGAGAATTGTGTACTATTTTTCTAAAACAATATGACCACAATACCAGGCTTGAAGTGTCTATTAAGGATTTAGAATTAACCAAGCACAAGCCTAATGAATCATTTTAAAATTTTTTAACTAGATTTATGAATAAGGTAGGATTACTGAAAAATAAGCTAGCTGAAAAGGATCAGGTTAGGATGATTTTCAAAATGTGCCACCTAATTTGGTTAAAAGGTTACAGATGATGAACCCTAAGATATTTGTAGAACTTTATAATGATGGTTGCAAGCTGAGGAGATCAAAAGTGAGAAAAAAAAGATCACTAAAAGTACCGAAGCAAGAAACTACCTAACTAGGGGCAAATGGTAAGGAAATGCTAATCAGGTTATGGGAGTCCACGCTATTTAACAACCTAGGAGATTCTCAAATTTTAACCAACCCTTATCTAAAATCCTAAACCGTTTGATCCAAAAAGGCCTCCTTAAATCCTTAACCCCCTTTAGACCACCAAACCCAAATCTCCCTAACTTTGACCCAAATAGTTACTGTAAATTTCACTAAATTGTTGGCCATTCCACTAACTCTTGCATGCACCTTAAACATGAAATTCAAAACCTTATAGACTCTAGAAAAATCACAGACCCTGGGAAATCAAATCCAAACCCAAACACCAAAAACAGCCCTTTCCTAAATTACCAATACATGCCACCCATAATGACTATGATGTTCAACTCAGGAGTAAAGGAGGAAGAAGTGCTAAACTCCTTTAAGGACCTAGACCTTAAAACTAATGAGAAATCTCCTAATGTCCTTAAAGATGGGAAAAGAGTAGAAGACTTGTTGGGACAACCTTCAGGCAAGTTCGACTATAAGGTGTTTTATTCCAAACCACCTTCTTTTGATATACCTATTGATTTAATTATACCTATAGGGTGGGATAATGAATTGGATTATGAGAAGTTGCCAGATAAGAAAGAAAAATGTATGGCTGAGGTGTGGAAAGATGGAAAAAAGGATCAGACCATTGGGGTTATTGACATACAATTCTAATGAAGAAGACACATAAGGCTATAATGTATAGGTTAATAATCTAGAAGTCAGTCATGTTACTAGAAGTGGTAAAGGTTATAAACCAATTGAGAAAATTATAGAGAGAGAATAAGTTACTGAAAGAGAAAACTTAGATGAACATAATAATGACTTGATTCTTGAACAACTTAAGAAGGCAAAAGCAAATGTGAGCATTTGGGAGCTTTTGATGCATTCTAGTAGCCATAGGAAGGCTCTAGCTAAAATGAGCACTAAAACTATTGCAACACCTGAGGCAATGGTGGCCAAGGTTATAAAGAAAAAGCATAGTGTTATTACTTTCTCTGATGAGGATTTACATACAGAGGGAAGGAATCATAATAAAGCCTTGTTCATTCCTACTGAAGTGAAAGGGAAAAGGACCAATTATGAGATGGTGGATAATGTTTGCCCATTACAGATCCTACCTAATCTAGGAGTGAAGGTAGAGGATTCAGCAAAATCAGACCTTATAATAAGAGCTTATGATGATAACATAAGGAATGTAAAGGGAACATTTATGGTTCCTGTAAAGACTGGGCCTATAGAAGTAATTATGGAATTTACCGTGCTAGACATCCCTGTCACCTATGCCCTACTTTTGGGTAGGCCTTAGTATTATATTTTAGGAGGAGTGCCTTCAACTGTACATCAAAAGGTGAAATTCCTCTTTGATAGGGAAGTTATAACTTTAAATGCTAGAATGAACAAAAATGTGTCCACAATTATGGATAGTAAAAAGCAGGTAGTTACCCCTCCTAGTTTCTAAATAGCCATGATCTCTGATGGAATCGAGATGGACCTAAAGGTTATAAGCATGATTAAGAAGATGAATTATCTATTGGGTTTTAAGATTCCATACGTAGCGAAAAAAAATAAAACTTAAATCATAAACTCAAACCCGAATCCAAGTAATTCGATTAATTGATTAAATATAGGGTTTTCATTTTCTCACCACAAATGCAGAAGGGGCAAGAAAACTAGAAGGAAGAGAGGAGGTTCACTCTGGTGACACCCTACCTTGAGCTTTTAATTTAGCAGTTTGGATTTAAGATGTCTCTAAAAGAATCCATCCTCCACAAGTGTCCATACGAACAACCCTTGATTTAAAAATCAATATTTATATGCTAGCACCTTCTCTTGATTTCTCAAAAATCAAGAATAAAAAGAACTATGTTTTTTTATTTTCTAAAAGGAGAGAAAATAAATTTGGTGATAGAATAATGAGAGTGTAAAACACTATAGAATATAACATATTTATAGATATTTAAATTAGGATTTCACTTACCAAACAACCTTTTAGTAATTTCTTACTTATTCTTGTTTTGATTTTATTTAAAATTAAATCAAAAATAATATTCTATTTATTTAAGATAACCTTTATCTTAAATAAATAAATGTTTTATTTATTTATTTATTTCTATGGAGCTTATTTGGGTTTGTTAAACCCATATTCATTTTGGGCTTGTTCAAAGTGTATGACCCTATAGGTTTACATGACATTGGCAATGGGCCTTAAATCTCTATTTAGGCCTACAAGTGATAAGTGGCCTCTAGCAAGACATTATAACTACCTAAGTCATGTGAAGTCAATAATCTGACATAACCTAATATACAGTGAATATTCTAGTCCCTTTGTCACATGGTATCTTAATTGAATATAAGGCATATATTATGTCATCCTTATAGAATTCACTCATATAATTTCTTGATTCTAAATAAACTGAGAATGATAACTCTTTATCAATTTACTTTAGCATGGCCATGCATTTTTCTCAGTCTATCTTATCAAGGGGCCCATAGATATATTACTTATATTAAATGAGGGATAAATTCCTTCTCAATCACTCACATAACTCATTTTATACCCAATAATAACCTATTTTATCATACCGTTAAAGATAATGTAAGATTGTGTTAAAATACAAAATAGTTATGTAGAAATCCATGGTAATTTTAAGGTAAGAGGACTAAGCCAATATTACTATGATGAGAATTATTTATGATAATTATCTATGTGGTATTCTCATGATGGGTTAATCCAACACTTTATTTCTCAAATAAGTACCTATGAGTTGACTTAATATCTCATATTCATGATTAGTAAAACATAATCATCAATCAACACCATACTAGCCATAATACATTGTTATGACTAAGGATAATTTGAATAGAATTCATATTTAATCTAAAGGTCAGAGGACTAAGCTAGTATTACTATAATGAGAATTACTTATGATAATTATCTATGTGGTATTCTCATGATGGGTTAATCCAACACTTTTTTTTTAAATAAGTACCTATGAGTTGACTTAATATCTCATATTCATGATTAGTAAAATATAATCATCAATCAACACTATACTAGCCATAATACATTGTTATGACTAGGGATAATTTGAATAGAACTCATATTTAATCTAAGGGTTTTACTATAAAGTCACATACTTGATGACCTTAGTAAGAATTGACTATTCAAGTAATTATCATAACACAAAATGATAATGAAAAATGCCTCTTTATTAAATAAAATGATAAAGTCAAAACATGGTCATACATGATTGACCTAGTGCATATCACTAACATTATCAGCCTGGACAAGGACTAGGAAAGAACGAGTAAGGAAGTCCATAACTCATAGATTTCAAAAGCCAAGATGATATAAGAGGATTTGGCTATACATGGGTTGGATTTGGCAATAAAAGAGCTAGAAGAAGGTTTTTCAATGAGAATAACCTCTTAAAGAATGTAGGACTACTAAAGGATAACTTTGTTAAAGAAAGAAAACAGAAGTTCTACTTGGGTGGAAAGGAGCCTGTCCAAGTAGTAAGTATGAATAGTCCTGGGTTTGAGATCTTCAAGAAATAGATAGTTGAGAGTCTAGTGCAAGATAACAAAGACAAGATGATGAAGAAAGTCGCTGAGAAGATGGGGACTGAGGCCATTGAAGAGCTGCTTTGTCTGCCACCTAATGAAGAAATACCATAGGATTTATCTAGCATTATTAATAATAGTTTTAGCAATGTTTTTATGAAGAAACTGATGTAATAATGTCCAATCTATTTTAGGATGAAAACTTTGTTTTTCTTGTGGTTAATGATATGAACTTTGGTTTGGCTTATTTATGTGATATTAACCTTGATGGTCTTGTGCATTTTAATAATGATCATTCATGCATGTTTGACATTAATCCTATTCAATTAAATTCATTAAACATGGGCATAAATGAATAACCAAAGCACATTTCTATATCACATGATTTAACTCCTAAAGAGAGGGAAAACTTTAAGAGAATACTAACAAAAAGAAAGGTAGTATTTGCTTAGTCCTATGAGGATATGCCAGGTTTAGATAGAGAAATTACAGAGTATCACATTCCAATATATCCAAAAGCTAAACCTGTTAACCAAAAACTTTATAGGTTAAGACTAGAGTGGATAAAAAAGATAAGGGAAGACATTGCTATGCAAATTTAGGCTTATTTTCTAGAAGTGGTAGAGTACCCTAAATGGTTGGCAAATATAGTACTAGTTTTCAAGAAAGATAGAAAATTTCAAATGTGTGTAGATTTCAAAGATCTGAAAAAAGCATGCCTAAAGGATGACTTTCCTTTACCCTATATTGATGTGATTGTTGATAGCACAACATCTAGTGCAATGTACTCTTTCATGGATGGGTTCTCAGGTTATAATCAGATAATAATGGCAGTTATGGATAAGATCAAAACTACTTTTATCATGAAATGGGGGACATATTGCTACAAAGTGATGCCCTTTGGATTAAAGAACACAGGAGAAACTTATCAAAGACCAGCAACCACTCTATTTCATAATATGATGCACAAAGAAGTGGAAGTGTACATTGATGACATGATGGTTAATTCAGAAATAAGGGAAGGATATCTTAAGGCTTTAGATAAATTTCTGGCAAGAATAGAAAGATACAATCTAAGGCTTAATCCAAAGAAATGTATCTTTGGAGTCACTTTTAGAAAGTTGTTGGGGCATATAGTCAATAATAGGGGAATAGAGGTCGATCCAAACAAGATTAAAGCCATTCAAGAGATGCCAACACTAAGAATAGAGAAAGAAGTACGAGGGTTTATTAGAAAAGTACAGTATATTAGTGGGTTTATTGCGAAACTCACCATGGTTTGTGATCCAATCTTCAAGCTCTTAAGGAAGAATCAACCAATGGAACGGAATGAAGAATGTCAGAAAGCCTTTAATAAGATTAAAGAATACCTTACTAATCCACCTGTGTTAAGACCACCAAGACAAGGTAAATCCTTAATCTTATATTTAGCTTTAAAGGAAAAAGTAACGGGGCTAATATTAGTAGAAGAAGGACAAAAAAGGGTAGAGTATGCAGTATATTATCTTAGTAAAAAGTTTCTGTCATATGAAGAAAAATAGGATCTTATGGAGAAGACATGTTTGATTATGATATAGGCTATAAGGAAGCTAAGGCATTATTTCTAGTCTTACAAAGTACAAGCCACTTTAAAGATAGATCCTTTTAAGGTACTTGTTTTAAGCATTAGCTTTAATTGGAAAGATGTCTCCATGGTTTATACTTCTGCTAAGTTTGATATAGAGTACATCACTACCAAGGTCATTAGAGGAAGAGCAGTAGCAGAATTCCTAGCATAAAATGCAGTTGAAGGAAATGAGTAGTGGAATTTAGAGTTTCTAGATGAGAACTTAGCAGTAATAGAAAAATGTGATTTGAAGCTTTATTTTGATGGAGCTGTGAATAATAAGGGAGTAGGGTTAGGATTAATTCTTATCACACCAGGAGGAGAAACCATCCCAATGGCTAAGAAATTAGACTTCAAAGTTACAAACAATATGGCCAAGCATGAGGCATGTATCTATGAGGTAGAAGCAGTGCTTGCAGTTAGAGCTAAAGAATTGCTAGTTTATAGAGATTGTCTGTTAGTCATTAGTCAAGCTAATGAGGAGTGGGAATGAAAGATTAGTGGTTAAAACCTTACATTTGCTATTTAAAGAAGTTAATGAGAAATTTTACTAAATGTCTCTTCATGCATTTACCAAGAGATGAGAATCAAATGGTGGATGCCTTGGCAATGCTTTCTTCAATGTGAGATAAACCAATAAGGTTGATGATGAAGCCTTTAGCAATAATGAAAATGAAAGCTCCATGTTATGGTGAAGAATAAGTTATGAGTATTTAGATAGGGCAAAAAAAAAAGCCATGGTTTTATGACATCCAAAGATTCATTGAGGAAAGGAAGTACCCAGATGAAGTGACTTGAAAAGAAAAATATGCTCTTCATGTTCTTGCACACCATTATACAAGTCATGATGGGGTATTATATAGAAGAATGTTGAATACAACACAAATGAGATGTCTCAAGAAGGATGAAGCAGAATGAGTGATAAGAGAGATTTATGTAAGGGTTTATAGATCTCACATGAATGGGATGATTTTGATAAAGAAAATAATTTGACAAGGGTACTATTGGATAAGCATGGAAAAAGATTATATCCAAATAGTGAGACAATGCCATCAATGCCAAATACATGAGAATCTCAATCATCTTCCCCCTATAGTATTAAACAGTTTAACATCTCCATGGCCCTTTGCAGCATGAGGGATAGATATAATAGGGGAGATAAGACCAACTGCCTTAAACGGGTATAAATATATAGTAGTGGCAATTGACTATTTCTCCATATAGATAGAAGCATTATCCTTTAGTACTTTGAAGGCTAGACAAATGGCAAAGTTCATTGAGAATAATCTCATTTGTAGATACGAGATCCCATATCATGTTGTGATGGACAATGGTGCTTAGTTTTAGGCAATGATAGTTGAGTTATTACAGAGATATAATATTGAGCATCATAAATCCTCACCTTATCGACCTCATGCTAATATTGTAGTTGAAGCAGCTAATAAGAGTATGAAGAGAATCCTCTCTAAAATGGTGAAAACATATAAATATTGGTTTGTGTATCTCCCTTTTGCCTTATGGGGATATAGAACTACGACGTGCATTGCTATAGGATAGACATTGTTCTCATTAATATATGGTTGTGAAGAATTTTTTCCTTTAGAGACAAAAATCAAATCTTTGAGAGTTGTTATGGAAGAAAAAATCCCTGAGAGTGAATGGATATAAAAAAGACACAACCACCTTGTATCTTTAGATGAGAAAAGGATGGACGCTTCATTTCACACTCAGATTTACTAGAGAAGGATGGCAAAAGCCTTTAACAAGAAGGTTAAACTTGGAAAGATAAAGGCTGGAGATATGGTACTAAAGCAGTCAAGGGAAATGGTGTTTGATCCAAGATGAAAATTCATACCAAATTAGGAAGGATTGAATTTAGTCAAGATGATTCTACCTAAGGGAGCTACAAAGATATCAGATCTAGAAGGGAATGAGTTCATTGAGCCAATCAACCTGGATCACCTAAAAAAATACTACCTATTAAAAAAATTCCATTGGCTAAAAAACCTGAAAATGCTAGTCAGGCAAAAATTAGGACATTCCCACAGTTAAGAAAGCTAGTAAAGGGATAATAGGCAAAAATTAGGGAATAAAATAAAAGAGGTGATCCTATTGATAAAAAAAACTCATAAAGGGCTATTTAGGTAGAAATTAGGGAAATAAAAATGAGAGAAAAATGTTCAGTTGGAAAATTCGAAAGGACTAGCTGATAACATATGTTATGTCATGTGATGTAATAAATGTACTCATTTTGACCTTAATTAATGAATCAAATTGAAATGAAATTTTTATTTGAACATTGTATGTTCTATCTTTATTATAAAGTATAAGGATTTAAAGAAAAAACAAAACGTGAGAGCTTAAAAAACCAAACTTATGAGATCATTATTCTAGTTATGTTTTTGTTTCTTCTTTTGTGACTCATCTGATAATGCTTGAGTCCTCTTGTACTTAGCAAGTCCTGGTGGCTCTATAGCTTGCATGATAACCCAAGCCTTTTAGTTGTCATCAGTAGTTATATAAGAAATTAAGTGAATGTTCTACTCTAATGCTCTACGAGGCCATAGATTCTTCACTTTGTCTAAAAAATCTTATCTCAAAGGGAAGCCTTTAAAGCTAGATATAACATCTATAATGAATTATGAGCAACCATACTAATGACAAAGGAGTGAAGGGGAAAAAAAGGTCAAAAAGCACAATCCAGGAGTAGGAACACAGTGGTCATACATGTTAATCGTTACAAATTTCAACCTCCACCAAGAACAATGTAATCTTAGTATCTGCAATGCCATTTGTCCATTCAATCCATTGATCTATAGTGTGCTTATCCTTCATCTTCAATGGATAAGACTGTAGATGATGAGGTTGATAAGTCAAAGTATTGGTGGGGGCATTAAGTAGACTTAATTTCTCCTATAACCAAATCTAAAAAAAACATTGTTAAGTTGAAAACCCGAAAGGGCAGCTTAGGCAAAAAAAAGGGGTTCCATACCTAAAGGAAAAGCAAACTGCTTGAGAATCGATTTTGAATCTTGAAATTATCTAACCCAATGATATTTTTAGCAAGTATGATAGGCACAGGGTTAGCTCCAGCTTTCACTTATTCTAGGATACTAATAATCCTTGTGTTAGCATCTCTATGAAAAGCCACTAGTAGAAATTGGGCATATAAGCAAAAAGAGATAGTCCTAATCCAAGTAGCATTGTTCTTGTCCCTAGTCCTATAAGAAGTAATTATAGAAGAAAGACTGATAGACCCAGGGTTATATTTGTACATGTAGATGTCAGTTGGGGGCATATTAAAGAATGCCACTAGTCTACTAAGAAACTGCATCTCAAGATCAAGGAGTGCAATCATAGTAGTTGAGTCCAAAGAACAGCCAAGAATAGTAGAAAACTCCTCAATTAATGGACACAGTTCTTGTCCATTGAATTTGAACACGTGGTCTTTAACATCCCAGAAGGTGGCAACATCATTTAGAAAATTGTTATCTATTTTTAGATGTTAAAGGTATTTCAAGGATTTGGCATGGAAGGGTAGCAGTCTATTCTAATCATCTCTATTAAGGCTTTTGAGAAATTTCTTCATTAAATTAAGGGTGGTTTGTGTCATGATGAAAGTAAATAAAAAAGAAGAATGAAAGACAATCCTTTTATAAGCCCTCATATAGGCATAAAGGTTAATCGGGATGGGATTTGGATTTTATTTGCTCAATGTTTTTTAATCAAATTCAAAGTAGTAATCCGAACGGAAAAGATTTAAGAACTAGAGTTGAGTTTCCAATTGAAAAATCGGAGTTATAATCGGAATTCTAGAAATCTGATTGGAAATCTAGAATTTTGATTAGAATTCTAGAAATCTAATTGAAAATCTAGATTTTAAAAAAAAAGGGGTTTGATCCAAAATGAAAAGTGTATAATCGATTCAGAAAAGGTGATGCAATTCAAAATGAAGAAGGAAGTAAAAGTAAAGTTATGTAGGTACAAGTACTAAAGATAAAAAGATTAGTCATCCTAAGCTCTAGTGTCTAGCCAAGAACTCCACCCTTTAGCTGGATCGTCACTCTGATTTAGGGGCATAGAAATCCCAACACTATGATCATCAAAACCTAGACGAACAAGTTATCAGTGAAGCCTCTCATTTTCACATTTTAGATCATTAGCATAACTCTATTGCATCAAGAATAGTTAGAATCATGCATATTATACATAACATGCATACATTTGCTTACTTGTTATAAATAGTAACTCTCTAAGAGTCTGTGATCTGCATGGTAAATAATCTCTAGAATGAGGCGAGTCCATATAGATAGTCTGCCGTTGTCCGAGGGACCTATGAAATAAAGTATACTAATTCAATAACAAGTGTTAGTTCATACAGGATTGGAAATGCAAATTTTACTTACATGTGAAGCATCAAGAGGAGAGAAGCTAGGAATTTGAAATACATCAAAATAAATGTTGTAAACACCCAATTTTGGGATAATAAAATATGGATGTGACAAAGGACTCCAACGATGAAAATGTTATAAGTAGGTCTTCAACACTTGAAGTTCAAAACCTCAAAAGTTCGAATACATTTTCAAAAAGAGTTTCATTGGTTTTTTTAAGGACTTAATTGTAATACCTTTTTCAGATCTAATTAAAAAAATTAATTTCTTTAAGGGGTCTTTTTGTAATTAAAAGATAAAAAATTGAAATTATAGAATTCTGATCGGAATTACGCAATTCCGATAAGAATTATGTGTTTTTCCATTTGTTTTTATATTTGTTTTACAAAAAATAAAAATATTTTTTCCTAGTTTTGATTGGTTTAAAAATTTTCTTAAATTTATTTTTGGATTTATCTACCTCTTCAGGAAATAAATTCTTTTTAAAATTGTAACTGTTCAGGAAATAAAGTCCTTTTAAAATTGGAACTTTCAGTACATAGAACTTAGGGTTTTTATTTTTTTCTCCCTATAAAAGAAGAGTTTAGGCTCTTGCAGTAGGCGAGACTCAATACTCAGGGACTTAATTCTCAAGACCTCTCTCTTTTTATTTGAAACTCTCTTTTCCTGAACTTACAAAAATATTCTTGGTTATTTCGTCTTGAAAGCAATAAGCAAAGGCCTTTTTTTGGAGAAAAGAACAACAAGTTTTTGAAGATCTATTTAACAAATAAACGGTGATTTTACTAGTTTGAGGAGCCAGCCACAGTGCATCCATAATCCTCTTCTCCTTCTCTATTTTCTCTTATTTTTTATTTTATTATTTTTGTTCCTATTGAATTCCAGTTTTACTTAATTTTTTTTATTTTTTTATTCACTAACTATTGTTTATTTTTTTGTGTTGGTGATTATGGAGAGGATCACATAATCAGTTTACTCAAAGAATAAAATCCATGAACGTCCCTGGAATACCATGGATGGAACCTTATAGCTATACAATATTTCTAAGGTTTTTATTTAGTTTGTTTATCATTATTTTATTTTTATTTATTTTGGGTTGTATTAATTTTCTTTTTTTTTTTTATTATTATTCTCAATAGCTCATTGTAATAGCCCCAATAGTGGGAATAATGAAATTTTGTGTGTGTCCGATTGGATGTTTTGTTTTATTAATCGATTAGCAAAATTAGGGTTGTCATTCAGTAATTAATTAAAATTAATGGCTATAGAAATAATTAGGTTGTTTAATTAAAATTGAATTAGATTTAAGTGGTTAGAATTCGGGTTGCTTGTTGATTATTTTATTTTATTTGTTTATGGTCACTTTAATTAAATTAGGGTTTTTAGGAAAAGTTAAATTAATTGTTTGATATTTTATTTGTTTATTTTGATATATTTGTATTGTTTTTGGGCTTGTTTGCTTATGTTTATATGTTTTGGGCTCTACACCTACATTAGGTTTTAACCCGTTTAAATTTAGGTTTTTTAGTTTTAATTAATTAAAATGCATTTTAGACCCATAATTAATTATATTTAGGGTACAAATAACTTAGTCCCACTTAGTTAATTAGACATAGGCCCACCTAATCTAATTTAATTAATTTAGACTTAGCCTATTTAATTTAATTTTTTTCATTATTTGTAGATTTAAGATCACTTTAGAATTAAAACACTTAGTATTAGACCCATTAAATTAAATACTTCATAATTTGTAGATCTAAGCCCATGTTTAGAATTAAAATAAATAAACTTAGGTTCATTTAATTAAAATTGAATAAGGATTAAGCCCATTAGTCTTTAGGCTCACCTATAAATTAAAATATGTAAATTTAGCTCATTTAATTAAAATCAATTTAGATTAGACTAACCTAAGGATTGTGATGAATGCATTGTTTACTTGTATATTTCATGACTAGTTTTCTTAGAGTTGATTGTTTTTAAGGGTTTATATGAAATTGCATGTAAATAGAGGATAAAGTAGTAATTCATAAAGAAATTCTAAAGAACACGAGATTGAAAGAAGTTGGTATTCCGTACCCAGAATCTCCTGGTTATGGTGCTGGCTTTCTTTTAGGGAATCGAGTACCACCATTTTCTATTTGTTCCAGTTATTACCCTGGGTGGCGACTCTTCATCTCCATGCCATGTCTTTGTGATAGTGGTTAGTGTGTTCTCTAAAGCCCTAAGCTCAAACAATGTTATGGTTGCTTAAATCTTGGGCACGAGCTAAACCCCGCTGTCTACAGTGGTGACTCTACTAGGGATAAGAGATATTGATTCTACTTGTGTTCTTTAGAATTATTTTATTACTTACTATTTTATTCTTGCATTCATTTAGCATGTCCCTATTAACCGATGGCATTGGTTTATGGTTCCATGATTCCATTAGCTTCATGGGATTATAAATTGGCTAACCATAACTTTTAGCCTTAACTCAATTCAAGAGAGATTACTGGGCTCATCTAACCAGAGTCTATAACCCAAGTCCTAAAGGGGGGGGTAGTCTTCTCTCGAGTTTGCAAAGGATGCTAGGCCCTTCTAACCTTGGCCTGTAACTTAAGTCTTAAAGGAGGACATCATGCTAAGGGAACCTTGACCTTTTTACCAGACTTAGCTCATGTAGTGGCTTAGTAACTTCCCCTAGGATTACCTAAATTGCTTATGAATGTTGCCATAAGATATTTCTATCTATAAAGGCCCAAGCCCATACCTTAGAAGTCCATTAAGACTAATAAAGATTAGGCTATGCTTTTATATATAGAAATATTGTTTCTATGCTTTATTACTTTAAGAGATTTGGCATGCGCATCGATTCTTATTATCCCCCATTGATATTAAGGCTAAGACAAAAAATCCTAGGAAAAGAGAATCACCATTAATATGTGTGTAGGAGGAATAAGGTTGGAAGGATGTATATACTTGACTTGATTGATACTTATTACTTGTTGCATAGTATGTGCATTATACATACATGCATCACACTAATAATTTGTCTTGCAGCCATCATAGATTTATCTAGGTCTTCTTATGTTTGGAGTCAAAAAGGTGGCAAATTAGTGAGAACTAATTCAAGCCCATAATAAGAGATCCTTAGCAGACTAGAAAGGAGTCCCGTCAATCTACTATACCTATAAGCTACACAGACTAAACAAGTAAAGAAATGGAACAATAAAAGGGAGGAAACTGGACCCTTGAAGACATTAAAGGAGCTTTAATGGATGACATGAGAGCAATGATGCAAGATGAAATAAGACAAGCCTTAACTAGGTTAATGCCACCACATACTGCTGCACCTTAAGTTGCGACCAATCTACCTGTCGTGGGTGCACCACCTGCTAATAATGCTTGGGGGAAACCTTTAAATGTTGCTAGGAATGTACCTATTGTGGAAATAAAATATGAGGATGTAGAGAACCTTTTGGTAAAGAAAGCCGATAAAGAATCACTTGAGCAAGTTCAAGAGCTAGAATCTAAGTAAATGAAAGCACTGACTTAGAAGATGTCCAAATGGAGGAATTAATGAAAGGACAAGGCATTAGATACTCATTTTACTTTGATGATATGGTGCAATATGAGAAAGATAAGCTACCTGATAAGTTCAAGATGCCACAGCTGCAGAAGTTTGATGGTACTAGAGACTCAAGGATCCACCTTAGTTAATGTACAACTACTATGAGCACCATAAGGCTCCTTTGCTCATAGTTACCAAGTTGTTTGTACTATCTTTGGAGGGCATGGCTATTTATTTTTATCATGGGTTAGTGAAATCTATCCGAGTGGACTAAAGAGAGTTTTGCACCGCTTTTTTAAAATAATATAACCACAATTCTAGGCTTGAAGTGTCTATCGGGGATTTAGAATTGACCAAGAAGAATCCTAATGAATCATTTTCAGATTTTTTGATTAGATTCATGAATAAGGTAGGATTAAAAAAGAACAAACTGGCTAAGAAGGATCAGGTTAGGATGATAGTCTGAAACTTGTCACCCAATCTGGTTAAGAGGTTGCAAATGATGAACCCTAAGACATTTGTAGACATTTATAAGTTGAGGAGATTGAGAATAAGAAAAAGATGATTGCTAAAAGCATCGGAGCAAGAAACTACCCAACTGGGGGCATACAACAAGGAAGCACTAACCAGATTATGGAAGTGCATGTTGTTCAACAACCAAGGAGATTTTCCAATTTTAACAAATCTTTGTTAAAATCCTAGAGCACCTAATGAAAAAGGGCTTACTTCAACCTTTACCTAACCCAAACCCAAACACCCTAGGCTATAACCCTAATAAGCACTGCCAATTTCATCAAAACCTCCAACACTCCATGAATGACTGCAGCAGCCTCAAACATGAAATCCAAAGCCTTATAGACTTTAGAAAGATCACAGACCCCAAAAATCCAAGCACCAGAAATAATCCTTTCCCAAACTACCAAAATGTACCACTCTCAGCTACCATGATGATCAACTCAAGAGTTAGTGAGGAAGAAGTGCTAAGCTCTTTTGAGGCCTTAGACCTTAAAACCAATGACAAATCTCCTAATGCCCCCAAAGATATGGAAAGAGCAGAAGAGTTATTGGATCAGCCTTCAGGCAAGTTTAACTATAAGGTGTTTTATACTAAACCACCTTCTTTTGACATACCTTTTGAGTTAATTGTACCTACAGGATGGGGTGATGAGTTTGATGATGAGAAGCTATTAGACAAGAAAGAAAAATGCATATTTAAGGTATAGGAAGATGAAGTTAAGGAGACAATCGACAAGAAGATGTAAGAATAATTATTATGTCAGTCACTTGAAGGATAGCCATTATGAGACTCAACATCCTTAACATCTAGAATAGGAAATAAATTTTCTTATTGCCTTCTTTGAATAAAATTTTAATTTTTTTAGAACTTTTTTTCTTTTAGTGATCGATGATATGAATTCTGATCAAGCATACTTATGTAATGTACATCCTAATGGTATTGTGCATTATGATATTGATCGCATATGCATGTTTGACATAAATTCAATTCAATTAGATTCATTTAACATGGGCACAAATGCAAATTCAAAGAACATACATAAATCATATGATGTAACTTCTGAAGATAGGAAATTTGAGGAAAAAAATAAAAAGAATGATAAACAAGAGAAAGAACAAAGAGAGAGAAAAGGAAAGAAAAAAGAACAGTAAGGTAAAAATTGGTGAGAAAAATTCAGGACTGGCTAGTAATAGGAGTTGTGTCATGTGATATAATGAATGTTCTCATTTTTATCCTAATGAATGATTAAAATTGAATTTGAAATTTTTGTTCAAATATCGCATATTCATCTTATCATACTGCATAACTATCTGAATCTTTAGAAAATACATAATCAGAGCTATGAGATCAATATTTTAGTTATGTTTTCTTTTTTGCCACCTTTTTTATGATTTTACTTATAAGTCCCCTTGTACTTAGGAAATTTAAGTAGCTCAGTAACTTGCATTACAACTTCGGCTTTATAACTATCATCAATCATTGCATTAGTATCAAGCCTCATATTTAGCTCAAGAGTTCTTCGAAGAGCAATTCCAGTTGATTTCATCATTGAGAACTTGCTTCAATCAGTTTTCCCATTGCTTTGCATCTTTAATGTATGAGATTGCAACTAATAGGGTTAGTAAGTCAAAGGATCAACAATAACAATGAACGAATTAGGTCTCCTACACACAAAAAAAGACTACTAAAATAGCGGGAATGGATTTAGAATGAAACTAGGGGCAAAATGTAGCTATGGGGGCAAATTGCAAAAAAGTAAGTCTGCATTCAAAGAGCAAAGATGGAATGTTGAAGTATAAGAGCTAGTACAAGTGATCTTGGGGCACAAAGAAGTAAACTACAAGCATGTGGACACATAAGTTATCATACAACAAAAGCAGTAGCAAAAAGAAAAGTTCAACAATGCATCGGTCAATCACAAGCTCCAGTGTCAAGCCATGAACCCCATTTGCTAGCCTAGTCATCAGTCAAATGAACTATATCAGAAGCTCTGACATCAAAAGTACCAACAGTGAAGCATTCAATGCTCAAGCCTACAAGCTATTGATAAGGCACATCATTCTCACACTTCAAGCTACGAACATAGCTATGTTCCAAACAGTAGACCTATTATGATCATGCATAACATGCATACACCTACATACATTTATTATGAAATACTTGCTTTGCATAATAAATTCTTCGAGCCTAAGCGAGATTGTGCAGATACTTTGCTACTAATATTCAAAATTAGTGTTATAAAAGTGCAGAAAGGTATTTAGAATGTTCACACATAAAGGAAAACGGTATCACTAACAAGGTGAACCTGATACTCAAAGGGAATTTAGACCTCAGGAGTCTAAAGGGCCTATCCAGTAAAGGAGTATCATCAATAGTGATACTTACGAAAGCATCATCCTGGCTATGTCAAGAGGTTGGATAGGACGTTTAGACTCCTCAAACTCATTATCCATCTCCATAGTCTCATTGGAAGCATCATTTGGAATATCTCTCCATAACAGTTAGACCAGTGTAAGGTGTGAAATATGGTGATGCGAAGGTCCAATATGTCAACAATACATTTATTGGCCTTATAAAAGGGAATGATGCACTCAAAACCTAAAATGAATGCACTCTGAAAAATTATTTAATCATGAAATAAGATCTCTAACTCTTGAACCTTTTTTTGTAGGAGATGTCAAGAAGAGGAATAAAGCCCCATACTATAGTTTTAATGGAATGGTGGAAATACAAATGTAGCCCAAAACCATAACTTCAATAGTGGAGTATCATAACCCTATGATTAGAGACATCATCACCATAATCAAAAAGGAAGAATGCACAAGAATAACACTACATTTTGACAAAATTTATTCACTTGCGAATAAACTATACCAATTTATGGTATTTTGTGCAGGGAAAAACAAAAGAGAATGAAGAAGGGGAAAGGAACCGATACATCAACAATAATGGAAAAGGTTGCAAATGCTAATCATTCATCAGAAATATTATCTTGCATGGCAAACACTTATCAAGATGATCAAGGGAAGTAACATAACTCTATTTCCTTAGATTTTGTAATAAAGTACCATCTTAATAATAAAATCCATAAATTGAAAGTAAATTCATCTACTTCATAAGATTATGTGTGAAAAAGCCTATCTCATGACCTTTAATCATAATGGCTCTTTTTATTAGCCTCATAGAATTCAAATGAGTAATTAATAGTTTTATGTTGAGAGTTTATAAACTCTAATCAATCTAATGCTTATTTTGCACCCAAATGAGGGGAAGAATATATAGAAATAAAATGTATGGACTTACAGTATAAATTGATTGAATTTCAAAGTATCATTTTAGTTTTTTGAATAATAAATGTGCATATAATATACTCCAATGCTAAAAAATGAGTATGAATACAAAATCCCTTGATGGTATCCACACTGAGTAATACGAGAAAGGTAGGGGAATACTAAGAGGATAATCAAAATAAGAGTAAGCATAATTCACTCTAATGCTCCAAAATGGGTAAGAGTATCAACATAAAACCTCTAGCAGTATCCACCCTGAGTAATATGAGAAAGGTATAGTAATACTAAAAGAGGACCATGTCAAAAAAAACTACTCTATTTACTCCAATTCTCTATATGAGTATGAGTATCCAAAGGACCTTTCCAATGGTATCCATGCTGAGTAATATGAGAAAGGCGGGGGAATGCTCAGATAAGGAAGGAAAGCACAAAAATAACTCAAAGATTGTTTTGATACTTAGAATTCAATATATTTATGCTTAAATTCCATGAGTTTTGTTTAGAACATTCTCCCTAAAATTAGGTGTGAAAGTAAGCTCTTCACTTGGTAAAAGATATGCTCTCAGTATAAGATGGTTAATGATGCCTCTGACCTTTATAAATAGTAAATAAATGACAGTCATGAAAATAAAAAATAGTGAGATTCGCTGAGTGCACGCTATCTCATGAAAAGTGATGAATTTTCTTATAAATTTTAAACATTATAATGTACTTTTGTACATTCATCATGATTGAAACTAACTTCAACAAGTCTATATGAATTGCAAATCCAAAAGAAAGTGCACCCAAATTGTAAAGATGGTTAACATAGCGAAATTAAAATCAGTCAATAGAGAAATTCTAATCAGTCAATACAACAAAATTCAAAGTAATCAACAAAACATCATTGGTGAGCAACGAAAGGGTTGTAGCTAATCGCGAGTAGTTATGGACTATAACATTATCAAAGGTGAGCAATGAAAGGATTGAAATCAATTTTCAAGAAATTATGGATTGTAACATCAAAGGTGAGCAACAAGAGGGTTGCAGTTAATTAAAATTAGTGAACAGTTATGGACTGTAGCATCAAAGGAGAGCAATGAAATGATTACAGTTAATTTATGAGCAGTTATGGACTATAACATCAAAGGCGAGCAACAAGAGGGTTGCAGTTAATTAAAATCAGAGAACAATTATAAACTGTAGCATCAAAGGTGAGCAATGAAAGGATTGCAGTCAATTTATGAGCAATTATAGACTACAACATCAAAGGTGAGCAATGAAAGGATTGTAGTCAATTTATGGATTGTAGCATCAAAGACGAGCAACAAGAGGGTTGCAGTTAATTAATCAATAAAAAGTTATAGACTATAACATCAAAGGCGAGCAATGAAAGGATTGTAGTCAATTTGCGAGCAATTATGGATTGAGCATCATCAGTGAGCAACAAAAGGCTAATCGTGAGTAATTATGGATTACAACATCATCAGTGAGCAATGAAAGGGTTGCAGCCAATCACAAGGAATTATGGATTGTAGCATAATCAGTAAGTAATGAAAGGGATAAGAGAAATGAACAATGAATCGACAAAAGGCAAAGCATAAAAGAGATTAACGCTACACGATCGAGTGTAGTGTATTCCTACCCAGACTATATGACCAAGTATAGTCGACATTATATGACTACGTATAATGTGATATTTTAATTCAGACTATACATCCGAGTGTAGTCGACATCATACGATCAAGTATGATTTATCCTTTAAATCAGACTATATAACCAAGTGTAGTTGACATTGTATGACTGAGTATAATGTATCCTTCCATTTAGATAATACGACTGAGTGTAGTCAATATTGTATGACCGAGTATAATGTATCCTTCCATTTAGACTATACGACCGAGTGTAGTCAACATTGTATGACTGAGTATAATGCATCCTTCCAATCTGGACTATACGAGCAAGTATAGTCAACATCATACGACTGAGTGTGATGAATCCATCCGAATCAACGCTATACATTTGAGTATAGTGTTTCCTTAAATGTTTTAAGTTTATGCCTAGTGTTGTACGACAACAAGCATTTATCGTGAATTGACGATCACTACACGTATAAACCTCAAGAAGCATAGGTAAGTACCCGAACTTTTATTCTTAAAAAATTGTGTTTATTTGCTTTGCCGTAATTTGTCAAGCAAACAATGACAAAGGGGGGCAACTGTAAACACCCAATTTCGAGATAATGAAATATGGATGTGACAAAGGATTCTAATGATGAAAATGTTATAAATAGGTCTTCAACACTTGAAGTTTGAAACCTCAAAAGTTCGAATATGTTTTCAAAAAGAGTTTCATTGGTTTTTTTAAGGACTTAATTGTAATACCTTTTTAGACCTAATTGAAAAAATTTAATTTCTTTCAGTGGTCTTTTTATAATTGAAAGTTAAAAAAATTGAAATTATAGAATTCTGATCAGAATTACATAATTTTGATTGGAATTCTATAATTCCAGTCAGAATTATAAAACTCTAATTTGAATTTTGTAATTCCGATCGAAATTACACAATTCCGGTCAGAATTATGTGTTTTTTTGTTTATTTTTGTATTTGTTTTATAGAAAATAAAAATATTTTTCCTAGTGTTGATTAGTTTAAAAATTTTGTTACATTTATTTTGGGATTTATCTACCTCTTCAGGAAATAAATTCCTTTTAAAATTGTAAGTCTTTAGGAAATAAAGTCCTTTTAAAATTGGAACTTTAAGTATGTAGAACTTAGGGTTTTTGTTTTTTTCTCCCTATAGAAGAAGAGCTTCGGCTCATGGAGCAAGGGGGACTTAATATTGAAGGACTTAATTCTCATGACCTCTCTCTTTTTATTTAAAATTCTCTTTTTATTTAAAACTCTCTTTTTCTGTAGTTACAAAAATATTCTTAGTTATTTCGTTTTAGAAGCAAAGAGTATAGGCCTTTTTTTGGATAAAAGAATAACAAGTTTTTGAAGATCTATTTAATAAATAAACGGTGATTTTACTAGTTTGAGGAGCCAACCACAATGTATCCATAATCCTCTTCTCCTTTTCTATTTTCTCTTATTTTTTATTTTATTATTTTTGTTCCTATTGAATTATAGTTTTACTTAATTTTTTTTTTATTCACTAACCATTTTTTTATTTTTTTTGTTGGTGATTATGGAGAGGATCACTTAATGAGTTTACTCAAAGAATAAAATCCATGAGGTCCATGGAATGCCATGGATGGAACCTTGTCGCTAAACAATATTTCTAGGGTTTTTATTTAGTTTGTTTATCATTATTTTATTTTTATTTATTTTGGGTTGTATTAATTTTATTTTTTTATTCTCAATAGTTTATTATAGTAGCCCCAATAGTGAGAATAATGAAATTTTGTGTGTATACGATTGAATGTTTTGTTTTATTAATCGATTAGTAAAATTAGGGTTTTTATTCGTTAATTAATTAAAATTAATGGCTATAGAAATAATTAGGTTTTTTAATTAAAATTGAATTAGATTTAAGTGGTTAGAATTACGGTTGCTTATTGATTATTTTGTTTTATTTGTTTATGGTCACTTTAATTAAATTAGGGTTTTTAGGAAAAGTTAAATTAATTGTTTGATCTTTTATTTGTTTATTTTGATATATTTTTATTGTTTTGGGGCTTGTTTGCTTATGTTTATATATTTTGGGCCCTAAGCCCACATTGGGCTTTAACCCATTTAAATTTAGGTTTTTTAGGTTTAATTAATTAAAATGCATTTTAGGCCCATAATTAATTAGATTTAGGGTACAAATAACTTAGTCCCACTTAGTTAATTAGACATAGGCCCACTTAATCAAATTTAATTAATTTAGACTTAGCCTATTTAATTTAAGTTTTTTCATATTTTGTAGATTTAATATCACTTAAGAATTAAAACATGTAGAATTAGGCCCATTAAATTAAATACTTCATAATTTGTAGATCTTGGCCTATGTTTAGAATTAAAATAAATAGACTTAGGTTCATTTAATTAAAATTGAATAAGGATTAGGCCTATTAGTGTTTAGGCTCACCTGTAAATTAAAATATGTGGATTTAGCTTATTTAATTAAAATTAATGTAGATTAGACTAACCTATGGATTATGATGAATGCATTGTTTACTTGTATATTTCATGACTAGCTTGCCTGGAGTTGATTGTTTTCAAGAGTTTACATGAAATTGCATGTAAATAGAGGATAAAGTAGTAATTCATAAAGTAATTCTAAAGAACATGAGACTGAAAGAAGTTGCTATTCCATATACATAATCTCCTGGTTATGGTGCTGGCTTTCTTTTAGAGAATTAAATACCACCATTTTCTATTTGTCCCAGTTATTACCCTGGGTGGTGACTCCTCATCTCCATGCCATGTCTTTGTGACAATGGTTAGTGTGTTTGCTAGAGCCTTGAGCTCAAATAGTGTCGCGGTTGCTAAAATCTTGGGTGCGTGCTAAACCCCCATTGTCTACATAAGTGTTGTTAAACTGGAGTTTGTACCATAGGAGCCCAGTAGTTCATGGACCTATCAAGTGGTAGAACATCGCCCTGAATGGTACTGAAGGAAGTATCATCTCGAGTAGCTTCACTATGCTGAGTATGCTCAACCTCCTACTCAGTCCTCTCAGTGTCACCCTCAGTCTCCTCCTCTATGGCAACATCAGTGGCTTCTTCAACCTATTCAAAAAAGAAAATATTATTTGTAGATAAAATAGATAAAGTAAAATGATGACAGTGATGAAAGAGATGAAGTAAAATGGTGATAGAAAGCATACCTCAGCTGGTTCTGTAGGAACCTACTCTAGGAGATTCTCTCGAATATACTTCGGATAGTGATGAGAATGTTCGAGCAGGGTCAAAGTGTCATATCTTTCAAGAGTTGCTTTAAGCTTAACATTAGTCATGTTGTAGCTCCACAACATTGAAGAAGGAATACAAGAAGGAACACGCCTCCTGGAAGGCCCCATATGCCAATGATAGACACATTCACAAATATACGACATCTGGAAAAACCATAATGAGGAAGCAAAACTCTTATAGTCTTAAGCCTCATAGCCACAGTCATGAAATCATATCACTGAATGTTTTTAACACCAACTAGCCAATATGATCTGACTTGTAAATTCATTCAAATAAATTTTATTTAACTTCTACAATTGGTTAAATATTAAAAATTATATTTATCTTACCAAGTCCCACCCTAAGCAGTTCAGTTGGAACCTTATCTCTGCATTAGAGGAAGACTCTTATCAAAGCTAATGGCGCTGAAGCCTTAAATCATCCCAATCTCAATGCCCCAGATTTGAAGAAGAGGAAATAATTGAAATAAAAAGAAGAGGTTGTAAAAATAAGCAAAGTTAAAAGGGATAAAAGACATATATGCAGAACATGCCAGAAGCCACACGTTGTCACAACACCCCTACAAATAGTATCCAGTCTATAATAGAGATAGGCAAGAGTTGTAGATCCTTAATTGAAGGAAGTGACTCTAGTAAGGTTTTAAAGTGGACCAAGAAGATCAATGTTGACCTCATGACCAGTCTCACATAAGAGGGTAGTGCCTAGTAGTATCAATAAGAAACATCTTGCCTTTTAAAGAATCTAATGAGGTGTAGTGGTGGGTAACCTCTTGAAACCCTGAATGAGATAAGAAAGGAGCACGTTCTTTGAATTTTTCCATGTCGGAATGAACCCAAGCAAGTCATAAACATAATGACTCCTAGCATCTTTTGGAAGGGTGCAGTAGTGGATAACAAAAGGAATTGGGGCACCTCCAAAGGTAATCCTAGTGATGGTAAAGAAGCTTATAAGGAAAATAGTCAACTCACCCACTCGTGTGTGAAAGGTGTGAGTGGTATCCATCCACCTTTCGATGAGAGCAAAAAGTCAATAGTGGTCCGACCTACCTCAAGTAGTTGGTAGAGCAGTAATGAAGCGTCATAAGCCAAATGCCTAGATGTGATGTACCACCTCTCCAAATAAATTGTGAAATTATTATTGAGCCAAGTGAAAGCAACCCGAGAACATGAATGGTTTTTGAATAAAATTCAAAAAATAAAAGGATTACTTTCCCTTTAAAAACTCTTGATTTTTTCCAAACTTTCTTATTATTTTTATTTTTTTATATTAAAAAAAATTGGGTTAAATCTGATCAAAAGACTAGACTTCTGATTACAAATCCAGAATGCCAATCAGATTTCTAGATTTTTGACTGAAAATCTAGAACACCGATTGGATTTCTAGATTTTTTATTATAAATCTAGAATTTCGGTCCAGAATGTAGATTTTTGACTAGAAATCTAGAGGTTTGATTGGAATTCTAATGGTCCTTTATGACATGCCAACACCAATTTTGCAAAATTTTATTTTCAAGTTGACAATTTCATGCAGTTTTATTTAATCTATATAACAAATATTCTACAATTACATTTTAGTTTTCATATTTATGCGAATATATTTTTCTACAGAGTTAAAGATAAAGGAAGAAAATTTACCTCATCTCCAACCTAAGAGCATTTATAGAGGCGTAAATGAGTCAAAGGGAGCATATCTTCCCCTTTATTAAGTCCAAAATTATTTTGAGGAAAATGTAGTTGTGAAATGATTGGAGCTGATAGTCTAGAGTTGCTCCCACGTAGTCTATATTGTGGGTGAGATATAAGATCATACGAATTTAAAATTGGATGTCAGATGAAGGAATAATTGAAGAAAGAAAATTTGAAAATCAAGACAAAGTGAAAAAGGAGAAGAGTAAAAAAATGAAAAGAATAGGAAAATGAAAGAGATGGATCAGCAAAAGGAAGGAAAAGAAGGTTTATATTAAAGTGGAAAATGTTTACTTTAGTTCTTCAACTTTATTGCATTTAAGTCCAACATTTTTCTTGCAATTTAGTCCTAAATTGCTATATTACATAGTTTAATAAATCAATGAATTATTAAATTGTCAGCCAAAAAAACACGTCTAAGTGTAGTGTATCCTCTAATCAATATTATACATCCGAGTATAGTCAACATTATATGTCCAAGTATAATGTATTTTTCAATCAACACTATACATTCAAGTATAGTCAGCATTATACATCCGAGTATAATGTATTTTTCAATCAACACTATACGTCTGCGTGTATTCAACATTATACGTCCTAGTATGATGTATTTTTCAATCAACACTATACATCTGAGCATAGTCAATATTATATGTCCGAGCATCATATATTTTTCAATCAACATTATGTGTTCAAGTATAGTTAACATTATACATCTGAGTATAATGTATTTTTCAATCAACATTATATATTCAAGTATAGTCAACATTATACGTGTGAGTATAATGTATTTTCCAATCAATACTATACGTATGAGTGTAGTCAACATTATACGTCCAAGTATAATGTATTTTTCAATCAACACTATACATCTGAGTATAGTCAACATTATACATTTGAGTATGATGTATTTTTCAGTCAACACCATACGTTTGAGTATAGTCAACATTATATGTCCGAATATAATGTATTTTTAATCAACACTATACGTCAGAGTATAGTCAACATTATATGTCTAAGTATAATGTATTTTTCAATCAACACTATATGTCCGAGTTTAGTTAACATTATACGTCTGAGTATATTGTATTTTTCCATCAACACTATATGTCTGATTGTAGTGTATTCTTAGTTTGAGTATAGTGAATTTTCAAATCAACGCTATACATCTGAGTATAGTGTATTCTAAAATCAATTCTACATGTCTAAGTGTAGTATTCTCAAATCAACACTATACATCCGAGTACAATGCATTTTCAAATCAACGCTATACATTTGAGTATAGTGCATTCTCAGATCGACACTATACGTATGATGTATAGTATATTTTCAAATCTTGTAGCTAGATGTTCCATAGGTGCTCAAATCATTTTTTCAAAATATGCCTAACCAGGATTATAGTGAAATTTACTAAATGGTTTAGCATTCTGCCTAGTGTTGCATAGCAACATAAGCATTCATCATGAACTAATGGTCATTTATAAGCAAAGGACTTAAGGTACATAGATAAGTATTTAACAGAAATTGTGTGCTTATTCGCTTTGCCATAATTGATTAAGCAAATAATGACAAAGGGGGGCAATTGTAAGCACCCAATTTTCAGGATGATGGAATGTGGATACAATAGAGGACTCCAATGATGAAAATATTATAAATATATCTTCAACACTTGAAATTTGAAACCTCAAAAGACTAAATGCATTTTCAAAAGAACTTAATTGGTTTTTAAGGACTTAATTGTAATGTTTTCTTTAAGGACCTAATTGAAAATTTTATTTCTTTTAGGTGTCTTTCTATATTTAAAAGTTAAGAAAAAAGAGATCAAAATTATATAAAACCGATAGGAATTATGTAATTCCAATCAAAATTATATAATCCCGATCATAATTAAACATGTTCTATCTGTATTTTTTATTTTTGAATAAATAAAAAAAATTTCTAAATTTTAATTGGTCAAATAATGTGATAAATCCCTTTTATAGGATTTATTTGAATTTTTCAGGAAATTAAAAGTCCTTATTAAACCAAAACTTTATCACTTTGAATAGGAGAAATCACAATAGGATGTGTGACTTTAGCTAGGATTTTCTACATAATCCTAGCTCAACTCTCCTGTAAAAGGAAAAAGGAAGAACTTTTGAAAAAAAAAAAATTTTTTGGACCTCTCCTTCTTGCGCAGCTTTCCCATAAAAATTTCTTAAGAGCTACTGTTCTTTGAAGAAAGTAGTAGACTTTTGAGAGGATAAAATCAAGCATTGAAGACCTATTTTAAAAAAAGTAATGGTGATTTATACCATTATGAGGAGCAAATCAATATTGCATCCATACAATTATTTCCTCTCCTACCCTCTTTTGTTTTTAATTTAATTATTTTGGTTCTATTTAATTTTAACTTTATTTAATTTTATTGTTATTTTTTTAATCACTAACCATTGTCTATTTTTTGTGTTTGTGATTGTGATTATGAAGGGAGTTATATGATGAATTCACATAGAGAATAAAATCCATGAAGATCTATAAAATGCAATGGATTGACTTTTGTAGTTGAATATAGTTTCTAGGGTTTTTATTTATTTATTTATTTATTATTATTTTGTTGGTTTTTTATTTTGTATTTTTATTTATTTAGTTTTTTTTGGGGTTGTGTTATTTTTTATTTTTTATTTTAAGTAGGTCATTGTAATAGCCCCAATAGTGAGAATAGTGGAATCCTATAGGTGGTTATGTGTTTATTTTAATTAAGTAGTAAGATTAGGGTTTTGATTGAATGATTAATTAAAATTAATAGCTATACAGATAATTAGGGTTTTTAGTATAAATTGAATTAAAGTTAAGTGGATTGAATTATGGTTGCTTGTTAATTATTTTATAATTTGTTGTTTAAAATTACTTAAACTAAATTAGGTTTTCTTGAAAAAGTAAATTTAATTGACTATTTGATCTTTTATTTGATTATTTGATTTTTTTTATTTTTGGGCATATTTATTTTTATGTGTTTTGGGTCCCAAGCCCATGCTAGGCTCTAACCAATTTAAATAATTTTAGGTTTAGTTAGTTCTTTTTTGCCCATCTTTTAATTAGCTAATCTTAGTTAATATGTTATTAATTAATTATGTATAGGTTTAATTAATTAAAATAAATTTCAGGTCCATAATTTAATTAGATTTTAGCTTAGAAATAACTTAGCCCATTTAGTTAATTAGATATAGACCCACTTTAGTTTAATTTAATTAAATTAGACTTAGCCCATTAAATTAAAGCATTTTTCATAACTTGTAGATTTAAGATCACCTTATAATTAAAACATGTAGAATTAGGCCTACTAATTTAAATACTTCATAATTTATAGATTTATACCCATTTTTAGAATTAAAATAAATAGACTTAGGTTTACTTAACTAAAATTAAATAAGAATTAGACCCTTTAGTTTTTAGAGTCACTTGTAAATTATAATATGTAGATTTAGCCCATTTAATTAAAATCAATGTAGATTAGACTAACTTAGGGATTATGAACTTAAATGAATGCATTGTTTACATGTAATTTTTATTTATAATTTGCCTCGAGTTAATTGTTTAAATAAGGGTTTATATGAAATTTTATGTAAATAGAGGATAAGATAGTAATTCATAAAGTAATTCTAAATGAACATGAAACTGAAAGAAGTTAGTATTCCGTATCTAGAATCTCCTGGTTGTGGTGCTAACTTTCTTTTAGAGAATCGAGTACCACCACTTTCGATTTGTTTTAGTTATTACCCTAGGTGGTGATTCCTTATCTCCATGCTATGTCTTCGTGATAATGATTAGTGTGTTTTCTAGAGCCTTAAGCTCAAATAGTGTCGTGGTTGCTAAGATCTTGGATGCGCGTTAAACCCTACCATCTACAACATGGTTATTTTTCCTCAGTGATCATGCTGACATCTCTAAGTTCCTTACATGGTTTACTAAATGGTAGAATAATTATGGTCCCATCCATGATATCCTCCCTCCTGATATCCGTCAGGGCTTTAATCTCTTCTCTTCCCATAAAAAACCTTCCCTTCCAGAGCAAAAGTTCACCCTTTTATGCCTTTATTGTTCAAAACAATTGTCAGACCTTAAATTTGACTATCCCTAAAAAGGTTCAATGATGAAATGAATCCCTGAGATAACTAGAGTCTACTCATTTGTAACACCTTTGAAGTGTGCAACCTTAAAACACCCAACCAACCCCACTAGTATGCAAAATTAATCATTAAGTCATTAAGTTGTGCTTTGACCTTGTGAAATATGAATTATTAGAACAATGAGAGGTTTATTTTGAGAAATCTCCTCTCATAATACTTAGTGTGTCAGGCCGATGCATATTTGTTATACCAAGATCCAGCTTCATGAAAAAATGGAAATTGATTTTGACAAAATGAATGAAAACACATCCAGAGGGCTCTTAAACATCTAGAAGTGGTCACAGAATGGTCCAGCATAACTCGAGTATCAACACTTATCGCTCAGAAGTATGTGTAAACAACCCTAGGTGTCATGTGCTAAAATTGAAGCTGAATTTGGCAAAACGGACTCTAGAAATATGTTTAAAAGACCTAAAAACCCTAAGAACCAACCCCAGAATAGTGAGCATAGAACTTGGGAAGAGCGCATAGAGCATCGAAGTGCGCATGAAAAAGCGCACAGAAGCACGTGACCATGCACACATTGTGCATGGTCACGCGCACTTGGCATGGCCATGTACAAAAATTCACTTACACACGCGTGACCACACCTATACCACCCCATTTTACACATTTTTTCCTATAAATAAACCCCTTTTAGAGGGGGGAAGCAAGTGAAAACACATACGCACTCAAAGTCAGTTTGATCGAAGGCGTGGGAAACCCTTTCCCATACAGTGTTTGCTCTCGCACAACCTTTCCTTAAGGTTGCTAGATCCCTTTTTCCACCAAATGCATCATCATCTTTATCAAAGTATGCTTCAAAGGTATACAGTCTAGCGTCATTCTATTGTCATTTTGAACCTCTCGATGAGGAAAGCTAGATAATCTCTCAAAGCTAGAGCTTTAAAGTTCACACAAGCTGAGTCGAGTCTGAGGACCACACAATCATTTTAAAATATTTAATTTACTTTACTGCATTTTATTTTACTGTCGCCAACATTTGGGAATATTGTTGTGCTTGTGTGATGAGACTGGCAATCTTACATGCTTTATGAATAATATGTGTTATTATGCTCATTTTACATCATCACTCTACATCCTCTATTTCTAAAATCAAGAAATCACATCGTAACTATCAATAATGTGAAAGGTTCAGGCCTCAGAATACAATCATCATACTCTCGGTCTAGTGATGACCTCATGCATCCTTTATATTATCATAAGTTATCATCTTAGTGTAAATAATCACTACAAGTATGATCATCCTCTCATTCATCAAATAAGTTGTGTAAAAAATCATGTTATCTTTACAAATAAATCATATTAGATTTACTTTTCCATAATTTTTTTCTTTTCATATGTATTTCATTAGGAAAGTGATGTAATAAAATTCTCAGCTTTATTATCTTATATTTTCTGATGTACTGTGTGAATGCTATATAAATTGTCATCACCAAAACTAGGGTGTTGCAATAGCTATACATTGAATATTGTACAATGAGAAATAGTCAAAAAGTAGATGTGATCTCCTGAACCTAAAAATCTCTATTGGGGACAATACTCGTTGAGTGACACAATATTGTCCCTTTCTTTTTTTCATTTTCTAAAAATCGAGTGGTGACTCCACAAAATCAAAAGCATCTTATGCCCCTAAAGACCAATCACTTGTCCCTATTTAGTAAAGTTGTCATGTCCCTCGAAAACAAAAAACACAAATAAGAATGCCCAATCCAATCCCAAAGGTCACTCACAATAATCCTCTTTTCTAACTTCTCAAACATCTCCAGACTCAGAGCCCTTTATCAATTTGGGTAACGATAATGAAGATGATTTTCTTAGAATTTTCCTTTCTATAAAGGCCACAAACTAGTAAGCCTTATATTGGCTTGTAAATATTAAAAAAAAAAAAGAACTCAATGGGTTGAAAATCCATTTGGATGGCCTATGCAAAAGTTAGGGTAAGTAAATAATTAAAAAAAAAAAGTATTTTAACTACTTTCACTTTCCAGGTCATCCTCGAGATGATAACGTTTGGCATATTCTTAGATAGCCATAAGGAAAATTGACTACTTTGTCAAATACTCTACTCCACCATCAGCCTCTATCCTATTATCCTCTGTCTTACCACAAGGATGGGGTCCCACTTTTCACTACCAAGACTTCGTTAGAGTATTTTTTTACAAAAGGAAAGATGTTGATAGATAAAGCAATGCATTATTGGTAGACAAAGCACTATCCCTTAACTATTAAAGCTTTAAGAATAATTATACATGCCACTAGTTTTAGACCTTGGCTCTCTCCTACTCCCCTCTATATAAGGGTGCCTTATCTCCCTCTTCAGATATTTGAAAACAATTTTAAAGATAGAGAACCATATAGAATATAGCTCTTTGTAAAACATATCTCAGAAAATGATATATAGTTTTTGTTTTTCCTTTGCTATTTTTGATATAGAACTTTTGTATTTCCTTTTTACTTAGATTAATAAAGCTTATTTATAAGTTCATGTTTTGCATTTTATTTCTTTAAATTTTTAATTTATTTCTTTTAAGATTTTATTTATTTTCCATTCATATCCTAAGTAATAGAATATATGCTTTGTACTTGCCTAAGAAATTAGGATCCTGCACATCAGAAACTCTATGAAATTCTTACTGCATTTGGTCCAGTAACTTCTATGTCTAGCATGTGACTAGAGCATGAGACTAGCATTATGATTTCATAATCATCCTTGCATTCATAATTGTGAACAATACAACCTTTGGTCCTCGGCTTAGATCAAAAGACTCTAATGATGATGGTTTAGAGAATCTAGAGCTAGAAAAGGTTCTATCAAAGCAAAGTTTTACTCTACCATCTTGGAGAATAGATGTTGCTTCTATTTAAGGTTTTGGCTCAATGGCTCCTTCAAGGATCCATTCTTGAGGAAGAGTTATCTGGTTCCATTAGATGGGTTTAAGGATAATAACATTAGCTTTAGTCATGTTTGTTTGGAGAAGCAAGGTTTCACCTTTTTTACTATAAAATTGACTCTTTGTGTCAAAAGTAGACATCATAGCTTTTTAATGAACTTTAAATATTAATGCAACTGGAATAGATCTATTATCCATATGGTAATTATGGGTCTAGATCTATAAAACCAAAGACTTTAATAAATTTGCATTATTGAGAGAAATAGTAAAGTTGGGATAATAATCAAATGACATAGGGCCTTTACAGAGACTAGATTTTATGGTTCTTCTGAGGGAATCTTGGAATTTTCAAACCTTCTTTGTTCAAAACATATCATATCTCTAACAATGCTCAACAAGAAATTAGGAGCAATAAAACTAAGTTCTCACATGTTATTAGAAAACAACTTAATAAGCTAGACCCTTCTAATGACTCTAGAGAACCTATAGTCCTAGATGCTCCTTAGTTTGTCAATTAGAGTGTTAATGTCCTAGATAAAGATCTAGATTTCACCTCTAAAGATAATGCATTCCAGGAATAGTCTCCTGAAATTAATAAACTTCACTAGCCCATTGTCCTTTCTTCCCAATCACATTATATCGAAGCTAGGCTACCTGAACTAGAACTTGATAGTCAACCAAATGCCCTAGTTTAGCCTAAGTTTAGTGCCAATTCCATTATGAATGGAATATAAATGGCATGTCTAAATATCAAATCCTTAAATCTCTCCAATAGATGACTATGGCATCTAATTTTTATAAAGCCAAACTGGAACTACTAATAAGTATGTCATAGAACTTATCATTGTAGGTTTCTCTGGTCAGCTGAAAGGCTAGTGGCATTATCATCTCACTAAGTAACAACAACTTAATATCTTATATGCTATCCAAATAGATGATAAAGGTCTTCCCATCTTAGACCAAATAGGAAACCCCATTTAGGATGTTGTATCTACCTTGATATTGATTATAACACTACATTTTGTAAGAGATTCCTCTCATCCAAAAGATAAGAATGCTGATTTGCTATCCAATCTCAGGTGCAAAAAACTAAGCAACTGCCAATGGTATATATCAACCTTCCTCACTAAGGTTATGCTTAGGGAAGATTCTAACTAACATTTTTAGAAAGAAAAATTCCTTACGGGTTTACCAACCCTTTTAGGAGAAAGAGTTAGGAATACCCTCAGACATTCCTCTGGTACCCATATCATCCCTTATGATCAGCTTACTTATGGTGAGTTAATTAGCACCACCCAATGTGAAGATCTTAAAATGTATTAAGACTTAAAACTCCAAAAGCATTTAAAGTGGGAGTTTAGAAAGACTAAACAATAACTAGGATCTTTCTGTAAACAATTTAACTATAGCCTTACCCATAACCTATCATGCAAAAGAGATTGCAGTAAGAAATCTTCAAAACCTTAGTCTAGAAAGTTTTCTAAGAAATATAGAAAATTCTCCAAGAGAAAGGATACTGAAGAAACTTACTATAAGAAACCTTATAGGAAAACTTCTAGGAAGAATAAAGTTGATAAAGCCAAGAAATCCAGTATGAAAAATGTAACCTGCTATAAATGTTGCAAAAAAGGACACATCTCCAAGTACTGTAAAGTCTCTAAAAAACTTCAGGAATTAGACTTAGAAGAAGGAACCCTAAATAAACTTGCAGTTTTTCTTATAAAAACCTTTGAGTCTGAAACTAACTCTAATGAATTCCTAGGAATCGACCATCCTCAAATAGATGAAATAACAACCATTTCCTCCTTTTCTTCTAACATAGACTCTAGTATTATGGGCAACCAATGCAACATACTTACTAAAGAATAAACCCTGATTCTAGATATTATTCAGCATATAGACAAGCCTAATATCCAGAAAAAATATCTTGAACAGGTTAGGCAATCCCTTGAAAAGGAACATGAACCTAAAGCTATCAAGTTACCTTCCACTAGTACAAGTATATATAACCTTACTATCATTCTAAATAGAAAGAAACTCAATAAGAAACCTTTAGGAGATATTCAGGAACTTCAAGGAGATATAAAGATTATAAAGATAGAAATAAAGCAATTGAAAGATAAGTAGCAAAAAGATTCTGAGTTAATCCAATTTCTTGTCACCAAACTTACTGAAGAGTTTAATGATTGTTATGAGACTAAGGATTTAGAACCCCAGTCTCTAGCTAACCTTGATAAAGTCCTAGGAGATTTTCTTTGTGCTTTAAACTAAATTTCTTCAAGAAAATATATTATAAAGATTTTTATTATTTTTTATAAAGATTTTCAACTTGACATTATAGCACTATTTGATATATGAGTTGATTTAAGTTGCATAAAAACTAATATTGTTCTAAATCATTTTAAAAAAAGAACCACATAAAAGCTTTCCTCTACTAATAGTTCAAAAATGCATATAGATGGTAAAATAAAAGCCAATATTTTAAATAATGATTTTTTTTAATAAAGACCTCTTTTCTTTTGGTTTCTGATATTAGTTATACAGTGATTTTAGGGTTGTTATTCATTAATTTGATAACTTCCTATCTAACCACTTATAACTCTATTGATTTTACAGATGATAAAGTTTTATATATCTTTTCCATTTTTTGAAACACCTAAAACCAGAACTCTTAACCTTGTTAAAGCTCATTCTATTTACAAAAATGAAATAAATGCTATAATAAAAGGAATAGAGATGGATTTGCATGGTTTAAAGAAAAATATTCATTTTCAAAAAATTGAACAACAATTAAAGTCGAATTTGGTAAAATCTAAGATTTTTAAATTTCAAAATATTGATATAAAGGAAGTCTATTTTAATTTACCATATGCTTTTTAGAAGAAAATAACATATAATTTGCCTTATGAGCCAAATTCAATAAGAAAGATATTCCTACTAAAGCTAGACCAATTCAGATGAACACTGAACTGGAATAGCATTGTAAGGAAGAAATCCAGGATCTCAAATTCAAAGGATTAATCTTAAAATCCAGGGCTCCTTGGAGTTATGCAGCTTTCTATCTCAAAAAGCTTCTGAAATAGAAAGAGGTACTCCTAGGCTTGTAATCAATTATAAACCTTTAAATAAAGCTTTAAAATGGATTAGATATCCTATTCCAAACAAAAAAGATCTCTTATAAAAACTCCATTTTACATTTGTATTTTCTAAATTTGACATGAAATTAGGATTTTGGCAAATACAAATTGATAAAGAACATCGCTACAAAATAACTTTTACCATCCCATTCGACCAATATAAATGGAATGTCATGCCATTTGGATTGAAAAATGCACTATCATAATTTCAGAGAATAATGAATGATATATTCAATCCTTATTCTCAATTCAACATTGTTTATATTGATGATGTGCTTATTTATTCAAATTCCATTAAACAACATTTCAAGCACTTAAAGACCTTTCTTTACATAGTTAAAGTTAATAGTTGTGTTGTCTATGCTAAAAAATATCCCTTTTGCAAACCAGAGTCAGATTTTTAGGACATTATATCTATTGTGGTACTATTGTTCCCATAAAGAGATCCTTAGAATTTAGAAATAGGTTCCCTAACAAAATTCTTGATAAAGTCTAGCTATAAAGGTTTTTAGGAAGCCTTAATTATGTTTTAGACTTTTTTCCTAATATTAAAAGGATTGTAAAACCTATGCATGATGGATTAAAGAAAAACCTAGTCCCATAGACTGATGAACACACTAAAGTTGTCAAGTATATAAAGTCTGATATCCTTGAAATCCTTTGCCTACATCTAGATGATCTCAAACTCCTTAAAATTATAGAAATAGATGCTAATGAGTTAGGGTATGGTGGTATTTTAAAGTAGGTTTCCAATGGAAAAGAAGTTGTAGTTTAGTATACTTCGGGTCACTAGAATGATACACAAAGGAACTACTCCATTATCAAAAAAGAAGTTCTTTCCATTATCATATGCATATCAAAGTTTCAATTAGATTTATTAAATCAAAAGTTTTTACTTCACATTTATTGCAAATTTGCTAAAGAAGTTTTATAAAAAGATGTTCAAAATATTGCATCAAAATGGATTTTTGTAAGATGGCAACTATTTTGAGTATCTTTGATTTTAATATAGAATTCATTAAAGTAGATACAAATTCTCTACCAAATTTTCTGACTAGAAAATTTTTACAAAACAAATAAAAATGGTTCAAAAAAAGAAAGAGAAAGAAAAAGATAAAGTTGAAACTTCTATTCCCCCACGTCTTTCTACTGCTAAACCCATAAGTCATGGTTCAATATTGTAAACCAAGAAAATTTTGATATAGTTGAAATAGATAAAGCTCTTCAAATCCAGCAATGGATTTAATCAACTTCCAAAACCCTAGAACTTCTTAAAGCCATCCAAGGTACCTTAAACCCTCCAGCCATTGAGCATCCTGATAATGACAGCAACAAAGGTATTTTAGGTAAAGCTCCTCAATTGATTTCTAAAACTAATAAAGGAGAATCTTCTTGCTCTAAAACCCTTTCTCAAAATAATTTAACTCCTGTTACTACCCAAGGTAGTACATAACTTGTTTTATCACAATTAAAGCTCCCATCTTCTAAATTTCTAATAAAGAATTTCATCCAAAATATTTTAACTATTAAAGATGGTATTTATTATAAAGATCCTTTTACCATAATGTAAAATCATTTTTTAAAAGATTTATTTTTTAAACCTTGGGATCTTTCCAAAGCCCAAGCATATTATCAAACAATTTTGGAATTCATTGGTTTTGTTGAATTCAAACACTTATATCATTAAGGCTATACCAAACCTTCTTACTTTACTAGCAAAATCCGCAAAGTTCTCCATCCTTCTGATTAGGGACAAGAACTCTTTAAAATAAAAGCCTTCCCTCTCAATTTCAATTCAAAATTAGACTTTTGTCATTCATTCTAATATTGAGATTACGAACACGTATGATTTAATACCTTCTTAATCCAAAATTCTTTTAATACCCAGACATGGTTATTTTTCCTCGGTGATCATGCTGACATCTCCAAGTTCCTTGCACTGTTCACCAGAGGATGGAATAATTATGGTCCCATCCCTCATATCTTCCCTCATGATATCCGTTAGGGCTTTAATCTCTTCTCTTCCCATTATAAACCTTCCCTCCAAAGAAAAAGTTCACCCTTTTATGCCTTTATTATTCAAAATTCTTTATTCCTTAGGTCTCATAATGGCATCTTGACTTCTATATAAATGAAGATATTGTTGTTCTCCAAAGAAGGTTCAAAGTAAAATGGTGGAACTCATATAAAATTCCAGAAAAGATTTCTAAAACAACAATTACTGAATGGCTTAAAAAGCATGGCTTCCTTAGATATTCTCGTGCTCAATCTCAGGCATAATCTAGTTTCCTTGCTCAAAAGTCCTATGCTAGTGCTCTCCTTCTTACAACCAAAATAAAAAGAAGAATACTTTAAAGTCATGCAATAGCTTCTTCAGTCAAAATAATCCTCTTCTACAACTTCCTAAACATCTCAAGACTCATAGCCCTTTATCGATTTGGGTAATGACAATGAAAATGATTGTTTTGGAATTTTCCTTTTTATAAATCCTATAGACTAGTAAGCGTTATATTGTCTTATAAATATTAAAAAAATAAAAAGAGCTTGATTGGTTGAAAATCCTTTTGGACGACCCATGCAAAGGTTAAGTAAATAATAAAAAAAGGCATTTTAACTACTTTCACTTTCCAGGTCATCCTTTAGAAGATAATGTTTAGCATATTCTCATATAGCCATTAGGAAAATTTGACTACTTTATCAAATGCTCTACTCCACCATCAGCCCTTATCGCACTATCCTTTGTCTTACCATAAGGATGGAGTCCCACTTTCCACTACCAATACCTCGTTGGAGCATCTCTACATAAAAGGAAAGATGCTGACAAATAAAGAAATGCATTATTGGCAGATAAGCACTATCCCACAACCACTAAAGCTTCAAGAATAATTGTACTTACTACTAGTTTTGGACCTTGGCTCTCTCTTGCTCCCCTATGATTTTTGCTCCCCTGTGATTCCTGCTCCATCATGGAAGACCCTCTATGTAAGGGTGCCTCATCTCCCTTTTTAGATATTCAGAAAAAAATTTAGAGATACAAAATCATATAAAATATAGCTCTCCATAAAACATATCTCAAAAAATGATATAAATTTTCTATTTTTTCTTTGCTATTTTAGATATAGAACTTTTGTATTTCCCCTTTACTTGGATTAATAATGCCTCTTTATAAGTCCATCTTCTGTATCTTATTTTTTAAAAAGTTTTAATATATTTCTTTAAAGATTTATTTATTTTCCATTTGCATCCTAAGTAACAAAATGTATGATCTGTACTTGCCTAAGAAATTAGGATCCTTCATATAAAAAACTATGTGAAATTCTTGCTGCATTTGGTTTGGTAACCTCTATGTCTAGCCTATGACTATAGCGTGAGACTGGCACTATAATTTCATAATCATCCTTGCATTCATAATTATGAATAGTACACCCTTTGATCCTTGGCATTATTGGTATATAACCATTTAGAATATAGCTCTAAATATAGCTCTCTGTAAAATATATCTTAGAAAATGATATATAGTTTCTATTTATCCTTTGCTATTTTGGATATAGAACTTTTATGGTTCCCCTTTACTTGGATTAATAAAGATTCTTTATAAGTTCATCTTCTACATCTCATTTCTTTAAATTTTTAATTTATTTCTTTAAAGATTTATTTATTTTTCATTTGCATCCTAAGTAACAAAATGTATATTCTGTGCTTGCCTAAGAAATTATGATCCTGCACATTAGAAACTCTGTGAAATTCTTGCTGCATTTGGTCTAGTAACTTATGCGTGAAGCCTATGACTAGAGTGTGAGACCAGGACTGTGATTTCATAATCATCCTTGTATTCATAATTATTAACAATACACCCTTTGATCCTCACTTGGTGTGTGTATATATATATATATATATATATATATATATATATATATATATATATATATATATATATATATATATTACATGAAATTCATCAACAACTAGTAACATGTCCCTCACTTGAGCAAGTGAAACTCCTCTACTAGCATAGTACTCTAACTTCAACTATTCTTTTATCTGCATTGTATATGGTCTATTGAGATGGCATACTACTTTGCATCCCACTTGTCTATCCACTAGTCTACTCACTATAAAGGTCTCCTTAGTATACCATTTGCTTACATATGCATTAGGATTTAATTTCCTATTAAACATTGCATATATTGCATATGCGCAGGGAAAGCCCTTCAGTTCCCAACACCTGCAAGTGCAGATCTATTTGTTCAAATCCACTATGTGCCTGTAATTACCTTAAACTACCTTAAAACCATGCTTACCATTGAAAATTATACTACATTCATGTCATGACCTAAACCCGGGAGTCATGACCAGTGCTAGTGAATTAGAATTCGCAAGAATCCAGAAACCGTAGCAAGCTTGAAATATAAAAACTCAACAATCCATAAACATAAATATGCCTCATAATTAAAAAAATTTAAATCCAAAATAACTTTCATATTATATCATAATAAAATATATTCATACAAATATTCAAATACAAAACCTCAGTCAATAACAATATAGAGTACTATAACAAGACATACTGATACTACAACATCTAATAATACAAAGAGTAATAGTTCAAAATTTACATAATTAGCTGCTGAAGAAAGGTTCTGGTGAAGAGAATTACTACGAGAGGTCTAATGACAAGGATCCTGAAAAATAATTAAAAGGGCTTAGACCTCACTCGGTGAATCATTATTATATATATGCATGCAACCTAAGGACATAGACATTCAAGCATCAGTATAATAATAATTACATTTATATTTATTTATTTTATACACGCATTTCATACAAATGCTCAAAATCACATTTTACAACAACAAATGAATGTAGTAAGATTTAGGTGGAGGACCATAGCAAAACCTTAAAATATTTCGCAACCTTGATTATTAAACCTCACTAACCAACATGCTCATTTAAATCCAAAAATATTTCTCTTCTCAAATTTGACAATAGACTAGCCTCGAGACACTGAGTCAACCGAGCTCCCACAGTCTCATTGTCGACATAACTAGCCTTGAGACACTAGGTCAACTGAGCTTTGCAATCACACTACTCTCTCACCAGAAATCTCAATAATCATATCTCATATCAATAAAAATTTCATAGCCTAGTATTTACCGTACTGCTTTGTAATAGTCTTAGTATAGCCCACTAGGTAGCACGTTCTACTGTTATCCTCCAAAATAACATATCAAAAATAAAATAATAAAATCATATTAAATATGAACAATATCCAATTTACAATAATAAATATTCAACTTTATATATATGCAAACATATATATAATAACAATAACAATTAACATTTAATGCAACGTAGCATAAATAATATTAATAATCACTTAATTAGGATAAAAATCATAATATTATATATTCTAGATTTCTAAGGAAGACTCAATCTAAAATACGACTCTAATAACTCAAAACCAAACACAAACCCGATTCATGTTTTACAAGAAATGTACTGAAAATTCAGCAAAATCTACTTTGTGAAATGGACATCCTCTACTAAAAGTAGAGTCATTCCTACATGAAAACACACTTCAAATACTTCCAAAGTTCAACATCTCGGGTTAGGCCTCCGGACTACAATTCCGACCCAACCGAGAACCAACATCACAAAATATATAATAAAATAATATAATTTCTCAAATCATCAAAATATATCATAAAAATATTAAAGAAATTTATTTTCCAAATAAATAATAAAATTCTAGTCATTCAATATATTTGCCAATAAAATCCATTAATAGCATAAAATTTCCATTTTTCAAATAAATTCGCATAAATTGTAAATAATTATTAAAATCACCTATTATTACCATAAAAATAATAAAATGCTCATTTAGGCTCAAAAATAATAAATAAATTTATTTTTCATATATTTCCCAAAATAACTACTAAATAATTAATAATTGGGAAAATAATTATAAACATTATTTCTACACTTTTATTAATCAAAATAGTCTAAAACATAATAATTAAAAACAATTTCAATTAAAATCAAATAATTTATTAATTTCTAATATTTTCTTAAAAATACATATTTATACATAATCTTTAAAAATTCATATTCAAATTTTCATGCATAATTTCATAAAACTTCACTAACAAAGTGTACTCTATATAATTAATAGAATTTATTAAAAATATAAAATTTTCCGGGCCAGAACAGTTACATGAAAAGTAACCCAAATCCGAAAATTTCAAACAATCATAAAAATAATTAAAAATCATCATTAGCTAAATCTTAACCTTAATTACATATAATCTTAAAGCAATTATATCTAACTAAATCAAATTCAAGTTCAATTTAACAAAATAACCAAAATTAACCTAAAAGCAATTTCTCAAAATAAAGGTCGTTACTGGAGTTGTCCAGACAAAAATTGAGTTGGGGGGAAATGGAGCCGAAGACATCAGGATCTGATCAAGACTGACGGCACATCTAGAGGTTGCCAAAATCGTCGTTGGCAAGCTCTTCTCCAATCTAGAAAGAAAAGAAAACCAGGAAGAAAGAGGAGGTGGTGTCACCGAAAGCTGGAGGTACTGGCAATGTCAGGTGGCTCGGTGACGTCGACAAGTGGTATGATGCAGTGATGGTGGCAGTGTCAGGTGGGAAGGACAAAAGGGAAGAGGAAAAGAAAAGGAAAGAAAGAACAAAGGGAGGGAAAGAAAAAAAAAAGAGAAAAATCATTTTTGTATATATAACTTTTAAAATAATAATAATACTCTAATATTTTAAAAATCTATCTTCCTCCTAAAATATTTATACACTAAATAATTAATCAAAATTTAATAAAACTAAAAAATTAATAATAATATCAAAATATTCAAATAATAATTAACACTAATAAATTCCACATTTAAATTTAATAATTAATTAAAAATTCAGGTTATAACAATCTTCCCCCTTATAAAAACTCATCCTAAAATTTTTAACAACTAAAAAGAAAATACAAGATTTCACAAGTGAAAAAGATAAGGATATGTCACCTGCATCTCTACCTCAGTCTCCCACATGTGCTCTTTTACATTATTGCTCATCCATAAGACTATGACCATCAGAATCTGCTTAGAACGCAACTACCGAACTTGATAATCAACAATGGCTACTAGTTCTTCTTCATACATCAAATCTTCATTCATTTCCACACTCTGGGGCTATAAAATGTGCGAAGGATCCAAAATATACTTCCTAAGCATGAAACATTGGATGCACCTACAACAAATTCAAAGGTAAAGCCAACTGATATGCAACCATGCCAACTCTATCCAATATCTCAAAAGGTCCTATGTATCTCAGTGCCAACTTTCCCTTCTTGCTAAATCTCATAACACCCTTCATTGGTGACACCTTCAAGAATATATAGTCTCCAACCTGAAATTCCACATCCTTGCGGTTTAGGTTTGCATAACTCTTTTGTTTGCTAGTTGGTACTTCCAATCTCCTTCTAATCAAAGCGACCTTCTCATATGTCTCTTTGATAATTTTTGGTCCAATTAATTCTCTTTCCCTAACTTCATTTCAATATAGAGGAGATCTACATTTCCTTCCATACAAAGCTTCAGATGGTGCCATCTCAATACTGTTATAGTAGTTATTATTATAGGCAAACTCTACCAATGGCATATGATCATCCCAACTACCTCCAAGATCCATTACACACATTCTTAACATATCTTCAAGTGTTTGGATCATTCTCTCAGATTGACCATCTGTCTGAGGATGAAAAGCAATATTGAAATTAAGCCTAGTACCCATCGCTTTTTACAACTTCTACCAAAATTAAGAGGTAAACAGTAAACCTTTATTAGAAATAATGGAAACAGGCACCCCATAAACACACTTAATATTCTTGATGTACAGCCTAGCCAACTTGGCCACTAAAAAAGTATCTTTAACTAGCAAAAAATTAGCTAACTTGGTTAACTTATCCACTATCACCCAGATGGAATTGTATCCATCCTTTGAATAAGGCAATCCTATCACAAAATCTATACTGGCTCTCTCCCATTTCCACTTAGGAATAGGAAGAGATCAAAGCTTCCTAGAAGGCTTCTAATTTTCTACTTTCACTTACTGATAGGTTAAGCACTTGAAACAAATTTAGCTACATCCTTCTTTATTCCATCCCACCAGTAAAGATCCTTAATATTGTAGTACATCTTAATGGAACCAAGACATACACTATAGGCTACAAAATGATCTTCTTCCAATATCTCTTCTCTCAAATTATCCACATTAGGAACACACAATCTCCCACTGATCTATAGCACACCTTCATCATCAAGACTAAAATTTTCAAACTTCCCCTCATGAACTTTCTCCACAAGCTTAACCAAATCAGGATCTCAGCTCTAAGATGCTTTGATCCAATTCCTCAATATTGATCTAACTCTAAATTAAGCTAACAATCCTCCTAACCTGGTTATCTTCATCATTAACCCTTGGTCCACTAACTTGTGCATCTCTTAGATCAATAGTCTTCTCTCCATACTAATGTGAGCAAGAGTACCTGAGGACTTCCTACTCCAGGCATCTGCTATCATATTAACCTTGCCTGGATGGTATAAGATATCACAGTCATAGTCCTTTAGAAGTTCTAGCCATCTTCTTTACTTGAGATTAAAATCTCTTTACTTAAAGATATACTTAAGACTCTTATGATTAGTGTAGATTTCTTATGTTACCCTATATAGATAATGTCCCTAAATCTTGAGAGCAAAGATTACAATAACCATCTCTAGGTCCTGAGTAGGATAGTTTTGTTCATGCTTCTTTAGCTACCTAGAAGCATAAGCTACTACCCTTCCATTCTGCATCAACACATAACTTAGGCCAACTCTAAAAGCATCACAGTACTACTCCATTAGGCAAAGTCAACATTAGAGCTAAAGTTAACTTCTCCTTTAATAGTTAGAAGCTATTCTTACAAGTGTCTGACTATATAAACTTCACATTCTTCTGAGTCAAGCGAATCATAGGTGCTGCAATCCTTGAGAAATCCTAGGCAAACCTCCTATAATACTTAGCCAAACCCAAGAAACTCTGAATCATAGTGACTAATGTGGATCTAGGCCACTCAGACACTGCTTTAATCTTTTATGGATCAACCTGAATGCCATCCTTAGACACTATATGCCCAAGGAATGCTACATTTTCCAACTAAAAATCACACTTTAAGAACTTATCATAAAGTTGATGCTCCCTTAGTATCTGTAGCACTGTCCTCAAGTAATATACATGCTCTTCCATAGTCCTCGAATACACTAATATATCATCAATGAAAACCACTACAAACTCATCCATAAATGGTCTAAACACCCTATTCATAAGATCCATAAAGGTTGTTGGTGCATTTGTTAATTTGAAGGACATCACTATAAATTCATAATGGTTATTTCTAGTACAAAATGCCATTTTAGAAACATCGACCTCATTGATTCATAACTGATGATAGCTTGATCTTAAGTAGATCTTAGAAAAGAACTGTGCACCTTGAAGCTGATTGAATAAATCATTTATCCTTGGAAGAGGATACTTATTCTTAATAGTCACCTTGTTAAATTCTCTATAATCAATGCACAGTCTTAGAGTGCCATCCTTCTTCTTCATAAACAGGACTAGTGCACCTGAAAGAGAAGTATTAGGTCTTATGAAACCCTTGTCTAACAAATCTTACAAGTGCTTTTTTTAACTCTTTCAACTTTATAGAAGCCATCCTATAAGGTGGCATAGAGATAGGAGCTATGCCTCAAACCATATTAATGCAGAATTCAATCTCCTTGTGAGGTGGTAAACTTGATAATTCATCAAGGAAGACATCTAGAAACTCACATGCTACAAGAACATCTAAGATGGATGTCAGCTCTACTGTAGTATCCTTGACTAATGCTAAGTATCCTTGACACCCTTTTCTCAGAATCTTCCTTATCGTAATAGTAAAAATACGATTCTGAGGTGCAAAACTCTTATCACTCACAAACTTGAATTCCTCTACATCTGGAATTCTGAAAATCACCTCCTTGCTATGACAATCCACAATAGCATGATGCCGAGACAACTAGTCCATACCCAAAATTACATCAAAATCCATTACATCCAATAATACCAAGTCTAAAGGTATCTCTCTGCCTTTTACCAAAACAAGATACCCATAAAGAATCATGTTGATGTCCAACGAATCACTTAGAGGTATAGCAACTAATAAAGGAATTTCCATCCTCACAACTTCCCAACCCAATTTTAAAGCAAAAACAGGGGACACAAAAGAATGAGTAGCACCCAGATCAATAAAAACTCTAGCATTAATAAAATATATTAGGAGTGTACCTACCACCACTACATTAGATGTCTGAGCATCCTGCTAAGTGAGAGTGAAGACTCTAATTTGGCCTCTGCCTCACCCCTACTGGGCAACAAACTAAGAAGTGCTTGGGGTACTAGAATGGCGATAGCTGAAACTGAGTTGGAGCTACACTAACTAAAGATGACTAGGGAAATTACTGTTGAAAACCTGAATAGGGGCAAGATCTAGCAAAATGTCTCGTCTGTCCACTTAAAAAACATACCTTTGGTCCTATTATGGCCATGTTTACTGCTCTTGTGGACTCTTTACTGAGGTCTCTGGCCCTGCTGAATAGATCCTTTGGGCTGACTATGGAACAAATATGAAATGTTAAGTAGAAAGTATCCTAATGTCCCCATACTCTAGTACCTCCCATTTAATAGAAATCAGCCATAACTCCTTCCCCGATAAGCCTAAGCTTGATCTCTTTATCTATCTCAATCACTGACTCAAGAGTCAAGCTTGTAATAGGCATCCCAGTGAATGCAGAACCTAATCTAGTAACATAGGTGGTGACTGTAAAATACTGATCCCTCATAATGTCTTTGGCATATCTGGACAACCAAAGAAACTCTCTAGTGTACTCCTTTACCGATTTGTCACCTTTGGAAATATTCATTAGTCAAAGTCTGACTGATCCCTCATCATGTCTTTGTCATATCTAGACAACCAAAGAAACTCTCTAGTGTACTCCTCTACTAACTTGTCACCTTTGAAAATATTCGTCAACCAAAGTCTGTAACTCATCTACATCGGCTCTAGGCAGAATCACCTCATGAATCACTCTATAAACTAAGCCCGAGTCAGTGTAATCATGTAGGGCTAGATCACCTAAACAAACCAATTTAATGCTAGCCCCTTAACTGACAACTCAACAATCAGAATCACTAATACTTGGTATATGCAATATGAGTCCTTGACTCAATCATGTGAAGAAAATCAAGTGGGTCTGAAGTCCCATTAAAAGATATCCTACCAACTCTAGTGTAGAACAAAGCTGCCTTTAGGTCTAACATACCTTGAACTCCCTGTTGATATAAAGGTTGCAAAGGTGGTACGACTTGGGGTATAGCTGCTAAACCCTATTGAACCTCTGGTGCAAAAGCATCTCCCTTAAAATCCTAGCTTGCAGGTTCCTCATCTTGTAACTCTCTCTGTCTATGGCGACCTACCGCTCCTTTGGGTCTACCTCTACCTCTACCCCTATGCCTAACTAGCAGATCGTGAAGTAGAATGTCATCCTGGTGGGACTCTTTATCCTCAACCTCATCGATCGATTGAGTGACTCACGCTCTCCTCCTTATTCTAAAAAGAACATAAACAACATAATTCAAATAAAAATAGACATTTTAATTATTACATGGAATTCTAAAGCAAGGAAGACTCTCAAAGACATAATCAAACTTAATTACTGCAGTAGTTTCAAAGAAAACTCAAACTTTAGCAACCTAAGTCCAACCAAACTAAACCTAGGCTTTGATACCAACTTTGTCATAACCCAAACCTGGGAGTCACGACTAGCGCTAAGGAACAAGAATTTGTAAGAATCTGGAACTTGTAGCAAGCCTAAAATATAAAAACTCAATAATCCATAAACATAAATATATCTCATAATTAAAACTTTTTGAATTCAAAATAATTTCATATTATATCATAATAAAAAATATTCATACAAATATTCAAATACAAAACCTCAGTTAATAATAATATAGAATACTACAACACGACATACTATTACTACAACTTCTAATAATACAAAGAGTGATAGTTCAAATTACATAAGTTAGTCAGTGAAGAAAGCGTCTGGCAAAGAGAATTACTATCAGGGTCCGACGAAAAGGATCCTGAAAAATAATTAAGGGGGTTCATACCTCACTCAGTGAATTATTATTATATATATGCATGCAACCTAAGGACATAGACATTCAAGTATTAGTATAATAATATTATATTATGCATGCATTTCATATAAATGCTCGAGATCACATTTTATGACAACAAATAAATGCGGTAAGATTTAGGTGGAGGACTAGAGCAGAACCCTAAAATATTCCGCAACCTTGATCACTGAACCTCACTAGGCAATAGGCTCACTTAAATCCAAAATATTTCTCCTCAAATTTGACAAGAGATTGGCCTTAAGACACTAAGTCAACCCGAGCTCCTACAATCTCACTGCCGGCATGACTAGCCTTGAGACACTAGGTCAACCAAGCTTTCATAGTCACACCACTCTCTCACCATAAATCTTAATAATCAACTTAACCATAACTCATATTAATAAAAATTTCATAGCTTAGTATTTAGCGTACTGCTACAAAACTGTCCTAGTGCAGCCCATTAGGTAGCACGTTCTACTACTATCCTCCAAAATAACATATCAAAAATAAAATAATAAAATCATATTAAATATGAACAACATCCAATTTACATAAATAAAATATTCAACTTTATATATATGCAAACATATATATAATAACAATACCAATTAACATTTAATGCAGCATAGTATAAATAAATTCACATTTATTAAAAATATGGATGTCAATGATATTCTCTACATGCACTACATATATATAATAATAACTTATAGGTGGAGTGCACTCCTCTAGGATGACTCGATTGGCCCTGCCCTGTAGGTCTCGATTTTGGTGCAGCTATGGAAAAATAATAATAAATTAATTAGGATAAAAATCTTAATCTTATATATTCCAGATTTTTAAGAAAATGCTCGATTTAAAATAAAACTCTAATAACTCAAAACTAAATACAGATCCGATGTCACGTTTTATGAGAAATCTACCGAAAATTTGGCAGGGTCTCTTTTGTAAAATGAACATCTCTCTACTAAAAAGTAGCACTATTCCTGCACAAAAACACACTTCAAATACTTCTAAAGCTCAATATCTTGGGTTAAGTCTCTGGACTATAATTCACGCCCAATTGAGAATCAACATCACAAAATATACAATAAAATAATATAATTTCTCAAATCATCAAAATATATCATAAAAATATTAAAGAAATTTATTTTCCAAATAAATAATAAAATTCTAGTTATTAAATAATATTTGCCAATAAAATCCATTAATAGCATAAAATTTTCATTTTTCAAATAAATTAGCATAAATTGTAAATAATTATTAAAATCACTTATTATTATCATAAAAATAATAAAATGTTCATTTAGGCTCAAAAATGATAAATAAATTTATTTTTCATATATTTTCCAAAATAACTACTAAATAATTAATAATTGGGAAAATAATTATAAAAATTATTTCTACACTATTATTAATCAAAATACTATTATTAATCAAAATAGTCTAAAACATAATAATTGTAATGATCTGTATTTTTAATTATTAAATTAAATATGAATTTTAAAGTGTTAAATATTATTTTTATGGAATTATTGTTCAATGAGTATTTTAGTAAATTTATTGATTATTAATAGTATATTTTATATATATGTATACTTATGTGTATAAATATTTGGGAGGAGTTTTATTTTATATATATATATATATATATATATATATATATATATATATATATATATATATATATATATATGATTTGTTAAAAAAAAAAAAACCAGTTGTTGATGGACACGTGGGGTGTCCATCACTTTATTAAAGTGATTTTGCAGAGTGAAATGGAGAAGTAGTAGGTGTATGGTGGTTGAAGGGGGAAACTTTCATTTTAATACTAATTATTTTCTTTTCCTTTCTCTTTTTTTTGTTAAATATCCAAATGAACTTCGATCGACCCCAAATTTAAACGATAACTTCACCTCACTCTCTTCTATCTTTTTATAAGTTTTGTTTTTCAAGAAAACACCCAGAAAATACCCAAAAATTCAAAGAAACCATCAGCATTTTCTACAATTTTCTACTATTCTGATGGGTTTTATGTGACGGGGTTGCCTCCATTATGTCCCTCTTGTCATTAAGAGTATTTATAGGTACCAACTATACGTATGATCTACACCTGTAAAATATTTGGCGAATATTTTTAAGTAAATTCAGTTTTTATTCCAATTGTTTTATTCAATATATATTTTAGGTTGTTTAAGGCTATTTTTGTGTTCAAGTAATTATTAGAAACATTTTGCTATATTCAGTTTTGTCAGGTGACACTTTTCCGGTGAAAAATTCGATGGGTCCCACCCAAATTTTGGTGAATGAACAGTATTGACCCCGAGAAAAATGCATGAAACTATTTTTAATAGATAGTATAAATTATAACGATCAATTTCTATAAATGGAGTTTAATTTAAATTTTTACGGATTTTGAGAAATAAATATAATTATGTAGATTATATTTTGTGAAGAAAGTTTTGTCAAATTCCTTATAGAATTTTAATTATGAATTTTTGTAGTTATGTCTAAATATGTATTTTTGGAAAATCGTTGGAATTTAGTAAATTACTTTATTTTAATTGAAATTGTTGTTAATTATTCGGTTTTAGACTATTTATTTTTATTAAAAAAAAGTATGAAAAATAATTTTTACAATTAATTCCTGATTTTAATTAATATGTGGTAATTTTGGGAAAATATATAAAAATAAATTTATTTATTATTTTTGAGCTTAAATGGGCATTTTATTATATGTATGATATTAATAAGTGTTTTTAATAATTATTTGCAATTTATGCTAATTTAATTGTAAAATGGGAATTTTATCCCATTTATGGATTTTAGTAACAAATATTATTTAAAAAACTAGAAGTTTATTATTTATTTGAAAAATAAAGGTTTTTGATATTTTCATGATATATTTTGGTGATTTGAGGAATTATTATATATATATATATATATATATATATATATATATATATATATATATATATATATATATATATATATATTGTGATATTGATTATTGGTTGGGCATGATTTGTAGTTTAGTGGCCTAATCTGAGATGTTGAGCCTTGGAATATTTTGAAGTGTGTTTGTGTGCAGGTTTGGCCTTACTTTTAGTAGAAAGACGTCAATTTTACAAAGGAGACTCTACCGAGTTTTTGATAGATGTCTTGTAAAAAGTGACATCAAGTCTATGCTAATTTTTAAGTTTTTAGAGTTGAGTCTTAGATCAAGTTTCTTTAGAAATCTAGAATATTTAAGATTAGGATTTTAATCCTAATTATTTACTTACTATTTTTTCTATAGCTGTGTCGAGACCGAGGCCTACAGAATCAGGCCAATCAACTCACCTTAAAGGAGCGCATTCCACCTGTGAGTTATTATTATGTGTATGCATTGCATGTAGAATGTCATTGGCATATGTATTTCGAATAAATAGAAATTTATTATTTATTATGCTATATTGCACTAAACGTTATTTATCATTATTGTTATATATATATATATATATATATATATATATATATATATATATATATATATATATATATATATATATATATATATATATATATATATATATATATGTATGTATGTATGTATGTATGTATGTATGTATGTATGTATGTATGTATGTGTGTGTGTGTGTGTGAATATTAATTGTTATTAATGGATGCTACGATATTTTAATACGAATTTCATTATTTTATTTATGATAAATATTTTGGAGGATTACTGTAAAACATACCACCTAGTGGGTCACATTAGGATTGTTGCGCAACAGTACGCTAGATGCTAGGCTATGAATTTTAATTAAATTGAGATATGGATAAATGGTTATTGAGAATTGTTGATAAAAGGGGTGTGACTGTGGATCCTTGGTTGACCTGTAGTGTACTCAGGGCCAGTCGTACCGGTAGTGGGATTATGGATTTTTTATTGACCTTTCTGTGTACTCAAGGCCAGTCCACTACCAAAATTAGAGAAAAGAAATATTTTTTTGGTTTTGAGGAAAGCCTATTAGCTAGTGAAATACAGTGATTGAGGTTACGGATAATATTAGGGTTCTACCTCGATACTCCACTTAAATCTTTCTACATTTATTTATTTGTAAAAAAAAGTGATTTCAAGCATCTGTATGAAATGAATGTATAAAATATATATATATATATATATATATATATATTAATAATTTACTCAGTGAGATCTGACCTCCTCAATTATTTTTTTCAGAATTCTTTACTTCAGACTTCCCCTATTAATCCTATTCGTCAAACCTTTTCTTCATCTACTGACTTATGTAAATTTTAAACTATACTTTTCTAGTACTTTTTAGACGCTGCAGCAGTATTACATACTTGATGTATTGAGTTATGTGTTATTTACTAAGGTTTTGTATTTGAATATTTGTAAGCAAATATTTTATTATGATATGATTTGGAGATTTCTTTATATGATTTAAAAAGTTTTAATTTTGAGCAAAATTAGTGTTTATTTTTTATGTTAAGGCTTCCTACGGGTTTTGGATTTGTGTGAATTCCCATTTCCTAGCTCTGGTCATGACTCCTAGGTTTAGGTCGTGACAATAATTAACAACAATTTCAATTAAAATCAAATAATTTATTAATTTCTAATATTTTCTCAAAAATACATATTTATACATAATCTTTAAAAAATCATATTTAAATTTCCATGCATAATTTCATAAAACTTCCTTAACAAATTTTACTCTACATAATTAATAGAATTTATTAAAAATATAAAATTTTTTGGGCCAGAACAATTACATGAACAGTAACTCAAACCCGAAAATTTTTAAAAATCATAAAAATCACCATTAGCTAGATCCCAACCTTAATCACATATAATCTCAAAGAAACTATATCTAATTAAATCAAATTCAAGCTCAATTTAACAAAATAACTAAACTTAACCTAAAAATAATTTCTCAAAATAGAGGTCGTTACCAGAGTTGCCTAAATGAATTGAGTTAGGGGAAATGAAGCCCAAGACATCAAGATTAGATCAAGACCGGTGGCATGTCCAAAGCTTTCAATCTAATCCAACAAGAAAAGAAAATTGGGAAGGAAGAGGAGGTGGTGTTGCAAAAAGTTAAAGGTGCTGGCGGTGTCAATTGGCTCAATGACATCAGCAGGTGGTGGTTCGACGCAATGGCCATGGTTGGAAAATGATGGTGGCAATGGTTGGTGGTGGTGTCGAGTGAGAAGGAGAAAATGGAAGAGGAAAAGAAAAGGAAAGAAAGAAAAAGGGGAAGGAAAGAAAAAAAAAAAGGGAAAAATGTTTTGCGTGTGTGTGTGTATTATAAAATAATAATAACTTTTAAAATAATAATAATAATTTTTTAAAAATCTATCTTCCTCCTAAAATATTTATACACTAAACAATTAATCAAAATTTAATAAAACTACACAATTAATAATAATCTCAAAATATTCAAATAATAATTAACACTAATAAATTCCACATTTAAATTTAATAATTAATTAAAAATTCAGGTTATAACAATTCACAAGCCAAGTCTAACCTGGTCTGAATTGTTGGGGCAATGTTAATGTCCTAACCTTACTATTTTACTCATGCACACTTCAATTCTAACATTTAAATCTACTTAAATGTGGTATTTTATTTACTCACTTACCTTTACTTTCTTTTATGATAGCTTCTAGTACAGTGGAGCTTCAATGCATTATTGGTACGAAAGCTAACTTCATAAAGGTGATGAATAATAAAAGCTAAAAAATTATCATGACCCAAAATTAGGAGTCATGACCAACACTAGGGAACGGGAATTCTTTCAAATCCAGAACCCATAGCAAGCCTAAGAAAATAAAAAAAATGCCATAAATACATTAAAGTATGACTGAATTAAAATTTTTTGAATCGATATATAAAATAGATACTCCAAATCCTTTCATAAATAAATATGTTCATACAATATTCAAATACAACTCTCAGGGTACAAAGTATCAAAATAAAATAATACTATTATGATACAATAACACTACTACTGTAGTTTCTAGAATACAAATCAGAGTTCAAAATATACATTTACATAAAATAGCCGGGACAGAAGAACTCCAGTGAAGAGCTCTATTACTAAGGTCTGACGATATAAGATCTCTTGAAAAAAAAAATAATTGAGGAGGTGTCAGACCTCACTGAGTGAATTATTATACTATATATACATGCAATCTAAACCATAACAATCAGGCACCCGTATATATATATATATATATATATATATATATATATATATATATATATATACACACACATTACACACAAATGTCAAACTCTGTTTTTGTAAATATAATAAATTCAGTTAAATCTTATATCCCTTATCTTTATACATTTGACTTTATTTTTAGAAAGTAATATTAAAATCGTCTTGAATCTTTCTTCTAAGATCTACCCATTAAAGGCTTCTGACATATTATTTTCAACTACATCATACTTGGTCTCTATTCCAACAAATGCCCTGCACCATTGTTTATAGGGATAGCATAGCAAAGTCTTTAATGATGCCTGAACCCAATTGAGACAACTCTTTCATCTTGTCTTTGAATTGAGCTTCAAATGTAGAGTATGCACACTCAAAAAACAACTTATTTTTGCTTTCTCCCCTCCATTTCTTTCTCCAAGTAGATAGAACATGTAGAGTACACATTCTATGCTCACATTCAGGCAACACATCATTTACAACTCCTATTAAACCCTACCAAAGACACCAAAACATACACACACATAATTCAGTATATGAATCAAATTAAGGCATTATTAAAACAACTTTTTAATATAGTATGAAAAAAATTATTTACCTTTTGCATGTTTATGACTATCACTAAGCCCGCACCTTGAAGCTTAAGATCCTCTTTCAAAACTTCAATAAACCACTTCCATATCCTATTATTTTCAATTTCAATAATGGCCCAAGCAATTGGGAAAATCTAATTATTCGTATATTTGGAAACAGCTACCAATAGTTGTCCTTGTGTTGCACCTTTTAACAAGCAACCATCTAAGCCTGATATTCTTCTACAACCTTCCTTAAATCCCACTTTCATAGCATTAAAACAAACATGGAAGCTCTTAAACACCTATTATCTAGTTCTAAACCTTTATCACACTTCCCAAAACACGTTGAACCCAGATTCGACCTCCTAATTTCATCAATATAGTTATGTAATTTTGCAAACTCAACTCTAGGATCACTTATAGCAGTAGTTAATACTTTATTTTTTTCTCTTCTATAAATAGTTTTACCAACATAGATATGCAACTCATTCTTCACCAAGTCATTAAGTTCTCTAATCTTAATGCCAGGCTGAGACAGTATATGCTGTTTGTAATGCTTAGCAATGCAGTTGCTATTACAATGAACAATCTTATTAAACTACCACAAGTGTGCCTAGGTTTAAATATTTTAATCATAAAATTTTAAGACCTTTTGTCAATACTAGCATAAATTTTCCATGGACAGCGCTTTGTTCTACACCTTCCCATCACCTTATTTGGTTCATTTAGTCTAACATTCAACTTAATACCTTTTGCAACAACATACCTATAAATTGCATCTCTAATTTGCTTAACATTTATGAATATCATACCTAATTCCCATGTAGGCATTGCAGGTGAAGGATCAAATCGAGATGATTACAATGGTCTTCTTGGTGGCATATCTACACCTTCATCATCTCATATTGTAGCATCACTTCCATGTTCATTTGAATTATAAACAACTTCATCAGCCCCTACTCTGCCTCATTTTCTATTTCCACTTTCTTGTTCAAATTCGGTATCAGTACCAGTTTCCCCTAAGTGCATTTCTTCTACACCTCTATGCAATAGTTGTGCTCCTTGATTTCTTTTTAAATTTCTTACATTCTCTAACATCTCAAAGTTCATCATCTACATTAGAATAGTGATCATTATCAAACTCACTTAACTTACCCCTTTCACCACTATGCTTATCTTCTTCTTCATCTAGCTCAGTGCTATCATCACTTTTATCTTCCTCTAATCCTTTAAATTGAGCTTCACTGTCATTATCACTCCCCTCATCCCCCTCATCATCACAATTGCTTAAGTTACCTACCAAGCAATCTGACTTTTCACTAAGTACTTTAACTTGGTAATAATCACCATTTAATGCCAATATATGTGTATCTATTATATGACAGACATAAAAATCCACATAATCTCTATCCTAAAATTTTTTTTGAAACCTCTAGTATGATAGCATCTATATCAAGTAATATAAACTCCCCCATTTGTTTATCAAAATAAACCCCCTCCGTATTTGTATACCTAAGTCCCTAATATTCCATAATAACTCTAGTATACTTAACCTATCACAGTCCATTTTAGTCTCAGTTATATCACCACCCACAAATTTTAACCCTTGTTCTCTCATAAAAGACCCCTTATAATGCCACTTCACCATAATGTTTCTATCCTCCATAATGTAGTTAAACTTATTTCTATTTATAATTACTAAAAAATATAATAAGCCAAAGCTTTTGCTAGTAACAAGACAACCATCATAAACTACATGCAAAAAAAAAAATACAACCACTTGGACCACATGCTTTACTGCAACTACCATTTGAGGAAATGCACCTCTGTTTACTCTAAAATAATAATAAAACCAAACAAAGCTCTACATGCATGACTCAGCAACTAAGGGTAACAATGTACCTTTTTAAGCTTGACTTATTGCCTCAGCAACAACTCAAAAAGGCCAAGCTTTTTCCTTCTTTGTCTAAATAATTCCAATAATATACTTACTGTCTTTTTGATTCTCTATAAAAGCCAACACTTGAAGGAAGCCTTTTTGCCAGTAAGAATCAATTCTTTACATTGTACGTCAAACTACCTTCATAGCTTCGAGCTTTGGGGGGATTTGTAGTAAATTAGGGATTTCATTTTGGATAATAAGAAAATTTAGGAATTAGGGATTTAGGGTTTTGTTTATTTGGGTATCTTAGTTTTGTTTTTACTTTTTTAACCTCTCTTTTTAAAAGGTTGATCTGATGTGGATGTTTACTTGGACATCAATAAAAAAGGGTGTTTTTCCATAGCCTCAAGTAAGGTACACCCTTGGCTTATATATTGTTAATAAAGTACAATATAAGTGGTTATAAGAGATATACATCAACAATTATAAAACAATATTGAAAATAGACTTGTATTATTCTATTACCCCCTTCAATCTCAGCATAAGAAGTGATGCCCAGCTTGTTTCTCAAGCTACAAAAAGAAGTGGTTAACAAACTCTTTGTAAATATGTTGGCAAGCTGACTATGAGTAGAGATATGGCGAACCAAAATATCTCCCTAGTGAATTCTCTTACACACAAAGTGAAGGTCCACTTGCAAGTGTTTGGTTCGGGCATAATTTATAGGATTTATGGCAAGGTAAGTAGCAGAGATATTATCATAAAAAATTCAATTAGTAAGTGAGGTATGATATGTAAATCATTCAAAACTGATCATAACTGTAGCCAATGCGTGATATTCAGATTTAGCACTACTCCTTGAAACCGTGCATTATTTTTTAGCACACCAAGAGACCAATGTATTTCTAAAAAACACATAAAATCCTATTATGGATCATCTTGTATCCTGACAACCATCCCAGTCAGCATTACTATAAGCAACCATTGTATCTAAAGAGGTAGCTCGAATAGGCAAGCCATAATTGATTGTTGCTTTAACATAAAAAAGGATCCTTTTCACTAATTGCCAATGGGAATCTTGTGGATTATGTATAGATTGACAAACCAAATTAATTGTATAACTTAAATCTGGCCTAGTGAAAGTTAAATATTGCAAACCTCCAACAATGCTTCGATACAAAGTGGGATTAGAAAATAGAGCTCCAGAAGATGTGAGTAATGGACGGGTTAGCAATGGTGTTGAAATTGATATAGAGTGATCCATACCAGCTCTAGCCAGGAGATCCGAAGCATATTTTTATTGAGTAAAAAATAAGCCATCGCTGAGTTTTTGAACTTGAACACCAAAGAAATAATGAAGATGTCCCAAAGTAGTCATGCGAAACTTAATTTTCAAAAAACCAATTAATTAGTTCGATAAGCTGGAAGAGGAAGCTGTGATTATGATATCATCAATGTACAATAAGAGAACTGACATATCATAAGTAGAAGAGTAGAATAACATTGAATAATCAAAAGTAGTGACAATAAAACCAAGTGTTCTAAAAAATGATGTAAATCATTGAAACCATGCTTGAGGCGCTTGCTTCAAACCATAAAGAGCATGATTAAGTTAACAAACATGATCAGGATGTTAAGAGCTAACATATCCTTAAGGTTAACACATGAACACAGTTTCATTTATTGTACCATGAAGAAAGGCATTTTTCACATCAAGTTGATGAATTGGCCATCCTTTACTTACTGACATAGTAAGTACCATTCGAATTGTAGTAGGCTTAACAATGGGACTGAATATCTCAGCAAAATCCACACTAGTCCTTGTGCAACTAAGTGAGCTTTATGTCACTCAATGGATCCATTGGCTTTGTGTTTTAGTTTATACACCCACTTGCAGCCATTCATATTTACTATTTATGGTTTAAGTACAAGAGTCCAAGTGTTATTGGACATGAGAGCTACATATTCTTCATCCATGGCTTGTCTCCAGCATGTCTTTTTAATGACAGAAGCAAAGGTTTTGAGTTCGGGTTCAGTAGGTGGATGTTAAATAGTGTGCAAGGTAGAGAGTAAAGAGTGGATATATTTTAGTTTTTGAGTTCCATCATGTGTGTGAGTTATCATAGGGTGTATATTTTAAGTTGGTGGTTGGACAAAGTCTAAAGTTTTAGCTAATTAGGAATGTGCTCGGGTTAGAGGTGAGAGAGAATCGAGAATATAAGAGGTTGTAGGGGACTCAACGGTAGCTTATGAAGGTGATAATGACAAGGGTAATTATTGCTAGGCGGAAGAGATTAATGATGGAGAAGAGATAAGATCAATTTGATGTACAGGTTGAATAGGGATGACTAATGATTGATTATTTAAAAGAGATGTATTAGTGGAGAAGTCTGGTAGTGGAAGATGCAGTAAAAATTCCAAAGTTGTTAGATTTGAAAAATGACAAAGAGGAGGCTTCAATTTGGACTCTTTTTGAGCAGTTAAAAAAGTCAAGGAATATGGAAATTCATCCTCAACAAAAGTCACATGTTTGGATGTATAAACTTTGCCAGTAGATAAATCATAACACCTATAGCCTTTCATATTGATAGCATAGCTAATGAAAATACACCATCTGGACCATGGTGCTAACTTATAAGGTATGGGATGAGTAATATAAGCATAGCATAGACACCCAAACACCCAAAGGCCTACAACATCTGGCTGTCTACAAAATAACATCTTAAATGGAACATTAAAGGCAATAGATGTATACGGTAATCGATTGAGAACATAGACAATAGAATACAAGGCTTCAACCCAAATTTGAGAAGGAAAATTGGCTTCAATCAACATAGCTCTAACTATATTTAACAAAGTATGACACATTCATTCAACCATTCCATTTTCTTCAGGGGTTTGTGGACAGGAAATGCGAGTGACAATGCCACTATCTTAAAACAATTTTGAGAACTTATTATTCAGAAATTCACCTTCTCCATCACACTAAAATTGTTTGATTGTCATGGAGAATTGGTTTTCAACTTCCTTTTTACAATGGAAAAATTTATCAAAGACTTCACTTTTATGCTTTAAAGGGTAAATCCAGCAAAATTTAGAATAACCATCTAAGAAGAGGACATAATAACGATACCTAGAAAAAGAAGCGACAGAGGATTGCTAAACATTAGAATGAATGATAGAAAGAGGAGAAGTTGCACTATTATTGGAATCAGAAAAATAAAGTTTAATGTGCTTGAAAAGTTTATAGGCATTACAATTAAAATTTGACTGTTGTACAGAATAAATATGAGAATGAAAACTAAGAAATTTAGACAAAACTGAAGATCCTTAATGACCCAATCGCCTATGCCATAATGATGATGAGACTTTTAAAGTAAAGAAGGTGTGAGGTGATGAGGTAATAATAGAAGGACTAGTCAATGGGTAGAGTGGTCCATAACTATTACAGTGATGAAGAAGAGTCTAGGATGTTTGATCCTTTATAGATAAACCATTAGAGTTGAAAATCATATCACACTAATTATCATTCATAAATTGACGAACTGAAACAAGATTATGAGTAAAAGAAGGAACAATAAGAACATTTTGTAGTGAAAATTGGAAATGAGTACCAATAATCTTTTTTTGTCCAGTATGAGTAATGGGAAGTTAAGAACCATTTCCAATTCAAACATTATTAAAACCAATGTAAGGAGTGAAGGAGTCAAGAGTACCTATAGAAGGAGTCATGTGGTGAATAGCTCCAATATTAGCTAACCATGTTGAAACTAAGGAATTTGGATCTTGGAGATGTATGTCAGCATATGGTTATTTGTCACTGAGATTAGTACATTGGCAAGGATAGTTTTTGGCAATATGTTAATATTCATCACAGAGTTGACACTAAACAGAACTGTCACTGAGAATGGATCCAGCAAAGTGAGAAGTGGAAGACCCATAAGAATTATAAAAACTAAGAGTCCATGGTTGATGGGGAGAAAAAGGTGTATAAAAATTATTTCTTCCAAAGAAGGAAAGCCATAAAATCCATAATTACCAGAAGGAAATGGAGCCCTGTATCATTGATTTCTAGCACCAGAATATCCAGGTTGCCACCCCCCTTGATGTCCACCACATGGATTAGTATTGCGCTAATTTCCATGATTGTAAGTGCCTCAACCTTGTGATACCATAAGGGCTTGTGAATTATCAATAGCTAGGGTGCTTGGATTATCATTGAGATGACTCTCATGAGCTAATAAAAATGAATGTAACTCCAGGAATGTTGGAAGGGGCTTTCATGCTAACATGACAATGACAATATTAGAATAATCAGGAGAAAGACCCACAAGGGTCTATAAGATGAGATCATTGTCATCAATGGGATGACTAATGGAGTACAATGAATCAACTATAGACTTGATATGATTTAGATAATCCCCCATCGAGCTATTTCCTTTTGAAGCTTGATTGAAACTAAGTTTAAGTTGAAGATAGTTTGCATTCACATGGTCATGAAAAAGATGCAATCTGACTCCAGGTCTCATGTGCAGTCAAGGGTTCACTAGGACAAAGAACATGTTTAGAAATCTCAGAGGAGATTGTTGCATGTAGCCAAGAAAGGATAATATAGTCTACTTGTTTCCATACTAGATAAGCAGGATTAATAAAAACAACACCATTTGAATCAGTGTGAGTCTAGAAAGGAGAAGAAGAACCATTAATATGATCATAGACTTGATAACAACAAAGAATATTAACAAGCAAAGTCTTCCAAATAAGGTAGTTTGAGAAATCAAGAACTTTAGGAATATGATTATTAATATTGTGAACATTCAAAACATTTGAAGAAAAGAGGGAAGGGTTGGTGTTTACAACAACAGTTGTGGTGTTCATTAAGGAAGAAGAGGAAGAAGAAAGTAAGGATGATGAGGAAGAGGAAACAGAAAAAGAAAAAGAAGAACTCATGATTCAAATTTTTTTTATTTCAGCTCTGATACCATGAAAAAGGATTTTTTTTCCATAGCCTCAAGTAAGGTACACCCTTGGTTTATATATTGTTAATAAAGTACAATAGAAGTGGTTACAAGAGATATACATCAACAGTTACAAAACAATATTGAAAACATACTTGTATTTATCTATTCTATTAATCAAAAGTGCCATGTCATTGTGCGTCCTTCAAACGCGTTTTCTTATCTCTGACCATGGGTAAGATTGGTAAAAAATAAAAGTTGATATGTGCAATTGGTTAATTTTGAAATTGATGTGTGAAATAGGTCAAAAAGGTAAAGTTCATAGGTGAAAAAGGGTATTTAGCCAAAAAATTAAAGTACCTATATACATTTTGATTATTCTAAAAAATAAAAATACATTTTGATTGTCCCCCATATAGCCCAAGTGGCAAAAAGTGTGGACATCCAATTGAGGAAACCGGGTATCAAACCCCCCCACCCCCTATCTCTTCCCTTTATGGTGTTGGGAATTAAACACTTGATCTGTGACAAAAAAATAAATAAATATATTTTGATTTAGTTTAAATTAGAACTGGAAATGAGTTGTCACGTCTATACTTGGGATTAACCTTAAAATATATATATATATTAATAAATAATTAAATAAATATATAAATAATAAATAAATATTTATGTGTATAAAATAATAATAGTAAATTAAAGAAATGGATTAGGACTTATTTGTAATGAAATAAACTTTAAAAATGACTTGATTGTACATATATATATATATATATATATATATATATATATATATATATATATATAATAATAATAATAATCTTGGGGATCTAATAACAAGATTATTATTATTTAAATTAAATTAATTAGAGGATTAAACTTTAAAAAAAGGATACATGGAGGGCTAAAGTAATGCTTATCCATGGATATTATTATCTTCATTTGATGTTTATCACTTAACTTTTATCCATGGAAATGATTATCTTCATTTTATATTATTAGTTGATAAAAAGAAGAAGAAGAAGAAGAAGAAGAAGAAGAAAATGGAGAGAAATGATTGAAGGAGCTCTAGCAAAGGTAAGTGAACTCTTCTTTCATTTTAATTTTTGATCTGAGAATTTTGTTGGGTGAGTAAAAAAAAAATTTTTTTTTCAATTCTTTGTTTATGTTTTAAGTTTGCCTTGGAACTCTTGATTAGTTGAATTTTGATTCTTGAAAAAACTCCTGTAATTTAATGTTCCAAAATTACTTGCTGAAGTTAATTGTTTAAATATGATTTGTGTAAAAGTTATATAAATATTGGTGTATACTTGTTGAGAATTCATCTAGGAACAAAAAATTTATCATTGAAGTTTCAGAATTTTTGTGCACTTATGAATAGTAAACATGTGAAAGCCATATTTGAAGCTCTGTAACTCCAAATGAGAAGAAAGTTATGTCTATAAAAAAATTGAAGGTGTTCCCTAAAAATTTTTTAAAAATAAGAAAAACAAAATTATTCCATTTTAATTTTTTTTAAACCCACACATTTTAGTATGCGCGCTCTGTAGACAGCCCGACCATAATTAATTAGTTTTGATGTTACTCCTTCTATACACATCCAATTGTTGTAAAACCAATTTCAAACCACTCTAGATACACACAAGTTTAAATTTGGAGAATTTTATTTAAGAATATAAGCCATGGAAGTTTTGATGAATTTTTTATTGCACCCTATGAATTCTGTCAAGTTGACAATATATTGAGTAGGCATAGTGAACTTCAAAAAATCATAAATTTATATCTCTAATTCCAAATGAGGTGAATGTTGATCCTATAGAAACTTGGAAATGATCTCTATAACATCTTAGTTTTGAGCTAGAGTTGAATTAGCCTATATGATGGTCGAACGAAGCCATATTTTTAATGCTCAATCTGTCACAGTAATTGAGTTTATTGTGATTTAACCTCTATAAATTTCTTTTTAGTTATCAAATTAAAGTGAAAGTTTTATGGCATATACTATACACATAGATATAATATAGTATAAAATTTGAGCTTCATATTCCTTTCCTACAATTCTCAGAAATGTTTCAAAGTTAGCCCTGTGAATTTTCCTTGGCAAAGTCATTTTATCTAGTTCACTAGAGTTTTGTTTGAATAAATGGTGGGGTTAGACTATGAAATCTTAATGGCATGTTAATGAATCAATGATGATCATATCCAGATGTGAACATGCTAAAATTAAGGTTAATTGTGGGTTTTTGATAGGCATGAAATTCAAGTGGATGGCATACATGCAACCATGCACATGCATGTATAGGAAGTGGAATTTTTATTAAAATGAAAAGTAAAATATGTATAGTAAATGTAATGTATACCCTTACCCCATAGGTATATCCAAGGCACTAATCAAGTATTCAAAGTGTATACTTACACTCCAAAGGTATATATGTATTTAGATATGAAAAAGTGTTTAAAATATTTTATTTAAAAAAAATTATTTATAGTAGACTTTATGGAAATATATTTGATATACAAAAGGCTGATTGTAAGTATATTTTTGGAATATGAAGCAGTATATTTTATTATATGAAAAATTTATATAACATTTATCAACACACATTTTATAAGGGTGTTTTAAGCAGTAAGATCAACGAGTAAACATTATATGTTGGTAATAGTAAGACTATGTCTGGGACATGGCGGGGCTGGTAAGTGTGTATAGCCAATGTCTAGGGTCGGGTGCACATTTTATCTTGTAAATGTAAGAACATGCCTAAAATATATGTACAACCATTACCTGTGGCCAGATACATATTTTTTCTAAGGTTTGGCAATCCGGAGAAATTAATAGAAATGAGATATATATATTTATTGGCTTGAGTGCTAATCACACTTAAGTCATCATATACATAGCAACTTATTATATTGCTTTCAGTATAGTACTTGTCCACACTATATCCAATATCATTATTATATGTGTGTAGTTTACTTTGATAATGCTTTTATGATGAATTATTTCGTCAAGCTATGTCATTATATTACAGTAAGTTATTTTATTATGATTAATGTTATTGAGATCGCTTGAGATTTTAATATTATAATATTGTGGACTATTTTTATATAAAGGACTTGCTACAAAATACTTTTGAGTAAATTGATATTATTTGTTTACAATACAAACCACTAGCGAACTGTGAGTACATATATGAAACCATGACCTATTATATTCTCATTTTCCTATATTGTTTATTACTTTCCTTTTTAGTTCACTCACTAGGTATTTCCTTGGAAGTACTCACCACTCTCTTAATATAATTTTTACAGAGTAGCCATTAATGGCTTAAGTGTGGATGTGAAGTCAAGACTTCAAATTGGGTGCTCACAATTTAGTGGAAGTGCATGTAGGAATTAGTGTATGACTTTTGGAAATACATGAATAAGTTCGGTTTAGTAGCAAGTGTATTCTGTAAAAGGGAGAGGGCTATGTATTTTTGATATTTTGTCAATGTGGACAATATTATAATGTGTCTAAAGTTATTGTCCCTCTTGCCATTTTGTGTAAATATCTTAACTTATTGTTAACTAATTAAGCTAGTTGTTTTGATGTTTTTTGTTGGATGGTTATTTTTTAAGTGATATTGAGTCGATCATACCAATGAAGGTAGTTTTAGGTAACATTCCTCCATATTGGTGCCTTTGATGGGCTACTATATAGTGATAAAGTGTAGAGATAGTGTCAATAAGAAGGGGTGTTACATGAGCCGAGCTATTCGGAGCTTGATTTGATAAAATTTCATTTGAATTTGTATATTAAATTTTGTTTAATAAATAAATTGAACTCAAATTTTATGGCTCATAAAACTCGTGAACAAGCTTAATTAAAAGTTTATGAACTAACTTGTAATTTAAATATATTAATAATTTGATATAAAATATGTAATACATAAATTTTTATTCATATATATATATATAGGTTATTAGAATAAAATCATAATTTATATATATATATATATATATATATATATATATATATATATATATATATATATATAGGTTATTAGAATAAAATCATAATTTTTAATGAGTAGTTTATATTTTTTTAAAAAGATTTAATGTTTGTTTAAGTTTGTGAATAGATCGCAAACTTGAAGTAACATAATAAGTTTGGTTCAATTATAAGTGAATTAAGTCCAAATTACGAAAAACTTATAGCTCTGCTCGACTTGTTTACTCCCCTAATTTAAATATTTTAAAATCAAAATAAATTTAGTTCAATTCAATTTTCATCAAAAAGTTTGATTTATTTGAACTGAAATATATATATATATATATATATATATATATATATATATATATATATATATATATATAGCTTAATAATATTAAATATAAAATGATTTAATAAAATAAAATTTTAAACTGATTAATCAAACGGAATTAAAATTTTTCAATTTGATTTAATTACATACAGCAATTTGATTCCATTTAATTTTACATTTTAAAAAGGGATTTTTACATAAATATACCAAAAACCAACAAAAACTTTCAAAAATGTCATTGACTTTAAAAATTTTTAAAACTATTTTTTCTAACCTTTTTCTTTCAAATATAGCTCACTCCCATTGTCATTCTTATTTTTAAGGTTGTCTTTTTTACTTTCAACATTTTTTTCTTTTGTACTGATTTTTTCAACTTTTTTTTTACTTTACACTTTTTTTCAGCATTTTATTTATTTTTTTTAACAATTTTGTTGATACTATTTTCATTTATTTTTTCTCAATATTTTTTTGTTGTCTTTATCTATGTGTTTTTCAATGTTTTTTTGCTCAACATTTTTTTCTAACATTTTTTTTCTCAACATTTTTTTGTTAAACATTTTTTTAATTTTTATAGTACTATATTTATCTTTTTTTTCTCAACATTTTTTGCTAATGTCTTCATCTTTTTTTTCTCAATTTTTTATTTTTATTTTTAATGTGTTGTCTTCATTTTATTCTCAACGTTTTCTCTTTTTTTTTTGCTCAATATTTTTTTCTCTTAAGACTTTTTTTTCAAACAAATAATTATAAATTAAACATTTTCAATTTGTAGACGGCGAGATTTAGTGCTTGCCCAAAACTTTAGCAACCGTGACATTATTTAAGCTTAAGGCTTTAGAGAACACACTAACCACTATCATAAAAATATGATGTGGAGATGAAGAGTCACCACCCAGGGTGATAATTGGGACAAATCGAAAAATGGTGGTACTCGATTCTCAAAGAAAGCCAGCACCACATTCAGGAGATTCTACATACAGAATACTAATTTCTTTCAGTCTCATGTTCATTTAGAGTTACTTTATGAATTATTATCTTATCCTCTATTTACATGCAATTTCATATAAACCCTTTAAACAATTAACTCCAGGCAAACTAGTCATGAAAAATACAGGTAAACAATGCATTCATTTAAATTCATAATCCCTAAGTTAGTTTTATATACATTTGTTTTAATTAAATGGATTAAATCTACATGTTTTAATTTACAAGTGAGCGTAAAGACTAATGAGCATAATTTCTATTCAATTTTAATTAAGTGAACCTAAGTCTATTTATTTTAATTCTAAAAATGGGGCTAAATCTACAAATTATGAAGTTTACAAATTAATGGGGCTAATTCTACATGTTTTAATTCTATGGTGATCTTAAATCTACAAGTTATAAAAAAAGTTTTAATTTAATGGGCTAAGTCTAAATTAATTACATTAAACTAGGTGGGTCTATGTCTAAATTAACTAAATGGGTAATTTCTAATTAATTATGAGACTAAGATGTATTTGAATTAATTAAAACCTAGACCTAATTAATAATCTATTAAATGAAATGGGTTAATTAAAAGATGGGCTTAAAAGGACTACCTAAATCTAAAATTAAGTAAATGGGTTAGAGCCTAACATGAATTTAGGACCCAAAACACATAAAAGAGTAAACAAGCCCAAAAACATAAAACAAATATCAAAACAACCAAAATAAAATATCAAACAAGCAATTAACTTATTTCTTTTAAAGAACCTAATTTAATTAAATTGACCTCCAAACAATAATAAAATAATAAACAAGTAACCCTAATTCTATCCACTTAAATCTAATTCATTTTTAATATAAAAAAAAAAAACTAATTATCTCTATAGCCATTAATTCTACTTAATCACCCAATTAAAACCCTAATTTTACTAACCAATTAATTAACACATAAGCACACACATAGAATTTCATTATTCCCACTATTAGGGCTATTACAAAGAGCTATTGAAAATAATACGAAAATAACAATTAATACAATCCCAAAATAAAAACAAAAAAACAAAACAAAACAATAACAAACAACTAAATTAAAAAAACTAGAAATTATATTTAGCTACAAAGTTCAATCCATGACATTCCATGGACCTTCATAGAATTTATTCTTTAAGTAAAATCATAATGTAATCCTCTCCAGAATCATCAACACAAAAAAATAAATAATGATTAGCAAATAAAAAATTAAAATTTAATAAAACCAAAATAAAAAAAATAGAAGAAGGTAGGAAAGAAGATGATGATTATGGATGTAGTATTGGTTGGCTCCTCATATTAGAAAAAAATCATCGTTTTTTGTTAAGTAGGTCTTCAATATTTGTTGTTTTCTTTTCAAAAGTCTCCTACTACTTGCTCAAAATAAATAATTCATAAGAAAATACTTTGAACACTACGTAAGAAAAGTGAAAGCAACAAAAAAGGTTCAGCCAAAAAAAAGAGAGTTGAGAGAGGTCCCCTTTAGGAGAGTTTTAGCTGGATTTTTATAGAAAAACCCTAGGTAAGAGACATATCCTCTTGTGATTTTTTTTTCAGTGATAGAGTTTTGGTTTTAAAATGACTTTTTTTATTTGCTGGAAATTTAAATAAATCCCCAAAGGGAATTGATGATATTATTTGACCAATCAAAATTTAGAAAACAGATATTTTATTTGCGTAAAAATAAAAAAAATAGACGGAAAACATATAATTTTGACTAGAATTACATAATTCCGATTGGTTTTACGTAATTCCAATTAGAATTCCGATTAATTTTTTAACTTTTAATTACAAAAAGACTCCTGAAAGAATTTAAAATTTTCAATTAGGTCCTAAAAAAATATTACAATTAAATCCTTAAAAAACCTATTTAAACTCTTTTGGAAATGCATTTAGACTTTAGAGGTTTCAACTTCAAGTGTTGAAGACCTATTTATAACATTTTCATCATTGGAGTCCTTTGTCACATTTATACTTCATCATCCCGAAATTGGGTGCTTACACAATTGTTGTTAAACTAAGCAATTTCAACTGTTGTAACTACAATAAATAAACAAAATGTTCTCTTTTTATATTCTTAAAGAATAAGGATTTTTGTTACTTTAATTTGTTTATTAAAATGTCTAATATTTTTTTTAATTATTTGATACTTAGTGGTCATCAATATGTAACAAGTTTACAATTTTGATGATGTTTTTGTAACATCAACAAAAAAAAAATTGAAAAAATTAAAAAATTAACAAACTGAAACAACAACAAAAATTAATAAAAATTTTATGTTGTTGATTTTAGTTGTTCATTATTGTTTATTTTTGTTGATTGCTGTTGATTTTTTTACTATTTTTTAAATTATTTTTCATTATTAATGACAAAATTAAAGTCATAAATAAAATTTTTACTTTTATTAATATTACTGATAAAAATAATAATTTTTTTTGACATATTTCATAATTTTTATTATTCTTTGTTTTTATTTATTTTTATTTTTAACAAATATCAACAAATATAAACAACAAAAACAATTAAAAATAACAATTGAAACAACAAAAATAAACTAAAACTGACAAAAGCAACAAAATTTTAGATTGTTGTTGATTTTTCTTCTTTTTTCGGTTTTATCATCATTAATAATAAAATTAAGACCATAAATATAATTTTTACTTTGATTAGTATCAATAATAAAAACAATAATTTATTTGATAAATTTCATAATTTTTTATTATTTTATTTAAAAAATAATTATTGAATACTATGGATAATTTTTACTTTAATTAGTTTAATTTCTAAATTCTAAATAATTATAAAAAATAATTATTGAAGACTATGGGTAACTTTTTGTTTAATTAGGTTAATTTTTATATTCTAAATAATAGTAAGTTTTAAAATCAAAAAAAATTATTTAGAATATAAAATTAAATTATTTAAAGTATACAAATTAATTAAATAAATATCTACAATCAATTTAAAATAAATATGACTTCAAAAATTAAAAAAAAATTTAAAAATTATAGAAAAAAATGAAAAAAAAAAAACGCATAAATCACCAAAATTAAGCTAAAAGTTTAAAAAATGTACCAAAATGCTGACAAAAGCGGAAAGGGCAAAAACAAAGCTGAAAGAAAACAATTACCCATGACAAAAGAGATGACAGTTAACTGCTCATACCAATGCCATGGACAGAATGTACATAAGTTTTTTGAAAAAAAAAAGCCAAAATATAGAAAGTAATTAACTAAGTAGATAACGAGAGAGAGAGAGTAATTTTTTAAAGTCTGAGAATACGTTCTTAACCGCAATTCTTGACATCTAATATAGTGTATGGAGTTCTTGGAAGCCTTCACTCCATATTTTAATTTGTTAAAACTTGTAACGATAAATGGTAAAGTTAAAAAATAAAAATAAAAATAAAAACAACAGCAATAACAATAACAAGGAAAATACTAATTTACATTATATGATGTTGATCTTCAAAATACATATGTTGGAAGTAATAAAACGAGAATATTCGTTCAAATTATGTTAAAAAAAAATATTTTTCAAATAAATAAAATGAGAATATTTTAGACGTGAATATGAAATTTTCAGCTTGATTAATATAAAAATATTATTTTTTTGAAATATATAAAACACACATAATACATTTATTGGATACTGTAAACATCTTATTCGGTCGGCCCATATTAGGAGACGAATTAGAGATGCTCAGTTTGATCGGTCCGTTGTCAAACCCGATAATGAGAAAACTCGAAACTCGAATGCAAGTGAAGCCTGAAATTTTTTTGAAAATTGACCTAAGAGTCTAAGCTCAAAAAATTAAACTCATGCAAACACAACTTCAAGCTCAAACTCTTTAGCCCAAAAGTCACAGACATATAAGCCAAAGAGGCAATCACCTTTTCACTAGGCCACTTACTGCTATATTAAATGACGTTTATCAAAGACAGCAACTTGGTGGACCCCCAACGGTTCTTGCGCTGCAATTAAAGTAAGAATAGTTAGTTTTTAAAGAAAAGTTGTGGGCTAAAAATGGATGGTAATGATGAAGAGAGTAGGGGTAGAGATTAAGTCGAGGAAATATAAAATGAAAAGAGAAAAAAGAGGAGGGTTCACAAAAAAGAAAAAAAGAGGGGGGTTGATGGAAAAAAAATCTTAAAGGTTTAGAGAGAGGGAAAGAAAGGGCGAGCTCTAAAATAAGAAAAAAGAAAGGTTCTAGAAAAAAGGGAAGATTTTTTGGAAGAAAGGAGGGATTAAGTTTGAAGGTTGATCCTTGAGAAAAAAAAAGGGAGAAACCTTGCATTCGGGTGTGCAAAAATCAAGTCCATACCTATGTCAACTATTTTGAGAAAAGTTCTTGTTTCATTGTAAGTTTTGTTCATTTACATTAGTTATTAATTATTTGAAAACTAAGTTTATTGCCTCTGAGAGTCATCTGCATTTGATGGTCAGGCGATCGCCTCTTCCATCGTCTCTGCGAAGAGGCGATCGCCTCATAACAGAGGCGATTGCCATTTTAAAGTGTAACTTTCTCTATTTTGCTATTACCAATATCACTATTTATAAGAAAAAAAATTTATACTCAAAATTTTTTTTCCTTTCAATCATTTCATTAGAAGAGTAACACAAACATGACCATCTATTTTGTTTGTTCCCATTTAGTGTGTTATGGTTTTAGTTCAATGTCGTATTACTCATGTATTTTTGCTATTTCAAAAATTATTATTCATATAATTAGATTTTTGTACTTTGAATTTGTTCATTTTTCAGCCACTTTACCAGTAGAATGACAGAAATACTTCTGTATATTTTGTTGGTTAAAATTTAATATATTAGTTAAATTTTTATGTGAATATTATTTGGATTTGCATGGTTTTTACATATTTTATTATTATTATTATCATTATTTCAATTAAATGTAAGCCCATTTTTTATCGCCTCTTTGCCATAAGGCAACACCCCATGGCTAGAGGCAACCCCTCTCATTGGTTAATTTTATTTATTTTTATTTTTATTTTTATTTTTTTATGTATTTTCATATTTTTATATTTTTAATCTTTTTTTATACAGTTATTTTATTATCTTGCTTCATTAAATATTTGTGTGCTTATTATTATTTTTATTTCTATTTATTTTGGTTTATTTTGGTTTATTTTATGCTTATTCTATTTTGTTTTATATAATAAGAAGCATTGTAGTTCTTAATCTCTTCCCCCCATTTAATTTTGAATGTATGGTTGTAAATTATTGCTTAGTTTATTTCTATTGAATGATGGGACTTAAAAGCATGAAATTGGATTAATGTGCAAACTCGGACTTAACTATAAAACTTGGAAAGTGAATGAAGGCAAGTGCAATTTTGAATGTAAATAAGGAAATAATTAAAGGTAATAAAATACAAAACACAAACGGAGGTCAAATGTAAGGTTGGGTGAGCATTCAAACACTCATATTCAGTTTCCGAACCTGTTCTCTGATAACGGTTTCTAGAAACCTCTGTGGAATCCAATTGTTGTACAATGTGTCTCGATTTTTATCCGGGTGGTAACTCTATCTTCGAATAGTCTCAAAACCTATATCGTATTTCCAAATGAACCTCGAGCACACACAATGCCATGATTGTCAAATACTTAGGCACGCGTTAAACCTCATTGTCTACAAATACACATTTATTTATAAAATCATAAAATTTTTGGAAAGGCTTACTAACCCATATGATCTAAACACATACACTTTACGATTAATGTGAAATTTCAAATAACCATCTCACCAAAATTTTGAAAAAAAAAATTGTGTCTAGATGTATGTGAAATTACTTTTTAAATTGCGATAAGCTATGGTAAAATATTAATTTTAATAATAATTGAGTTACTTTTTCTAAAATTAATTAATTCAACAAATACACCCATAAAATTGAAATAATATCAATACATGAATATAAATATAATAAAATAGAAGAGTGAAAACAGAAAATTATTGATAAACTTCATAGATGTACTAGAAAGGAAATAAGAACAAGATAGAATCAGGCTCATAATGTAACTAATAGGCATGTAATAACTATGATAATCCCCAAGGGACCTATATATCTATATATATATATATATATTTATATTTAAGAATACCAAAATAAATCACTTGCAAGGGGTGAATTTGCAGGTGACATTACCATAACCAGAATTGGCCCTAATGAACCTAAGAGCAGTAATTAGAACACTCCTTTGAGAACCACCCATTAATGCCCAATTCATATGTGTCACAACACTAATTGCATTGTAAGGAAATTCAATGCTATTGTAAGAATTAAGGAGTGCTGTTGTCCCTTCCCTCAGGAGAGTCTTGTATGGATCACCCCTCCCTTGCAACCCTTCCCACAATGTCATATCTGTTCCGTATCTTCTTGCTGCTGGCAACCCAAAGACAACTGCCACCTTCATCTCTGGGTTCATTGCCCTCCAATAGCATTTATAATCTGGCATAGTCCAGTTCCTAGAAAACCATAAATAAATTAAATGTTTTGATGGATCTTCTAAAAAGTAACAACCAGTGTGAAGACATGGGCCAAAAAGATGTCGATTGGACTTTTATTTTATCTAAAAGCTCTGTTGTAAGGTGAAAATATTCAGTTAGTATATGAATTGATGTGAGATTGATTATTTTATAATCTAGGACTTACTGGTGAGTACAAGCTGATGCTTCAAGGAAAGGCACCGGTGGCATTGGAGGCAATGGAGGTAGTGGTGGCAATCTGGGCATTGGAGGAAGCTTGAAAGTCGGAGGAGGAGGTACTACAGGGGATACCGGTTCTGGGGGCCTTACAGGATTGACAGGCGCAGGAACTGGGTTAGAGGACTTGGGGCAAAAGGACATGGGCTGAGAAGGCTGAGAGAGCAAAGCATCCGCAGAATAAACTTCCATGTCAAACATCCTGAACATTAGTGTTAGCTTTTGGGCAGGACCAGCTGCTGCACTACAACCATTTGAACCCTGCTGGTCATTGTTTGAAACCTGTGCGTAACAATTGCTCAAATCTGGCGTACCATCAAACCTCATTGCATAGGTCCCCAGCAAATTTGTAGTTCCTTCTCTGGACATTGTGATTTGACCATTACTATCTGGACAGGCTATCATGACTTTGATTCCTACAGGAACGCACTTACTGGTTAATTATAATGAAAATTTTTTACATTACGACAGAGACATTCAGATAAATTAGGACATGGGTGAAAATGAAAATTATAAATATGCAATCATACTAATGTCAAGGAACATACCATAAATGGGATAGTCGAAGAAAGATCTTTGGCCGTCTTTGCATTGGTCACAAAAGACAATGCCACTAACCGTAGCATCTCCTTGAATTCCATCAATGACAGAAGAAGAAAGAATGAGAAAGGCCAAGAAAATGAGGTAATGTGACCAATCCATGTTTGTTGCTGTTGTTGAAAGCTAGCTGTAAAGACAAGGAAGATTAAAAAGGGCTTCATCATATGAACACTTTACGATAAGTCAATAAGAGAATATGAGTGAATGGGTGTTGTTTATTTTTATTATTATTGTCATTAATAACTCTCAACAGCCCATATTTATGATCGTGTTGAAAAGAAAAAAAAAGAAAAAAAAAAAAGTTCTGTGTATTTTTTAAACCAAGAGACTGAACAGGTGAATGGGAAGGCAATTCATTTAAGAGAGGAGCCAGATAATGAAATTGAATCGACGCTTGTAGCGTGGTGTGTGAGTCGGTCCATTAATTATTTGCTACTGTAGCTTTCTGACTGTGAATATCCAGCGGAAATTCCTCGCTTTAAGAGGTGTAAAAAATATATATATAATTCTTATAATAAATGAATTTTTGTATGAAAATTTCCATTAGACCTACGTTATACTCTGCTAGAAAAAAAAAAGTATATATAATATAAATAATCACGTATTTCCATCGTAAAAAAATAGATTTGTGTAATGGATTATTACATATATTTTTTGATATTATTATTGTTATTTAATTAAATTTTTTAAAATATTAAAGGTGTTGTTTAATTATATAATAATTTAATATTATAAATTTAATATAGTTATAATTCATTACAATTTTGATAAATTTTTTATTTAAATAATTATATAATATTTCTTCAATATTTTTAATAATTAATATTTTTCTTAATTCTAAAATTAATTTCACATAAAAATATTAGTCATGATTAATTATAAGATAATAAGAAATTATTAATTATTTTCTCAATAAAAAAATTTTAAAAATAATAAACTGTTATATGTTCTTTATATAATAATCTAATATTACAACCTCATTAAGCTTATAATTTATTATAATTTTAGTCATTTTCTATTTATCCAATGATACATTATTTTTTTAATATATAAATATTAATACTCTTGTTTACTTAAAAGTAATTTAATGTAATTTTTCAATTTTAACTAATAATTAAATGATAAAAATTAATTAATTTAATTTTAACTTTTTTTATTAAAATTTAATAAAAATATATAAAAATAATAATTATACTTAGCAGAAATACTATTTTTAAATTAATTATATGTTATATTTTATAAAATATGATAATATATAGATGCAAGACAAATAAAAATTTTAATTCTTTACTTAATAAAATTTAATTTAATAAGCTTTTAAAAAATAATCTGAGGGTAATCTAATTTTTTTAATTTTGATAGAATTACATTATAATATAGTAGTTTATTACAATTTTATTAAATTTTTATTTAAATAATTATACAACACTTTTTCAATATTTTTATCTAAATAATTATCTAAATATACAAACTTGATAGACTTATAATATAATAATTTATTACATTCTTTATTAATTTTATATTTAAATAATTATACAACAAATTTTCAATATTTATATATTAATATTTTTCATAATTGATAATGTAATACCCTATATATTTATTTAAATAAAGGGATTTTAAATAGTGTTACTAATAAGTACTTTTACATTATATTATATTTATGTTAATATTAATTTTAGGGTTACTAATTTAGGTGAGTATTATTTGTTTATTTTCTAAAATTTCATTGTCTATTACTATCATTATTATTATTATTGCTATTTAAAATGATATTAAATTTTAAGGCTATGCATGTGTGCCTATAGATAAATATACATATATGTATACATATTGGTAGGTTGTATACTATATATATATGCATGTATATGTCTATACATATATAAACATATATATGTATGTGTACATCTATATATATACATATATATATATATAATATACTTTATTCTATAGCTTATAAAGATATATATACATATATATGTATGACATATAGATGTACACATACATATATATGTTTATATATGTATAGACATATACATGCATATATATATAGTATACATCCTACCAATATGTATACATATATGTATATTTATCTATAGGCACACATGCATAGCCTTAAAATTTAATATCATTTTAAATAGCAATAATAATAATAATGATAGTAATAGACAATGAAATTTTAGAAAATAAACAAATAATACTCACCTAAATTAGTAACCCTAAAATTAATATTAACATAAATATAATATAATGTAAAAGTACTTATTAGTAACACTATTTAAAATCCCTTTATTTAAATAAATATATAGGGTATTACAGTCTCTCCTCCTTATATGAATTCGTCCTCGAATTCAAGAAAAGAAAGAAAAGAGGAATTACAAAGCTAAGAAGAAAAGAGATACGGGAACGAAACTCGCATCTCAGCTTCAGTTTCCCAGGTGCAATCTTCTGCAGAATGGTTACTCCATAACACCTTCACCATCGGTATCTCCTTAGTCCGCAGCTGTCGGATTTGGCGATCCACAATCGCCACCGGGTATTCCTCGTAAGTCAAATCGTCGCTAAGCTCAACGGCTTGAGGTTGCAGCACGTGAGACGGATCAGGGACGTATTTTCTCAACATGGAAACATGAAATACAGGATGGATTCTCGATAGCTCTGGTGGTAACACTAGCCTGTACGCCACTTCACCCACTCTAGACCGAATCTCAAACGGTCCAATGTATCTAGGAGCTAGCTTACCCTTCTTGCCAAATCTCATAACTCCTTTCATTGGAGACACCTTCAGGAACACCATGTCTCCAACCATGAAGGATACATCCTTCCTTCTGGGGTCAGCGTAGCTCTTCTGTCTACTAAAGGCTGTCTTCAATCTCTGCTGTATAATAGGGACTTTCTCTGATGTGATCTGCACCAACTCTGGTCCCGTTAACTGCCTCTCTCCAATCTCCCAACACAAAGGTGATCTACACTTCCTACCATATAGTGCCTCATATGGAGCCATCTCAATGCTAGCATGATAGCTGTTGTTATAGGCAAACTCAATCAGTGGCAAGTGTGAATCCCATTGTCCTCCAAAATCCATTACACACATCCTCAACATATCTTCTAACGTTTGGATGGTCCGCTCGGACTGACCATCTGTCTGAGGGTGGAAGGTCGTACTAAAATCCAATCTGGTACCCAAGGCCTTGTGTAATTCTTGCCAAAAGACTGAGGTAAAGGTGGCTCCTCTATCCGACACTATGCTCACAGGTACCCCATGTAGACAAACGATTCTATTGACATAAATTCTTGCCAGTCTATCAGTAGAGTACGTCTTCTTTATAGGTAGAAAGTGTGCTGACTTAGTCAACCTGTCAACAATCACCCAAATAGCATCATAACCTCCAGTAGTTCGAGGTAGTCCAGTCACGAAATCCATGGCTATCATATCCCATTTCCATTCAGGAATTGGCATAGGCTGCAACAGTCCCAAGGGTCTCTAATGTTCAAGCTTACTTGCTGGCAAGTCAGGCACCTAGATACAAACTCTGCAATGTCCTTCTTCATTCCACCCCACCAATACGTATCTTTCATATTATGATACATCTTGGTAGAACCCGGATGAACACTATATGCAGAATAATGTGCTTCCTCCATGATCTCCTTTCTCAAGTCATCAACATCTGGCACACAAATCCTAATGCCCAACCGCAATATACCTTCCTTGTCAATTACAAAGTCCCGTGACTGCCCTTGTTGCACTTCATTCATGATTCTCTGTAACTGGGGGTCTCTGCTTTGAGCTGTCTTAACCCGATCCAAGTATACTGATCGTACACTGAATTGAGCTAAAAGGCACTTTCGGGTAACTTTCATCTGTAATCCCCGATCAATCAGTCCATGCAACTCCTTGATAATGGGCCTTCTCTCTGTGCTAATATGGGCAAGGCTGCCTGCTGATTTTCTACTCAAGGCATCCGCAACAACATTCGCCTTGCCTGGATGGTATAAAATGGAGCAATCATAATCCTTAAGGAGTTCCATCCATCTCCTCTGCCTCAAATTCAAGTCTCTCTGCTGGAAAATATATTTTAAGCTCTTGTGATCAGTGTATATCTCACACGTCACTCCGTACAAGTAATGTCTCTATATTTTCAAAGCAAACACCACGGCTGCCATCTCTAAGTCGTGAGTAGGATAGTTCTGCTCGTGCTTCTTCAACTGCCTCGAAGCATAAGCAATCACTTGACCATTTTGCATCAACACACAGCCCAATCCTACTCTGGAAGCATCACAATACACTGTATAACCTTCATTCCCAGAGGGCAAAGTTAGAATTGGAGCCGATGTCAACAAGCCCTTCAGTAACTGAAAATGCTCTTCGCATTTGTCCGTCCATACAAACTTAACATTCTTCTGAGTCAACCTTGTCAAAGGTGCAGCAATTCTAGAGAAGTCCTTCACATATCTTCTATAATAGCCTGCCAGACCCAGGAAACTCCGTACTTCCCTAACTGTAGTCGGCCTTGGCCATTCTGTAATAGCCTCTATCTTCTTAGGGTCCACCTGTATGTCATCTCGAGAAACCACGTGGCCTAGAAATGCCACTTGATATAACCAGAACTCGCACTTTGAGAACTTGGCATACAATCTATGCTCTCTTAAGGTCTGAAGTACCCTTCTCAGATGCATCACATGCTCAACCTCACTCTTAGAATAAACCAAAATGTCATCAATGAAAACTATCACAAACCGATCCAAGTATGGCCTAAATACCCGATTCATCAAGTCCATAAAGGCTACTGGAGCGTTAGTTAACCCAAAGGACATTACTAAAAACTCATAATGGCCATATCTTGTTCGAAAGGCTGTCTTAGGCTCATCACCTCTTCTGATTCTCAACTGATGACACCCGGATCGTAGGTCTATTTTAGAAAAGCATGTAGCACCTTGAAGTTGATCAAACAGATCATCGATCCTCGGAAGTGGGTACTTGTTCTTGATGGTGACCTTATTCAACTGCCTGTAGTCGATACAAAGTCGAAGGCTACCATCTTTCTTCTTCACGAACAACACCGGAGCACCCCAAGGCGATGTACTGGGTCTGATGAAACCCTTATCAAGCAATTCCTGCAACTTCTCTTTCAGCTCCTGCAGTTCAGCTGGTGCCATTCTGTAAGGTGGCATAGAAATAGGATCCGTACCATGTATGACATCGATACAGAACTCTATCTCTCTGTCTGGTGGTAATCCTGGTAATTCTTCAGGAAAGACATCCAGAAATTCACACACCACTGGCACCTGTTCAATTGCCACATTCTCCTTCTCAACATCTCTTACCACTACCAAGTATCCCTGACAACCCCTTCTAAGCATCTTTCGAGCTGTAATGATAGAAATAAGATTATGAGGCATGGAGCTCTTTTCACCTTTGAAATAAAATTCTTCTTCACCTGGAATCCTGAACACCACTTCTTTCTCTCTACAATTCACAAAGGCATAATATTTCGACAACCAATCCATGTCCAGAATGACATCAAATTCCAGTACGTCGAGCAATACTAAGTCCGCCAATAGATCTCTACCATCAACTGTCACCGGACACGAAGGAAAGAAAACATCTGTCTCCAACTCGTCACTAAGAGGAGTCAAAACAGATAGAGGAAAGGACAACCTAGAAGGCTGCCACTCGATTCTCGAAGCGAACACAGGAGAAATGAAAGAATGTGAAGCACCGGGATCAAACAACACTCTAGCATCACATGCACAAACTAAGAGAATACCTGCTACCACTGCATTCGAAGTTTGAGCATCCTGTGGTGTCAAAGTGAACACTCGAGCCTGACCACGACCTGCCTGCTGAGAAGTCGAAGGCTACGCAAAACCACGTCCGCTAGGTCTACCAACTGTACCTCTACCCTGCTAACTCATAGGCTGAGGCGGTCTCTGCTGTGGCTGTATGGGTGCTCGATACTGTTGAGGCATCGGGTAGTAGGGCTGAGCCACTGAGGAAGATGAACCCTGAACGTACTGTGGCTGGTATCCGGAGTGGGGACAAGCTCTGGCAAGATGTCCAACCTGCCCACACCTAAAGCAAGCGCCCGTCAACATATGACACGGGCCCTGATGAAATCGTCCATAACTCGCACAAGCACTAGCTCCAGACCCAGAACTACTCTGCCCGGTACTCTGCCCACTACTACTGCTACTAACTCCTGCACCGAATCTGTGACTCCTGCCGATTCTCCTATTTGAAGCATATCCATGTCGGCCAACTCTGTGAGTCCTGGACCTCCTACCACTCTGCTGAGAACTACCCATAGCCTGCTGACTCGAACTGCCGATGTGAAATGCTGGCTGCTGGTACCCGGGAGCTACACCATGACCACTACCCCCGATCATATAAGGATCCATCATAGTGCCCTGGCGGATATGTCGCCTCTCTATCAAACGGGCCTCCTCAATCACACTCTCCAAGGTGCGGTCCTCGGTACGCATACCAATAAAAGTGGGTCCTAATCCAGTAACGTACAGCTCCACTACTCTGTAAGGATCCTTCCTGATATCTTCCGCATGTCGGGACAGTCTATTAAACTCTCTGGTATAGTCCTCCACTGACCTATCGCCTCTAGTGATGTGGAGTAGCTGCCACCTATAAGCATCTCTGGTGGCTGGAGGACAGAAAAATCTCAAAATGTGGTCCTTAAACTCTGGCCAAGTCAGCTCGTGCATCGATGGCTGAATCGACTGCATAAACCAATCCTGAGCGACTGCCTGTACCGACAACTCCACAATCATAATCCTCTGATAATCCGTATGTCTAGTCCTGGTGCATGCCTCAATCGCATTAATGAAATCTAAGGCATCACCCATACCGTCGAAAGAAAGTCTACCAATCCGAGAGTAAAGGAGGGCTGCTTCAGTGTCTGACATCCCCTGGTTCCTTTGTTGAAGCATCTGTTGTACAAGGGGCATCGCCTGATTCAATGCTGCTAGACCTTGATTAATCCCTGCCAGTCCAGCTGCAAAGGCTGTAGGGTCAACAGCTGGGGCTTCAGGCTCGACTGGCTGCTGATCAGGTATCTCAGCTGCAGCTACCCTGGCTCGACCTCTACCTCTACCTCTGCCCCTACGACGTGGAGCAGGAAGGGGAGCCTCATCGTGCACAGACTGCTCATCTAGACTAAGGGTCGGGTTAGCATCAGGGTCGGTACGCACACGCCTCATTCTGAAAGGAAGACAAGGAAAATTGAATTTAAAACAGGGTAAGAAGATTTAAAGCAACGCGAAATTAGATACAAGAACATCTCAAAGACAATTATCAATCCTAAAGCTGCAGTAGTTACATAGAAAGACAGACATAGACAATTAATTGAACTTATGCTCTGATACCAACTTTGTCACGACCCGAACCCGAGGGCACGTGACCGGCACTAGGGAATGGGTAGGCATAAGGCCACCGAAACCCGTAGTAAGCCTAAAGGAAAAGAAAATAAAACCATTCACATATTAAACGTTACTTTAAAACAAAACACATTATCAACTGATTTTTCTCAGAATACACAAATTCAACTGCTTAAATAATAATGTATTTCAACATCTCATATTATAAATCAGATTGAATCTTATACGCAAGCGTGGTTTACACAAATAAATTACATAATTTGGTTAAGCCATGCAAATTCTCAATACATATACTACTGCAGCATCCTAGATTAATACACAGTACAGCTTACAACGACCTACATAAAATTGCCGGTGAAGAAGAAATCCGGTGTAGAGGTAGTCTGAGGTCGAACTCCCAAGCTCCTGAAAAAATAAATTGAGGGGAATCAGACCTCACTGAGTAAGTCAATAAAAGAGCTGTACGGTTTGAAAACCTTTTTGAAAACTATATATATTTATAGTGAAAATAATTTATAATATATAAGTATAGCTTTTGGAAATCTCGGTAGAACCCTAAACCCAAGTCTAAACGGCCAACTGGGCCCACTTATTCCAACTAGACTACCGGTCCCCGAGAGCAAGGGCATCAACCGAGGCACCAAGCCGTAGTCATTCACTTAATCCTAATATATGGCACTGGCGGTCCCCGAGAGCAAAGGCATCGACCGAGGCACCCTTTATAAGCTATAGAATAAAGTATATTATATATATATATATATGCATATATATATATACACCCGCACATACCTATATATATATATACATATCTATATACATATATATATATATATACATACACTCATCAAACACCCACCAAACTCCCTCATCCTGCCCGTCCCCCATCCTCACCCAGCCCTCTCCGCTGCTGCTGATTCTACTTCTTCTTCTTCTTCTTCTTCTCTTCTCGCCTGGTAGCTGCTCTCCTCTTCCTTGCGCAGCAGCAGCCCTGCATCTCGTCTGCACAGCTTCGGCACTCGGTTGTGCCATCTCCTGGAAGTGTCCACTAGCCCTTCGCCTCCATGTGAGCAGCCTCATCTTCCCCATCTTCACCGACGGCAGCAAGTCCTCCCCCCTGCTCTGTTTCCACTGCTTGAAGGTGAGAGATGCTCACCTGTTTTCTTTCTTTTCTTCCTTCAATTTTCTGCTCGATCTTGGCAATTCTAGGATGATTAGTGTTGGTTAGCATGTATTTGAGTTGATTTAAATTTTCTTGGATTTTTTGGTAGTTAAATTGCATTTACAGAAATTTAGTTGATGTTCATTTGGTTATTTAGATAGTTATTTAGCTATAATTAGCAATTAGGGAGATTATTATTGATTATTTTTGAGCAAATAAAATTTATTGAGATTTTAGGTAATTATTTTGATTTTTTTTAGTGAATAATATGAATTTTAGAACTCAAATCATAATTTTTGAGATTTTTATACTATTTTTATAACTATATTTGAGTTTATGCCAAATTTGATTTTTAGGGTAAATAATATTTTTGGGAGGAATTTGTTGGTTAATTAAATGTTTTAATTACATTAAGAAAATGTATTTTGAGAAAATGAATTTTTGACATGATTAAATAGTTTTTAGGAATTATTTTTAGTAGTAAAAGCTCATTATGTAAATTATGTATCTTAGGGGGGCAAAAATGTAATTTTACACTAAATATGATAAATAAATATATATATATATATATATATATATATATATATATATATATTTTAATTAGTTTTATTAATAATTAAAGGGTTTAGATAATTTTTATAAATTAATTGACATAATTCCCTAAGTAATGTAAATTTTGAATATCAAATTCCCAATATAGATATATATATATATATATATACATATAATACATTGCACTAGTTTTAATTTGGGCTATAATTATAATTTTAATATGGTTGAAATACAAATTTAAATTGCTCAATTTTGAATAATGGAGATTTTGTATAATTTTTATCTATTCTAATATGTATGTATGTGATATATGTATTTAAGAAACACATATTATTAAATTGTGATATTTTATTTGAGTTGTGATCTCGGTCAGGGGCAAATTGTATTTTGGGAGCCCAACTCGAGTGTGGATGGTTTTGAAAATTAGAAGTGCATTTTCTATGCAGGTCTGGCTCTACCTTTGGTAGAGAGATGTCCGTTTTACAGAAGAGACTCTGCCGAAATTTCGGTAGATTTTCTCGTAAAACGTGATATCCGTAGAAAAATGTCTACCGTTAATTAGGTTAAATCCTGTCTGTCGAGTCAGTTTGGAATTTCATTGCTTTGTTGATTTTTTGGTTTCGGTTTCCATAGTCATATTTTAAAGGTCGATTATTATTTTCCTTTAGATCATTTCGGAGCAGAAGCCGTGAGGCCGAGGCAGACGCGTGGTCGTCAGCCTTCACATTCATCCTGTAAGTCAGTAGAACGATCTGTGCGTGTGTTTATGTAAAAATGCATGCGCCCGTATTTTATTACATTGATTACATGATTTATTTAATTTAATGCTATTATTTAAGATTTAAACGCATTTTATTTATTTAAAATCGATTTCGAGAAATTTTGATAGAACGGGCTACCTGGTGGGCTTCACCAGGACTATGTGCACATGGTAGAGATTGAGAGATGGATCCGATATATATATGATTGGTGAATGCTAAACTGGGACGGGTGCCTCGGTGGAAGCCTTTGCTCTCGGGGACCGCCAGTGATTTGTAAGGTTAAATTGGACTGGGATGGGTGCCTCGGTCGATGCCTTTGCTCTCGGGGACCGCCAGTGCCATATATTAGGATTAAGTGAATGACTACGGCTTGGTGCCTCGGTTGATGCCCTTGCTCTCGGGGACCGGTAGTCTAGTTGGAATAAGTGGGCCTAGTTGGCCGTTTAGACTTGGGTTTAGGGTTCTACCGAGATTTCCAAAAGCTATACTTATATATTATAAATTATTTTCACTATAAATATATATAGTTTTCAAAAAGGTTTTCAAACCGTACAGCTCTTTTATTGACTTACTCAGTGAGGTCTGATTCCCCTCAATTTATTTTTTCAGGAGCTTGGGAGTTCGACCTCAGACTACCTCTACGCCGGATTTCTTCTTCACCGGCAATTTTATGTAGGTCGTTGTAAGCTGTACTGTGTATTAATCTAGGATGCTGCAGTAGTATATGTATTGAGAATTTGCATGGCTTAACCAAATTATGTAATTTATTTGTGTAAACCACGCTTGCGTATAAGATTCAATCTGATTTATAATATGAGATGTTGAAATACATTATTATTTAAGCAGTTGAATTTGTGTATTCTGAGAAAAATCAGTTGATAATGTGTTTTGTTTTAAAGTAACGTTTAATATGTGAATGGTTTTATTTTCTTTTCCCTTAGGCTTACTACGGGTTTCGGTGGCCTTATGCCTACCCATTCCCTAGTGCCGGTCACGTGCCCTCGGGTTCGGGTCGTGACAGATAATTTTATAAAATTTATTAATTTTGATTTTAATTTTTTACTTATTAAAATTAATTTAGTATGACATATATAATTATACTATCTAATTTTATTTGTATTAAATAAAATAAAAGTAGACCTAATATTTCTAATAAAATTACTACAAAAATTTAAATTAATTTAATTTTTGTTAGAAATAAAATATAAGTCGTCCTAATTAAATTTGAAACTTACTTTCAAGTATATTAAAATTTCATTTTAATTAATTTTATTTTTATTAAAGATAAAATAGAAGATAATATAATTAAAATAGGAAATATATTTATGTAACAACCTTTCAACATTTTTTATGTTAATATTTTTCATAATTGATTACTTTATAAAATTTGTTAATTTTGATTTTAATGTATTACTTATTAAAATTAATTTAGTAAGACTTGTAAAATTATACTATCTAATTGGTTTTAAATTAAATAAAATATAAGTATACCTAATTAAAATAGAAAAATATATATTTTTAATAAGATTACTGCTAAAATATTAAGGGTAAATTATAATTTTCCTCCTGCATTTTGACACATTACACTACTTCATCGTTGACATTTTAAAAAATATTTATTTATCCTTGAATTTTTTTAATTTCATACTACTTCATCTCTAACAGAAGAATTAATGAGTGTTAAAATTCAAAAAGTCAAGGATAAATAAATATTTTTTTAAATGTCAGGGATAAAATAGTATAATATGCAAAAATATAGGAAAAAATTGTAATTTATTCTAATTTTAATTAATTTCATTTTTATTTAGAAATAAGATAAAAGTCAACCTAATTAAAAAAAAAAGAAACATACTTCCAATCATATTAGAATTACATTTTTATTAATTTAATTTTTATCATAAATAAGATAGAAGTTAAACTAATTAAAATAGCAAACATATTTTTAATCAAATTAGACTTACATTTTAATTAATTTAATTTTTGTTACTAAAAAAAATAGATATTAACCTAATTAAAACAAAATATATATACTTTTAATTAAATAAGAATTATATTTTAATTAATTTAATTTTTATTAATAAATAACCACGTGCAAATAAAAATTATTTTAGACTCATGTAAATAAATTACCAAATATATACCTTAATGTTATTATTATTATTGTTGCTGTTATTTAATTAATAAAATTTTATAAAATATTTCAAGTGTTATTAAATTATATAATAATTTAATATTATAAATTTAATATAGCTATAATTCATTGTAATTTTGATAAATTTTATGTTTAAATAATTATACAATAGTTCTTCAATAATTTTTATAATTGATATTTTCTCATCACTAAAACTAATTTTATATAAAATATTGTGGCCATAATTACATATAAGATAATACAAAATACAAAATTTTAAAAATAACACTATTATATTTTCTATAAATAAAAGTCTAATATTACAATCTTATTAAATTTGTAATTTATTACAATTTTTGTAAATTTTATATTCAAGCAATTACATATTGTTTCATCAATAATTTTAATATTAGTACTTTTATTTACTTCAAATTAATTTCATGTAATATTTTTAATTTCCGAAAATATTTAAATGATAAAAATTAATTAATTTAATTTTTATCTCACTAATTTTATAAATTTGATATAATTTCTATAAAATTTCTATTTAAACCATCATATAACAATCTTCCAATATGTTTGACATCAATATTTTTCATAATTAATTATTTTACAAAATTTGTTGTTTTTTATTTTAACTATTTACTTATTAAATTTAATTTAGAAAGACTTATAACATTATACTATCTAATATAAAGTTATACTATCTAATATAATTTATATTAGATAAAATATAAGTAGAACTAATTAAAATAGATAATATATATTTTTAACAAAATGACATACTAAAATTTTAATTAATTTAATTTCTGTTAGACATAAAATAGAAGTGAACCTAATTAATTTAATTTTGTTCAAGATAAGATAAAAATTAACTTAATTAGAATAGGAAACATACTTTCAATTAAATTATGATTACATTTTAATTAATTTAACTTCTATTAGAGATAATTAAAATAAATGTTAACCTAATTAAAATAGGAAACACACTTTCAATTAAATTATAATTATATTTTAATTAATTTAATTTAATTTTTAGTGATAAATGACTAACCTTCAAAGTTTTACACAATAATGAGTGAACACTTATTTTTTGTAATTATTAAGTGTGTGTCTATATAAATATATATAGTTTTATTGTGCTATTCACATAATTTAGTTGAACTTTAAATACATTTTTTCGTATATAGTATGAATAGAACTGATATTTTATATGTACGATCGAACTTTTTCTTTTAATACTTCACCTAGGAGTCAATAATTTTTCTTTGTTTAACACTGTAAGATCTTTTTCTTTCCATTACATAGAAAAACACTAATAAGGAGGGCTAATAGAAGAGAAACTCAATTATGCAGCACCCTAGCCAAACAATGTAAAGTCATTTCATTTAATATATATTTTAAAAAAGATAAAAACGAGAAAAAAATATAAACAAATACATTAATACACATGAATAAATTTATTCAAATAAAATTAATATTTAATTTTGTAATATTTCGAGTTTTTAAATATTTTAAAACTGCATTGGATATGCAGTGTTAATAATTTTTTTATATATATTTATGATATTTTTATGAGTTTGATATTTATTAAAGCTAATTTTAATTATTTGTAATTATTTTAAGATATTTACGTAAAATTTTTTCAGAAATTTTATTTTCGAAGAAATTGATACGTAAATAATTTAATACTAATTATTTTGACTAGTTTTACGAATTTGCATGAACTCATACATAATTTTAAAGTACTAAATAAAATGTATATATGTGTATTTATTTAAATTAAATTAGGATTTAATTAATTATCTTAATTTTTATTATTTAGTTTTAATATTAATTAATTAATTATAAGTATATAAATTATTAAAATATTTGTGTGGTGAGTATTATTTGTGTGTGGGAATATATATATTATTATAATATAAAGTGTGGATATATATATATACATATATACATTATTATATATCAAAATCAAAAAGTTAGCATTATTTACAGTTTTGCCATCGACTTCACCCTCTTCCTATCCAAAATGCCCAACGCCATTTTCCACCGTTTCCGGCCGTTCCAAGCTAGTTTTATTGTCGTTGGTGTGCCTTTCATCCTTCCTCCTCCATGTCCAGCCTTTCCAAACGCCTGAAGCTCCCTATTCCGAAGTGTTTTGGCCGGAAAAGCCAAAAGAAGCCGAAACTCGATTAAGCTCCGATCGATGTGATTTCGGCCACCATTTTCGACACCACTGGTCTCTATCTTCTCCTTGAGCTCTAGTGACTGTGATTCCAAGCTTTTTTTCACTTAAAATGGTCTAGATTTTCCTAGGTTTCAATTTCTTCATTTCGGCCTATTAGGGTTTTCAAATTTTTTTTAGCTTCAATTTGATTGATTCATGAAAAATTCCTTCACAAACATTGATCCTTTTAGCTCAATATACATGTGGTAATTTTTTTAGAATTTTTGGAATTTATTTTGATTTTTGGGTATTTTTGATTATTTTATTAATATTTTCTAATTTTCGAAAATTAATTAATTAAATTATGAAATTGTGTTTTATGGCAACTATAGGTGTTGAAATGAATTTTATAAATTTATTTGTAATTTTTGTGAATTTTTATGTATTTATTTGGAATTTATTAAGTTTATGTAATTTTGAAAAATAGGGTTAATTATATGTTTAATTGAAATAAATTGGTAAATTGAGTATATTTATTGATATTATTGAATTATATGTTGAGAAAATTAATTTTGAGTAATTATAGTATTTTTGGTGAATTTTTGGATTAATTTTAGTAAATTTATATATATAGGGGTATTTTGGTAATTTGACACTAAATTGGCTAAAAATGTAATTAAATTAGTTTTAATAGTTATTTAAGGTATAAAAATTATTTCTATAAATTATTTAGTATTTTTAACTAATTAAAACTATTTTTCGTAAATTATTTTCAATTATATATATAATATACGATTTTTCTAAATAAATGAATTTTTATCGGTTTTTAACATGTTTTGGGGTTAATTATGTAATTTGGATTGATAAAATGTATTTTTATTATAAAAGGGCATTTTCAATATTTCTGTGAATTATGAACCTCAGTCTGTGAATTGTAGTTTGGAGTCCGACCGAGGGATTGTGGTTATGAATCCTGTGTCTATTTTCGAAGTGTATTTCTTTGCAGGACCGGCTCTACTCTTTGAGTAGAGAGATGTCCGTTTTACAGGGAAGGTTTTGTCAGATTTTTGACAGAATTCTCGTATAATGTGATGTCCGATCAAATTCTGATTTTAATTCTGTGTCTAGTATTCTAGATCGAGTTTCTAGGAATTTCTGTTAGATGTATTCTGATTTTTGTTGTCATTTGTTTGTTTAGCTGTGCCGAGACCGAGACCTAGTGGACCAGGTCTATCGGACCCATCTCGTGGAGCGCAGTAAACAGTGAGTTGTTATTTTATATATGCATGCATTTAGGTTGCATGTTTTAGAAATATATGTTTTAATTGCATGATTTATGCATAAATTGTTTTAATAAATGATTAATATATTTTAGGTATATTTTTAGTATATTTTTGGTATATTTTGAAATAAATGCATGTTTTACTTTTGATTTATACTTAAATGTTTTTAAGTATAAATATGGTTTATTTTTTATATGTTTTATAATTGAATTGAATTTATCTGACATATATATACTCGAAATATACTCAGTTTATTTTTGGTATATTTCTAGTATATATATGGTTTATATTGTCATTTAATTTGATATCATGCATTATTTATTTTTCGAATGTACGATTTATTTTAATGAAGGATATTGATAGAACGTGCTTCCTAGTGGGCAGCACTATGACCGAGTACGTACCGGTACGCCGATAGCATTTAGGCTATATTACTAACCTATTGTGGATTATGATCAGATTGATTAATTTAATGTGTGATATGATTTGGGAGTGTGATTGCTGGAGCTCGATTGACCAAATGTCTCGAGGCCAATCACATTGACAGTCAGACTACCAGAGCTCGGTTGACTTAGTGTCTCGAGGCCAGTCTACTGTCCAAATGGAACAAGTGAACTTATTTGGAATAAGTGAGCCTGTATGGCTAGAGTGTTGTCTAACACTGTTTTGAGGTTGCATTTTTCTAAGGTTCTATTTGATCCTTCATAAAAAGTGATTTTCAGTAAATTATATAAAAATGATTTTGTTGCATCTGTGTGTATTTGCTTGTATATATATTTATAATATATATACTATTGACTGTGTGCATTGTCAATTAGTATGCATGTATATATATTATAACAATTCACTCAGTGAGGTCTGACTCCCCTCCGTTGACTATTTTTTAGGAGAGTCATCATCTTCAGACCTCAATAGCAGACCCGTACGCCGGATTTCTTCCGCCCCAGCTTCATTATGTAAACTGCTTATCTGAGTTTTATTTTATAATCTAGACACTGCAGTAGTTATAAAATTGTAAAAGGGTTATGTATTATATTTGTGTGAGTTATGTACTTTAAATATTTGAATTGGATTTGTATTAAAAGTTTATTTATATATGAGATGAGGTTGTTTGATTTAATTATCATTGGTGGATTATTATTTTAATATTTATAATTTTATTTTCATTGCATAATATTTTAATTATGTTATTATTATTATTATATCTTTTATTTTATATTAAGGCTTGCTACTGGTTCCGAATTCAAAAGAATTCTCGTTTTCTAGCGCCGGTCATAACCCTTGTTTTGGGTCGTAACAAGTTTCCATTAGATCAATCATCATAAAATTTAATTAGATAAAATTAATATTTAATTTTCATTAGATGAACTATTATAAATTTTTTTCATTTTAATGTTTTACTTTTCATTCAATTTCATGAGTGCAGCTTTTGTCACGTCTATTTTTTTCATTTTCTTAACATAAGCGAAAAAAATTTAACATTTCTCAAACAATATATATTTATTTTTTAAAAAGATATTTGCTAAAGGAAATTTAGTGTTGCGAAAGCGTATAAAAAACAGAAATTATTTAAATTGTAAACTAATATGATAACAATATAAAATATAAATAAAATACACCAATTTAACATGATTGGACATATAGTCTATGTCTATAGGTGAAGGAGCCAACAAATTTACTATAAAAAAATTAAAAGTACAAGCAAATAATATCAAAGTCAACACTCGACTCTTGAACTCAATTATATCTAAATAAACTCATCTTATAATGTTTCTCTCTTAGAGATTAACATATTTTTCATAAGACATCAACATAAGAGAGACAAGAGCTTATTAGTAAAATATCATGATGACACTTTTTGGTGCCCTTTTAGCATACCTATGCAACACACCCAATACATATAACTGTAGCCTTATTTATAGAGGAATAAACTATCATATTTTACCAATGATTCCCTTTCAATAAAAAGAAATAATAGTTTAATTCCTATCACAACTCAAATCATTTTAAACCAAATTTTATTTTGACTTGGCGACCAAGTATATCACTAATGCTTTTGAAATTGAACAAATGATGTTATAGGCCCAAAATTTAAAATACAAATTTCACTATATAAATAAAAAGTTATTATTTTTTTAAATTATGCTTAAAAATTACAACCTCTTTTAATTTTAACTAAACTTAATGTACCTTCTGTTCTATTTTAGTTAAATTTGTGATTTTATTTTTGCTTAGCTACACTTGTAGTCGTGATTTGATATTGTTCTAGATAGTCATATTTCTTTATATTACATTAGTCCATGGTTATTACACAAACATTTTTAAGTTATTTAACACGTAGTAAAATTAATTTCCAACTTGATGAGTTGACATTATATTTTATTTATAAATTGCTAGTTGAATTTCAACAAAGTGTTTTAAATATCAATATAAAACTTTAAAAAATGAGAGAAAATGAACATAACTAAAGTCACACCTCGTTTAGAGATTGTAATCAAAGTGATCAAATGATCACTTCAATAATTTGAGATATATATATATGAAGAATATTGATGCACAGAGCAGAGCACCTCAACCAAGTGCGCCCTAGCTAACATGCAAATCATTTAAATATATGTTTCCCAACAACAATACTCAAGAAAAAAAAATAAAAATAAAAAATTCCTGCTAATAAAACCATTCAATGAATATCTCCTTAAAATTAAGGTATGTATAAACAAAAAAATTGAGTAAATAAATAGTAATGATATTAAAAGTTATAAATTTAAATTTTGACAATTGTAAAAATTGTTAAAATAATTAATTTTACTTGAGTTAATTATTTAAAATTACACGAATTTATATATTAATTAAATATTTTTATTTAAAAATTTTAAATTAAATAAAATTGATATATTTTCGGCCCATAATTTTGCATCGGCTTTCAACTTTTAGCGGTGGAGAAGAATTAGTTGGCCGTTAAAGTTGGGAAGAAGCATTAATGTGCAATGACTTTATGGTATATCTGTTGATATATGCGGGTGCCTATTGCCCTTTTTTTTTCTTTAACTTTCTTTCATTTCCTTTCTTTTCCTTTCCTATCCAGGTACAATGCATGGTCCATGTGTGTAGTAATACCCGTTTTCTTTTTGTTGTTCATTTGACTCTAACTAAAGCTGTGCAGCTAAAGGTGTGAATTGGGCAGGTTGTATTTTCATTTTTTAAAAAAGTTAAAACCGAATTAAAAACCAAAGTTATGTGAGTTGCAGTCGGTTATTTGAAAACCGACTAATTAATAAAAAAAAAATTAAAAAGAAGAATTTGCTAATTTATGCCTAGGCAAGTTGCGTGTCTTACTGTCTTTATGCCTAGGCAACCTTGGTTTGACTCCTAGAGTTGTCGTTTACAAGTGAAAATCTGCTCATATGCCCATTGTAAGTGTCTCACCACTTTCCTTTAAGTATTATTGGTTATATATATATATATATATATATATATATATATATATATATATATATATATATATATATATATTAATAATGTTATCAGGTTAGTTTTGATCGAAAATTTAAAAATTTATAAAAGTGGTGAGACACTTGCAAAAGAAAGTCTTAAGTTAGGGTTGTAGTTTAGTTAGATGTAAATATTTGCATATGAGATGCATTATTCACACATTGAATTTAATTGTGCATGAGGGGTTAAAAATGTTAATGAGGCTATTAAAGAGGTCAGAGAATGTGTTAGATATATTAGAAACTCATCAACAAGACTTAGGAAATTTAAAGAATTTGTTGAGTGAATTGGGATTAAGTTCAAATCCTATCTTTCACTAGATATTCCAACAAGGTGGAATTCCACTTATTTGATGTTCAAAATAACTCGTGTTTATGAAAAAGCTTTTGACATGTTTGATGAACAAGATTCACCATTCCGATCAAATTTGAAAGATAATATGCCTGAATACTTTGATTGGTTGTCCATGAACAAAATGGTTGATTTATTGAAACACTTTTATAACATTATGATGAGAATTTTTTGTTCTCGTTCTATGACTTCCAACACTCTGTTTTCTAAAATATCTAATTTATACTGCACCTTGAATAAGTGGAAGTAATCTAATGATTTAAATGTCAAAATAATAGGTTTGAATATGTTATAAAAGTTTGGCAAATATTACGGTGATCTTGATAAGATGAATAATATGATATTTATTTCTTCTGTTTTGGATTCTCAAGACATACTTGAGTACATATCATATTCTCTGTGTCAAATGTATGGACCCATTATTGGTGAAAGTTTGTCTCAATTTTTGAAAAACAATCTCTATGAACTATTTGATGATTATGTGATTGTCTATATTCAAACTGATTCTACTTCTCAGTCTCAATCAAACTGATTCTACTTCTCAGTCTCAATCATCTGTTTTTTCTTTTATAAATTCTATGAAAACTATATCTGTGTTGAAAGCAAGATTTAAGCAATATAAAATGGATGTTGGAATTAGTGAAAGCAAATGGTCTAATCTTGAAATATACTTGACTAAATCTACTTTAAAAGAAGAGGGACCTTTTGTGTCACGACTCGAACCCAAGGGGCACGTGACTAACACTAGGGAATGGAAAAGCTTAAAGCTACCAAAACCTGTAGTAAGCCTTAAAAGAAAAATGCAGAACATTTCACCTTTAAAACCTTACAATGCAATAATTAAATCATGATACACATTATCAAACTGATTTTTCTCAATTTAAATAAACCATACCATCATCATGCATATATAGTAATAATCAGTTATACAAAATAATATCTCAATGCATAAATCTCAAATACATAATATTCAAATTAAAGTATGCAGTTATACAATTTTTTTATTGTGGTACATGAATACTATTACAAACACAAACTATGTAGACCACCATAAAATAGCCGGTGAGGAAACTACTCGGCGTAGGGAAGTAAGTCTAACAGAAGACTTCCAAACTCCTAAAAAATAAGTTGAGGGGAGTCAGACCTCACTAAGTAAGCTAATAAAAGAAATGAATAAGGTTTGAAAATCTTCTTTAAAATAGGTTTTTATGAAAATATAATATATTTATAATTTTATTCAAATCACTTGTTATACATATAAGAAATTCATTTTTCAAAAGGAGGAAATAAATTTTTAAATGTTTTTAAAACATTATAGTATAAAAACTAGGTAGAACCCTAGTCCTCAATTCAAACAGCTAAACGACTCACTTATATCTAAGATTGCCGGATCCCGAGAGCAAAGCATCACCAAGATGCACAACTGTAGTCATGTCACTTAATCCAATATCATTGGTGTGTCCGAGAGCAAAGTATCATCAAACCTTCGACCTTAGTAATATAATCAATGTAACCCAATCTTTTACCAGTGTGCACACGATCCTAATGAAACCCATTAGGTAACTCGTTCTACCATAGTTTATTTAAAATAAATGAAGATAATTAATACTAGGAAAATTACAATAAATAAAAATAAAATAAATCAACTATAAATTAAATTATGCAATATCATATAAAGAATACCAACTTGAATCTCATAAATTAAATTCATCAGAAATTTGTGTATTAAATTTGAAAATTCGACATGCAAATTGAATATTAACTTACAAGATGGATGCGCTCCTCTGCTATATTGTGTCCGACCTCGACTAGTAGACGTGATCGGAAGGACGCTAAAAGACAGAAAATAAAACAACTATCAGAAAATAGAAACCTTAACTTCTAGAATTTCTAAGGAAGACTCTACTCGAACCTATAATTCAAAACTTAGGATTGACCCTATATCATGTTTTACAAGAAATCTACCGAAAATTCGGCAGAGTCACCTTTATAAAATGGACATCCCTCTACAAAAGTAGAGTCAATCCTGCAAACAAACACACTTTTAAACTTTACAATAGCTCAACACCTTGGGTTGGGACTCCGAACTGCACAATTCCCAACCGAAGTTCATAATACGCAATAAAAATAAATATTAAATAATAATATATTAAAATCAATAAAAATCCATAAAATCAATAATAAATCACAATATAATTTATTTAAACATCAAAACACTAAATATAAATATTTTTCACAATAATTGATAAAATCTCAAATAATTTATATAATTTTATAAAAATCCAATTTTTTTCAAATATTCAACATAAATAGTCAATTTCACATTTAATTATTCAAATAGTTTAAGTATATTATAAAAGTAGTTAAAAACCCATTTAATCACAAAATAGTAAATAATTTATAAAAATTATTTTAATACCCTATAAAATTATAAAACCATTTAAAACGTATTATTTAACTAATAAAATTACACAATTAACCTATATATCCAAAAATCACATAATAGTAATAATTTCTCAAAAATTATATAAATTCACTAAAAATTATTTTATAAATTCTAAAATTACTAACTTAAATTTCTAACACTAACTAACTCAAATTTTCATCCAAAATAATTAGTTAACATAATTAACAAAAATTCAATTTATATTATTAAAATATTCAAAAATACCCATTATTCAAATTAAATCAAAAAAATATACCAAAAATTATTTTTGAGAAGCTTGAGCTATAAACAATAACAATCTCAAAGAAAAATCCATGGATCACACCCAAAATTTAAATACAAATTTGAAACCCTAAAACACATAAACTAAAAACTTGATAAAACTAAAAACCAAGGAAGATTGAGCTCAAACGGAGCTTAGAAATGGACTCACCGATGCTCAAGGATTCAAATAAGACTAAGAACACGAGCTATGGCCATCAGAGTAAACACCAGCGACGTGAAGCGTCCTTCGCTGCTGTTGCTGTTTCCATGAGTTCTGGCTAGGCACAGGTGAGTTGATGGTGGTAGGAAGGTGAAGGGAAGGAGGGGAGATGATGACGGTTGGTGGTGGTGGCTGTTAGCGTCTGGCGAGGCATGGGTGGTGCTGTGCAGGTGGCTGGCTCACACGAGGAAGAAGAAGAGAAAACAGGGGAAGCGAAAGAAAAAAAAAAGCTAGGGAGTTATTACTCGGTTTTGTAATGCTTGACTTATTATATATATATATATATATATATACACACACACACACGCACTTAACTTTAACTATCCTATATATACATACATATATATTCACAACACACACATACACATAGACAATAATATAATAATAATAATAATAATAATAATAATAATAATAATAATAATAACCCTAGTTAAAATAATAATATTAATAACAAAAGAAATAATAATAATAATAATAATTATTTTAAAAAAAATAATGACAATTAAAATAAAATAATAATAATAATAATATATTAATAACTTTAATATTTTTAAATAATAGAGCTCCCAAATAAATTACTTTACATAAATAAAACTTTTTAAAATAAGATAAATGAAAAATATACACAATTAATTATAATATATAAATAAAATTTAAAATTTTATTAACACTACATATCTCAAAATAATTTTATCTTATTTAAAATATCGGGTCGTTACATTTTGATCCATTGAGATTGTGGAAACTAAATTTTGAAAGGCTTCCTACACTCTCTAGAATGGCTCAGGATATTTTAGTCGTTCCCATCTCAAATGTTGCTTTAGAATCTACTTTTAGCACCAATGGTAGAGTGCTTGATGCATTTAGGAGTTCATTAACTCTAAGGATTGTGGAAGCATTAATTTGTTCATAAGATTGGCTTAGAGTTAGTAAAGAAGAAATTTCATATGAGGAGAAACTCAATAAACTTGACAACATTGAAATGACAAGTATTTGGCAGTTTGAATATGTTATTTTATTTTATATGTGTTTATTAATTATTTTATGGACTAATGTATCTACTTTCATTCTTGTTCAGATCTTCCACTTATGGGTGTTCATCCATTAACAACACCCACATTAGGTGTCATCTAACTATCTTGGCAGTGCCCTTAGTCCTAAATGCACATATTAGCATAAAATTTAGTTAACCTCTATTTTTTATAATCTTTATTAATCTAATTTCTTTTAATTATTATTTCAGGCTTTGATGATGCTATCTTCCATTATGAGTCAAAGAATGAGTGGCTCCATTATCTTGGGTGGCATGTTAATGCAACTAGAAAATGTTGCAGCTTCTTTTAACCAATTTTGTGCTTCTGGTGCATTCATAATGCATTCCTCCTATAATTTTGTTATTGCTTGCCTTGCTTGCATTCTTTTTTTGCTTGCCTGATTTTATAACCCAAATTTTATAAATTATTAAATTAATTTATGTGATTTGTATTGTTAATAAATATTTTATTAAATTGCTATATTATGGTTATTTTGTGAAATTAAATTAAATTCAAGTGTTATTATTTATTTTATTATATTATGGTGTTAATACTAAATTGAAATTTAAAACATTAATTTATTGTTATATATTATTTAATATTATTATTATGTGTGAATTATGTTAATGTAGTGTATTTTAAATATATTCTAATATTGCGATAAGGAATTTTTATACAATTTTTTTAATAAAATAAATAAAATTATTTTTATATAAAAACATTTGTTTTCCTTTTCTTTTTCTCTCTCTTTCTTTTCTTTCCTCTATTTTCTCTCTTTCTTTTCTTTCCTCTCCTTTCCCTTCTCCTTCTTCCTGTTGTTGCTTTAGTGCGCACCACCAACACGCCACCAGCGCCGCCACCCCGCTTCTCCTTTGCTCGCCACCACCAGCTACCCTTCTCTTCCTCTTCCTTTTGCCAATGTCGACCTCTTTTCTTCCCTCTCCCCTCTTGATTTCTCTTGGTGCTAACAACCTTGAAAGCACGCCAGTGATTTCTAGAGTCGAGGTTGGTATCGATCGAAAGCTTGTTCCTTGAGCTTCATTTCTCCTAAGATAATTCGTTTGATTAACTTTGAATTTAGCTTCAATTTTGTTAATTTCATTCTAAGGTTCATTATTTCAATGTTGATTTTTGTGTTCAATTGGTTTGATTCTTGTTAATTTGACATTAGATTATTTAAATTAAAGTTGTAAGCTTTCCAAAAAAAAAAGTATTTAAATTCAATTTTGGAGATAGTTGAGATTTGAGCACTATTCTGAGCTCGGTTACTGTTCACAGGAACTTCCCAACTCGAAAATGTGTTTTATTTTTAATAAATTCTAAGAACTATTTTAAGCATGTTTTGTTAAGAAAGTTTATTGAAATTATGTTCCAATTATTTATTATAAATTTTTGAACATTTATGTAAAAATTGGATTTTTGGAAAAATTAGTATAAATTAGTAAATTTTATATTTTAATTCAAATTATTGTTAATTATTATGTTTTGGACAATTTTTGAGTAATAAATAGTATTAAAATAATTTTTATGAATTATTTACTATTTTTTGCTAATTAATAATAATTTCTGGAAATATATTCGAATAATAGTTTTATGTATTGTTTTTATGATTAAATGGATTTTTAGCTATTTTTATTACATGTCTGGGCAATTTAAATAATTATTTGTAATTTATACTATTTGATTTCAAATATTTGAAAATTAGATTTTTATTAATATTATTTAATTATATTTGAGATTTTATTAATTATTTTGAAAATAAATATCTTTAATGTTTTTATTATTTAAATAAGTTGAGTTGTGGTATTTTATTGATTTTTATGAATTTTAGTGATTTTTAATATTTATTATTATATTATTGATTTGTGTGTATATTGGTTCTCGATTGGACAATTTATGTAGTTCAGGGTCCAACCCAAGAAGTTGAGTTGTGTAAATATTTAAAGTGTGTTTGCATACTGGATCGGCTGTACTTTTGGTAGTGAGACATCTTTACATAAGAGACTCTACCAAATTTTTGAAAACTATCGTAAAACATGACATCAGGTCAATGAGTCATGTCCTAGATTAAGTCATTCTTTAGAATTTCAAGTAGTATAAATTAGGATTTCGATTCTATTATGTGATTATTTTTATTATTTTCCTTAGATACTCCACGTGTAGGCCTATCGGACCGGGCCAACTAAGTTAGGACAAAGGAGAGTGATAGAACTGTGAGTTATTATCATATGTATACATTGCATGTAAATGAATATTGTGAGCATTCATATAATTTTAATAAATGTGAATTTAGTTATGATTTATTGCATTAAATGATATATATTATTGTTTATATATATATATATGTTGTTTTCATATATAATTGAGAATATTCATTTTAAACAATATATGTTGTCATATTTTATTATAAAAATATAATTATATTATTATGAAACAACATTTTTTTAGGATAGTTGTAGAACGTGCCACCTAGAGGGTCACACTAAGGCTGTTGTGCAATAGTACGTTAAATTTAGACTTTGAACATAATATGGAAATTATGATTATGGTGAATGATGGAGAAAGGGTTGTGACTGCGAATCCTCAGTTGACTTGTAAGGTACTTGGGGCCAGTTAGCACTAGTAGTGGAATTATGAATCCTCGGTTAACTCTTTGTGTACTTGGGGCTAGTTCACTACTAAAAGTTGGATAAAAGAATATTTTTAGAGTTATGGAAAGCATGATGGCTAATGATATTAAGTGTTGAGGTTGCGAAAATTTAGGGATTTTACTTTGATCCTCCACTCAAAATTCTTCTGCATTTATTATTATTATAAAAGTAGATTTTTAGCATCTATATGAAATGCATGTATATATAAATATATATATATATGTTATTATACCGATACTTGAGTATATATGTCTTTTGGTTGCATGTATATATATTATAATAATTCACTCAGTAAGGTTTGACCCCATCAATATTTTTTTTAGGATCTTCTACTTCAGACCTCCTTAATAAAACTTTTCGCCAGACTCTTTCCTCTCTGGCTGATTTATGTAAATACTGAATCGTCACTTCTTTGTATTTTAGTAAATGCTATGGTAGTAGTGTTTCTTTTTGTTGTACCTGTTATTGTATTAGACAATGTTTTTGCATTTGAAGATTTTATGAAGATATTTTATTATGTTATTGAAAAGAGTCCTAGAGGGGAGGTGAATAGGACTGTCAAATAAAAATGAGAAATTAAAAGAATTCTTTGCAAGAATTAAATAGAAGTTGAGAAGGAAGAATGAAGAATGAAGAACATAAAGATTTAAGGAGTTTGAATTCAATAACAATTCTACGTCTCCACCTAACTTATCCCCAAGTTAGGATTTTCAATCCCCCACAATCTTATTCCCAGGATTGAGATTATACAAGAGTTTTATGGCTCACTCTTATAACCTTACAACATGAGTTTTCAAGGCTCACTCAAAAAACCAAAACCTAAGTGTTTCAATGGACAACACTTAAACCAATTCCTTTAGAAATAAATCTCACTTCCCTTCTAATCTAAACCAAGATTTAAGATGAAGAGAAATTCTATTTCTAACACACACCAAACTCTTACAAGAGTTATACAAACAAAGAATTGTTTAAGAGAATTTGAGAGCTCAATGAATGCTTAAGAAATAATGAATGATATGTTAGTGATATGCACTAGGTCAATCATTTGATTATGCATTGACTTTCTTATTTTATTAATAAAGAGGTATTTCATTATCATTTGATTTTATGATAATTATAGGAAAGGTTAATTCTTACTAAGGTCATCAAGTATGTGACTTGATAGTAAAACCCTTAGATTAAAATAACAGTTCTATTCTAATTATCCCTAGCCATTTATTCATTATATAAATAAATAAAGTATTAAGGCTAGTATGATGTTGACTGATGGTTATGTTTTACTAATCATGAATATGAGATATTAAGTCAACTCATAGGTACATGATGAGAGATCATGTACTGGATTGACCCACTATAAGAATACTACATAGATTATTGTCATAAGTATTTCTCATCACAATAATTTTATTTCAGTTCTTTGACCTTGAAATCATCATGGATTTCTACATAGCTATTTTATATTGACACATTCTAACATTGTCTTTAACCGGACGATTAAATTGGAATGTTGTTGGATATGAAATTAGTTATATGAGTGATTTATAAGGAATTTATCTCTCATTAATATGAGAAAGATATCTATGGGCCCCTTGATGAGATAGACTAAAGAAAATTGCATGGCCATGTTGAAATGAATTGATTAGGAGTTATCATTTTCAGTCTACTTGGAATCAAGTCATAATATTGAACTATATAAGGATGACATTCCATGCCTTATGTTCAATTAAGATATCATGTCATAAAGGGACGATAAAATTCATTGTAATTAGGTTATGTCGAATTATTGACTTCACATGACTTGTGTAGTCATAATGTCTTGCTAGAGGCCACTTATGAGTTATAGGCCTAAATAGAGATTTAGGCCCACTACCAATGTTATGTGAACCTACAGGGTTACACACTTAGAACAAGCCCAAAATAAACTCTGTGGAAATAAATAATTAAAGTGTTTTATTTATTTATTTATTTGTTTATTTATTTAATATAAATGTTATTTTAAATAAATAAATAAGATATTATTTTTGATTTGTTTTTAAATAAAATCATAATATAATAAATGGAAACTACTAAAAGGTCATTGGTAAGTGAAACCCTAATTTGGAGTCTATAAATATGTTATATTCTCTAGGGTTTAACACACTTGTTTTTCCTGCCTCTAAAATCATTTTCTTTCTTCTTAGAAAACAAAGACAGAGTTTTTCTTTTGTTCTTGATTTGTGAGACAATCAAGGAGGTTGCTAGCACACACTCCAATTCATTTTGTCAAGGGTTGTTTGTATGGATACCTATAGAGGATGCATCCTTTTGGAGATGTCTAGATCCGAACAACCAAAGCAAAAGGCTCGAGGTAAGGTGTCACCAGTGTGAACCTCCTCTCATCCTTCCAGAAAATCTTACCTCTTCTGCATTTTGGTGAGATTCTTAAAACCCTAGATTTAATCAAGTAATCGAATTACATGGATCCAGGTTTAGGAACGTGATAAAATTTTAATTTTTTCGCTGCATTTGTATCACGAAAACCCAATATGATAAACAAGTTGCTTAACTTCCATTCAGCTCTAGAGGTATTTATACTAAAAAATATATCTTTTGGAGGTGTAAATGATGTTTCCAACGTCTATATTTTGAATCATTGAGAGTGATGCTGTCAGACAGCTATTCATGGATTGAAACCGTGATTGGCTCCTTAAAAAGTTTGATTTGTCCATACTTTCTTCATATAAGTTGTAGATATTTGAATTATCTTTCCATATCAATTTGAATCACCTAAATTGGAATTATTTAGCTCAAGATATGTCCAAAATACTAAGAGTTATGCAATCTGTAATGCAAACTACGGTTAGACAGCTATACCCAAATTGAAGCTGTGATTTGCTCATGAAGAAATTTTAATTTGCCCATAATTTCTTCATAAAAGCTATAGATATTTGAATTATATTTCCATATAAATTTTAATTACCTAAATTTTACTTCTGTAGCTCAAGATATGTCCAAAATACTAAGAGCTATGCAATCTAGAATGCAGAATACTATCAGACAGCTATACACAAGTTGAAGCCGTGATTTGATCCTAAAGAAATTTTAATTTTCATATCATTTCTTCATTAAATTTTTAGATATTTGACTTATATTTTCATATCATTTTGAATCACCTTAATTGGACTTCTATAACTCAAGATATGTCCAAAATACTAAGAGATGTGTAGTCTGAGATTATAGACGTATACGTGGATTTCAACTCAAAATTTGCATAACAAAATGAACTTGGATTTTGACAAATAAGCCCAATTCAGAAAGCTCAAGATGTCTACTTCAAATGTTAAGATGCTCATTTTCTCATTTAAGAGCTCTAAAGATGTCAAAATTCTTCTTGAAATTTAGAGGTTCAATTTGCCCAAAAAGTCACTATTTATCCAAAAGTGTATATGCTTGGTATATGTATGGTATATAATTCCCTACACACTTAATTGAAATTATTAGTATAAAAATTGTTTGTCAAAGTCAAAAATTTGGAGTTTGATAATGTAAATGGTCAACAATCTCCCCCTTTTTGACTTTGACAACCAATTTTAAAAGATAATAAATAATGTGTGTGAGTGTGACAAAAATAAATAACATGTATAAGAAATCTAATTAAAATAGCTCCCCCATTCAAATTAAATAGATGCAAAATGAGAAATTATTTTGCTTCCCCTTAACATATGCATAATTTCAATATTTATCATGTATTAGAGTATATAAATGAATTATCATAGCATGTATAAGGATTTAACAAATCTATTCCTTTAACAAAATATATTTCTTTATTTCTCCTCCTTTTTGGACATGATAAGATATATAAATTAATTTTATTATCCTTCTTGACAAAAAAAATATAAACAACATAAAATATAGCAAGAGGGACAAGAACATGGCTTAACATAACAAATGATGATAACGTGATCATTAAAAAATGTTAGACAACATGAAGGAAATAATTTCAAACATATATTCATATAGTGCTATTATAATGCATCATAAAATAGTACATATGCTATATTGAAACATCACATGATTAGAAAAAGTTTAGCTAGTCAATCAATCATACATTATCATGTGGTACTTAGCATATCTTAAATACAAACACAATTATTTATCCCCTAAGCACATAGCTTCTTCTCCCCCTTTGTCAAAGACAAAAAGAAAAGAGAGAGATAGAAGGGGAAATAGACCTAAGGGAGCTAATAATACCCGAGGGAATAAAAAATCAAGAACCAAAACAATGAAAGCAAAGATACTTAAAATCTTTATGAAAGTCATTTCATTTTTAAAGATAAAAACCATTCCTAAGAAAAATTTATACATGAATATGAATTTTGAAGGTATAAGCATAATTGATAGTTATGCATATATAAAAAATTCATGTCATATATAAATAAAGTAAGCAAAACAAGGCTTTTTATCACAAGGACAAAACTAGCCACACTTACATTGTTACTATGCATGCATAAAAAATTTTTGTGAAATAAATTCAAACAATTTTCTCTCCCTATTTCAATTAAAAAAAATTGATATTAAGGACACACTATCACATAGTTATGTCACTAACACAAACACATCTTTGTAAAAAAAATTTCTCTTCCTCAAAGAAATTAACTAAGTACGCATGCAAACTCAATTATTTTTGTCTCCTTTAATAAAAGCAAAAATAGACCAAATCTTTAAAAAAATATTCATGTCTTATCAAAGATCAAAACAATTCCTAAGTGGAATTGATACATGAATAAATTAAACATTAATTATGCATGTATAAACATAATAAACAATATTCATGCGTAAACACAAATTAAAAAAAAATAAACAAACTCAAATATTTCTTCCCCCTTGTCAAAATGTAAATAAAATTGCATTAAAAAGAGAGAGCTACAATGATATTAAAATACCAATTGTAGAAAATATTCAGAAAATAAACTAAGCGGAAACTGACATAAAATGAATTAAAAAATAGACTAATATCTCAAAACTTAGATACAGAAAGTATACTAAAAATAAACCAAATAGAAACTGGCATAAAATGAATTAAAAAAATCTTTTTGAGGAGGAGAAATATTTTTGCTAAATTAAAATAATTAATTAATTGAATTTAGCTTAATAATTAATTATTAATTTGAAAAATATGAGGGCTTTTGAAATAAAATTGAAAGAATCCATATAAATCCAAATCAAATAAAATTAATACAAAGATCATGCAAATGGGAAATACATTATATCATGTATATGAAGTAAATTTGCTAAAGTAAATACTTTTAAAACAAAATATATACATGATATTGAAAATATTTTTTTTTAAAGCACATGATCACATGAGAATCCAAACATTAATTCATCAATTTAACAAGTGATCAAGACAAGCTTGAGCCATCAATCATACCAAGTTCATGCTTAATAAAATTCAATCTTTCCTCACAAAGAGGCTTGGTAAAGATGTTTACTAATTGATGATTAGTATCAACAAAATTGAGAAAAATATCACCATTTTGCACATGATCACGCAAGAAATGATGTTTAATGTCAATATGCTTAGTTCTAGAATGTTGAATGAGATTTTTACTAAGGTTTATAGCACTTGTATTATCACATTTAATTGGAATGTGATTAATATCAATGTCATAGTCCAAAATTTATTATTTTTGCCATAGAACTTGGGTGCAACAACAACTAGCCACCACATATTCTGCTTCAGTGGTGGACAAGGCAACCAAAACTTGTTTCTTACTAAACCAAGAAACTAAGCAATTTCCTAAAATTTGACAAGTTTTGGAAGTGCTTTTTCTATCTAGTAAGCTACCGGCAAAGTCAGCATCAGAATAACTAATCAAGTCAAAGGAAGAACTCCTAGGATAACAAAGTCCTAAATACATTGTACCATAAAGATATTTGAAAATTCTTTAATAACATTCAAATGAGACTCTCTAGGATTTGATTGAAATCTAGCACACAAGCAAGTAGCAAACATAATATCAGGTCTACTAGCGGTTAAATAAAGAAGGGATCTGATCATACCTCTAAATCGCTTTTCATCAACCGATTTGTCATTCTCATCCTTGTTGAGTTTCGTTGTGGTGCTCATTGGAGTTTTGCTTTATTTAGCTCCATCCATTCCAAACTTCTTGAGAATGTCCCTTGCATATTTGGTTTGATTAATGAAAATATCATCTTCACATTGCTTGATTTGAAGTCCAAAGAAGAACTTGAGTTCTCCCATCATACTCATCTCAAATTCTACTTACATTAGCTTAGAAAATTCCCCACACAAGTAATGGTCAGTAGCACCGAAAATAATATCATCAACATAAATTTGAACAATTAATAAATCATGCTTGGATTTCTTTATGAAAAGAGTTGTGTCAACCTTTCCTTTAGAGAAACCCTTCTCTAATAAAAAGTTACTTAATCTTTCATACCAAGCTCTTAGAGTTTGTTTCAATCCATACAATACTTTTGACAATTTAAAAACATGATTTGGAGAGTTAAAATTTTCAAAACCCGGAGGTTGTTCAACATATACCTCCTCTTCAATAAAACCATTTTAAAATGCACTTTTAACATCCATTTGATAAATTTTAAAATCCATGTATGATGCAAATGCAAGTAGCATCCTAATAGTTTCTAACCTTGCAACGGGGGCAAAGGTTTCATCATAATCAATGCCTTCCTCTTGATTATAACCTTTAGCTACTAGTCTAGCTTTGTTCTTAGTTATGACACCTTGTTCATTCATCTTATTTTTAAACACCCATTTGGTGCCTATAATAGGATGATGTTTAGGTCTAAGAACTAAGGTCCAAACCTTGTTTCTCTCAAATTGATTTAACTCTTCTTGCATAGCAAGGACCTAACATTCATCACACAAAGCATCATTAATATTTTTGGGTTAAATTTGAGAAATGAAGGCTAAATTAATAGTAGACTTTAATTGAAATCTAGTAATTACCCCTTTTATAGTGTCACCTATAATGAGGTCTTGAGGGTGAGCTTTCTTGAATTGCCAATCCTTTGGAAGTTCATCCTTCGAGGTAGGTTAAAATCTCTCCTCATTTTCCTTCTTGCTTGGATCTTCAAGTTCCAAAGGCTTACTAGCATTTTCTTCTTGTGTTTCCATAATCTCATTGTCACCTATAAGATCATCAACACTACAAATATCCTTTCTAGGAACAAGTGAGTTTGATTAATCAAATCCCACATTCATTAACTCTTTAAATACTAGAGTTCTTTTATTAAAGACCCTATATGCTTTGCTATAGATGAAATAGCCTAGGAAAATTACTTCATCGGCTTTGGAATCAAATTTTCCAAGATTATCCTTAGTGTTCAATATAAAGCACTTGCATCCAAATACTCTTAAATATTAAATTTTGGGTTTTCTATTGTTCCATAGCTCATAAGATGTTTTATTTAAAATTGGTCTTTTAAAAACTCGGTTTAAAATATAACAAGATGTGTTAACGGCTTCCGCCCAAAAGTATAAAGGTAAATTATACTCATGAAGCATTGTTCTAGCCATTTCCATAAGAGTTCTGTTTTTCCTTTCAATAACCCCATTTTGTTGAGGGGCTCTAGGAGATGAAAATATATGAGAAATACCATTTTCATTACAATAGTTTTTGAAAAATTCATTTTCAAATTCGGTTCCATGATCACTTCTAATGGATGAAATACAAAATCCTTTTTCTTTTTGAACTATTTTTGAAAAATTTTCAAAAGCTTTAAATGCATCATTCTTATGAGCAAGAAAACACACCTAAATGTATATAGAGTAGTCATCAACCAATACATAAGCATAGTGGATTCCACCAAGACTAGCAACTCTAGTTAGTCTAAATAAATCCATATGTATAAGTTTAAGTGGCCTAGAGGTGGACACTACATTTTTTAGCTTAAATGAGAACTTGGATTGCTTTCCCTTTTGATAAACATCATAAGGTTTATCTTTAGTGAATTCAAGCTTAGGTAAACCAATTACAAGTTCATGTTTATAAAGATCATTCAAAAGCTCAAAATTTGCATGTCCTAATCTTCTATGCCATGTCCATGTGTCATGGGAGATAGACACTAACCATTTTATATCTTTGTTATTAATTTTATTCAAATCAATGACATAAACATTTTTTGCTCTTTCACCACTAAAAATAATTTTATTTTCATCAAGACTACTAACAAAGCAATTTTTAGGATAAAAAGTTACTTTATTTCCCATGTCACATAATTGACTTATACTAAGCAGATTGTGTTTATGACCATCAACAAACAATACATGATATATAGATAAGAATTGAGGATTACCTATTTCTCCAATGCCAATGATTTTTCCTTTTGCATTATCTCTGAAAGTAACGTGTCCTCTATCCTTAGCATTAAGTTTGTTGAATTGCTCTTTATCTCATGTCATGTGCCTTGAACATCCACTATTGAGATACCACTTGCTTTTTTTTTCTTGTGGATTTCAAGTACATCTACACAATAAAATTTAAGTGTTCTTTTGGACCCAAACCTTTCTTGGTCTAGGTTGGTTTCTGTAGGAAGTAAATTCATGTGCAGTCTTCTATAAAAGCACACATTATTAGTATGTCCTTTGATCATGCAATAAGAACATACAATATTTTCAAATTTATTCCTCTTAGGATGAAATGCTTTCCTAGTGTGTGCAATATGCCTTTGGTGTTATGTGTATCTCGTATTGTTTTATGTCATCAAGTGAGATATGCATTGGCAATGGTGATGTGTATTTTGATAATTTTGTGCAATTTATTCATGTGCATTGTATTGTGTAGCATGCCTATTATAATTGTGTCTAATGTACATATAAGCATGCTTGGGTTTAGGTGCTCTAGTTTGAGCCTTACCTTTTTGTGTTAATGAAGGATGAATCTCATGAGACTTTTCCTTATTATTTAACACATTAGATCTTTTAGCTTTGAAAGCTTGAGTCTCATTTGATTTAGTGGTTGAAGGAGTGGAATCATATGAAGCTTTTATAAAATTAATATGTGATGAAGATGATGAAGACATTCCATTCTTATATCCAATTCCACAAGTATCTCCATGAAATGTTTGAGAGTCAATAAGACAATCTAAAGTTTCTTTTCCTCTCTTAAATTTAGCAATGGAATTTTTTAATTCTAGGACCTCCTTAGAAAGCTTATGATTTTCATCACTTACTTTCTTAAGTTGATCTTCCAAAGAATTAGAAGATTTTGCATCACTAACAAGTTTTTCATTTGATTAAACAAGTTTAGCAAAATTAATTTTTAAAATTTCCAATTCTCTATTTAAGCTACCTAACTCATGCTTATAATATTTCTTCTTAGATAACAAACTTTTGCATTTAACAAGTAATTTGCTCACAATAGAGCTCTCATTATTATCATCATTACCACAATAATTATCACAATCATCAAAGGAAGAATAAGAAGTGGGTGGTACCTCATTTTCATTTTCAAGGGCCATGAAGCAAAGATTGGCCATCTCTTATTGTTCCTCTTCCTCTTCATATTCGGAGGAATCATCCTAAGTAGCTTTGAATTCCTTCTTCTTATCTTTTGCTCCCTTGTTCTTGAATTTGAGTTTATGATACTCACTTCTAATATGTCCCAATTTCTTGCATTTACAGCAAGTAACCTCCTTAGTTTTCTTCTTCTTATCTCCTTTAAACTTCTTATTGAAGTCCCTTATTCTTGAGAAGTTCTTCTTTCTCAAAAAATTCTTGAAGTTCTTAATGAGCATGGCAATGCCACCATCTTCATCACTAAAATCTTTGATGCTTTCCTCTTCACTATCTTCTTGAAGAGCTTTTAGAGCAATGCTCTTTTTCTTTTCTTCTTTCTCTTCTTATTCTTTTCTTCTTTCTCTTCTTATTCTTCACCTCTTTGCTTGATGGTGAGCTCATATGTTAAGAGCTTACCAATGAGCACATTGGTTAATAGGGTGGAGAGGTCTTGAGCTTTCTCAATTGAAGTAACATGAGATTCTAATCCTTCTTAGGTAGGATTCTTAGAATCTTATTGTTTACTTCTTCCTTGGAGAAATGTTTTCCAAGTTTCTTAAGGGTTGTGAGGAGAGCATTAAGATAATTTGTCATCTCCGTGATGATTCATAAGGCTTCATTTTAAAGAGTTCATATTCATACATATGAAGTTGAACCTTCTTACTTCTTACTTGAATATTGCCTTCGTAGTAGTTTTCTAAGGTCTCCCACATTTCTTTGGCCAACATATAATGTTAAAGCTTGCCTCCTTCTTCTCTTGTCATTGAAGAGACTAGAGTAATCATAACCTTTTTATTTTTATAATTTTCTTCCTTTTGATTAATACTCCATTGGCTTCTTGCAAGAGCAGTTACCACATCATCAATATAAATTGTAGGTGGTTCCCAATCTTTTAGGACAGTGTCCTAAAGTTTAATGGAATCAAAATCAAGATATAATTCCATTTTAAATTTCCAATATGGATAGTCACTACCATCAAAAAATGGTCTAAGAGAAGAGATGTTTTATGATTCACTCCCTATGATCTTGTATTCTAGCAATGAAGTACCTAGAATTCAAGCTTTGATACCAAAATGAAAAGAGTCCTAGAGGGAGGGTGAACAGGACTATCAAATAAAAATGAGAAATTAAAAGAATTCTTTGTAAGAATTAAATAGAAGTTGAGAAGGAAGAATGAAGAACACAAAGATTTAAGGAGTTCGGGTTCAACAACAATCCTATGTCTCCACCTAACTTATCCCTAAGTTAGGATTTTAAATCACCTATAATCTTATTCACAGGATTGAGATTATACAAGAGTTTTATAGCTCACTCTTATAACCTTACAACATAAGTTTTCAAGGCTCACTCAAAAAACTAAAACCTAAGTGTTTCAATGGATAACACTTAAACCAATTCCTTTAGAAATAAATCTCACTTCCCTTCTAATCTAACCTAAGATTTAAGATGAAGAGAAATTCTATTTCTAACACACACCCAACTTTCACAAGAGTTATACAAACAAAGAATTGTTTAAGAGAATTTGAGAGCTCAATGAATGCTTAAGAAATAATGAATGATAAATAAGTTGCTTAACTTCCATTCAGCTATAGAGGTATTTATACTAAAAAATATAGTTGTTGGAGGTGCAAATGATGTGTCCAACGTCTATGTTTTGAATCATTGAGAGTTATGCTGTTAGATAACTATTCATGGATTGAAACCATGATTGGCTCCTTAAAAATTTTGAATTTTTCCACACTTTCTTCATATAAGTTGTAGATATTTGAATTATCTTTCCATATCAATTTGAATCACCTAAATTGGACTTCTTTAGCTCAAGATATGTCCAAAATACTAAGGGTTATGCAATATGTAATGCAGACTACGGTCATACAACTATACCCAAATTGAAGCCATGATTTTCTCCTGAAGAAATTTTAATTTGCCCATACTTTCTTCATAAAATCTATAGATATTTTAATTATCTTTCCATATCATTTTGAATTACCTAAATTTGACTTTTGTAGCTCAGGATATGTCCAAAATACTAAGAGCTATGAAATCTAGAATGCAGAATACTATCAAACAGCTATACACAAGTTGAAGCTGTGATTTGCTCCTGAAGAAATTTTAATTTTCCCATTCTTTCTTCGGGTAGATTACTTTATGAAATGGGCAGAGTAGCAGAAAATATAGCAAGAAGCACATTTAGTTGCCACTGTTGAGTTTGGAACCCTGAGTAGACTGCAGGTGATAAGTCGGAGGAAGGTGAGGATGACGTCAAGTCATATGCTAATATATAGGATGGGTGTAAGAATCCACAACTGATCGTGTCCTTCAAGTGAGGAATCCTCTTTTGACTCTGACTCTCCCACTTATTTTTCCATTAAGTTATAGATATTTGACTTATCTTTTCATATCATTTTGAATCACCTTAATTGGACTTCTATAACTCAAGATATGTCCAAAATACTAAGAGATGTGTAGTCTGAGATGGCAGACGTATACGTGGATTTCAACTCAAAATTTATATAACCAAATGAACTTGGATTTTGACAAATAAGCCCAATTCAGAAATTTCAAGATGTCTACTTCAAATGTTAAGAAGCTCATTTTCTCATTTAAGAGCTCTAAAGATGTCAAAAGACTTCTTGAATCTTAAAGGTTCAATTTGCCTGAAAAGTCATTATTTATCCAAAAGTGTATATGTTTGGTATATGTATGGTATATAATTCCCTACACACTTAATTGAAATTATTAGTATAAAAATTGTTTGTCAAAGTCCAAAATTTGGAATTTGATCATGTAAATGGTCAACAGTTATGATATAAAGATTCGTTTTATATTAATTAAAGTTTTAATTCTGATATATTTTTATCATATGTTTGCATGTGTTTTTATTTTTAAGGTTTGCTATGAGTTCCGAATTCATGAGAATTCTTATTCTCTAGTGTCAGTCATAACTCTCCAGTTTGGATCGTGACACTTGACTTGGTTTAATATCTACTACCTATTTGCTTGCATATGCATATATTGCATTCTTGGCTAGTACAATAATGAATGCTTCCACCTTATATCTTACTCTTTTTAAGTTCACTTGTGCTGTAATTTTTTAGAGGCAGTTTTTATGTGCAGCCAAAAATTATGGTCAAGGTTCTTATATGAATTAGAAACAAAATCTGAGTATTAACCAAGTTAATTTTAATTTTTTTTTCATGCATGTTTTACAAAAATAGAGTATCAGCGATGTTAATTTTTTCTTTTTTTTTTTTTGCAGGTTTATGTTTTATGTTTTTTGCTTTATATTATGGAGGACCTCTCAAACCTTTTTTGCTGATGGGTTCTGAAAAAGATCCGGTGCATGAGAATCATTTTTTGGCTCTTATACTTTTATTTCGTATGTAATGGATTAAAATCAATTATACATTATTCTAATCACTTTATTTTTGCTACATTTTTGGGCTCAATAATTTAAAGTCCTTGCCTGCTCGGCATATCGAATTCATTAATTCAAATTTAAGTAATTATTTTTATTTATTTCAATATAATTATTTAATTACTCTTAACCATTCAAAATTAAACCAATAGCTATTATTTTTATATATTAACTTCTGCGCTCCATACATTTTTAGTTAATTTTTTTTATTCCTTTCATATTTTATTAATTATTTTTTTAACTTTTCAAAGATATATAAATTTATTATATATATATATATATATATATATATATATATTCTTTAAAAAAATTACTCAAAATATATTATTATATAATTTTATTACATTTAATTGTATCATTTTTAATATTTCAAATTATAAATATAAAAATATTTTTAAATTAATATATATTATAAAATACAATTGAACATATAAATAATTAAGTAATAATTAATGATAAATTTAATAATTTTAAAAAGGTTTAATGGTCTAAAAAATTCAAAACTTTTCAACTTGTTATGATTTTAACCCATTTTTAAAATTTTGATAAAATGTCTAAATTATGAATTAGTAGCAATTATAGACCAAAATAATCAATTTTGGTCAAAATTGATTGTGGAGATGCTGATGTGACATTTGATTTGTCATATCATACTGCCACATCAACTAAATATTTACATAAAAATTAAGGGAAAAGGTGCATTTAGGCCTTTAATATTTAGGCCAAGATTCACTTGGGCCTTGAAAATTTAAAAAGGCTTAAAAACCCTTCCAACGTTATAAATATTAGTCCAACTGCCCCCTTAATGAAATAATAGACTATTTCTGTTTCAATGAGGTTAATTTTGGGTGGTAAATGAATGTTTTTGCATTAAATGTTTCAACAACCTCTCTTCTTGTAACATAAAAAACAGAGTAAGAGAGACAGGAAAAGGGATTAATGGCATCTGATTTTGCAAAAACAAACCCTAAGTTGGAATTTAAAATCAAAGGGAAGCTCATTATTTGTGAAACAGTTTAGAGATAGAAAGAGGGGACCAGATAAAAGCTGATTGACAGAGAGACACTTATGGGGACTAAAATCATGTTGCTATCAACAAAGGTATGTTGAAATGGGGTTGTTTTGCATGCAATAGGTGTCATTTTCTTATTTGTTGAAAAGAACAAATGATTTTGCTATATTGTTGTCAGTAATTCTGTTGTTGCATGTAATGGTGAGGAAAAAAATATGAAATCTATCAAAAAATGAATTGATTGAAAGGGAAAAACCAACATTCAAACTCTTTGTTTAATGGGTTGTATGCAGGAAAATTTATTATCAATGGTTCATTATTTTGTGACTGCATGCATTTGTGTTATTGAGTCTGATGAATTGTGAATTTATAAATGCAGGATGGATAGGAGAGTAAACATAAAATTTCACTTTGGGGGTTAGTGGGCAATGAATCCAAATTTGCAATATATTAGAGTTGATGTTGATATTATGCCTAATTTTGACCCTGATTTTATGTGTTATGAAGACATTAAGTATAAAATTTAAGCATGAGTTGGGTTTTATCAATGTTAAAAATATTTTTGTTCATGAACCTAGTAAAGATTTAGAGTATGGTTTATATTTGGTTGATGATGATAATTCTATTAGGAGAACCCTGTACTACATTAGTAAATACAGTTGAGTTAGTGAGTTGGACTTCTATGCACAATGTGAAATAGATGAGCCTATATTTGCTCCTATGTTGCTTCCATTGCCTACACCTGAAATTCAAACACAGAGCACTACTAAGGCAAATGTAGGAAAGGGGTCAGATACCTACATAATGTACTAGGGTGATGCCTGATGATAGGAACACAAAACCACAAGGTCAAGGGCATACACCATATGTTACACCTAGTGGCTATATTAGTGAAGAAGCACTTGAGGTAGAAAATGAATCTAATAATGAATCAAAGTGAGGCAGAGCAAGGTAATGAGGGATAATAAGTTCCTGATATGAACACTAAGAGGGTTATCTATGATGAGAATGATGGCCTTACTAAGTTCTTCCTAGGAATGTCATTTGGTGATGCAATAAAGGCTAAAGAGGCTATTTTAAGGTATACAGTGGCAAGGGAGGTTAAATTAAATTTGAATCCTAATGAAAACTAAGAATTATAGCTAAGTGTAAGAATGAGAGTACTTGTACTTTTATGCTGTATATTTCACAAGATGGCCAAAATCTTGGGCTAGTAGTGAACCTAAACACACTTGTTTTAGGACCTTTAAAATACCTTAACCCTCTACAAGTTGGTTGGCCAACTATTTCAAAGAAAAAATATATAGGAATCCTACCTATAAAATAGCTGACATGAAAACAGATGTAGAGCTCCAACTGAAACTTCTAAGTTGAAAAGAGTAAAGAATATTTTCTTAATAGAAATGGATGGCTCTTTCAAAGTAGAATTTGGATACTTAAAAGCATATGCTACTGCACTTAAGAGAAGCAAACCAGGTTAGAAAGCAGAAATTGAATTGTGGAAGAATGCTCTTCAGCAAGGGAGAAGAGTATTTAGAAGAATGTTATTTGTTTTGATGCATGCAAGAAGGGTTGGAGGGCAGGTTGTAGATCACTAATAAGTCTAGATGGATGCTTCCTTAAAGGTATTTTCAAGGGGCAATTTCTTACTATTATTGGTTTTGATGTAGAGGGGAAAATATTCCCCATTGTTTGGGCTATTATTAATAAGAAAAACACAAGTAATTGGAGATAGTTCCTAGCATGGCTCAAACAAGAGCTTAAATTGGGTGATAGGTCAACATTGACTTTAATTTTAGACATGTAAAAGGTATGCACACTATTCTATTCCTTTTTTTATACAACAGAAAGTTATTTTAATTGAATTGTATATTAATTTGTTAACTTATTTTTAGGGTCTTATTAATGTTGTATTAAGCATTCTACCTGAGGCTGAGCATAAATGGTGTCCTAGCCATATATTTTCAAATTAGTCCAAGAAGTTTGGAGGACCAAAATTAAAAAAAAATTGGATAGCTATATGATCTACATTTGAAAAAGAATTTAAGGATAATTTAACCAAGATTAGAGACTTGACCAAGAAAGGAGTTGAAGCATTGTTGAATTACCTCCTCATAACTAGTGTAGGGCCTATTTTAGTAATAGGTGAAAGTCCCAAATGGTATACAATAACATTACAGAGAGCTTTAATTCCTGGATTCTAGATGCAAGAAGTAAGCTGATTGTAACTATGCTTGATGACATCAAAATTAAAGTAATAGAGAAATTGAAAGACAAGAGGGAACCATGATTAACATTGAAAGGGAATTTACTAATGATTGTATGACTTATTACAATGATAATAAAATGGTTTCAATGGTGATGATGTATTTAAAATTAGTGATGGTGTTGATAAGCACACGGTGTTTCTTTACAAGCATTTGTGCACATGTAGGGCATAGGAGCTTATTAGCATCCTATATCTGTTAGTGATATGCACTAAGTCAATCATTTGTGATTATGTATTGACTTTCTTATTTTATTAATAAAGAGGTATTATATTATCATTTGATTTTATGATAATTACATGAATGGTTAATTCTTACTAAGGCCATCAAGTATGTGACTTGATAGTAAAACCCTTAGATTAAAATAAGAGTTCTATTCTAATTATCCCTAGCCATTTATTCATTATATGAATATTAAAGTATTAAGGCTAGTATGATGTTGACTAATGGTTATGTTTTACTAATCATAAATATGAGATATTAAGTCAACTCATACGTACATGATGAGAGATCATGTACTGGATTGACCCACTATGAGAATACTACATAGATTATTGTCATAAGTATTTCTTATCACAGTAATTTTATTTCGGTCCTTTGACCTTGAAATCATCATAGATTTCTACATAGCTATTTTATGTTTTGACACATTCTAACATTGTCTTTAACCGGATGATTAAAAGAATGTTGTTGGATATAAAATTAGTTATGTGAGGAATGTGAGTGATTTAGAAGGAATTTATCCCTCATTAATATGAGAAAGATATCTAAAGGCCCCTTGATGAGATAGACTGAATAAAATGCATGGCCATGCTGAAATGAATTAATAAAGAGTTATCATTTTCAGTCTACTTGGAATCAAGTCATAATATTGAACTATATAAGGATGACATTCTATGCCTTATGTTCAATTAAGATATCATGTGATAAAGGGACAATAAAATTCATTGTAATTAGGTTATGTCAGATTATTGACTTCACATGACTTGGGTAGTCATAATGTCTTGCTAGAGGCCACTTATGGCTTGTAGGCCTATATAGAGATTTAGGCCCACTGCCAATGTTATGTGAACCTACAGGGTCACACACTTAGAACAAGCCCAAAACAGATATGGGTTTAATAAGCCCAAAATAAACTCTGTGGAAATAAATAATTAAAGTGTTTTATTTATTTATTTATTTGTTTATTTATTTAAGATAAATGTTATTTTAAATAAATAAATAAGATATTATTTTTGATTTATTTTTAAACAAAATCAAAATATAAAAAATGGAAAATTACCAAAAGGTTATTAGTAAGTGAAACCCTAACTTGGAGTCTATACATATGTTATATTCTCTAGGGTTTCACATACTTGTTTTAGCCTCCAAATTCATTTTCTTTCCTCTTAGAAAACAAAGACAGAGTTTTTCCTTTTGTTCTTGATTTGTGAGACAGTCAAGAGGTTGCTAGCACACACACTCAAATTCATTTTGTGAAGGGTTGTTCGTGTGGATACCTATAGAGGACACATCCTTTTGGAGACGTCTTGATCCAAACAACCAAGCCAAAAAGATCAAGGTAAGGTGTCACCGGTGTGAACCTCCTCTCATCCTTCCAGAGAATCTTGCCTCTTCTGCATTTTGGTAAGATTATTAAAAACCCTAGATTTAATCAATTAGTCGAATTACATGGATCCTGGCTTGGGAACATGACAAAATTTTAATTTTTCCGCTGCGTTTGCATCACGGAACCCAACAATATCCATATGTAATTTAAGCCTTAGAATATTCCAAAGTTGATCCTCTCATTGTGATGTCACCTTGGTACCATAAGAAGACATACCTTGTAAGCTACTAGTGCCCTCTCATGCCTGTCCTTAGGAGGAGGTTAATTAACATTGATCAATCTTAACCAATTGAGTCCCCTCTAGTGATTAAGCTTACTAGCAGGCTAAGGATTAAGAGGGTCTGATACAGTAATGAGCCTAATCCAATAAGTCATGTGCGAAAAATGTCCAATAAAGGCTTGAAACAACAATGTGGTATTTGCAAAGGAGAGGGACATAACATATTCAATTGCCTAAACAAGGGCAATCATATATGCTTCACATGCCATTTATTATATTATTATTATGTTTGGATAGCCAATATGGATTTGAAAAGGAAAAAACTTATTATGTTTACAAGCAAATCCCACACCTCTAACTTCACATATGAGAAGGGAATGAGAGTCACAAGCCTAAAGCTGTTATACCATGATTAATTCAATCAGTCATGCCCCTGCAACGCAAGTACCACAGCCTAGACAATAGGGCCAAAGTCATGTTGCCTTAGATGCATTCACACAACTCAGTAAGTGGGCCAAACTCCATCTACATCATATCCATTACTAAGAATGACACATGAAAAAGGCCAAATAGGTTATAGAATTTGTTTTAACATCCAAACTAGAAAGACAATGTATAATGTAAAGTTAAACTATTGTTATTATTTTTCAATAGGTGCTAATAGGTTTGTTGTTTTGTGTAAGAATGATTTGTATAATGTGAGTTAATTGTTCTGTGTGTTTGTTGTTATAGCCAAGTCAGAGTAGTCAATGAGTTTTTGATGAAGGTGATATGGATGTGGGTGATAAGACTCTTTTGATGTTCCATATGAGAAAGACATAAGGAAGTAACTACATGAAGAGAAATCCCGATCATAGTCAATCAGGAAAATTGGATTCCATGGAGATGGCTCAAATGTGAAGACGGCCTCAGAATTACCATTTCAACCACCTGACCTCAAATGGAATGTAGGTGATACAATCACCATTAGGCAGCTGCTTGCTTAAAGAGATGCAAAAATGGGAAAACAGATTCAAAAGGATTGACATTTGCTATTTTAAGTTATTTTGTAACCAATACAACAAACATATTGCTTAATGTTATTTATTTTGCTTTTTAGCTTTCATTTTGGCTTAAATGCTATTTGGAAACATTGTCCATATGTTTTGTGTTACAAGGTTCAACTTTAAATCAATATTCTAGGTATTATTTTGGCAGAAATATGTTGCATTATATGCAAGATTATTTTATTATATACTATTTTCTTCAAGTTTAAGTATGATTTAGTCTTATGATATCCTTTTGTTAAGACAGTGTATGTAGGCAAGTAAAATACTTGATATTCATTTACCAATGTAGCAAGGAGCATTGGTTATAAAAGTACTACATGTTAGGGTTTCGTGATACAAATGCAGCGAAAAATTAAAATTTTATCACGTTCCCAAACCTGGATCCATGTAATTCGACTACTTGACTAAATCTAGAGTTTCAAGAATCTCACCAAAATGTAGAAGAGGCAAGATTTTCTGGAAGGATGAGAGGAGGTTCACACCGATGACACTTTACCTCGAGCTTTTTGCTTTGGTTGTTCGGATCAAGACGTCTCCAAAAGGATGTGTCCTCTATAGGTATCCACACGAATAGCCCTTCATAAAATGAATTGGAGTGTGTGCTAGTAACCTTCTTGATTGTCTCACAAATCAAGAATAAAAGAAAAACTCTATGTTTGTTTTCTAGGAAGAGAGAAATCCATTTTTGGAGGCAAGGAAAAACAAAACTATTAAACCCTAGAGAATATAACATATTTATAGACTCCAAATTAGGGTTTCACTTACCAAAGACCTTTTTGGTAATTTCCATTTATTACATGCTGATTTTCTTTTAAAAATAAATCAGAAATAATATCTTATTTATTTAAAATAACATTTATCTTAAATAAATAAATAAAACACTTTAATTATTTATTTCCATAGAGTTTATTTTGGGCTTATTAAACCCATATTCGTTTTGGGCTTGTTCTAAGTGTGTGACCCTGTAGGTTCACATAACATTGGCAATGGGTCTAAATCTCTATTTAGGCCTACAAGTCATAAGTGGCCTCTAGCAAGACATTATGACTACCCAAGTTATGTGAAGTCAATAATCCAACATAACCTAATTATAGTGAATTTTATTGTCCCTTTATCACATGATATCTTAATTGAACATAAGGCATAGAATGTCATCCTTATATAGTTCAATATTATGACTTGATTCCAAGTAGACTAAGAATGATAACTCTTTATCAATTCATTTCAGCATGACCATGTATTTTCCTTCAATCTATCTCATCAAGGGGCCCATAGATATCTTTCTCATATTAATGAGGGATAAATTCCTTCTAAATCACTTACATTCCTCATATAACTAATTTCATATCCAACAACATCCTATCTAATCGTCCAGTTAAAGACAATGTTAGAATGTGTCAAAACATAAAATAGCTATGTAGAAATCCATGATGATTTCAAAGTCAAAGGACCAAAATAAAATTACTGTGATGAGAAATACTTATGACAATATTCTATGCAGTATTCTCATAGTGGGTCAATCCAGTACGTGATCTCTCATCATGTACCTATGAGTTGACTCAATATCTCATATTCATGATTAGTAAAACATAACCATCAGTCAACATCATACTAGCCTTAATTTAACATTTATATAATTAATAAATGGCTAAGGATAATTAGAATAAAACTCTTATTTTAATCTAAGGGTTTTACTATCAAGTCACATACTTGATAGCCTTAGTAAGAATTAACCATTCATAAAATCAAATGATAATGAAATACACATTTATTAATAAAATAAGAAAGTCAATATATAATCAAATGATTGACCTAGTGCATATCACTAACACTACATTTTTATCAGTAGCTACTTCTAACATGCCATAATAAAAAAGGACATCAACCTTCTATTACACTTTGACAAAGCTCCTAACCTACATAAAAACTACAAGACATACTAACAACATCCATGAAATTATAACAATAGCGTAAGCAATGATAAACTTTTTATTCTTTACCTCTATCTTATTTTTATCTTATTGTTTGTCATGCTTCAATTTGCATAGCTCATCCCACATATGAGAGGTTTCAGCCTCCACTTCAGAGGATGCAGACATTAATGACCTTTCAAGCGTGCACTCAGATGCTTGTTGCATTTAAATAGTATCTTTTTCTCAATTTTAAGCTCATTGATCATGGTCTTAGCTCTATCCTTAATTTCATCTTCATGCCACTCAAAATATCCATAAGATGCCACCTGATACATTAAGTGGTTCACACAATTTCACTATCAATGCATGAGAAGTTTCTTATAACCATATGATATATAGTACATACCTTATAATTTTTGCACCCATAAAATCTTTTATCGAGATTCTCGTCTGTCCAGAAAGTCCATTAAACAGCCTTTAATCTTCTCTCTCCCATATTGCATCTATAGTACTTTACCGACCCAACATATTCCATCTCGACATTGCTCCTTCACAAATTAGAGTTATTAGATCTACTAAAAGAAGACGATGCCATCTTTCCCTTGACAACCAGTGTGACTTAAATTTCTTCATGAAACCTTGGCCTCAATGATTTACAAAGAGAGAATTTTTTATTGTTGTTGTTGAACGATAAGCTTTTGATTTTTTGGTTATTGAGTTTATCACTTAAATGTGTTAGCAAAAAGAAGGAATTAACAGTTAGTTACTAAATGGGGAGGTTGGACTAATATTTGTAACGTTGGGAGGGTTTTTAAACCTTTTTAAATTTCCAGGGCCCAAGTGAACCTTGGCTTAAACATTAAGGGCCTAAATGTACATTTTCCTAAAAATTAAAAATTTTCAATTTGTAGCAATGTTGTCCCAAATGTTTAAGTTTAGCACAAAAATCAAAATTTTTAAATATATTATGTTTTATTATTAAATATGCAATATTTAGTAGTTAGTTATAATATTTAAATTATCAATTATTTTTATAATTTATAAAAATTTAAAAATACATTTCATACATTTTACACTAAAATATATGAATCTAATTACTACATTTTTAATTATTGAATTATTTTATAATAAAATAATATTTATATTATTGATCATTTGCTGATCAATGAATAATTACTCATGCTTTAACCTTACCTAATCAATTTTGATGCATTAATATGTTTGGTTAAATGTGTGTAAAAGTTAGATGCATGTTAATGAATAATTGAAGTTAAAGAACTCAAGTCTTCAAAGCTTCCAGCACTCATTACAAGAGGAGTTACAATCGTGACAAAGCAAAACACTATCGTAACTGAGTGCATCATGATCATAAGTCAAAGGTTCCTCAATTCAGCAAAGATCTAGTGTTCCTTACAATCATTGTCATGATTGTGAGGAAGCTAAGTCTGCTGGTGATTAAGAAAAGCTTTCTAACTCAATAATCTAGTCCTTTTCATAATATTTATCATGATCATGAGGAAGCTTGGTTAGCTTACGATCAAATGTACACCCTCAGCCCTTATTTCACAGTGCTCCTCACAAAAGGAATCATGATTATAATCTACGCAGCCTCAATCATAGCATCAAGTGGTAACTAGTTTTTCATCTTTTATAATCATGATAGTGAGCATACTCCTCACAATCATGAGCATCCATATCTTTGCAAAAAAAAAGCTAAAAATCATTAAATGAAGTAGTTGAAGCTTAAAAAAGAATTAAAGCCTCTCCAACAACCAATTTTCAATCTCTAAGTATATAAATAAGGGTTAGAGCTTCATTTAAATAGAATTAAAAATTTCATTGAAAATTTTATTGCTTACAAATCTTCTATATTCATTGCACTCTTTCTTGTATTTATTATTAAACACTTCTCAATGTTGATAGTATATGGTTAGAGTTAGAATTCTTATCATATACTCTGTGTTAGATTAAAAAGATATGAAGCAAGGATTAACTCTAAAGGAATTGATTTAAGTTTAACTATACAACACTTAGGATTTTGGAAATTGGTTTGAGTTTAGCTAATAAAAATTCATTATTGTAATAAGTCTGAGTTGATCCTTAAAAACTCAATTTTAATCAATCTAATTAAGTGAATAGATTAATGGTCTGTTTGAAAATATGAACTTGGAGATAAGTTAGGTGGAGACGCAGAATTATTTATAACTTAAACTTCTTAAATCTCTAAAACCTCCTCATCTTTAGCTCTTAAATTTTTCATATGTTATGTAATTTCTTTTAGTCCTTTCTTAAATTTTAATTGGCCTTGCTCATCCCCCTTTAGCACACTTACAATTAATATCAGAGCTTATCTTCTTAGTACTTAAGTGTAAGAAGAAAAGATCATAGGGTATGAAGCCTTAAATTTCTCTTCCTCAAGACCTTTCTTTGATAGTAGGGGTAACATACACTGGAAGTTAAAAATAGAGTTATATCTTGACAGTGATCCAATTAGATTGTGAAACATAGTAATATATGGTTGAGAGTCTCCCAAAGCTAAGATAGATGATATTAAAGTCATAATTAATAAAAGCAAATGGCCATAAGAGCAAAGGGAGGAAAATCAAAAGAATAAGAAATCCATGACAAACCTTTTGGCTTCAATGTCTATAGAAGAAGGTGGAAAAGTGCAATCAATTTGGCCAAATAAATTTGGGAGACTCTTGAGAATTATTATGAAGGAAATGTGCAAGGAGCAAAGCTATTGAATAAATATAATGGTTAGTGTTAAACCTATAAATTTTTTGAATTTCTCAAAGAAAAACTTAATTTTTTATTAGATATGAAATTTTTTTTAATATCTTGAAAAATTAAGAAAAAATTTATTATTTTTGTGCCAAAGTTTTGTCAGATTTGTAGAAAAGGTTGATTGTTTTAGATCCATTAATGTTATGTGTTTTGCATATATATTTTTTATTTTGATCTAGAACAATAACTAAATTTTTTAATTATTTGAAAATATTTTAAAGTTTTTAAAGTTATTGAATAAATTACAACTTTCCTCTTTATGATTATGATTATGTATCAATGGCAGTAATTTTGTGTGGTTTTGCTATGTGATAAATTTGTGACTTACTCAGTTTTTTTTTCTAGAGTGTAAATGTGCATAAAAATTATGCACAAAATGGTGGAAGCTTAATTAAAAGTGGTGTTTGTTAATGCTTTAATGGAAGATTAATAGTTATGCATATTGATATTCATTCCTCAATAGAGGGGCATGCAAAATCCACCTTTACCAATTAATCCCATCCATAAAAGGTGTGTTTAATACCATTTTTGATATTTTTTTAGAATGGAAATGATTTTGATATTGTCTCTATTAAAGCAGTTGCTTGTGTTTATTTATGTAGATGGTTACTGCTAGTGGTAATAACACTGCTATTGGTAGCTCTTATGTGCTTGAAACTGAGGTGGAAACACAAATAAATTAGCAATTTGTTTAGAAATAATCTATTAAGCAGCTAGAAAAAGTACATAGAGAAATAATCTGTTAATCAACTAGAAAAGCATGTTGATAAATAATCTATTAATCAACTAGAAAATCAGACAGAGAAATAATTTATTGAGCCCGCTAGAATTGCAAAAATGAAAAGAAAATAAATTGAGTCCAGAGCTGCCATGTGGGAGCACTTCAAAAAAATTAAAGATGTCTCAGGAGATTTGGTAAATGCTAAATGTTTGTATTGTGCCAAAAATTTTAATAGTCAACCCAAAAAATATATAAACTCTTCCTTAAGAAATCATATCCTTTACTATTTAAAAACTCACATAGTAAAGGCAGTAGACAAGCACTATTAACATTAAACTTGATAATGTTAGAGCTGAAGGCACTGCATCAATGGGTATATGGGTACTTAAAAGTTTTTATAAGAAAGTAATTAGAAAGACACTTTCACATTTGGTCATAGTAGATGAAATTCCATTTAAATTTATTGAACAAAAGGGATTTAGAAATTTTATGAGAGTTGTTTATCCTCAATTTAAAATCTCATCCAAATATATTATGTCTAGGAATTGCTTTGATTTATACCTAGAGGAGAGCCAAAAATTTAAGAATTTCTTAAAATCATATAGTTAAAGAGTCAGTATCACAATTGACTTTTGGACCTCAATTCAAAGAATTAACTATATGTGTATCACTAATCAATTCATAAATGATGAGTAGAAGCTATAAAAGAGAATAATTTCCTTTGTGCCTATTATGTCACACATGGGTAGCTAATGCTTTGAAAATGTATTTTCTTGAATGGGGGATTAAGAATGTGCTCACCGTCACTGTAGATAATGCCTCTTCTAATGACATTGTATTAACTTTTTTCAAAAGGAAATTAATAATTTAAGGTGGAAGCGCTACTAGAGCTAAGTATGTACATGTGAGACACATTGCACAAATACTTAATGTGGTTGTAAATGAAGGGCTAAAAGATTTTTTTTTCCATTAAAGAGTTAGAGATGTTGTTATATACATCAGAAATTCACTGACTAGGTTAAGTAAGTTCAAAAAGTATGGTGAGTTAGTTGGTATCAGGACTAAGTTTTCCTTATCATTTAAAATGCCAACTAGGTGGAATTCAACTTTTATGATGTTAAAAACTACATGCATAGAAATTTAAAGACCAAGAGCTTGCATTAAAGTGGACTTAGGTGAAGTACTTAACTTCTTTAATTGGCAAGCTATGAACAAATTAGTTGAATTGTTGCAACATTTTTATGAAATGACTTTGAGAATTTCTAGTTCTTATTATTTAATTATAAGTTAATTTTTTTAAAATAAATTTCTTATCTGTAAATCATGTTGCCTGAGTGGAAGGAATTTGGTAATAATTATGTTATGTTAATGGGCATGAACATGAAATGAAAATTTGATAAGTATTGGGGGATCTTGAATAAATGAATTTTTTAATATTTTAAACTAATTTATTAGATCCTAGAGATAAGTTGGAATATATAAAGTGTCATTAGCTCAAATATATGGTAAAGTAAGAGATTCCAGCTTATTCTCTTTAGTGGAGTCTGCTTTATTTGAGGTATTTATTAGATATGTTGCTTTATATATTCTTGTAAATGTGAGTGACAATTAGTCATAAAGTGGCCTTTTTGTTGAGAGCAATCAATCTACTCATGTCTCTAATCTATCAATTAGAAAACCAATATCGATATTGAAAGTTAAGTTTAAGAAGCATAAAATGGAGATCGATGCTTGTGGAAGCAAAAGATGTGAGTTAGAAATACATTTAAATAAGGTAATTGTAAAGGAGGAAGAGAATTTTGATGTGTTAAAGGGGTGGAAATTGAATTTAAAGAGATTCCTAACCCTCTTTTAATTAGCTCATGATGTGTTGGTTGTTCCAATTTTTACTATTGCTTTTTAATCAACTTTAAGCACTAGCAAAAGAGTTTTATATGTATTTAGGAGTTCATTCACTACTACATTGGTGGAAGCATGAATCTATACTCAAGATTGACTATGAGTGGCTTCAAATCCGATTTTAATTAAATAGGCTATTAAGGATCTTGAAAATTTTTTAAAAAGTAAGTTAATTCAATTGATTTTTATTTTGTATCATTTGAATAATAATGATTAATAGTATCTATTCTATTAAAGATTTACCCTAGTTAGTGTTAGTCCATCCTAACAGACAATCTGAATATGGTTTTCTAACGTACTTAGCATATTAGCGTAATATCCACTTAATTTTTGTTGTGTTTAATGTGCATATTTTTATGCTTGTTTGTTGTTTGTGACTTTGATTATGACCAATACTTACATCTATTATTTGTATGTTGCATTAGTAACATGAGCTATGTGCCTCAATTTTTTAGTACCTGTGTTGGTTTTCTATTACCAGCTTTAGGTGCATTATGTTGTTGTTGCAATACTATTCTATAAATTATGAGGCTATAATAAAGCTTTCATCTTTTATTTTCTAGTTTACAAAGAAATTTTTATTGTGTTTCTTTGATGACACTGACTTAGTTCTTTCTGCTACCAGAAATATAGTTGTCTTCCTGATGTGAATTGAAAATAGCTTTCTAAGCATGCATATAAAGCTCTATTCTCTGTCTTTACTTCTTTATCTTATATTCTTATGTAGCTTTAATATTGCAAAGGAATTACTAACTTTGTTATTGCAGACTATATACATACTGATTTATTGCCTATTATGCCTTTTGACCTTCTATGCCTTGGTAACTTCAGACCATTATTCTTGAATGTGTTTGTTATATCCACCGTCTAATAATTTATCTTGGAGTATCCAATTCGAACTTTGATTTATATGTGTTTTCTATTTTTATTTTGTGACAATGATGATACTTCCACCTTTTAATATTCGAATCAAAAGTGGAATAGTTCTGCTTAAGTTTCTAAGTTTTATGGCATTTTCAATGCAATTGCTAAGAAATGAGGCTTCATTTGACAAATATAATCTAATCATCAAATTTGTGTTATTTCTATTCATAGCCAATACAAAGTTCTAATTTTTTGTTTGCTTGAATATGCAAATCTCCTTTTTGTTAGAAATGGAAGGCCTTCTTTTTTGGCAGGCCAAAAAATTTTGAAGTTAGTTTTTTTTATGTCTTGGGGTCAATAAATATAGTCCAAATTGACATCCTAATGAAATAGCCCAAACCAATTTTGCGAATTGATTCCCGTTTGTCTTCTACCTTATATATATATATATATATATATATATATATATATATATATATATATATGAGGTTGTATTTTGTAGAAGAATGTTAAGAGATTAAGAAGATAGATGTTGTTAGTAAATTACAAACGAATAGCTTCATAAACCCATCAAGGAGTAGCTTCATAAACCAATGAAAGGAATAGCCAGTAATCCATAAAAAGTAGCTAATTTTTAGAATATTAACTAGAAAAGGACAGGCAAAGACAGGAGAGGGAATATGAAATTGTGTTGGTGATGGATATTTTACGCTGACTTATAAGATAGTGTTTGGTTAGTTTTCTTAAATGGTTGTTGACTGTTGGAATATTTATAACCTTTCGCGTTAGTTTTAAATTAAAACTTTTTATGAACAGTTTCTACTGATTTAAATATAATTACTTAACTATATCTTTATCCATTTAAGTATAATTTTTTATTATCCTTAACTATTTACATTAAATTAATACCTATATTTTTATATGTTAATTTTTTCCTCCACAATTTAGTTAATTTTTTTATGCCTTTCATAGTTTGTTAATTATATATATGTGTGTAACATTATTGCATGTAACTGTATTAATTTTAATATTTAAAAATTATAAATATTAATTTTTAAAATTAATATAATTGAATACAATTGAACATATAAATGATTAAAAATAGTGAATAGAAGATTTGAAAATTTTAAAAACAATTAATGAATATATTTAATAGTCATTAAATATATACACAAAAAAAGTTATAAATAATCTAACCAAACGCTTAATACTAATCAACTATCAACTACCAGTTATCAGCAATAATTTAGCTAAATAGGTTCTAAAATAATCAGACCGAGTCAAATCAAAATTTAAGGGACTCAAATCTAAATTATTGAATTTGAGCTCATTCAATTTGAATTTAACTTAATTAACCTTAAAAATTTTAATTTTTAAATAAATTATATTAAATATTATATTTCATGACAATCAATACTCATATAATATTAATTTGTATAATTTATAATTATAGAATAATTTATATATAATGATATAATAAAAATTAATTTACAAAATTAATTAAAATTAAACTTTTAAAAGAATAATAAAATTCAAAATAAAATTATATAAATTGCAAACTTTTGAACTTGTGGTGACAATAAATCTTACTTCTAATATATCAACTTTCACAAAAACATATGATGACGTGGGACTAATTCTCCATCTGTCCAAACCTCCTCCCATATATCATCCAAGTAATGCCATGTTGGATCTCCATCGGGCACCAACACACAACTCCATGAACTTTCCGCTAGACAACAAAATTGCAAAGGGATTATCTTCCACGATTAAAAGGGCGGAGTATCAGGGTCTTTTACATGGTTTTCGGGTTTGTCGTGGGGCTCCTAGCATTGCCCGTATTTTATTTACTGATGTCCTGGTCTTTTTCAAGGTGTCAATTGGTGAATGTCAAGTTATGCAAGATATTCTTCATTCTTATGAGCAGCTCTCAAGGCAAGCGGTGAATTTAGATAAATCGGACATTGTCTTTAGTTCAAATGTTTCCACCTCCCTTCGGAATAGTGTTATGTCTACCTTGCAAGTCTTTTCTCCACTGAATACCAGGTGCTATCTTGGCCTTTTATCTTTTATTGGTAGGAATAAAAGAGCCATTTTCAGTTTTCTTCGTCAAAAGCTTTGGCTTAGGCTTAGTGGTTAGCAATCTAAGCTTCTTTCTTCTACCGGTAAAGAGGTGCTTTTAAAATCCGTTGCTCAAGCCATTCCCTCTTTTTGCATGAGTACATTCATGTTAGCTATTTTTTTATGTGATAAGCTTCAACAGATGATGAATTCATTTTGGTGGGGATCAATAAGAGAAAGCAAAAAACGGATTCATTAGTTATCCTGGGATAGGCTCTATGCTAGAAAAGAATTTGGTGGTCTTGATTTTCATCAACTACGTTGTTTTAATCTTGCCATGGTTGCCAAGCAAGGTTGGCACTTGCTTTCTAATTCTACTGCTCTGTTTAGTCGTCTCATCAAAGCTAGATATTATCCACATGGGGATTTTTTCTCTTCTAATCTAGGTGCAAATCCTAGTCTTGTTTGGAGGAGTATTTGGAAAGGTCGTTCAATTCTTAAAGTTGGTAATAGATGGAGAATCGATGATGGTTTAAAGATTAAAATGTCACATGATTCTTGGCTAAAAATGATAATGCTTTCAAGGCTGTCACTCATCTTGTTGAAAGCCTTAATGATCTTGTGGTTAGTGATTTGAAAATTCTAGGTACAGTTGAATGGGATAGTGAGCTTCTCTATGAATTGTTCTTGCAAGAGGATGTGGACTCAATTCTGTCACTTCTGGTACAACAGTCTAACTCTAAGGATTGCCTAATATGGAACTTTGAAAAGAATGGAATTTATTCAATTAGATCAGGCTATCGAATAGCTTACAGCCAAGTTATAGATTCGCAACCTTCGTTTGTTCCATGGTACTGCATTTGGTCTTTTAATAGTACTCCGAAAGTTAAATCTTTTATGTGGAGACTTTGTTACAATATTCTTCCAACCAGAGCTCGCCTATGTTCTAAAGGCTTGGTTATTGAAAATTCTTATGTTCTATGTGGTTCATATGGTGAGCATATCGAGCATTTATTTTTAAGTTGTCCCTTTGCTGTTCAGAGTTGGAATGCTGCTCATATTAACTAGATTGTTCTACATCTGGAGAATTTTATTGATTGGCTTAGCACCATGTTTTGATCTGGTTACCTCCATTATAAAGAGAAAATTAGCATGGTTTAATGGGCGATTTGGTCTCAGAGAAACAACAAGCTATGGAATAGAGTTAATCAGCATCCATTGGTGTGTGTCTGGTCTGTCCAAAGTTTTTTATCAGACTTTCAGTGTGCAGGTCATCTTTCTCCCTCTGCTAGTGATACTCAGACAGGTAGTCTTAATCCGACATGGCATCACCCTCCATTTGGATTTGTTAAACTTAATGTAGATGAAACTATTAATCTCAGCTCATCTGTTGTAAGTTTTGGTCTGGTGCTGTGTAATTCTGCAGGTTTGTTCTTAATGGGTAAAAGCGCTTGGTTTGCAGATAGAGTTATGCCTCTACTGTAGAAGCCTTACGTCTGAAGGAAGCTCTCAACTAGGTGAAGACTCATAAGCTGCGGAAGGTCATTATAGAAAGTGACGGGAAGTGTGTGGTTGATAGCTTCAATACCAATGAATCAAACATCTCTGAATTTGGTTATATTATTCAGAGTTGTAAGCATTTTTCTGGACAGTGTCACGAGGTTTCTGTTGTTTTTGCTCCAAGAAGTGCTAATGCAGTAGCACATGTTCTTGCTAAGAATGCTAGGTTGTTTCCTATTACTGAGTTCTGGCAATATTCTCCTAATTGTATTGCCCAAAATATGGCTTTGGATGTTCTTCCTTGCTATTAATAATATTTCTCCATTTTCGAAAAAAAGAACTTCACAAATTAGAATGTAGAATTCCATACTTTTCTTAACAGGAGAATATTTTATTCAATTTTATGAAAAGATTCATCTAATTTTGAAATTTTAAAAATAAAATTTTCACAAATGAACTCTTAATAATTTCACATGAATTTAGCTTAAATAATATTTTAGAAAATTATTCTTAAATAAATTTTATATTTTATTATATTATACATGGTTTATGGATATAAAACTTAAAATAATATTTTATTTTGTATAGAATAGCTTTTTAAACTAATTTTTTTATTTGCAATGCAGATGATTAAAATATTTATTAAATATATAATTTATTTTAATTTTGTATCATAAAAAATAGATTATTATAATATAAATAGATTAAAGTGTTAATACTACATAATATATATTATCTATAACAGTTCATATAAAATTTATGTTACATTTTTAAGAGTTACAATTCAAAATGAATATCAACATAAAAATACTTGTCTAAAATGTTCACGTATTTATAATACTAATAGTGTTAAACATTAAGTATGAAATATATATATATACATATAGAATATTATTATAGAATATTAAAAAATAATATTGTATTTGTAGATACCCAGCCTGATCGGTCCATGAATCGGGGACCAATCGCAGATTCTCAGTTTGATTGGCCCACACAAAAGCTCAATGATGAGAAAACTTGAAGTTTGAATATAAGTTGAACCCGAAATCCTCTTGAAATGAGCCTAAAAACCCTCCAAAATCAAGCCCAAAACCTTATAGAAATTAGCCCAAGCTACCTCCGGCCCACTAGGCCCAAGGCAGGGCAGGCCAGAGAGGTAACTCCTCTGTGAAGAGGCGATCGCCTCTTTGGCATAAGCCAATGAGGCAATCACCTCATCGTAGAAGCACCACCTTTGTGGCAGTTATTTGCCTCTGCAATAAATGTAAAAATGACAATGGTGGTTGATAGTGGGCCTGCCTTGATTGAAACTTAGTCTTTAAGAGAAAGAAAAAGAAAATTTTTAAGGAAGAGAAGAGTTAGGAAAGGCAATAATGAAGAGGGATAGTAAGGGCATGGCCTACGTGAGAGAATAGAAAAGAAAAGGAAAAGAAAAAGGAGGAAGTTGGCAATTTTGAGGAAGAAAGAAAAAAAAACCAAAAAAAAAAAGGAAAAGAAAAGCTTTGAAAAAACTAGGAAGAGGAAAAGAGAGGACGTTTTAAGTGAAAAAGAGGAAGAAATCAAGCTAAGAAAGCCATTTTTCTAAAAGAAGAAGGAAATAACTTGCATTCAAAGGAAGTCTAACTTACAATCATTTTTGAGAGCCAATCATTTTGGATTAAAAACTCATTTTCCAGTAACTTTCTTTACCTCTTTCTTATGATTTAGTAATCAACTTGTATGCTCTTTTGTTAACTTAGTTAGCTTTTAAAAGTCCTTGTTTGTTCAGTCATCTTCCTTGTGTTCCTTATTTATGATTTGCCATTGTTTAGCATGATTGGTTGAGTCTTAAGCATAGGAATGAGTTTAGTGTCTTCATTTAAGTAAGCATTTGCTTAAAACGTAAGTTTTTATCATTTTGAGAGTTGTTTAGGTCTATTAATGGGCGATCGCCTCTTCGAAGAGGTATCGCCCCACTTTCTTAAGACAATCGCCTCTATCTGACAGGCCTTCAAGCGGTCTCACTTCACTTTTCTCATGCATTAATAGCCTCTGGCTTGCTGATCAGGTGATCACCTCTTTAAAAAGGAGTTGCCTCATCATCATAAGGTGATCGCCTCTTCATAGAGGCAATCGCCACTTTGACAGGCCTTCATATATTTTGTAAAGCATTCCATGACTTGCATTTGCATTCTCTATGAGTATTATGTGCTGATTATTATAGGAAAACATTGTTATTCGTGGAAGAGAACTAACTTGTATTTATTGCAGGGATTGTTTGGTGACCCTTTTTGCTGCCAAATAATCATTCGATTAACTAGTTCTTAAGGGGTTTTCGCTTGTATAATAAGTTTATTGCTAGTTTATTTTTGGTATATCCATGGTTTATCTTCTGTATATTATACTTTTATCTCTCCCAAAGCATTGTAATCCTTAATCCCCTCCACTTTTAATCTTAAATGAATGGTTGCAAATATTGATTATCTATTTCATTTGTGGTGGATGTTGGGACAAAAGTGCATGAAAAAGGTTAATGTAAAAATTCAAATTTAATCGTAAAACTTGGCAATTATTTGAAGGCAATTATAATTCATATGGTAACAAAAAAATAATTAAATAATTAAAGGTAATAAAATACAAAACACAAATGAAGGCCAACCACAAAGTTAAGTAAGCATTCAAATGCTCATACCCAGTTTCTGAACTAGTTCTCTGATGATGGATTCTAGGAACCTCCTTGGAATCCAGTTGCCGTATAAGTGTGTCTCGACTTTCATCCGAGTGGCAACTCCATCTCCAATTAGGCTTATAACCTATCTCGTATTTCCAAGTGGGCCTTGAGCCCACACAGTGCCGTGGTCGCCAAACACTTGGGTGCATGCTAAACCCTACCGCCTACAATGGCGACTCCATTGGGGATAAAGAAACTGATTCCAGTGTTTTGTTTTTTATCATCTTTAATTATTTTCTTATTTCTTTTACATCTTTTGCATTCACTACATGCTTTGCACACAATGAGCACCTCAGTCCTGAATTAACCCAATAATAGTCATTATTTCGATACCTATGTTTCACTCAAACCAGGTGAGATATCTGATTATTGTCACTAACAACACGTACAATCCGTGTTGTTTGACCTTTGAATGGGAAGATGTATATAGACATATATCATTGTGGGAGCTGAGGCCTAATACCCAAAACTCAAACCCATATAATGGCCTAGCAATTTTCCTTAGGAATTCTCCTAAATGTGTGTATATTTTGCCATATAATGGATCTTTAAAATAAATCCTAAGCCCATTAATAAATGATCTAAATTAAAATGGGCCCTCATGCCCAATCCAAACCCATTATAAGCAAACTATGTCAAAATGGGCATTTCATTCCTATTCATAACACATTCTAAATGAGCCTTGACAATGTAAGCTTATGATGCTAAGGAACTTGACCTATTAAAAATGGACTTAGGCTTTATTCAAAGGATTTTTTTCTTGTTTGAATGATCATTTCGAGAGTTATCTTACATACACCAATTTTATTATCCCTCTGTTGATAATTAAAACCCATAACAAAAATCTTAGGATAAGATATTCACCATTAAATACGTGTGTAGGAGGAATAAGGACAAAGGTTATCATTTTTTCAAACTTCGTATTTTGGTTTTATGTTACTGTATATTATATGTTATGTGTGTATTAAATAGGCTTGTTGAAATGATCTTTCTTTGCTTCCTTGAATAATAAAATAGACCTGCATATTATATATACATGCCATGCATCAATCTAACACATGGTTTTGCAGCACTATAGATCCTTTGAACTCATCCAAGTGGGTCTGGTCTAGTTCTGGTCATTTAATCTAAAGTTCAGAAACAAAAATGGCACGAGGGTTTGATCCTGAGGCTTTTAAGGCATAATTAAAAGAAGAAGTGTTCATTGAGACCTGGTATATGATGAGAGAGATGATGGAAGAGATAACCAAGCTCATTAGAGAAAATCAGCTAACACTGGCACCTAATGTGCAGCTAGTCAACTCGATAGACCTTGATAAGGAAATCCCGGTAAAAGAAAGGGAAGAAGATAATGTGATGGTACTGACTAATCTGCCAAATCAGAGAAATGTGAATCTAGCTGAGGATGTGGAACAAACTGAGTGGGCTAAGAGTATAACCAAGGCTATAAGTCAAATGCAAATGATGATGAAGGAGAAGGGCATGGTTGCTCCTTTAGATTATGCTAATTTGAATTTGAAGAAGGAAGATGAATTGTTATCTCAAAAGTTCAAATTCCCCGACATGAAGAAGTAATCCAGCACTGAAGATCCCCAATTACATCTGAAGTAATATGTGACCTATAAGAAGGCCACCGAGCTGAATGAGGCTCAAATCATCAAGTAGTTCCTCATGTCATTGGAGGGTGCACCGATCCACTAGTACTATGCTTTGGAACCACACGATCAATCTAATTTGAAGGAATTATGTGTTGCCTTTGTGAAATAATACGGCCTTAACATTCAATTAAAGGTATCTATGAAGGATTTGCAAAACATTAAGCAGAGGTTTAATGAGTCCTTTGCTGACTATCTAACTCGTTGGAGAGGGAAGTTATCTCTAATGAGGTATAGACCTGCTAAGTCAGATCAATTGATTTTGGCAATAGAAGGATGCATCCCGGCATTGTCTAGAAAGTTGTAGAACTTGAGGATTCAAAATTTTGAGGAGTTATACAAATTTGGGGTTCAAAAAGAGTCAAATTGGCTTGAGAGAAAAGGTTATTCGGAGGAAGATCTAGGGTCAAGGAAGGAGCCAGTTCAAGCAACAACATCCATATCAATGCCATTCGACCACCAAGTAGCGGTCTACAAATTAAGGCTATTAGGTAACTTTGAAGATTCTTAAATTTGGGGTGGCCTATGTTTAAGTTCCTTGAAAAACTCATTGAGAAAAACCTACTACGACCCTTACCCTCACAACAACCTTTACTTAGCGCCAACTTCAAACTTTTCTATAAATTCCATCAGACCATCGAATATGACACTACCAATTGTGCCATATTGAAATACGAAATCCAAGACTTAATTGATGCAAGCAAAATCACTAATCCATAAACTAAAAAACCAAACACTCAAAACAACCCTTTGCCCAATTACTGAAATATGCCACTACCAAATGCACCTATCCTGATGATCAATACCAGGCGAACAGAACTCTTTCATAGATGTTATCCATAACCTACCAGTACTTGAACTCAAAAACCCAAACCCAAGCACACTACCAATAGAACTTCATGTGCGTGCCTTAGACATTTAGAGTTCTAATGATAAGGATGAGGGGAAAATTGATCTATGGGACAATGAGGAAAGCAAGGTAGGCCAGTCTATAGGAAGGGTTGAAGAGAAAAAGAAAGAAGCCAAAAATACCAAGTTTGCACCAGGAAAGATAGAAAGTTCAAAGAAATGGGAAGAAGTAAAGAAAAGTGAGGAAATTTTTGCAAGTGTCTAGGAACTACTTATGCACTCTAGGGATCATAAGGAAGCACTAGTTTTGGCTCTAGACTAAAAAAAGATCTCTATACATTACATACCCTTTCAAATGGTATGTTCATTGACAGAAACTCCTAAAGGCACAATAATGTTCTCTAATGATGATCTGCCCTTTTAGGGGAGGGATCACCATAAGGCTCTGTTCATCAAAGCCAAGGTGAAATGAAACATGACTTGTTGTGTCATGGTGGACAATGGATCTGCCATTAATGTATGTCCATTGAAGATCCTAACAAAGTTAGGGCTGACTATGGCTGACCTAAAGTCTTATAAAGTACTCATTAAGGCCTATGATAACACCAAGAGGATAAATAAAGGGATGTTCAGGGCTTTGGTCAAGACGGGACCTATCAAAACTTAGGTCAATTTACATGTGATTAACATCCCTGTAACCTTCGCTATCTTATTAAGAATGCCATGGTTTCATCCTTTGGGTGGCATGCCCTCTACTATTCAATAGAGAATCAAGTTTTTAAATGAAGGAAGGGTTGTCACCATCTCTACTGAGACTGAAACTGTTGTGGCTACCTTAAAGTTAGCTCCCAAAGAGATCTCCATAAGCCCAAGTTTTGAGGTTTGTACAATCTACAAAGATGAGATACATGAAAGCGTTTTGAATATAATGCGCAATATAAAATTTATGTCAAGCATGGGTCTGGGAAAATATCAAAGCAAACCTTCAGAATTCGTAGAATGCAAGTTACCTACTTTGAAGCACAGGGTAGGATTTAAGGAGGCTAATGATTATAAAGAAGAGATGGACATCTGGGAACAGTCTGAAAAGAAAGAGAAAGAGGTTGTGACCAAGAAGAAGACTTTATGGGAAACTTTTATGAGGAAAGGCATCGGATATCCGTATGATGGGGCTCTTGAACCTTTGTTGATGGCTGGGGAAATAGTTCCAAGGTTTAAAATTTTTATTGAATTTATGAATGATGTTAAGAAAGCTTCTATTGAAGAAGTCCCTGTGGAGAAATTGGTACTAGCTGAAGAAAAGTCTAAAGGGAATAAAGTTACTCCAGAGCTAAAAGATGTTGATGATCAAAGCAAAGATCAAATTTCGAAGCCTATGTCGGCAACTCCATCATGGATGTTTTCTATGATGATTATGATGTTTCTTTTGCTTCTTTGTTTGAAACTGATGATTTATTCTTTTCAAAAGTGAATGCAATGAAGTCCAACTTTACTTATTTATGTGATGTGCTTCCTAATGGTTATTCTATTTGTGATGATAATTTTATGCATATGTTTGATGTTAATTTCACACAAACTGAATCACTTAATTTAGGCATAAATGAAAACCCCAAAAATATACTGCTTACTTCTGATTTCACTCATGATGAGAGAGAAAAAATGAAAGAGGTATTAATAAAAAGACAGAACATATTTTCTTGGAGCTATGAGGATATGCCTGGAATCGACAGGGAGATCTCAGAACACAGAATCCCCACATATCCTTACATATTGTCAATAAAGCAAAAATAGAGGAGGTCGAGGCCGGAATGGGCTCTCCTAGTTAAAGAAGAAGTCAAGAAGTAGTTAAGAGCAAATTTTTTAGAGGTAGTGGAAGACACCTAGTGGTTGGAAAATATAGTCTCGGTCCCCAAGAAAGACAGAAGGGTTAAAGTATGCATGGACTATTAAGATCTAAACAAAGCTTGCCCTAAAGATGATTTTCGTTGCCACACATTAACACATTGGTTGATAGTGTAGCTTCCAATATGATGTGGTCCTTCATGGATGGATTTTCAAGATACAATCAGATCATGATGGCAGTGATAGATAAGCTAAAAACATCCTTTATCACTAAATAGGGCATTCATTTTTATCGGGTAATGCCTTTTTTATTAAAGAATGCAGGAGCAACTTACCAGAGGATGGTGACTACTTTGTTACATGATATGATTCATAAGGAAATGGAAGTATATGTGGATGATATGATGGTGAAGTCTATAATAAGAGAAGGACACTTTGAAGCTTTGGACAAGTTTTTGGCAAGGGCAAAAAAGTACAATCTCAGACTAAATATGAAGAAGTGTGTTTATAGGGTAACATCTGGGAAACTACTAGGACACATCGTTAGTCAAAAGGGGATAGAAGTGGATTCAGACAAGGTTAAGGTGATCAGAGATATGCCCCCGCTGAAGATTGAAAAAGAAGTCAGGAGATTCATAAGACACTTGTAGTACATTAGTAGATTCATAGCTAAGTTCGCTATGGTTTATGAACCAATCTTCAAGCTCCTAAAGAAAGATCAACCTATGATATGGGATGAAAAGTATCAACAAGCTTTTGAGACTATTAAGAATTATCTAATGAATCCTCTAGTTTTATAACTACCAAAGCCAGGAAAGCCCTTGATCCTATATTTGGCAATCGAGAAAGATGTCATAGGGGCAATGTTGGCCCAGGAAAATGAAAGGAAGATAGAGCATGATGTGTATTACTTAAGCAAGAAACTTCTACTATATAAAACCAATTACAGCCTTGTTGAAAAGACATGCCTAGCTATGATCTTGGTGACGAAGAAGCTCCGATACTATTTCCAATCCTATAAAGTACAGGCAGTTTCTAAGCACGATCCCCTCAGGTACCTCTAACAAATCCTATCTCTTATAAGAAAATTGGTTAGATGGTTGGTTTTGCTCACAAAATTCTATATAGACTATATAACCAAGAAATTGGTAAAAGGGAGAGTGGTAGCAGACTTTCTGGCCCAGAGCCCAGTGAATGATCAATAAGAATGGGTGCTTGAGTTTCCTGATGTACATCTAGGGGCAATTGAGATACAAGGATGGGAAATGTAGTTCAACAATGCTGTTAACAGTAAGGGAGTTGATGTCAAAGTAATCCTAGTTAAACTAGAAGGAGAAATGATCCCGACAGCAAAAAAATTCGAATTTAAGGTAAAAAAATCAAGCAAAATATGAGGCTTGCATTTTTAGTTTAGAGGCACTGTGTAGCGTAGGGGGAGAGAATGTCACTATATATAAGGATTCCATGTTAGTCATAAAAAGCTTCTAAGGAATGGGAGATAAAGGAAGATAGGCTACGTCCATATTGGGATTATTTGGATACTGTTTCATTATCATTTGCTTGATGCGAATTCATCCATCTATCGAGAGAAGGAAACTAAATAGTTGATGCTCTAGCTACCTTACCTTCCATGTGGGAAAGTGGAAAACAGATAGAAGTTAAGCCTCTAATTTTATCAAAGTCTCAAAATCCTTACCACGAGGAAATAAAAGTCATGCCAGTTGATACTACTGAGAGGCCTTAGTTTTAGGACTTATAGAAGTACTTAGAAACGAGGCAATTCCTTAAGGATGCCGATAAAAAAGAAAGGATGTCCCTGCGAATGTTATATTGACAGTTTATTAGCTATAACAAGATGTTGTATAAAAGAATGTCGATTGGAGTGCATCTAAGATGAATTGATAAAGATGAATCTCGAAAGCTTATGGAAATGATCCATGAAAGAGTATGTGGGCCATACATGAACAGGAAAATCATGGAAAAAAAAGATAGCTCGCCAAGGTTATTTCTATCTTACCATAGAAGTATATTGCCTTAAATTCATAAAGAAGTGCCATAATTTTCAAGTTTATGGAGACGTCAGTCATTTTCCTTCTATGAAACTTTAAGGAATGACCTCTTTATAGCCCTTCACTGTATGGGGAATTGATATCATAGGAGAAATAAGGTTGAAGGAATCTAACGGCCATCGATACATTATCGTCACCATAGGCTATTTCTCCAAATGGGTAAAGGCTAAGTCTTATACTACTGTTGACTCGAAGCAAATGTCGAGGTTCATTGAGAAAAATATAATATGCAAATACGAGTTGCAACACTATATTGTTACTAATAATAGGGTTTAGTTCTAAATAGAGATGGCTGCACTATTAAAAGATTGAAAAATTAAGCATCACATATCGTCTCCGTACAAGCCACAGGAAAATAAGGCAATGGAAGCCGCAAATAAGAATGTAAAGAAGATTCTGGCCAAGATAATGGAGAATTACTGATATTGAGAAATACTTGTAGTTTGCATCGTGGGTATATCAAAACACTGCTAAGACATCAATAGGGGTCACTCCATATTCCTTGGTATATGAAGTTGTATTACCAGTGGAGGTCGAGATCAAGTCGCTAAAGGTTTTGTTAGAATCTAAAATCCTTGAATATCAATGGGTGGAGAGTCAATTGGCATAGTTGACACTGTTGGATAAGAAGAGGGTGAAGGCTATATACCACTCCCAATTGTACTAAACAAGAATAGCTCGAGCTTACAATAAGAAAATCAAGCCGAGGAAAATCAAAGAAGGGGATTTAGTGCTAAAGCTTACAAGGCCGATCATGATTGACCTGTAAGGAAAATTCAAATTGAATTAGGCAGGACCATATTTGGTGAAGAAGTTATTCTTTAAGGGTGCTACTATCTTATCTGACATAAAAGGAAATGAGTTTAAAGAGCCCATAAACTTGGACAAGCTCAAGAAATACTTTTTGTAAAAGTCTCACTAGGGAGAAAACCTTGCAAAGAGGTTGTCTAGGCAAAAGTTAGAGACAAAAAAAAAGAAAAAAGAAAAAAAAAAGTCCCACCAGATTGAAAACCTCAAAAAGAGGTAGTCCTGGCAAAAGTTAAGGATAAGACAAAATGAGAGGGAAAGACAAAATGGTTAGTTGGAAAACTTGCAAGGGCGAGCCAACTGATGACATGAGATGTATTATAAGAAAAATGTATATGCATGTTATGTTTAAGTTAAATGAAATAGATTTTTTTATTATTGTTAAACACTGCATAAAACATCTATTACAAACTATTTAACTAAAAAGGAAATATCGTTTAACAAAAAGGAAAATGACGACTTAATTTCATGAGTTAATTTTGTCTTCTCTTCTTTTGTTGATCACCCTAAGCACTCGATGCTTGTAACTCCTTTGTCCTTTTATTTTTAATGAACTCATCTCTTTCTGTTTGTTGCAAGTAGACCCACGCTTTGTAATGATCATCGGTAGTTTGATCTTCGTTGTAGTCTATGCTTCTCTTAATGGTTCTGTAAGGCCAAGTAGCCACTAAGTGATTCAGGAAGTTTTGAGAGAAGGGTCCTGGTTTTAATTCATGAACCAACCCCACGATCAGTTCCTTACGACCATATTGACAGTAGAGACGGGTTGGGTTGTAAAAGGTAGCAAAATAGAGGTTGGCGATTGGAACACAGTAAGTGTAAGACCGAATAGTCACATGCTACAATCTCCACCAAGGGCACATCTAGTGAATTCGAGTGTTAGGAAATGTTGATAACTAGTTTTAAGCATATGCTGTCATGGGATATATTTTTCTAGTTCAGTAATGCTTAGCTCCATAATGCCTGACATCTCGAGGAGGTTCGAGCAAGCCCAATTTCTCATAAAGGCATATCTATAAAGTGTTAAATTGTTGACTACAATGACAAAGTGATAGGGGAATAAGAATTCAATACAAATGAACTTGCCTCCAATAGGAATGGACTTTCAGAGAATCGTCTTTTTACTATAAAGTTGCCTAATCTAATAATCATTTTTGCTGGAATGAGAGGAAAAGAGTTGAGCCCTGCTTACACCTAATCAAGGACAGAAAATATTTTCAAATCATAATTTTCAAAAGGGGAGACAAGTAAAAATTAGGTGTATAAGCAAAGGGCCATCATCCAGGCCAATAAACTTCTCCCCTATCTGTACTCATAATGACTCTGAGAAAAGTCTCTAATGGATTTTTGAGCTGAGAAAACAGTGAGAGGAAGACCAAGGTGAAAGATTGAACATATGGGCCATCTAATATTGAATGGAATGAGGATTTAGGATGGCAAGGTTAGGAACTACAAGTTGGTAAATGGAGTCTATATGGCAGCCAAGAATGGCCTCAAACTCTTCTGGTAGGGGGCATATTTCAACTGTATTGAACTAAAAGATATGTTTTTGAGGATCCCAGAATTGAGCCACGGCATGAAGGAAAGGGAAATTAATTCTCCTAGCATGTAATGATCTAAAGACCGAGAAGGGAAATGGCTCCAATCTGGCCCATGATTCATTGTATAGGCTCCTCAAGTTTGATTACAGCAGTTTAAGGCTTCATTCAATTATGGTCTGAGTTTCTAGGGATGTTTAGAGAGAGGAAATGAAGGTTAGGGATTAAGGTGTTTCAAGAATAGGGCTAAAATAAGGAGGTTGAGCCTTTAAAGAGGAGGAATCACCCTAGCCATTAGGCAACCACCTCATCACAGAGGCATCGCCTCAGTGCTAAGAGGTTATCGCCTCTTCAATGGAAGGTAATGAGGCAATTACCTCTCTAGTAGTGGTAGCTGGCGGACTTTTGGCAAAATTGTGTAGTCTCAATAGTGTAAATCATAACCTAGCAGAGTAGACATACATTCATGCTATCACTAGAGCTAGATTGCATGTAAAGAATGAAATTAATTAAAGTAAAAAGAAAACTTCTGTAAACATTCATCCAAGATAGAAAAATATTTATGTGTTTGTCATCTATATCAAACAAAAAAAAGAAGTGTCAATCAGAAAGAATAATTCATGGACTCTAGCCTATCAAGCATCTAACTTGGTCCCCTCAGGGTCCTCTCCTCCTCCAGCATTACTCCCGCTCCCATCCTTGTCGTCATCCTCGTCAATCTGGAATACATTAATCTGGCACTCGAGGGTAGCTATCCTCACTTTGCTGGCCTCATCACAATTCTATTCAAACAAACCACAGGTTAGTAAACCATGCGAGCATGCATACATATAGGTGCAAGAAAGGTATTTACCCTCCACTACTGAGTAATGTCTAGCATATAGTCCCTTTAGGCCTTTATCATCAGATATATGTACATGCCTTACTTTAAAGGATCCGCATCATTAAATGGGTGTTAGCATTAACAGACATGTCAAGAATAATTACAAAAATAGGTTAAGAGTAAACTCACATGAGTGGCACCACCAGGAGTACATACGGGTGTAAGATCCTCGTTTAAAGTCAGAAATTAATGAGATTACTCATAAGGAGGGACCCAACATTGAGCCAAGGGGTTAAGGATGTGAACAAAGCTGCCAACAATGAACTGAGAGCTAGAAGTGGTAGAAGGTCTAGCCTACTCAGCAGTAGCTAAAGTCCCCTCTCTGGTCGAATTGAGACAGCGTCTCAGGGGATCCCTTTCCCATACTTAAAGCTTAGTATGAGGTGTAGGTCTAGCAACCATAGCCTAAAAAAGGAAAGGGGGGGAAGTTCGTGTGACAATATGATAATTCTTAAAAAGAAGGGGGAAAACAATAAAAATGTACTTGAGAGGTAGAAGCGACATGAAAAGGAACTGTCAATAGAAGATGAGTCCGAATAAACTCTATATATCGGCTATTGACCCAAATCGTATGATCCACGGTCGGTGAACCAGCAATAGTCTGGGCGAGGTCATCTCCCTCCAACTCATATGTCCAAAGTATGTTACTGGGAGGAGACTTAGGGACACGTCTCGCTCTAACACCCCCATGCTAGTTTATAACCCTCTCACTAAAGTACCAAGCCAGATAGCTCGGTCCACAAAGAAGTACGCTCCTCTGAGCTAGAGGTCTAGACCGAGTCATCTCAAAGTTTCAAATGTCCTTAAGGCCCCACAAATCATTTCGAATCCATAAATAAAAAAAGTAGAGGCATTAGCAGGTAAGTAAATTAAGTTCACATAAGTTGCTAATGAATGTGAATGTGAATGTGTTTTGTAGTTACCACGTCCTTTGTCAAGGAGTTCAAATGCTGCCTATGAATATGCACCCGGGTGAGATGCCTCTTCACGACCAGACTGCTACCCTGTTTGCCGATAGCAGGAAGATGATCCTCCACTCGCTGCATGCCAATGAGTAGCTCCAACTCTAAGGCCTAGGCCTATCAGAAAAATGGTTAGTTAATGTCAATGAATAAATATCTAGGCAAGTCAAAAAGAAAAAAGGGCTATTACTTACCAAAATAGCATGCCAAAAGCTGCATAACCTTTTGGCCCTGTAGACCACCTCATCCATGCTTCGATATAAGTATGTAAGGGCACAACTGCCCTACTTGAAGGTAGACACCTGGTCCAAGTCCCGGAGAGGTAGCAGGAACATCAAGTCTATGGAGCTAGCAGCATCAGCAAAGAAAGTGGTGCCAAGCAAGTAAAGCAGAAAGGCCCATACCACCTGGTCAACTTTGTGTGGAGTAACCATCATCGTAGCTCTCTCTTGAGTATAAAAGCTCCAAATTAAGTCAAACTTGAGGGTATGAGTCCCCTTCATGTCCAGGATCATACCTAGTCCAGGATCTTACCTAGAAGATGCTCAATGAACACGACCTTGTTTGGAGTTAACTAGTGTAGGCTAGCGTCGAGGGGAATAGGATCCTCAGCACATGCTATCTCCGTTAATAGCAGCAAAGGAGATGAGATTTAAAGTGAGCTCTTCAAATAAGAGGTGGTAAGTGTGGGTCATTTTGAACCACCTCTTCATTAACGCATGAAGTGGTTGGTAGTCTATTCAACCCTGCTCAGCTGGAGGCAAAAGGATGAAGTCCTCAAACCCAGTCTCTTAAATCTAGTCCTTCTAGTCCTCAATCATCTCATTGTAAAAGACTCGGGCCCTATGGAAGTTCCCAGCGCCTTTAAATGTTTATGCCTCATGTTGTAAAAGAAATCAAGGAAGTTGAATTAGTGATGTATTTTATTGTCTTTTTAGAATACAACCAAGAATAAAAGAGAAGTAAGAAGTTGGTTGCCCTATTGATAAAGCATGGCGCTTCAATGATGAGGCGACTGCCTCTTCATAGAGACGATCGCCACTTGCATGTTGTCGATAGAGCAATTGCCTCTTATAAAGAATGAGGCAATCGCCTTATCGAAGATGGGGTTGTCTCTAAGCAGTGTAGACAATGGATAGTTTTTTTACTTTTTCTATTAAATCCATAAATGCAATATTAAAAAACCCAATTTTTCAATCATAAATGATAAATAGACACGAATAAACATTGAATCGATATGATTTACATGAAAAATAATAAGAAATCGGGTACTAACCTCTCTAGATGCTGATGAACAAATATGAGTTATTAGATCCGTTAGGAGAGGAATCAAATCTCCTCTTGTCAATCTAAGACTCTATGGGGCATTAGCAGAAGGTGGGACTCGATCCCATTCGGGCACTGGTGGGGTTCTCTCATTGTCCATGTTTGAAAAATGGAAGCGCTGGAAATGGAGAAGAAAGGGAAAAGAAAAAGAAAAGGGAGAAAAGTAGGTTTTTATAGTAAAAAAAATGGGGGGTAAGGTAAGTCCTTAAAAAAAACCCGATGGTTGATTATGAGATTCTTTTGGGTACGTCTCAGGAATCAAGGATAAGAAGTGTAGGTTTTAGTTGATGTTTTTAATCAAGTGATGTTTTAGGGGCTAGGAAAACCCTAGAGAATGTGTTAATGCAGCAAAGAAGGGTTGTTTAGGTTGTATCCTTGAAGCTCAAGATCAAAGAAGGGTTGTTCGGGGTTGTATCCCTAAAACTCAGGATTAGAGAAGGGTTGTTCAGGTTGTATTCCTGAAGCTCATAATCAAAGAAGGGTTATTCGAGTTGTATCCTTAAAGCTCATGATCAAGAGAAAGGCTATTCAGGTTGTATCCATGAAGCTCGACGACCAAGATGACTATTCAGGTAGTATCCTTAAAGTCAAAATTGAGTGACGATCAAGCTAGGAAAACCCGAAAGTCTGCATCCCCAAAAGGGTGGTAATTGAGCCAGGAAATCTCAAGAACCAAAGTCAAAGTTAGATGATGATAAAAACTCGAGAATCATATTCAAAGTCAAAGTGATTAGGGCCAGAAAAACCTAAGAGACACGTCCCTATCGGAGCAATAATCGGCCAAGAAAACCTAAGTTTCACGCTAAAGCTATAATGAGTGGCTGATCGGGCCAAGAAAACCCGAGGAGCACGGTCACGTTTTAAGTTAAAGCACTCACCTCTCAAGCAAAGCTCGAGATTTAAGTACCTTATCTATCTTTTATTTTTGTTTGTACTGTGCATGTGATTTTCTCAAACAAAAATTGCTTTGCATGTGTTTGGTTTTTTTAAAAATCAAGAGGCAAATTGTAGACACCTAGTCTGATCGACCCATGAATCGGGGACAGACCATGGGTGCTCAGTTTGATTGGCTTAACCAAAGCTCGATAATGATAAAACTCAAAGTTTAAATGCAAGTGAAGCCTAAAATCCTCTTGAAAATGAACCCAAAAACCCTCATAAACCAAGCTCGAAACCTTCTAAAAACCAGCCCAAGTTGCCTCTATCCCACCAAGCCCAAGGCAAGGCAGGCCAAAGAGATGATGCCTCTATAAAGAGGCAATTGCCTCTTTGGCAGAAGCCAATGAGGCGATTACCTCATCGTAGAGACGTCGCCTATGTGGTAGCCACTTACCTCTGTATAAAATGCAGAAATGACAATAGTAGTTGATGATGGGCCCACCCTAACTAAAACTTAGTCTCTAAGTGAAAGAAAAAGAAAATTTATAGGGAAGAGAAGAGCTAAAAAGGCAAATGATAAAGAGAGATAATAGGGGCATGGCCTAGGGGAGAGCATAGAAAAGAAAAGAAAAAGAAAAAGGAGGCGGTTGGCAATTATGAGGAAGAAGGAAAAAAACCAAAAAAAAGGAAAAGAAAAGCTCTGAAAAAACTAAGAAGAGGAAAAGAAAGGACATTTTGAGTGAAAAAGAAGAAGAAATCAAGCTAAGAAAGCCATTTTTCTATAGGAAGAAGGAAAGAACTTGCATTCAAAGGAAGTCTAACTCACAATCTTCTTTGAAGGCTAATCATTTTGGATTAAAAGCTGATTTTCCAGTAACTTTCTTTACTTTTTTCTTGTGATTTAGTAATAAGCTTGTATAGTCTTTCATTAAGTTAGTTAGCTTTTAAAAGTCCTTGTTTGTTCACTCATCTTCCGTTTGTTCATTGTCTATGATTTGTCATTGTTTAGCATAATTGGTTGAGTCTTAAGCATAAGAATGAGTTTAGTGTCTTTATTTCAGTAAGCATTTCTTGAAACATAAGTTTTTATCATTTTAAGAATCGTTCAGGTCTGTTAATGGGCGATCGCCTCTTCAAAGAGGTATCGGCCCACTGTCGAGGCGATCGCCACTCTGACTGGGCTTCAAGTGGTCTCACTTCACTTTTCTCATGCATTAATAGCCTTCAGCCTATTGATTAGGCAATTGCCTCTTTAAAAAGGCATCACCTCATCATCATGAGGTGATCGCCATTTTGATAGGCCTTCATATGTTTTATAAAGCATTCCATGACTTGCATTTACATTCTCTATAAATATTATGTGCTGATTTTTTATTATGGGACAATGTTATTATTCATGGAAGAGAACTAACTTGTGTTTATTGCAGGGATTTTTTGGTTACCCTTTTAGTTGCCAAATAATCATTTGATTAACTAGTTCTTGAGGGTTTTTCGCTTGTATAATTAGTTTATTGTTGGTTTATTTTTGGTATATCTATGGTTTATCTTCTATATATTATGCTTTTATCTCTCCAAAAGCTTTGTAATCCTTAATCCCCTCTGTAAGCACCCAATTTCAGGATGCAATTATGCACAATTGCGATGTAAGCCCCTTTAATGAAATTTATTCAAAAATTGAACTTGGTTGTTGATTTTCTAGACTTTAGGGACTAAATTGTAACATTTTTTAGGATTTGATTGCAAATAAGTCATTTTTTTAGGGGTCTTTTGGTAATTAAAAGTTAAAAAAAAGAGTCAGCATTTAATGTCGATCGGCATTAGTGTAATGTCGATCGGCATTGTGTAATGCCGATCGGCATTGCATAATGCCGACACGTTAAAATACAGTTTTATTTTTATTTTTTCACGTATTTTTATTGATTTTTCAGCATTTTGATTAGTTGAAAATTCAAATTTTATCTTTACAATTATCTGATAAGGTTGTTTAAACGCAGAAGGTTTTTAAAATCAAAGAAAAACAAACGCTATCTGATCATATAGGTCCGTTCCTCTTTTGGAGGAAGTTCAGTATGCACAGACTCTACATTTAAAAGCAGAGTCTGCATGCATGTGTGAGGAGGAGGAGGTTTTTGCTGGGGGGACTTCTTTTTCTTCTGGTTTTCGAAAGGATTTTTTATGAGAGACTAAGAGAAAGAAGACACAATGAGAAAAAAGAGAGACTGCGAGCATAAAACCTTAATTTTCGATATTGAAATTTTCGAAGGCAATAGTCCAGAATCAACAATATCTTAATTTTAACGGTGATAATCCAATCTGAGGGGCTCAAAAAGGGGCATTTGCACAGCATCTCTAGTGTTATTTTTCTATTTCTTTTATTACTTTTGTTATTATTTTCTGTTTATTTTTTTCTTTTATTTTTGTTATTGTTTTGATTATTTGATTTCATTGCTAATTTTTTTTTTTTTTTGATATTCGTATGTGGATTGAGGAGGAGGATACTGCCTCTGTTTAATTGAATAGAAGGTCCATGAAATGTCATGGATGAACCTGTACTGTTTTAATAATAGTTCTTAGGATTTTAATTTTTGTTCTGCATTTTTGTATCCTGTGTAATTTATTTTAATTTCTGGGTGTATAATTATTTAATTTTAATTTTATACGTAGTTTGTAATAGCCGCAGTAGTGGGAATAGTGAAAGATTTAAATTTCTATATTTTAAAATTGATTAGTAATTATGTTCAATTGGGTAAAAAAATCAATTAAAATCAATGGTGACAGTAGCTTAAATTGGAGTTTGCATGTAATTAATTTAGGATTTTTTTTTAGAAAATCACTGTAATATTTGTTTGATCTATTTTTTATGTTTTGTTTATTTTGGGCTTGTTTTTATGTTTTTGAGCCTCAAGCCCACATTTAGTTCTAACCCACTAAACAAATAGGCTTAAAAATGGTTTAGGACTTTAAATAATTAAAATCAAACTTAGACCCATTAGGTTAATTAGATTTTAAGCCCACTTAGTTAATTAAAACTTGTTTAGACTTAGCTCAACCCACTTAATTGCATTTCTTTTAAAATAAATAGATTTAGTCTCATATTTCATTTAAAATAAAACCAGATTAAGACTTAGGTCCACTAATTTAATTTCTTCTTTAAAATTGAATAGACTTAAGCTCATATCTTAGAAATACTAAAAATAGATTTAGGCTCATTAATTAATAAAATGTAGACCCACTTTTATTCTATTTTCACTTGTAAATAAAATGTAGATTTAGCTAACTTATATAATAAAATTAACATAGTTTGGATTTAGGGACAACACGATCTTGAGCACATTTTTTACTTGTAATTTTATTAACTTATTGTCTTTTTGGGTAGATGGATGTTAATTAGGGTTTAATAAAAGTGCATGTAATTAGAGGATGAAATAAATATTTATAAAATTATTCTAAATGAACATGAGACTAAGAGAAGTTAGTATTCCGTATCCAGAATCTCCTGGTTGTGGTGCTAATTTTCTTTTAGAGAATTGAGTACCACCAATCAAATTGTCCTAGTTATTATCCTGGGTGGCGACTCCTCATCTCCACGCCATGTCTTTATGACAATGGTTAGTGTGTTCTCTAAGGCCATGAGCCTAAACTGTGTCACAATTGCTAAAATTTTGGACGCACACTAAACCCCACCATCTACACCCTCCCCTTTTCATCTTTTGAATGAATGGTTGTAAATATTGATTATTTATTTCATTATGGTGGATGTTGGGACAAAGTGCATGAAAAAGGTTAATGTGCAAATCTGGATTTAATCGTAAAACCTGACAATTATTTGAAGACAATTACAATCCGCATGATAACAAAGAAATAATTAAAGGTAATAAAACATAAAACACAAATGGAGACCAACCATAAAGTTAGGTGAGCATTCAAACATTCATACCTAGTTTCTGAACTCATTATTTGATAACGGCTTTTGGAAACCTCTGTGGAATCTAGTTGCCACATAAATGTGTCTCAACTTTCATCCAAGTGACAACTCTATCTCCGACTAGACTTATAACCTATCTTGTATTTTCATGTGGACCTTGAACCCATATAGTGTCGTAGTCGCTAAATATTTGAATGCACGCTAAACCCCACCACCTACAGTATTTGAAAAAATCATATTATTTTATCTATAATATAATTAAAATAAATATAAACTTTTTCTAATTTAGTAATCTATATATTTATTTAAATTTGATAATAAATATAATATAATTATTTTATTTTTATTTAATTATATCTAATTTTTAAATATAAATTTTAAAATACAAACTAAAACTATCCTCAGAACTTTTGAAAACCAAATAAAGACTATTTTTGTCCATACATAAAATATAAGTCCATTTCCATCCAAACATTTTTTAAAACAAAGAAATAATAGTATTTGAAAAAAAAAATGACAAAAAAAAGTAGTTTGATTTGATAAAAATAGTTCAATATGAAAAAAATTCAAAATTTCAGTAAAATTTTATAAAATTTTTATTTCAATCCAACATATTAAGTGAATTTTATAATTTTTCTTTATAAAATTCATTTATATGTATATATAACTGGACGGATTCCATACCAATCACAATTACCTTAACAACAATAACAGAACTGAAACATGCATACTCATTTCCCAACCCCTAAATTAATAACAGTTAGTCCAACACATAATAATCTGACCAAGAAAAAGAAGTATTAAAACAATAAACTTCGTAGCATCAAATGAATACCAAGGCCAAGACAGAGCAAATCAAAACCTCATAATAGGGATACATTTATCTAAATTTGGATACAAAAGGAACATCAGAATAAGATCAAAGCACCGACTAATCATTTTGGCCTCACAGCCTCTCTTTTGTTCAATTCAAACCTCAAAATTCAAAATGCCATTGTACCTTGTGAAGCCAACCGTGCATGCAATAATAGCCTCTCATTACCACCACCATGCTGAACAAATAGGCAAGTTGCACAGCAGACCACACAAAGATAAGTTCAGATTAAAAGCACAGAAAAAGTTGAGGAAAAATATAATAGAGATCTTTTTGGTCATCACCAATCACACCCGCTATCACTTCTATTGGCCTTGGAATTCACTAAGAAAATGAATAAGAAATCAGAGATGTAAGATGCTGCACCGGCAATAACTTCTAATTTATTATAGACAGAATGTTTCAACAATAATAAAAAAATTCACACTCAGCTCTCAACATAACAGGGGCAAAATTGAATATGAAAAACTAGCAATTGAATAACACAGACAATTCTCAATCCCATCACCAGCTACAGAACAAGCCATTAGGCACAAATCAGTGTTAAATTACTTTCAAGCCTACCAAAATTGTCTCCACACTGTGTCTAACAACAGTCTTGACAGTTATGGCAAAACTCATACAAATAATTTAATAAAGTGAAACATCTTGGACTGCTAATAAATTCAATGTTCTCTACTCTTTCTTTTTCCCCAATCCCTCAGCATCCCATGTATAAAATTGATCTTCAGTTCCCTTCCGTATGCTCATCCTCAGTATTGTGTCCAGTCTCAGAGGCATGACCATCCTCGCTTCCCTGAGCACTGCACCCAGAAGAAACATTAGTTTCACAAACTTCAGTTATCATGGCAGAGCATACACAGTTAGGCACAACTGGAAAAGACACCCTTTTTTTCATGTTGTATCAAAATATTCTGCCACGATATTATCTGACATGAGAAATATAATTAAGCAGAACAAATAACTAAAAGCAGAGACCAGATGATATCATAGCTCAGTATTTTTCCTGATAGATCTGTTTACATATCTTTACAGGGCATACAGCCATCACTTACATATATCTACATCATATAAAAGCCACAATCAAAAGTAGGGAGGAAGATATATGTCGACCAACATAGCAGCAAGTCACCAACTCAATAAAAATAACAGTATCCATCTAGTGCTGAGACCAATTGCGATTCAGATTGTCAGCAATTATGCAAACTAACAATGGTAGCAATAATGTCCAACAAGGCAATACATTTGCATCACTCATCCCATCACAACAAGGATACAAGAATTTCTAGAAATAAAACAAGGAGCTGTGATTCAAATGAAGCTCTCAGTAGATTTGTCTAATCTACGAAAAAAGTGGATTGTAGAAAAAAAAAAATCGCATACAATTGATGACAGTATCAAGAATGCAGTAAGAGCACCAGATTAGGATGCCTCCAAAAGGAATGCTGATAAAACCGCCTCCAAGAAATAAGCAATTCAGTAAACCTAACTGACAAGGTTCTTCATATATATTGAGAAACTCAAGTTGAACCCTCAAAAAACTAGTGTAACCAAAAAAATCCTTTCTTACAGCCTCGTGTAAAACTAACAAAACCTCCTAAGACAAGCAATATTTGTGTGAACTCCACCAAAAAGATCCGAGGGCTCTTCCGGTTCACTTTCATACTAAAATAGGAGCGGAAACAGACATCCCCTGTACCCTTTCCAAGCTTCCCGCTCCAAGTTTATCTCTGAAAAAGCTATCTTTTGTATAGAATCAAATTACTTGTGTTTCAAATAAAAAAGCAGAATCCTATTCTTCATAAATTGCAAGACACTTCAATTTCCAAATAAACAAAACATAATCTAAGTAACAGTAATGAAATCAACATCAATTGCAACAAAGAATCATAAAACTATAAACGAAAAAAAAAATCTCGTTATAAGCTAACTACCTACTACATAACTGACTGCAAAATAAATCAAAAAAGCAAATCAAACAAACCTCTCAGGATGAGAATTAGAATCAGCAACATCAGGCTTCCTCCACGCCCTTGGCTCATTACCAGAACCTCCACGCCCACTACCCAAGCTCCACCGTCCAAAAGGTGCAGCATTACCTTTCTCCCCCTTTTCTACTTCTTTATTACTACTAATTTTCACAGACTCCAGTTTCTCATCAATCTCTTTCCAATCTTTTCCTTTCTCAGCCAATACCTCTTCTCTAGGCCGTGCATTGCCAAATGGACTAGACCCTTTCGGCTTAGCTACTGTACCATTATCATTACTCACGGGCAGGGTACGAGGCTGCAACACAAGTTTCGGCCTTGCAGCTGCACCTACACTTCCTATTCCATTACTATCTTCTTTCTTCCTTCCCCAATTATCTGCATCCGCTGCACCACCACCACCGCCATTACTGTACCCGTATCTATCTCTTGATAACGAATCAAAACTCCCTCTCCTCTCAAAACCACCATTACTGCCACCGCCAAATCTCCGATTCTCCACCGGTGGTTTATTTGACACCCAGCTATCCAATTCATCAGCTTTGGACTGCGAATCAAAGAAGGAAGAGCCCCTCTCCCTGTCTCTCCTCTCGTTTCCGAAAGTTGATTTCTTCGTTTTGGACCAATCATCATTCTCATCAGCACGAGACGGAGCAAATTCACGATTCGAATCCCTATCCCTATCCCTATCTCTAGAAGAAACCCTAGAATTTCCGCCCCATCGAGAATTCCCAGAATCATCAGCACCGCCGCCGTTACGATTGTTCATCGAACCATAAGATTTGAAGCCGCCGCCAAGGCGAGACCTGTCAAGCTCCTCGGCGGAACGCTGGCGGGGACCTGTGGGGAGGTTGAGGAGATCCTCGTGGGTGAGCCCTCTGGATTGGTAGGCCGGCTGAGACGAGGTCTTGGCAGAGCCAAAGGAAGCGAATTCAGCCAAAGAGAGGGTTTGGTTCTTCTTCTTCTTAGGCTGTTTGGTGGCGGCGGCGGCTGATAAAGAAGGGAAATCGGATTCGGCGGTTGGCTGAGAATCTAATGCCTCTTTTTTGAGTTCATCTTCGTGTTCTTCGGCGTCTTGAGCCCACGCACCGGGCTTTCCCCAGGGAGAAGACACTGTTGCCGCCATGTTGTTAAACTTGTGTTGCTGTTCCTCTCAAAAGTAGACGAATTCTGTTTTCCCTTCTCTTCTTTTCAGTTTTTGCGTTACTTGCCAGCGAAGAGAAGCGAACGAGGGCCTTTATATATACATGTCTTGCACATATGGACAGGGATCATATTCTTTCTCGATCAGAATGGACGGTTGTGATTTTTTTAGGTTTATTGTTGTTATTATGATGGTTAGAAATTTTTATTGTTGAAAAAAAAAATTGCGCTTGAAAAAATTTCCTATTCCTAAGTCTATTTGGATTATCATACATTTTATGGTTACTTTTATCTTTATAAAGGAAAATATATTTTGTTAATAATTATTATTAAATAATAAAATACACTCTCATCTAATAACAATTAAAATAAAGTAGAATATAAATATAATATGGATACATTGAAATTAACGGTTAAAATGCTCTCTTGTCGTTACGACAAGTTAAGTCTCCTTGTTTGATAACAAGTTTGGTCTTCCTTTTATTCCCTTCTTTGTTGTTTGATTCTTTCATTATTGTTTCATGGACAAATTATTAACAGAAAAATCTTACAATTTCAATGCCTTCAAGGCTACATTGGCTGCTGTTTAGCGTCCTTTTAAAGGCGTCTATATCAAAGAAATGGCCAATCATGTGTTTCTCTTTCAGTTTTTCCATGAAACTGATTGCAATCGCATCATTGATTAAAGACCCTGGTCATTTGAACAAATTCTTATTATTATGCTGCCATATGATGGAAGTCTTCCTCTTGAAGAACTAGAATTTACTTATGTTGCATTTTGGATCTAAGTTCATAATATTCCCATTGGTTATAAGTTAAAATGAGTTTTACAACATATTGGGAATCATGTTAGGCAATTTCTTTCCTCGGATCCTAACAATTTTAACTCTCTGTGGCATAACTTTTTACGTCTCTAGGTATGTATTGATATCCGCAATCCACTAAAAAGGGGAATGATGTTGAAAAAACAAAATGGTGCATGGGTTTGGGTCGACTTCAAGTACGAACGACTCACCACCTTTTGTTTTATTTATAGTCTTCTTGGCCATTTTAAGTGTTTTTGTACCTAGGCAGTTCATAATCCCACGCTGCATAAAAGTAAGTTTTTTTGGCAGTTGGTTAAGGGTCACTACTAGGCGTTTATAGAATTCTATTGGTGAGAAATGGCTTCATGATGACACTCATCTATGGTCAGATGATGTCTCTGATGGTGGGGCGATGAATGGTAGTTCTGGGATGATGGCACAAATCGGTGGAGGCTATCTATCAAGTATGAATTTTGGAGAGATGGTCGAATTTCCTAATGACTTTGTGAGAGTTTCTTCATATGGTAACCATCATATGAACCCTAATATTCATAGGGAACATCATCATGATAACCCTTTGTACTCACATCATTTTAGCCCGTGTATAATGCTTTTTATTAAACAAAAAGTGCACTCCGTTCTAGACTCCAAACACAGAAGAACTATAGAGGAACTGGTTCTGGACTTCGTTCTGAGCAATTGGACACCCCTATTCCTTATGTTCCTAAATATATGTATATGGATCACTCTTCCACAATTGGACTAGAGGGGGAACCTGGTTGCTAAGCCCGCTTAGCCAAATGAGTACCTTGGCCTAGAATTGTTGTAGGCTGGCCAACCCATGGACAATTCAAACTTTAAAAGACCTTGTCTATAAAACTATACCTACTATTATATTTTTAATGGAAACTTTTTATAAAACTGATAGAGTTTAACATCTTAAACGACAACTAGCTTACATGTTATTGATTATACTAAGCATAGTAGTGGCTTAGCGATGATGTGGCAAGAATCTAGGGCTCTTGATATCTTGGGTTCGTCTATCAATTTCATTGATATGAAGGTCACTATGGCTCATGTTAGTATTTAAAGGTGTACAAGCTATTATGGGTATCCTAAACACAACCATCGGAAGGAGTCTTAGCAATTATTGTGTCAATTATATACTCTTTCCACTCTACATTGGGTTGTAATAAGTGATTTCAATGATCTTGCAAGCCATGAGGAGAAACATAGGGTGATTCATCCGTTATGGCTTCTCAATGGTTTTTGTGCTTCTATTCGAGACTTGAGGTTGGTTGATTTAGGTTTTTTTGATTATCATTATTCTTAAGAAAAGGGCAGAGGGTCTCAGTCTTGGGTTGAAGAACGACTTGATCGTGGTCTGGAAAACAAAGATTGGGTGCAGATGTTCCCTAACGCCATCATCTGGGTACAAGAATATACTTTTTTTTATCACTTGCCGTTGTATATGGATTTGCGCTTGAATCAAGGTGACGCTTCAGATTTAAGAATGCCTATCTTGTGGATATAGAGTTACGTCACTTGGTTAATGCTAGTTGAGAACAATCACGTGGTCTTCCATTCAACCAAAAAATCTTGACTTGCTACTCTTCTTTGTCTAAATAGGGAGAACAACACACCAAGCAATTTCATGGTTGTATTTTACAGTGTAAATCTCAACTGAGAAGTATGAGGGGTTACAGCGATATGGTAAGTGTTCAAAATGTCTACAGCCTTCAGTAGCAATATGACATTTTATTGAAACAATAAGAGTTGTATTAGTAATAAAGGGCCAAACAATCATGGCTCAAACAGGGTGATATGAATACCCATTTCTTCCACTCTTATGCATCATCTTATAAGAAGTCTAATGTTGTGACTCGGTTGAAGGATGCACATAGGAATTGGCAGTATGAAAATCAGAAGATAGGAGAAATAATGTTAGCTTACTTCATTGGTTTATTTATAACACCTACTGAATCTGGTTTTATTTTTTATAGGCATCTTCAATAAGTTTCTAATTTGCAGAATTTAGACTTCATAGCCCCTGTCACTATGAAAGAAGTTCAAGATGCAATTTTTAGTATACATCCAGACAAGGTTGCTGGTCTGGATGGTCTCAACCTAGCCTTTTATCAATAATTTGGAATGTTGTAGGCCAAGATGTTGTTCAAATATGCCAAACTTTTCTTCATAATGGGACTCTTCCTACAGGGATTAATGATACTTCTATTGTCTTAATTCTAAAGAAAAAGAATCTGGAATCTATGTTTGATTTGAGACCCATTGCTCTTTACAATGTGCATTACCAGATATTGGCTAAGGTATTGATTAATCATCTTCGAATAGTTCTTCTATATGTCATTTCTAATACACAAAGTGCCTTTGTCAAAAACATATCCATAATTGACAATTTGTTTATAGCTTTCAAAGTTAATCATTACTTGAAGAGAAAATGTCAAAGGAGGTCTAGCATATCTCAAAAGCTTATGACAAAATACGCTGGGATTTTTTTGAGACAATTATGTTACAAATGGTTTTAAGCTTTGAATGGGTTTGTTGCATCATGACCTGTGTCTCTTCTATGCATTATTCTTACTTGCTTAATGGTATAGATATAGGTTCTCTATGACCTTTTTGGGGTCTTCGCCAAGGAGACCCCTTATCACTATTTCTTTTTATTCTCTACATAGAAACATTCAGTGCTATGTTGAATTATAAAGCTACTTAAGGACTGATAAAAGGTTGTTGCATTGCAAGAGGTGCCCCCATGATCAACCATATGTTATTCACTGATGATAGTTACCTCTTTTTCCAAGCTTCACTTCCTGAAAGTCACCAAATAAAGCATGTTCTTAATTGTTATGAATTTTTTATGGGTCAATTAGTCAATTACATAAAATCTACTATCTCTTTCAGTCCTAATGTTTTAATTGAGTTGTGACAACAAATAATGGATGTCTTTCATATCTAGGAAGTTGTGACACAAGGGTGGTATCTTAGGTTTCCATCATTACTTAGTAGGAATAAGCATGAAATTTTGAATTTTTTCAAGGAATAGATTTGGCATAAATTGTAACATTGGAGCACTAAGTTTTTGTCCCACGCCGGAAAAGAAGTTCTTTTGAAATCAGTTGTGCAGGCAATTCCAATTACAGTATGAGTATTTTCTTGTTGCCCTTTGAACTATATAATGATTTGGAAAAACTCATGAATGGGTTTTTGGTGGGGGAATAATTCGTCTTAAGGGAAAGGCATCGAGTGGCGGCCAAAGGAGTCTTTATGTGTTCCTAAGATATTTTATGGTTTGGGTTTTAAGAGGCTTCATGATTTTAATATGGCAATGTTATGCAAGCAATCTTAGAAACTTGTCAATGAACCAAATTCTCTAGTTGCACATTTATTTCAAGAAAAGTATTCAATCACATATCTTTTTTAGGGGCTAATTTAGGGGGCTCTCCTAGCTATATTTGATGGAGTCTATGGTCCACCCAGTCAATTCTGAAATAAGGGATTTGTAGATGGATTGGTGATGGGCAAGATACTTGTATAGGAACTTATCGATGGGTGCCTAATTAAGTGACCGATCTGATTACAATTCCTTTACTAAGCTCTCTTCAATTTGCTCCAATCTCGAGTTTGTTTTTAATTTTTAGCCATGTATGGGATATTGATTTGGTACTAGATATTTTCAACGATGAGGATAGAACATAGATATTACAACTCCCATTATCTTCTCGACCTCTCTCAGACTCTTGGTTCTTGAGGTTTTCAAATGATGGCCACTTTTCAGTTCTTAGCTATTATAGGCTACTTTGTGGTGAGTTGGATCTGTTTTAAACTCTTCCATGGATGCTTATATGGAATTTATAAGTTCCAGCCAAAGTAAAGGACTTTCTATGGTGCCTTTGTTCTAATTGTTTGCCAACTAAAGATGCACTCATAGCTAAGCATGTTCATTTAAATCAGATTTGTCAAGTCTGTAACAGTGATGCCGAATCTAGTTTTCATCTTTTGGTTTTCTATTATTTTACTTAGGTAATATGGAATCAATCTCATTTATCTATGTTGTGATATTCCTATAATATAGTGACTAATTGGGTTTTCTGTGTCTTAGCAAGATTATCCAAGGAGCATCGATCTTTGTTTGCAATGCTCTGTTGGCAATTATGGTGTCATCAAAATAGCTGTGTCTAGAAGCAAAAATGTTAGACTACTAACCACTTGTTAAATTCCTCAAGCTAACTCTTATTTCAATGGCAGTGTGCCTCTAAGTCTCCACCCACGGTGTTGAATACTACTAATTTTTAGTTGGCTAAAGGTGGTGATATTGTCTGGTCTAAACCACCTACTAGGTTCTTTAAAGTAAATGTGGATGGTGCAGTATTCGATAATCAATTTGCTAGTACTGGTTATGTGATAAGAAATGCTAATGGAAAGTTTGTGTGAGCATTCTCCAAGCATTATATAGGTTCTAATACTCCAAAGGAGGCAAAACTTCTCAGTATCAGAGAAGCACTGTCTTGGTTGAAGAGTTATCAGTATGATAATCTTATTCTTGAGTTGGATGCGCTAGATGTTGTCGGCTCCATTCAATATGCTAATAATGTTTTTACTGTTGGAATTTATTAAATGATTGTCGTTCTTTGTTAAATGATTTTAATCAGGTGATTCTAAGATTTGTAAGAAGATCTACGAATGAAGACGCTCATATATGTGCTCGAGTTACTTCTTCCATGTATGACCTTCAAGAGTGGGATTCAATCCCCTTTTTCTTATTCCATGTAATTGGTCATGAATATTAATGCATGACCCCCATTACTTTTCAATACAGTAAAATAAAAGTAACTAAAAATTAATACCATAAACCATAAAATTTTTTTGGATAATAATAATAATAAGGGATAAATACATTTTTTATGTCTAAACTTTTAATTTTTATTATTTTAATGTTTTAATAATTTTTTATTCAATTAAATGTCTCAGCTTTTTTAAAAAAAATACAATGTGGTGTTTTCGGGAGAAATTGGTTGGTTGGAGTAATGATTGTGTAAAAATGGATTTTATTGCTAGATGACATGCATGCCACATTATAGTATAAATTATAAATGGACAACAAAACCTTAAATGCAAAAAGAAAAAAACAAGAAATACGCTTGTAAATATTGATAGATTTTAGGGCTTCCTACATAAAGTAATTGCATTTATGGATTTATATTTCTTTTTTTTTGTTAATTTATTTCTTTCTAGAAAAAATTGACATATTTATTGTGATAGTGTACTTGTACAAGTTAAATGGCACCTCCTAATCTTAAATAAGATGAAAGGAAAAAAAAAAGAAACTATGGGTTTATGTGCCAACTCCTAATGGCACCAATAAATTTCAGACTCATCTCACCCTATACATGAACATGAACTATTAGGTTCTCTGCTTCCTGCTTCTTTCTATCCATCTGCCAACACGGTCTATTTGAATAAATGCTTAGAAATTAGGATAGAACTAGCTATATTCCTTCATGTTGATTCAAGTTAAAAGATCAACAACTCAAAGATTTTTCTTGAATCACGGATGGAGAGAACCAAGAAATCGAAATGATGGTCTTAATGTCTAATATGTCCCACTCAAACAACACTCTTTAAAGAAACTAGGCTATCTTTAAACAGACTTGGTTTAGGGCATAAAGTGGTGTTGACCTTATATATGATCAACCTCTTAATTTTGAATTTAACAATTAATTTGATATTACTAATATAGTTTGCTATGTGTTGTAGATCAAAATTCTTTTTAAATAAAGCTAAAATTAATCTTAAAAGTTCCCCAAAACTTAAGAAAATAATTAGAGCAAAATGGAAAGCATTCCACATTATTTCTATGTCAATTCAAGCATATAAGAAAGGCTCATGAGTAGCCTTCACAACCTTGAGCCCTAGTCAAGAGCCAAAGATTTAAAAGAGTTCAAAAGAGATCAAAGAGCCTTACTTACTCATAATTCTCCCTTACAGTCATGGGCAGATCGTGAGGAGTGATCCAGATCGTCATCCAATAATCCAACCCATGACCAAGATGCCTCTCTCAAGCCCTTGCCAAATCAGACAACTCATGAGTGGTGCTCACGCTCGCGACTAACTCGTGAGCACAGTAGAATTAATAATTGCTGAAGGAAGACCAAGTCTTTAATGAGCTGGACTGCTCATGATCCCTCATCATGGTTATAATAACCTTTTACTTTAAATTATTAAAAACTATTTTGAGATATGCAGTGTTAATAATATTTTAAATTTATATATATATATATATATATATATATATTATAATTATTTGTGCATAGTATTTATTTATTTTGTTTTAAATATTTTATTATGTAAAGAAATTTATTTGAAAGTCATTATTATTTAAAAATATTAATGTTAATATTATTATTATTATTGTTGTTGTTGTTGTTGTTGTTGTTGTTGTTAAGGAGCCTTAATTACTCATGATTCTCCCTTACAGTCATAAGCAGATCGTGAGGAGTGATCAAGACCGTCATCCAATAATCCAACTCGTGATCAATATGCCTCTCTTAAGCCCTTGCCAAATCGGACAACTCATGAGTGGTGCTCACGCTTGCAACTAACTCGTGAGCACAGTAAAATCAATAATTATTGAAGGAAGACCAAGTCTTTGATGAGCTGCACTGCTCATGATCCCTCATCATGGTTGTAATGACATTTTACTTTAAATTATTAAAAACTATTTTGAGATATGCAATGTTAATAATATATATATATTATAATTATTTGTGCATAGTATTTATTTATTTTATTCTAAATATTTTATTATGTAAAGAAATTTATTTGAAAGTCATTATTATTTAAAAATTTTAATGTTAGTATTATTGTTGTTGTTATTATTTTCATTATTATTCTTATCATTACTATTATTATTGTTGTTATTTTTATTATCATTCTTATTATTATCATTATTATTGTTATTGTCATTATTATTAGTGTTATTATTATATGCTTGTGGTAATGTTGTTATATATATAAGTATATATATATATATATATATATATATATATATATATATATATATATATATAAAATAAAATTAAAATAAAAAGGGGTCAGGAACATTTTTTTTCCGTTTCTTTTCTTTATTTCTTTCTTTCTTTCTTTCTTTCTTTCTTTTTCTTCTTTATTCCCTTGCTTTCTTCCTCTTCTCCCTGCGCGAGTTGTAGCGCCACCCACGGCCATCGCCGGCGTCCATCAGCTGCAACCACCCACCACCATCACCTCCCTTCCTTCTCCTCTCCCTTTCGTCGCCTTCACCATGCCTTCCCGACACCGGAGCCAACAGAAATAGCAACAACAACAACAACAACCTTCCATTCATCGCCAGTGACGTTTCTGATGGTGAAAGCTTACGTTTCTAGACTCTTTTGAATCCTCTAGCTCCAAGTAAGCCAATTCTAAACTCAGTTTAAGCTTAGAACGTCCCGATTGTAAGTTTTCTTGAATTATTGTTTAGGTCAACTTTTATTTTTTAAAAACTTTTTTTAGCTTATTTTCTTGTGATTTAGCCTTAGTGTCTTTAGAAAAGTTGTTGTGTGTAGCTTAATCTATGCAAATATTTTTTCATTGAATTTTTTTTTGAATTATTTAATTTTTGAGGTTTGAATTTTCCGGAGAGTCACTGTTCTAGTAACCCTCGCTAGAAAATCTTTTTATTTTTAATAAATTGTTTGGATTATTTGAAATATAGTTTGTGAAGGAAGCTTTATGAAAAATTATGTCCCGATTTCTTACAACGAATTTTTGAAACTTTATGTGGAAAATTAATTTTTGGAAAAAGTAATATAAATTAGTGAATTTGGTGTTTTAATTGAAATTATGGTTAATTAGTATGTTTTAAATAATTTTGGAATAATAAATAGTATTAAAATAATTTTTACGAATTATTTACTATTTTTAACTAATTAGTAATAATTTTTGAAAATATATTCAAATAATAATTTATTTACTATTTTTGTGATTAAATGAATTTTTACTATTTTTATTATATATTTAAACTATTTAAATAATTAATTGTGAATTTTACTATTTAATTTCGAATGATTGAAAATTTGGATTTTTGTTAATATTATATAATTTATTTGAGATTTTATTAACTAATTAGAAAAATAATTAGCTTTAATGTTTTTGTTATTTAAATATATTGTATTGTGGTTTATTATTGATGTTAATGGATTTTAATAATTTTTATTATATTATTATTGTTAAATATTGATTTTATCATAAATTGTGATTTCGGTTGGCAAATTGTGTAGTTTGAAGTCCCAACCCGAGATATTGTGTATTTGTGATTTTAGAAGCGTGTTTGTTTGCAAAATCGACTCTACTTTCAGTAGAGAGACATCCACTTTACAAAAGAGACTTTGTCAAATTTTTGGTAGAATTCTCGTAAAACATGACGTCAGGTCGATCATGAGTTTTTGATTTTATAGTCGAGTTGTGTTTAGATCAAGTCTTACTTTAGAATTCCTAGAAGTGTAAAGTTAGGGATTTATTCTCATATCGTTATTATTATATTTTTCTATAGTTGTGTCGAGACTGAAACCTATCGGACCAGGCTCATCGAATCTGTTTAGAGGAGCGCAAACTTGTGAGTTATTATTCTATATATACATTGCATATAGGATACATGATTATGAGCATCCATGTTTTCATTATGTATTTAAACATGAATTGTTTTATTAAATGATTTGGTATATTTTTTGTATACTTTTAGTATATTTTTTGTATATTTTGATATATATATGCAACGTATATGTTTGGTATATTTTTAATATAATTTTGATATATTTTGAGTATACTTATGGTATATATATGGCATATATATTTGGAATATTTTTAATACATGCTTAGTATATATTTGGGATATAATTGGTATATTTCTTTTTAAAATAGATGTCATTATGTTTTAATTGTGCATTTATTATTTTTCAATATTTATACGATTTATTTGAAGGATATCAGTAGAACGTGCTACCTAGTGGGATGCACTAGGACTGTGTACGTACCAGTGCGTTAGATTTTAGGGTTGAGATTATGGAAGTATTTAATTATTCGATCATTGAGAATTACAGTGAGTGAGTAGTGTGATTACGGGAGCTCGGTTGACCTAGTGTCTTAGGGCCAATCACACTAACAGTAAAACTGTAGGAGCTCGGTTGACTTAGTGTCTTAGGGCCAATCTATTGTCCAAAAATGAATTAAGAGAATTACTTTGGAATTAAGTAGGCCTGCATGGCTAGACAGTTTTATGATTGAGGTTGCGAATAATTTTGGGGTTCTATTTGATCCTTCACTTAAATAAACTTTTTCTATATTTATTATTATATAAAATTGGATTTTAGCATCTGTGTGAAATGCCTATATATGTATAATATTATATTGATGCTTGACTATATATGACTTTAGGTTGCATGTATATATATTATAATAATTCACTCAGTGAGGTCTGACTTCCCTCAATATTTTTTTTACAAGACCTTCTTCTTCTTCAGACCTCCCCAACAATGCTATATGCTGGTCTTTTTCAGCCTCGGCTAGATTATATAAATTTTATATTTGAACTTTTGTTGTATTCTAGAAACTGTAGCAGTAGTGTTATTGTGCTAGAAGTGTTGTAGTTGGTTTGAGTTTTGTATCAAAATATTGTATGAAATATTTTTATTATGTATGATATATAAAGATTTATTTTCATATTGATTAAAGTCTTAATTTTGGCATATTTTTATATTATTATTGTATGTGTTTTTATTTTTTAAGGCTTGCAACGGGTTCCGGATTCAAAAGAATTCCCGTTCCCTAATGCTGGTCATGACTCCCAATTTGGGTAGTGATAAAGTTGGTATCAGAGTCTAGGTTATTAATGTTGTGGACTTAAGTTTTCAAAGTCTTATTTTCTTTAAAACTACTGTAGTAAATTAGGTTCGATTATGTCTTAGATAAGTTTTCTTTGATTTAGTTTTTCGTATAATCATTAAGTTGTCTATTTGTTGTTTGTTTTGTCTGAATCTCATTGGTTTTTTCTTTTTAGAATAAGGAGGCGAGTGTGTGTCTCTCCACCAGTTGTTGAGGCTGAGGATGATGAGTCCTTTCAATACAAGGTTTTACCTCTTGAGCCGCCAACTAAGCGCAGAGGCAAAGGTAGACCTCGAGAAGTGGCAGGTTGCCATAGGCAAAGAGATCTATAGGATGAGGAACCTATATAGCCAGAGTTCGAGGAAGCTGTTATACCTCAAATTGCACCACAAATGCAGCATGTCTATCAGTAGGGCATGTCTGACCATGAGGCTGCACTGTTTTACGCCAGAGTCGACAATATTTTTTTCGATGGGACATTAGACCCTCTAGATTTTTTACACGCTATTGAGATGAGGACTCAAACTGCTCACACAAAGCATCAAAGGATACTAATCATTGAGCTGTCTATTGAGGAACCAACCCTGGATTGGTTTGTTTAGGTCATTCAGCCGCACATGACGATGATGACTTGGGCTCAGTTTCGAGAGAGATTTATGAGGCATTTCTATCCTGAGCCACTATGGATGAGCTACAGACTCAGATTGACTAGCATTTCCAAAGGTGATAGATCTGTAGAGGACTACACCAGAGAGTTTCTTAAATTAGGTCGATATGCAGAGGATTTGATGTGGGATCAGTATTTCACTATTACAACATACGTCACTGGACTAGGTTCTACTTTTGCTGGGATGCCTATTACAAACCTTACTCTTGAGTCTGTTATAGAGTTGGCCAAGGAGATAGAGCTCACACTGGTCAGGCAGGGAGTCATGTCTGATTACTCTCAACTAGGAAGTGTTCAGTCAGGAGGATTTCAGAGCACACCATTTTAGACGTTTCAAGTTGGCTTTAGCAGTCATTAGAGAAGATCTTATTAGTAAAGCTAAAGACCTCAGTAGAGAGTCCATATAAGTAATAAGCATGGCCGTAGAGGATTGCACAGACCTGTCAGATTTGATTCTGGTGCTTTCAATAGTAGCAGTGGCCAAAGTTCGGGTTATGGTAGTACAAAATCAGCAGCCACTGCTTTTCAAATGTGTAGGAGAGTCAATTAGGAACCATGCCACATTACTCATGGAGCTTGTCTCTGATGCGGACAGATGGGGCATTTTACCAGATCTTGCCCTTATTCTAGCTATCAATAACTATTTTTGCAACAGCCATTTTCGTAATAGTCGATTATCAGTTCAACTCCAGCTCCTTATCAGTTACCTCTATCTCAGTATTTGAGTACAACACAGATGGTTGCTCAGTATAGGCATGGCAAAGGTAGTAGAGGGGGTGCCAAGGGTGTTGGTTAGGCTTTTAACAGTTAGTAAGGAGGTCAAGATCAGGCCCTAGTTTTCACCCTCACCCAGCAAAATGCTTAGGCATCCAACGCAGTTGTTGCAAGTATGCTTCCAGTTTGTTACTTGGATGCTAGAGTTTTGATTTATCTAAGTGCCATTCATTCTTTCGTGTCCCCTGGTTTTGCTTCAAATTCGTGTTGGCAAGTTTTGAGGATGGCTTTTCCTTTATCTATCGCCACTCCTGTAAGTGATTCGTTAGACATTGACATTGTTCTTTCTAGTTGTCCAGTGTTTATGGGAGGTAAAGAATTGCCAGTGGAATTGGTGTTGTTGGATGTGATCCTTGGTATGGATTGGTTATTTTAGCACTATGTCGTTGTGGATCATCAGAGTAAAGAGGTGATTTTCAGAATTCTTGATAAATAAGAGTTTAAGTTTATGGGTGATAAGAGTTTTGCACCGTAGAATCTCATTCCGCTATCATGGCTAAGAAGATGCTGAGAAAAGGTTGTCAAGGATACTTGGCACTTGTTAGAGATACTTAAGTGGAGAAGTTGTCTCTCATAGATATTCCAATTGCCTATAAGTTTCCTAACATTTTTCCTAAGGAGTTACCAGGTTTACCACCTCACAGAGAGATCGAGTTCTGTATAGATATGGTCCAGGTACAACTCCTATTTCAATGCTGCCCTACAGAATGGCTCCTGCAAAGTTGAAGGAATCAAAGGAATAGTTACAGGATTTATTAGATAAAGGTTTCATTAGACCTAGTATTTCTCCTTAGGGTGCACCAGTCCTATTTATGAAGAAGAAGGATAGTACACTAAGACTATATATTGATAACAGAGAGCTGAATAAGGTGATAATGAAGAAAAAGTATCCTCTTCCAAGGATAAATGATTTATTTAATCAACTTTAGGGTGCACAAGTCTTTTCCAAGGTTGACTTCAGGTCGAGTTATCATCAGTTGATGATCGATGAGGCCGATGCTCCTAAAATGTCATTCTGCACTTAGTATGGCCATTATAAGTTTTTAGTGATATAATTCGGGTTGACTAATACACCAGCTGCTTTTATGGATCTATTGAATAGAGTATTCAGATCGTTTGTGGATCAGTTTATGGTAGCCTTCATTGATGATATACCCATGTATTCAAAGAGAATGGAGGAGCACGTATATCACTTGAGGATAGTATTGCAAGCACTGAGAGAACATTAGCTTTATGCTAAATTCTCAAAGTGTGATTTTTGGTTAGAGAGTGTTGCATTCCTTAGACACGTTACGTCTAAAGAAGGTATTCAGGTTAATCCATAAAAGATTAAGGCAGTGTCTGAGTGGCCTAAACTAACAACAGTCACAAAGATTCAGAGTTTTTTGGGTTTGGCTGGGTATTATAAGAGGTTTGTGTAGGATTTTTCTAGAATTGCAACTCTTATAACTCGCCTAATTCAGAAGAATATGAAGTTTATGTGGTCAGATGCTTATGAGAATATTAATTGTTGAAGGAGAATTTGACCACAGCTCAAGTTATGGCTTTGCTCAATAGAAAGGATAAGTTCACTGTGTATTGTGATGCCTCCAGAATCAGCCTAGGTTGCGTGTTAATGCAGAATGGTAGGGTGGTAGCTTATGCTTCCAGGAAGTTAAAGAAGTATGAATAGAATTATCCTACTCATAACCTAGAGATGGCTGCAGTGATCTTTGCTCTTAAGATTTGCAAACATTATTTGTACAGGGTGATTTATGAGACTTTCACTTATCACAAGAGCCTAAAGTACATTTTTTAGCAAAAAGATATGAATTTAAGGTAGAGGAGATAGTTAGAACTCCTGAAGGATTATGACTGCGATATTCTTTATCATCTAGGCAAGGATAATGTGGTAGCAAATGCCTTGAGTAGGAAGTCCTCGGGTAGTATTGCTCACATTGGTATGGAGAGGAGACCTTTAATCTAAGAGTTGCATGAGTTAATGGATCAAGGTTTGATGATGAAGATTAGCATATCAAGTGGATTAGTAGCTCAGTTCAAAGTCCGATCAGTGTTGAGAGATAGGATTAAGGTAGCTCAGAGCCGAGATCCTATTCTAGCTAAGCTTAAGGAGAATTTTCGTGCAAGGAAGTTCACTAATTTTACACTAGATGATGAAGGTATTTTATGGATCAATGGTAGATTATGCATTCCTGATGTGGATAATTTGAGAGAGGAGATCCTTGAGGAAGCGCATTCTACAGCTTACAACATACATCCAGGTGTTACTAAGATGTACCATAGTATTCGAGATTTGTACTGGTGGGATGGATTGAAGAAAGATGTAGTTGATTATGTTTCTACGTGCTTGACATGTCAGCAGGTGAAAACTGAATATCAGAAGCCTTCTAGTAAGCTTCAGCCTCTTCCTATTCCTGAGTGGAAGTGGGAGAAAATTATTATGGATTTTGTGGTTGGGTTACCTCGTTCGAAGGATGGATACGATTCCATATGGGTGATTGTGGACAGGTTAACCAAATCAGCTCACTTATTCTGTAGCTAAGTTGGCTAAGTTGTATGTTACGTATATTGTATGCCTTTATGGAGTACCTGTGTCCATTGTATCAGATAGAGGTTCTGTGTTTACCTCTCGATTTTGGCATAAGTTGCAGGAAGCAATGGTGTCACGACCCAAAACAGGGGCCATGATCGGTGCTAGGGAATGAGAATTCTTTCAAATCCGGAACCCGTAGCAAGCCTTAAAATAAAATAAAAATATACAATAATATTAATAAAATAAATAACATATTTTGCAACAGAAACAAATCATAAATAAGATAAAGTAAATATCCTTCAATGGATTTAAATAATCAACTCATCTCATATATAAATAATCCTTTAATACAAATTTCAGTTCAAATCCTTAAAATACATAACTCACACAATAAATAATACATAAACCCCCACAACTGTTTACAACTACTGCAGTGTCTAGATTATAAAATAAAGCTTAGATAAGCAGTTTACATAGTGAAGCCGGGGTGGAAGAAATCCAGCATATGGGTCTGCTACTGAGGTCTGAAGACGATGACTCTCCTAAAAAATAGTCAATGGAAGGGAGTCAGACCTCACTGAGTGAATTGTTATAATATATATACATGCATAACTAAATGACAATGCACACAGTCAATAGTATATACAATAAATATATATATATACAAGCAAATACACAGATGCAACAAAATCATTTTATATATTTTTACTGAAAATCACTATTTATGAAGGATCAAATAGAACCCTAGAAAACCGTAACCTCAAACAGTGTTAGACAACACTCTAGCCATACAGGCTCACTTATTCCAAATATATTCACCTGTTCCATTTGGACAGTAGACTAGCCCCGAGACACTAAGTCAACTGATCTCCAGCAGTTTGACTGTCAGTGTGATTGGCCCTGAGATGCTTGGTCAACCGAGCTCCAGCAATCACACTCTCAAATCACATCTCACATCAAATAAATCAATCCAATCAATATCCACAAATAGGTTAGTAATATAGCCTAAATGTTATTGGCGTACTGGTACGTAATCAGTCCTAGTGCTGCCCACAAGGTAGCACGTTATATTAATATCCTTCATTTAAATATAAAACATACATTCATAAAATCAATGATGCATCATATTAAAAAAATAGCAACATAAACCATATATATACTAGAAATATACAAAAAAAATAAACCAGGTATATTCAGAGTATATATATGTCAAATAAATTCAATTTAATTACAAAATGAACTAGAAATATAATTAAAAACATTTTAAGTATAAATCATTAATAAAACATGCATATAGTTTAAAATATACCGAAAATATTCCAAAAATAAACCTACGTAATACTTAAATCATTTATTCATACTTTACTAAAATAAACCATACATTTCTAAAATATGCACCCTAAAACATATATATATATAAAATAACAACTCACTGTTATTGCGCTCCTCGAGACGGGTTCGACGGACTTGGTCCACTAGGCCTCGGTCTCGACGCAACTAAACAAATAAACAATAACAGGAAATCAGAATAATTCTAACGAAAATTCTAAGGACTCGATATAGAATCTTAGAAACCGAATCAGAATAAGAATTTGACCAGACATCAACAGAACCTCCCCTGTAAAACAGACATCTCTCTAAGAAACACACGTCGAATATATGCAAAACACAATCCCTCGATCGAACTCCAAACTACAATTTACGGACCGAAGTTCATAATTCACAGAATAATTACAGAAATACTGAAAATGCCCTTTAATACTCAAAATGTAGAAAATTAGGTATTTAAATGCTAAAAATATTTATTTTACCACTAAATACAAAAAAACCCTAATTTTAAATAAAATATTATTAAAAATTGATAATTCTCAATAAATTCATAAATATTGACCAAAATACATTTTATAAATCCAAATTACATAGTTAACCCTAAGACTCACTAATAATCAATAACACCTCATTTATTTAGAAAAATCGTATATTATATATAATTTGAAAATAATTTACGAAAAATAGTTTTAATTAATTAAAAATACTAAATAATTTGTAGAAATCATTTTTATACCTTAAATAACTATTAAAATCAATTTAATCATATTTTTAGCCAATTTAGTGTCAAATTACCAAAATACCCCTAGTTTCGTAAATTCCCTAAAATTAATAAAAAATTCACCAAAATTAGTATAATAACTCAAAATTAATTTTTTCAACATATAATTCAATAATATCAATAAATAAACTCAATTAACCAATTAATTTTAATAAAACACATAATTAACCTAATTTTCTCAAAATTACATAAACTAAATAAATTCTAAATAAATATATAAAATTCACAAAAATTACAAATAAATTTATAAAATTCATTTAAACACCTATAATCATCATAAAACACAATTTCATAATTTAATTAATTAATTTTCAAAAATTAGAAAATATTAATAAAATAATCAAAAATTCACAAAAATCAAAATAATTCCCAAAAATTCCACAAAGTTAGATTAAGCTACAAGGATAAATTTTTGTGAAGGAAGATTGCATGAATCAACCAAATCAAAGCTCAAAAAAATCAAAAACCCTAATAGGCCGAAAATGAAAACTAGACAAAAACCTAACCAAATCGAGTTTTAAGCTAAAAGGAAGCTTAGAATCATCTTCTATGGTGTCTAGGGAGTTCAACGTCATTGAAATGACAGGTTTTGGTGGTCGAAAATGCGAGGTACGGTGGAAGGAATAACTCTCAGTGAAATCGGGTTTCTCAGCTTCACCAGTGCTGGAGAGGGAGCTTGGGACATCGGAAATGGCTGGCAAGTGAGGTGGCTCACTGGATTACACAATGACAATGAGGGATAGACGTTGCAGAGGCCGAAAATTGCAAAGGAGGCGATCGGGGAAGAAGAAGGAAAGGGAGTGGCAATTTCATAAATAATGTAAACTTTTTGTTTTTGATAATTATTTATGTATATATATGTATGTATATAACTATACTTTATATTATAATAATAAATAATATAACACACACAATAAATATGCACCACACACATATACATATGTACACTTAATTAATTAATTAATATAAAAACTATATTATATAATTTATTTATAAAATAAGCCCTAATTTTAATTTAAATAAATATACGTATATGCATTTTATTTAACACTTTAAAATTATGCATGAACTCATGCAAATTCATAAAACTATTTCAAATAATTAATATTAAATTATTTACGTTTTAATTTCCCCGAAAATAAAATTCTCGAGAAAATTTTACTTAAAGAACTTAAAATAATTAAAAATAATTAAAAATGTCTTTAATAAATAACAAACTCATTAAATAATCATGAATATATATAAAATTATTAACACTGCATATCCTGATGGAGTTTAAAATTATTTAAAAACTCGGGATATTACAAATGGGCACCAGGCTTAATTTCAATACTGCTTTTCACCCTCAGACAGATGGTCAGTTTGAGAGGACGATCCAAACACTTGAGGATATGTTGAGGATGTGTGTATTGGATTTTAGAGGTAGCTAGGATAATCATTTGCCATTAGTAGAGTTTGCTTATAATAATAACTACCATAGCAGTATTGGGATGGCACCATATGAGGCTTTGTACGAAAGGAAGTGTAGATCCCCTCTGAGTTGGGATGAGATTGGAGAGATAGAGTGTTGACTGGACCTAAGATTATTCAGGAAGCAGCTAAGAAGGTTGTTGTGATCAGAAGGAGATTAAAGACTGTAGCTAACAGATAGAAGGTCTATATGAATCCGAGGCACATAGATGTGGAGTTTCAGGTTAGAGATTTTGTATTTCTGAAGGTGTTTCTGATGAAGGGTGTGATGAGGTTTAGTAAAAAAGGGAAATTAGCATCAAGATATATTAGATTGTTTGAGATTCTGGAGAGAGTGGGCATGGTTGCACATCAATTAACTTTGCCTCCGAATTTGTCTCAAGTGCATCTAGTGTTCAATATCTCAATGTTGAGAAAGTATATTTCAAACCCTTCGCATGTATTGCAGACTACGAGTGTGGAAGTGAACGAAGATCTAATGTACAAGGAGGAGCTAGTCGCGATAGTGGATTATCAAGTTCAACAGTTGCGTTCGAAGCAGATTATGATGGTCAAGGTGTTATGGCGAAGCAACAACGTGGAGAAGCAAACTTAGGAGACTGAAGCCAAGATGCGAGTGGCCTACCCTTACCTCTTTCCTTGATGAATTCCTATTTCATGTACTTTTATTTGAAATTTGATGACGAATTTTTGTAAGAGGGGAAGATTGTAATGACCCTTTATTTTCAATTATTAAAAACTATTTTGTTTTAAATATTCTATTACGTAAAGAAATTTATTTGAAAGTCATTATTATTTAAAAATATTAATGTTGTTGTTGTTGTTGTTGTTATTATTGTCATTGTTATTAGTGTTATTATTAAATGCTTGTATTAGTGTTGTTGTATATATATATATAATAAAATAATAAAATAAAAATAAAAAGGGGTCAAGAACATTTTTTTTCAATTTCTTTTCTTTCTTCTTTCTTCCCTCGCTTTATTCCTCTTCTCCCTGCATGAGTTGCAACGCCATCCACAGCCACCGTCAGCATCCGTCAACTGCAACCACCCACCACCATCACCTCCCCTCCTTCTCCTCTCCCTTCCATTGCCTTCAGCACGTTTTCCCGATGCTAGAGCCAACACAAACAGCAATAGCAGCAGCCTTCCGTTTGTCGCCGGTGATGTTATCGATGATGAAAGCTTGCATTTCTAGACTCTTTTGAATCCTCTAGCTTCGAGCAGGCCAATTCTAAAATTTAAGCTTAGAATGTCCCGATTGTAAGTTTTCTTGAATTATTGTTTAGGACAACTTTTAGTTTTTATTTTCTTTTAGCTTATTTTCTTGTGATTTAGGCTTAGTGTCTTTAGAAAAGTTGTTGTGTGTAACTTAATCTATGTAAATATATTTTTGTTGAATTTTTTGAATTATTTGATTTTTGAGGTTTGAATTTTTTGGCGAGTCACTATTCTGGTGACCCTTGCCAGAAAATCTTTTTATTTTTAATAAATTTTCTGGATTATTTGAAATATAGTTTGTGAAGGAAGCTTATGAAAAATATGTCCCAATTATTTACTATGAATTTTTGAAAGTTTATGTGAAAAATTAATTTTTGGAAAAAGTAATATAAATTAGTGAATTTGGTGTTTTAATTGAAATTATGGGTAATTAGTATGTTTTAAATAATTTTAGAATAATAAATAGTATTAAAATAATTTTTACGAATTATTTACTATTTTTAACTAATTAGTAATAATTTTTGAAAATATATTCAAATAATAATTTATTTACTATTTTTGTGATTAAATGAATTTTTACTATTTTTATTATATATTTAAACTATTTAAATAATTAATTGTGAATTTTACTATTTAATTTCGAATGATTGAAAATTTGGATTTTTGTTAATATTATATAATTTATTTGAGATTTTATTAACTAATTAGAAAAATAATTAGCTTTAATGTTTTTGTTATTTAAATATATTGTATTGTGGTTTATTATTGATGTTAATGGATTTTAATAATTTTTATTATATTATTATTGTTAAATATTGATTTTATCACAAATTGTGATTTCGGTTGGGAAATTGTGTAGTTTGAAGTCCCAACCCGAGATATTGTGTATTTGTGATTTTAGAAGTGTGTTTGTTTGCAAAATCGACTCTACTTTCAGTAGAGAGACATCCACTTTACAAAAGAGACTTTGTCAAATTTTTGGTAGAATTCTCGTAAAACATGACGTCAGGTCGATCATGAGTTTTTGGTTTTATAGTCGAGTCGTGTTTAGATCAAGTCTTACTTTAGAATTCCTAGAAGTGTAAAGTTAGGGATTTATTCTCATATCGTTATTATTATATTTTTCTATAGTTGTGTCGAGACTGAAACCTATCGGACCAGGCTCATCGAATCTGTTTAGAGGAGCGCAAACTTGTGAGTTATTATTCTATATATACATTGCATATAGGATACATGATTATGAGCATCCATGTTTTCATTATGTATTTAAACATGAATTGTTTTATTAAATGATTTGGTATATTTTTTGTATACTTTTAGTATATTTTTTGTATATTTTGATATATATGCAACGTATATGTTTGGTATAGTTTTCATATAATTTTGATATATTTTGAGTATACTTATGGCATTTATGTGGCATATATATTTAGAATATTTTTAGTATATGCTTGGTATGTATTTGGGATATAATTAGTATATTTCTTTTTAAAATGGATGTCATTATGTTTTAATTGTGCATTTATTATTTTCCAACATTTATATGATTTATTTGAAGGATATCAGTAGAACGTGCTACCTAGTTGGCTGCACTAGGATTGTGTCCATACCAGTGCGTTAGATTTTAGGGTTGAGATTATGGAAGTATTTGATGTGACTTAATTATTCGATCATTAAGAATTGCAGTGAGTGAGTAGTGTGATTGTAAGAGCTCCATTGACTTAGTGTCTCGGGGCCGATCACACTAACAGTGAGACTACGGGAGCTCAGTTGACTTAGTATCTCAAGGCCAGTCTACTGCGTAAAAATGGAATAAGCAAATTACTTTAGAATTAAGTAGGCATGCATGGCTAGAGAGTTTTATGATTGAGGTTGCGAATATTTTTAGGGTTCTATTTGATCCTTCTCTTAAATAAACTTTTTATACATTTATTATTATATAACATTGGATTTTAGCATCTATGTGAAATTTTTGTATATGTATAATATTATACTGATGCTTGATTATATATGATTTTAGGTTACATGTATATATATTATAATAATTCACTCAGTGAGGTCTGACTCCCTTTAATATTTTTTTACAGGATCTTCTTCTTCTTCAGACCTACCCAGTAATACTATATGCCGGTCTTCTTCAGCCCTGACTAGATTATAGAAATTTTATATATAAACTTTTGTTATATTCTAGAAACTGCAGTAGTAGTGTTACTATGCTAGAAGTGTTGTAGTTGGTTTGAGTTTTGTATCAGAATATTATATGAAATATTTTTATTATGTATAATATATAAAGATTTATTTTCATATTTATTAAAGTTTTAATTCTGGCATATTTTTATATTATTATTGCATGTTTTTTTATTTTTTAAGGCTTACTATGGGTTCCAGATTCAAAAGCATTCTTGTTCCCTAGCGCCGGTCATGACTCCCGGTGTAGGTCGTGACTAGCTCATGAGGCATAACACTCAAGTAATCAATGGCTATTTCTGATACCCCTCTAACCACAATGGTTACATTTTCATGGCTCATGATCGTAAGCACCTCCTCACGACCATGAGCAGGCTGATTCCTATAAAGAGTAAAATTGCATTAATTGCAATTCTATGGAGGTTGAAGACAATTTAAATGCTCATTAATAGCTCTTTTATGATCTCTAAGTATAAAACACGTCTTGGAGCTTCATTCAATAGTTACAAACTTTGGTTATTGAAAAGTTTTCCTTAGCATTCATTAAGCATTCAATATCTTCTTCTACTTTCTCTATATTCAACTACACTTTTCAGTGTGGGTTATGTGTTAGAATTAAGACTCTTCTTCTTCTATTTTTTAAGGTTTAAGAATGGGAAGTGAGATTTTAATCTAGTATGAAAGGTTTAAGTGTTCTCCTATTGAAAACACTTGGGTAAGTGGTTAAAAGTAATCCTAAAACTCTTAGTTGTAAGGTTAGAGTTAAGCCTAAAACTTAAGCTTGTAAAAATCAATCTAAGGGAATAAATTGTGGTGATTCAAAAATCTGAACTTATAAGAGTTAGGTGGAGACATGGGTTTGTTGAAAAACTGAACTCCTTAAGTTCATTTGTTCAATCTTCTTAATCTTTAATCATCTCTTTACTTTTTGTTAATTATCTTTCATTTTCTTAAAAGCCTTATTCATCCCCCCTTTAGGGGTATTACAAGTTGTCATAAGGCCTTGAAGCAATTTTATAACATTAACAACATCATCAAGATAATACTTTGCCTTACCTGGTTTTTGTCAACAGTGTAAGTAAAGATCTCTAAAGCCATCAAGCAAAGTTGGACAAAAAATTATGCTTAATATACTTCCAAACATGTTCTCATTTGATAAATCATCATCAATGCAAAGTATAAAATTAGGTGAGTTCCCATTGTTAACCATATCCAAAAGAACTAATTCAGTAATAAAGTCCTTTACTTCTTCCATATGGCTTAGATTTAAATTTTCTTCTTTAACAAGTATTGCTCTTGATGTTGATATAAAAGCTCTAGGCTCTCAAAAGATCACCTCAACCCATCGTTCACCTTTCCTATCATCTCCATTAGAACTAGAAATAATCATGAGATTACAATTGAACTAAAATCCAGTTCTAAAAAATATAAAGAAATGAAAATAAGAAGAAAAAGAAATGAAAACAAGAAGAAAAAGAAATGAAAACAAAAAGAAAAAGAAATGAAAATTACATCCTTTTCATATAAACTATGCACAATAATGCTTAGATCGTTAGCTTTATATGAAGAATCGCCAGAATTAGAACTAGGAATCAATAAAATTCCAAGAACAAAAAGAACCAAAATGATGAATGTGAACATGAGAAACATTATTAAAACCATAGTTGTTATTGACATTGATTTTCTTGTTGGAAGATGAGTATATCTTTCTTTTCGCCATTATTGCTCTATGATTGATTATTTATATTTTTAGATTTAAACTAATTCTAATTATTTATATTTTTAGATTTAAACTAATTCTGAAACCCTAGTTTTGAATCTATTTAATCAATTTTGTAGATTTTGAAAAGAAAAATTGGAGATTTTATTTACCATAATTTTTTGGTGACATGAAGGAGAAGTTTGTATATATTGCTCTCGACTATAAGTAGGAACTTGAGACTACCAAGAGCAACACATCCATAGAGAAGAACTATAAGCTTCCTAATGGTCAAGTTGTCACTGTTAGAGCTAAGACATTATGTTGTCTAAAAGTATTGTTCTAATCATCTCTCATCGAAATGGAAGTTGCAAAAATTCATGAGACTACTTACAACTCTATCATGAAATGTGATGTCAATATTAGGAAGGATCGCTATGGTAACATTATACTCAATGGGGGTTCCACAATTTTCCTTATTAAGTTAGATTAGATTAAAAATTAACAATAAAAGTAATTATTAGCACATGAAAAATAGGACAATAAAATAGTGAACCAATAAATATTTTTCTCTAAAATATTTCACTATTACAAAATTAAAACAAGTTACATTCACTCAACACTTTATTACAACATTCACACTACCACACTTTTATTTTTCTCTACTACACACACCTCATTTTGTATCACTCATGGCACACTCACACACATCACACATATAATTATTCTCACTTATTTTTTACTCACTTGATACCACACATTTTACAAACTATAAAGTACAATATTTATAATGTTCCTCTCACTAAAAATTTCAAAGGTTATAATTCATTATAAGTATAAACCATTATTTTATATAGTAAACGTTATTTGAAGAAAAACTAAAAATATATTTCAAGTTTGTTATTTGAACATTATTTGTAATGACTTCAACACTCCCCCTCATTACTAAAATCCTTAATCCCTTTTCTTAGAGTCGTGTCGAGTTCTTTATGAAAATTTTCTAATTTTTCATTATTAAGTCCTTTAGTGAAAATATCTGCCAGCTGTTCTTCTGTCTTCACCTAGATTACCTTGATCTCCCTTATTAAGGCTATTTCATGAATAAAATGATATTACACATCCACATGCTTTGTTCTAGCATGAAACACTGGGTTTTCAACTAAAGAAGAAGTTAATTGACTATCATAATATATTGGTACCAAATAATTAATTGGCTGATGTAAATTCTCCAATAATTGTACTAACCATGTACTTTCTTGAACTGCTATCATTGATGCACAATGCACAACCTCTATTATTGAGAATGACATTGTTTGTTGTCTTTTGCTACACCAAGTAACAACTACAAAACCAAACTAAATGCATAATCAGCGGTTGATCTCCACGTATCATAATCACTAGCATAACTAACATCCTAATTTTCAAGTCATTTTACTTTTATAAAGTAACCCGAGTGTCAGCACCCAATATCAGGATGCAATTGTGCATGAATGTGACGAAAGACTCTAAGATGACAATTTAATTAAAATTTGACCTTTAGTATTAAATTTCACAATTTCAAGGACTAATTACAACATTTTTTAGGTTTAATTATAAAAAATTGACTTTGGGTATATCTGGAAATGTGCAACCAGCATTATGTAATGCCAATCGACATTACATAATTCCGATCAGCATTATGTAATGCCAATCGGCGTTACACAATGTCAATCGATATTACACAATGTCAGTCGACATTTTGGAATGTCGAGGCGCTAAAAAATATAGTAAAATTTGTTTTCTCACTGTGATTAGTCCAAATTTAATTTATAAATAAATTGATTTGAGTATTTATCTGTAGGTTTCGATCCTAGTTTAGTATGCATATAATCTTCTTCTTTTTTAAGTTAAAATTCTTATCCTGTTTTTTGGAAAATGAGAGATCAGAGTTACTGTGATCATGTAAGCAGTTAGCTTAGGAACGGGATATAAAAAGAAAAGATTGACAGAGAAGAAGAAATGGAGAGAACTGAAAAAGAAAAAAAAAACATAATCAACTACAACAATAGAGGTTGATTGAGAAAAAAAAAAAGGAGACCTAATATGATACTATCATTTCAAAAAAAAATTAAAAAAAAAATAAAGTACGTTCTTTTAATAGTCCAGAAATCAAGAAAGCGCAGAGTTAATTTTCTCAAAACAGTGAAATCTCATTCTGAGGGGCATTCAAACAGCATCTGCATAGCATTACTCATCTTCTACTATTTTCTTTTTATTAGTTATTTCTTTTATATCATTATTTTCTTTTTATTATTTTTTATTTTATTATTTCTGTGTTTTTTTATTCAGGTTTTATTTTCATTATTCTGTTTTCTTTATTCATTAATTCTAATCTTATTTTCTTATTTTTTTTATTCTTTATGTTTAATGACTCTAGTGATGAATACATAATTGAACTAAGGAAACTCACAAAGAACCCATGAATGGAAGCCAAGAGTTAAGATCCCAAATTTAATTTTGTTTTACTCTGTTTAGTTTAGTTTATTGTATTTTATTTTTTTAGGTTTTGAATTTGCTTAATTTATCTTCTTAAGGGTTGTATTTTAGTTTTATTTTCTTTATTATTTTGGTAGATTTTGTAATAGCCTCAATAGTGGGAATAATGAAAATTTAGTTCTTTTGTTCTTAAAAATTAATTAGTAAATTAGGTTCAATTTGGTAAACCCTAATTAAAATCAATGGAGGAAGTAGATCAATTTAGGTTGCATAATAATTAAAATTAGGGTTTTTAAGATTAAATAATTTAATTGCATGGTTGATCTTTTTTATTTGTTTGTTCTGATTTTTTTATGTTTTTGGGTTTTTTTTGTTTATTTTTGTGTATTTTAGGCCCCAAGCCCACGTTTAGGCTCTAACCCATTTAATAAATAGGCTTCTAATTTGATTTTTAGGTTTAATTTTAATTTTAAGCCCATTTAGACTTAGCCTATTAAATTAAAGCCCTTTTCCATAATTTGTAGATATAAGATCATCTTAGAATTAAAATATGTAGAATTAGACCCGCTAATTTAAAAACTTCATCATTTATAGATTTAGGCCCACTGTTTAGAATTAAAACACATAGACTTAGGATCACTTAATTAAAATTATATAGTAAATTAGGCCCATTAGTTTTTAGGCTCACTTGTAAATTAAAATATGTAGATTTAGCTCATTTAGTTAAAATCAATGTAGATTAGACTAACCTAGGGATTGTGATTTAAATGAATGCATTGTTTACTTATATATTTCATGATTAGTTTGCCTGAAGTTGATTGTTTTAGTAAGGGTCATTATGAAATTGCATATAAATAGAGATTAAGATAGTAATTCTAAAACAAAATAAGACTGAAAGAAGTTAGTATTCCATACCCAAAATCTCTTGGTTGTGGTGGTGGCTTTCTTTTAGGGAATAGAGTACCATTATTTTTTTATTTGTCCTAGTTATTACCCTGGGTGGCAACTCCTCATCTCCACGTCATGTCTTTGTGACAGTGGTTAGTGTGTTCTCTAGAGCCTTGACCTCAAACAATGTCGCGGTTGCTAAAATCTTGGGCGTACACTAAACCCCGCCATCTACACTGAGATTAAGTATTCCATTGATGTACCTCAAAATTCTCCAAACTGCTCCCAAGTGAGGTTTTTCGGAGTTTGCATAAACCGGCTGACTACTCCAACTATAAATGCAATATCTAGCCTTATTAATGTCAAATAAATCATACTATCAACTATTTGTTGATACATCATTGAATCTTCCAAATATTTGCCTTTTATAATGCTCAATTTGGAGTTCACCTCTATTGGAAGAGCAAAAGGTTTACAGTTAAGCATTCCATACTTTTAGAGGAGATTTCTTGTGTATTTCTCTTGACACAAGAATAATCCTTCCATTTGTATGCTGCACTTCTAATCCAGGAAAGCGATTCAGCTCCCTAAGTTCTTTTATCTGAAATCGAATTAATAGATTTTTCTTGGTCTAGTGAATCTCATTAACATCATCTCTAGTGATAATAAGATTATCAATATAAATAAAAATTATTGGTAGCTTCCCTTCTCAAGCTTTGATAAATAAACTGATGTGAAACTTAGCAATCTTGTCATTCCAAACTCTAAGGGCTTGCTTCAACCCTGTATAGCGCCCAATTCAATTTGCAAACATACTCAAGATTAAGCTTGTTTTCAAATCCTTCAAGTTTCTCCATGTACAATTCTTGATCCATTTTAAAAGGCATTTTTTATATCCGTCTACCATAAGTTCCAAGATTTACTTGCAGCAAGTGCTAGCAAAACATGAAAAATTACAATCTTGGCCGTTAAACTAAACATTTCATCATAGTCTAATCCATATACTGTGAGAATCCTCATTCTACTAAATGAGCTTTATATCTCTCAATTGAACCATCTGGACAAGTCTTGATCTTGTACACTCATTTGCATGAAATAGGCTTCACATCTCTAAGTTTGGCACAAAGTCCCAAGTTTGATTTTCAACAAGGGCTTTGATCTCCTCTTCCATGGCTTTTATCCATTCAACTTTTTTTGATGCCTCCTTAAAGGATGTTGGTTCTTTTTCTTCTTCCACCACTGCAACATTGGCATATTTAGGATTTTTCTTTTTCACCCAGGTTAATCTTCTTAATTATATTAGTGATGTTGTTTATTTTGTAGGTTTTTCTTCTAGTATCTCCATTGTTGGTTGATCATCATCATTTATTATTTGATATACACTAGTATGTCATGGCCTTTCTTGAAGTTGACACTGCGTGACAGGCACTGAACTTTGCTCAATTTTTGTTGACTGCTCCTCACACTTTTCGTGCAATTACTCTACTTCATTAAAGTGAGGAAGTGTAACATATTTTGGTGTTCACCACGATGATGTCTCATTAAATACAACATTTTATGAGATATAACATTTACTAGTTGTAAGATTACAGCATCTCTATCCTTTTTTGTTCTCATCAGAGCCTATAAAGATTCATCTGATTGCCTTCTTACCGAACTTGCTACATAGATGGTTAAGTACAAATACATAGCACATGCAACCAAATACTTTAAAATGGCTCACCATAGGTTTTATATTCCATAACTTCTCAAATGGAGACATAAATTCCATATTCGGCTGAGGAAATCTATTGATTATATGAGCTATTATTCTCATGCATTCAGTCAAAAATCTCCTAAGGACATTCTTAGCATGCAACATACTCTTGCATATTTCTACTAGATGCTTATTCTTTCTCTTTACAACACCATTTTTATTATGGTGTGTTTGGACAAGTCAGTTGCCGCCTAATCTTACACTGGACAAGATAACTTAAGAACTCATAAGAGATGTATTCTCCCTTATCATCAGTACAAAGACATTAAATTTTTTTCCCAACTTCACTTTCAATCATCAGCTTGAATTCTTTAAATTTTGCTAAAGTTTTAGATTTTTCTTTCATGAAATAGACCCAGACATACTTTAAATAATCATTAATAAATGTCACCATGTAGTGCATATCATTGACTAATGACTGCTTCACTTTACCAAACACATCAAAGTGGATTAACTCTAGCAGCTGTTTAGCTCTGAATGATGACTCCTCATATGAAAGTTAGTGCACCTTTCCATACTAACATTTAGCACAAACCACATCAGTATGAACATTAAGATTAGGTAGCCCTCTTAATGGGGACTTACTCATCATCATCTTTAGCTTATAATAATTGACATGTCCTAACCGTGCATACCATAAGTCAGTTGTACCACCGCCTTTTATCTTCTCTACATAAGCATCTTCGGCTAATAAGATGTACATGGAATCCACCCTCTATTGCTCCATTATTGGTATGTCAACTATTTTGATTTGTTGACAAACCTTAAGAATTTTAGGGCCAAACACAATAGAGTTACCAGAATCAGTCAACTCTAAAACTGATAGAAGATTCTTTTTTATACCTAATACTCTGTACATATCTTCCAATTGCACTTGTTGTTGATTCAAACTGGAAGTGATCACCATGTCACCAATGTGAGTAATTGTTAGTTACGAGTTATTTATAGTTACCACAACCTGGTTGCCTTTATACTCTGAAGCATTATGCAGCTTAATTCTATCTTTTGTCATGTGACTGGAACAACTAGAATTAAAGATTTAACACTTCTTATAATTGATTATATGAGAACTCGAAGCACTGGATGCCTGCTCCTCTTCTTCTATTATGGTAGCCATAAAGCTAGGAACTTCCATAATCTTTAAACTATAACACTCTTCCACTTACATTACTTCTATAAATAATACTTCAGCATCCCACTCTAGTTCATCTTGGTGGCGATTGCTTGTTGTTGCTATATTGCTCTGAATAGTATTTTTCTTAGACCATCAATCTTTGGAGTAGTGTCCTTTCTTGCCACAGTTAAGACACTCTCCATTTTGACGTCTAGAAGTCTTAAACTGTTGATTGTTGTGTTACTGCTTCTATTAAGCCTCCTCTAATTAGACATTACCTTGTGTCTTCCCTTCATTCCTACCATGCAGTTGCTTATTCTTCTTCTTAATGAAGAGCACCACCTCTTCAGTATATAACGAGACTCTAGCTATTTATTTTGCTATAGTTTCTTGACTTGCCAACAAATTCTCCAAATCTTCAATAGAGGGTTGTGTGGGCCAACCTTGAACTATAACCATGAAATTGTGGTACTGAAGCCATAGTCCATGAATAATGATTTTCTTTGTCCTATTGCTAGCTATTTTGGATGCCTTATCTAACTCAGCAGTTTCTCGACATAAGGACTTCACTTTAGTAAAATACTGACTAATTTTCATATCCTTTTATGAGATAAACTTTAGTTCATTTTCCAATAGTCGAAGTCTAACATCATTCTTCTTTGAGAATTGTAGAGCAAGAGAATCCTATGCTTCCTTTGGTGTGGTAGCATCTTTGATGTGGTTTATCATCTCCTCTTCAATAGTTATTTTTATAGTGAACATCGCTTTCCCAGCTTTAATTCTCCATTTTTTAAGATAGCCATCATCATCATCTGGTGGTGGTGATATAGTCTCAGTCCCAACAAAAACCTCCCAGAGGTCTTGATCTTACAAGTATGACTCCATGCAAGTCCTCCACATGCTATAATTATTATTATTATTTAATCTTTTAATAACACCAACATTACCCGATTCCGCCATAGTGACTTGGATTTAGCAGCCTCTTATTTCACCAAGCAGCTATTATTCTGAACCAATGAACTTCACAACTCCAAACTATGTACATGCAAAATCTCCCTCGTAAAGCTGCTTTTGTATGTAAAATGTCAATAGCCAAACCCTCGACCAAGTTGACTCTGATACCACTTGTCAAATTGGAGTAGATTAAAAATTAATAGTAAAAGTAATTATTAACGTGTGAAAAATGGGATAATAAAATAGTGAACCAATAACTATTTTTCTCTAAAATATTTCACTATTACAAGAACAAAACAAGTTATTTTCACTCAACACTTTTTTACAACACTAATACTACCACACTCATATTTTTCTCTACTACACACACATCACTTTATATCACTCATGACACACTTACTCACATCACACACACTCACAATTGTTCTCACTTATTTTTCACTCACTTGATACCACACATTTTACAAATTACAAAGTACAATATTTATAATGTTTCTCTTACTTAAAATTTCAATGATTATAATTCATTATAAATATAAAACCATTTTTTATATAGTAAATGTTATTTAAGAGAAACTAAAAATATATTTTAAGTTTATTATTCCAACATTATTAGTAATGACTTCAATATTCCTTAACATTGCAAACCAGATGAGCAAAGAGATTACTGTTGTCACTCCAAATAGTAGGAAGATTAAGGTTATTTTGTCCACTCATAATTTATAATTTGAGGTGGCATGCATATCATCTAGTAATGGTATTCATTTTTGCACCATTATCACTTTAGCCAGCCAATTTCCATCGGAAGTACATATTATAATTATTTTGGGAAGTTGAGACACTTAATTAAAAAAAATACTAAGAAATTGGGAAAAAAAATTTAGACACTAATAATGTAATTATCCTTAATAATAATAACATTATTAAAAAAATATGGAACAACAAGAAATTCAAAAGGATGCCTTCACTCAAATTTTTAATAACAATAGTAATTGTTTACTAAAAATTGAATAATATACTAATTTATTAATTATAAAAATAAAATAAAATTATCAATTATTGATGTGCAATAAAGTTGATTATTCAATACATAATTTAATAAATTCAATTAAATAAAAATATATTAAAATTCACACATTATAAGATTTTAAATGTGGGTTGAACTAAATTAATAAGATTTTCTTTAATGGGAGGTCATATAATCTAAATATTAATAGACTGCATCAGGACTAGCTCAAAGGTACTTATGGCCCTGGCCAAAATTTTTTTTTATATATATATTTAAAGTCATCAATTAACTATTATTTTTTTATATATTAACTATTTTTCTAAAGAAAATGCTATCAAAATTAAATAAATTAAAAAATAATTTAATATTAACACCAATACTAGATCCTAACTTAAAAGGGAAAAATTTTAAATTTTTTCAAATTCTTATATATATAATTTGTTGTATTGGAAGCATGTGTCAATCAATTATATTTTGGTGAGAGAGAGCGAAGATATATAAATTTTAAATAATTATAATAGAATTTAATTGGTTAGAAGGATGTTATGGCCTCTCCTTGTCCTTTTCTCCCTAGTTCCAATCTTTATTAGCATATAATAAATTTGGGAAAAGTACATAAACCCCCCCCCAACCTTTTAGGGTAATAACAAATAAAACCCTATTCAAGTTTTTCTATCATTTAAAACCATAACCTTTAAATCATTAACAATAACAACCCTTTGTTCCAAAACATGTTACAGCATGCTGATGTGGCACTTAACTTCTCTTATGTTCTAAAATCTCTAATGTAATTGGGTCCCATAAGAATGACATGTAAAAGGGAACCAAAGAATAAATATTTAGTAATTAAACTACCCACCCATTCCTAAATCAAGAAACCCTAAATCAAAATCGCCTCCTTTTATTTTCATTCATTGTAAATGGCTATGAACAACAGAGAAAATCAACAATAATGTGGACATAGAAGACCTACATAAATTTAATATTCATAGATGGAATGTAACCTAAGTCGAAGTTTTTATGCTTGTTCGTTGTATAAGGTATGAATTTCTAGTTTTTTTTATAGTGAAAGCTTTATTACAACAGTTGTTGTCTTCATTTGGTTTGGTTTAAGGACTAGGAGATTGTTGTTTCTTCATGTAGTTTGATCCACCTATGTGTGTCTATAAAAGGCAAGTTGTACAAAAACTCTTGAATGACACAAGTCAACTTGCTAGAAATCTATAGCAAACTGAAGATGAAAAAGATAGAGTTCTGTAGGTACTGGAATTAATGAAAGGAAAGATGAAAGCTGAAATTGCAAAAAGAGATAGGAAACTAAGTTGCTTAGGTGTATGTTGGTGAAGTTATGGTTATTTATCATAGGAAAATGGTGTATGGCTTAATAAAAGTTATTATTTTTACATTATGTTGTCAATTGGTAGTAGTTATGTTATGTTTTATGTTGTTGATCATTTGTAAAGTTTTATTTCAATTGGCAACAATATCATGTGTATGTAACCACTGACCTATTGATTAGAATGAAAAATTATCTTTTATGAACTAGATAGATGGTTTTGCTTTTATAACTATTGTATAACTTAAAGCAATTAATGTTAATAAAAAATGATTAAGAGCAAAATTTAAGCAAAATAACATGGTTTCATTTAATTAAAAGGACATAAGATGAGCACATTTAAAGCTTAGTGCACTAGTGTCTATATTACAATGACTTAGAATGATATTATCTCTTCTCCAGCTAAATGTTTCCTTTAAATGAGCAAGTTATATGGAAAAAAAATTAAAGTGGAAATTATTTATCAAGAAATGAATAAAAATGCAAATCCTTATCAAGAAATGAATACCTTATTAGTCTTTGCCTTTCTTGATGGAACTGTAACAGGCAACTTATCCTTGTTAGTAGCACAGAATTAGACTGAGTGAAAGTGCTAGATTGAGCTTCAGTGCTAGTAGCTAAATGTTGCCTCAAACTGTTTTGCAGTGCCATAAAGTGTTGTATATGTGATGGTATCTATGGAGGCTTAGGGATGTAGGGTATTTCTACATTTTACAATCTTGGATTTAAAGTGGAATTTTTTATGGTTGCTTGAAGTTACATATAAAGATTGGATTAATATATGAACTATATAGCTCACAAATTCTTAATTAATGCATACCTGTGACCCAATAAGACAATGCTCCTAGATTCCTTCTGATGCCTCATATGATGTGCTCGTTTTTATTGTCTAAAAGAAATAATAAAAGTTAAATTAGTTAAGTAGATATAATAAAATTCCACTAGAAAGAAGATATTAAACTTACTCTTGCTCAAGTGGTTGTATTGCTTCCAACAAGCGGTTTACAAGTCCTTGTGTTGTGTCCAGGCTTACCACATGTCACGACCCAAAATAGGAGGTCATGACCAGCGCTAGGGAATGGGAATTCTTTCGAATCTGGAACCTATAGCAAGCCTTGAAGAAAATAAAATATAAAAGCATGCAATAATAATAATATAAATAAATAATCTGCAGCGAAAATTTAAAATCTCAAATAATAAAGCAACTCATCAGCTGATTTAATAACATAAACTCATCTTATATATATATAATATCTTTTGATACAAATTCTCGTTTCAAATCTTTAAAATATAAATCTCACACATATATAAAATAAACATCCACAACTTGACTACAACTACTGCAGTGTCTAGAATATAAAATAAAATCAAATGAGCAGTTTACATAGTAAAGTCGAGGCAAAAGAAATCCGGTGTAAGGGTCTGCTACTGAGGTCTGAGGACGAAGACTCTCCTGAAAAATAGTCACGGAGGGGAGTCAGACCTCACTGAGTGAATTGTTATAATATATATACATGCATAACTAAATGACAAATGCACACATTCAATAGTATATATAATAAATATATATACAGGCAAAAACATACAGATGCAGCAAAATCATTTTATATAAATACTAAAAATAATATCTGATTATGAAGGATCAAATAGAACCCTAAATGATCACAACCTCAAGTAGTGTTAGACAACACTTTAGCCATATAGGCTCACATATTCCAAATAAATTCACTTGTCCGATTGGACAATAGACTGGCCCCGAGACACTAAGTCAACCGAGCTCCAACAGTCTGACTGTCAGTGTGATTGGCCCCAAGACACTTGGTCAACCGAGCTCCCGCAATCACACTCTCAAATCACATCACACATCAAATAAATCAATCCAATCAATATCCATAAATAGGTTAGTAATTTAACCTAAATTCTATCGTCGTACCGGTACGTACTCGGTTCTAGTGTTGCCCACTAGGTAGCACATTCTATTGATATCCTTCATTCAAAATAAGTTCATCCATTCATGAAATAAATGATGCATGACTTTAAGTAAAATAACAATATAAATCATATATATACTAGAAATTTACCAAAAATAAACCAAGTATATTTCAAGTATATATACGTCGAATAAATTCAATTTAATTATAAAATAAACTAGAAATAACCTATAAATATACTTAAAAACATTTTAGGTATAATTCAATAATAAAACATGCATTTAATTTAAAATATACCAAAATATACCTAAGCAATTATTAAACCATTCATGCATATTTTATAAAATTTAAACATACATTTCTAAAACATGCAATCCTAAAACACGTATATATAAAATAACTACTCACAGTTATGTGCTCCTCGTGACTGGTCTAACGAGCCTGGTCCACTAAGCCTTGGTCTCGGCGCAACTAAACAAACAAACGACAATACGAAATTAGAATAAATCTAACGGAATTCTAAAAACTCAATCTAAAACATTGGACATAGATTAGGAATAGGGATTCGACCGGATGTCACGTTTTATGAGAATTCTACCGAAAATTCGGCAGAACTTCCCCTGTAAAACGGATATCTCTCTACTCAGAAAGTAGAGCCGATCCTGCAAAGAAAACACATTTCGAGTATATATAATCACACAACCCCTCGGTCGGACTCCCAAACTATAATTCCACCGACCGAGGTTCACAATTCATGAAATATACACAGAGTACATTTAAATTCCAAAAATACCGAAAATACCCTTTAATAATCAAAATATAGCAAATTAGATATTTAAAACACTGAAAATAATTATTTCACCGATAATTACAATAAAACCCTAATTTTAATAAAATATTATTAAAAATCCATAATTCTTGATAAATTCATAAATATTAACCAAAATTCATTTTATAAATCCAAATTACATAATTAGCCCAAAAACATATTAAAAATCATTAAAAACTCATTTATTTACAAAAATAGTATATTATATATAATTTGAAAATAATTTATGAAAAATAGTTTTAAATTGTTAAAGAAATACTAAATAATTTGTAAAAATCATTTTTATACCTCAAATAAGTATTAAAACCAATTTAACATAATTTTTAACCAATTTAGTACCAAATTACCAAAATACCCCTAGTTATATATAATTTCACATAATACACTATATTTATACAAAAATTCACTAAAAATAATATAATTACTCAAAAATTAATTTCTCAACCTATAATTCAATAAAATCAATAATTATACTCAATTAACCAATTAATTTTAACAAAATACTTAATTAACCTAATTTTCTAAAAATCACCTAAACTAAATAAATTCATAATAATTATAAAAAAATCACAAAAATTAAAAATAAATTTCTAAAATTCATTTTAACACCTATAAACACCATAAATCACAATTTCATAATTTTTTTAATTAATTTATGAAAATTAGAAAATATTAATAAAATAATAAAAAAATTCACAAAAATCAAAATAATTCCCAAAAATTTCAAAAAAAATACAGGATATGGATTGAACTACTAGGAACAATTTTTGTGAAGGAAGTAAGCTTGAATCATTAGAATCAAAGTTCAAAAAATCAAGAACACAAAGTGGTTGAAAATGAAAATTGAGAACCAAGGAAAATCTAGACCAAATCACATGAAACTAAGCTTGGAAATGAACTCACCGGAGCTCAAAAAGAAGATAGAGACTAGTGACATCCAAAATGGTGGCCGAAAAAGGCTTGATCGACGTTGGCTTGAGTTTCGGTTTCTTGGAAGAAAATCGGCTAAAACTCGTCGAAAAAGGGAGTAGCAAGCGGCGGAGGGAGCTTGGGAAGGAGGAGGATGGCTGGGAGGCACTCCAACGGTGAGGGTGGAGCTTGGCAGTAGCGGGAATGGTGGTGAGGGGCGTCGGGCTTGAAGGAAGAAGATGATGGCAGTGATTGTAAATAAATCAAACTTTATTTTTTGTATATATATATATATAACTTAACTTATATTATTATACTATATTAATTTTATATTCAAAATAATCTACACCACATGTTAAAATATCACCCAATATTATATACATATACTCATATATATATAATACATACTAATTAAATAAAAATGTATAATATATAATATTTACTTAATTAATATAAACCCTAAAATATTAAATATGTGTATATATATGCATGTATATGTATATATTTTAATACGATAATTAAAATCGTGCATGGACTCATGCAAATACATAAAACCGACCAATATAATTAATAATTATTTATTTAGGTTTTAATTTTTCCAAAAATAAAACTCTCGAGAAAATTTTATGTAAGAAACTTAAAATAATTAAAAATAACTTTAATAAATAACAAACTAATTAAATAATCAAATATATATATTAAAATTATTAACACTGCATATCCCGATGCAGTTTAAAATTATTTAAAATCTCAGGATATTACACCACATTTTTTTCATTTCATCACTAAACCACTTCTACTTAGCTTGTATCGGTTGATTGGCTCATCTATTCTCTAACCCTCTTCATTTTAGGCCTGCTAGGTTGTCTTCTCTCCTTTAGAGGAAATGGTGGGTCAAAGGGAGTTGTAGCCCATAAATTAGGCTGATTGATAGGGTTTATGAGAAATGAATAGGTCTTCAAATATATGCTTTTATAAAAGTAAGGGCATATAAATTCTTCAAGCTTTCTCTTTAAATAAAAAATTGAAGCCACTACAAGTGCGCAAGGAATCCCACTTACATCCTATTTAAAATATGCACATGACTTTGAATCCAAGTCCACTACATAGCTCTCATTCCCTCTTTGCACCTTAAACTTTATGCCACCATTCCAATGAGGAATCTAAACTTTGGATTGTAGTTTTTCTTTCTCAACTCTGGCCTAGGCTTTAGGTGTGATAGGTTCATTGTATTTCAACATCAAATCTTTTTTCCTATGAATCAAATGCATGTTATAAGTCATAACCTCTTCTAGTAGAGTTAAGATGGGCTTCTCTCTAGTATCTCTAATTGCAGAATTAAATGACTCTGAGATGTTGCTCAATAGCTTGTCACATTTAGGCCTCGGACTAAATGCATGTGTGAACCAGTGAAATGTATTGACATTCATTAACCACTTATAAGCTGCCTCATCTTTCTCTTGGTAAATTTAGTTGCAATTGTAGCCTTTGCAACATTCCACATGATATCTTTTAGTTCTTAATTGTTGAAAAGCTTCTTGAAATTCTGATAAAGGTGCCTTCAACAAAATCGATAGTCTTCAATTACAACCATAGAAGCAAATACAGGTAGTAGTCCTTGTCAAAGATTTACTGATTAGTATATTAAGCAATAAAAAAATAAAAGACTCTAAAAAAATTGCCATTATTACCTTTTATTGATTACTCTTTAATGTCCATCTATTTTCTTTAACAGAGCTAATATCATTGAATAAATTTTATAAGAACCACTACCAACTATCCTTGTTTTTTGATTTAGCAATGGTAAATACAAGTTCGTACATCATGTCATTGCCATCATATGCAACTGCTGCTAGAATTTGACCCTGTGTTAATCTAATAAGGTGGCAACCATCAAGCCTTATGATAGGTCTGATACCATTGACAAAGCCCTTCTTACAAGTTTTAATGCATACATAAATTCTTTTAAAAATAGGTTGAATATTCAAATTAGGTCTATCCACTACTAATGATGTACTACTGCCAGGATTTTTATCCCTCAACTCACCATAAAACTCCCATATCTTTGCATATTGTCCAATATAAAAACCCATTTTTCCATTCATTGCTTTCTTTCTTGCTTTATAAGACTTTATATTTGACACTCCATTAGCCCAATCATTCTTCACTGTCTCTTTAAAAACTTTACACTTCCATATAGGATTGATTCTTAGTGTCTCCTTGTACTTCATTATTAGCCAATTAATTGTTGCATTTCTATTATCAAAAATTCTATTTCATCTATAGTTTTTGTTATATGTTTTCACCTACAAAGTGTCAGAGTTACTCATTCAAGATGCATATATTTTTCATGTGCAAATGGTGCAATTGGCCTACACTTTTCTTTTTCTTCACTTTTTGCGAAGTGTATATCATAACCACCCATAATAGCATACTCCCTAACAACATCTTTGAATTCAGTTTTTGTGCCAAACAACATTCTAATGCAAAAATAAGGATTATCATAATCCCTTCAAACATTATACTTAGCAAACTTTGTCCCAACATCATCATCCATATCAAAATCTTTAGGTTCTTCTTCTGATACTTGCTTCTCTATAAATTCTTTCTCAGCATCACCACCATACATATTAGCAGTAGCATTGTGAGTAGTAGGGTCAGTAGTTGTCTCAGTCCCAGGTTTAATGGCTATTTCAGCAGTAGGTTCACTATTACCTGCATGACAGTCTATATTAGACTTTCTATAGTCATTACAAGCAGTTGCAGCACGTTCATTAGGTTCAGTTTGCGTACAAGCTTTACTAAGACATAAATCGCTTGTCACATGTATCTTCCTATAAGCAGGATTAGGTACTACATATTCAACAGCTGTAGCATCATCATAAGGCCTTTCTCCATCAAAATAAAGCTCACTTACCTCTTTATCACTAAGAATTCTATCGTCCTTAACCCCATCAGCTTTATCATTATTAAGCTGACTGCTCTTAACATCTTTACTAGCTCTTCCATTTTCTATCGTGTTTGCTAAAATAGGTACGTTTGTAACAATAACTTCCTTTTACCAACTATGAAAAACAAAAAGTTCTACATTGTCTATATCACCTAAACTACCAACCATCACATTATTATCATTTAACAGATGCTATTTTTCTCAGGCCATTCTTTATGCTCAAACCATGAACTCGATAATAAAAGGCTTCAAATTTTGATTGACCTGATCTTCTTAGCAAATCTTCATATTCAAATAAGCTCAACTTATCAACATCATTGTTATCAAATATACATGTTTTGCCCGATATATATTCCATCTACGGATTCCCTATAAAGTAACCACTATAATGGAGAATGATAGTAATGTATCTAGATTCCATATCAAAAAACCTAATCCAATAAAAGAAACATTAATTTAATTTAGAACTCATTAATTAATCACTTAAGAACCAAAAAAAAAAAATCTAATTTAGCCATTAAAAAAGCAAGAGGGGACAGTAGGGGACCATTAATATTGACACTAAGCTTGCAAATATTCTTTAACTATTTAACACAAAACCTAACAAAATCATATTTATTCAACTACTTACTATCTCATTAACAAATGTAAGACAAATTTAGTGTTCTCTAACTCAAAAACCAATAAGATGAAACAAGATTAAGTTTAACATACCTCTATTGTAAAGAGCTTTAATCTTCAAGAAATTAGGCATTAGAGGAAAAGAGCTTCAATCTTCAAGAAATTAGGCATTAGAGGAAAAGAGCTTCAATCTTCAACAATTTCTTTTTTGTGTCGTCATTTTAATCACAACATTCTCTCAAATCTCGCTAATCACATCAATGAGAAGAAAAAAATTGAGTTCAAGTAAATGGGATTAAGCAATTAGGGTTCCTCTTCCTTTTTAATTGAAAATCAATTTTGAAGGCAAATTAGTTATTGTTTTCATAGTCAACAACACAATCATCAACGTGGTCCTCATTTGCAGAAGTTAACGACCACATCAGCACGTTGTAACATGTTTTGGAATGGAGGGTTGGCGTTATTAATGATTTAAAGGTTGTGGTTTTAAATGATAGAAAAAATTAAATAGGGTTTTATTTGTTAATACCCCAAAAGGTTGGGGGTTTTTATGTAATTTTCTCAATAAATTTTTATAAATTTTTGAATGTAAAATAAAATAAAATAAAATTATGTAGCAAATGATTTAATTGAAAAATAACAAGATACAACATAAAAAAATGAATAATTTATAACTATAAATTTATTTATATTTATTTTACATATTTAATAGTAATTATTTAAAAAATAAAGTTTATTTTCTAATTAAAATAGAGTGATCATTCTAAGAAAAAATACAATAAAATAAAAGATTATTTAAGATATTTTTGGAGGGGGCCTAGGCATAGCGCTTAATGGCCTATGCCTAAGGCCGGCTCTAAACTATACAATAGAGGCAATTATTATATTTTAAATTGATGATAATATGATTCAAATTTTATATCTTAAAATATATTTATGAGAAATTATTAATTAATTACTCATTCACGAGCCAAATAATAATTGTTTGCATTGCATAGCTTAATTAACTCTCTTATTGAAATCCCTTAAAAGTGAAGAAGTATAAGATTCAATAGTGTTCAACAAAGAAAACGAACAAATTCTTTTCTTTTTAGATTTTACCAATTAAGCAAACCATTTGAAAGCAATTTTTGGTGCTAAAGTTTGTGATATTGATTGCATATTATCACTGGTTGACCCTATATGCTTATGGAATAATGTCAAAAAATGAAAAATTGCAAGCCCATGTTAGAACTTGGAAGGGGTCACATCACCTCCCCATTGCTGTAGTCGTGTCTTTTTTTTTGCCAAGTTGTTTGCAGAATATGGGGAAGATAGCAACTTCAATATTATCAAATTAACACTTAAAAAAAAAAATTATCAAATTAACTATTACATACATATGTTCAGAAAACAAAAACTAACACATAATTATAGTATAATTATCACAACAATAATTAAGTATTAAATTAATATATAATTTTTGACTGTTGCCCTTATTAAAATTTAAATCTGAATCCTTTTTGGGTCTAGGAACTCAACTTAGAACCATTTAGTTTAAATTTTATCAGCGATTGTTTTGTCTACTCATATTTTCCTTTCATTCAAAAGTTTCTTTTCTTTTGTTAAAAAAAAAAAAATTCTTTTCTAGCATAAAATGCACGCAGCCTTTACAATACCTATTGCATTTGATACGAGGCAAAAGATTCCAACTTTAGTTTCTTAATGGATCTTGGAATTTAACAATAAAAAATGATATAAAAGAGACAAAATCAATCCGAACATTATAAAATTAATTCAAAATAGAGAAATTTTAAATATTTAGCAGTTATATAAACTTTAATTATTTTAATTTGAGTAAAATAAAAAAAATTCCAACGCTAATTTTTTATATATAAAATTTCAACTTGAAACATTTTAAGTTTATCTTTATTTGATTTGATAGAATTATTTTAGCTGCATAATTAGTGGTCATATTAATATCCCTTAATTCATTTAAAATAAATTAATAAAAAAATAATTCGAGGTATATAAAATAGATGAATAAGAACCTAATTAAAAATGAAAATGAATAAAAATATAATTGTTATATCATGCACCAATGTGCATATTGAAATATGGATCATACACGTGCGAGATGAAAATGCTTTTTTTTTAACATTAAACTTTTTTTTTTGCGTTAAACGTGAATGCAGCGAGTTCATTAATCTTCACATATAAGTTAATTGAACTAAAAAAAATTAGTTGATATTGTTTTTTGTCTATCCATAAGTTGGGTTCAAATGACCTTCACATGCAAGTTTATTGACCTTCACCTACATATTCATTGGCCTTTTTGAACCTGTAGGTTCAATGATCTTCACTTACATATTCATTGATCTTAACATGCATGTTCAATGAACTTACAAGGATCCATGTTCATTGAGGATTGTTAACCATTTGCATGATTAACCCCACAATTTTGACTTTAATAAGCAATTTGGATTGCTAATTTTTTTTTTTTTTTTGAAGAAAATTATTTTATTTTAATTGTGTAGGTTTTTATTAAAAGATCAATTGGTTCATCCAAGTTTAAAGATATGAAAAACTCTCTAAAAATAGTATTTATACATCAATTAATGAAGACTGTCAACCTATACAACTACCTAAACTATTTGGATGCATAAGGGATTCAAAAAGGCTCATTTTTTGAAGTTACAGGTGGCTGCTCACGAGCCACACTCCATATCATGAGGGGGCTCATAAGCAATCCCCCTGTCTGCCCCTTTTTCACTTCTCATCGAGAAGCAAGTTTGAGCCACTCACAAGCACTACTCACAATCATAGTAGCTCGTAAGGGTCGGATAATAGGCTTCAATGCCTTTCTACAAACTCCAACAACTATATTTTTAATGGTCATGTGCTAGACCTTCCCCTCACAACCATGAGCGGCGTTTCAATTGCAAAAAACTATTTTTCATTTAATAGAGAATAAGAAAGGTTGGAGATGCAATTAATGGCTTCAACAGCCATATTTTTTATGCTCAACATATGTAAATATGCTATGGAATATCATTGAGAAGTTAAACACTTTGAATATTAAAATTTCTCTCATAAGCATTGATTAAGCATTTACTCCTTCATCTACTTTCTTTATAATTTTTTAAACTCTTTGAGTGTTGGTTATATGAATAGAATAGGAACTCTTTTTCTTCTATTTTCTAGGGTCTAAGAAAAGGGAAGTAAATTTCTATTCTTTATGAAATGTTGAAGTGTTTGCCTATTGAAAACACTTGGGATTTGGGTTGAAGAGTGATCTTAAACTCTTATTTTGTAAAGTTAGAGTTGAGAATAAAACTCAAAGTTGTAAGAATTAATCTAAGTGAATAGATTATGGTAATTGAAAATCCAAACTTGGAAGAGTTAGGTGGAGACATAGGTTTGTTAATAAACTGAACTCCTTAAATTGAGTGTGTTCTTTCCTATACCCTTTTAATTCCTGTTTAATTTCTCTTAATCCAAGCTTAAAATCTCAAAATCCTTATTCACCACCCCTTTAGGGCAATTATAAAGATCAATGAACATGTATGTGAAAATCAATGAAACTATAGTAGGTTCATTAACCTTCAGCTGCATGTTCATTAACCTCTACCTGCAAGTTCATTGACATTCACCTGTAAGTTCACTTTCAATCTTATTAAAAAATAATAATTATTATTTTTTAATTAATAACAAATGAACTTCCAGTCAATAACGCATGAATCTTTACGTTACAACCGATGAATCTATATGCACAAACTAAACAAATACAATAAAATATTTTGCAATCAAAATCCAATATAAAAAAATACAAAAAGAAGAAGAAGAAGAAGAAGAAGAAGAAGAAGAAGAATGTTATAACCTGAATTTTAATAAATTTATGAAATTAAAATTTTGAAGTTATAGTGTTAATATTCATTTTATTATTTCATGATATGATAATTTAATCATGAAATTTAATTTTCTAAAGTAAAATATTATTTATTTTATTTATTAGTGAGATTAAATTTGGATTTCGGTGTTGAATATTGTTTTAATATATTTTAATATCAATATTTAGTAAATTATGTTAATGTAGTGTATTTCAATATATCTACATATTGTGGTGAGAATTTTAGTTGGGGATATTTAGTTTAAAATAATTGTACTTTTATACAATTGTTTTAATAAATAAATAAATAAAATAAAATTCATTTTCTTTTCTTTTTTTTCTTTTCTTTTCCCTCTCTCTTTTTCTTTCCTCTCTCTTCCCTCTCTTTTCTTTTCCTTTCCGTCCTTCTCCCTCACGCAATAACCCCTCCCTGCACCCGACAGCACTCCACCATTGTTGTCACCTCTCCCCTTCACACCGCCATTGCCACCTGCTCTTCCCTTCCCCTCCTTCCGTTGTCAATCGTTGCTCTCTTCCCTCTTTTTCCTCCTCAACGCCGACAATTTTTGAAGACCGTTGATTTCATCTCCAACAATGCCAAGGGTCAAGGTTGGTCTTGATCGAAAGCTTGTTTTGCGAGCTTCGTTTCCCCTAAGGTAATTCACCTGAACAACTTCGAATTCAACTCCAATTTTATTTATTTGATTCTAGGGTTCTAAGATTCATTTGTTGATTTTGAGTTTAATTTGTTTGATTCATGTTAAATTGACTTTAGATTATTGAAATTAAAGTTGTAAGCTTTCCATAACTGTATTTAGATTCAATTTTGGAGATAGTTGCGATTTGAGCACTATTTTGATCTCGGTTACTATGCATGGGTATTGTTCCTGGCTTGGAAATATGTTTTATCTTTAATAAATTTTACTAATTATTTTAAGCATATTTCGTGAACAAAGTTTATTGAAATTATGTTCTGGATTTTATTATGAATTTTAGAATGTTTATGTAAAAATTGGATTTTTGAAAAAATTAGTATAAATTAGTAATTTTTATATTTTAATTGAAAGAAATTGTTAATTATTATTTTTTTATGGAATTTGAGTAACAAATAGTATTAAAATAATTTTTATGTATTATTTACCATTTTTAGCTAATTAATAATAATTTTCATAAATATATTTGAATAATGGTTTTATGTATTATTTTTATGAGTTTTGGTGAATTATTAGTATTTATTATTATTTTCTTGATTTTTTTATTATGTTGGTTCTCAGTTGTGCAATAATTGTAGTTCAAGAGCTCAACTTGAGAAATTAAGCTTTGTGAATATTTGAAATGTGTTTGCGTGTAGGATCGGCTCTACTTTTAGTAGAGAAATGTTCATTTTATAATGGATACTCTACCAAATTTTTGATAGAATTTTCGTAAAATGTGACATCAAGTCAGTCTTGAGTTTTGAGTTTTGTCGAGTCATGTCATAGATTGAGTCGTTTTTTAGAAATTCTAGAAGTATACAATTAGGATTTTGATTCTAATATATTATTATTGTTATTATTTTCCTTAGTTGCTCCACGAGCTAGGTCTATTGGACCAGGCCAACCGAGGCAGGGTAGAGGAGCACACTTGAACTATGAGTTATTATTATATGTATACATTGCATGTATAAAATATATTGTGAGCATCCTTATTTTGAATAAATATGAATTTCATTATGCTTTAATTCATTAATTGTTATTATTTCGATTATTTTGAATATATATTTACATGTGATTATTAAAATTGTGAAAATGGATGTTGTTCATATTTTATTGTAAATTTCATCATTTTAATTATGAAACAACATTTTGGAGGATAGTTATAGAACGTGCCACATATTGGATCACACTAGGATTATTATGCAACAGTACGTTAAAAATTAGGCTTTAAACTTTTATTGATTTCAAATATGGAAATAATGATTATGGTGAATGATGGATAAATGGGTGTGACTACAGATTCTCGGTTGATCTGCAGGGTATTCGGGGCCAATTAGCACCAATAGTGGGACTATGGATCCTTGGTTAACCCTTTGTGTACTTGAGGTCAGTCCACTTCCAAAAAGTTGGATAAAAGATATTTTTGGAGTTATAGAAAGCATGTTGGCTAGTGAATTACAATTATTAAAGTTGCGGAAAATTTAAGAATTCTTCTCCGATCCTCCACCAAAAAATTCTTTTGCAATTGTTATAATAAAAATGTATTTCAAACGTCTGTATGAAATGCATGTATATATTAAATAAATATAAATATATTATTATACTGATGCTTGAGTGTCTATATCTTTAGGTTGCGTATATATATATAATAATAATTCACTTAGTGAGATATGACCCCCCTCAAATATATTTTTCAGGATCTTCTACTTTAGACCTCTACATTAGTTCTATTCGTCAGACTCTTTCTTTACCGACCAATCTATGTAAACTTTGAACTAATACATTTCTTATATTTTAGTAAATGCTACAGTAGTAGTAAATCTTGTTGTAGTATTTGTATTATATTAGACAGTAATTCTATATTTGAATAATTGTACGAATATATTTTATTATGTTACGTTATGAAAATTTATTTATTAATTAAATTTTTAATTCTGAACTATTTTTGTGATATGTTTGCATAAGTTTTATTTTTAAAACTTGCTATAAGTTTCGGATTCTTAAGAATTTTTATTACCTAGCGTCGGCCATGACTCCTCGATTTGGATCGTGACAAAAAAAAAAAAGAAACAGTTATTGAATTTCAAAAGAACTATTTTGTAACTTTTGTAAATTCTCCCTCTCTAGTTTTAAAACACCTGAGAAATACTCTTTTCTTAGGAAAAAGAAGAAAAAGTCACTTATCCAAAAAAAAATAAAAAGTACAAAAAAGAAAAGTTAAAGATCATGACTAGGAAAAGAAAAAAGGGAGAAAAAGAGAAGAGAAAATGTCTCGTGATTTAAGAAGATGAAATACTAGAAAAAGAGAAGAAAAAGCGTTAAAAAAAATTAAAAAAAAAACATTAAAATAAAAAAAATAAAATATTAAAATAAAAAACTCACACATACAATCAACCTCTAATTCATATTATAATATAAATATAGTTACATGTTATAATTTGCAATAAAACTACCACTGGGCCATTTTAACGATGGATGTCCATAGATGCTAGCCCCTCATTAGTTTGTTCTAATTTGTTTGTACTTGAAAGTCCATAACCAACCTAGAGATGGTGATGATATATTAATAGACTTAACAGTGGCATTATACATAGAACCTACTGTTGATGATGAGTAAGAAATCAGAATTATTGTCTTTTTCCTATAAAAGTAGTTTAAATGATATAAAAATATAAATATTTAAATAAAAAAATTCGAACCTTTATTTTTTTCTATTGAAAAATTAAGCATTTCAACTTAGTTAAAATTATTATCATCTGTATAGTCCAATAAATGTCATGTAATGAGTTTAATTTATGTGAGAAATTAGCCCACTTCATATGCATATATCAAAGGTGGACCTTTTTACACTACACTACTTTACACCCATACTCCATTTTTTATATTTTTAAAATGCAAATCACATAAATATTTTTAACTCGGATGTCTTATTTTTATTATAAATTATAAATTTTTACTTTTTAATTATACAAATAAATTACAACTCTTATGTAAAATAAGTTATTTTAAATTTTCTATGTAAAATAAGTTATTTTATATTTTTACTATTTAAAAATATTTTCAGATCAAAAAATTATTTTTATTTAATGAAATTACATGTTTAGATTTTTTAAAAAATATATTATTTTTCACATTATTTAAATGAAATAAGTATAAATTATTTTTAATGCTAAATGATTGAACTCATTTTTGTATTTATATATATAATTTTTAATTTGTTACCAGGAATTTGATACATAAATCATATTTTAATTTTTTGACAGATTAGGTAATATTTATGTTATTCATATTATATTGTTCTATTTTAACGAGTAAGTATTTTTCTAATTACTAAAATAATAAAAGCATATGAGTATTTTGCTATAGAATCAATAATAAATATTAAAATAATTATATTTTTCTTGTTTAATACAATGATGGGAAATATAATTTAAATAAACTAATTAGTTTAAATTATATTTCAATTTATATGTAGAAATGAAGATAAGAGTTCTAATTAAATATAAAAATAAGTAAATTCAAAAACTCCTTAAATAATTATATCTAACACTTGAAAAAGAAAAGAAATTATCGTATACATAAATACATATATCAATTTTAAATTTAATTTTTTTAAAATAAAAAAATTTATTAATAAAAAGTAAATATTTAATTGAGAACATATTATAATCCAACTTTTTACAAATTATTAAATTAATTTAAGAAATTTTCCGTGTTAATAAATATTTTATTAATTTGTTATATTATGATTATTTTGTGAAATTAAATTGAATTCAAGTGTCATTATTTATTTTATTATATTATGGTATTAATATTAAATTGAAATTTAAAACTTAAATGTATTGTTGTATATTATTTAATATTATTATTATTTGTGAATTATGTCATGTAGTGTAATTTAATATATTTTAATATTATGTGATGAGTTTAATTAGAAAAGAGAGTAATTATATTAAAGATATTATTTATTATTATTATTTTGTCATTTTCTTCTTTTTGATATATATATATATATATATATATATATATATATATATATATATATATATATATATATATATATTTCCTTCTATCCTTTTTCTTTTTCCTTCCTCCCATTTCCCTCTCTTTCCCTTCTCCTTCTTCTTCTATGTGCAAAATATAGACCTAGCCTCCCCTATGTGAGATGGAACTTGGCAGCACCACCGTTGATGCCGCCGTCTCTCACTCGCCACCATCACCTTTCCTTTCTCCCGCTACTGTCTTCTCTTCCCTCTCCTCTCATCTTCCTTTTCATCACCGTGGGCTTCCAAAGGCCACCGGTGACATTTCCAGCGGTGATTGGAGTTTCTACTTATCTCATTTGAAAGCTGGTGTAGTGGGCTTCGATTTTTCCAAGTTGATTTCCCTAAACAACTTCAAATTCAGCTTCAATTTTGGATAATTGATTCTAGAGTTCTTAGTTTCAATTGTTGATTTTATGTTCAACTGGTTTGATTCATGTTAAATTGACTTTAGATTATTGAAATTGAAGTTGTAAGCTTTTCCAAAAATGTATTTAAATTCGATTTTAGACATAGTTAAGATTTGAGCACTATTTCGAACTCGGTTACTATTCACGGGTACTGTTCCCAGCTCGAAAATGTGTTTTATTTTTAATAAATTCTAATAATTATTTTAAGTATATTTTATGAAGAAAGTTTATTGAAATTATGTTCCGAATTTTTATTGTGAAATTTTGAATGTTTATGTAAAAATTGGATTTTTGGAAAAATTAGTATAAATTAGTAATTTTTATATTTTAATTGAAATTATTGTTAATTATTATGTTTTGGATAATTTTTGAGTAATAAATAGTATTAAAATAATTTTTATGAATTATTTACTATTTTAGCTAATTAATAATAATTTCCGGAAATATAGTCGAATAATAGTTTTATCTATTATTTTTATGATTAAATAGATTTTTAGTTATTTTTATTATATGCTTGGGCAATTTAAATAATTATATGTAATTTATGCTATTTAATTTTGAATATTTGAAAAATAGATTTTTCTTAATAGTATTTAATTATATTTAGGATTTTATTATTTATTTTGAAAACAAATATCTTTGATATTTTTATTATTTAAATAAATTGTATTGTGATATTTTATGAGTTTTGGTGAATTATTAGTATTTATTATTATTTTATTGATTTTATTTTTGTTGGTTCTCGATTGAGAAACAAATGTAGTTTGGGGGCCCAACCCAAAAAATTGAAATTTTTGAGTATCTAAAATGTGTTAGTTTGTAGGATCGACTCTACTTTTAGTAGAGAGATGTCCATTTTATAGAGGAGACTCTGTCAAAATTTTGATAGAATTCTCATAAAACGTGATATCAGATCGGTCTTGAGTTTTAAAATTTTGTCAAGTTGTGTTCTAAATTCAGTTATTCTTTAGAAATCCCAGAAGTATAAAAAAAATTAGGATTTCAATTCTAATATATTATTTTTATTATTTTCCCTAATTGCTTCGCGTGCTAGGCTTATCAAACCGGACCAACCGAGCCAGGGTAGAGGAGTATACTTAAACTATGAGTTATTTATATACATTGCATGTAGAAAATAATTGTGAGCATCTATATATTTTTAATAAATATAAATTTAATTATGTTTTATTTCATTAAATGATATTTATTATTGTTAACATTACAATATATGCTTTCATATATATAATTGAGAATATTTATTTTGAATAATGTATGATATCATATTTTATTATGAATTTTCATTATATTATTATGAAATAATGTTTTGGAGGATAGTTGTAGAATGTGATATCTAATGGTTCACAATACGCTAGAGCTAAACTTTGAACTTTGATTGATTCCGAAAATGGAAATTATGATTGTTGTGAATTGTGGATAAAAAGAGTGTCACTGTAAATCCTCAATTGACTTGTAGGATACTCGAGGTCAGTTAGTAATGGTAATGAAATTGCAGATCCTCAGTTGACTCTTTATTTACTTGAGACCAATTCATTGTCAAAAGTTGGATAAATAATATTTTAGAGTTATGAAAAGCTGTTAGGTAAGGAAATACAATGATCGAGGTTGTGGAAATTTAGGAAGTCTACTCCGATCCTTCACCCAAAATTCTTCTGCATTTATTATTATAATAAAAGTAAATTTTTAGCATATGTATGAAATACATATATATATTAAATAAATATAAAATATATATTCTACCAATGTTTGAGTGTACATATCTTTATATTGCGTGTATATATATAATAATAATTTATTTAGTGAGATATGATCCCCTCAATATTTTTATTCAGGATCTTCTATTTTAGACCTTCCTATTAGACCTGTTCGTCGGACTCTTTTCTCCTCTGGTTGACTTATGTAAATATTGAATTATTTTTTTTTTTGTACTTTAATAAAAATTGCAATAGTAAATCTTCTTATTTTAATATTTATATTGTATTAGATAGTGATTCAGTATTTTTAGAGTTATATGAATATATTTTATTATATTATAATATAAATTTTTTTTATAATAATTAAAATTTTAATTCTGAGATATTTTTATATTATGTTTATATGTGTTTTTATTTGTATGATTTGTTATAAATTATGAATTCATGTAAATATTCGATCCAATATGATAGCAATATGATAGAGAGAGAAGCTCTCTCCATGGTGCAGCTTCTGCTGCTTTACGGTTTTGTGTTTAATTTAGCTTTCTTACATATCCATCCTAACCTACTCAGCCATACCCACCTTGCTCATCACCTGCCATCATTTCATTACCCTAACCTTCAACTAATCATCCACCACTTTGCTCAGCACATCCGTATCCGCCATGCTCATCACCTATCAACATTTCTGTACCCAAACTTTCAAATCCTCAACCACATCAATTGTGGTGTTAACACCAAAGTTGTCTTCGATCGTGGCCAAGCAGTATCTCTGCTCTATGGTCCCCTCAACAATACTACTAGCAGATGCACACTTCTCGGCTTTATCATGGCCACTAAGTGCAATCTATGTGGATCTCTCACCGACATGACTAAGAACACTCATTGTTCTTGGATCCATGAGGATATGCTGCGGAATGTAGCACATCACTGTCCTATGTTCCCTTTTAATTTTAGTGAGAAATTTTCACTGACTAATGCCTCCACTCATGCAGAGCCCGAGCCTTGTCCAACCATTGTTGTGAGGGATGAAACCACAGCCAATGAGCCAAGGACTCCTGCAAATACTCTGCAAAAAGCTGTCCTACGTCTACTTTTATCCACGGAGGAAGGTTCACTTTCATCTCTCTAAACTACTTTCATTATAAAGCTGGCTCACAAAGAGGAGCAGGGGACTAAGATGAAGCAAAATGTTATGAATCCAACATGGATCGAGGAAGAGGATCCATCTACTGTTGTGGTTCCCACCTTCATTGAAAAAACTTCTCTCAATGCTGCACTTTCACCAGCAGAGGCGCATCATCTTCACCCACCTCCTCTAGAGCTGGTAGTTGATTTTGCTTTGGCCAAGCCCGAGAAGCAAGAAACGGTGAATGATGGCAATACTGACAATGTCAGTCAGTGCCTGCAAGCTAAGGGAGTTAGGAACAGCTTGGTAGTAGACTCTACTCTACCCACTACTGATGGGTCGCTTATCAAATGGAAAGAAGAAAATCAACAAATATATGCTCTCAAGGCCCACATTGGTTTCTCTTCAAATCCTAGTGCTGGCCTAAGCAACAACATTGAAACTGTTTATGAGGTGACTCCACATCTAAGCCCAAGACTCTTGCTAGAGCCCAGCTTATTTACTATTTACTTCTTCTGCTAGTAGATGTTAAATTGCTAAATACCTTCTTGATGGAGGTCTCGATTATGTATGCTCGCACTCCTGGTTAATGATGTTTAATGAATCTTTTCATTCAAAAAAGATTAAATTTTTTATTTTGCTAAAGATATTTTTAATATGAAAAAACAATAATGATTAAATAAAACGGCAAATAAATAAAATAAAACCAAATAAATTAAGATTTGGCGTTGAGTTGCTTCTTATAGTTATATAGCAAACAGAAAAGGAGTATGAAATGTCAATAAAATTGCTTAAACGTAAAACTCCCACAGAGAAACCAAATCTTTGCCGCCCGAAGCTTGTCAGCTTTCTGTGGAATTATACATTAGGAAGCCAAATCCAAGTACTTCACTGCTCAGAAACTACAATCACCAACCAGCCCACCTCTGGCTGTAAGGGGGTGCAGATATGGTAAAGAAGAACTGAATCCCACTGAAAATTAAATTCCAACCTTCAAAACTATTTTCTTTTTCTTTTTCTAAAAAATTTTAAAATTCAGTTGACCAAAAACTAGTTCAATTCGATTTTCCTGGCAAAAAAAATTCGGTCAGTTTGAAAATTCGAAATTACCAAATGCTTAGGCGTAGATATGAATATACATATATTTATCAATACTTCAATTGCACACTTTAAATTTTCACTTACATAAAAAAATAAAGATAAATATTTTGTAGTTTTATTATTTTGCTATTATTATTATGTAATTTTAACTTCTTATTATTGTAGGATATCTGATTTTCAACACTTGTAATTTCTCTCATTTCATCTAAAAAATTTAAATTTCACACCATTTGACAAGGAAAGAAAAGAGAAATTTGTGTGTGGTGTTTTTACATAGTGATAATAACAGGAAAAAAAAATACAACAAAAATATTTAATTTTTTTTAGAGAAAAAAATTTAAATTTTAATCACAATATATAATGACACTTTCAAAACAAAAAAGTGATAGTAGGAAAAATATGAAAACTTACAATAAATTTTTTTTTTGAGGGAAAATAAATATTTAAATTCTAATCACAGTATATAATGACACTTTCAAAACAAAAAAGTGATACTAGGAAAAATATGAAAATTTACAATAAAAATATTTAATTTTTTTGAGAGAAAAAACATTTAAAATTTCATCATGGCATATAATGACACTTTCAAAATAAAAAAATGATACTAAGAGTATAATTAAGTCAAATGACTCGCACGTTACTCGAACTCGATTCAAAAAAATTTAAAATCAACTCGAGTATTGTTAAGCAAAGTTCTTGAGCTATTCAAACAGGCTGTCGATTCAAGTTTGAACTTAACTCAATACATTCGTAAGTTTAATCGAACTTTTGTATTACCATTTTAGCCATTTATTTTAATATAATTATAAATAAATCTTATCAAACTAAGTTAATTTCATGCTTGAATTTGAACTCAAGCCTAGTTTGAATATTTTAAAATATATGTTTTAAAATTATAAAAAAATTTATTTAATTAATCAAGTGAAATATGAGTATATGAATTATTAAATCAATTCGAATTTAAATTTCAAAAAAAAAAAAAAAATCTCGATCGAGTTTAAGTTAAGTTCCAACTTTGAGTTTGAATCGAATTTGAACTTCGAGTTTAAAAATCAAGTCGAACTCGAACTTAACAATGTCACACACTCTACTTGACTCAATTACACCTTTAAAGTGATACCAATAGAAAAATACATAATATTTTTAAAAAGTTCTCTTCTCTCTCTTCCCTATTCATCATCGTCTTTCTCTCGTTTCTCTTCCATATTCTACAATTCTATGGGTTTTAGTTTTCTATATTATTGTTAGTAAATTTATATGATTTGAGATTAGATTTTAAAATTATATGGGTTTTTGATACACTTAGTGAATAATTTTTTGTGTATTTGTGTGGGTTTACTCCCATTAATAGTTATTTTGATATGTTTGACATGTTGTGGTTTCATCCACATGGCAAGGATAAATCATAATTGCATATCTGCTTAATTCTTCAAGCCTTATGTGTCTCTATAACTTGATTTCAAGTGTCTATCCCTTCTTAGAATAATAACAGAACTGTGCTTCCCTCTACTGTTTAGAGTTAAGTACAATTTAAGAATGGTGCCCACATCCAGTTTGAATGCTAAGTTTGTAATTAATTTCTATAGTTTTCTTAGACTATTTACCTTTTTAGTCTTAGAAACTATTTTTAATTCATTGATTTAGTTGGATTTTCAGTTTTTCCTTTTGTATCTCTTGTATTTCTCCTTATTAATGAAATCTTTAATTGTTAAAAAAAAATACATGTTATTAAAGTACTTCAAAAAAAAAAAGCATTCCTGATGGTAAAATGCTTAAACCACAAATATTTATCGGTTATTTTCAAAAATTTACTAACTATGAAGCAATGGGTTAACAAACTGGTAAGAATCAATCAAAACTTGATCACAAAAGGCATCAACTGAACTTATAGAATGAAAAAAAAAAAAAAATTATTAGACTGCAGTATTTACAAATATCATGACAGGCTAAGGGACATCACTGGACCTGTTGTTAAATCTGCATTTTTTTCCTCTACTGCGCTCACCACACCAACCTCAATACCGGTTTGACAGATAGTGAAGGGGTTTAGAAGTTATGTGCTCAGATTCAAGGCCTCCTCCCAATGCTTGTCAAGAAAAGTTATACATAAAAATCAGTATAACACTTTTCCTGCAAAGCTTGCCCAGAAAATTAAGGAGATCCTATTTCCGCAAACACTTCTTTTACTCCAGATTGCAGCATTGCTCCCACAGGGGTGCTAATTGTCCTTCCATGAACCAACTTCAACAATATAGATTCAATGCTCGTCTGAGGTTTGTACATTAATTAGATGTTCTTCCATACTCTTTACAGAATCTTCGCTAACATACCATGTCACAGTTCCTACAAAAGTAAACAGACGGGTACATATGTCACCATTTCATAAGCTCAAGTTAATAGGTGTTTGGCATCAAAAAAGAGCATGACAAGGCGCTATGACTTGGGACATGATCATCTCTAAATAAGCAACACGAGGATCACCCCAGATTACTAACATTATGGAGCACAAATATAAGCAATTAATGTGGAGAAAACTAAGGCCCTACTTCAGCTTTGTCGTCATATATAGATAAACGAGTTAAATGCATCATGCACTCCAAAAATGATGCATTTAACGATTAAGGACACTAGGATAAGATGAATGTTATTATATGTACATGGAGAAGGAAGATTAAAATAAATACTGCTTATTGTGTATACCTCGAGGAGGAGGCGGTTCCTGTCCTCTTGTGGCATGAAGTATGATTGTCCCTGACAGTACAGTGATGAATCCACATATTTCAGAGGTTATGCTGCTTGCATTTTGGCCTGACCAATCCTGCAGCAAATGTGAAGAACCTACAGTATAAGCCCGTTGATCCGGCAGTAAAATACCATTATTACATGAAAGATACAGATCCCATGGGATGCGTCAAGCACACTACCTTAAACATTATGGCACTAGCAATGATAGTTAGAGTCGTAAACATTACATAATATACTGGAGAAACAATTGTTGCATTGAATGTATCCAAAGCCTGAACAATGACAGGAAAAAAGAAAAAAAAACATTCCTCAATATGAAATTTTTGACAAGTAAATAAACTAGCATCCAAAAGAAGAAAAGTTAAGTAAATGATCTAGACAAAGTTTAGCTTTCAGCAATCAAGGACATAAATTCAGTATGAGTCCTGTCTACATGGACACAGTAGATAGTTCTTCCAACTCTAGCACACTTAGAAGTTCCTATGTTGTGCATCAGGTCTATTACCCATTTGAACTGTGTAGTTAGCACCATGTAGCATAGGTGGTCTCATGGACATAGCTCTCAACAATTTGTTCAATTGGAACAGGGCAGTCACATTGACCATCTCTCAAGAGTTTTAAGAACAGAGGACAACTTCCTAGCACAAATAGCATCCCCACTCATTTTTAATTAACTAAAGGAAACATATTTACCAGCGAAACAAAATGTATATTATCTAAAACAGCATCTCAGAACATCAAACCATGTGTGCCTGAAAAATCATTCTCTAGATACCCAATTTCATTTTAGAGCCTCCAGTTGAATTAAAGATGACAATAATGTGGAACAAATGACTTCTATGTTTCACTCTCACAAAGCCTAAGAGGCCACCCTTTTCTGTTGCTAAATATAGATGCTGTGGCCCACTCTTTTCATTGTCAGCCAATATTGAAGAAGCTACAAATTTGCAGTTCTCACTCATGTGAGTGCTTGTGGGCCTCTGTGTATGCCAGCATGTGCACCTCCAACACCCCACCCCCCCCCCCCCCCCCCCCACAGGCCCCCTTTTCTCTTAAGGTTTCAATTTTCATTTGAAAATTATTGAAGGCACTCATCTCATAAAATTGCTCATTTCATCCACTCTTGTTAAGAGGAATTCCATGATCATCTTACATACTTGTATGAACAATTATTTCCAGAATAATAAAAGACTATAACTTGACTTGATCACTTCTCAATAAAAGCAAAAAGAATCACAAAAGGGATAATAATAATAATAATAACAACAACAACAACTGCATGGAACAAGAACAACTTCCAACCTACCTTGTTGAGGTAATTTAACTGGGTGATGACACAAATCACAGCAACTGTAAGGAAAAACCAGGTCTGCGGGTAAGCTACCTGACTTAATCCCTCCAGTGTAAGCTTTATTGCAATTCCAATTGCCTTGATGCTTACAACCTGAATAGCATCAAGGAAAAAGAAGGAAAATAAAAGTCACGGTTCATGCACTTAACACCAGTACTAGTTTAAGGTGAAGACCACTCCCCTGCCCATTGAAGAAAAAAAAAAGGCCAAAACCCACAGATACAGCAGAAATAAGAATATCCCACAAATTGAAGTTTTTCCTTGAATCTTTTTTTTTTTTTGGTTGGTACTCTTATGTTTGGAATCCCCTATATCTCAAGCAGATCCATCCCTTTCCAGCATCCTAAAACCTTGACAAAAAAAATGCTGTTTTGAAGTCCAAAGTAAACATCATTACCGTAATTGAACCAATTAAAGAACATATTCCCAAGTACACCAACATGTTTGTCTGCCCACAGCGAGGTTCAAAGTGCAAAATTAACGCTAATACCATCGAAAGTGAAGCTGCTACATATATTAAGAAGGCTGAAAACAAAACAGAAACATAAATTTAATGAATTATATTGAGACAAATGCATTCTGAATGATGATTAAGATATAAATCTAAAGTTTAAATAAAAATAAAAAGAAAAATAACCTGGTTGAGTAGCCAAAGTCCACACTTCTTGTACAGAATTAGGAGTATGTTCTTGAGGTGCATGAATTACAATCACTACCGATCCAACAATGCAGGACACACACCCAACAACACCCATTTTCTGAAGCCGTTCCCTCAACATGAAGTGTGCCAAAATTGCACTGCTCAGATTTCATAATAGTTTTGAAACTAAAGTTAACTACTATATCAGACAACAGCAAACCAATAAAAATTAAGGCATATCTAGCCTTACCTGATAATAATACTAAGTGCACCAAGAGGAGTCACTAAAACTGCAGGAGCATATACATAAGCCACAAAATTTGCAACTTCTCCAACAAACACTGTTTCAAAAGAAGTTGAAAATGTCAGTAGCATATTGTACGAAATTTAAAAGTTGATGAACAGATTATTGCTGCAGGGGTGGGGGACAGAGAAAAGCTTCCATTCATCTTTCCAAACTTACTTGTCACCATGCCAGCCCACCATAGTGGCTCTAGTAAGTAGGTGTATCCTCCAACTCCTGTATTGTTCAGAATAATAGCAAATAGGTCAGTATTATCAAGTAACAAAGCACGCTTAAATTCCAGCAATGTTTACCTCAACTGAAAGCTCACTTGCACACGTTTTGTAGTTAAATAATTGTTGTTAATTTGCAAAGGGGAAGCAAAATCTCCTTCCTTTATCAATCTAAAGTCTAAAATATCGAGCTGCCCACACAGAGAAAGTGGCAAGTGCAATAATGTGCAGAAAGTTCACAAAGAGGATGAAATATTTTTTCATTTAGTGATATATCAAAATCAGAATCAAGGCCGTTAGACTACAAAGTGACTGAGAACCTCAACTTCCCCCATGGTAGATGGATACGCTCTCCAAATGGTCAAGTGGAAAACATTAAAAATCTTGTGGAGGAAATGGTTTGCTGCTCGTAATTAAAAATGGGGCAAGGATCTCGTTAATCATGGAATTTCTGGCAGCTCCAGTTGTACTTATAATCTCCAAGTATAATTAGGGAACAATCCTAATGCTTCATCTGTTGATATTACACTATTTACCACAGAACTGAACTTGGTAATATAAACAGATATTACAAACTTGCCTCTCAATTGCACAGTTAAACCACCTCAAACTTAAAGCAGTAATACTTAAACTTGATTCTCAATTGCACAATTAAACCACCTCAATTGTTAAAGAAATGGAATTATAATGCAAATAAATTAAAGCCCACAATTTTCATACCGTCTAAACTTATCTAATAAACAAAATTACAACCAAAGCAATACAATCAACACCCAAATAACAATAACAAAAGAAGAGAATAAAACAAGTGAAGGAAAGAAAGAAACCGACCAGCTCGAGTACCAGTAGCACCAGCTCGTTTTAAACCTTTCTTCTTCAAAATAAAGCTAGACCCAATAAAAGCACTGGATGCAACAGCCAAAATTAACCCTTTTGAATTATCAGATACTCCCATCTTTCTTCTTCCTTTTTTACCTTCAACAACACCTACAGCTTATGAAAATATATACAAACAACGACAAAGACCCAATAACATTTCCAAAATTCTATCAAAACCCAGAGACCGAAAGAATCCAATTCCCGCCAACCAAAGCTAAAATTCCCTCCAAGAGCAAAATGAAAGGTCCAAACAACAACAATGGCACAGGTGGGTGCGTTTGGGATGGAGATCCGTAGCTTATAAATCCCTTCTCTTCTCGTCGACGATTCTTCAAATTGTAATTATAATAACTATTGTCGTGTAACTGGAAATTTCGCCCTTTTTTTTTTTTTTTCTCAGTACGGAGACTTAAACGCGTAGAGCAGTAATTTCGTAGAGACATGGCCAGTAAAAATTATTATTATTTACTAAGTCAATTTTAATTCTAAGGTTAGTCTAAGCTGGTAATTTTTATTTCTGGTTCTCTTCAACAGTTAGATAGATTAGTAGGGACATGGCCACCTCAAAAAATCGATGATGGTGATGAATGAATGAATAATGACAATAATGATGATGGATGGGACAGGATGAACTGTGACACAGGTCGGATTATATATATATATATATATTTGTTTTCTTTAAAATTTTTATTGAATTTTATATTTTAGATCCTACTTTTTATAATTTTTTACACCTTTGCATTGTTTGTATAATTATATATTAAAATTTATTAATACTGTTTTAACTTCAACAATAAAAGGTTATTATTTCTCTCATAAATAAATTTGGAAGGGAAAAATATTATTATTATATTATTTAATAGTATTAATAATATTATTAAAAATATATTATTATTATTATTTAACTTTCTAATATTTAAATAAATTTAACTATAAAAATATCAATAAAATTCTCATAAATTCTCATAAAATTAATAAATAAATTTTTAAAAGTATTCAAATTTCATAAAAACTACCTGCCAAAAATAAACGATATTAATTAATTTATAAAAAATATTAAACTTTGCAAATATTTATTGAATTTGAAGAAATTGAATACAAAAATAATTAAAAAAAATACCACCAATTTCAGAAATGGTCATAGTTAATCATTTTTTTTTACGCAAAAAATAGAAAAAAAGAAAAGAAAAGAAAGGAGCGGTATAAAGTTTTTAATATTCACTTCATTTTGTTACAATCATTAATCCTATAAAAAAAATTAAAAATGAAAGACCTGAAATAAAATTTATAGATATGAAATCCTGGTCACTTTTTTTTGTACTCTTTATTAAAAATTGGGATAACATTGCTGTTAGTACTATAAAAACATATCGTTTTTCAATTAAATACTATATTTTTTTATAATTAAATTTTATAAGTTTTTTAAAAAAATTTCATTAGTTTCATATGTTAATCAAAATAATTTTCATTAGTTCACCTTTAAAATTAAACTTTTTTTATATTTCAATTTTAAAATTATAATAAAAAATATTTTTATTTATTTATTTATGGCTTATTGTATTATTTAACTTTTATAATAACTATATGAATCACCAAACTAATTTCAAGAAAAATTAAAATTTTAAAAATATATTTTTCTTAAATTAATATTTTATCAACAATTATAATAAATCTATTAATTTTTTTTAAATATAAATTTTAATTAATATATCTTAAATAAATAATTTTTTATATTTAGATAAATTCAATTAGTTTTATAATATTATATTTTAAATGTATTCTAATCTCAATTTTATCTGAATTAGATAATTTTAAAAAATATTTCTTTAAATTAGGCTATTTTACAACAAATATTTGTAGAATAAAATATTTTAATTAATAATTTTATTTGTTTTTGTAAGATATAATTAATTTAAGATAAAATAGAAAATTATGTTATATTTTATCTTAAATTAATTTACTTTTTATTATAAAAATTAAAATTATTAATGAAAATATATTAATTTTATTTATTTTTCAAATATTTACTATAAAATAGTCAAACTTAAACAAATTTTTTTTATAAATTTAAATTTGATTGATTTTAAAATATTATTTAAAATCTAACATAAATTATAATATTATCAAAACTAAATGAATTTATTTTTATAAAAAATATTTATTCATATATGATAGTTAATTGAAATTATATATTAAAAAATACTTAAAAATATTTAATTAGTTTTACTTATCATTGTTAACATAACTAATAATTTTAAAAAATATTTTTTATTATTTTAAAATTATTTTATTGAGTTATATAGTTATTATGAAAGTTAAGTAATAGAATAAGTAATAAATAAAAATTAAAAAAATATTATTTATTTATAATATTTTTTATAGTTTTAGAATTAAAATTTTTTTAAAAAAGTGATTTTAGAAAATAATTACTTTAATTAACGAATAGTACTAGGATAAAATATTTTTAAAATTTCTAGAATTTAATTATATATAAAAAATTATAAAATTTAATTGAAAGCCTACTAACAATGTTATTAGTTTTAAAAATTTGATTTTGCTCGTCATTCAATCATTTCTTAAGCTATCGTGGCTCCTTATCTTTGTTTTTTTTTTTTTTTTCACTTTATTTCATTTTTTGCTTTTAATAAATACATATTTTTACATTATTTCATTGTCTTTTGAAAATTTTAAATATTTTTCCAAAGAGTTGTTATCTAATAAGTTAAAAAAAAAACCGTTGGTACTATATATTTTGGCATTTCTTTACCTAAAACATTATAGTAAGTAGTAAATAGGCATCTAGTAAGTAAGTAGTAATAAGTAGTCAATTTTGGATTTTTAACATCAAAATGTGATTTGATCTCAATCATTATAAGCTTTTACAACTCCAAGAAAACCTCAACTTGCTCATCAATTAGAACATAATTTAAAAAAAAAAAAAAAAACTTTAGAAATTTCAAAACATTTATTCTTAGCACCCAATGAAGACCATAGTAGTAGTCATAATTGGGAGCTCTGAATGGTGTACCCTAATTGTATAACATAGACTCTTCAAATGATGTACATAACCTTTTTTTTTTTTTTTTTTTTCAAATGAAATTCAAGACTTTAGAAAACAAAATTAATTAAAAACCCCAAATTGAAACATGTTTTAAAATTTCAAGTTCCATATCCCTTCTCACCAACCAACCCAAGTTATTAATATTTTTCTTTAATGATTATTATTTTATAAAGAAATAGTGTATCCCACAATAAACAATGTAAATATAATTATAAATTTTTTTGAGCAAGAGGCCGAAAGGTGGCTGCCAAGAAAAAAGTTAGGCCATGGGATTAGGCTTAGTCATTTAAGGTTGTGTATCTACCTGCCAAATTGCTCAAAATTAATCTAAAAAAATTTTAAAATTAAAATAATAACTGAGGTGAATTTGAGATCGAATTTTTCAAGTTGTTTAAAGAGTCATTGCATTTTTTTTATTTTGATTTTACAGATTCGTAATTCTAATTAAATAAATGTATTTTTATTTTTTATTTTTATTATAATGTAATTATATAAATATTTTGTAGAATTGATTAAATTTGAATTTTAAAATTTATATATTTTAAACTTTTATAATTTCTAATTGAATTGAGTGAGTCTACTCAAATTTAAAAATTATTTAATAGAGTTAAATTTGAATTTTTTAAAAAACTATTGATTGAGTGTAAGTCTAATTTTAATGGCATGACAATTTATTGCTTTAATTTTTTTTGCTAGTTAATTTTTTAATTTTTATGTTTGAGTACTTAAAATTTTCAAAAAACATATGTATAATTTTGATATTATAGAACTTAATTGATTTTGTTAGAATTTCAGAAATCTTGTAATTTTTTAAAATTACATAAAGGCTGTAAATTAAATGATAATAAAATTATTATTTCATTTTACTTTAATGAAATAAAATTTTAAAATTAAACTATTTCCTTAAATTTATAGCTTTAAAATTTAAGTTAATATTTTTCTCTAATGCTCATTATTTTATATAAAAAAATAGTGTATCCCACAATAAACAATGTAAATATAATTATAATTTTTTTTTTGAGCAAGAAAGAGGCCGAAAGGTGGCTGCCAAGAAAAAAGTTTGGCCATGGGATTAGGATTAGTCGTTTAAAGTTGTATATCTACCTGCCAAATTGCTCAAAATTAATCTAAAAACATTTCAAATTAAACTAATAACTCAGATGAATTTGAGATCGAATTTTTCAAGTTATTTCAAAGATTCATTGCATTTTTTTTTTATTATTTTGATTTTACAGATTCGCATGTATTTTTATTTTTTATTTTTATTATAATGTAATTATACAAATATTTTATAGATTTAAATTAAATTTAAATTTTAAAATTTATATATTTTAAACTTTTATAATTTTTAATCAAATTGAGAGAGTCTACTCAAATTTAAAAATTATTTAATAAAATTAAATTTGAATTTTTTAAAAAATATTGATTGAGTGTAAGTCTAATTTTTTAGTCTAAATTTTATTGGCATGACAATTGCCATACATTGAGTTCGTTCACATACGTGTCACATCAACAAGCGTTATTTGAATTTTATGCAATTTAATTGTAATATATATATATATATATATATATATATATATATATATATATATATATATATATATATATATATATATATATATATATATATTTATTTATATTTATATATTTTGACCACTTGCATGATTAAACTTTTAATTTTGATTTTTGATAATTAATTTAAGTTTCTAATGATTTTTTTCAAGTGTGTAGAAATTTATTTGTATCAAAATTATCAGTTAAAGTCCGAAAATAAGAAATATTGTTATTATACTACATTTTGGTAAAGTATAATATCTCAATCTTACACCTAAAGTATCCAAAAACTTCATATGTCAAAAAAAGATATTTTTGAACTTACAATTATTCACTCATGAGCATCTCACAAGTATAAGTCTCATGAGAGTAAACTTAAACAAAGGGACATTGCTGCTCATGAGTACTATTCATCTCGTGAGTAGCTCGTGAGGGCAGTCCTGACAACTCCAAATGGTCATTTTTAAATACAACGGCTAGTATTTCGCTCCTCATGAGCCAGAACTTTCTCCTCATGATTATGAGTGACGTTCTGACATAAATAAATCCAAGATAATTCAAAAATCAATAAGAGACATTAGAGACATATTTGATAAATCCAACAACCATATTTTTTAGTGTTTATCTATATAAACACTCCATAGAGTTCAATTGAAGGTTTAAGAAACTTGTTTACTCATTATACTCTCTTAAACATTCAATTAAGCTCTCAAAACTCTCTTCAATTTCATTTCATATTTGTATAAATCTTGTAAGAGTTAGTAAGTGTTAGAATATATATTCTTATTTTTCTATTTTCTAAGATTAAGAAAATGGAAAGTGAGATTCTATTCTAATTGAATTGGTTTAAGTGTTTACCATTGAAACACTTAGGATTTGATTTTTAAGTGAGCCTTGTAAAACTCAAGTTGTAAGGTAAAAAGAGTGAGCCTCAAACTCTTATATAATCTCAAATCTTGTTAATAAGATTGTGGAAATTGAAAATTCTAACTTGGGGATAAGTTAGGTGGAGATGTAGGATTGTTAAGAATCTGAACTCCTTAAATTCTTATGTTTATCATTCTTCCTTCTAAACTGTCTTTCAATTCTTGCAAAGAACTCTTTTAATTTCCATTTATTTAATTGCCTTATTCACCCCCCCTAAGGCATTTTCATTTGGTATCAAAGCTTGAATTCTAGGAACTTAATTGCTAGAATACAAAATCATAGAGAGTGAACTTCAAAATTTTTCTTAACTTAGACCATTCCTTGATGGTAGTGACTATCCTTATTGGAAGTTCAAAATGGAGCTATATATAGATTGTGATTCCATTATATTTTGCAAATTTGTTCTTAAAAGTTGTCAACCATAAAAAACTACCATTAATGGTGTATGAACTACTCTTTCAAGAAGTGATTTGAGCATTGATCAAAAGGAAAAAAAACTACAAAAGCAAGAAAACTATGATCATTTTACTCTCTTCCATGATAAGAAAAGAAGGAGGCAAGCTTCAACATTGCATTTCGGGTAAGAAAATGTGGGAAACCTTAGAGAACCATTATGAAGGCAATGTACAAATAAGAAGCACAAATGTTCAAATTCATATATATGAATATGAACTCTTCAAAATAAAGCCTCAAGAATCAATCATGGAGATGACAAAACCGTCTCAATGCTCTTCTCATAACCCTTAAGAAACTTGGAAAATATTTCTCTAAGGAAAAGGTGAACAATAAGATTCTAAGAATCTTACCTAAGAAGGATTTGGAATCTCAAGTCACTTCAATTGAGGAAGCTTAAGACCTCTATACCCTCTCAACTGATGTGCTTATTGGCTAGCTCTTGACATATGAGCTCACAATTAAGCAAAGAGGTAAAGAGCAATAACAGAAGAAAAAGAGCATAGTATTGAAGGTTTTATAAGAAGAAAGTGAAGATGAAAATATTAAAGATTCTAGTGATGAAGATAGTGATATTGCCATGCTAACTAGGAAATTTAAGAAGTTCTTGAGAAAGAAAAATTTCTTAAGAACAAGAGACTTTAATAAGAAGTATGAAGGGGAAGGTAAGAAAAAAAACTAAATAAGTTACTTGCTATGAATGCAAGAAATTGGGTCACATCTTAAGTAAGTACCTCAAAATCAAATTCAAGAACAAAGGAGCAAAGAAGAAAAGAAAGGCCTTCAAAACTACTTGGGATAACTCCTTCGAATTCGAAAAGGAAAAGGAATAATAAGAAATGGCCAACCTTTGCTTAATGGCCTTTAAAAAAGCCCTAAAGGGGGGGGGGGTGAATAGGGACATTAAATACAAATTAGAATTAAAAATAATTTTTTACAAGAATTGAAAGAATATTGAGAAGAAAGAATGAAGAACACAATGATTTAAGGAGGTTGGATTCAATAACAATCTTATGTCTCCACCTAACTTATCCCCAAGTTAGAATTTTCAATCACCCACAATCTTATTCACAAGATTGAGATTACACAAGAGTTTTATGACTCACTCTTACAACCTTACAAAATAAGTTTTCAAGGCTCACTCAAAAAACCAAATCCTAAGTGTTTCAATGGACAACACTTAAACCAATTCCCTCAGAAATAAATCTCACTTCCCCACTAATCTATCCCAAGATTTAAGATAAAGATAAATTCTATTTCTAACACACAACCAACTCTCACAAGAGTTATAAACAAAGAGTGAATATTTGAGAATTTGAGAGCTTTAATGAATGTTAAGATAGAGAATGATAATAAGAAAAAATGTCTTAACTTCCATTTAGCTTTAGAGGTATTTATATAGATAAACATTAAAAAACATAGCTATTGGAGGTGCAAATAATGTGTCTAACATCTATATTTTGTATCCAACGTTTATAATTTTGAATTATTGAAAGTAATGCTGTCAGACTGCTATACATGGGTTGAAACCATGATTGGCTACTTGAGACATTCAAATTTTCCTATAATTTTTTCATAAAAGTTGTAGGTATTTGACTTAGCTTTCCATATCATTTTGAATCACCTAAATTGGACTTTTTTAACTTAAGATATTGCTGAAATACTAAGAACTGTGCAATAAAAAATGGTAGACTACTGTCAGACAGCTATGCATGAATTGAAATTGTGATTTTATATTAGAGATGTTCAAATTTACATAAATTTCTTCATGAAAGTTATAGATACTTGACTTATATTTCTATATCATTTTAAAGCACCTCAATTGGACTTCTTTAGCTCAAGATATTTCTGAAATACTAAAAATTGTGCAATCTAAAATGGTAGTTGCATATGTTGACTTCATCTCAATATTTTCAAACCCAAATGAGCTAAGATTTGACAAGTAAGCTCAATTCAGAAAGCTCAAGATGTCTACTTCAAATGTGAAGAAGATAATGTTCTCATTATAAAGCTCTAAGGATTTGAAAAGCCTCATTGAATCTTAGAGGTCGAATCAACCCAAGATATTCATACTTCAGTTTAACTTCCAATAGAGTCCTAACTTATACACACTTAAACAAAAAAATTAAATACTCAAAATTAAGTTTGTTAAGATCAAAATTAAGATTGATTATTGCTAAGGTCAACAGCTCTTAAAAATGAAAATGAGGTACCATTTATTTCTTATTCTTCCTTTGATGATTGTGATGATTATTGTGGTGGTGGTGATGATGATGATGATGAGAGCTCTATTATGAGCAAATTATTAGTTAAATGCAAAAGCTTGCTTTCTAAAAAGAAGCTTTACAAGCATGAGCTATCTAGCTTAACCAAGGAATTTGATAGCTTAAAAAATGATTTTGCTAAACTTGTTGAATTAAATGAAAAACTTGTCAGTGATGCAAAATCTTTTAATTCCTTGGAAGATTAACTCAAGAAAGCAAGTGATGAAAATCATAAGCTTTCTAAGAAGGTCTTGGAATTAAAGAATTCCATTGTTAAATTTAAGAGAGGAAAATAAACTTTAAATAGTCTTCTTGATTCTTAAAAATTTTATAGAGATATCTATGGAATTGGATATAAAAATGGAATGTCTTTATCATCATCATTACACATTAATTTTGTTAAAACCTCACATGACTCCACTCCTTCTACCTCCAAACTAAATGAGACTCAAGCTTTCAAAGCTAAAAAGTCTTATATGTTAAATGATAAAAGAAAGTCTCATAAGACTCAACCTCTATTGGCACCATATGTTAGAAGACCACAACTCAAACATGCTTATATGTACACTAAACACAACACTCCTAAACATATTGCACAAACCTATCAAAATACACATTGCCATTGTCAATGTATGTCTCACAATATGACTCAAAATAATTTTAAGAGGCACACATAATCACAACATAAAAGGCATGCTTCGTATATTTGGAAATCATATCCTACTAAAAGAAATAAATTTGCCAATGTTCAATGTTTTTATTGCATGACCAAAGGTCGCTCTAGCAATGTATGCTTCTATCGAAAACTACATTTGCAATTACTACCTTCAGATTATTTTAAAACTAATAAACCTAGACCAGTTAAGGTTTAAGTTCAAAAGAATGTTTAAATTATGTTGTGTAGGTGTGCATAAAGTCCACAAAAGTAAAGAGTAAATAGTATATTGATAGTGGATCTTTAAAACATATGACGGGAGATAAGGAACAATTCAACAAGATGAATGTTAAGGATGGAGGAAAATGTCACATTCAAAGACAATGCCAAAGGAAGAATTGTAGGCACTAGAGAAATCGGTAATCTTCAATCCTTATATATACATCATGTGTTGCTTGTTGATGGTGTTAAGTATAATTTACTTAGTATAAATCAATTATATGACATGGGAAATAAAGTGACTTTTTATCCTAGAATTTGCTTTGTTAGTAGTCTTGATGAAGATAAAGTAATTTTTAGTAGTGAAAAAATAGACAATGTTTATGTTATTAATGTTATAACTTAAATTTTTATTAATTATTAAATTGTGGGATTATCTAATATTAATTATTATTTAATTATTTATGAGATTATTATATTTGGTGTAGTTTTATTTAATTATTGATTAATTGTTAAGTGTATATATTTTTTGGGGGAGATTTAGGTTTTAAAAATATTAGAATATTATTTTTAATTTAAGTTATTATTATTATTATTATTATTATTATTATTTTATATATATATATATATATATATATATATATATATATATAACAAAACAAAAATTCCTTCCCTTTCTTTCTTTCTTTCTTTTTTCTTCTTCTTGCACCCACCCAATAGCAGCGCCACCACCGCCAACCACCACTAGCTCACTGCCATCTACACCAAACAGCGTTGCCACCACCACCAATTGCTCTTCCTTTCCTTCAATGACGCCACCACCCTCTCTTTCCTCTTTTCTTCTCGATTTTTTTCCATTTTTGCTGCTTGGTTCAAAGCCTTCCGGTGACATTTCTAGCCACCTCTGGACGTGCCACTGGTCATGATCTAAAGCTCATCCTCCGAGCTTCATTTCCCCTTAATCAATTTGTCAGGGTAACTCTGATAACAACTCCAATTTTGTGAATTTGTGTTTAGGTTAATTTTGATTACTTTGTGAAATTGAGTTTGAATTTAATTTAATTAGATATAGTTGCTTTGAGATTAATTATAATTCAGGTTGAGATCTAGCTAATGGTGATTTAAATTATTTTTATAATATTTTGAATTTTTTGAGTTTGGGTTATTGTTCACGTAACTGTTCTGGTTTGGAAAATTTTTTATTTTTATTAAATTTTATTAATTATGTAGAGTAAAATTTGTTAATGAATTTTTGTAAAATTATGTATAGAATTTTAATTATGAATTTTTAAAAATTATGTATAATTATGTATTTTTGGAAAAATATTTGAAAATGGTGAATTATTTGATTTTAATTGAAATTATTGTTAATTATGCTATTTTAGACTATTTTTATTAATAAAAGTGTAAAAATAATTTTTATAATTATTTTGTAGTTATTTTGGGAAATTAAATGAAAAATAAATTTATATATTAATTTTGAGCCTAAATGAGCATTTTATTATTTTTTATAATAATAATAAGTGATTTTATTAATTATTTACAATTTATGCTAATTTAATTATAAAATGGAAATTTTATGCTATTAATGGATTTATTAGCAAAATATTATTTAATAATTAGAATTTTATTATTTATTTGGAAAATAATTTTTTTAATATTTTATGATATGTTTTGATGATTTAAGAAATTATATTATTTATTGTGTATTTGTGATATTGGATCTCAGTTGGGCGTGAATTGTAGTTTGAAGGCTCAACTTGAGATGTTGAACTTTGGTATATTTAAAGTGTGTTTTTGTGCAGGTTTGACTTTACTTTTAGTAGAGAAATGTCCGTTTTACAAAGGAAACTTTGCCGAATTTTCAATAGATTTCTTGTAAAATGTGATATTGGATATGTGTTGGTTTTAAGTGTTATTTGAGTCGAGTCTTAGATAGAGTCATTTCATAGAAATATAGAATATATAAGATTAGGATTTTATCCTAATTATTTTTTTATTATTTTTCTATAGTTGCACCGAGACTAAGGTCTACAGGACTGGGCCAGTCAAGTCATTTTAGAGGAGCGCACTCCACTTGTGAGTTATTATTATATGTATACGTTGCATATAGAAATATTATTGGCATCCACAATTTTTAATAAATATGAATTTTATTATGCTATGTTTGAATATATATAAAAGTGAATATTTATTTCTATAAATTGGATGTTGTTCATATTTAATTTATGATTTTATTTATAAAATGTTATTTTGAAGGATAGTTGTAGATTGTACTACCTTCTGGGTTACACTAAAGTTGTTGTGCACTAGTACACTATATACTAGTTTATGAAATTTCATTGATATGAGATATGATATAATTTATTATTGAGATTTGTGGTGGGAGAGTGGTGTGATTGTGGGAGCTCAGTTAACCTAGTGTCTCAAGGCCAATCATGCCTGCAGTGAGACTGTGGGAGCTCAGTTGACTTAGTGTTTTAGGGCCTGTCACGACCTAAACGGGTGGCCATGACCAGCGCTAGGGAATGAGAATTCTTTCGAATTCGAAACCCGTAGCAAGATTCAAAAATAAAACATGCAATAAATAAAATAAATAAATAAATATGCATCAAAATTTAAATCTCAAATCCATATGATAAAATAAATTTCTCATATCATAAAATAAAATATTTTAATACACTATTCAGAGAATAGCGTCTGAATTAAAATCACAACTAGTAAATAAAAATACAACCCACAACTGATACAAATACAATTACTGCAGTTTCTAGAGTATAATATAAAACTAGGTAGATGATTTACATAATAGAGCCAGGGTGAAGAAATCCAGCAGATAGGTCTACTGCTGAGGTCTAAATAAAAAGACTCTCCTGTAAAAATATCAACTGAGGAGAGTTAGACGTCACTGAGTGAATTGTTATAATATATATACACGCATCTCCTATATGTCCAATGCAAACAATCATATGTATATAATAAATAAATAAATATATGGGCATGTGCACTCAGATGCTGAAAATCACTTTATTTCATGATACTGAAAAATATAAGTTTTTAAGGATCAAATAGAACCCTAGATGATCGCAACCTCAATTAACAATAGAAATCACTCTAGCCATACTGGTTCACTTAATTCCAAATAAATTCACTTAACCATCTAGACAGTAGACTAGCCCCGAGACACTAAGTCGATCGAGCTTCAGCAGTCTGACTGTCAGTGTGATTGGGCCTGAGACATTTGGTCAACCGAGCTCCAGTAATCACACCCTCAATCACATCAATTTCATTCATAACAATCATGTCATATTTCCTCAAATAAGTTAGTAATTTAACCTTACGATCTATTGCACTGGTATGTACTCGGTCCTAGTGCTGCCTACTAGGTAGCACATTCTATCGATCACATTCTATCGATATCCTTCATTTTAAAAAAATAAACCATTCAATCGAAATTAAATAATGTAAAACGACATTCGAAATGATAGAATATACCATATATATACTAGAAATATAACTGAAATAAACTAAGTATATTTTGAGTATATATATGTTAGATAAGTTCAAATCAATCATACAATATACTAAAATAAATCATTAATATACTAAAACATGCTAAGTATGTTTATTGAAGATAAAACAGACATTTATTTAGAAATATATTAAAAGTATACTAAAAATATACCTAAAGTATACTAATCATTTATTAAAGTAATTTATGAATAATTTCAATTAAAACATGTATTTCTAAAACATGCAACCTAAATGTAATGTATATATAGAATAACAACTCATAGGTATGCGCTCCTCGAGACTGGTCTGACGGGCCTATTCCGTTAGGCTTCGGTCTTAGCGCAACTAAACAAATAAGATGATCACAAAAATTAGAATACATTTAACTTAACTTTTAGAGACTCGATCTAGAATTATAAAAAACAGACAGACACAGAATTGGAATTAGATCCAATGTCATTTTTTATGAGAATTCTATCAAAAATTCGGTAGAACCTCCTCTGCAAAATGGACATCTCTCTACTAAAAAGTAGAGCCGGTCCTACAAAAAAAAAATACACTTCTAAACCAAGATTCACACAAATCTTCAATTAGGATCCCCGAACTACAAAATTCCCCAATCGAGGTACACAATTCATCAAAATTCAAATAATATAATAAAATACATTAAAATCAATAAATACCATAAATACCCTCAAAATATTGAAATATAACATATTTAATATTAAAACACCAAAATAATTATTTCCTCAATAATTATTTAAAAATCCCAAATAATAATATAATATTATTAAAAATCCATTTTTTTCAATAATTACACAATTACTAATAAAAATTCCTTTTATAAATCCAAATAATTTAACTAACCCAATAATATATCAAAAAGTTATAAAAATCCATTTTATTATCCAAAATAATATATAATATACTATTTGAAAATAATTTTAAAAAATTAGTATTAATTAGTTAAAAATAGTAAATAATTTGTAAAAATCATTTTAGTACCTTAAATAATATTAAAACCAACTAAAATGTATTATTTAGCCATAATTAACACAAAATTACATATTTACCCCTATAATACAAAAATATAAATTATATACTATTATTACTCAAAAATTCAATAAAAATTATATAAATACATAACAATTATTTTCTTAACATATATCTCATTATTATCAATAAAAACATATAATTAACGAATAATTTCTACCAAAATATATCTTTAACCTAATTTTTCAAAATTGACATAAACTCAAAATATTTGTAAAAATTACATAAAAATCACAAAAATTATAAAATCAACTCTAAAATTAATAAAAATTAATAATAAAACCAAAAATCATGAATTTTTAATTTATATAATTAATTTATGAAAATTAATAAAATAATAATAAAATATTCAAAAATTCACAAACATCAAAATAAATTTCAAAAGTTACACAAAAATTCATGGAGGTAGATTAAGCTACCAGAATCAATATTTGTAAAGGAATTTTGTGTGAATCAACCATTAACAACCCAAAAAAAATTTAAAACCCTATTAAACCATAAATTAAAAATCGAGCAAAACTCAAGAAAATGGAAGATTAAGCTCAAACCAAGCTTAGATTAGTGTTTATCGATGAGAGAGGAAGAAAACAAGACTAGAATCGTGAAGAATAATGGTCAGAATTGTGAGGAATGAAGGAGAGCTAAACTCTCGGCTTCTCACTAATGTCGTCGTTCTACAGCTCGCCTGAGAAGAAGGAGGAGGCGGTGATGATGGCAGGAGGTAAGCGGCGAAGGTAGATGCCGGAGACACACTCTGTACGACATCAATCAGGACGGTATCGGAGGTTGATGGAGATGCACAATGAATATCAATTATATGTGTTTTGTGTTTTATGATTGTATGTGTAAATACATACATACATATATATCTATCTATCTATATATATATATATATATATATATATATATATATATATATATATATATATATATATATATATATTATATAAAGTATTATTATTATTAAAATAATATGGTCGAATTTATGTATAGTCAACATATATGTATATATACATATAAAATACACATACCTAACATTATATATTTACACATATAAATAATATAAACCCTAATTATTATAATATATTATTATAATACCTAAAATAACAATACAAATAAATAAAATAATTTACTAACAAAATAAATAGGGAAATTTGATAAAACAATAATAGAAATAATAATATTATAACTATCATGCAAATTAAACTACCAAAATAACATATTTACGTAGGAAAATTTATTTAAACATAAAATAATATAAATTAATCAAAAAATAGTAAAATAAAAATAAAAAAATTAAATTTAACTTTTAAATTTTATTAACACTGCATATCTCATTTTAAAATAAAATAATTTAAAAATATGGGTCATAATAATCTCCCCTCCTTATAAGAATTCATCCTCGAATTAAACAAAAGAATAATTACAAAAGTAAAGGAGGAAAGAGATACAGGTAAGAAGTTCGCATCTCAGCTTCAGTCTCCCAGGTATACTCTTCTACATTGTTGCTTTGCCACAATACCTTGACCATCGGAATCTGCTTCAAACGCAACTGTCGAACTTAATAGTCTACGATCGCAATAGGTTCCTCCATGAACGTTAAGTCTTCACTCACTTCCACGCTATCGGGCTGCAACACATGCGAAGGGTCTAAAATATACTTCCTTAGCATTGAGATATGGAACATCGGATGCACTTGAGATAAACTTGGAGGCAAAGCCAACCGATATGCAACAATGCCAACTCTCTCCATAATATTGAACAGTCCTATATATCTCGGTGCTAGCTTACCCTTCCTACCAAACCCCATCACACCCTTCATTGGAGACACCTTTAGAAATATATAGTCTTTTACTTGGAACTCCACATCTCTGCTTCTCAAATTTGCATAGCTCTTCTGTTTGCTAACTATGATCTTTAGCCTTCTTTTAATCACATCAACTTTCTCTACAGCATCCTGAACCATCTCGGGTCTAGTCAAAGCTCTCTCTCTAATCTCATCCCAACTCAGAGGGGATCTACATTTCCTTCTGCATAAAGCCTCATATGGTGCCATTCCAATACTGCTATGGTAGTTATTATTATATACAAACTCTACGAGTGGCAAATGATCATCCTAGCTACCTCCTAGATCCAAAATACACATCCGTAATATATCTTTCAGTGTTTGGATCGTCCTCTCAGACTGACCATTTGTCTGAGGATGAAAAGCAGTACTGAAATCCAACCTGGTGCCCACCACTTTCTGCAACTTCTGCCAAAAATGAGAGGTAAACACTGAACCTCTGTTTGACATAATAGACACAAGTACTCCATGAAGGCACACAATATGCTTCATATATAGCTTCGTCAATCTGGCTACAGAATAAGTGGCTTTCACAAGCAAGAAATGTGAAGACTTGGTCAACCTGTCCACAATCACCCAAATGGAATCGTATCTATCCTTGGAATAAAGTAAACCAACTATAAAATCCATAGCAATCCTTTCCAACTTCCACTCAGGAATAGGAAGAGGCTGAAGCTTCCCAAAAGGCTTCTGATGTTCTGCTTTCACTTGCTGACACATCAAACACTTAGCAACATAATCAGTGATATCCTTCGTCAGTCCATCCCACCAGTACAAGTCTCTAATACTGTGGTATATTTTAGTGATACCAGATGTACACTGTAAGCTGTAGAATGTGCTTCCTCAATGATCTCTTTTCTCAAATCATTCATATTAGGAACACACAATCTACCACTGATCCACAAAATACCTTCATCATCAATTATGAAATTAGTGAACTTCCCTGCTTGAACATTCTTTGCAAGCTCTTCCAGAATAGGATCTTGGCTTTGAGCTACCTAATCCTATCTCTCAATACAGATCACACCTTAAACTAAGCTAGCAGTCCACCTGATATACTCTCCTTCATCGTCAGACCTTAATCAACTAACTGATGCAACTCTTAGATCAATGATCTCCTCTCCACACTAATATGAGCAAAGCTGCTTGAGAACTTCCTACTTAAGGCATCTAATACCATATTAGCCTTGCTTGGATAATTAAGGATCCCACAGTCATAATCTTTCAATAATTCCAACCATCTCCTCTGCCTCAGATTCAGATCTCGCTATTGGAAAATGTACTTAACGCTCTTGTGATTAGTGAAAATCTCATAAGTCACCCTGTACAGATAATGTCTCTAGATCTTGAGAGCAAATATCACTGCAGCCATCTCTAGATTGTGGGTAAGATAGTTCTGTTCATGCTTTTTTAACTGCCTCGAAGCATAGGCTATTACCCTACCATTCTACATCAACACATAACCTAGGCCAACTCTAGAGGCATCACAATATACTGTGAACTTGTCTTTTCCATTAGGTAAAGCCAAAACTGGAGTTGTGGTCAACTTCTCCTTCAGCAATTAGAAACTGTTCTCACAAGCTTCTAACCACTCAAACCTTATATTCTTCTGAGTCAAGCGAGTCATAGGAGCTGTAATTCTGAAAAAATCCTGTACAAACCTCCTATAATACCCAGCTAAACCTAGAAAACTGTGAATCTTAGTAATTGAAGTCGATCTAGGCCACTCAGACACTGCCTCAATCTTTTATGGATTAACTTAGATACCCTTTTTAGACACCACGTGTCCAAGAAAAGCAACACTCTCCATCCAGAAATTACACTTTGAGAATTTAGCATAAAGTTAATGTTCTCTCAGTGTCTGTAGTATAGTCCTCAAGTGATATATATGTTCTTCTATACTCCTCGAATACACCAATATATCATCAATGAAGACTACCATAAACTAATCCATAAATGGTCTGAATATCCTATTCATCATATCCATAAAAGCTATTAGTGCATTAGTCAAGCCAAAAGACATCACCAAAAACTCATAATGGCCATATCAAGTGTGAAATGTTGTTTTAAGAACATTGGCTTCATAGATCCACAACTGATGATAACCCGACCTCAAATCAATCTTGAAAAAGAATTGTTCACCCCGTAGCTGATCGAACAAGACATCTATCCTCGGGAGAGGATACTTATTCTTTACTGTTACCTTATTAAGCTCTCTATAGTCAATGCACAGTCTCAGGGTACCATCTTCCTTATAAATAGGACTGGTGCACCCCAAGGAGAAATACTAGGTCTAATAAAAGCCTTATCCAATAATTCTTGCAACTACTTCTTCAACTCTTTCAACTTTGCATGAGCCATTCTGTAGGGTGGCATCGAAATAAGGGTAGTGCCTGGAACCACATCTATACAGAACTTAATCTCTCTATGGGGTGGTAAACTTGACAACTTCTTACGAAAAATATCAGGAAACTCACAGGCAACAGGAACATCTGTGAGTGATAACTTCTCCACTAAAGTATACCTAACTAATGCCAAATAACCCTAAGAACCCTTCCTCAGTAACTTCCTAGCCGTAATAGCAAAAATGAGATTTTGAGGTGCAGAACTCTTATCACCCATAAACTTAAATTCTTCTTCACCAGGAATCTTGAATATCACCTCTTTACTCTGACAATCCACCATGGTATAGTGCTAAGATAACCAATCCATACCTATAATTATATCAAATTCTATCATATTCAATAACACCAATTCAGCGGGCAATTCTCTACCTCCAATAAGAATTGGATAACTAGAAAGAATAACATCGGTGTCCAAAGAATTACTTAGAGGAGTGGTAATAGACAAAGGAAAAGCCATACTCGAAGCTTGCCAATAAGACTTGGAAGCAAAAATAGGAGAAACAAATAAATGCGTGGCACCCGAATTAAATAAAACCTAAGCATCCAGGTAACAAACAGAAATAATACTTACCACGACTGCATTAGATGCCTGAGCATCCTACTAAGTGAGATGGAAAACTCTGGCCTAGCCTCGACCTCCCTACTGACTGGTATAAGCCTGGCCAAAACCTCTAGCACCTTCTCTGGTACCTCTACCACGACCCTACTGAGGAATAATCTGAATAGAACTCTGATGTTGAGCTGGAGGCAATTGAAAAGGTACTGGAGCTACACTAGCAATCAACTGTTGTGGAAATCATAAAATATATGGCTACTGATAACCAGAATAGGGATATGATCTAGTAAAGTGTCCCATTTGTTCACATCAAAAACACGTCAGTGGTGTCATATAACACGGTCCCTGATGGACTTTAGCACACGTTTGATAAGCACTGGTAGCTGACCTAAAACTGCGACCACTGTTGCTGCTCGAAGCACCTGATCCAAATTTGAATGGTATGTGTTAACCTTCATGGCCATGTCTACTGCTCCTATGCACTCTCTGTTGCTGTCTCTAAGTCTGTTGGGCTGGGCCTCTCTGCTAACTACTCAAACCAATATGAAAACTCAAGTATGGAGTAGTTTGAAATCCAGTTGACTGAGTGCCCAATTGGTAGTAATCAGGTATAACTCCTTGTCTGACTAACCTCAGCTCAATCTCCTTTGCCAACTTTATCACCAACTCCAGAGTAAGGCCTACTGTAGGCATACTAGTAAAAGTAGAACCCAAACCAGTAACATACGTGGTGAATATGAAGTACTGATCTCGTTTTAGATTCTCTACATATTTGCCAAGTTGAAGAAACTCTTTGGTGTAGTCCTCAATAAATCTGTCACCTCGAGTAATACTAGTCAATCAGAGTCTGTAGCTCATATGGAGTGGCTCTAGGAAGAATCTCCTCATAAATTGCTCTTTAAACTGTGCCCAGGTCATCGTCATCATGTATGGCTGAATCATCTGGATGAACCAATCCAAGGCTGGTCCCTCTACTGACAGCTTTATTATCATGATCCGCTAGTACTTGGTGTGAGCAGTCTGAGTCCTGGTCTTAATTGCATGCAGAAAATCTAGAGGGTTAGAAGTCCCATTGAATATGATCCTGCCAACTCTAGCATAGAACAGTGCTACCTCAGGGTTAGACATACCCTACTGATAGGCGTGCTGAACAGGTGGTGTAATTAAACGTATAGGTACATCCTTATACTCTGGCTCTATAGGTTCCTCATCCTGTAGCTCTCTCTATCTACGGTGACCTGCCGCTCCTCGAGGTTTGTCTCTACCAAGACCTCTGCGCCTAGTTGGCGGCTTAGGAGGTAAAACCTTATCTTAAAAAGACTTATCATCCTCGGTGTCAACGATTGGTGGAGTGACACATGCTTGTCTCTTCATTCTAAAAAGACAAATAAAAGGATTTAGACAAAATAGCCAATTAACGGTAACATAGAAAACTAAATCAAGGAATACTTATCAAAGACATACTTAAACCTAATTAACTGCAGTGGTTTCACAAGAAAAATGACATTAAAAATTAGGGCCACAACTCTAACAACTAAGGCCCTGATACAAAACTCCGCTCTAATACTAAATTTGTTTTAACCCAAATTGGGGGCCATGACCAGCGTTAGGGAATGAGAATTCTTTCGAATCCGAAACCCATAGCAAGCCTCAAAAATAAAATATGTAATAAATAAAATAAATAAATAAATATGCATCAGAATTTAAATCTTAAATCCATATGATAAAATAAATTTCTCATATCATAAAATAAAATATTTTAATACACTATTCAGAGAATAGCCTCTGAATTAAAATCACTACTAATAAATATAAATACAACCCACAACTGATACAAATACAACTACTGTAGTTTCTAGAGTACAATATAAAACTAGGCAGATGATTTACATAATAAAGCTGGAGTGGAAGAAATCCGGCGGATAGGTCTACTGCTAAGGTATGAAGAAGAAGACTCTCCTGTAAAAATATCAACTGAGGGGAGTCAGACGTCACTGAGTGAATTGTTATAATATATATACATGCATCTCCTATATGTCTAATGTAAACAATCATATGTATATAATAAATAAATATACGGGCATGTGCACACAGATGCTGAAAATCACTTTATTTCATAATACTGAAAAATATAAGTTTTGAAGGATCAAATAGAACCCTGGATGATCGCAACCTCAATTAACAATAGAAATCACTCTAGCCATACTGGTTCACTTAATTCTAAATAAATTCACTTAATCCATCTAGACAGTAGACTGGCCCCAAGACACTAAGACAACCGAGCTCCAGCAGTCTGACTGTTAGTGTGATTGACCCTGAGACACTTGGTCAACTGAGCTCCAGCAAGCACACCCTCAATCACATCAATTTCAATCATAACAATCATGTCATATTTTCTCAAATAAGTTAGTTATTTAACCTTATGATTTATCTCACCGGTACATACTCGGTCCTAGTGCTGCCCATTAGGTAGCACGTTCTATCGATATCCTTCAGTTTAAAAAAATAAACCATTCAATCAAAATTAAATAATGTAAAATGACATTCGAAATGATAGAATATACCATATATATACCAGAAATATACCTAAAATAAACTAAGTATATTTCGAGTATATATATGTCAGATAAGTTCAAATCAATCATACAATATACTAAAATCAATCATACAATATACTAAAATAAATCATTAATATATTAAAACATGCTAAGTATATTTATTAAAGATAAAACATGCATTTATTTAGAAATATATTAAAAGTATACTAAAAATATACCTAAAGAATACTAATAATTTATTAAATCAATTTATGAATAATTTCAATTAAAACATGTATTTCTAAAACATGCAACCTAAATGCAATGTATATATAGAATAACAACTCATAGGTGTGCACTCCTTGAGACTGGTTTGACGGGCTTGGTCCGCTAGGCCTCGGTCTCGGTGTAGCTAAGCAAATAAAATGATCACGAAAATCAAAATACATCTAACTCAACTTCTAGAGAATCGATCTAGAATTAAAAATACAGACAGACATAAAATTGGAATTAAACCTGATGTCACATTTTACGAGAATTTTACCAAAAATTCAGCAGAGCCTCCTCTGTAAAACGGACATCTCTCTACTAAAAAGTAGAGTCGGTCCTGTAAGAAAAATACACTTCTAAACCAGGATTCACACAAATCTTCGGTTGAGATCCCGAACTATAAAATTTTCCAATCGAGGTACACTGTCATAACCCAAACTGGGGGCCATGATCGACGTTAAGGAATAGGAATTCTTTTGAATTTGGAACCCGTAGCAAGCCTTAAAATAATAAAAATGTACAATAAATAAAACAAAATAAATATACCATAATTAAAAATTTCAATTTAATATGATAAAATAAACTTCTTCATATCACGAAATAATTTAATACAATATTCAGATTAAACATCTAAATTAAAATCTCATACAGCAAAATAAATAAAACTCACTACTAATACAAATACAACTACTACAATTTTCTAGAGTACAATAACAAATAATTAAGTAGATAATTTACATAATAAAATCAGGGCGGAAGAAATCCGGCGGATAGGTCTACTGCTAAGGTGTGAAGAAGAAGACTCTCCAATAAAAATATTAACGGAGGGGAGTCAGACCTCATTGAGTGAATTGTTATAATATATATACACATATTACTATATGTCAAATGCAACAATTATATGTATATAATAAATATATATACAGGCATGTACACATAAATGCTGAAAATTATTTTATTTCATAATATAGAAAAATATAGGTTTTGAAGGATCAAATAGAACCCTAAATGATCGCAACCTCAATTAACAATAGAAATCACTCTAGCCATATCGGCTCACTTAATTTCAAATAAATTCATTTAATCCATATGGACAGTAGATTGACCCCGAGACACTAAGTTAACTGAGCTCCAACAGTCTGACTGTTAGTGTGATTGGCCCCGAGACACTTGATCAACCAAGCTCCAACAATCACACCCTCAATCACATTAATCTTAATCATATCAATCATGTCATATTTCCTCAAATAAGTTAGTAATTTAATCCTACGATCTATCGCACCAGTACATACTCGGTCCTAGTGCTGCCCACTAAGAAGCACGTTCTATCGATATCCTTCATTTAAAATAAAATGTACATTCAAAAATAAATAATGTAAAATGACATTCAAAATGATGAAATAATCCATATATATACAAGAAATATACCTAAAATAAACTAGGTATATTCCAAGTATATATATGTAAAAATAAATTCAAACAAATCATGAAATATACTAAATTAAACCAATAACATACTTAAAAATAATTTAAATATAAATCAAAAGTAAAACATGCATTTATTTCAAAATATACCTAGAATATACTAAAAATATACCTAAAACATACTCAAGCATTTAATAAAATAATTATGCAAAATTTTACATTTAAAACATATAATTCTAAAATATGCAACCTAAAACAATGCATATATAAAATAATAACTCACAGGGATGCGTTTCACGAGATTGGTTCGACAGGCCTAGTCCGCTAGGCCTCGGTCTCGATGCAACTAAATAATAAAAATGATCACGAAATCAGAATACATCTAACTTAACTTCTAGATACTCGATCTAGAAGTTACTAAACACAGACAGACACAGAATTGGAATTAGACCCGATGTCACGTTTTACGAGAATTATACCGAAAATTCGGCAGAACCTCCACTGTTAAACGGATATCTCTCTACTAAAAAGAAGAGTTGTTCTTGCAAGAAAAATACACTTCGAATATATAAATTCTCACAACTCTCAGTCGGGATCTCGAACTACAAAAATTCTCAACCGAGGTCCACAATTCACCAAAATTCATTTAATATAATAAAATATATTAAAATCACTAAATATTACCATAAATACCCTCAAAACATCAAAATATAGTATATTTAACATTAAAACATCAAAATAATTATTTTTCTCAATAATTACTTAAAACCCTAAATAATAATATAATATTATTAAAATCCATTTTCCAATAATTACACAATTAATAATGAAAATTCATTTTATAAATCCAAATAATTTAATTAGTCCAATTTTATATAAAAATTTACTAAAAATTTATTTTATTACAAAAATAGTATATAACGTATTATTTGAAAATAATTTTCAAAAATTAGTATTAATCATTTAAAAATAGTAAATAATATGTAAAAATCATTTTTATGCCTCAAATATTATTAAAACCAATTAAACATAATATTTAACTAAAATTATCACCAAAGTAAACATAACAATATACTAATAATATTAAAAAATTCAATAAAAATTAGTTAAATACACAAAAATTATTTTATCAACATATATCTCAATAATATCAACAAAAACATATAATTAACCAATTATTTCTAACAAAATATATATTTAACCTAATTTTCCAAATTTGACATAAACTTGAAATAATTATAAAAATTACACAAAAATTATAAACTCAACTCTAAAATTAATAATAACTACTAATAACACCAAAAATCACAATTTCATAATTTATATAATTAATTTATGAAAATTAATAAAATAATAATAAAATATTCAAAAATTCACCAAAATTCAAATAAATTCTAAAAATAAAAAAAAATATAGAGATGTAGATTGAGCTTCAAGGAACAATATTTGTTAAGGAAGATTGACTGAATCAAGCTAAATCAACTTAAAAAAAATTATGAAACCTTAAAGCTCAAAACTAAAAATTCAAGAAAACTCAAGAAAATAGAAGATTAAGCTCAAACTGAGCTTAGATTAGTGTTTACCGGTGAGAGAGGAAGAAAAAAAGACTGGAATCATGAAGAATGGTGGCCGGACGTGGTTGGAACAATGCCGGAAGCTATTATTGCTACTGTTACTGTTTTTCTGCTTCTTAGGTGACGGTCGATGTGTAGGCGACAATGGGAAGGCTGGGGAAGAGTGCGGTGACTGGCTAGAGGAGGGAGAGGCACACTGACGGTAGGGAAATGGTGTGACAGACGGAGGGGGGGGGGGGGGGCTCGGGTTATTTTGAGGAAGAAGAAGAAAATGTGTGTGTATATATATATATATATATATATATATATATATATATATATATATATATATATATATATAATAACACATAAAATAATCATGCAATAAAAGTATTTTATTAATAATAATAATAATAATAATAATAATAATAATAATAATAAACATCATTTAAAAAAATAAAATAACATTAGTACTTAAATATTATTATTAAAATACTTCTTTTCCATGTAATAAATATAACGTGAATAAATTCCAAAATAATAAGTTTTAAGATGAATATTTACGTAGAAAATTATAATTAAGCATAAAATAATAAATATTAATCACAAGATAATAAAATAATCAAATATGACTTTGAATTTTATTAACATTGCATATTCTGTTTCAAATTAAAATAATTTAACAACTAGGGTTATTACATACATAATTCACTAAAATTCAAATAATATAATAAAATATATTAAAATCAATAAATACCATAAATACCCTCAAAATATCAAAATATAACATATTTAATATTAAAACATCAAAATAATTATTTCCTTAATAATTATTTAAAAATCCCAAATAATAATATAATATTATTAAAAATCCATTTTTTTTCAATAATTACACAATTAATAATAAAAATTCCTTTTATAAATCCAAATAATTTAATTAACCCAATAATATATAAAAAAGTTATAAAAATCCATTTTATTATCCAAAATAATATATAATATACTATTTGAAAATAATTTTAAAAAATTAGTATTAATTAGTTAAAAATAGTAAATAATTTGTAAAAATCATTTTAGTACCTTAAATAATATTAAAACCAACTAAAATGTATTATTTAGCCATAATTAACACAAAATTACATATTTACCCCTATAATACAAAAATATACATTATATACTATTATTACTCAAAAATTCAATAAAAATTATATAAATAAATAAAAATTATTTTCTTAACATATATCTCATTATTATCAATAAAAATATATAATTAACCAATAATTTCTACCAAAATATATCTTTAACCTAATTTTTCAAAATTGACATAAACTAAAAATAATTATAAAAATTACATAAAAATTATAAAATTAACTCTAAAATTAATAAAAATTAATAATAACACCAAAAATCTTGAATTTATAATTTATATAATTAATTTATGAAAATTAATAAAATAATAATAAAATATTAAAAAATTCACAAAAATCAAAATAAATTCAAAAAATCACACAAAAAATCATGGAGGTAGATTAAGCTACTAGAATCAACATTTGTAAAGGAATTTTGTGTGAATCAACCATTAACAACCCAAAAAAATTCAAAACCCTATTAAACCATAAACTAAAAATCGAACAAAACTCAAGAAAATGGAAGATTAAGCTCAAACCGAGCTTAGATTAGTGTTTACCGGTGAGAGAGGAAGAAAAAAAGACTGAAATCATGAAGAATGGTGGCCGGAATCGTGAGGAACGAAGGAGAGCTAAACTCTCGGCTTCTCATTGATATCGTCGTTCTGCAGCTCGCTGGAGAAGAAGGAGGAGGCGGTGATGATGGCAGGAGGTAGGCGGCGAAGGTAGATGCCGGAGACACACTCTAAACGGTGTCGATCGGGACGACAACGGAGGTTGATGGAGATGCACAATGAATATCGATTATATGTGTATATGTATATGTGTTTTGTGTTTTATGATTGTATGTGTAAATATATATATATATATATTATAAAATATAAAGTATTATTATTATTAAAATAATATGTTCAAATTTATGTATAGTCAACATATATGTATATATACACACTATATACATATAAAATACACACACCTAACATTATATATTTACACATATAAATAATATAAACCCTAATTATTATAATACATAATTATAATACCTAAAATAACAATACAAATAAATAAAATAATTTATTAACAAAATAAATAGGGAAATTTGATAAAACAATAATAGAAATAATAATATTATAACTATCATGCAAATTAAACTACCAAAATAGCATATTTAAGTAGGAAAATTTATTTAAACATAAAATAATATTAATTAATCATAAAATAGTAAAATAAAAATAAAAAAATTAAATTTAACTTTTAAATTTTATTAACATTGCATATCTCATTTTAAAATAAAATAATTTAAAAATATAGGTCATAACAGGGCCAGTCTATTATCAATAATTGAGAAGATAAATATTTTTGAAATTAAATGAGCTTGATGGCTAGTGAGGTTCTATAATGGAGGTTGCGGAATATTTTAAGGTTCTGCTCCGGTCATCCACCTAAATCTTTTTGCATTTATTATTGTTATGAAATGTGATTTCGAGCATCTGTATGAAATGCATGTATAAAATAAATAAATATAAATATTATTATACTGATAATTGAATGTCTGTGTCCTTGGTTGCATGGATACATATAATAATGATTCACTCAGTGAGTTCTAACCCTGCAATTATTTTTCAGGATACTTCTCGTCAGACCTCTCATAGTAGTTCCCTTTACTAGACCCTTTCCTCTCTGGCTTATTTATGTAAATTTTAAATTATCCTTTCTTTATACTGCTATACACTATAGTAGTATTACATACTTGTTGTATTTTAAATATTATAAAATATTTTTATTGAGATATTATTTATGGAGATTCTTTTCCATTATTAAAAGTTTTAATTCTTAGCACATTTATGGTTATATTTTATTGAGTTTTTATTTTAAGGCTTGCTATAGATTTCGAATTCTTACGAATTCCAGTTCCTTAGCATCAGTCATGATTTTAGGGTTTAGGTCATCACAATTAATTTGAATAAAATTGATAACAAAAATATAAAATGCTTAATGTCTATTTCAGACATAAAATGCTTAATGTCTATTTATCTTGACACATGGACATGGCATAGAAGGTTAGTACATGCAAAGTTTGAGCTATTGAATGATATTTGTAAACATGAAATTGTGATTGATTTACCTAAGTTTGAATTCACTAAGGATAAACCTTGTGATACTTGTCAAAAGGAAAAACAATCCAAGTCCTCATTTAAACTCAAAAAATGTAGGGTCCAATTCTAGACCACTTGAACTTATACATATGTATTTATTTGGACCAACTAGAGTTACTAGTCTCGGAGGAATACACTATGTATATGTATTGGTTGATGATTACTTTAGATTTACTTGGGTACATTTTCTTACTCATAAGAATGATGCATTTAAAGTTTTTAAAATTTTTTCAAAAAGAGTTAAAAAAGAAAAAAGTTTTTGTATTTCTTCTAATAGAAGTGATTATGGAATTGAATTTAAAAATGACTTTTTCAAAACCTATTACAATGAAAATGGTATTTCATATACGTTTTCTTCTCCTAAAACTCTGCAACAAAATGGGGGTAATTGAAAGAAAAAATAGAATTGTTGTGGAAATGGCTAGAATAATGCTTTATGAATATAATTTGTCTCTATACTTTTGGGCAGAAGTTGTTAACATGTCTTGTTATATTTCAAATAGAGTTTTCAAAAGACCAATTTTAGATAAAACTTCTTATGAGTTGTGGAACAATAGAAAATCCAAAATCTCATATCTAAGAGTATTTGGATACAAGTGCTTTATATTGAATACCAAGGATAATCTTAAAAAATTTAACTCTAAAGCCGATCAAGGAATTTTCCTAGACTATTCTACTTTTAGCAAAACATATAGAGTTTTTAATAAGAGAACTCTAGTAGTTGAAGAGTCAATGTATGCTATATTTGATAAATTAAATTCATTTAATCCTAGAAATGATATTTGTAGTGTTGATGATTTTATAGATGAACATGTGGATGTGATACTCAATAAGAAAATACTAGTAAGCTTTTGTAATTTAAAGGTCCAAGTAAGGAGGACAGTGAGGAAACATCTCAACCTACCTTGAAGGGTGAATTTCTAAAGGATTGGCAATTCAAGAAAGCTCATTCTTAATATCTCATTATAGGTGACACTATAAAAAGGGTAACTACTAGATCTCAATTGAAGTCTATTGTTAATTTAGTCTTCATTTCTCAAATGTTATAATCAAGAAGAAGACATTGAATATGATAAAACCTTTGTCCCGGTTGCAAGGTTAGAAGCTATTAGAATGCTACATGCATTTACTTCATTCATGGATTTTAAAATTTATCAAATGGATGTTAAAAGTGTATTTCTAAATGGTTTCATTGAAAAAGAGGTATATGTTGAGCAACCTCCAGATTTTGAAAATTTTGATTCTCCAAATCATGTTTTTAAATTATTAAAAGCATTGTATGGATTGAAAATAGCTCTAAGAGCTTGGTATAAAAGATTGAGCGACTTCTTACTAAAGAAAGGGTTCTCTAAAGAAAAATTTAACACAACTCTTTTCATAAAAAAATCCAAGAATAATTTATTAATTGTTCAAATATATGTTGATGATAGGAATTCTCTAAGTTAATGCAAAGAGAATTTGAGATGAGTATGATAGGAGAACTTTAGTTCTTTCTTGGAATTTAAATCAAGCAATGTAAATATGGGATTTTAATCAATCAAACCAAATATGCAAGAAACATTCTGAAAAAGATTGGCATGGATGGAGTTAAGACAAGCAAAACTCCAATGAGCATCACAACTAAACTCAACAAGGATGATACTGGCAAACCTATTAATAAAAAAAGCAATTTAGAGTTATAATCATATCCTTTCTTTGTTTAACTGCTAGTAGACATAATATTATGTTTGCTACTTGCTTATGTGCTAGATTTTAATCAAGTCCTAGAGAGTCTCATTTGAATGCTATTAAAAGAATTTTAAATATCTTTATGGTACAATGCATTTAGGACTTTAGCATCCTAGGAGTTCTTCCTTTGATTTAATTAGTTATTATCATGCGGACTTTATCGGTAGTTTGCTAGATAGAAGGAGCACTTTCAGAACTTGTCAATTTTTAGGACAATGTTTGGTTCTTATTTTAGTAAGAAACAAGTTTTGATTACCTTGTCCACCGCTGAAACAGAATATGTGGCGGCTAGTTATTATTGCACATAAGTTTTATGGTAAAAATAACAACTTTTGGACTATGACATTGATATTAATCACATTCCAATTAAATATGATAATACAAATGCTATTAACCTTATTAAGAATCCCATTCAACATTTAAGAACTAAGCATATAGATATTAGACATTATTTCTTGAGAGATCATGTGTGAAATGGTGATATCTTTTTTGAATTTATTGATACAAATCATCAATTAGCAAACATTTTTACCAAGCCTTTTTATGAGTAAAATTAAATTTTATTAAGCATGAGTTTAGTATGATTGATGGCTCAAGCTTATCTTGATCATTTATTAAATTGATGAATTGATGGTTGGATTCTTGATTATGTTCTTTGGTTTATTTTTCGTATTTAAAATCTTTTCTTAAACTCATATTTAAACATGATTTTTAGTGATTTAAACTTTTGGTTTATTTTTCATATTTGATACTTTTTCAGATGAAAGATTATTTTCAGCATCATGTATATGTTTTGTTTTAAAAGTATTTGCTTTAGCAAAGTTACTTCATATACATGATATATTATAATTCCCATTTGCATGATCTTTGTATTAATTTAAATAATTTATAATTAATTTTCTTTGATTTGGATTTGTATGGATTCATTTAATTCTATGTGTATTTCATGCATAAGGGCTTAATCTTTTTTAATATAGGATGAACCATATGGAGTATAACATTCATTAATTTTTTGAACCCTCCTCCTCCACAAGACTAGATTTTTTATGTGTTTTTCATCAGTTTATGTTTGGTTTATTTATTGTTTATTTTCCATTTTTAAAGCCTTGGAATGGTAGTTTATGTCTTGTCTTTTCTTTTTACAATTGATATTTTAATATCATTGTAACTCTATCATTTTCATTAATGCAATTTATATTTTGTTAAAATTTCCTTTTGCATTTTGACAAAGGTGGGGACATACTTAAGTTTGTATGTGTATTTAATTAATCTCTTTTAAGGGAGAAAATTGTTTTACTTAATTGTGTTTATACATGCATCATAATATCATAAGTGTGGCTATTTTTTTCATATATCATATATGATAAAAGGCCTTATTTTACTTACTTTGTTTTTGTATGACTTACCTTTTATAAAGATTTGGTCTATCTTTGTTTTATTTCCCTTTATATCTTTCTCTTTTCTTTTTATCTTTGATAAAGGGGGAGAAGAAACTATGTTTGTGATATGCTAAGTGCTACATGATCATGTATGTTAGCTAGCTGAACTTTATATGATTATGTGATAGTTAAACTTGTCAAGTGCTATATGTACTATTTTTGTGATGCATTTTAGTAGCACTACCTGCATATATATTTGAAATTATTTCCTTCATATTGCCTAACATTTTTTTTTTCAAAATGATCATGTTATTATGTTTTTAACACATTTGTTATGTTAGACCATGTTTCTTTTTATTCCTCATTTATATTTTATGTTGTTTTTATTTTTACAAAAGGGGGAATAAAATATTAAATTTATATTTCTTATTATGTCCAAAAAGGAGGAGAAATAAAGAAATATATTTGTTAAAGGAGATAAATATTTTTTATTTCAATTGGTATTTTTTCAAAAATTATCTCCTTTGTGATTATTTGTATTTTTTATATGCTTTGATTAAATTATTTTTCCATTTATGCATATATTAAGGGGAGCAAAATATTTTCTCATTTTACATCTCTTTAAATTTGATAGGGGGAGCTATTTTACATAGTATTTATCTTTTCTTATTAAATGTTTTTGGCACACATATTATCTTATTAAATTAGTTGTCAAAGCCAAAAAGGGGGAGATTGTTGACCACTTGCATAATCAAACTCATAATTTTGATCTTTGACAATCAATTTAAGTTTCTAATGATTTTGTTCAAGTGTGTAGGAACTTATTTGTATTAAAACTATTAGTTCAAGTCCAAAAATATGAAATACTATCATTATACTATATTTTGGTGAAGTATAATATCTTCATCTTATACCTAAAGTATATGAAGTTTTTATGTGTCAAAAGAGATATTTTGGACATACAATGATCCCCTTACGAGCGTCTCACGAGCTTATCACGAGCAGAAGTCTCGTGAGAACATAATTAAATAAAGGGATAGTGCCGCTCATAAGCACTATCCATCTCATGAGCAGCTTGTGAGGGTAGTCCTGACAGTTCCAAAAAATCATTTTTAATGCAGCGGCTAGTATTTCGCTCTTCATAAACCAGAACTTGCTCCTCACGATCGTAAGCAGCATTATGATAGAAATAAGTCCAAGATGATTCAAAAATTAATATCCAACAACCATATTTTTTTAGTGTTTATCTATATAAACACTCTATAGAGTTCAATTAAAGGTTTAAGAAACTTTTTTACTTTTTATACTCTTTTAAGCATTCATTTAAGCTCTCAAAACTCTTTAATTTCATTTCATATTTGTATAACTCTTGTGAGAGTTTGTGAATGTTAGAATAGATATTCTTATTCTTCTATTTTCTAGGATTAAGAAAATGGAAAGTGAGACTTTATTTATTGGAATTGGTTTAAGTGTTTACCATTAAGATATTTGGGATTTGGTTTTTGAGTGACCCTCATAAAACTCAGGTTATAAGGTAAAAAGAGTGAGCCTCAAACTCTTATGTAATTTTAAATCTTATAAATAAGATTATAGGAATTGAAAATCCTAACTTAGGGATAAGTTAGGTAGAGATGAAGGATTGTTGAGAATCTGAACTCCTTAAATTCTTGCAAAGAATTCTTTTAATTTCCGTTTATTGTTCAATTGCCTTATTTACCCCCTTCTAAGGTATTTTCAGTGTGTGTGTGTGTGTATATATATATATGAAATAAATTACTAAAAAGTTTGGCCATGGGATTAGGCTTAGTCATTTAAGGTTGTATATCTACCTGCCAAATTGCTCAAAATTAATCTAAAAGAATTAAAAATTAAAATAATAATGGAGGTGAATTTAAGATTGAATTTTTCAAGTTGTCTAAAGAGTCATTGCATTTTTTTTTTATTATTTTGATTTTACAGATTCACAAGTCTAATTAAATAAATGTATATTTCTTTTTTATTTTTATTGTAATGTAATTATATAAATATTTTATTGAGTCAAATTAAATTGAAATTTTAAAATTTATATATTTTAAACTTTTATAATTTTTAATCGAGTTGAGCGAATCTACTCAAATTTAGAAATTATTTAATTGAGTTAAACTTGAATTTTTTTAAAAATATTGATTGAGTATAAGTTGAATTTTTTAGTCTAAATTTTACTGGCATGACAACTGTAGGACCTCAGGCGCTACCAACTCTCCCAAAACCAATTGGTGTTAGGAAAGGCGCATACCCTAGCCTTATAGTGCATTCAACACACACAAGCGCCCACGGCATTCAATTGTGACTTGGCCCACTTGCCTCCGCCACGGGACAATTGATGGACACCCAACAATCTCCCCCTCAGCAATTGCTCCCGCTGGGAATCGAACCCGTGACCTTGGCTCTGATACCACTTGTAGGACCTCAGGCGCTACCAACTCTCCCAAAACCAATTGGTGTTAGGAAAGGCGCATACCCTAGCCTTATAGTGCATTCAACACACACAAGCGCCCATGGCATTCAATTGTGACTTGGCCCACTTGCCTCCGCCACGGGACAATTGATGGACACCCAACACACACACACACACATACACACACACACATATATATATATATATAACACATACATATAATAATAAACACAAACCCTAATTATATTATATTACTATAATAATAATAACCTTGAATAATATAATAGTAATAATGATAAAATAAACAATATTTATGAAATAATTAAATAATAAAAATAATACTAAAAATTAAGTAAATCAATCAAATAATATAGTACTTAAAAAAATATTATTAAAATAATAACTTTCAAAATAACAATAATGATATAAACCCTAATATAAATTTATTAACTTCAAAAATACATATTTATATAAAATATATACTTTAGCATAAAATGTCAATTAATAATTATAAATAACGAAAATAAATAAATAAAATTTTTAAATTTTATTAACATTGCATATCTCACTATAAAATAAAATAATTTAAAAATTAGTGTTATTCCATATAAGAAATATTTATCTTATAATTGTTATATGTAATGGTGGAGTACATTTATATTTTTAGGTTGTAAGAGTTTACCATTGATTAGATAGGATAGAAGTAATACTCCACTGTACTTATTCTTAATTTAGGTGGGTCCAAGTAGTGGCTACCTAGCAAAGGTATTGGTGGAGTTGGGACGTCACAATAAAAGTTCATATATTTTTTTTAAAAGAAATTACTTAATTAGTTTGTAAATTTTATATAATTAAAAAAATTAATTAAACTATTTAATTAATCATTCAAATTATTTTATTTTATTTATCGAACTAGGAGTAAAAAGAGGTAAATTTCCATTTTATAAAATCTAAGGTTAATTGCAAAAAAAAAAAAAAATGTTTAGCAGTTTTTTAATTTAATTACATCGTTTAAATTTTGGCAAATGAATATATGATTTTTCAATTTTTTTTATAATTCAATACTCCAGTTGAAAATTTAGCCAAATATATAATGTGGCAAACTAAATATTCAAAATGATTCATGTAGGCAAACATTAAAATGTATCATTTTAACTATTTGAAAAACAAAAAGGAATAAGAGTTAATTTGCCCCTTGAACTTTCTTCCTAGAATCAAATAAGTCACTTTACATCTTTTAGGATCAATTTAAGCACTAAACTTTATAATATAATGTAATATCTCGTGTTTTTAAATATTTTAATACTGCATCGGGATATGTCGTGTTAATAATTTTTGTATATATATTATGATATTTTTACGATTTGATGTGTATTTAAAACCTATTTTAATTATTGTGTATTATTTTAAGTGCTTTACGTAAAATTTTTTCGAGACTTTCATTTTCGGGGAAATTTTCACGTAAATAATTTATTATTAATTATTTTAAATATATTTTCGGACTTGCATGAACTCATACGTATTTTTAAAATACTAAATAAAGCCTATGTGTAATTATTTATTTAATTAGGGTTTAATATTACCCTAATATTTTATTAATTAATTATTAGTTTTATTGTTATTTAATTATTTTTATTTAGTATAAATTATTAAAATATTAAATTATATGTGTGTGGTGTATATTTAATGTGTGTAATTTAATATTATTTTAATATATAGTATAAAGTATATATATATACATATTATAAGTTAAAAACCAAAACTTTTGAAAAATTACCATTTTGCCCTCGATCTCTCCTTCTTCCCCGATCACCTTCCCTCACTGTTCCGGTCGTTGCCGTCCCGTTCCCTTGCCGTTGGTGTGCCGTCCGGTGTGCAACCACCTTCCCTAGCCTTCCTCGTCGCCTGTAGCTGCTGATTTCGGCGCCTGGAAGCCATTTTTAGCCGAAGAAGCCGAATTTCCTTCCATCGTCGATCACGACGATTTCGGCCACCATTTTTGACACCACTAGTTTATTTCTTCTCCTTGAGCTCTGGTGAGTGTGATTCTATCTTTGGTTTGAGCTTAAATGGTCTTGATTTGCTTAGGTTTTGAATTTTCGAATTCGACCATATTAGGGTTTTTGATTTTTTTGAGTTTTGAATTGCTTGATTCATGAAAATTCCCTTCAAAAATGTTGATCATAGTAGCTTAATATACATGTATGAATTTTTGTGGAATTTTTGGAAATTAATTTGATTTTTGGGTATTTTTGAATATTTTAATATTATTTTCTAATTTTCGGAAATTAATTAAAAAAATTATGAAATTGTGTTTTATGATAATTATAGGTGTTGAAATGAATTATAGGAATTTATTTGGAATTTTTATGAATTTCTATGTATTTATTTTGAATTATTTAAGTTTATGGAATTTTTGGAAAATAGGGTTAATTGTGTTTTTAATTGAAATTAATTGGTAAATTGAGTTTAATTATTGATAAATATGTTGAGAAAATTAATTTTGGATAATTATATGATTTTTGGTGAATTTTTGAAGTAATTTTAGTATATTTATATATATAGGGGTATTTTGGTAATTTTATCCTAAATTGGCTAAAAATGTAATTTAATTGGTTTTAATAATTATTTAAGGTATAAAAATGATTTCCACAAATTATTTAGTATTTTTAACTAATTAAAACTATTTTTCGTGAATTATTTTTAATTATATATATAATATACGGTTTTTCTAATAAAATGAGTTTTTATCGGTTTTTATTGTGTTTTAAGGTTAATTATGTAATTTTTACCTATAAAATGTATTTCTATGTTATAAGGGTATTTTTGATATTTTTATAATTATTCTGTGTTTGTGGACCCCGGTCGGTAGACTGTAGTTTGGAGTCTGACCGAGGGGTTGTGAATGTAATTTTGCATTTATTTTCGAAGTGTGTTTCTTTGCAGGGTCGGCTCTACTCTTTGAGTAGAGAGATGTCCGTTTTACAGGGGAGGTTCTACCAAATTTTTGGTAGAATTCTCGTAAAATGTGATGTTCGGTCGAACCCTAATTTCGATTCTGTGTTTAATATTCTAGATCGAATTCTAGGATTTTTGTTAGGTTTATTCTGATTTATGTCATTATTGTTTATTTAGTTGCGCCGAGACCGAGGCCTAGTGGACCAGGCCCGTCGGACCCATCTCGAGGAGCGCACTAGTGTGAGTTGCTATTTTATATATATATGCTTAGGATGCATGATTTAGAAATGCATGTTTTATTTGGATTAAATATGCATAAATAATTTGATTATTTCTTAAGTTTATATTTAGTTTATTTTTGGTTTATTTTTGGTATATATTAAATTATATGCATGTTTTGTTAATAAATTATATTTAAAATGTTTTTAAATATATTTCTAGCTTAATTTATAATTTGATTGGATTCATTTGACGTATATATACTCAAATTATACCTGGTTTACTTTTGGTCTATTTCCGGTATATATATGGTTTATATGGTTGTTTTATTTAAATTTTTGCATCATTTATTGTGAATGAATGTTTTATATTTATTAATGAAGGATATCAATAGAACGTGCTACCTAGTGGGCAGCACTAGGACCGAGTACGTACCGGTGCGCTTATAGCATTTAGGCTATATTACTAACCATTTGTGGATATTGATGGAATATGATTATTTGATGTGTGAGATATGGTTTGGAGGTGTGATTGCTGGAGCTCGGTTGATCAAGTGTCTCGAGGCCAATCACACTGGCAGTCAGACTGCTGGAGCTCGATTGACTTAGTGTCTCGGGGCCAGTCTACTGTCTAAATGGAATAAGTGGATATATTTGGATCAAGTGAGCCTATATGGCTAGAGTGTTGTCTAACACTATTTTCGAGGTTGCGATATTGTAGGGTTCTATTTGATCCTTCATAAACGATGATTTTCAATGAAATATATATATATATAACGATTTTACAGCATCTGTGTGTATTTGTCTATATATATACATATTAGATATATACTGTGATTGTATGCATTGTCACTTAGTGTGCATGTATATATATTATAGTAATTCACTCAGTGAGGTCTGACTCCCATCCGTTGATAATTTTTCAAGAGAGTCAACATCTTCATACCTCAGTAGTAGGCCTGTACGCCGGATTTCTTCCGCCCCGACTTCTTTGTGTAAACTGCTTACTTGAGTCTTATTTTTATATAATCTAGACACTGCAGTAGTTGTAAATTAATTGTGGGATTTTATGTATTATATTTATAAGAGATGTTGTATTATATTTGAACTGAATTTGTATTAAAAGATTTATATATGTGATGATGAGGATTTGATTTAAATCCAGTTGATGCAAATGTTATTATTATATTTATGACTTTTATTTCCGCTGCATTATATATTGTTATTACTATTGCATGTTTTATTTTATTTTTAGGCTTGCTACGGGTTCCGGATTCGAAAGAATTCTCGTTCCCTAGTGCCGATCATGACCCCTGTTTTGGGTCGTGACATATAATCAACTTCTGGTTTTTTGACATATAGACAAAAGGCCCCTAACAAATTATAAATACCTCCATAATATTTTAAATATTTAACAAATAAGTCCTTATTTTAGTAAAAGAATTGTCTCAAAATTATATCTAATTCATTTATAACTTGTAGAATTTAAAAATCTAATAACATATTATATAAACATAAATTTAGCTATTCACCAATAATTTTTAGTAATATTGAAATATAAAACTTTTATTCATATGTAAATTACTTTTATTTTTTAAAATTATATTTAACATTCACATTTATTTATAATTTAAAAATACAAAAATACAATTGAACATGTACATTGAAATAATAAAAATATCTTGATATAATAATAATAATAATAATAATAATAATAATAATAAAATTTATATTTTATTAATTTTATATTTTACAATTTTATGGTTATTTTGGGAATTATTATATTTTATCGGCTTTATATTGCAATATATTACTAAATTAAAAATTAATTACTTTATTGTATTCCATCAATTTTAATATTAAAGCTAATAATATATTATATTCTAATACAAAGTAATAAAGATATAATCTATTTATATAAATAAAACTGAAACACTGCATTCACTGTAGATCTACAGTGCTAAATTTGGCATCCGATTTTGCTATAATAACAAAATTACCACCGCGTCTTCATCATTATCATGCCCTTCTATTTCGAGAAAATTACATTGCCTGCCACAGACTTTAGCAAAACAGAATGGGTAGCCTTGACAGAAAACGACGTCGTATTCTAAACTGACATTTACCTCCCCGTTCAGCCATCAAAACGACGCCAGCTACCTTACCCTTTTGGTGGATATTATGCGTTTGACGTTTTTTGGCCCTGCTGAGAGACTCAAACGTCGCTGTTTCTTTTTGCTCAAACCTAAATTCACATCAAATGCCTTTTTGTTGACCTATTCCCCTCATTTGCCCTTTACTCTTTATAAAGATGCCTCTTCTTCTTCCCTCTCCTCTGCACCATCTCTCACCCATGCCTTCTTTTTGCTCATTCTCTTTCTTTTTTTCCATGCTTTGTTTACATTTTTCTCTACTTCCCTTCTACCGTTTCCTTCTTTCTTTCCCTTCGATCGTGGCTTTACTTTGTCTGGTGTTTCCGTTGAAAAGATTGGTTTGCATCCAGCCCATTTGCTTTCTCGGTAGCCCTTCACAATTTTGAGTTGAAGAGAGTCTAACGTTGCTGTAGATCTGTGTTCTTCCTTTATAGAAAATTTTCGGTTAAAAATGGCTCCAAATCCCGCCTCTCATTTTCCAGCTCTGCTTTGTCAATCTCCTCGATCCAAAATCGAAATTTTTTCGACTGTATCATTCCATTGACCTTTGTTTATTCTGTTTGGGATTTGGGTTGTGCAGGTTTGCTGTGTTTTCTGGGTTACGTGTTCGTTTTACCCTCGCAGTTGATGTTCTCTGATGTTTTATTTTTTTCCTTTTGAATGTCTTGACTGGTGTTTCTTTTGGTCATATTATGGTGATTAACAATCGTTGCTTGCTTCGTTTGTTATTGCATGCCTCCCTTGCCTCCATGTTATGTTTTTTTGCTGCTGTTTCTATGTTTGGTTTCTCTCTCTTTCTCCATTTTCATCCACTATCTACTATTGCATTATGTCAATTTTTTTTGTCTATTATTAGATAATTGAGATGATGTCTCTACCCGTTTGCAAAATGGTGTCTTTGGTCGTGTGTGATTCTTGAATTGTGCAATTGTGTGCCATTTTTTTTAATAAAATGTGTTTATTTGTTATTCATGCATGTGGGTTTTAATTTTGAGTGGTTGTTTTTTCCCTCCTATGATTCGCGAATTCTTTTCTTTGTATTAAATTTTTTTATAAATTGTTAGTCTTTGGACAATTAGAGGCGTTTTTGTGGGCTTGATCAGTTGAGTTTAATGGGCTTTTTTGTGTTAATGTATCTTTTTTATGTCCCCGTTTTTAGGTCAGCTGGCCGCTTTTTTTGTTCATTGAACCCTTTTTGCTGTGGGTCTCCTTCGTATGCTTTTTTAAAAGCCTCATTTTGCAATTTTTTATATGTCCAGTCTTTCTTTAAGGATCTTATTTGGGTTTCACTGGGCATTTAATACTCAAGTTGCAGTCGTTATCAGTATCTCTGACAGTAAGTGGATGTCTACGTAACTCTGGAGATTTTTCTAGAAACTATACAGACTATCTATAGGTCTTAGTTTGGGTGGTTCCTGCTGGTTATTTGTATATTCTTACTGTTGTGGCTTTCATTGGACCTCTTCTTGGTGGTGCTATCATTGCTTTTCTTGAAACATTAAAACAATATATATTTTCTTATTTTTCATCTGTGAGTTAAGATTTACTTATGAGAATGCATTCTCAATGTGGCATAGCCTAGACCGATAACCCTAAGCCGGTTCTTCGTTTAGTTTCTTAAATATGGCATTTACCTTTGGTTTGGAAGTCTATAAATGCCTCTATTTGCCATTAATGTCCCTACAGTATCTGCCTATTCTTTTCTCTCCTAATAACTTCCTTTCTTTGAATACACTTGGTGAGTTCGGTGGCTTATTCAGTGCTATTGCCTCTTTTTGTTCTTGCTCTATTTTTTTCCTTGTTGCACCTATTAAGCTACACTGCAAAACATGCACTCTAACACTGGACTGCTTTGTTCAGTAACTTCTATTATTTGATGGTTTTGTTTGCATTAAACTAACTTCGTTTATTTCTTTTCTAGCTACTCATTATGCTATGTTTTTTTCACCTTCTATTTGCATCTATTTTTTAAGTCCCAGAATGTTCCCCTTACTGTTCTGTTTTTCTTTCCATCTTCAGTGCATGGTGCATTTGCTTGCTTGGGCATTGTTCTTGATGCTCTATGCTATTTACTTTTTCTTTGCCTTTGTGTGTTTTTTTGAAAAAAACCTACTGGGTAAACAAAATCAAACTATTTAAACCCATTAAGTTACTTCTGCATGTTCATGTATTTTCCCTTTTATACATCTTTTCTTTGTGGGCTCTAGGGATTAGTGCAACCTTTGATCGTGGCTTGTTACTAGTTCTTTTTTACTAGCATCTAGAACAAATTTTACCTTCTAAAAAAAACACCTTCCATCATGTATTGCTTGCTCCATTGTTTGCATGAAACCTACCTTCTTGCCTTTTGTTTATTCTAATGCATATTTTTTATTTTTTTCTTTTCTCACTTCGCAGGTTCTGCTAATCTTTTTTCCCAATACTTAGAAAAAATAAACTTATGCTTCTTCTTATGAATTGTTTGCATCTTGCTACTTTTAAAAACTACTGATAAATAAACATCATTGTGATATTCAATACCTAATATTTTATGTTTAACTTTTTTGTTATGTTATTTTTCTCATTTTATTCTCAATATTTAGATATTTTAACATTCTTTGTGGGGAAATGCAAGTAAACTTCCTCATAATGAACTGTTGGATATTTGCATGATCAAGTAATCTATTCCTATTTTCACTTTGATAAACATTTTTTGTTCACTAATGTTTTTTGTTTAAGAGTTACTCTCAATGAAAATCAAGTTAAAATTCAACTCAGCAGACGGCTGCGACTGAATTAAGGCTACCATGGTGACAAAAAGCTTGTAATTCAGCTTAGTAGAATACTGTGACTGAAGCAAGGATGCTATGTTGACAGAAAGCAGAGGACGGCAATTGAAGCCTTACTTCCCTGATGACTTCAAACATCATAAAAATTCAATGGACATATTTTTAAAATTATTGAAGGAAAAAGACGTTAAAAACATAATCATTAGCTTTAATAATCATATTTTTTAAGCATAATCTATATATATGTGTTCTAGAGTTATGATAATAAAAACATACATTATATGATTTTTTTATTATAAAAAACTGTCTAAGTATTCATTAAGATTCATTTTTTGTATCAATATTCTTTATCATAATTAACTCTTATGAGAGTTGGTTATGTGATAGAAATAAATTCCATCTTCATCTAATTTTTTAGATACATTAGAAGGGAAGTGAGGTATATTTTTAGTAGAATTGGTTTAAGTATTTAGTCATTAAAACACTTGAAATTTGATTTAAGAGTGAGTCTAGAAACTCTTTTTGTTTGGTTGAAGAGTTAGCGTTAAAACTCTTGTTTGTGTAAAGTTAAAGAGTGAGCCTCGAACTCCTATAATCTCAATCTTATGAATAAGATTGTGGGTATTGAAAAATCTTAACTTAGGAATAAGTTAGGTGGAGACATAAAATTATTGAAAATCTGAATTCTTTAATTTTTTGTGTTCATTGTTCTTCCTACTCCATTTTTTTCAAATTTTGTTCATTCCTTAAATTCATTTTAATTTTTCTAAAATCCTTTATTAGCTTTATTCACCCCCCCCCCCCCCCTCTAAAGTACTTTCAATTGATATTAAAGTTTAAATTTTAGGAACTTCATTATTAGAATACAAGATCATGAGGAGTGAATTTCAAGATATTTCTTCACTTAGAAAATTTTTTTATGGAAGTGATTACCCCTATTGGAAGTTCAAAATGGAGTTATATTTAGATTATGATTCCATTAAACTTTGAAAAGTTTCTCTCAAAGGTTGGGAATCATTTAAAGCTACCATTAATGGTGTACAAATAACTCTTTCAAGAAGTTAATGGAATGTCTTCTTTCTCATCATCATCATATATTAATTTTATTAAAATATCACATAATTCCACTTCTTTTACCTCTAAACTGATTAAGACTGAAGATTTCAAAGTTAATAAGTCTCATGTGTAAGACCCAATCTTATATGACACAAAGAGCTAGGTTTCATATTAGAAAAGCACAACCTAAACATTCTTACATATACATTAGACACAACACTTATAAGCATTTTGTAAAACACAATACACCTAAACATATTGCACAAACCTATAAAAATATTTATTGTTATTGTCAATGCATGTCTCATATTATGACTCAAAATAATTTTAGGAGACATTCACCACCACAATACGAAAAGCATGTTTCATACACTAGGAAACCATATCATCCTAAGAGAAATAAATTTGAAAATGTTATATGTTCATATTGTATAATCAAAGGACACATCAACAATATATGCTTATATAGAAGACTACACATGAATTTGCTTTCTTTTGGATTATCTTGAGATTAACCAACCTAGACTAAAAAAGGTTTGTTCAAAATAATGCTTAAATTATTTTATATAGGAGTGTTTAAAGTCCACGAGAGCAAAAATCAAGTAGTATCTTAATAGTGGATGTTCAAGATATATGAATGACGAGAGATAAGAAATAATTCAATAAGGTTGATGCAAAAGACGAAGGACATATCACATTTGGAGATAATACCAAAGGAAAAATTGTAAGCATTAAAGAAATTAGTAACCCTCAATCCTTATCTATTCATCATATGTTGCTTATTGATGGTCTTAAACATAATTTTCTTATTATAAGTCAATTATGTGACATGGGAAACAATGTCACTTTCTATCCTAGAAATTACTTTGTTAGTAGTCTTGATAAAGACAACGTAATTTTTAGTGGTGAAAGAGTGAACAATGTCTATGTCATTGACTCAATAACAAGACATCAGATGCTTAATATCTATTTCCCATGATATATGGACATGACATAGAGAGTTAGGATATGGAAACTTTGAGCTTTTAGATGATCTTTGTAAGCATGAATTTATGATTAGTTTACCTAAGCTAAAATTCACTAAGGATAAATCTTGTGGTGCTTGCCAAAAGGAAAATTTAACCTCAAAAATGCAGTGTCCACCTATAAGTCATTTGAACTTATACATATGGATTTGTTTGGACCAACGAGAGTTACTAGTCTCGGTGGAATGCATTATGCATATATATATTAGTTGATGATTACTCTAGATACACTTTGGTGTGTTTCCTTACTTATAAGAATGATGCATTTAAAGCTTTTGGAAATTTTTCAAAAAGTGTTAAAAAAGAAAAAGGATTTTGAACTACATCTATTAGAAGTGATTATAGAATTGAACTTGAAAATGAATTCTTCATAACCTTTTGTAATGAAAATGATATTTCACATACATTTTCTTCTCCTAGAACTCCTCAACAAAATGGGGTAGTTGAAAGGAAAAATAGAACTCTAGTGGAAATGACAAGAACAATACTTTATGAGTATAATTTATCTTTATACTTTTGGGCAGAAGCTGTTAACACATCATGCTATATTGCAAATAGAGTATTTAAAAGATCAATTTTAAATAAAACTTCTTATGAGCTATGAAACAATAGAAAACCCAAAATCTCATATCTAAGAGTATTTGGATGTAAGTGCTTTATATTGAACACTAAGCATAATCTTAGAAAATTTGATTTTAAAGCCGATGAAGGAATTTTCCTACGTTATGCCACCACTAGTAAAATATATATAGTTTTTAACAAAAAAACTCTACTAGTTGAAGAGTTAATGCATGTTGTATTTGATGAATCAAACTTACTTGATCCTAGAAAGGATGTTTGTAGTGTTGATGATTTTGTAGATGAGTATGTGGATGTGAACACTTAAAAAGAAAATGATAGCAAACCTTTGAAACATGAAGGTTGCAAGGAGAACAATAAGGAGATGTCTTAAAGGATGATTTTTCAAAGGATTGACAATTCAATAAAACACCTCCTTAAGACCTCATCATAGGTGACACTATAAAAAAAGTAACTACTAGATCTCAATTTAAGTTTATTGTTAATTTAGTCTTCATATCTCAAATTGAACAAAAAAATATGTTGATGATGCTTTGAGTGATGAATTTTTAGGTCCTTGCTATGTAAGAAGAGTTAAATCAATTTGAGAGAACCAAGGTTTAGACTTTAGTTCCTAGACCTAAACATTATCCTATTATAGGCACCAAATGAGTGTTTAGAAATAAGATGAATGAACAAGATATCATAACTTGGAATAAAGCTAGGCTAGTATTTAAAGTTTATAATCAAGAAGAATGAATTGATTATAATTAAACCTTTACTTGGTTATAAGGTTAAAAGCTAATACAATTGTACTTGCATTTGTATCATTCATGAATTTTAAACTTTATCAAATGAATGTTAAAAGAACATTTTTAAATGGTTTTATTAAAAAGGAGGTATATTTTGAAAAACCTCCGAGTTTGAAAGTTTTGATTTTTCTAGTCATGTATTTATTTATATGGATTAAAATAAGCGCTTAGAGCTTGGTATGAAAGATTGAGTAATTTTTTATTAGAGAAAGATTTATTTAAATAAAAGGTTAACACAACTCTTTCCATAAAGAAATCCAAGCATGAATTACTTATTATGCAAATATACATTTATGACATTATTTTTAGAGCTACAAACCATTGCTTATGTGAGGAATTTTTCAAGTTGATGTAAGGAGAATTTGAGATGAGCATGATGGGTGAGCTTAAATTCTTTATTGGATTTCAAATCAAGCAATGCAAATATAAGATTTTCATTAATCAAACTAAATATGCAAGGGACATTCTCAAAAATTTTGGCATGGATGGAGCTAAATCAAGTAAGACTCCTATGAGTACCACCACCAAACTCAACAAAGACGAGAATAGTAAACTAGTTAATGAAAAGTGTTTTAGAGGGTACGATTAAATCCCTTTTTTATTTAACTGCAAGTAGATCAGATATCATGTTTGCTACTTGCTTGTATATTAGATTTTAATGAAGTTCTAGAGAGTGTCATTTGAATGCAATCAAAAGAATTTTCAAATATCTTTGTAGAATAATACATTTTGGACTTTGGTATCCTAGGAGTTCTTTTGACTTAATTAGTTATTTAGATGTGGATTTTGCTGATAGTTTTCTAGATATAAAAAACACTTATGGAACTTATCAAGTCTTAGGACAATGTTTAGTTTCTTAGTTTAGTAAGAAATAAGTTTCAATTACCTTGTCTATCGTCAAAGCCGAGTATGTTGTAGCAAGTTGTTATTGCTCACAAGTCTTGTGGCAAAGACAACAACTAAAGGACTATGACATTAAGCTTAATCACATTCCATTTAAATGTGATAATGCAAGTGCTATAAACCTTAGTAAGAATCTCATTCAACATTCAAGAACTAAGCATATATACATTAGACATAATTTCTTGCATGATTATGTTCAAAATGGTGATATCACACTTGAATTTGTTAATACATATAATCAACTTGTAGATAACTTTACCAAACCTCTCAATGAAGAGAGATTAAATTTCATTAAGCATGAACTTGACATGATTAATGGTTCTAGTTTGTCTTGATTTTATGCTTAATTAATGGTTGAACTGCTTTCATGTGAAATCATGTTGTGCTTTTTGATTGCTTTGATTATTAATTTTGATTTTAATCTTAACATGTTTTTTGCTATTTGATAATTAATTTTTGAAATCATTTCAATAAATTAATTATTCAAAATGAGGATAACATTTTGTTAATTGTCATGCATTTATATATGTTTAAATTTAATATATGCATTATGATATGTTTATTCAATTTATTAAAAAAAACCTTCCTATTTTACAAATTAATAATTAAATTTTGATTTAAATTCGATTAATTAATTATTTTAATTTAGCAAAATTATTCCCTCTTTCCTCCTACTTAACGAGACTAGTTATTTTTTGTGTGTTTTTCATCAGTTTCTATTCTGTTTATTTTTAGTATATTTTTTGGATATAAGCCATAAGCTTTTAGTTTTATGTCTTGTTATGCTATGTTTCCTTTTAGTTTACAATTGGTATTTTAATATCATTGTAACTCTATCATTGTATTAATCAATTTTTATTTTTTAAAATTTCCTTTTACATTTTAACTAGGGGAAATATTTGAGTTTGAATTAAAATTTTTATGCATAGTTGTTTGATTTTATTTTACATAATTTTTTTTATGCATGCATTATAACATTGTAAGTGTGGCTAGTTTTGTCATATTTTTATATGTGATAAAAAACCTTGTTTTGCTTACTTTGTTTATATATATATATATATGTGTGTGTGTGTGATACTTGGTTAAATGGACATGCTTTGGCTAGATGGACATAATTTTTTCTTTAGGATCTGGTCTATTTTTGTTTTCATTATTTTGATTCTTAGTCTTTTGTTTTCTTTAGGACTTTTGTTTCCTTTAAGAGAGATCATGTTTTAATTAGCTAAGCTCTACATGATCATGTGATAACTAAGTTTGTTAAGCTTCAATAGAAGTGTTATATGTACTATTTTTGTATGTGTTAAGTAGTACTACATACATTGTAAGTGCTACTAATTTTTTTATATGTTTGAAATTATTTCCCTTCATGTTGCCTAGCATTATTGTTGATTATCATGTTATCATGTTTTTAACACATTTGTCATGTTAGGCCATGTTTCTCTTTCCCTTATGTTAAATGTCATTTTTTTTTTACTAAGGGAACAAGTTTTTAATTTAATTTATATATTAAATATTTTAGTTGATATTTTTTAAAAGAAATTTTTTTATTTGTTCAATTGATATTTTTATGATTTTTTTTTAATCCTTATATATATGCTATGATAATTCATTTTTTTTTATTATGCTCTGCTATATAATAAAATAAGTTATACTTTTCGTATTAATATCATGCATATACTACATTTCCTATGTTCATTAAAAATTTCATCTCTCTAGTTAAAATATTTTATATTTTTTCCCTTTGACAAAAGGGGGAGAAGAATGAGATTTTGAATGAATTAATGACTTGGATATCGCATATTTGAATTAATGTGCACTCTCAATTTTTTTTTTATGTACATTAGAATATTTGGACACTTGATGGTTAAATTTATGCTTTATTGAATTAAATTCATATGTCTATGCCTTTAAATGCTCATTCTTTTTAACCATCCAAGCATATATTAAGGGGGAGTATATTAAAAATTCTTAAAACCCTTAGTATATGTTGAGGAGGAGCCACTGAGCAAAGTTACACACACTTGCACTTATGATTTTATTCTCTATCATTCAAAATTGTTTTTCAAAGTTAAAAAGGGGGAGATTGTTGAATATTTACATTATCAAGTGTTAATCCATTCTTATTTTGATTTTAACAAACATCTTTTTATCACTAATGTTCTTTATTTAAGTGTAATTATAAGCATAGGTATAATATTACTCTCAATGAAAATCAAGTCAAAATTCATCTCAGTAAAGGGCTGAGACTAAAGTAAGGCTACCATGGTTTCAGAAAGCTTGTAATTCAAATCACCAGAGGGCTACAACTGAAACCAAGCTGCCATGGTGACAGAAAGTAGAGGGCTACAACTGAAGTCTTGCTTTCATGGTGACATCAAACTTCATAGAAATCCAATTGACATATTTTTGAAATTATTAAAGGAAAGGGATGTTAGAGACATAATCATTGGCTCCAACAGTAATATTTTTGAGGTTTAATCTATATATATGTGCTATAGAGTTGTGATAATAAAAACACACATTACATTACTCTTTGATTATCAAAAACTCTCTAAGCATTCATTAAACTTCTTTTTTTTTTGTATCAATATTCTTTGTATTAATTAACTCTTGTGAGAGTTGGTTGTGTGATAGAAATACGATTTCATCTTCATTTAATTCTTGGGATAGATTAAATGGAAGTAAGGTATATTTCTAGTGGAATTGGTTTAAGTGTTTAGCCATTAAAACACTTGGTAATTAGTTTAAGAGTGAGTCTAAAAATTCTTGTTTGTATAAGGTTGAAGAGTGAGCCTTAAATTCTTGTAATCTCAATCTTTTGAATAAAATTGTGCGTATTGAAATATTCTAACTTTGGGATAAATTAGGTGGAGATATAGGACTGTTGAAAATCTAAATTTCTTAAATTTTTGTGTTCATTGTTCTTCCTACTCTATTCTCTTATAATTTTTATTCATTTCTTAAATTAATTTTAATTTTTTTAAAATCCTTCATTAGTATTATTCAACCCCTCTAAGACACTTTCATAGACTAAAACTAAAACTAAAATCATAAGTTAGTCAAATTTTAAAATAAAAATACAAAATTTCTTCATCATCATTATTGTTATAAAATTTAGTTTAGTTTATGATTGTATTTTTATCACTGCAATCTTAAACTTGTAAAAGCTAATAATATATTATATCAATATACGGGTTAAATTGTACATTTATATCTCTACGCCATAAATAAAATTTTCATTTCAAAACTACTAAAAAAATTGTTGATTAAATAAATAAATTTATATTAGTATAATATAATATATTATTAGATTTTTAAATTATAAAGATATAAATTTAAGTGAAATAGTTTAAATTTTAAATTTTATTTCATTAAAGTAAACTTAAATAATAATTTTATTATCATTTCATTTAAAACCTTCACGTAATTTTAAAAAAATCATAAGATTTTATGAAATTCTAACAAAATCAATTAAGTTCCATAATATCAAAATTATACATGTGTTTTCGAAAAGTTTAAGTACTCAAATAAAAAAATTAAAAATTAACTAGCAAACAAAATTAAAGAAATAAAATTATTATTTGGTTGTACTTTAATTAAATAAAATTTAAAACAAAAAATATTTAATTTAAATTATTTTTAAAGTAGCAAAAATAAGTATGTATCAATTCAGTTCTCATTATTTAAAAACAAGTAACAAAAATAGTAATTTATTTAATTTATAATTTGATTTGAATTTTAATTATTTAAATATTCTTATATATATATTACAATTAAATTGTAAAAAATTCAAAGGTTGTGCATTTTTTTAATTATTCAAATAATGCTTATTGACGGGACACGTACGTGAACTCACAAATTATATCATAGACTCATGTCCATATTGCGATATGAACCAGAGGTTCATCACACGTGTGGATGAAACACGACATTTTTTTTAACACTTCAATGCTTTCTTTTTTTAATGCTTCCTTTTACATCTTTCTCATCCTCTGTTCTTTTCTTTTCTTCTTTGTTTTTGGGTGGATTTACCTGCCTGCTCAATTATCTCTTTACTGCTATCTTTCTGCACTTCTGGGAGATCTTTAGTCGCTTCTAACTGCTTAGGAAGTTTATTTTTCACTTCTCCTTGATATGGTGGCTCAAGTTGTACTACCCCTACTGTAGGGGCACCGCTTTTTGTCTTTTCTTGTTTTGTGAATACTTAGGAAATTTACTATTTTAAGTTTTCCAATGAACTATCCAAGCGTTAAAGCTCCTTTTTGAAAGCCGAAGTTTCTTTGAAACATAAACATGATGTTTAGTTTTATCATCTTGCATATTTCAATCTCTTTGCTTCTATCTTTCTTCACTTGATCTTTTTGATAATCTTGTACTTCCAGTTACTTCTCCTTCCATGGATTCATGACGATAATATTAATATATTAGATTAACAGTATTAATTAATCATATTGTTAAGTAATGAACTTTCTTATTAAATTGATTAAATTGTAGGCAGATATTAATGAACATTTGGGCAAATACTAATAAATTTATAGTTCATTAGGCAAATACTAATGAATTCACAATTCATTCATTATAAACTTGCATTATTTTGAGTAATAAACTTATATATTTTATGCAATTAACATATACTAATTAAGTTATATATATATATATATATATATATATATATATGTTGAATCTCTTCAAGTCTGATTATGTGATCAAGACTGAAGAAAGAGATATTCAACTTTCCAAATCTCAAGATTACATAAAGTTATTATCTTCTACCTCCTTAGACAAGCATAAAGAAAAAGGCTTCCATTATATTCATATAGGTCTTGTTCAAGTTGGTAAAAAGCCTTTATATAGAGAAGGTCTAAACACTTATATCTTAGCCGCTCTGAGAGACATAAGGTTTAAGAATTTCCAAAACTCTCTTCTAGGAATTGTAGAATCTAGTCTTTGCTTAGGTCCTATATCATTTGATTACTATCCAAACTTTACCATTTCTCTTAATGATGTAAATCTTTTAAAGTCTTTACTTTTACAAATCCAGACCCATAACTATATAATGGAGGATGGATCGATTCCAATTGCACTTATTTTTAAAGTTCATTATAAAGTTATGATGACTGCATTTCATACAAAATATCATTTTCATAGCACAAAAGGAGAAACTCTTCTTCTCCAAACAGATATGACTAAAGCCAATGTTGTTATCCCAAAATCTATCAAATGGAGTCAAGTTATACTTCCCCAAGAATAGATCCTTGAAGGAGCCACTAAACCAAAATCTCAACATGAAGAAGCACCTACTCTTAACACACAAATAAAGCATATTAACTAATTTTAAGATGGTAGAGTAAAACTCTCTTTTGATAGAACTTTTTCTAGTTCAAGATTTTCTTATACATCTTCATCATAATATATTGATCTTGGAAGAGTATCTCAGATCCCATCTATCATAAACCTTCTATATTATAAAGAATCAGAAGAAAGTTATCATAAAAAAGCCATACACTTACCCCATCAACCGGATCAAGCTAACCTTTATCCTGATCTGCCTCTAGTTATAAATCTACCTTATAATATTCCTGCTCCATATTCAACCTCATATCTACCTTCTTCCCTAAAAAATGTATACTATAATACAAATATAGTCATACGTGTTTACATTGAACCAAGACAAGAAGAAAACCCTTCTCTTCTTACCTCTCCTACTGCATTAGCTATGACAAAAAATATGGCTCATGAACTATCTATTTTAGATAAAGAGTTCACTCCTGATAAAGCTTTTTTCCATAAAGAGTTCTATACATCTCATAATATATAAAAAAAAGGTTTCTCGAGCATTTCTTAAAAGAAAGAAATGATATTCAAAATCAATTTTATAGTTCTATTCAAATCAATAAAGTTAATATATTATTTTTTCAATGCTTTGAAATATATGTATCATAAAATAATATTTCATACCCTTTTAAAGTTTTGAATCCCGTCACTACGAGAAAAAAGGTAACTATTTGGGAAACATGAAATGGTTAGAATATAGAGTCTGAACATCCTCCTCTTAAGAATATTAAGATCTTTATAGGCAATAAGACCATAGAAGCTTGTCCTTATAAAAAACCACAAGATAGTAACTCCCAAAACCTAAAAAATATAGTTTCCCAGAATAACTTTACCAATGTTTATCTCCACAGTATAGGTAAAAAATTATTAAAACTTGAAAACTAGGTCCAAAACCTATTGAGTCCTCAAGAACCATAGCTAAACCAATAAAAAACTTAAGAACCCTATGTTTAAGCTTTATCAAATCTCTACCAATGCCTAACAAGAAATTCGGAGTAACAACATTAAATTTTTGCACGTTGTCAAAGAACAAATCATTAGGCTAGATCCTTATAGTGCTTCTAAAGAATCTATTATCCATGACACTTCTCAATCAGTTAACCAAACCATTATATTTTTGATAAATATATAGATTCTTCCACTGAGGCAGAAGCGTTCTAGGAACACTCTCCTGAAATCGCTACACTTCATTAGCCTATCATTTATCCCTCTCATCCTATATATGTCTAAACTAGGCTTCTTGAACTTGAGCTTAATAGTTTACCTAATGCTCTTGTCCAACCTAAGTTTAGTGCCAATTCTGTTTATGAATGGAATATAAATGGCATGTTTGAATATCAAATATTGAATTCTCTTCAATAGATGACTATGGCATCTAATGCTTATAAAGCCCAAATTGGAACCTCTGATAGGTCTATTGCTGAACTTATCATAGCAGGTTTCTCTAGTCAGCTGAAAGGCTAATGGGATTACCATCTCACTAAAAAACAACAGCTTGACATCCTCCATGCTATCCAAACAGATGATTAAGGTCTACCTATCTTGACCAAATAGGAAATCCTACCCAAGATGTTGTGTCTACCTTTTTCCTGATCATAGCATTACATTTTATAGGAGATTCTTCTCACCTTAAAGATAAAAATGTTGATCTTCTATTTAATCTTAGCTATAGAAGCTTAATGACTTCTAATGGTATAGATCCACTTTTATTACTAAGGTTATGCTCAGGGGAGATTCTAATTAACCCTTATGGAAAGAAAAATTTCTTGCGGAATTACCAACCCTATTAGGAGAATGTATTAGAAATGCCATTAGACAGTCCTTTGGAACCCATATCATTCCTTATGATCAACTTACCTATGGTAAGTTAATTAGTACCACCCATTGTGAAGGTCTTAAGATCTATCAGGACTTGAAACTCCAAAAACATTTAAAGTGGGAAATGAGAAAGACTAAACAAGAGCTAAGATCTTTTTGCAAACTATTTGACTATAGCTTCACCCAAAATCCATCTTGTAAGGGAGACTACAGTAAGAAATCCCTAAAACCTTTGTCTAGGAAAATTTCCTCCAAATATAGGAATTTTCCAAGAGAAAGGATAAGGAAGAAACTTACTACAAGAAACCTTATGGAAAACCTAAAACTGATAAAGTTAAGAAAACCAGTATAAGAGATGTTACCTGCTACAAGTGTGGTAAAAAAGGACACATCTCCAAATATTGCAAGTTTTTAAGAACTCTAAAAGCTAGAATTAGAAGAGGCAACCCTGAATAAGCTCACAACTTTACTTATCAATACCTTAGATTTTGAAACCAATTCTGAAGAATTTTTAACTCCTTAGATTAATGAACTTGCCACCTCTTCCTCTCCTAAATCTAGTACAAATTTTAATATAGATATAAAGCAACTCAATATGCTCACTAGAGAACAAAACCTCATTTTAGATGTCATTCAGCATATCAATGACCATGAGGTGCAGAAAAAATATTTAAAATAGCTTAGGCAATCTCTAGAAAAGGAGCTTGAACCTAAGACCACCGAGTTACCTTCCATTACTACAGGTATGTATGATCGTAGTACCATTCCCAGTAGAAAAAAACTCAGTAAGAAACCATTAGGAGATATCCAAGAACTTCAAGGAGAAATCAAAACTATAAAGTCTGAGATAAAGCAATTAAAAGATAAACAGCGAAAGGATTTTGAATTAATCCAATTTCTTATCACCAAACTAGTTGAACTTCATGTGATAGTGATAAGACTAAGGATTTAGAACTACAATCCCTAGCTAATCTTGATAAAGTTCCTTAAGATTTTCTCTGTGCTTTAAACCAAATTACTTTAAGAAAATATCTTATAAAGATCACCATTATTTTTTATAAAGATTTTCAATTAGATATCATACCTCTTTTTGATATAAGAGCTTATTTAAATTGCATAAAGACTAACATGGCTCCACATCATTTTCAAGAGCATACTATAGAAAAGCTTTCCTTTGCTAACAGTTAAAAAATGCATATAGATGGTAAAACTGAGGCCAATATTTCTAATAATGGATTTCTCTTAAAAACCCCTTTTCTTTTTATTTCTGATATAAGTTATATGGTGATTCTAAGGACACCTTTCATTAATTTGATAACTCCCTATTTATCCACCTATAACTCCATTGATTATAAAGAATAAAAAACTCATATATCTTTTCCTTTTTTAGCAAAACCTAGAACTAGATCCCTAAACCTTATTAAAGTTTATTCTATTTAAAAGAAAGAAATCAATGCTTTAATTAAGGGAAATGAGATAGACTTGTATGATTTAAAGAAAAATGCTCATTTTCAAAAAATTAAACAACAATTAAAGTCTGAACTGGTAAAAATAAAGATTTCTGATTTTCATGATATCGTGATTCAAGAAGTTTATTCTAATCTACCAAATGCTTTTTGGAAAAGCAAATAATATATAGTTGATTGGCCATATGAGTCTAGATTTGATGAGAAAAATATTCCTACTAACGGTAGACCAATTTAAATGAATGTTGAATTGGAACGGTATTATAAGGAAGAAATCCAGGATCTTGATCCAAAGGATGAATCTTAAAATCTAAGTCTCCATGGAGTTGTGTAGCTTTCTATGTCAGTAAAGCTTCTGAAATAGAAAGAGGTACTCCTGGGCTTGTTATCAGTTATAAACCCTTAAATAAAGCTTTAAAATGGATTAGGTATCCTATTCCAAAAAAAAACTTCTTCAAAAACTTCATTTTGCATTTGTATTTTCAAAATTTGATATGAAATCAGGATTTTGGCAAATACAAATCCATAAAGATCATCGATATAAACTACTTTCATTGTCCCTTTTGGACAATATAAATGGAATGTCATGCCATTCAATTTGAAAAATGCACCATTAAAATTTCAGAGAATAATGAATGATATATTCAATCCTTATTCTAAATTTTGCATTATTTATATTGATGACGTGCTTATTTTCTTAAACTCCACTAAGCAATATTTCAAGCATTTAAAGGCTTTCCTCTATATAGAATGGTCTTATTGTCTTTACTAAGTAGATGTCTCTTTTTCAAACCAGAGTTAGATTCTTAGGTCATTATATATGCTGTAGTACTATAGTTCCTATAGAAAGGTCCCTAGAATTTGGCAGTTGATTCCTTAATAAGATTGTCGATAAAGTCCAATTACAAAGGTTTTTAGGAAGTCTGAATTATGTTTTAGATTTTTGTCCTAATATCAATAGGATTGTTAAACATTTGCATAATAGATTGAAGAAAAACTTGGTTCCATGGACTAATGATTATACTAAAGTTGTTTAGTATATCAAGAAACATATTCTTGAAATTCCCTATCTTTATAGAGCTGATCCCAATCTTCTTAAAATTTTTGAAACTAATGTTAGTGATATAGGTTATGGGTTAGATGGGCAAGAAGTAGTTGTCCAGTACACTTTCAGACATTGGAATAGTACACAGAAGAACTACTCCACCATTAAAAAAGAAGTTCTCTCCATTGTCATATGCATATCAAAGTTTCAATCTAATTTACTCAATCAAAAGTTTTTACTTCGCATTGATTGTAAATTTGCTAAAGAAGTTTACAAAAAGATGTTCAAAATATTGCACCAAAATAGATTTTTGTATGATGGCAAGCCATTTTAAGCATTTTTTACTTTGATATAAAATTTATTAAAGGAGATATAAATTCTTTACTAGATTTTTTGACTAGAGAATTTTTATAGAACATATAAAGATGCCTTACAAAAAACAAAAAGATAAGGATAAAGTGGATACTTTTAATCCTCCTCCTTCTCTTTCTACTGAAAAGCCTATAAAGTTATGATTTGATATAGTTAACCAAGAATAATCCAATATAGTTAGTTTTTATAAAACATCTAAAATCTAGGAATGGATTGACTTTATTTCCCAATCCCCTGAACTCCTTAAAGCCATACAAAATACTCTTCAGCCTCCAGCCATTGATCAAACAGACAGCAATAAAGGTATATTAGGTAAAGCTTCTCAACCTATTTTGAAAATCGAGAAAGGAGATTCTTCCTCTTCAAAAGCCCTTTCTTAAAATGATTTAACTCCTATGATTACTCAAAATAGTTCACAGACTGTTTTATCATAATCAAAACTTCCATCTTTAGAGTTTCTTATAAAGAATTATATTCAAAATATTTTAACTATCGAAGATGGATTTTTCAATAAAGATCCTTTTCTTACTATGCAAAATCATTTTTCAAAAAATTAGTTTTTTAAACCTTGGGATCTTTCCAAACCCCAGGAATATTATCAAACTATTTTGGAATATACCAGTTCTTCAAGCCAAAAGCCTTCCCTATTAACTTTAAATTAAAATTAGACATTTACCGCTCATTTTCCTACTGGGATTATGAATAACCATGGTTTAATTCTTTTCTTATCCATAATGCTTATAATATCCATACATGGTTATTTTTCCTTAGTGATTGTGCTGATATATCAAAATTTCCTATATGGTTCACTCGTTGGTAGAATAACTATGGACTCATTCTTGATATCCTCCCCCTCTGATATCTACCAAGGATATAATCTTTTCTCTACCCACTATAAACCTTCTCCTCTTGAGAAAAAATTTCCCCTTTTGTCTTTATTGCTCCAAATTCTTTATTCCTTGGGTTTCATAGTGGTATCTTAACTTTTATACTAATGATGATATTACTATCCTCCAAAGGAAATTTAAAGTAAAGTGGTGGAACTCTTATAAAGTCCCTTAGAAAATTTCTAAACAAGCAGTGACTTATTGGCTCAAACAACACGGATTTCTTAGTTTCTCTCGTGCCCAAACTCAGGCATAATCCAATTTCTTGGCCAAGAAATCACATGCCAATGCACTTCTTATTGTTGCAAAAATAAAAGAAGAATATTTTAAAGTCATGCAGTAACTTATCCAGTCTAACAAGCCTCTCCTTTAAATTCCCAAGCCTCTCAGGGATTAGAACCCTTCATTGATTTAGGTAATGATAATAAAGATGATTGTTTTCATATATTACCTTCTGTAAAGCCTACAGGCTTGTAAAGCCTTTTGTAATTTTATTTAGCCAGATGGGTTGAAAATCCTTTCAGGAAGGCCCATGCAAAAGTTAGGCCATTTGTAACAAAAAAGTATTTTAATTATTTTTCTCTTTCTAGGTCATCCTCCAAATAATGAAGAATGGGACATGCTCAGACAACCATCAGGCAAATTTGACTTTTATGTTAAATATTCTTCTCCACCTTCTGCCTTTATTCCTCTCTCTCCTTCATTATACCACAAGGTTGGGGACCCGCTTTTCACTACCAGGACTTGGTGGGGTTATCTTTTCATAAAAAATAAGAAAAAGATAGATAAAGGAACGTTATTGGTGTTAGGATTGCAACCACCCCACTTCCTCTTGTCTCTGGCCCATCTCCTTCCTGATTCTAGGATACTTTTCAGTGGAAACGCCTTTATATAAGGAGCCTCTCCCTCTTGAAGAACATATACAAGTTGAAGGAAAGATATATAAGTTTTTAGGAGAGAAGAAATTTTAGAAAAAAAATATAGTTCTCTCATTTGATATAGCTCTAAAATTTGTATCTCTACAAAAGATATACTATAGTTTTAATATCTTCTTTTCCTTTGTTATTATCTAGAATATTTTTCATTGCTAATCTCTACATTAAGACCATATAGACTCTCTGTAACCTTCCCTTTTACATGGAATATAAAGCAAAATCTTCTTTATAAGTTTTTATATTCTTTAAAGTTTTCTTTATATTTATATTGTTTTTATTTCTTTAAAGTTTACTTTAATTTTCATTCCATATATAGTTCTTAAGTAACAGAACGTATGCTTTATGCTTGCCTAAGTAATGAGGATCCTGCAGATTAGAAACTCTGTGAAAATTCTACTGCATTTTTTGTTTGGTAACCTTTGTATCTAGCCTATCAATAAAGTGTGAGATCGACATTGTGATTTACACTGCACATCATTTTTGCATTTCATACACGTGAACACATCATATTTGCATTTCAACTTAACAAATATATATGTATATATATATATAATCTTATTTGCCTATAAGTTCATTAATATGTACCTATAAATTTATTAGTATTTGCCTATATATCAATCAGTTTAATAATAAGGTTTATTATTTAACAATGTTATTAATTTAATATATTAATATTATAAAAATTAATAGGTTAATTGGTCAAATAATATAGATTCATTGATTAAATAATAAAGGTCCATTAATTATCAACTATAAGTTCATTACTTTTAATATTTTAGCTCATTATTCTATATAAGTTCATTAATAAAAAACTATAAATTCATTAAACATGACATATAAGTTCACTGTCTATACACTTCGTATTCACACCCATGATATATATATATATATAGCTTTGCTAAATGAAACAAGTTGGCCAATAAATCTTCTCTTCCATTTCATAAATTGTAAAAATCAATTCTGCACTTCAAGCATGCATGGACAACAAGCCCAATTCATTATAGTTGTTGCAGAGTGAATTCTACAAGACACACTCGATGTCTAGTTCTAAGAATGAGTAGGGATTTGGTATGTCAAAGTTTTTCAACACCTTAGGGTGTACAATGCCAAAAGTACCAATGCGCTTTCCCTTATAAATGATATTGGCTTGCCTATTGGGAAGAAACTCAGGTGCATCAAAACACTAAGTATAATACCCTACCTCGTTACAAACTTGTACAAAGAATTCCCATCACTTCCATAACTCTGTCCACCAAGGAATGAATAAACTCAAATCCTGAATTTGTACCATAGTATATATAAACATATTTATTTCATGGATGAGCCTTTTGAAATAGCAAGATTCATCAAGTTATTGTCTTTTGAAATACAATACACCAACCTAAAAAGTGCTTTTCTTTGAGCTTATATTAAACGTGATAATGAGAATGGTTGCTGCCAAGATGTATTATAGTGAGAATGTTGAGGGAGTGGAGGAGGCAACACTTCCAAAAAAAAAAAGTGTGGATCTACATAATGTAATGGACTCCTGGTCCATAATACAATGTGGAGAAGGATCCATAGTATAACAATTGTGTGAACAAACTCAAAGTATGTCAGTTGTTGAAAAGAGTCCTAGAGGGGGGGGGGGGTGGGTGAATAGGACTATGAAATAAAAATGAGAAATTAAAAGAATTCTTTGCAAGAATTAAATAGAAATTGAGAAGGAAGAATGAAGAACACAAAGATTTAAGGAGTTCGGATTCAACAACAATCCTACGTCTCCACCTAACTTATCTCCAAGTTAGGATTTTCAATCACCCACAATCTTATTCACAGGATTAAGATTATACAAGAGTTTTATGGCTCACTCTTATAACCTCACAACATGAGTTTTCAAGGCTCACTCAAAAACCAAAACCCAAGTGTTTCAATGGACAACACTTAAACCAATTCCTTTAGAAATAAATCTCACTTCCCTTCTAATCTAACCCAAGATTTAAGATGAAGAGAAATTCTATTTCTAACACACACCCAACTCTCACAAGAGTTATACAAACAAAGAATTATTTAAGAGAATTTGAGAGCTCAATGAAAGCTTAAGAGATAATAAAATGATAAAACAAGTTACTTCACTTCCATTCAGCTCTAGAGGTATTTATACTAAAAATTATAGCTGTTGGAGGTGCAAATGATGTGTCCAACGTGTATATTTTGAATTATTGAGACTGATACTGTCAGACAGCTATTCATGGATTGAAACCGTAATTGGCTCCTCAGGACGTTTGAATTTGCCCATACTTTCTTCATAAAAGCTGTAGATATTTGAATTATCTTTCCATATAAATTTGAATCACCTAAATTGGACTTCTGTAACTTAAGATATGTCTAAAATACTAAGGATTGTGCAATCTGTAATGCAGACTACGGTCAGACAGCTATACCCAAATTGAAGCCGTGATTTGATCCTGAAGAAATTTGAATTTGCTCATACTTTCTTCATGAAAGCTGTAGATATTTGAATTAGCTTTCCATTAAATTTTGAATCACCTAAATTTGACTTCTGTAGCTCGGGATATGTCCAAATTACTGAGGATTGTGCAATCTGAAATGCAAAATACTGTCAGACAGCTATATACAAGTTGAAGCCGTGATCTGCGCCTGAATAGATTCTAATTTGCCTATATTTTCTTCATGAAAGTTGTAGATATTTGACTTATATTTTCATACCATTTTGAATCACCTCAATTGGACTTCTGTAACTCAAGATATGTCCAAAATACTAAGAGATGTGCAGTCTGAGATGGTAGACGTACACGTGAATTTCAACTCAAAATTTGCATAACCAAATGAACTTGGATTTTCTCAAAAAAGCCCAATTCAGAAAGCTTAAGATGTCTGCTTCAAATGTTAAGAAGCCCATTTTCTCATTTAAGAGCTCTAAATATGTCAAAAGCCTTCTTCAATCTCAGAGGTTCAATGAGCCCGAAAAGTCACTATACATCCAAAAGTGTATATGCTTGGTATATGTTTGGTATATAATTCCCTACACACTTAATTGAAATTATTAGTATAAAAATTGTTTGTCAAAGTCCAAAATTAGGAGTTTGATCATGCAAATGGTCAACAATCTCTCCCTTTTTGGCTTTGACAACCAATTTGAAAAGATGATAAATAATATGTGTGTGTGTGTAAAAAATAAATAACATATATAAGCATATTAAATAAAAATAGCTCCCCCTTACAAATTAAACAGATGCAAAATAAGAAATAATTTTGCTCCCCCTTAACATGTGCATAAATTCAATATTTATCATGTATTAGAGCATATAAATAAATGATTTATCATAGCATGTATAAGGGTTTAACAAATATATTCCTTAATCAAAAATATATTTCTTTATTTCTCCTCCTTTTTGGACATGATAAGAAATATAAATAAATTTCATCATCCTTCTTATCAAAAATAAAGATAACAAGTTATTAAATAATATGAAGGAAATAATTTCAAACATGTAATGCATCACAAAATAACATGTATGCTATATCAAAACATCACATGATCATATAGAGTTTAGCTATTCAATCATACATAATCATGTGGTACTTAGCATATCTTAAACACAATTATCTATCCCCTAAGCACATAGCTTCTTTAGTTTCTTCTCCCCCTTTGTCAAAGACAAAAAGAAAAGAGAGAGATATAAGGGGAAATAGACCTAAGGGAGCCAAAAATACTAAAGGGAATAAAAGATTAAGAACCAAAACAATGCAAGCAAAGATATTCAAAATCTTTATGAAATTCATGTCATTTTAAAAGATAAAAGCCATTTAAAAAAAATGTATACATGAATGTTGCATGAATAAGCTCAATTAATAGTCATGCAAAAAAAAAAAATTCATGTAATATAAAAATAAAGTAAGCAAAACAAGGCTATTTATCATAAGGACAAAACTAGTCATGCTTACATTGTTATTATGCATGAGAAAAAGAATTATGTGAAATAAATTCAAATAATTTTCTCCCCCTATTTCAATGGAATTAAAAAATATTGATATTAAGGACACACTATCACATAGTTATGTCACTTACATAAACACATCTTTGAAAAAAAATTTCCCTTAAAAGAAATTAACTAGGTACACATGCAAACTCAATTATTTTTCCTCCTTTGTCAAAATGCAAAGATAGACCAAATCTTAAAAATATCCATGCATTATCAAAGATAAAAATAATTTCTTAGAAAACACAAAAATTAAACAAACTCAAATTTTTTTTTTTTTTTTTTTATCCTGATACCAATTGAAAACTTTTATAGGTCATACCCAACCTATATTACCTTTCGTCAAAATGCAAATAAAATTGCATTAAAAAAATACAATGATATTAAAATACCAATTGTAATCAAGATATAAAACTAATAGCTCATGTTTTATATCCAAAAAATATTCAAAAAATAAACCGAACATAAACTAATGAAAAATAGTTATAAAACACATTTAACAGCTCAAAACTTAGATACAGAAAGTATACCAAAAATAAACCTAAAATAAAAAATTTTGTTAAGGAGGAGGAATATTTATGCTATTTAAAATAATTAATTAATTGAATTTAGCTCAATAATTAATTATTAATTTGCAAAATAGGAGGGATTAAAAAAAAATGAATGAATCCACACAAATCCAATTAAAATTGATACAAAGATCATGCAAATGGAAAATACAATATATCATGTATATGAACTAAATTTGCTAAAGCAAATACCTTTAAAACAAAATATATACATGACGCTGAAAATAATAAAATCACATAAGAATCCAAACATCAATTCATCAATTTAACAAGTGATCAAGACAAGCTTGAGCCATCAATCATACCAAGTTCATGCTTAATAAAATTCAATCTTTCCTCACAAAGAGGTTTGGTAAAGATGTCTGCTAATTGATTATTAGTATCAACAAAATCAAGAAAAATATCACCATTTTGCACATGATCACGTAAGAAATGATGTCTAATATCAATATGCTTAGTTTTAGAATGTTGAATGGGATTCTTACTAAGGTTTATAGCACTTGTATTATCACACTTAATTGGAATGTGATTAATATCAATGCCATAGTCCAAAAGTTGTTGTTTTTGCCATAGAACTTGGGTGCAACAACAACTAGCCGCCACATATTCTGCTTCAGCGGTGGATAAGGCAACTGAAACTTGTTTCTTACTAAACCAAGAAACTAAGCAATTTCCTAAAATTTGACAAGTTCCAGAAGTGCTTTTTCTATCTAGTAAGCTACCAGCAAAATCAGCATCAGAATAACTAATCAGTTCAAAGGAAGAACTCCTAGGATACCAAAGTCCTAAATGCATTGTACCACAAAGATATTTGAAAATTCTTTTAATAGCATTCAAATGAGACTCTCTAGGACTTGATTGAAATCTAGCACACAAGCAAGTAGCAAACATAATATCGGGTCTACTAGCAGTTAAATAAAGAAGGGATCCAATCATACCTCTAAATCGCTTTTCATCAACTGGTTTACCATTCTCATCCTTATTTAGTTTGGTTGTTGTGCTCATTGGAGTTTTGCTTGATTTAGCTTCATCCATTCCAAACTTCTTGAGAATGTCCCTTGTATATTTGGTTTGATTAATGAAAATCCCATTTTCATATTGCTTGATTTGAAGTCCAAGAAAGAACTTGAGTTCTCCCATCATACTCATCTCAAATTCTCCTTGCATTAGCTTAGAAAATTCCTCACACAAGCAATGGTCAGTAGCACAAAAAATAATATCATCAACATAAATTTGAACAATTAATAAATTATGCTTGGATTTCTTTATGAAAAGAGTTGTGTCAACTTTTCCTTTAGAGAAACCTTTCTCTAGTAAAAAGTTACTTAATCTTTTATACCAAGCTCTTGGAGCTTGTTTCAATCCATACAATGCTTTTGACAATTTAAAAACATGATTTGGAGAGTTAAAATTTTCAAAACCTGGAGGTTGTTCAACATATACCTCCTCTTCAATAAAACCATTTAAAAATGCACTTTTAACATCCATTTGAAAAAGTTTAAAATTCATGTATGATGCAAATGCAAGTAGCATCCTAATAGCTTCTAACCTTGCAACGGGGGCAAAGGTTTCATCATAATCAATTCCTTCCTCTTGATTATAACCTTTAGCTACTAGTCTAGCTTTGTTCCTAGTTATGACACCTTGTTCATTCATCTTATTTCTAAACACCCATTTGGTACCTATAATAGGATGATGTTTAGGTCTAGGAACCAAGGTCCAAACCTTGTTTCTCTCAAATTGATTTAACTCTTCTTGCATAGCAAGGACCCAAAATTCATCACACAAAGCATCATCAATATTTTTGGGTTCAATTTGAGAAATGAAGGCTAAATTAACAGTAGATTTTAATTGAGATCTAGTAGTTACCCCTTTTGTAGTGTCACCTATAATGAGGTCTTGAGGGTGAGCTTTCTTGAATTGCCAATCCTTTGGAAGTTCATCCTTTAAGGTAGGTTGAGATGTCTCCTCATTTTCCTTCTTGCTTGGCTCTTCAAGTTCCAAAGGCTTACTAGCATTTTCTTCTTGTGTTTCCATAATCTCATTGTCACCTATAAGATCATCAACACTACAAACATCCTTTCTAGGATCAAGTGAGTTTGATTCATCAAATACCACATGCATTGACTCTTCAACTACTAGAGTTCTCTTATTAAAGACCCTATATGCCTTGCTAGAGATTGAATAGCCTAGGAAAATTCCTTCATCGGCTTTAGAATCAAATTTTCCAAGATTATCCTTGGTGTTCAATATAAAGCACTTGCATCCAAATACTCTTAGATATGAGATTTTGGGTTTTCTATTATTCTATAGCTCATAAGACGTTTTATTTAAAATTGGTCTTTTGAAAACTCGGTTTGAAATATAACAAGATGTGTTAACAGCTTCCGCCCAAAAGTATAAAGGCAAATTATACTCATGAAGCATTGTTCTAGCCATTTCCACAAGAGTTCTATTTTTCCTTTCAACTACCCCATTTTGTTGAGGGGTTCTAGGAGATGAAAATGTATGAGAAATACCATTTTCATTACAATAGTTTTTAAAAAATTCATTTTCAAATTCGGTTCCATGATCACTTCTAATGGATGAAATACAAAATCCTTTTTCTTTTTGAACTCGTTTTGAAAAATTTTCAAAAGCTTTAAATGCATCATTCTTATGAGCAAGAAAACATACCCAAGTGTATCTAGAGTAGTCATCAACCAATACATAAGCATAATGCATTCCACCAAGACTAGCAACTCTAGTTGGTCCAAATAAATCCATATGTATAAGTTCAAGTGGCCTAGAGGTGGACACTACATTTTTTTAGCTTAAATGAGGACTTGGATTGTTTTCCCTTTTGACAAGCATCACAAGGTTTATCTTTAGTGAATTCAAGCTTAGGTAAACCAAGTACAAGTTCATGTTTACAAAGATCATTTAAAAGCTCAAAATTTGCATGTCCTAATCTTCTATGCCATGTCCATGTGTCATGGGAGATAGACACTAAGCATTTTATGTCTTTGTTATCAATTTTATTCAAATCAATGACATAAACATTGTCTACTCTTTCACCACTAAAAATAATTTTATTTTCATCAAGACTACTAATAAAGCAATTTTTAGGATAAAAAGTTACTTTATTTCCCATGTCACATAATTGACTTATACTAAGCAGATTATGTTTAAGACCATCAACAAACAACACATGATGTATAGATAAGGATTGCGGATTACCTATTTCTCCAATGCCAATAATTTTTCCTTTTGCATTATCTCCGAAAGTAACATGTCCTCCATCCTTAGCATCAAGTTTGTTGAATTGATGTTTGTCTCCTGTCATATGCCTTGACATCCACTATCGAGATACCATTTGCTTTTTGTTCTTGTGGATTTCAAGCACATCTACACGATACAATTTAAGTGTTCTTTTGGACCCAAACCTTTTTTGGTCTAGGTTGGTTAGTTTTAAGATAATCCGTAGGAAGTAAATTCATATGCAGTTTTCTATAAAAACACACATTATTGGTATGTCCTTTAATCATGCAATATGAACATACAATATTTTTAAATTTATTTCTCCTAGAATGAAATGCTTTCCTAGTGTGTGCAGCATGCCTTTGGTGTTGTGTGTATCTTTTGTTATTATTTTGTGACATTAAGTGAGACATACATTGGCAATGGTGATGAGCATTTTGATAAGTTTGTGCAATATGTTTATGTGCATTGTATTGTGCAACATGCCTATTATAATTATGTCTAGTGTACATATAAGCATGCTTAGGTTGAGATGCTCTAGTTTGAGACTTACCTCTTTGTGTTAATGAAGGGTTAATCTTATGAGATTTTTCCTTGCTATTTAACACATGAGATTTTTTAGCTTGAATCTCATTTGAGGTTGAAGGAGTAGAATCATGTGAAGCTTTAACAAAAGTAATATGTGATGAGGATGATGAAGACATTCCATTTTTATATCCAATTCCATGGGTATCTCCATGAAATTTTTGAGAGTCAAGAAGACTATCTAAAGTTTCTTTTCCTCTCTTAAATTTAGCAATGGAATTTTTTAATTCTAAGACTTCCTCAGAAAGCTTATGATTTTCATCAGTTGCTTTCTTAAGTTGGTCTTCCAAAGAATTACAAGATTTAGCATCACTTACAAGTTTTTCATTTGATGCAACAAGTTTAGCAAAATCAATTTTCAAACATTCAAAATCCTTATTTAAGCTAGCTAACTCATGTTTATATTTTTTCTTCCTAGATAACAAACTTTTGCATTTAGCAAGCAATTTGCTCACAATAGAGCTCTCATCATCATTATCATCATCATCATCACAATATTCATCACAATCATCAAAAGAGGAGTAAGAAGTGGATGGTACCTCATCTTCGTTTTCAATGGCCATGAAGCAAAGATTGGCAACTTCTTGTTGTTCCTCTTCCTCTTCGGATTCGGAGGAATCATCCCAAGTAGCTTTGAATGCCTTCTTCTTATCTTTTGGTCCCTTGCTCTTGAATTTGAGTTTGGGACATTCATTTCTAATGTGTCCCGGTTTCTTGCATTCATAACAAGTAACCTCTTTTATTTTCTTCCTCCCATCTCCTTCGAACTTCTTGTTGAAGTCCCTTGTTCTTGAGAAATTTTTCTTTCTTAAGAACTTCTTGAAGTTCCTAGTGAGCATGGCAATGTCACCATCTTCATCACTAGAATCTTTAATGCTTTCCTCTTCACTATCTTCTTGAAGAGCTTTTAGAGCAATGCTCTTTTTCTTTTCTTCTTTCTCTTCTTGTTCTTCACCTCTTTGCTTGATGGTGAGCTCATGTGTCAAAAGCTTACCAATGAGAACATCAGTTGATAGAGTGGAGAGGTCTTGAGCTTCCTCAATTGAGGTAACACGAGATTCCCAATCCTTCTTAGGTAGGATTCTTAGAATCTTGTTGTTTACTTCTTCCTTGGAGAAATGTTTTCCAAGTTTCTTGAGGGTTGTGAGGAGAGCATTGAGACGGTTTGTCATCTCCGTGATTGATTCTTGAGGCTTCATTTTGAAGAGTTCATATTCATACATATGAAGTTGAACCTTCTTGCTTCTCACTTGAATGTTGCCTTCATAGTGATTCTCCAAGGTCTCCCACATTTCTTTAGCTGAAATGCAATGTTGAAGCTTGCCTCCTTCTTCTCTTGTCATGGAGGAGACTAGAGTAATCATAGCCTTTTTATTTTTGTGATTTTCTTCCTTTTGATCAACACTCCATTGGCTTCTTGCAAGTGTAGTTACCACACCATCAATGATAGTTGTAGGTGGTTCCCAACCTCTTAGGACAATGTCCCAAAGTTTGATGGAATCACAATCAAGATATAATTCTATTTTGAATTTCCAATGTGGATAGTCACTACCATCAAAGAATGGTCTAAGAGAAGAGATGTTTTGTGATTCACTCCCCATGATCTTGTATTCTAGCAATAAAGTACCTAGAATTCAAGCTCTGATACCAAATGAAAAGAGTCCTAGAGGGGGGGGGGTGAATAGGACTATGAAATAAAAATGAGAAATTAAAAGAATTCTTTGCAAGAATTAAATAGAAATTGAGAAGGAAGAATGAAGAACACAAAGATTTAAGGAGTTCGGATTCAACAACAATCCTACGTCTCCACCTAACTTATCTCCAAGTTAGGATTTTCAATCACCCACAATCTTATTCACAGGATTAAGATTATACAAGAGTTTTATGGCTCACTCTTATAACCTCACAACATGAGTTTTCAAGGCTCACTCAAAAACCAAAACCCAAGTGTTTCAATGGACAACACTTAAACCAATTCCTTTAGAAATAAATCTCACTTCCCTTCTAATCTAACCCAAGATTTAAGATGAAGAGAAATTCTATTTCTAACACACACCCAACTCTCACAAGAGTTATACAAACAAAGAATTATTTAAGAGAATTTGAGAGCTCAATGAAAGCTTAAGAGATAATAAAATGATAAAACAAGTTACTTCACTTCCATTCAGCTCTAGAGGTATTTATACTAAAAATTATAGCTGTTGGAGGTGCAAATGATGTGTCCAACGTGTATATTTTGAATTATTGAGACTGATACTGTCAGACAGCTATTCATGGATTGAAACCGTAATTGGCTCCTCAGGACGTTTGAATTTGCCCATACTTTCTTCATAAAAGCTGTAGATATTTGAATTATCTTTCCATATAAATTTGAATCACCTAAATTGGACTTCTGTAACTTAAGATATGTCTAAAATACTAAGGATTGTGCAATCTGTAATGCAGACTACGGTCAGACAGCTATACCCAAATTGAAGCCGTGATTTGATCCTGAAGAAATTTGAATTTGCTCATACTTTCTTCATGAAAGCTGTAGATATTTGAATTAGCTTTCCATTAAATTTTGAATCACCTAAATTTGACTTCTGTAGCTCGGGATATGTCCAAATTACTGAGGATTATGCAATCTGAAATGCAAAATACTGTCAGACAGCTATATACAAGTTGAAGCCGTGATCTGCGCCTGAATAGATTCTAATTTGCCTATATTTTCTTCATGAAAGTTGTAGATATTTGACTTATATTTTCATACCATTTTGAATCACCTCAATTGGACTTCTGTAACTCAAGATATGTCCAAAATACTAAGAGATGTGCAGTCTGAGATGGTAGACGTACACGTGAATTTCAACTCAAAATTTGCATAACCAAATAAACTTGGATTTTCTCAAAAAAGCCCAATTCAGAAAGCTTAAGATGTCTGCTTCAAATGTTAAGAAGCCCATTTTCTCATTTAAGAGCTCTAAATATGTCAAAAGCCTTCTTCAATCTCAGAGGTTCAATGAGCCCGAAAAGTCACTATACATCCAAAAGTGTATATGCTTGGTATATGTTTGGTATATAATTCCCTACACACTTAATTGAAATTATTAGTATAAAAATTGTTTGTCAAAGTCCAAAATTAGGAGTTTGATCATGCAAATGGTCAACAGTGTGTATATATATATATATATATGAGATATTTTTATTTGTGTGGTGTAGATTTAATGTTATATTGTATAATATTATAATATAAAGTTTTATTAAATTATATTATATAGTTTAATAATATATATACATATATACAAACATACAAAAACGTGAACATCAAACACAGTAAACAAACACATAAACGCAGAATACCTTCCCTCCCCTGTATTGTCCTGATCCGAGCTCGTCGGTGTGCCTCCCTTGCTTTTGGCCGCCCACTACCTTCTTCTCCAGCCTTCCCACTGTCGCCTGCACGTCAAAATGTCGCCGGAGTTGCAGAAATGGCAGCGGCAAGAAATTGAAGCTCCCATTGTTTCTTCCTTTTTCGGCCACCATACCTTGCGTTTCTAGTGCTGTTTGACTCCTTTAACTCTGGTGAGCATGAATCCAATCTTGGTTTGAGTTTTAATCATCCATTTCTTGAGTTTTGTTGAATTTTAGTTTTTGAGTTTTAGGGTTTTCCCATTTTTTTTAAGCTTGATCTTGATGATTCACACAAACTTCCTTCACAAAAGTTTTCCTAGTAGCTTAATCTACATGTCTATATTTTTTTTTAATTTTTGGAATTTAATTTAATTTTTGTGAATTTTTTAATATTTATTATTATTTATTGAATTTTTGTAAATTAATTTATTAAATTATATATTTGGTATATTTGGTGTTATTATAAATTGTTATTAATTTTAGTTTTGAGATAATAATTTTTGTGATTTTTATGTAATTTTTAAAAATATTTTTAGTTTATGTCAATATTAGAAAATTTGGTTAAAGTTTAATTTTTGTTGAAATTATTGTTTAATAATGTGTTTTAGTTGATATTAGTAATATAAATGTTGAGAAAATAATTTTTATATAATTTTTGAGTAATATTAGTATTAATATGTATATTTTGAATTATTAGGGTAATTGTGTAATTTTGTGATAATTATAGTTAAATATTATGTTTTAGTTGGTTTTATAATTATTTAAGGTATTAAAATGATTTTTACAAAATATTTACTATTTTTAACTAAGTAATACTAATTTTCAAAAATTGTTTTCAAATTATATATTATTTACTAAATTGGTAATTAAATGGGTTTTTAGTAATTTTTAATATGTATTTAGACTATTTTAATTATTTGAATATATAAAGTGAATTTTTACTAAGTAATATTGAATTATCAAGAAATTTGATTTTAATAATATTATATTATTATTTTGGAATTTTTACGTAATTATTGAGAAAATAATTATTTTTGGTGTTTTAATGTTAAATATGCTATATTTTGATATTTTGAGGATATTTATGACATTTATTGGTTTTTAATATATTTATTATATTAATTGTATTTTTGATGAATTGTGGACCTCGGTTGGGGAAATTATGTAGTTTGGGATCCTAACCGAGGGTTGTGTGAATTCTGTGATTTGAAGTGGGTTTTCTTGCAGGACTGTCTCTACTTTCTAGTAGAGAGATGCCCATTTTACAGAGGAAGTTCTGCCAAATTTTTAGTAGAATTCTCCTAAAACGTGACATTGGGTCAATTCTAAATTCTGTGTCTGTCTGTGTTCTGAAATCTTAAGATCGAGTCTCTATGAGTTTGAGTTAGATTCATTATGATTTATGTATTTATTTTATTGTTTAGTTACGCCGAGACTGAGGCCTAATGGACCGGAGCTGTCGGACTAGTCTCGAGGAGCGCAAACTTGTGAGTTGTTATTTTATATGTACATTGCATTTAGGATACATGTTTTAGCACATATTCATGTTTTAATTGTATTTATTCATAAATTGTTTTATCAAAATGCATAGTATACTTTTGATATATTTCTAAATAAATGCATGTTTTATCTTTGATATATACCTAGTATGTTTTTAATATATTATTGGTTTATTTTTGGTATATTTCATGATTGATTTGAATTTATTTTACATATATATACTTAAAATATACTTAGTTTATTTTAGGTATATTTTCAATATATATATGGTCTATTTTGTTATTATGAATGACATTATGCATTATTTATTTTCTTGTATGTCTACTTATTTTAAATGAAGGATATCGACAGAACGTGGTACTTAGTGGGCAACACTAGGACTGTGTATGTACTGGTGCGATATAATTAATGTTGAATAAGAATCATTTGTGGTATTATGAATTATTTGAGATGATATGAATGATTTGATTGAGATGTGATGTAATTGATGGTGTGATTGCTGGAGCTCGATTGACCAAGTGTCTCGGGGTCAATCACACTGGCAGTCAGACTATTGGAGCTCGGTTGACTTAGTGTCTTGGGGCCAATCTACTGTTCATATGGAATAAGTGAATTTATTTGGAATTAAGTGAGCCTGTATGAATAGAGTGATGTTATTGTTGATTGAGGTTGCGATTAAATAGGGTTCTATTTAATCTTTCATAAATTTATGTTTTTAGTATTATTATATAAGTAATTTTCAGCATCTGTGTGAATTACTTGTATATATATTTATTATATATGAATGTTTGATTGCATTTGACATTAGGAAATGCATGTATATATATTATAACAATTCACTCAGTGAGGTCTGACTCCCCTCAGTTGACATTTTTACAGGAGAGTCTTCTTCTTCAGACCTCATCAGTAGACCCATCCACTCCGACTCTTTTATGTAAATTATCTATTTAATTTTATATTGTACTCTAAAAAACTACAGTAGTCATAATTTGTATCAGTAGTGAGTTCTATTTTAATTTTACTGTATGTGATTTTAATTCAGAGGCCTTTCTCTAAATATTGTATTAATATATTTTATGTTATGATATGGAAGAGATTATTTTTATTACTTTGATTTGAGATTTAATTATGATGCATAATTGTTTATTTTATTTTATTGCATACTTTTATTTTAAGGCTTGCTACGAGTTCTGGATTCGAAAGAATTCTCATTCCCTAGCGCCGGTCATGACCTCCGATTTGAGTCGTGACATTATCTTACTTCTTAATTATGCATAAGTCCCAAATTATAAATCATTAAATGAAATCAGCTCAAACACAAAACATTTCTATAACAAAATATTTTAGCAGAGTTTTACTCCTAAGACTCTCCACTGCTTGTTTCATTCGGTATATACCAAACTATCTTTCAAAAAGCTACTCATAGTAACCCGTTGCTCTAGAAAAATTTATAAAAATAAGTGGTGAATATTTTCAAGAGAAAATACTCAATGAGCAAAATAAAGTAAAATAGGAACTATTCAAGAATAACATCACATTTAGATACCAATAAATGAATCATAGAAGTAAAATCTTGAAATCAACAATGTAGTTGAGAAAGATTTAAATGTTTATTGTATTTTAAATAAACACTTATCGAAATCCTTTTATCTCTCCACCAAGATAAACATTCAGAATAATTCAAACATTCTAAGATTAAATTTTAATGTTCAATAATTTGATAAGATTTTCAATTCCAAGCTCTTTAGTTGTTGAAATAATGTAATTCTCTTTAAACAATAATGCAATACACTCATATTTCTCTCCCAGTGTCACTTTCTTTATAGTAATAATATTCTTTAATATGATTTCATGTTATGCAATACGTGTTATATAGACACTATCTTCCAATTTCTTATAAGATTATAGTACTATTTGTATTTTATTAGAAGTTTTAATTATTTTATAATATGTTTCTCATTATCATACACATCTCAAACTTTATATACAACCCAGTTGTACTTACTATCTCGACATCTCAAGCTCATGCTCAACTCTTGTCAAATCTCATGCATTTAGTGATCATTATAGTGTTTAATCAAACTTTAGAAATATTGTGATTTCATTTAGAGCACTACTAAGTTTATATGTATTCACATTAATTTCAAAGCATTGCACCATGTGCATAAGTAATCAATGTGACTAGAACTATCACCTTGTTAAAGGTTATCATATTTATTCATTCATAATGTGTTGGTATGGTTCCATAGGTTGTGTCTGTATAATCCCAGAGAATCATATCTTAAACAAAGCCTTTTTAATCTCATATCACTCACTCAAAGCCTAAGTTACATTTCATCAATTTCTCTTAAATGCTATACCCTAGTTATGGTTTTACATCTTATCTTATATGGTGGATGGTTGTGTCCTGGACACCTCATGCCAACTCACCAAACCTTGCCATGTCCCAACATAGTCTCACTATCTCTTAGTGACATATGTACTTGTGCTCATTATTATATAATTAATATTCTCATCACATTTATTTTATTAACAGCCATCTTATCATTTATAGAAGCTCTCACTTTAGTTTGATTTACATTCTCAATTTTATTTCCTATCCTTATTTAAGAATATAGAAATTATCACTCTTATTTTTCTTCTTATCACATTTGTTTATGTAAAATTTGTACATTCTCTATTGCCCTTTGCACATTGACATGTGTTTGACCTCAAAGTTCATTCATTTGTCAATTAAGATTCATGTGTAAACTTTGATGACTATCGATATCTTTGGCATTTAAAGTAAACTTTGGTAAATATCAATATCTTTGGTAACTATCCATGTTTTTGTCATTTAGGGTGCTCTCACTATAAGTCTCTGGAAATGTTCATGTTTTGGTTTAATTGAACTTCTAATGTTGATTTAGTCTTAAAACTAGAGACTTGGATAATTTTCTATAACTTAATATTGTTGAAGCTTGTAGTATAGCGATAAGGTTTTGATGTTCATTTGGACTTTACACATATAAGAATGATTTGAACACCGTCATTTAATAATAGTACTTAAAAATAAGATAAATCCATGTTCAAGTAGTAGCAATTGAATCCCAAATCTTAATATTTTAAAGATAAGTACAAGAGCATCTTTTTAAACATTTAATAACTATAAACACTATTAATTATTGATTACAAGAAATTCTTGCTCAAACTAAATAATTCTTCAAAATGCATTATAGAAGTAATTCCCTTCCTTTTTAAATTTTTTTTCGTTTAACCCAAAATCCACTTGCTTTGAATCATAAAAAAATCCTTTAAAGTTTTAACATATGCAAATATACATTCATAGCCTAAGTTAACTCTAGTTTCAAAATCAATTACTTGTTATACATATATATAACTATATATAGATTCAAAAGTAAATTCAAATACATTCATATATATACATATGTATATATATATATATATATAAGGGAGAGAGCTCAACTGATTAAAGGGGAGTTAAAAGAATCCTCCCATTTCCAAGGAAAGAGATTCAAAGGAGATCTTTAAAATTCATGGTTCCTCCAAAGGTGGCTCTTCAAAACTAGTGGCACAGAGTCTAAAATTTTTTTTTCAACCTTTAACATAAATTCTAAAGAAGTCATAGAGAGGAGACTCTAAATAAAGGAGGAAGACAATAATAAGGGAGCTATAAAGCAAGTTGAGTCCATTATAAGTTCTAAAGAAGCATGTTTTATGAAAATGAACAATTTTCTAATTGGTAGTATTCCTATATCTTTGGACTGTGTTATTGCTTTTTTTATTTTATCTTTTAATTTCACGTCAAAAGAAACTGAGGATGATGTGGTAGAGATTAAAAGAAATAATTAAGATAATGAGTTTCACATAGAACACCTAAGGAGGACCTTCCAAAGAATGGAACTCATTTCTTAAATCTTAACCTTTTCAAATGTGCTTTTGATATGTAAGCATGAAACATTTTAGGCTTTTTTGTTCACAGAAGAAAAGCGAGATCAATAAGAACAAAGTTAAAGCAACTTTGGAAGCCAAACCATCCTAAAGTGGGAAAGAGTTCAAGATATTCCTTGGCTAGATGAATTATTTAAGAAGATGATTTTTGAATTTAATAGAAAAATGAATGAATTCTCTGAATTACTAAAATTGCCCATTATGTGAAAAATGATGAAAACATGAAGAATTTGATGTGTCAAATAGGAAGAACTATTAGTATACATAATGATGTAAAACTGGCCTACATCTCTTTAGAATGTTCTTCCCATAGATAGGCCTTAAGGCTCGTTCTATGCATACATTTTTCTAGTTTTTAGCTAATTATGGTTGGCTTGCCAGCCACCTTTGTCTATATATTGTTTGTTGTTACAACAACCAATGTTGTTTAAGGAAATCTTAAGAATCTCCAATTGATGTTTTGAACTTAAAAAGTGAGGGAGCATCAAAGGGAATCAAAGAGAATTTAAGGAGATTTCAAAAAGTTTTACATGTTGTGAACTTTGTCAAGGGAATCATATTGAGCATCATCTACACTTATAAAAGAAAATCAAGATTCTCTTTAATTCTATATATATACAAGGTCTCTCTCCAACAAGGGCTCTTATTCCAAAATTTATAGTTCATAAGGAGAATTTCTAATAGTTTCTTTATTAGCATTAAGAACAATATAAAAGCGTAACATTTATGTATATAAGTAGGCTTTTAAAAGCCATTTATATGTAAGGGAATTTATTTAGACTTAAAATTAATTTTAGCTAAGTCCACCTATATATACAAGCCTAAGATCCAACTACATGTATAGTTAATTAATTAATTAATTATTTCAAGAAGGAAGTGGTTAGCTGTGAGATTTTGAATGTTAGGAAGTGAAGGTAAGGCATAATCTTTAGTGGGAGACATGTGTTAGTGGACTATGAAGTAGTTAACAAAGTAGAGATGAATAGAGCTCTTCCTACATAAGGAATGACAACCAATCATTCAAACAACATAACTTCAAACAACAATCTTTAACATTTGAGCTTTTCTTTTCATTTCAATTTTGATTTCAATGTCCTATTTATATTTTCATTCAATCAAACTTTGTTTGTACATCAATTCCATAGATTTTCAATGAAATCTCTAGTTATTTTAGTTCTTTGTTCTATTTCTATTTAAACTCTGTAGACGACGAAGTTTACCGCGTATCTAAGATTTTAGTAATAACGATACTATTTAAGCTCAGGGCTCTAAAAAGCACACTACTATATCATAAAGATATAGTGTGGATATGAGAACTCACCACCTAGGGTAATAACTGGGATAACTAATGAGTGGTGGTAACTCAATTCTTTAAAAGAAAGTTAGCATCACAACCAGAAGATTCTGGATATGGAATACTAACTTCTCTTAGTTTTGTGTTCGTTTAAAATTACTTTATTAATTACTAAATTATTCTCTATTTATATACAATTTCATTTAAACCCTAAGTTAGGATTCATCTAACTTCAAGACAACTAGTAATGAAAGAGTACATAAAAATGCATTCATATAGGGTAACGTCCCTAAATTAGTCTAGTCTACATTAATTTTATCTAAAGTAAGCTAAGTCTATATTTTTATTTACAAATGAAATGAAAACTAAATGTGGGCCTACATTTTAAGTTAATTAATGAGCTTAAGTCTACTTGTTTTAATTCTAAAAAGTGGACCTAAGTCTATTTAATTTTATGGGCAATTGATTTGGAATAGATTGAAATGAATTGGTGAGCTTATGTCTTTTTTTTTAATTAAATGAAGTGATATTAAGTTTATTTATTTCAAATGGGATTAATTGACTGGGCTAAGCTAAGTCTAATTAAATTTTAATTAAAATTAAAATGGGTTTAAAGTCTAAGTTAATTTAAATGAGCCTAAATTGATTTTAAGTTAATTAACCTATAAACTAATTTTTATGGACCTATTCTAGTAAGTTTAACCCAAACGTAGGCTCGAGGCCCAGAATGATAAAAAAAAAAAAAAAGCCCAAATAACAAATAAACAAAATAAATTAAACAACAAAGATAAATCCAGTGATTCTAACCCTAATCTAATTTACATGCCATCTAAATTAATCTACTACCCCATTAATTTTAATTAGAGTTTCCACCAAGAGAACCTAGTTTACTATCCAATTTTAATGTGCAAAAAAGTAAATGACTTCATTATTATCCCACTACGGAGGCTATTATAACCTACATGCAAAAATTAAAACTAATTAATACAATCCAATAAACCAAATAAATACAACAACATAGAATAAAAAAGAAAACCAAATATTTACATAAAACTTCTACAAGTTATTAAATCCATGGCATTCCGTGGACTTTCAAAGGTCTGGTCTTGTTCAATAACATGTTGCTCCACAGCTTAGGTTACTCCGAACATAATTATAAACATGAAAGCAAAATAAATAAATATTAGTGACTAAATAAAAAAAAGTAAAATAAAAATCAAATTAAATAAAAATAAAAATAATGAAATAAAATAAGTAGAATATATATATATATATATATATATATATATATATATATATATATATATATATATATATATATATATATATATTAATGGTTAATCTGTCCTTGTACTTTGGTTGTGTGATTTTCTCTCTAGTATTCATGTACTTTCATCCATCATCATCAACATAAACAAAAAAATAATAATAATAATTAAACAAAATAAAATCTAAATAAAATAAAATCAAAATCATATAAATAAGAATAATCAAACAAAATTAAAAAAAATAGAAAAGAGTAGAAGAAGATAATTTTATGGATGCAGTATTGATTATCCCATAGAGTTTGATAAACCTTTGATGGAAGTCTATGATTTTTTTGTATTGTTTGTAAGTATTAGTTTTAATTGGATATAATTTTATGGTCAAGAACTAAAAAGTATGTTAAAAAAATAAAGAAAAAAAGATTGTATTCTGGCTCTTGGCTAAAATCAGAAGAATAGAAAAAAAAAAAAAAAAAACTCTAAGAGTCTCCCCAACTATGAAAAAAATGACGTATTTATAAATAAATCACTATATAACCCTAAATTGGTTATAGAATAAAAATAAAAAAATCGATTTATCAAAACACATTTCAAAAATAACAACCAAAAAAATCAGGATAGATAACTTACTTTAATTAAATTATATATATATAATAAAAAAATTTACGGAAACATCAGAAATTTATATTTCAGCTCCGATTGAAAATATAATTTTCCAAACAAAGGAGTTGAAAATGGTCATAATGGCCATTTATGGCCAACTTTGCCCACTTCCATCTCTTCAATTTGCATATTGATTGGGCCACTTCGGCCCATTCTTCTTTTTTTTTTTAAAAATTTCTTTTACTTGAATTTCCTTTTTTAAACTTTTCTTTCTTTTTATTTTTTAAATTAATTAAAAATAAATAAATAAATAATAATTTACAATTTAATTCAAAACTAATAAATAAGATTCAATAAATTAATTTCAATTAATTTTTATCATTGAATCTTCTGTCACATCTACACTTGATTATTCTAAAATTAAATGCTTGCAAATTCCATAACATTTTTTCTTATTTTCTTATTTTCAATTATTTAAGAAGATAATTTCAACATTAAATTAAATTATTTTATTCATAAACTAGTTTAGATAACTAACCTCTATAAGTTTAGCTATCTTGACCTACCAACAATCATAAGATAGAAGTTAGATTTTCAAAGTTAGTGAATCTAAAATAACCTGGATGCTCGACAATTCACTGTTTTAAGGGCCAAAGACAAACAATTATTATTTTCATATTTAAATGTTTGTGTGTATTAGATGTATAAGAGCACTAGAAGTATATTATTGTATAATTGTATTTTAATTATATTGTTTTAATAATCATAATTTGTAAATGTAAAATATTTTATAAAAATTAATAAATATAATTAATACATAATTTTTATATATTATAATTTGAACATATAAAAAATAAATAATAGTGAGTATAACATGTTAAAATTTTGAAAAAATTAATTAGTATTTATAGTAATAATTAAATATAAACAACAATAGTTTTAAATGATTTTATCAAATATTAAATATCAATTGGTTAAATAGCGATTAGCTATCAACAACATTCTAACTAAACAGTTCTTAAAACTTTGTACGTATTTGTTTGATTTATTAAGCAATTTCCACTTTCTGATTATAATGTTTTCTCAATCTTTTCGTTTTTTTTTTAACCAATATGCAAATTCCAATTTATGGTGGACATATCTAATTGAATTTGATAAAAATCTTGTTGCGGTAAAAGCATTTGAAAAGAGTTATTCCAATGAAAAATTAAGACATCAAACTAAGTCAGAATAATAGGCATCTTATATTTATTTTTGTAAGGGTTTTTAAATCACAATATTGCAGACACTGCCCACATTGTTTCTGAATGCTAATTCTCAACTTTGATGATCTAAGTTTAGGTACCCTATCCATTCAGGGTGTACACGTTATGAGGAAATTCAAAAATTTAAAAATTCTGAAACTATACTGAATTTTAGGAATTTTAAAAATAAAATCTTCAGTATTAATATCAAATTTAAAAAATTTCCATAACGGTGTCATCCCAGTTTTTGAGACGATTTAGTATGGTGTTTTGGTTCTTTTGGAACGAATTAGTATGATTTGGTTCAAAACATGAATCCGAAAATTTATGTTATATAAAAAATTTATCTTGTTAAGTGAGTTTATATTTATTTCTAAAAAATAAGAATGTATTAATTTTTGTAATTAATATAGTATAAACCATTGTTGATAAAAAAAAATATAAACTGTTAAAAAAACATTAGAGTTATATGTTTACACAATATTATAGTTAAAAACTATTAACAAATACAATATAAACCATAAAAATAAAAAATCTCTATCATTATAGTTATATGTTTTCCCAAATGGCGTTTATTTTATTTATTTATGTTTGTGCCATAATTGATTTTTTTTTTTTGGCTAAAATGTATTAAGGCTATTAAATTAATCACCAGTTTGATTTAATTAAATTTTGAAGACCTAAAATTAAGAGAAATACAATTTAATGAGTAAGACACAGGAAGATTATGGAGATCGAGTTTTGCAAAGCACCTTGGTGCCAAAGCAAGAAGGTCCTAGAGATGAGACAAATGTTCAGACAATTTGGGGATGAAGATTACATGAATTTAATTCACCAGAAACAAAAGACTCTTGAACTGCTGGAGAATTAATGAGAGAAGTAGCTTGCAAGGAAGAGTGCTTATAAAAGCTAGGGAAGACATAGATCAGGGGACATTATTGACATTCAACACACATCTACAATTATCTACTTTAATTATCATTAGTCAATCACTTTAGCATTGTTATTTTCTTTAGCTTGTTCGACTTTTGCTTTGTACTAAGCGTTTAAATTAATACAATTTCCCTTAATATTTTCAGTTTCTTTAATTTTCATCTCTTTCAAATCCAAACAAAATTGTGGTAAAGGAGTTTGGGAATCCATAATATGTCTGAAGAAGTTAGGTTTCTATCTAATGAATTTCTCCTTTGGCACGCTTGCAAAACATAATTGCCAACAATCTTTTGGCATGCACTCAAATCCTAAAAGTTGGAGAAATAATTTTTGGCACGCTTGTTGGGACAAATTCCCTAATTGTTTCTGGAGATAATAAATAGTAAATTGGAAAGCTTAGAAGGAGTGCCACATAAAAGGTTCGTTAATGGCAAGTGCTTAAAGAAGTATTTTCCCACTATATGGTAAATGAGAGAATTGAGCTAAATTTTTGTAACTGGCCTTTGGCCAGAGCTTACCACCAAATTGTACTGGTGAATATTTTTGTTTTGTTTTAGCTTAAATTTTAGATGGCATGAATAACTATCTTTTTGGATAAATAGAAATAAAGTTTGTTAAAAAAAAAAAATTCAATTATGGCACAAACAATGCCCCCACATGTAATTAGCTTGGGCAATCCAATACTAATTTACATGTAAAATAAAAAACCATAAAGATTCCTCTTTTTTTTAATATTTAAAAAAAATGCAAAGGCATTAAAATATTGCAAGCCTCATAAATTATCATCATATGGACAAAGTCAATTAGTTGAACAGGTGGCCTATTAAAAGCTTTTTGTATTTTTTCCTTGGTCACGTTTTTTTCTTCAGATGTGACATTTTTTTTTTTGAAATAGCCAAGTCTCTTTTGCTTGCTTTTTTCTTCACCACTACTTTTCTTCGTATTTTAGTCTGCCTTCACCTTTAACCAACTCACTTCTCTCCATTTCTAATTTCCACACAAAAACCTATTTGCTCAGGAATTTAATTTTAAAAATTTAGATACCAACTCTCTTCCCAATTAATTCTTTTATCAAAAAATCCCCAAATAAAGACAACTTCAATTTTAGAATTTTTTTTACTTTGCTTTTTCTGTCTTTTCTTTTTCGGTTAGCCTCACACCATCGGATAGTATCAAATCGCCGCCATCTCACCCTAGTAGCAGCTCCTTACTGATTCGCTAGCTCCCTTCATCACCAAACAGCAGCCAGGGGCAACTATTGCTATTGCGTCATTGCTCCTCTACTGTTGTCCTTAGCGCAGCACCAAGAACTAGCAATGCTACTTTTTCCCCAAGCCATGCAAGATTGCTACTATCCTACAATCCCAACTTTTGCAAATTTTCAATCTCTTTAGAGCACCATTCCAAACAAATTTTCAAAAGATTTACACAAGGTAGCATGATTTTCCCTTGTTAAATTCTTATTCAAATTCATTTGCTTTGTAATTTAGTGATTTTAGTGGTGCTCTATGGATGATTTCTGGAAGTAGAATTTGTGTTTTATTTCTAAGGGAAATGAATATTATTTGAGAATATTCATCAATTTTACTTGATAAATATTTATTTAGCCAAATTCCACCAATTTGATGATTTTTGTTGGCTATTCCCTAAGACTTTGCTCATATTTGAATACTTGTAATGGAACTCTAATGCAAATACATATTTGGCCAAAAATTAATTAACTTTGGACCATTTAGTTTTGTAAAATTTCAACTTCGCTTTGGCAATTCTCATGTCAAAACAAAATTGCATAGGGGGGTAAATTAAGCTCTTAATGAAATTAATTCCATTTTAATTTAGCTTTTCAATGTGATCTCTTGGTAACTTGAAACTTTGGCCAAATTTAACCAAGAATAAGATTTTGATTGATGACTACCCTCCTTTCAAGAAAATTCAAATCCTAACTCTTTGATTTTATTTTGACAATTGTCGCCAAAAAAACTTTCATTCTCAAATTGCAAGTACATTCTTTAACAAAAAAATTCATACATATCTTGGTCCTCTTGACTTTTCAATCCGTTTATTAGGCCAATTATCATGTAATTCCATGCTTAAGAGCAATGCCAATTTGTCTAGCTATATAGTCAAACTACTTTAACCAAGGTATTACAATTTTGGTATGGCCAAGAAAATTATAAATTTGGCCTTTCATCCTTTTAGTTAAATTAATTTTAGCTTTTACTCTCACCTTAATATGGTCAAAATTTATTTTTTTTTTGTCAAGGCCATAGACATGTTAACTTTAAAAGTCACATTCTTAAGCCAAAAATAAATCTAACTATTTTGCCTTCAAGTATATGACTTTCTTGCCCAAAAATAGCATGTGGCTTATAAAACCACCAACACCCTATGTCTCAAACCACACTATTCATGTCCATGCATGCTTGTATATATCACCATAAAGCAAGTTCATTTATTTTAGTAGTAAAATACCAAAATACCATATATTTTCATGACAAATTATATTTCTACGGCAGCTCTTATGTCATGGCCAAATTAATTACTTATTTAGCCTATTTATTTTGCTATTTTCTTGCCTAGGAACCTTGGAATTGTGCAATTTTTCTACCATGAACTGCTTTATAAATTTGCAAATTCTCCTCCACTTGATGTGTATCTTGAGGATTTCCATTTATCTTGACTTTTAATAAACTGTCTGCATCTTTTCTTGATATTTCTTTAGTTCTTTCTTCAAAGTGAAGATGAATTCATTATCTTCTAGGGATTTTCCTTTTATTTTCAATTGAACATTTTGCATCACTAGCCATGCCACACTCATACACTATATCCATGCATCAAAATGATCAATTTTCAACCGTTACGCTGCTAAAATTTCATCAACATTCACCAATCACTATACTTATTCTACACACTAAAGAAACACACTAGAGAGAAAAATTAGTAAGTAGAAACACACTAAAAATTCAAACTTGCAATAGAAACACACTAAAAACTTGTAGAATTCAAACTTCATTTATTTAATATAATGGCTATCAACCCAATTTTTAAAACACCAAAAAGTAAAATATTGCAAGCTAGTGGCAAATTCCTGGCTAGAAACTAATTATTGTTTTTATTTTTTTTAGCTTTTATTTTCCCATATAGTGGAAAATATAGGGAAGTAACATTCAACCATCTGATTTAGCATTTGCATATAGTCCCATGTAGAATAATCCATTTTAAAGCTCATTATTTTAATTGAATCTACTATAAAGAAGACATTAAGAGAATTTTTATTATCAACAGTAATTGGAAAAACTATTATTATTGTATTAATTACCTCTCTTGATGACTTTTAAATGACCCCTTTTATTTCTCCTGGGGAAGTTGACCCCTGAGTGTGGAATTTGTTGACATCTGCCTTTGGGATCATGGATCCCTTTTTGTTAGAAAGTGAATCATTTGTAGCTTTACGCCTGACTTTGACCTTAGTATGAGGTTGGATCTCCTATTCTTCAAATGCCCTTTGCCTCTGTTATCTTCAAATGCTCCATTTTACGCCACTGCTTATCTGGTAGAATAAACTGTGACACTATAAATCTAGATTGTGTAGGCCTCTCATCCTTCCTTGGCTTGTACATGTACTTATTTTTTAAGAAATTTGGATCAGGTGGCCTTTCATTTGATGGTAAAATTTTCTTGTGAGAAATTGGCCTCCAATGACTTGTGAACTTGTTTAGACTCATGTTGGAAGGGTAAGGCACCTTTTGTTTTTCTTTGATTTTCTCTTCCAAAACTACATTGATAGAATTATTAGGTGCTAGTGAGGAAAGTGAGTTTTCCTCTATCAACTCTGTCTCCTTTTCTGCATTCAGGTTCACTTCTACCAATGGGGATTAAGGAGAAGGTGAATGGTCTAAATGCATCAGCATTTGAGGAACTAGTGTTTAGCCTTATGGAATTGGTTATTCCTTAAGTGTAATGTCACCTTTTATGTTTTATTCTAATCCTTGGGGAATTAGCTCTTGTTCTTAGGGAAGTAATGTTTAAACTTGAGGAATCGACTATTCCTCATATGTACTCCTTGTGTTTTGCTTTTGTCATTAAGGAAATGACACATTTGCCTAGGGAAAAGGCATTTGAGCTTGGGGATTTGGCATGTAGCCTTGGGGAATTGTTCTTTCTCATGAGAAATATTGCCCCCTAGGCCTTTTCCTTCTTATTCATGCATTTTCCTACTGTAAGGCTAAGTTAGTCCTTTCATTAGTGACTAATTAAACCCTTGGAGTAATTTTTGTAGAATTGCCAGACTTATATTGAGCCATGTCTGGCTTGGATACTGTATCTTATTTGGATTCATTTTGGAAAATGCTTACAGGGCATCCTGCAATATTTTTTTAAAGCCTTGCTTTAGGGAATTCTCAATGCTTTGCTTCAAGGAAATCTCAAAGCCTTGCCTTATAGAATTAACAAAGCCTTGCTTTAAGGAATTAGCCATCTGAGGTATTGCATCCTATAGAACTTTTTCAAAAGCTTGAGAATTAGTGCTCTCAATATAAACATCAACAACTTCTAGATTTTAATCTGTTTGGTCGATCAAGTTGCCTTTTATGATATTCAAAGTTTGGTTTCAATAGCCAAAAGGTGCCTCAATCCAAAAGTGATCTTAAGGGATTAAGTCTTCATTAGTTTGTTAATCACCTAGGTTTACAGGTGAATTTTTGGTCTAATAGCCAACTTCAAAAAAAATTTCTTTAAATTTATTCATCTTTTTAAAACATGTCCCACCAGGCGTGCCAAAAATTATTTCACCAATTTTTGGTTTTTGAGTGTATACCAAAAGATTTTTGGTAATTACATTTTGCGAGCATGTTGGAGGAGAAATTCCTTAAAAAATACAAGTGCTCTTTTTTTCAAACTGATTGTAAATTCCTAGGCTCCTTTACTATAATTCGCTTGGATTTCAATAAGATTTAAATTAATAATGATAAGAGAAACTATTGGAAACTTAAAAGAGCACTTGTATTGATTTTTGAAGCTTAATACAAACTAACAGTAAAACAAAAAGAAGACAATGCTATAAACTAAGAAAAATGATAGTAGCTACTAATGATTGGCTAATGATAATTGTTGATTATAGATGTGTTGATGACTGGTTGTGTGTGCTCTTCGTATTTGCTTTTATAGATGATCTTACTTGCAAACCATTTCTTCAATTAATTCTTCAGTAGTTCAAAGTAGTTTAAGAGTCTTCGATTCTACAGCAATAAATTCATGCAACCTTTATACCCAAGCAATCTAAACATTTATCTCATCTCTAGGACCTACTTGCTTTGGCACCAAGGTGCTCTATAAAGGTAGGTCTCCAGAATCTTCTATGTTTTTCCTTTAACTGTTGCATTTTGATAATTGGATGTTTAGAACCTCCACCTTAGTTTATTTCTCCAAGTAATTTTCATTTCAAAGGTCATCCATTTTTAAAGAAATAAATTCCCATAATTCACTTCCCCAAGCAACTCCTTTACAATAAATTTTATCTCCAAAACCTTCTGTAAATTGCATTGGTTATTAATTGTGGACTGGTTTTTTCACTTATTCTTAGGCTTCAAAATCAAATGGCCATTAGTTTAATAGCTTTAGCCAAAACATTCAATTATGATACAAAAAATTACATAAATAAAGAATACTGCTATTTTTTTTAACTTTTTATTTAATAATACTAATAATACATTTAATTATTTATTTACAATATATCATGAGTCTAATAAATTTTTTATTCACGTGTGAAACACGTGGTTCTTTACTAGAGTGTGTGTGTGTGTATATATATATATATTTAATAATAATAATACATTTAGTTATTTATTTACAATATATCATGAGTCTAATAAATTTTTTGTTCACGTGTAAAACACATTATTGTTTACTATATATATATATATATATATATATATATATATATATATAAAGAAATTAAAAGAATCTTTTCTTTTAAATTACATTCTCTTTTATTTGTTCCTTTTAATTATTGTGTTGATTAAAATTCACTACTCATTTTGGTTGTACCATTTATTAGTTATATTTCCTAATGAATTTTGGTGTGCTTGTATCCTATCAAGTAGAATTAAGTGCATGATTGAACTAGGAGTTGCCATACTGAGAATTTTCATTATTCGAATCTTAATTAGAGATGAGTGGATGCAAAAGGAAATTTTACTGTGATTTAAGTAAGTTTTATCTTATAAACAACTAAAATTGGATAATCATATTCTTATTGTGGGTCCCTCCTAATGGAGCCTAAAAGTGTATTAAAAATAATAAAAAATATTTGATTTGATGAAGCAAATCTTAGACGATTTGTATGTCAGAGTAATGGCCATAAATAGCGATTTGGATAGGCATTAGGGAACAAGCAGTGAGTGAGTCATATGCAAAGAGAGGTGTGAGCTTATAAGGAGAGCCAAATCATTTGTTCTTTAATGAAAATTTGAGCAAAGAGTTTTAGTGGGTAAGTGACAAAATAGTAAGAAAATTATTTTTAGGGTTTTGGGAAATACATTGAGTGCCATTATGTTTATCAATCTCAAAACAACCTTGGTTTTGACTTTAACAATCAATTTTTGTTGCTAATATTTATATTTAAGTGTGTTTATAAGTCAGGATCAAAAGGATACATTCGAAGGCTCAAGAGTCAAGTTTTCTAAGCCATAAGTGCTCCTCACAAGTTCATCTAATGACCGTGAGCTATGGTCATAAGCATAAGCCTGAAGAGAGCAAGAATCAAGCCAAAGGTCTATGCCGCTCACTAGCGCTACTTATGGTCATAAGCAGAGTAGGTCATGACCATGAACGGTCACCTTGGTAGCTCTTTAATAGTTATTTGAAGCTCTAACATCATATGTTTTAAGGCTCACAACTGTGAGCCTCCTTTCACGACCATGAGTGGTGTTTCGACTGCAAAAGGCTATTTTTCATTAAATAATGAATGGTGGAGCTAGGAGATGCAATTAATGGCCTCCAACAGCTATTTTTTGAGTCTCCTCTATAAATACACCTTTAAAAACTTCATTTGAGAGTTACACTCTTTGATTAAGCACTCAATTTAGTCTTAGCATTTGCAAAGCTCATTAATTCTCTTATATATTTCAATTTATTAAGTATGGGTTTTGTGTTCTAACTTATTTTTTGGGTTGAAAAGGAAGGTAAGAAACTAAGTTTAAAAGGAATTAATTTAATTGTTAGCCATTAAAACACTTAGGTTTTGATTGTGGTTTAAGTTGAGCTAAGAAAAAACTCATTTGTGTGAAGGTTTGAGTTGAGTCTTAAAAAACTCCTGTATAATCAATATTGGGAATAAGATTGAAGTAAATGGTTTTTGTTAGCACAACTCCATGAGTGTTTAGATCATGACAAGTAATAAAGTGATAAGTAGAGTATTGTTCCCAAGAGAAAAGGGTACTAAGCATTAACTGTCAATCGATTTTCCCTAACGAGCATAAATCAATATAAATTGAAAGAATTAAATTAAATAAATTAAAATAAACTATCTACTTTAATTAATCTAATTGAACAAATAGGGATAAAATAGAGATTGGGTTTATTTCACTATTTAATACTTGAATTACGGAATTAAATTAATCTACTTCATTGATCACAATCAAGGGTAAACCACTCAAATTACCTAGAGTCTATTTCGAGATCATCTAAGAATACCAAAGTTAATTACAGTCTATTTTCATGGTCACATTAATTAACTAAAACTCATTAAGTTTCTTAGCAATTTATTAGTTCCTGAAGAATTTGTCTACTTTTATGATTGAGGTTATTAAGTTTTACAAGTCTATGAGCTAATAAATCATGCAACTTTTACTGTCTTTAATCTATTCACATACATGTAAATAATTGGGCCCTTAATTGAATACAAGACATTAAGCACAACTCATAAAATTAACTAAAAATCAAATCATTAATAAGAAATAAAAATCCAAACCAGTAATAACTAGTTACTTCAAAACTAAACTCTATTTAATTTAGCTATTCATTGAAAGCACGCTTCCATCTTCAATCCTTGTTAAGCCTAATTAAATATAACAAATGCCTAATTAAACCTAAATTCTTCACAATTATTACTAACTATTTATTCAAAATTCATTACAATTCAACTCCAGAACATGTATAAAATTACACTCAACAAATTCCCCCACACTAGAGCTTTGCTTTTCCTCAAGAAAAAGTCAGATTTAAGCATTTAAACACTAGCTCAACTACAACTAAAGAGTTACAATTTCTAAGACATGCAAGTGGACAACACTGAGATTGAAACATGTTTACTAAAGAAGATAATCAGACAAAAATATATCATATATGAACAATTTACTAATCACAACCCAAACACATAAACTATTTGAAATCCAATGAACATAACCTAAGGAGAAAAACAAAATTGGCTATGAATGTGTTTTATGCTCTATTTCATAACATCTTTTCTTTTATTTGACGAGTGCATTTTATGCTCCATCTTATCCTTTTTCTCTTTAATCAAATCTTCCCACTTTAGTAATCCCACATCATTCCCGCACTACTAAGCGTGGATACTGCCATATGGGTCCTTTGGATACTTTTACTCTAATTAGAGCATTGGAGTAGATTAGAGCATGTTAAAATTTAGAAGTAAGTGTTGCTCTTACTAAAGAAAAAAGATTTTTTTTTTATAAAATTTCGCTTAATCTCCCAATTTCATGCTCAAATTCAATCTTTCAGTTCATGCTTAAGTTGTAAGAACTAAATTATACATACATAAAGACCATGTTTAACTATCTTGATTAATAAACCAATCAATATTTTAATAATTTAATAAAAATGCATACTTATACACTATTTCCCCTTAATTGCAATTGAACTTCAATTTTTCATAAAACCAAGACAAACAGTTTTAAGGATAAACATCACAATAAATGTGGAGAAATTGAGTTGAAAGTTAATGAATCTTATCGCATTTTTTATTTTATTTTCTTAATTTAACTTATATGCATGCAAAAATAAATAAAACACACAAACATAAAAACATAAAAACAAAATCCTAACATTTGACATCCTCCCCCACACTTATCTATGGCATTGTCCTTAATGAAAAAAATATTAAAATAAGGAAAAGAAAATGAGGACTTTTCTAGTAAGCATTTGTCTTCCTTTTATGCTTGCTCCGAATGTTGGATGACCTATAAAATAAAATAACCAAAACTAAGAAAAAATAAACTAATAATAAACTTAAACAAAATAAATAAATCAAAACACATTGAGTTGCCTCCCAATTAGCACCAATTTTAGGTCATTAGTTTGACCCCTTGAATGTGTAGTATTATAGGTGCAACTGAATATGAGGAAGTGTTATTTAAAGTATCTTCTTTTCCTTACTTTTTCTAGGCTCCCTTATGCCCAGGTAATAAAGTGCAGACTCCATATGCCAAATGTTTTATTCTAAAATTACTTGAAGAATGTAAGGCTTTTCATGCGAGTTCTCAGACAGTGAAACACCTTTCATGGATTCCTCGTATATGACTGTAATAGGTCATGGAACATATGCATTGTCAATTATAGATGGCTCATCTTCATCCCTTGTAGCTTCACGAATTGTCACAATTTCATCAACCAACTCATCTTGAAGTTAAGTTGAGTGACTTTGTACCTCGTCATCCTTAATGTCTACAGACTCACTCTTACACTTTGAGACTTCTTCTATTTCCTTGGTTATTATCTCTTCTTGCTCATCATCTTTGCACAACTCAAAAGTGACTTTATCATTTTGACTAAAATTGTTCTCATCATCCCATATGCTTTCTCCTTGTGCTGTTTGCGTTAAGCAATTTATAGGTGCATATAATTAAATTTTTGGAAGCATGCAATTTGACTTTCAACAATTTGGTCTAACTTTGAATTGATATGCCTAAAATGCTCCTCATATTGCCTAAAAGTCTCCCTAATTTATGATTGGCCTTAGTTTATGCTTGAATGAATTGCTTCATCTTATCCTCCAAGTATCATTCTTTGAACTTCTTTGTTTCTTGAATGAAATTTTCCAACATTATCTTAAGATTCAACTTAGGTTCTTGTTGATAATTCCAAGTGTGATCCATATAATTACTCCAAGATGGGTTGTAATAAGGTGATGGAGTTGAATATAAATAATATAGACAATTTGCTCCATTGTGGTTCTCTCCACACTAATTACAAACCTGAAAATAAGATGGAAAATAATTAAATTACATATGTTCTACATTATATACAGGATCACATGTATCAAATCTTAAAAATTAATAAGAAAATTCATCATTATCCATGATAAATTATTTATCAATAAAATAAATAAAAATAAAACAAAGTGCTAGTCTAACAAAAAAGAAAAATGTGTTAACATTAGTAATGCCAGTCCCCAGCAATGGTACCAAAAACTTGTTAACATAACTCCATAAGTGTACGGATCATGGCAAATAATAAAATGATAAGTAAAGTATTATTCCAATGAGGAAAGGGCACTAAGCATTAACTGTCAATCGATTTTCCCTAGCCAGCACAAATTAATATAAATTGCAAGAATTAAATTAAATAAATTAAAATAAACTATCTATTCCAATTAATCTAATTAAATAAATGGGGATAAAATAGAGATTGGGTTTGTTTCACTAGTTAGGACCTGAATTACGGAAGTAAGTTAATCTTTCATTGATCATAATCAAGGATAAACCACTCAAATTTCTTAGAGTCTCTTTTGAGATCATCTAAGAATACCAAAGTTAATTACAACCTATCTTCATGGTCACGTCAATTAACTAAGATTCATTAAGTTTCTTAGCAATTTATTAATCCCTGAAGGATTCATCTACTTTCATGATCGAGGTTCCTAAGTTTTATGAGTCTATAAGCTGATAAATCATGTAACTTTTGTTGTCTCTAATCTATTCACATACATGAAAACAATTGGGCCCTTAATTGAATAGAAGACATTAAGCACAACTCATCAAATTGATTGAAAATCAAATCATTAATAAGAAATAAAAATCCCAATTAGTATTAACTAACTACTCCAAACCACACTCTAATTAATTTAGCTATTCATAAGAAAAGAAGGAGGAAAGATAAAACTCATTGAAAACATGCTTTAGTCTTTAATCCTTGTTAGGTTCTTCAATTCCATGCTTCACCTCCCTTGGCGATGATGTTCTAACCTCGAATGGCTCCCCAATAGCTTATTTGTATCCCCTTTCATAAGAAAAATCTAATAGAAAACCTACTTGCACTTGAATTTTTAAAAAGGAAGTTTTCTCTAAATAAGAATGGTTCACCATGATAAGGAACGAATAAAAACCCCTTTTTATCCCCCTTCTATATTACAAATTCAATGGAAACCTAATTTAACTTGAATTTCCAAGTTTCCTCTAAAAAGGAATATTTTTCTACCCGACATGGCCTAAGTATGGCTTAAGCATGATCATGTTACGTCCTCACTTTTATGGCATGGCTTCAAGCATGGCCGTGCTTAAGCCATACTAAGCTTTCACATTTTCTTCAACTTAGACATAAGCGGTCATAGTTTCAAGCATGGTCGTGCTTAAGCCATGTGGTCCTTTATAGATTCTTCAATTTGCATAGAAGAGGGCACAGTTTTGAGCATGCCCGTGCTCCATCCTATGTCACAACTACTTCAATTCTAGTGGTTGACATGGCTTCTAGCATGGTCGTACTTAAGCCATGCTACCTTGATTCTTTTTTCAAAATGTGACATGGGCACAAGCGTGCCCATGTTATGGCCATGTTCATTATTCCCTAACTATTTTAGGCTTCCTTTTCAATCTTTCCTAACAAAAAAAAGGGGAAATCCTTATTAATATCAAATAAAAACTCTTAAATATACTAAAAATAAATAAGAAACTAGAATAAAGGTCCAACTTAAACAAATGCCTAATTAAACCTAAATTCTTTCCAATTATTACTAACTATTTATTCAAAATTCATTAAAATTCAACTCTAGAACATGTATAAAATTACACTTAACAGTTTATAAATCCTAACTTAGGGATAAGTTAGGTGGAGATGTAGGATTGGTTGAGAACCCAAACTCCTTAAATCAAGTGTCATAATCTCTACTCTTCTTAATCTTCTTTAAATTTCTTTAAACTTAATTAATTCTTGTTTTAATTTCTTTAACCATATTCATACCCCCTTTAGAGCATTTTTATTTAGTATTAAAGCTTAGGATCTAGGTACTTAATTATTAGAATTCAAGATTATAGGAAGTGAATCTTTTTCTTTTCAAACCTTTAGACCATTTTTTATGGAAGTGATTAACCATATTAGAAGCATAGAATGGAGCTCTATCTTGATAGTGATTCCATTAGATTATGGGATGTAATCTTAGATTGGTGGAACCCTCCAATGAAGATGATGGATGGTATTCAAGTTCTAAAAGAGAGAAAGGAGTGGTTTAAAGAAGAAAAAAAGGAGAACCATAAAAACAAAAAGGGTGATATTGATTCTTATTACCTCAATGTCAATAAAAGAAGGAGACAAGCTTCAACATTGTATATCAGCCAAGGAGATATAGGAGATCTTAGAAAATCACCATGAAGGAAATATCCAAGTGAGAACTAAAAAGGTCTAACTCCATGTGTTTGAATATGAGACGTTCAAAATGAAGCCTTATGAGAGCATCACCAATATGACAAACCGTTTGAATGCTCTCTTGACCACCTTAAGGAAGTTAGGCAAGGACTACTCCAAGGAAGAAGTTAATACCCAAATCTTAAGAGTGCTACCCAAGAAGAATTAGGAATCAAGAGTAACCTCCATTAAGGAAGCTCATTATCTTTCCATGCTCTCAACTGATATCCTTATAGGAAAGTTTTTCACTCATGAGCTTACTTTAAAGCAAAGAGAAGAGGAGCAACAAGGAAAAGAGGAAAAGAAAAAGAGCCTAGCACTCAAAGCATCACAAGACTCAAGTGATGAAAGTGAACTTGAAGATTCAAGTGAAGATGATAAAAAAATTGCATTCTCTAGAAGATATTTCATGAAGTACTTAAAGAAGAAAAACTTGAGCAATCACAAAGAATGTAAGAAGAGTGACTCTAAAAGATATAAAGAAGTCACTTGCTATGAGTTCAAGAAGCTCAGTCATTTTAGAAGTGAATGTCCAAAGCTCAAGCATAAAAGGAAAAAAAAAAGAAAAGAAAGAAGAAAAGCCTTCAAATCTACTTGGGATGACTCTTTCAAATTGAAAATGGAGGAGGATCAATAAGAAGCTAAACCTTTGCCTCATGGCATTAGAGGACAACTTTAAGGTACCATCCACTTCTTACTCTTTGTGTGATAATTCTTGTGATAAGTTATGTCATAATGAGCTTGATAATAATAAGAAACTTGATGATAAGATCTCTTTAGTTAGACAATTATTTTTAAAATGTCAAAAATTAATTTTAAATAAAAAATCTTATAAGCAAAAGCTTTCAAAATTATCTAAAGATTTTAAGGATTTGAAATTATAATTTTTAAATGTCATTTCCTCAAATTTAGAAGATGTCTCATGCTTTGAAAACCTCTATACCTTTGAAAAATAATTTTTATAAAACTAAGAAAGAAAATGAATTACTTTCATAAAAAATTTTAGAGTTGAAATTTGGACACGCTAATAATGCGTTTTACTATAGAACACTTCATCTCAATCTTCTATTTATAAACTACTATGAAAGCCACAAACCTAGACCAAATAAGTTTGGATTCAAAAGGTTGTTTGATAATTTTTACTATTATGTGCCAATTATTGATAAATTAATAAAATTTATTTATTTAGCTTATCAATAAACTTGCACACATTAAAATGTTCAAAGATAATTATTCAAATGATTGAAATGATTCTCATTATTATTCAAATTTCATTTTTATTTAGAATCATTTGTTTTACTTGTTATTTTATTTTATACACGATCTTTGAATTAGATATTGACAATCATAATTGTTATTGCCTATTCATTAATGTATGATTATCATATGATTTATTTTTCCATTTCTTTTAACAACAATTGGTATCTGTAACTTGTTGAAATTGATAAACCAATCTCTATGGTTTGTCACTAAATATGCAAACTTTGAGTTGTCCAAAAAGAATTTCACCTTTGCATGATCAAAATGCTTTTCAAACTTTACTTAATTTTGATATGCTATTCTCTCATCCTTTTTCAATTGGTATCAAAACCCCTTGGTATCAATACCCCTTGGTATCAATTTTATTTCAATTGATATTTTCTTTTAAATTTTATGCCTATTATTCAATTGGTATCTTATAAAGGGGGAGAAAAATTGGCTTGATTATTCTTTCAATGGTTTGTTTTATGTTTTATAAAAGGGTAAAGAAATTGATTTTTTTCATTTGACTTATTTTTCATGTTTTATTTCCTCCCTTTTTAACTTTGTCAAAGGGGGAGAGAATTATGGTATTTTGAATGATATATGGTGTTTGACTTGCTTTTACTCACCTTAGCATATATTAAAGGGGAAAATTTTAAAAAGCCTTAGTGTATGATTAAAGGGGGAGTATTAAGAATAAATGCACACTTATACACTTAGTGATTTTTTATTTATCATTCAAAAATTATTGTTAAAGTAAAAAAGGGGGAGATTGTTAACTCTTTGCATGATCAAGGTCATGATCAATCTCAAAACAGCCTTGGTTTTGACTTTAATAATTAATTTTTATTACTAACATTTTGTGTTTATAAGTTAGGATCAAAAGGATGCATTTGGAGGCTTAAGAGTCAAGTTTTATAAGTCAAAAGTGCTCCTCACGAGCTCACTTTTTGAGCTTGAAAAGAGAAAGAATCGAGCCAAAGGTCTGCACCGCTCACTAGCGCTACTCATGGTCATAAACAACTCACGAGGAATAAGTTATGACCATGAATGATCAACCTGGTGGCTCTTTAATGGCTAGTTGAAGCTCCAACGACCATATCTTTAAAGGCTCATGACCATGAGCCTCTTTCATGACTGTGAGTTGTGTTTTGACTACAAAAAGCTATTTTTCATTAAATGGAGAATGTTGGAGCTTGGGGTTGCAATTAATGGCCTCTAATAGTTAGATTTCAAGTCCCCTCTACAACTACCACTTTGAAAACTTTATTTAAGAGTTACACACTTTGATTAAACACTCAATTCATTCTTAACATTTGTAAAGCTCATTAATTCTATTATATATTTCAATTTATTAAGTGTGGGTTTTGTGTTCTAGCTTAAGTTCTTCTTCTTCTTATTTCTTAGGTTGAAAAGAGAAGTGAGGAACTAAGTTTAGAAGGAATTGGTTTAAGTGTTAGCCATTGAAACACTTAGGTTTTGGTTATGGTTTGAGTTAAGCCAAGAGAAACTCATTTATGTGAAGGTTTAAGTTGAGCCTTAAAAAACTCTTGTATAATTAATCTTGGGAATAAGATTGAAGTAAGTGGTTTGCAAATCTTAACTATGGATAAGTTAGGTGGAGATATATAATTGGTTGAAAATCTGAACTCCTTAAATTAAATGTCTTAATCTCTACTCTTCTTAATGTTCTTTAATTTTTTTTTAAAACTCCACTGATTCTTATTTTAATTCTTTAGCCTTATTCACCACTCTTTAGGGCATTTCCACACTATTTTGGTGAGAACTCTGTTATTGTATACCTCTAGTGTTTATCTAAAGAAGACTCTCTTTATACTTACTATTTTTATAGTGGAAGAAATTTTCAAATTTTATCTTGTGGATGTAGCCCAACATTAAGGGTGAACCACATAAAACATTAGTGTCATTTTTATTTGATTATTTATGCAATATCTTTATTTTGTCTTTGTAAACATTATTCTATTGTGCTATCTCTATAATTCCCAATAATTCTATATTAAAGGAAAAAAATAGTAACTCAGAAAATAAAATTACAGTATTATATTTCTCCAATATGCATATAAGGAAGGTCCAACAATGCTGTTATATTTGCATTATGTTATTAACGTTGGAATTTAACCCAAGAAAAAGCAAATCCATGAGCTGCCTCTTACAAATGTCAATAACTCTATGAATCATCAGAAAGGACACTTAAAGCCTGACATGTAAGTTTCATTACTCTATCTTTTATCGCCATTTTAGTCCTTATTAGCGTCAAAATAATATATATATATATATATATATTTCTAGTTGTTTTTGTTGGTTTATTTTCAATTTTATGAGGTTGTTTTGACAGTTTTTTTTTTTTTTTTTTTTTTTGTTTTTGGTTGTTTGGGTAGTTATTATTCAAGTTATTTTTGTTGATTTTGGTTGTTTTGGTGATTTTTTCAACTTATTTTTGGGTATTTTTAATGGTTGTTTTACTGATTGTTTTTTTGGTGTTTTTAGTTATTTTGGTAGTTGTTAAAATAATACCATTACTATTGTTGTTGTTGTTGCTATTATTATTATTATTATTTATTATAATTAGAAAATAAACTCCACAAAGTTATATATATATGAAGAAAGTTAAAGACTCTTTTCTTTTATATTACATTCTCTTCTATTTATTTCATTTAATTATTGTGTTGATTAAAACTCATTATTCATTTTGGCTATAGCTTTTATTAGTCATATTTCCTAATGAATTTTCGTGTACTTGTATTTTATCAAATAGATTTAGATTTAAGTGCATGATTAAACTAGGAGTTTCCATACTGAGAATTTTCATTGTTCAAATCTTAATCGAAGATGAGTGGATGCAAAAAGAAATTTTATGGTGATTTAAGTAAGTTTTATTTTGTAAATAACTAAAATTAGATGATGAATTATAATCACATTCTTGTTATGTGTCCCTCCTAATGGAGTACACAAGTGTATTAAATATAAAAAAAATATATTTGATTTGCTTAATAAATCTTAGACAATTTGCATGTCCGAGCAATGGCCATAAGTAGGCATTCAGATGGCCATTAGAGAGCAAACAACAAGTGAGAGCCATAAGTAAAGAGAGGTGTGAGCTTGTAAGGAGAGCTAAAGCATTTGTGCATTAATGAAAATTTGAGCGAGAGAGTTTTAGTGGTGAGTGACAAAATAGTGAGGAAATTTTTTTGGGATTTAGAAAATACCTTTAGTGCCACTATTTTGATGAGAACTCTATTATTATATAATTCTAGTGTTGATCTAAAGAAGACTCTTTTTGTACCTATTATTTTTATAGTAGAAGAAATTTTAGAATTTTGTCCCATGGACATAGCTCAACATTAAGGGTGAACCACGTAAAATATCAATGTCATTTTTATTTGATTATTTCTATGGTATTTTTATTTTATCTCTATGAACATTATTCTGTTGTGTCATCTTTATAATTCCCAATAATTCTATGGTGAGGGAAAAAATAGTATCTTAAAAAAATGAAATTACAGTATCATATTTCTCCAATACGCACACAAGGAAGATCTAGTAATGTTGTTGTATTTGCATTATATTATTAATGGTTGAATTTAAACCAAGAAAAAAAATTATTTAACATCATATGGAAATTCTTATGGAGTAGACAAAACATAATTTTTCAGAAAAGTACAAAAATCATGTTTCAAAGCATAAATGGACAATGCCGAAGCAAAAGGAATCACCATGAAACCAATAAGAAGAGAAACAACACCCAAAAGAAGTAGATCCATGAGCTACCTCTTACCTAGGTCAATAACTTTATCATCGATAAGGACACTTATAGCCTAGCATTTAAGTTTCATTGCTCTATCTTTTATCACCAATTGGGTCCTCGTTGGCTTAAAAACCAAAAAATTTATGAGAGAAAACATGTCACTTTTGCTAGAGCATAGCTTGGGAAATAGACGTTTAATAATGGTCACAAGTGTTTTTCTAACTAAATTGATAATGGTCACCATTATCAAACAAAGAAAAATTGCTTCCTATAAATAGTCCCTATTTATTTAGACATCTTAAATGCCTTAAAATTTAACTTTTTTTTATAAAATTGGAGGAGGAAACATCAGACAGTGCACCAAGACACCCTAGCTAAGCTAGCACCTCTCTAGCACCTACATCACTTGAATCCTTCTACCTTATTATTAAAAAAGAAAAAAAATAAATACAACTAGTTCAATTACAACCCAATAGGAAATAAAACAAACAAAGATAGTTAACAAAATCTTATACATTATGTACCCATAGCGTCATTAACCATTGTTAAATGAACTTCTTTAGGATAGGAATGCTACCATTGAATAGCATAAAGCTGAAGTCCCATAATTGAAAGACCATCTGCAACCTTATTCCCTTCCATGTATATATGACTAATATGAAAATTTAACTTATCCATAATGCCTAAAAAAAATTCCCATTCCCTTCGAAGATGCCAAAGAATAGTTGTACTACGTCGGTGAATAAGAGAAACAACCATAGCCAAGTCATATTCCAACCACAAATAGGCAAAGGATATGGAAGAATCTTTTTGCATGTTGATGATTATTGCTAATAGCCCTACTTCAAAAGCATAACAAGTACTAAGAGGAGCAACAAATGAGGAAATTACTAATTGTTAAACATCTAAAACACACCCCCTACACCTATTGTACCTGGAGCACTAAGGGCAACTCCATCGGTGTTGATCTTAACCCAAGAAGATGAAGGCTTAAGCCAAGTAACTAAAACCATCATGGGACATTTTATAGGCAAACCAGTCACATGAAACTAATGGAGAATTAAAAGATCATCAATCAAGTTGCTCATATGACCAATCTTGAACCTGGATGAGTCCTGAATATCTGAACAAATAATACAAAGTGCAATAGAAATTAAAACAGTTTTATCATGAAAAATGATTTGATTTCTTGCATGCCATATACATTGAATGACTACAATAATACCTGCTCTTTACAAAATAGAAATTTAGGAGGAAAAATTATAAAACCAAACAGTCTTGAAAAGATCATTAAAATCTAATGGAATATCAAAATGCACCTGAAATAAACTACCCAGAGCTTGCCACAAAGAAGAAGCAACAGGGCAAGAACAAAAAATATAATCAATTGTCTCAAAATATTTAATACAGAGATGACAGCAAGATGGAAAAGTGAAACCATGGTGTTGCAAAATGTCATCAATTGGAAGAATGATATGAATTGCTCTCTAAACCAAAATAGAATGAAACAGAGGTAAATAATGCTTCCAAAGGTCTTTGCCCTAAGACACTTTAGAATAGACTACCTATAAAAATGATAAAACACCTTGCAAGAGACTTCACCATTCCTCGCTGGATGGAAAACAAACGAGTCATTACGAGAATGAGAGAAAACCACATTCTTAATATTAGCACACATTGAAGGAAAAGCCATCCTAAACTGAGAAGGAAGATCCCATGACTTCTGGAAATAAAAATTAGATACCTTAGCATTTAATTTTTTTAAAAAGAAAGAGGGATATTAAGCTGATTCATAATTGATTCCCTAAGCCAATTGTCATGCTAAAAATTAAGATTAGAATCATGAGACATCAACCACTGAGAGTTATCTTTGATATCCTTAAAATATGCTTAATAGAGCTCCATACCGAAGAATAAATATAGGTAGAATGAAGCACATGAGTAGCATTAAGCAACCTAGATTGAAGGAAAGAAAAGATAAAACCTTGACTGCAATGCACTTTCCAAGCCAATTTACAAAGCATGGAAGAGTTAATATGGTGCAATCTTTTCAAACCCAACCCTCCTTCATCCTTTAGGGTACAATAGGAATCCTAATTGACAACCATAAGTTTCTTATCAGATGTATAACCAATCTATATGAAATTATGAATGGACTTCTCCAAAAATTTTAGCATTATTAAAGACCAATTGTAAATCATGACAGAGTGTAAGAAAGAGCCATAAATAACAAAATTCACCAAAGCAACTCTACCTACCATAGAAAATAACTTTTCAGGCCAAGAATCAAATTTTGATAAAATATTATCTGCCAACCCTTACAACTAAGGCTTTTTAGGATTACTTTAAAAAAGAGGGACACTCAAATACTGAAAGGGACAAAAGGCAATCTTCATACCAACAATATTACTTAATAAATTTACATGATGAGAAGAAATTAAGCATCCAAAATAAATATTAGATTTGCTCTAGTTAACTTTTTGACCTGATATATCACCATGATCTTCATCCATATATAGAAAATGGGAAGGACAACTTACTCTTAGAGCATCATTTATAGGAACCAAGGTTAAGATCACCAAAAAGCTGCAGAAAATGTCAATTAAGTTAATCTTTAGTAAGGCAAAAAAGGAGAGGGGAAAGACGATCTTAGGAGTGCCATTAATCAAAATAGAAATGTTAGCCAATTTGAAAATAGCTTGAACCTAACTGCAAAATTGCTCTAAAAAACCAAAATTATAAAGCACATCAAGCAGAAAATCCTAGTCCATAGAATTGAAAGCCTTTCTAATGTCAATCTGTAAAGCCATATTCCCTCCAAGAACTTGCATGTTAAAAAGATTAACATTTTTAGATGCTACGATGACCTTTAATGAAACCAAATTAAGGATGACCTATAATGTCACCAGTGAAAGAAGAAAATCGGTTTGCCAATATTTTAGAAATAATTTTGAAGACAAATTACTTAAATTCGAAAAAATTAGAAAAATAGAAAAATTCGAAATAATTATAAAAAAATTAGAAAAATAGGTGATCACATGATGCTCAATAACCATACCCTCTGAAACCATATTACCATCAAGACACATGCTATGAATTCCTACCTGTGGTCTCCTTCTAGCCAAAAGACTATAATAATACCTAGTGTTTCTATCCCCATTATGTAACCACTTCAAGTGACATTTATCCTTAAGCATAGATTCTTAATTTTTAAGATCAGTAGAAAGAACCTATTTAACCTGTAACTCTTTACCATGAAGATTATCAAAATATGAGAAGATTCAATTTCCATTTGCAACTGAAGTAAATCCTGCTTTTCCAATGAAATTAAAGTGTCAAGATGGCCAAAAACCTCTTTGTTCCAAGAGCACAAAAAACCCCTAAGCAAGTTAAGCTTTTCCATAAGAACATACATCGAATTCCCCATAACAAATTAAGAATTCCAAAAATTCCCAACTGTTGAGAAAAATTCATCATGATTTATCCATGTAGATACAAATTTAAAAGGCCTTAAAACCTAATAATTATAGTGTTTGTAGCTCAGAAATAGAATTATGATCAGATTGATGGTGCGCCAATACTGTACACTTAATAAAATTCCAGTTGTCAAAAGAATTGGAATTGCAAAAAGCTATATCCAAAAGAATATCAACTCTATCCCTACCCCTCCTATTATTAATCTAAGTAAAAGTTGGACCTTTAGTCTCAAGACAAGTTAGATGATAGTCTTCAATAGCATTAATAAATTCTAAACATGAACGAGGAACAGGCAGCTGACCAGTTTTCTCATGAGCTCTAAAAAAAGCATTAAAATCACCTAAAACAAGCTAAGAAGAAGAAATTAGACTGGAGATATAAGTTCATTCCTACCATAAAACATGACGACTAGAAGACAAAATGTTAGCATAAACATATGTCACAGTATTTTAAAAATTATCCATCATAAATTGCATTGTGATTTGTTATTACGAACTAGGCAAAAGAGAAAGAGAAACATTACTATCGCCCAAATTATCAGAAACCAGAACCCAAATTGAAGCCAACTTGAGGTCATTATAAGCAATGAAAAACAATTTTAAGGACCGCTAAAAACTAGAAGAATTAAAGAAAAGGCAATCTTTGGCTCAAAGAGACATAAAATATTAGGATTTTGAGACTTACAAAAATAAAATAGGGACTGTTTGGTGAGGTCATTAGCAATTCCCCTGTAATTCTAATAAAAAACCTTCATTAAGAATTTTGTTTATGAGACCTAGTGATAGGTTTTTTTCCAGTCAATACCACCAAAGTAGAAGGATTTTTCTACTTTTTTTATTGGATACAGTTATCCATGGTTGTTCCTACTCGGATCATTCTTTCTAAGATTGGTTTGTGACTGCTTATATCTCTAAAAGGGCCTCAGTTAATATCTATTTTTGCTACTTAAAAGTTGGGTCTAAAGTTACTGGTTCGGTAAAAGAATTTTCTACAACAATAGGAATTGTAGCACCATCATCACTTGCATTAGCTTCTTCAGCCTAAAAATCATTCGATTGGTCAAAATGTTCTTCAGCATTAATGGAGTGTTGATCATCCTTTTACAATTGCTCTTATGCTCCAACAACATTTGAAGTAGGTTCCCTTACAATGGCCATTTGTAGTGTTACAAAAGCATTTTCTATCAGGACCTTATTAGCATCTAATTTCAGTATCCAGACTTTTCAAACTCACAATCTACATCTAACTTGTTTTGGTTTAATTACCTACTGTACATAAGCTTTGTTTAATCTGTATAGCATAACATTATGACCTATCAAAAGACAGGTTGAGTAATATTGCGAAAGATTTTCAAAACTAACATCAATATCTAATAAGGACTCTTCACACTCAAGGATGATTTATAACTGAATTGGTTGAGAAATGTCAATATTTCTAAAGACTCTTGTGAAGTGACCGTAATCACCCTCTAGTATTATTATGTCAATTCAGGTCAGAACACTAAAAGCAAAGGTTTTTTTATGGTTTTCCTCTACATGGCTTGGTTGTGCATAGGAAGAATTATTAAAAGCAAAGAGCTTTGTGGGACTAAGATACTCGCCACTGACTTCACCAATATAGAGATAATGCTAGGTTTTCAGAGAATTTTTCAACTCAAATTAATTTTTCAATATCATTACACTGATTCAAAATCAAAAAATGTTAAAAAGCAATATTGTTTACACCACCAGTTGGACTAAGCTTGAATTCATGTATAAAATGCCCTTGAATCTATCCAATTGAGCTTGGATGGGTTGTTTGAGCCTATGCCTTGATTATACAATATATAGGTCGGAATAAATTAGGATTTAAGCTTATAATTAAGGCCCCAAGTATACCAAGTTTAGTAATAAGTTCATGTACCCTCTAAAGCTATTAAGAAATTATGGTGGTGATAACTCATTTGGTACTCCTTTGAATCCTACAAACAAGTAAATCAATAAGAGCAAGGTAAATAGGTAAGGAGATCCCTATAAACACTTCAATGCTTAAGTTAGTGAGGATCTTAAGAGAAATATTGAATGTAAAAGGTGTTTATAGAATTAATAAGAATGAGAGATATGAGGAGTATATATAGCGAAAATATTGACTCAAACCTTGTATATTTTAGACTTCTTATTTATAAGAATCCTTAAGCTTATAGCACTTGGTCTCCTTAGTGTGCAAGAATTAAGTATCCTTCTCCCAATGAAATTGAGCATTCTTCCTTTAGTTGTCCTTTACTTGGAGGATTATGATCCTTACTAGAACATAATTTAGATATTAGGTATCAAGAGTCCCCCCTCAAAGTATATTTGGATATTTATGTTTGAGATTGTTGATGGAGTATTGTAATGATAAATGTTAACAAGATGATCTACCACTTGAAAATTTGAGTAATAAATGATTTTCTTTGTTGAATATTAAATGCTTGAAGATAGTAATGTCTAGATCTATGTTGATACTCAGTATTGAGAAATAATCCAAGTCTTCACAATACTCGATGTTATAAAATGACCCGAGTTCTTCAAATAATACTCATTGTTATGAAATGACATGAGTTCTTCAATGATGTTATGTGTTATAAAATTACTTAAGTTCTGAGCCTTAGTGTTATGAAATTACCTGAGGGGGTTAGCTTCTGTCTGCTAAACTTTGATGATTGGTGTTATGAAATGACCTGAGTCTTAAGCCTAAGTGTTATGAAATAACCTGAGTCTTGAGCCTAAGTGTTATGAAATGACCTAAGAGGGCTAGCTTTTGTCTGCTCGACTTTAATGCTCAGTGTTATGAAATGACTCAAGTCTTAAGCCTTAATATTATGAAATGACATAAGAAGGCTAGCTTCTACCTACTAGACTTTAATTCTCAGTATTATAAAATGACTCGAGTCTTGAGCGTTAATGTTATGAAACGATTTGAGGGGGCTAGCTTCTATTTACTAGACTTTGATGCTTGATGTTATGAAATGACCCAAGTATTGAGCCTCATATGCACCATATATCCTTTCATGAATTTCTCTCAAAATATAGTTACCTTTTTCTAGTGAAACACACTTGGACTATGGATGTGTCAAGGACCTTCTATAAAGATTTACCTTATGCATAGAGTAAATTATAGCTTTTACTTTTAGTTTCTAAGCTTTAATCTTGTCTTAGGGAAGAATTCCATGTTCCAAGTATTGGATTATTAGCTTCATCCATTTAGCTATTTTCATACTATTCATTACTTCAGTTTCCTCAATACTTGACTTCGCCAATTCTTTTATAAATTTAAGACTTTAGAATAGTTTATTATTCTTTACTACTGACTTTACTAATAAGTGTACCTCTTCATTTTCACTTCTAAAAATTTGGATTATCTATAGTGTCCCCCTTCTTGCTCAAGCTTCTTTAAGAGTTGTCCAACTTTCTTCATATATTTTATTATACTCAGCTCTTTGACATGGTAAATTCCTTTTATTTGATTAATGACTAATTATGCATCTGAAAGAATTTTAAAATGCTTAGCTTTAACTTTTATTGCCAATTTCAATCTTATTATTAAAGCTTCATACTCAGTGGCATTATTTATGTTGTTGTACTTAATTTGAAACATATATCTGATTATAAATTTTTCCTGGCTCTATCAAGAAAATGCCAGCTCTGAACCCTTGTGTTCATGATTCACCATTTATGTACAACTTCCATTCTAAGTATGATGAAGTAATGATTTCTTCTATTGTCATTTCTTTGATAAAGTCTATTAAAGCTTGTGCTTTTATTTCCTACCATGATTCATAAAAGAGATCAAATTTTTCTAGTTAGACTGACCATTGTACCAAGCATCTGAAAGACTTTATCTCTTCTAATATTTTCCTTAATGGAAAATTAATTCTGACAATAATGGCATAAGCTTGAAAATATTGTCTGAGCTTTCAAGATATTTAGACCACCATCATGGCTAGTTTATCTAGCTTTGAGTACCAGATTTTTAAACCTCTAAGCACATTTCTGACATAATATATGAGGCTTTGCTGACTTCCCTCCTCTCGTATAAGTATTGATGTAATAGATTCATGCCCGATTGAGAGATATAAATAGAGAGGTTTTCTAGGGATTGGTCTGCTATCCAATGGTGGGGAAAATAAGAATTTCTGTATCTCTTCAAAAGCTTATTAGCATTTTTTATTCCATTCAAATTGATTTATATTCTTCAACGCTCTAAATAATGGTAGACATTTTTTAGCTAGCATAATATAAACCATCTGAGTGTTATTATCCTACCATAGAGCTTTTATAGTTCATTTAATATTATTGGGGCCTTCATGTTTAAGATGGCTTCCATCTTTTTCAAGTTTGCTTCAATTCCTCTATGTGAAATTATGAAACCAAAGAATTTTTTAGCTTTTACACCAAAGACACACTTGTCTAGATTTAGCTTAATCTTGTAATGATCCAATATCCTTAAAATCTATTCAAGATTTCCAGAATGATGCTTTACATTCGAGCTTTTGATAATGATATCATCCAAATAGACTTCTACATCTTTTTCAATCTGATATTTGAAGATGAAATCATCAACCTTTGATAAGTTGCACTAACATTTTTTAAGATAAAAGGCATGACCTTATAATAGTATAATCCCTTATGAGTGATGAAAGATGTCTTTTCCTAGTCTTTTTTTTTTCATTGGAATTTGATGATATGCCTATGAAACATCAATAAGAGGGTACAGACTGTGACAGGTTATTGAGTCCACTAATTAATCAATTGTTGGTAATGGATAGCTATATTTAGGGCAAGCCTTGTTTAGATAAGTGTAATCCACATACATCATGTACTTTCCATTGGGTTTTTTTACCAAAATCACATTAGCTACCCACTCTGGATGTTAATAAACCATGCATTCATCAGCTTCTTTTATTAGGAAAAAGTGCATCTAGGCCCTTGATATATGGGTCACGGACCACTTAGCCCCTTAAATTTTTTTGAACCAAATGAGCTCCTAACATCACATTAGTCAGCCTAAATAAACATTATCAAATGGATTCTATTTATATCTTATATTACCTTGTATTTATTAATAAAAAAATATCAATTAAAATCCCTAAAACTTTTTTTTCATCCTTACCATCTCTTTGACTCATCCACATGCATCACCAACTCCAAATACACCTACTCCATCCTCAACATTACACTTTCTAAAAAAGACCTAACCAGGGCCCTTACTAGAATAAGATTTACAAGAAAGAAGCCAACCATCTTTATAAGAGTAGCTTTGTGCTTCCCAAACACTATCAAATATTGTTTAAACTTGGATAAATAAGAAAGAGTTGAGGGGACTACTATATACATGCTCACAAATATGATAACATTTGGTAGGAATTAGAAAATGAAGGATGCAAACTAATTGGAACTTTGCACCCAAGCTAACCATGATTGAGAATGATTTATTGCTTTTGTATTAATAATTTAACCCTTACTTCTTATAGCTTCCTCAACTTCTCATCATCCGTGTAACCTAATTTGTCCATTATAGCCTTTCACTCTTTCCATAAACAAGCCATTAATCCCCATAATCTCTCCACAAAACTCTCTCCCAAGAGTTTATCATTTTCTTCTGGTAAAAGTCTAAAATCCATTCTTACAACCAACTAAGTAATCTCATCTTTAACATGAAAAACTTCTCGTAATAACATCACGCCTTTCAAAAAGATTTATTTTTTCCTATAGCAATCTTCTTAGAAAATATGTCCAATTTAAAGACCTAACTTCTCTTTTAGTCTTTCACCAATTCTCTCATACAACTAATGTTTATCAATGGAATTCAATCATTAGAGCACTTACTCATAATGGGTTATTCCTTAAAGCTCTTGAATTTTACTTTAAAATGAGAGAAATTAACATTAAGCCTGATACTTATACTTTCCCTTTTGTAATTAATGCATGTGTAGTATCTAGGGATTTTAAGATGGGCGTTATAGATCACAATCATGTTTAGGATATGGGTTTTAGATTTGAATTGTATATTGGAAATGCTTTAGTGGATATATATCATAGGTTTTAGTGATTTGGTTAAAGCACGTAATGTGTTTGATGAACTGACTCAGAGAAATATTATGTCCTAGAACAGTTTGATTTCAAGGTGTAGTGCTAATGGGTACTGGGAGGAGGCTTTAGAAATTTATTAGTAGTTAAAAATGGTGGGGTTGAAATTGGATTCTTTTACTATTACAAGTGTCTTGCCTGCTTTTGGAGGTTTGATTAATGTTAAAGAGGGTGAGGTGATTTATGGATTAGTGGAAAAGCTTGGGACCAATGCAGATGTTATAGTTAGCAATGGACTTCTTTCAATGTATTTCAAATTTAATAGACTAATAGATTCTTGAAGAGTTTTTATGAGATGGTTTTTAAGGATACCATCAGCTAGGACACTTTAATTTATGGATATTATCAAATGGGATTATTTGAAGAGTCAATCCATTTATTTATGCAGATGGTGAGAAGGTTTAGACCAAACTTATCGACACATCCATCCTTCATGCTTGTGGTCTTTTAAGGGACTTAGACTTTGGAAATTTTATTCATTATTATATGCTAAACATGTGGATGAGTCAAATAGATGGTAAGAATGAAAGAAAAAACATTTTAGGGATTTTAATTGACTTTTTTATTAACAAATACAAGTTAATATGAGATATAAATAGAATCCATTTGACAATGTTTATTTGGGTTGACTAATATAATGTTAGGAGGTCATTTGGTTTAAAAAAAATTTTAGGGGCTAAATGGTCTATAGCCTAAACATTAGGGGCCTAGATGCACCATTTCTCTTCTTTATTTCTTCAGTAATATTCTTCTTCCTTTCATAAGAAAATTTCCTATTCTTCTATACAATTGGCTTTATGCTTAGATTAATGTTATACAAGGTGGCTTGAGGATCTATTCCCACTATCTCATATGCTTTTAAGGTAAAAATATTTAAGTATTTATTGAGTACTTCATTTCTGCTTTGCCTTACTTCATTGTTTAGCTCATTGCCAATCTTCACTTCTTTCCTACTATTTAGTTTGACCATTCTATACTTGACCAACCAATTTTATCTTAGCACCCTATTTCTCCACTTATAATGAATCTAAGGAAAAAGCTTCCATCTAACTTTTTATAACTAAATAATAGCATTGCTTGGCCATAGATTAATCTTATAGATAGTAATTACCTGGTCTTCTATTGGAATCTTTATAGTTAAATATTTGATAGGTCTGGTTTCATATAAAATTAGTCTTCCAATATTTCATTGTACATTAAAAGGAGATCAACTATGTTGAATATGGTTTTCATAACCTTTGTATCTCCAGATTCTTGGTTGCCAAAATCTATAAGAAGCTATATTATCCCCATTGGTTATGTTGTTCCTCCATAAAAACTAGTAATAGGATTCTAAATGACATTTAAATAAATTACTGAGCCTCCCATTACTTTATATGAACTCCAAGATAGCATGTTGATGGCGATTCCATCATCAACTAGCAGCCTCTTGACCAAGTAATTATTAATAAAGGCTCTTAAGTCCAATGCATCATTATGGGGATGTCGAACATGTTTTCCATCTTCTGAGCTAAATGTAATCACTTGATTATATTTTATTGCAAGGTACTCCTCTTTCCGAATTCATTTTAGCCTTTTTTCAGATGATGCATCTCCTTCAATAAGTATATTAATCACACTTGCTACCTCATTTTGGGCTTTCTTCTGATATGGTTTATCCTTATTCTAATAATCTAACTCTCAATCTTTCCTGATATTGTCCGTAAATCTTTTTAGCTTTCCATTCTAGATAAGTTGCTCAATTACTCTTTTAAGGTCCCGACACCCGTCTGTGTCATGCCTATAATCTCAGTGATATTGTCAGTAGAATCTACTATCTTATGTTTATGATCTAGGTATACTTAACCTTCTAGCTTGAGGTATACCAACTCTATTTTGCTTGATCCATATTAACATTTTTTATCTCATAGCATTTAATGCTATGTATTTCTAAATCTCTATTTTGAATCCTTCTATTGGGTTTTTGAACATGTTTCATGAAGTCTGAGATTTCTTTAATTCTTTTCTTTCTTCTCTTTTATAAGGAGGTTTCTCATCTTCCTAGTGTGGGTTCCTATCTTCATCTAAGTATATTAACTTTGTTGCTATAGCCATTACTTCAGAGAAAGTTTTCATGTCATTGTTTTATCTTGTAACTTCCCTAGCTAAGTACCATTTTTCATTTCATTAATGGCTATGTCATCACTTAGATTCTCAATCTGCATGGCTACTTGGTTAAATCAATCTAGGTAGTTACTTAAGGATTCAATGGCTTTGTAATTGCACATTCGTAACTCATTAATACTTTTGGCAGGAGGAATAGTTATGATGAATGGAGTACGAAATTGTTTGACTAACTCTTCAAAATATGCGATTGAATTCTTAAGTAACCGATGAAACCACTTTTGAGTTGTCTTAGTAAGTATGCTTGGAAAGACTCAACATAATATAGCATCATTAATGCTCTTGAGCATTCTCTTCTTCCTAAATGATGATATATGATTAATCGAATTTCTAGTGCCATTATAACTTAAACTTATGGGGGCTTTTAGTCCTGATGATCTTATTAATGAATGGCATGGTTCCATCCAAGATACACTGGTCTTCTTTGCTTGGTCCTATATGGGCTTTATGTATAGTTTCCTTTACTTTATAAGATAATTCAGAATCATCCAAGGTTGGGATGCTTATGCTTGACTCAATTTCTCGATCCTTATCCTTATCACCTTTGATGTTTACACCTCTGAGATTCTCAGTTCTAGAAGGTAGTATTATTGTGTTATTTGCTGGAGTTTCCCCTTTGGGACTATTATTTTGAATTAAAGCATTTAGTTGTTATTGCATCAGATTCATATGAGCTTTGATATTATTTGTCAGAGCCTCTTTATATAATAGAGGTAAATTAGGCGTTTGGGTGATAGTGTTTAAGTTAGGTACCCATGATAGAGAACTCTAATAAGCTTGGAAAAGGTACAAAGGGTATTGGTCTATTTATATATGGTAACAGTGCATAATAGGAAAAAGTTGTCCCTATTAAGGGATTTAACCAATTTTGGGCATTAGTTAGGGGTGTGAATGGTTCAACGAGGGAAATTGGGATGAAGATCCAATTTGCTATGTTAGAGTAATTAGGTAAGGTTGAGTAGTTGTGACTATTACTTAAGTTTTATGATGAGGATTAGATGCCATGGATGTCTTCAAAATATCTCAAATTAAAAGGCAATATCGGTTTTAATCCAAAGTTTTCTCATAGACGATGCCACTGGATAACTCATTTGGGAATCCTTTAAATATTGTAAACAAGTATATTAACAAGAGTAAGGTGAATGGGTGGGGAGATCCCCATAAGCACTCTAATGCTTAAGTTAGTGAGGATCTTAAGATAAATATTTGTTGTGTTAGAGTAATTGGGTTAAGCTGAGTAGTTTCGATTGTTACTTAAAGGCAATAACAATTTTGATCTAAAATTTTCCTAAAGATGATACCATTTGATAACTCATTTAAGAATCCTTCAAATCCTACAAACAAGCAAATCAATAAGAGCAAGGTGAATGGGTAAGGAGATCCCCACAAGCACTTTGATGCTTAAGTTAGTGAGGATCTTAAGAGAAATATTGAATATAAAAGGTGTTATGTGTGTGTAGAATGAATAAAAATGAGAGATATAAGGAGTATACATAGGAAAAATATTGACCCAAATCTATTATGATTTGGACTTCCTATTGATGAGAATCCTTAAACTTGTAGGACTTGGTCTCCTTAGTGTACAAGAATTGAGTATCCTTCTCTTAATGAAGTTGAGCATTTTCCTTATAGTTGTCCTCTACTTAGAGGATTATAGTCCTTATTAGAATAGAATTTAGATATCAGGTATTAGGTGGCAATGTCACATGAAACAACCAGTAAAGTCGAGAAATCACATTTATAGATTGCATTATTAGTGTGTGGAATAAAGTCTATATCTTGTCTTTTTGGATTTGATTATGATAGTGAAATAAATGACTTTATATAAGGTTGTTGCTTAAGGAAAAGGAGCGCTAGCAAGAGTGTATTTAGTACTGAGCCAAACTGCTTGCAAACTATTAAGAATTTAACGTGATTAAAGTTTAGTTAAACTTGTACATTGAAACTCATATAATAAACAAGTTGAGCTTCAACCATGTAAAGTTCAGTTTACAAAGCTCGTAAATAAGTTCAAATGAAAGTTTGCAAACCAGCTTATAGTTTTGATAAATAAATAATTTTATATAAAATATAAAATATATATTATTAGAATAAAATCATAATTTTATTAAATATATAATAATTTATTTATTAAATAATTTATTTTTAAATTTTTAATGATTAATTTTAATTTTTAGTTTATGTTTTTTAATATTTTTTAATATTTGTTTAAGTTCATGAATTGCTCACGAAGACTAAATGATACAATGAGTTTGTCTTTAAGTTAGTTAATTATAAATGAATTAAATCTAAATTTGTTAAAACTTGACTCAGTCAGTTGATTTACACTCTTAAATGTTATTACTTATCAAGTAAAAATAATCAAACTAAAGTTTAAGTTTTCGTATTAGGTACAAATCATTGGAGGATTATTGAGGTTTTACACTGAGTCTCGTTGCACTTGATAGTTGCAAAATGGGTGAATTCAGTACGTATGCATGGATTAGATCGTCAATCATCCATCTACCTGTTTATTATTTTATATGGGTTGTAGGGCTAAACATGAGACAGAGAAAATACTAAATTGAATCAAAATATCAAACTGAAAAATATTAAAACCATACCAAACTAAATGATTTTAACTCCGAACTGAACCGAATCAAATTTTATAACTAATTTTGTATGGTATTAGAGAATTACAAAAAACTGAACCGAAAACCATACCAAATCGAAAACCGAATATAGTATGGAATTTTAATTTAATAAATAATGTATAAATATTAATAAATAATTATAAAATTAATTATATACTTTTCATTATAATATCAAGTAATATATTATCACGAAGTAACATATGTATAATAATATATGATAAAAATAAATATGTTTTGTGTTAAAAATATAATAAATAAATTGTTAATAAAGTATTTTTATTAATTTCATTATCATTAATTATCGTTACTACTACTACTAGTATTATTATTATTGTGTATTCAATTGATAAATAAAAATATAAAATATTTATCATATTACAAGTTGAACTTAAAATATGAAAATAAAAAATTCAAATTGTATAATTTCAAATAATTCAACTAACCAAAAAGAATGTACAATGTCCATTACAACACAATCTAAACTTAAATATAAGAAATAGGAAAACTATTATTATTATCAACAAGAAGTAAAAATGTGTAATACCCATATATTTCAATTTAAACTAAATATATAAAAATAAGAATATATGATTTCAAATTTTATAATTTATTAATTAAAATAGATTGTTAAGGTTATATTTCATAATTTATTGATTATTACTTTTAGCAAGTAACCTAGTAATCTTATTAATATTATTTAAAATTAATGAATTAAATAATAGATAGTCAAAATGATGTAATTTTGTCCAAAATTGCGTCGTTTTCATTAAAGTAAATAATGACCTTAGAAATTGTTTGTGCCATGTTTGATATTTTTGGCTAAAATATATTAAGGCCAATGACCAGTTTGATTTAATTAAAAGCCCTAAAATTAAAAGAAAAGTCTAGCCCAGTATAATTTAATGAGTAAGACACAAGAAGATTCTGGAGACTGACTTTTGCAAAGTACCTTGGCGCCAAAGTAAGAAGGTCCTAGAGATGAGAGAACTATTCAGATAGCTTGGGGATGAAGATTACGTGAATTTAATTCACCAGAAATAGAAGAATTTTAAACTACTTTGAATTACTAGAGAATTAATGAGATAAGTAGCTTGCAAGGAAGAGTGCTTAAAAAAGTAAGAGAACAACACAGATTGAGGACACACAACTAATCATTAACACAGCTACAATAAATAATTATCATTAGCCAATCATTATTAGCTACCATCATTTTCCTTAGTTTATAGCATTGTTTTCCTTTTATTCTACTTTTGTTTTGTATTAAGCTTAAAAAATCAATACAAGTTCTCTTTTAAGTTTTCAATAGTTTCTCTTATCATTATTAATTTAAATCTTATTAAAATCCAAGTAAATTATGGTAAAAGAGCTTAGGAACTCACAATCAGTCTGAAAAGAAGTCAGGTCTTTAAAGAATTTTTCCTTTGGCATGCTCACAAAATGTAATTGCCAACATTCTTTTAGCACGCACTCAAAAACCAAAAATTGGAGAAATAATTTTTGGCATGCCCGGTGGGACATGTTTCACAAAGATGAACAGATTTGAAGAAGAATTTTTTGAAGATAGTTACTGGACCAACAATTCACCTGTAAACCCAAGTTATTTTTGGGAAAAAACTTATAAAGACTTAATGCCTCAGGATCACTTTTGGACTGAGGCACCTTTTGGCTATTCAAGCCAAACTTTGAATACCATATAAGGCAACCTGATTGACCAAACAGGTCAAAATCTAGAAGTTATTGATGTTGCTATTGAGAGTGCTAATTCTTAAGCTTTTGAAAAAGTTCTACAGGATGCAATACCTCATATGGTTAATTCCCTAAAGTAAGGCTTTAAGAATTCCCTAAAGCAAAGCATTGAAAATTCCTTAAAGTAAGGCATTGAAAATTCCCTAAAGTAAGGCTTTGAAAAAATGTTATAGGATACTGTGTAAGCATTTTTGAAAATGAATGAATAGTCAGGTAAATAACATACTATTGTGTCCAAGCCAGACATAGCTTACGAGGAGCCTAGAAATTCTGCAAAAATTCTAGAAGTTCAATTGGACATTGATGAAAGGACTAACCTAGCCTTGTAGCTAGAAATATATGAATAAAAAGGAAAAGGCACAGGGGGTAATTTTCCTTAGGATTACATACCAAATCCCTAGACTCAGTTGCCTTTTCCCCAGACAAATATGCCATTTCCCCAAGGACAAAAGCAAAGTACAAGGAGTACAAATGAGGAACAAACCAATCCTCAATATCAAACACCACTTCCCCAGGAGCAAAAACTAATTTCCAAAGATTAGAACAAAATATAGAAAGTAACATTTTACTTGAAGAAGAATCAATTTGCCAAATATTAGTTCCTAACCATTTGTCATCTCCTCAATCGCTAAGGGTATAAATGAACATGAATGCAGAAAAGGAGATAGAGTTAGGAAAATTCACTTTCCTCACTAGCATCTATCAATTCTATCAATTTGGATTTGAAAAAGAAAATAGAAGAAAAATAAAAGGTGAATCACCCTTCCAATATGAGTCCAAATAGGTTTATAAGACATTGGAGGCCAATTTCTCACAAGAAATTTTACCATTAAATAAAAGGCCACCTGATCCAAATTTCTTCAGAAATAAATACAAGTATAAGCTAAGGAAGGATGGGAGGCCTGTACAATCTAGATTTATGGTGTCACAGTCTGTTCTATCAAACAAGCAGTGGCGTAAGATGGAGGACAAGAACTTTCTCAGCCACTAACTCATGCACATGAAAGAAGACAACAAATACAAAGCGCATTTGAAGAATAGGAGATCCAACTTAATGCTAAGGCCAAACTCAAGCCTAAAGCTACAAATGGTTCACTTTCTAATAAAAAGGGATCCAAGATCCAAAAGGCAGAAGAAGATATCAATATATTCCACACTCAGGGGTTAACTTCCCCAGGAGAAATAGAAGGGGTCATCCAAAAGTCATCAGGAGAGGTAATTTATACAATAATATGTTGGGTTTCAAGATTCCATACGCAACAGAAAAATAAAATTTGAATCACAAACCCAAACTCGGATCCAAGTAATTTAATTAATTGATTAAATCTAAGGTTTTCATTTTCTTACCACAAATGCAGAAGAGGCAAGAAATCTGGAAGGAAGAGAAGAGGTTCACTCTGGTGACACCCTACCTCGAGCTTTTAATTTAGCAGTTTGGATTTGAGACATCTCCAAAAGAATCCATCCTCCACAAGTGTCCACATGAGCAGCTATTGATTTGAAAATGAATACTTATTTGCTAGCACCTTCTCTTGATTTCTCATAAATCAAGAATTAAAAAGAATAATGTTTTGTTTTCTAAAAGACAAAAGATGAATTTGGTGGTAGAATAATGAGAGTGTATAAAACCCCAGAGAATATAACATATTTATAGACATTTAAATTAGGGTTTCACTTACCAAACAACCTTTTGATAATTTCTCACTTATTCTTATTCTGATTTTATTTAAAATTAAATCAGAAATAATATTCTATTTATTTAAGATAAATAAATAAATATTTTATTTATTTATTTCCACAGAGCTTATTTGGGCTTGTTAAACCTATATTCATTTTTGACTTATTCAAAATGTGTGACTTTATAGGTTCACATGACGTTGGCAATGGGCCTTAAATCTCTTTTTAGGCCTATAAGTCATAAGTGGCCTCTAGTAAGACATTATGACTACCCAAGTCATGTGAAGTCAATAATCTGATATAACTTAATATACAATGACTATTTTAGCCCCTTTGTCACATGATATCTTGATTGTATATAAGGTATAGATTATGTCATCCTTATAGAATTCAGTCATATAATTTCTTAATTCCAAGCAAACAGAGAATGATAACTCTTTATCAATTTAATTTAGCATGGCCATGCATTTTCCTCAGTCTATCTTATCAAAGGGCCCATAGATATCTTACTCATATTAAATGAGGGACAAATTCCTTCTTAGTCACTTACATTTCTCACATAACTCATTTTATACCCAACAACAACCTATTTTATCATCCGATTAAAGATAATGTAAGATTATGTCAAAATGTTAAATAGTTATGTAGAAATCCATGGTGATTTCAAGGTCAGAGGACTAAACCAATATTACTATGATGAGAATTACTTATGACAATTATCTATGTAGTATTCTCATGATGGGTCAATCCAGCACTTTATTTCTTAAATAAGTACCTATGAGTTGACTTAATATCTCATATTCATGATTAGTAAAACATAATCATCAATCAACACCATACTAGCCATAATACATTATTATGACTAGGGATAATTTGAGTAGAACTCATATTTAATCTAAGGATTTTACTATCAAGTCACATGCTTGATGACCTTAGTAAGAATTGATTATTCAAGTAATTATCATAACACAAAATGATAATGAAAAATGCCTCTTTATTAAATAAAATGATAAAATCAAAACATAGTCATACATGATTGACCTAGTGCATATCACTAACATAATAATGGTTTTTCCAATTACTGCTGACAATAAAAATTCCCTTAATGTCTTCTTTATAGTAAATTCAATTAAAATAATGAGCTTTAAAAGGGATTAATCTACATGGGACTATATGGAAATGCTAAATCAGATGGTTGAATGTTACTTCACTATGTTTTCCATTATATGGGAAAATAAAAGCTAAAAAAATAAAAATAAATAACAAGCTTCTGGCTAGGAATTTGCCACTAGCTCGTAATATTTTGCATTTTAATATGATATCTTGGTAACTTGAAATTTTGGACAAATTTAACCAAGAATAACATTTTGGTTGATGACTAGCCTCCTTTCAAGAAAATTCAAATCCCCACTCTTTGATTGTATTTTGGAAATTTTTGCCAAAACAACTTCCATTCTCAAATTGCAAGTGCATTCTTTAACCAAAAAATTCATACATGTCTTGGTCCTCTTGACTTTGCAATCCATTTACTTGGCCAATTATCATGTAATTCCATACTTAAGAGCAATGCCAATTTGTCTAGCCATATAGCCAAACTACTTTAACCAAGGTATTACAATTTTCTTGTGGCCAAGAAAATTATAAATTTAGGTTTTCATCCTTTTAGTTAAATTACTTTTTAGCTTTTACTCTCTCCTTAATATGGCCAAAATTTATTTTTTTGTCAAGGCCATAAACATGTTAACTTTAAAGGTCACATTCTTAAGCCAAAACCAAATCTAAACATTTTGCCTTCAAGTATATGACTTTCTTGCTCAAAAATAGCATGCGGCTTATAAAACCACAAACACCCTATGTCTAAAACCACACTATTCATGTCCATGCATGCCTATATATATCACCACAAAGCAAGTTTATTTATTTTAGTAGTAAAATGTCAAAATACTATATATTTTCATGACAAATTATTTTTCTAAGGTAGCCTTAAATCATGGCCAAATTAATTACTTATTTTGCCTATTTATTTTGCTATTTTCTTGCTTGGAAACCTTGGAATTGTGTAATTTTTTTGCCATGAACTGCTTCATGTACTTGCAAATTCTCCTCCACTTAATGTGTATCTTAAGGATTTCCATTTATCTTGACTTCTAACAGATAATCTGCATCTTTTCTTGATATTTCTCTAGTTCTTTCTTCATAGTGAAGATGAAATCACTATATTCAAAGGATTTGCCTTCTATTTTCAATTCAACATTTTGCATCATTGACCATGCCACACACATACACTATAGCCATGCATCAAAATGCCCAATTTTTAGTCATTGTGCTGCTAAAATTTCATCAACATTTACCAATCATTGTATTTATTCCACACACAAAAGAAACACACTAAAGAGAAATATCAGTAAATGGAAACACACTAAAAACTAAAACTTGTAATAAAAACACACTAAAAACTTTGGCAATTCCATTTTAATTTAGCTTTTTAATATGATATCTTGGTAACTTGAAAATTTGGCCAAATTTAACCAAGAATAAGATTTTGGTTGATGACTAGCCTCTTTTCAAGAAAATTCAAATCCTGACTCTTTGATTATATTTTGGCAATTTTTGCCAAAACAACTTCTATTCTCAAATTGCAAGTGCATTCTTTAACCAAAAATTCATACATGTCATAGTCCTTTTGACTTTACAATCCTTTTATTTGGCCAATTATCATGTAATTCCATGCTTAAGAGCAATGCCAATTTGTCTAGCCATATAGCCAAACTACTTTATACAAGGCATTACAATTTTGGTGTGGCCAAGAAAATTATAAATTTGGCTTTTCATCCTTTTAGTTAAATTAATTTTAGCTTTTACTCTCACCTTAACATGGCCAAATGTCAAGGCCATAAACATGTTAGCTTTAAAGTTCAAATTCTTAAGCCAAAAATAAATCTAACTATTTTGTCTTTAAATATATGACTTTCTTGCTCAAAAATAGCATGTGGCTTATGAAACCACCAATACCCTATGTCTCAAATCACACTATTCATGTCCATGCATGCCTATATATATCACCATAAAGCAAGTTTATTTATTTTAGCAATAAAATGCCAAAATACTATATATTTTCATGACAAATTATATTTCTATAGCAGCTCTTATGTCACGGCCAAATTAATTACTTGTTTAGCCTATTTATTTTGCTACTTTCTTGCTTGGGAACCTTGGAATTATGCAATTTGTCTGCCATGAACTTGCAAATTCTCATCCACTTGATGTGTATCTTGAGGATTTCTATTTATCATGACTTCTAACAGACAGTCTGCATCTTTTCTTAATATTTCTCTGGTTCTTTCTTCATAGTGAAGATGAATTCACTATCTTCTGGGGATTTGCCTTGTATTTTCCTTCTATTTTCAATTCAACATTTTGTATCACTAATCATGCCACACATACACTATAGTCATGCATCAAAATGCCTAATTTTCAACCGTTATGTTGCTAAAATTTCATCAACATTCACCAATCACTGTACTTATTCCACACACTAGAGAGAAATATTAGTAAATAGAAACACATTAAAAACTAAAACTTGCAATAGAAACACACTAAAAACTTATAGAATTCAAACTTCATTTATTTAATATAATGGCTATCAAGCCAATTTTTAAAATGCAAAAAACAAAAATATTGCCAGCTGGTGGCAAATTCCTAGTTAGAGGCCAGTTATTTATTTTTATTTTTTTAGCTTTTATTTTCCCATATAGTGGGAAATATAAGGAAGTGACAGGGAATAACATTTAACCATCTGATTTAGCATTTACATATAGTTCCATGTAGAATAATCCTTTTTAAAACTCATTATTTTAATCGAATCTACCATAAAGAAGACATTAAGGGAATTTTTATTGTCAACAGTAATTGGAAAAATCATTATTATTGTATTAATTACCTCTCCTAATTACTTTTGGATGACCCCTTTTATTTCTCCTTGGAAAGTTACCCCCTGTGGAATCTGTTGACATCTTCTTCTGCCTTTTGGATCATAGATCCTTTTTTGTCAAAAAGTGACTCATCTGTAGCTTTAGGCCTGAGTTTGACCTTAGCATTAGGTTGGATCTCCTGTTCTTTAAATGCCCTTTTTCTCTACTATCTTCTTTTATATGCATGAGTCTGTGGCTGAGAAAAATTACTATGCTCAATCTTAGGCCACTACTTGTCTGGTGGAACAGACTGTGGCACAATTAATCTAGATTTTACAGGCCTTTCATCTTTTATTAACCTATATTTATGGTTATTTTTTAATGAATTTAGATCAGGTGGCCTTTTACCTTATGGTAAAAATTTCTTATGAGAAACTGGCTTCTAATGACTTTTGAACCTTTTTGGATTCATGTTGGAAGGTTAAACCACCTCTTTTTCCTCTATTTTCTTTTTCAAATCCATATTGATAGAATTGGTAGATGTCAGTGAGGAAAGTGAATTTTTCTCCATTAGCTCTGTCTCCTTTTCTGCATTTAGGTTCATTTCCACCTTTGGGGATTGAGGAGAAGACAAATGGTCAAGAACCAATGTTTGGCAAATTAATTTTTTTCTTAAGTAAAATGTCACCTTTTGTGTGTTGTCCAAGTCCTTAGGGATTTAGTTCTTTGTCTTGGGGAAGTAGTGTTAGAGCTTGAGGAATTGATTACTCCTTATGTGTACTCCTTGTGCTTTGTTTTTATCCATGGGAAAATGACACATTTGCCTAGAGAAAAGGCATTTGAGTCTGGGGATTTAGCATGTAACCTTGGAGAAAATTACCCCCCGTGCCTTTTCCTTCTTATTCATTTATTTCTGGCTGCAAGGCTGGGTTAGTTCCTTCAATAGTGACCAATTGGATTCCTTGTGGAATTTTTGCAAAATTCCCAGACTCCTTATAAGCTATGTCTAGCTTGGATATATTAGTATGTTGTTTAGATGACTCTTTATTCATTTTGGAAAATGCTTGCATAGTATCTTGTAAAAAATTTTCAAAGCCTTGCTTTACTGAATTTTCAATGCATTGCTTCAGCGAATTAACAAAGCCTTGCTTCAAGGAATTAACCATTTAAGGAATTGCATCCTGTAAAACTTTTTTAAAAGCTTGAGAATTAGTAGTCTTAATAGCAACGTTAATAACTTCCATATTTTGACCTACTTGATCGATCAAGTTGCCTTTTGTGATATTCAAAGTTTAGCTTGAATAGCTAAAAGGTGCCTCAATCCAAAAGTGATATTGAGCATTAAGTCTTCATCAATTTGTTCCTAAAAATCACTTAGGTTTACAAGTGAATTGTTGGTCCAATAACCAACTTCAAAAAATTCTTTTTCAAATCTATTCATCTTTTTTAAACAAGTCCCACTGAGTGTGCTAAAAATTATTTCTCTAATTTTTGGGTTTTGAGTGAGTGCTAAAAGATTATTGGCAATTACATTTTACGAGCAAGCTAGAGGAGAAATTTTTCAAATAAAAACCTGACTTCTTCAGATGGATTATGGATTCCCAAACTCTTTTACCATAATTTGTTTGAATTTTAAACAGATGAAAATTAAAAGAAACTATTGGAAAATATTAATGGAAATTGTATTAATTTAAAAGTTTAGTACAGAGCAAAAGTTGAAGAAGCTAAAGAAAATAACAGTACTAAAGTGATTGGCTAATGATAATTAAAGTTGATAATTGTATATGTGTGTCAAATGTTAATGATCTCCCTGATCTATGTCTTCCTATGCTTTTATAAGCACTCTTCCTTATAGGCTACTTCTCTCATTAATTCTCTAGCAATTCAAAGTAGTTCAAGAGTCTTCTTTTTATGGTGAATTAAATTCATGTAATCTTCATCCCCAAGCTATATGAATAGTTGTCTCATCTCCAGGGCCTTCTTGCATTGGTGCCAAGGTGCTTTGCAAAAGTTGGTCTCCAAAATCTTCTTATGTCTTACTCATTAAATTGTATTAAGCTGGACTTTTCTCTTAATTTTAGGGCTTCAAAATTTAATTAAATCAAACTAGTCATTAGTTTAATGGCCTTAATACATTTAGCCAAGAAAAAAAAATTCAATTATAGCACAAACAATGCCCCCCACATGTAATTAGTTTGGGTAATCCAATGCTAATTTACATGTTAAATAAAAAGCCATAAAGATTCAACTTTTTTTTATATATTTAAAAAAATGCAAAGGCATTAAAATATTACAAGCCACATAAATTATCATCATATGGAAAAAGTTAATTGACAAAGTCAATTAGTTGAAAAGGTGGCCTATTAGAAGCTTTTTTTTGTTTTTCCCTTGGTCACGTTTTTTTCATCAAATGTGGTTTTTTTTTTTGTGAAATAGCCAAGTCTCTTCTGCTTGCTTTTTTCTTCACCATTACTTTTCCTTGTTTTTCAGTTCGCCTTTTCCTTTAACCAACTCACTTTTCCCCATTTACAATTTCCACACAAAAACCAATTTGCTTAGGAATTTAATTTTAAAAATTTAGAGACCAACTCTCTTCCCAATTAATTATTTTATCAAAAAATCCCCAAATAAACACAACTTTAATTTTTTATTTTTTTTATTTTGCTTTTTCTGTCTTTTCTTTTCCAATTAGCCTCACACCATCAGACAGCATAAAATAGCTACCATCTCACGCTAGCAGCAACTCCTTACTGATTCGCCAGCCCCCTTCATCACCGAACAACAGTCAGGGGCTACTGTTGTTGGTCTAATAACCAACTTCAAAAAATTATTCTTTAAATCTATTCATCTTTTTGAAACATGTCCCACCAGGAATGCCAAAAGATTGTTGGCAATACTTGGTTTTTTTAGTGATTGCATGCCAAAAGATTGTTGGCTTTGTTTTGTGAGTGTACAAAAGGATAAACTCCTCAAAATATAAGACCTGACTTCTTTTCAAACAATTGTGGATTCCCAATCTCTTTTACCATAATTTGATTACATTTCAATAAGATGAAAAATAAGTTGTAAACAAAAGAGACAATTTGAACACTTGAAAGCAAAATTGTATTAATTTTGAAAGCTTAGTACAAATCTAAAGTAGATAGAGCTGATAAACTAAAAATGATTAGCTAATAATTCTAAGTTTATAGATGTAGATTTAGATTATTGTGTGTGTGTTGTGTTTGGCTGATGATGCCTCCAATCTGTGCCTTCCTTTACTTTTATAGATGATCTTACTTGTAGGCCATTTCTCCAATTTAATGCTTCAGAAGCTTAAAAGTCTCTTGTGTTTACTGCAGGAATAAATTCACGCCTTCTTCTCCAAATTTGCTCTTTTCCCCAAGGTATTCCAGAATCTCCAGAGTCTTTTAAATAATTTCAGCATCTTCTTATCTTATAGGTTGGACTTGTAATTAGTTTTGAGCTTCAAAATTCTAATCAAATCAAATTGATTAATATTTTAGCCAAAAATATTAAATTAAGCCACTAATTTAATGGCCTTAATATTTTAAAAAAATTCAAATATGACACAAACAATTCCACTCGCATGTAATTAGTTTGGGCAATCCAATGCTAATTTACATGTAAAATAAAAGGCCAAAAATATTCATCTCTAACATTTTTTTTTTGCACGCTTTAGTATAAAACTTCACATAACAACTTACCACACTACAAAGCAACCCATGTCCCACTTTCATCACACTTATTGCCCACACGAACAATTTTACACAAATGACCGTGTATAAAATGACCAATTTTATACAAGCAGCCCATGTCCAACCTCCATTGACTAATGAAATAAACTTTGGCCCAATTAAAATAATCCTTAACGTCGGTTATTCTTTTCTCATTTTTTTGTTCTCTTTTCTTTCTTCTTAGCGTCATTTTTTTCATTTCTTCTTTTTCCTTTCAATCACCTCTCCTTCACCAAACATCCATTCACCACCATCGGACAGTAGCTAGCTGAGGCAGAACAGCCACCACCAACATCAAGCAGCTCGGGGCTACTCCTTCCCTAGTCAATGTGTTGTTGTCTCTTGCACGATAGCACTTTATGCGCTTAACAAGAAGCATACTGCTACTCCACATGATCCTTAGATGGTCGAACCACCTCTGATCAATCCTAACTCATCTTCCTCATCACCAGCTTAACCTAAACCACCAAAACAGTCCCTAAAGTTGCTTATCACTCCAAATAAAAGCAATAACAGCAATAGTACTACTATCCCAACCAAATTTTCAGCCCCAAATTACCAATTTCTTCTTCTTCTTTTCATGGTTTTGCAAGCTTTGCAAATTGTCCAAGCAAATTCTCATTACTTTCTCAAGATAGATTCTTCTCCAAAGTGTAATCCAAGAGAAAGAAAAAAAAGGTAATTTATTTTCCCTTTTTTTTTCTCTTTGATTAAATTGCTTTGGGAATTAATTTTTTTATGCTCATTTTTGTATTTTTAATGGCTTAACAATGTATTTGCTCTTTGAATGGACATTATCTTTTAGATAAATTGCTTGTAATTAGCCAAACACTATATTTTAATTTGGCAAAAAAATTTTAATTAGAATTGAATAATTTATTTTATTTGCAAATTTATTGTATTTGGCTATGATAATTTAGCTATATGCCATTAATTGATGATTTTAGCCATTTCAAGCTACTCAAAATGTGTTAAGATTGCAATCTTTACAGCCAAAATTTATTAATTTTGCTCATGAGGCTTTACTTAAGAGATTGAATGCTTATTTTGGCAATTTTATACTAAAAGAATGTTTGTATCTTTAAGTTACAATGGAATTTCATTTTAGACATTTTATGCATTTTGGCTTCCTTCCAAATTATTTGCAGAGTGAATGATTATTCGGCATTGATTTTGTTAGTTCTTAACCGAATAAATCTTGTACTATGATTTGGCTATATTGAATTTTTTTTGTTGCATTAATGATGTCTCAATGTTCGGGGAAATTATTCTCAAAAGTTTATCTAGCCAAATGTCGTGATTTTGTTGGCTTTGTGATTTTTGATGAATTTCTTTGAGGTAATAGAATTAATTTAGCCAAAAATTAATTTTGCTAGATTTGCACCTTGTGTCTTGTTCACTAGCATTTTTTGCTTATTTTAGCAATTCTAATGCCAAAATAATCACAAATGCACTCCATTTTTTTAGCCAAATATTTATGCATGTTTTGGCCATCTTTATCATTTGCAATTTGTTTATTTTTGGTCAATTACTATGCAGTTTCATGTTGCGAGAGCCATAGGGAAATGGACCAAAACACTGCTTCTTTTTTAAACAATTCTCTATATTTATTTTAGTAAAATTTTGCTAAAAATCTTCTCTTGGGGAATTTTTATTCAATTCGGATTTTATTAAGGCAAATAAAATGCTTTTTTAGATGGTCACCATTTATCTATCTTTAGGAATTAATTTCCCTAGAGAAGAAGATACTTTGCTCATTTTCTATATAAATTCTACTTGTTTAGTCAGTAGGGACTAGTAAAAAATATTAAAGCACCATTGCAAACTAGCAAGTGGTTTAAAAAACCACAAACACCTCTATTTTTTTTTTACAGAGCAAATTTTCTTATTTTAGCAATAAATAGCCAAAATAATGTCAACTTGTTTAACTCATTATATTCAAGGCAGTTATTATTTTAAAGCTAAATTAATGTTTATATAGCCTTTGTTTTATTATTTCCTTGCCTTGGAATCTAGGAATTGTGCACTTTATCTGCGTGAAATATGAACTTGAAAATCATCCTCCACTCTATGTGTATCTTAGGGATTTCCATTTATATTGACTTGTCTGCAACCTGTCTACAACTTATCTTGACAATGAAGATGAATCCACTGTCTTGTCTTCTAGGGATTTACCCTGTGTGTGCCCATCAGGAACCAGTGTTTGGCAAATTGATTCTTCTTTAAGTAAAATGTCACTTTCTGTATTTTATTCTAATTCGTGGGGAATTAGTTTCTGCTCATGGGGAAGTGGTGTTTGATCTTAAGGATTTGTTTGTTCCTTATGTGTACTCCTTATGCTTTGCTTTTATGCCTAGGGAAATGACACATTTGCCTGGGAAAAAGGCAACTAAGTCTAGGGATTTGGCATGTAATCCTAGGGAAAATTGCCCTCCCGCGCCTTTTCCTTTTTGTTCATATATTTCTACCTATAAGGCTAGATTAGTCCTTTCATCAATGACCAATTGAACTTCTAGAATTTTTACAGAATTGCCAGGCTCCTCCCGAGCTATGTCTGGCTTGGACATAGTAGTATGTTGTTTAGGTGACTATTCATTCATTTTGGAAAATGCTTATATAGTATCTTGTAATATTTTTTCAAAGCCTTGCTTTAAGGAATTTTTAATGCTTTTCTTTAGGGAATTCTCAAAGCCTTACTCCAAGGAATTAACCATTTCAGGTATTGCATCTTGTAAAAATTTTTCAAAAACTTGAGAATTAGTGCTCTCAATAGCAACGTCAACAACTTCCAGATTTTGACACGTTTGGTCAATCAGGTTGCCTTTTGTGATATTCAAAGTTTAGCTTAAATAGCCAAAAGGTGCCTTAGTCCAAAAGTGATCTTGAGGCATTAAGTCTTCATTAGTTTGTTCCTAAAAATCACCTAGGTTTACAGGTGAATTATTGGTCCAATAACCAAATTCAAAAAATTCTTCTTCAAATCTATTCATCTTTTTGAAACACGTCCCACTAAACGTGCTAAAAAATTATTTCTGCAAGTGGCTTTTGGGTGCATGCCAAAATATTGTTAGCAATTACATTTTGCGAACATGCCAAAGGAGAAATTGCTTAGATAAAAACCTGACTTCTTTAGATAGATTATGGATTCCCAAACTCCTTTACCACAATTTGTTTAGATTTTAAACAGACGAAAGTTAAAGAAACTATTAGAAAATATTAAGGGAAATTGTATCAATTTAAAAGCTTAATACATAGCAAAAGTTGAACAAGCTAAAGAAAATAACAGTACTAAAGTGATTATCTAATGACAATTAAAGTAGATAATTGTATATGTGTGTTGAATGTTGATGATCTCCATTGATCTGTGTCTTGCCTTACTTTTATAAGCACTCTTCCTTGTAGACTACTCCTCTCATTAATTCTCCAACTGTTCAAGAGTCTTTTATTTCTAGTGAATTGAATTCATGTAATCTTCATCCCCAAACTGTCTGAACAGTTGTCTCATCTCTAGGACCTTCTTGCCTTAGCACTAAGGTGCTTTGCAAAAGTCAATCTTTAGAATCTTCCTATGTCTTACTCATTAAATTGTACTAAACTGGACTTTTCACTTATTTTGGCTCCAAAAAATTAATTAAATTAAAATGATCATTGGCTTTAAAATATTTTAGCTAAAAATTTCAAATATAGCACAAACAATGATTTCTTAAAATTTCCAACAACACTATTGATACCCCCAATAGTGTTATTAATAGTTCCAACAGTACTATTGATAGCGATAGTGGCTTGGTTCATAATATCTACCATTTGAAGTAGTGCATCCTGAAGGACTTTTTCAAAACCTTGAGAATTAAAATTCTCAACAGTAACGTCAACAACTTCTAAATTTTGACCTATTTTGTCAATCAGGTTGCCTTTTATGATATTTAAAGTTTGGCTTTAAGTCAAAAGGTGCCTCTATCGAAAAGTGATCATGAGGCATTATATCAGTTTATTCTCAGAAATCACTTAGGTTTATAGGTGAATTGTTGGTCCAGTAACCAACTTCGAAAAATTCTTCTTTAAATTTATTCATCTTTAAAACACGTCCCACTAGGCGTGCCAAAAGATTATTGGCTCTTTTTGGTTTTGATTAATTTGCTAGCATGCCAAAGGAGCGAGTCCTCAAAATTTTAACCTGACTGGGAACCAATTCCTTAAGGTCTGACACTACTTCCCCATGACTAAGAACTAAATCTCCAGGGACTAGGACAACACATAGAAGGTGACATTTTACCTAAGAAAAAATTAATTTGCCAAACACTGGTTCCTGACCATTTGTTTTCTCATCAATCTCTAAAAGTGGAAATGAACCTGAATGTAGAAAAAGAGACAAAGCTAATAGAGGAAAATTTACTTTCCTCATTTGGCATCCACCAATTCTATCAATGTGGATTTGAAAAAGAAAATAGAGGAAAAAGAGTTGGTTCAACCGTCCAACATGAATCCAAACAAGTTCAAAAGTCAATGGAGGCCAGTTTCTTATAAGAAATTTTTACCATCAGACAAAAGGCCACCTGACCTAAATTCATTCAAAAATAACCATAAATATAGGCTAATGAAAAAAGAAAGGCGTAAACAAGCTAGATTTGTGGTGCCACAATCTATTTCAATAGACAAGCAATGGCGTAAGATGGAGCACAAGAATTTTTTTAGCCATTGACTTATCCATATAAAAGAAGACTACAGATACAAAGGGCATTTGAAGAACAAGAAATCCATCCTAATGCTAAAGTTAAACTCAGACCTAAAACTATAGAGAATCCACTTTTTAACAAAAAGGAATCCATTATGAAAAAGATAAAGGAAGATGTCACCATGTTCCATACTCGGGGGGTAACTTTCCAAAGAGAAATAGAAAGGATCATCCTAGAAAAGTCATTTAGAGAGGTAATCTATACAATAATGATTTTTCCAATTATTGTTGATGGTAAAAAAAATCCCTTAATGTCTTCTTTATGGAAAATTCAATTAACATACTGAGCTTTAAAAGGAATTATTCTACATGGGACTATATGTAAATGCTAAATTAGGTGGTTGAATGTACTTCCTTGTTAAGCCAAATAAAGGTGTGAAAGGAAGTGAGCTGGAAGTATTTCCCACTATGTGGAAAAATAAAAGTTAAAAAATAAAAATAAATAACTGGCCTCTGGCCAAGAATTTGCCACTAGCTGGCAATATTTTGCTTTTTTAAGTTTTGAAAATTGGCTTGATAGCCATTATATTAAATAAATAAAGTTTGGATTTTGCAAGTTTTGATGTGTTTCTATTTATTTATCAAGTTTGAATTTTTGTGTGTTTTTATTTACTATTGTTTTTCTAGTATGTTTTCAGCGTGTGAATAAGGTGCATTGATGAGATGATGAAATTTCAGTAACATAACAGTTGAAAATAGACAGTTTTGTTTTGATGCATGGCTATGGTATATGTGTGTGGTATGATCAGTGATGCAAAAGATTGAACTAAAAATAGATAAGCAAATATAAAACAAATCCCCAGAAGAAAAGACGGTGGATTCATCTTCATGACCAGAAAAATATCAAGAAAAAATGCAGAATGTCTGTTAGAAGTCAAGATAAATAGAAATCCCCAAGATACACATCAAGTGGAGGAGGATTTTCAAGTTCATATTTCACATAGACAAAGTGCACAATTCCTAGATTCCCAAGCAAGGAAACAACAAAACAAAGGCTATATAAACAATTAATTTGGCCTTAAAATAATAAGTGCCTTGGAATATAATTAGTTAAGCAAGTAGATATTATTTTGGTTATTTATTGCTAAAATAAGAAAATTTGCATTTATGGTTTTTTAAACCATATGCTAATTTGCAATGGTGCTCTAATATTTTTTTTACTAGTCCCTACTGGCTAAATAAGTAGAATTTGCACAGAAAATGAGCAACGCATCTTCTTCGCAATGGAAATTAATTCCTAAAGATGGATAAATGGTGACCATCTATAAAAGCATTTTATTTGCCTTAATAAAAACCAAATTGAATAAAAATTCCACAAGAGAAGAAATTTTAGCAAAATTTTGCTAAAGTAAATATGGAAAATTGTTTCAAAAAAAAAAAAAAAGCAATGTTTTGGTCCATTTCCCTATGGCTCTCAAAACACGAAAGTGCATAGTAATTGGTCAAGAACAAACAAATTGCAAATGATAAGATGGCCAAAATATGCATCAATTTTTTGTTGAAAAAAATGGAGTGCATTTGTGATTATTTTGGCATTAGAGTTGCTAAAATAAGCCAAAAATGAAAGTAGTGAACAAGACATAAGGTGCAAAACTAGCAAAATTAATTTTTGGCTAAATTAATTCTATTACCTCAAAGACATTCATCAAAAATCACAAAGCCAACAAAATCACGAAATTTGGCTAGATAAACATTTGAGAATAATTTCCCCAAACATTGAGAGCTAGACATCATTAATGCTGAATCATAGTACAAGATTTATTCGGTTAAGAACTAACAAAATCAATGCCGAATAAGATTATTTTTGGCTAATCATTCACTCTACAAATAATTTGGAAGGAAGCCAAAACACAAATGGATTAATTTTGGCTAAGCAAAATGCATAAATAGTCCAAAATTAAGTTCCATTATAGCTTGAAGATACAAACATTCTTTCAGCGTAAGATTGCCAAAATAAGCATTCAATCTCTTGAGTAAAGCCTAATGAGTAAAATTAATAAATTTTGATCGTAAAGATTACAACCTCAACACATTTTGAGCAGCTTGAAATGGCTAAAATTATCAATTAATGGCATGTAACTAAATTATCATAGTCAAATACAACAAATTTGCAAATAAAATAAATTATTCGGTTACAATTAAAAAATTTTTGCCGAGTTAAAATATAGTGTTTGGCTAATTACAAGCTATTTCTCTAAAAGATAATGTGCATTCAAAGAGCAAATACATTGTCAAGCCATTAAAAATCACAAAAATGAGCATAAAAAAATATTAATTCCCCACAGCAATTTAATCGAAGAGAAAATAAAAGGGAAAATAAATTACCCTTTTTTCTTTCTCTTGGAATACACTTTGGAGAAGAATCTATCTTGAGAAAGTGATGAGAATTTGCTTGGACAATTTGCAAAGCTTGCAAAACTAAGAAAGGAAAAGAAATTGGTAATTTAGGGCTAAAAATCTACTTGGGACAGTAGTACTGTTGCTTTTGTTGGGAGTGACTAGCAGCTTCAGGGAGTGTTCTGGTGGTTATAGGTTGAGCCGATGACAAGGAAGACGAGTTGGGACTGATTGGAGGTGGTCCAACCACTTGAGGATCGCGTGGAGCAACAGTATGCTGCTCGTTGAGCACGCAAAGTGCTGTTGTGCAAGAGACATCAACACATTGCACGACTGCTGTGACACGTCAGTTGGGGAAGGAGCAGCCTCGGGCTGCTCAATTATGGCGGTGGCTATTTTGCCTCAGCTAGCTGCTGTTCGACAATGGTGGTGAATGGTTGTCCGGTGAAGAAGAGGTGACTGGAAGGTAAGAGAAGAACCACAGAAAAAAATGACGCTGAGAAGAAGAAAGAAAAGAGAACAAAAAAAAAAAGTGAAAAGAATAGCCCACGTTAAGAATTATTTTAATTGGGCCAAAGTTTGTTTTATTGGTTAGGTGGGACATGGGCTGCTTGTATAAAATTGGTCATTTTATACATGATCATTTGTATAAAATTGTTTGTGTGGGCAATAGGTGTGATGAAAATGGGACATGGGTTGTTTTGTGGCGTGGTAAGTTGTTATGTGAAGTTTTAAACTAAAGTGTGCAAAAAAAATAATAAAAATAAATAAATTTATTGGAGATGAATATTTTTGGCCTTTTATTTTACATGTAAATTAATATTGGATTGTCGAAATTAATTACATGCGGGGGCATTATTTGTGTCATATTTGAGATTTTTTGTTAAAATATTAAGGTCATTAAATTAGTGGCTTAAGTTAATATTTTTGGCTAAAATATTAATTAATTTGATTTGATTAGAATTTTGAAGTCCAAAATGAATTACAAGTCCAGCACATAAGATAAGAAGATTTTGAAATTATTTATAAAACTTTGGAGATTCTGGAATAATTTAGGGAAAAGAGCAAACTTGGAGAAGAAGACGTGAATTTATTCCTACAGTAAACACAAGAGACTTTTGAGCTACTGGAGTATTAAATTAGAGAAGTGGCCTACAAGTAAGATCATCTATAAAAGTAGAGGAATGCACAATCAGAGGAATCATCAACCAAACACAATACATACACAACAATCTACATCTACAAATTTAGAATTATTAGTCAATCATTTTTAGTTTATCAGCTCTGTCTACTTTAGTTTTGTACTAAGCTTTCAAAATTAATACAATTTCCCTTTCAATTGTTCAAATTGTCTCTTTTGTTTACAAATTAATTTTCATCTGCTTGAAATCCAATTAAATTGTGGTAAAGGAGATTGATAATCCAAAATTGTCTAAAAAGAAGTCATGTCTTATATTTTGAGGAATTTCTCCTTTGCCACGCTAATAAAACATAGCCAACAATCTTTTGACTAACAATTGGAAATCTCAAATTTGCAAAGCTTAGAAGGCAATAATATACACTTTTAGTGTATTTGGCTACCAAAAACCAAAAAATTGGAGAAACACTAACAATTAAATATTAATTTAATATGGTTATAATTCATTACAATTTTTATAAATCTTTTATTTAAATAATATTATAATATTCCTGTAATATTTTTTATAACTAATGTTTCTCTAGTCTAGACTTTAGAAGTAATTTTATATAAAAAAAATATTATGGTCATAATTAATCATCAAATAATAAAAAATTATTAGTTATTTTTTAATAAAAAATTAAAAGTAATAAAAATTATATATTCTTTATATAACAACTTAAATATTACAATCTCATTAAACTTATAATTTATTACAATTTCAACAAATTTTTTATTTCAACTATGACACTTTATTTCTTCAATATTTTTAATATTAATATTTTGATTTACTCAAAAATTAATTTAATGTAATTTTTTAAATTCAACAAATAATTAAATGATAAATATTAAATAATTTAATTTTAAAATTTTTTTGTTAAATTTTATAAAAATATCTAAAAATAATAATTATACTACTTTTCTTACAGAAAATATACTTTCAAACAACTTATATGCTCTATTTGTTATTCAATAATTTTTAAATTATAAAAATATCTTTTTTAAAAAAAAATTATGTACTTTTCCTATTTTCATAAAATTTATTATTTGTTATTTTAATTATTTACTTATTAAATTTAATATAATAATAAGACTTATAAAATTTATAAGACTTATAAAATTATGTTATCTAATTTGATTTATATTACATAAAATATACCCAGACCTAATTCAAATAGAAAAATATATGTTTTTAACAAAATTATCACTAAAATTTTAATAAATTTAATTTTTGTTAGAGATAAAATAAAAATTAACATAATTAAAATAGGATTCATACTTTCAGTTAAATTAGAATTATATGCTAATTAATTTCATTTTTATTAGAGATAAAATATAAATTAACCTAATTAGAATAGGAATTATACTTTCAATTAAATTAGAATTATATTTTAATTAATTTTATATATATGTAATTTTGTTAGAGATAAAATAAAAGTTAACCTAATTAAAATAGAAAATATATTAGAATTATATTTTAATTAAATTAATTTTTATATAAGATAAAATAAAAGTTAACCTAATTAGAATAGACAATATAATTTCAATTAAATTAAAATTTTTGTTAGAGATAAAATAGAAGTTAACCTAATTAAAATAGGAAATGTACTTTCAATTAAATTAGAATTATATTTTAGTTAATTTAATTTTTACTAGAGATAAAATAGATTTTAACCTAATTAAAATAGAAAATAGACTTTCAATCAAATTAAAATTATATTTAAATTAATTTTATTAGTAAATGACTAAATTATCCAATGTTTATATAATATTAAGTGAAGATTTTTTCATAATTTTGCTATCCCCCCTTCCCTGTATGTGTGTGTGTGTGTGTATATATATATATTTATTGTCTAACTAAGTATAAATTCTTTTTATATATATAAATATGTGGAGTTTATTTTCTAAGTATAATAATAACAACAACAATAATAATAACAATAGTAATGGTATTGTTTTAATAACTGCCAAAATAATTAGAAACAACTAGAAAAACAACCACCAAAAAATAACTTGAAAAATAATTGCCAAAACAAAAACAAATCCAAAGAATGACCAAATACCAAAAACAACTAGAAAAATAACCATCAAAATATCTAGAATAACAACCACCAAAACGTCATAAAATTGAAAATGAACAAAACAAAAAAACCAGAAAACAATTGCTTAAACAACCAAAAAACAATTAGAAATAGAAAAACAACTAAAAAAATAATCAAAATAACTAGATAAATAGCTGTCAAAGCAACCTCACGAAAATAAACTAACAAAAATAATAAGAGAACAACTGCTAAAACCAAAAAAAATATTAAAAAAAACATAAAAAATCAGTAACCAAAAACAACCTCATTAAACTAAAGATGAACCAATCAAAAATAATTAAAATAACTAGAAAAAGTAAACAATTAAAATCAAAAAAGAAGGAAGCAGAAAAAATAAATAAATAATAAAAATAAAAAATGAATAGAATAATAATTTTAAAAATAAAATAGTTATAGAATAATAATAATAATAATAATAATAATAATAATAAAATGAAGTGAAAAAAAAAAAAGGAAAAATAAGTAAAAATAAAAGGTGCTTGGATAAACGTGAAAAAAAGGAAAGTGAACATGAAAAAAAAAAGTTAAATTCACATGCTAGTTGTAATTTTCCCAAATAAAAAAGTTCAAACTCAAGTCAAATGTTAAAACTATTTGAATTCAAATTTTAGGTGGATCGACCTTACTCATAAATTTGAGTTTGTATTTATATAAAATAAAAAATATTCAACTTTAAATTTATACTAATTGAATATTATATTAAATGAGTATTAATACTCATGTAAAATTACAAAATTAATTTATATAATTATAAAATGATTAATTTATACAATAAAATAACAATTAATTTATAAAATATAAATATATAAATATATTTATAAAGAAAACTTATGAAATTTATGTTAAGTGGAAGTCTTTTATTGTATATTAATTCATTACATGCTAATTGATAGTATTTATTATTTATATTATTAAACATCAATTTCATCTTAGTGGTCAAGGAGTACTATAAAATTTTGTTAGATTATCAGTTCAAGGAGTACTATAATTTATTAAAATATGTTTTTTAATTTTAAAATCCAAACTCCAACGAAAAAAATGTTAAAATTTTTTATTTAGTTTGTTGGATAAAAAAGAAAAACAAAGTCATGTTGAAGCATGTGTCTTATTAGAGGCAGGTTTCTACATATATGAAGTTTAGTACTGAGGCCCACAACACACATAAGGACCCACACAAAGCCCAACTAAATCTAATCACGAGCACTAGCTGTCGCGGTGGTATGACGCCACATCTCACACCCTAATATATACTGCTCATATCTTCCACACACATATTTTCAACGCACCACAATTCAATGCAAAACTTGTAATTTTCTTACAACTTTACCCTTACCCTCTTACCCGCATCTTCTGTTTGTTACCATGCGATGGGACCACGTATATCTTCAATAATAAATAATATCTGTACTATTTTCTCTCGTTTTAGTCGCAATCACAAAAGGATTAAAAAAAAAAAAGAAACCGATATTTTTACATAGAGCTTTGTCCTTTTTCTACCACTCACCCCCAACAACCACACTCTACCCCTCAAACGCTCCCGACATTAACTTAGAGGATATGAACCAGATATTAGTCATGAGATTGTAACGGTAGATTCATAATTATATAAATAAAAAGAGACCTATCTTTTTTCCCTTTTTTTTTTTGGACAAGATAAGAGACCAATCTTATTATTGGTAATGGTAGTTCTTAATTCATCATCAACACTAAAAAAAAAAAAAAAAAAAAAACGGTGAGTTTCAAGAACCACCAAAGAAACCCAACATTAACACGCCCATGCTAAACCCATTTAAAAAAACAAACGACACACAGTACTCAACCACCACGCGTCACTAATTCCAATTTTTTTATAAAAAAAAAAAACACAACCACCACCGCTGCTACCACCGCATCTGCTACGATCGTCTGATGACGGCTGCTCTCATCTAAGAAAGCTGACCGCAATCAGCGACAACAACAGGCTTGGAGGTCCTACCAGAGCTAGAGCCCACTTTCTCAATGGCCTTCACCACATCCATGCCCTCAATAACCTGCCCGAACACAACATGCTTTCCATCAAGCCACTCAGTTTTAGCAGTACAGATGAAAAACTGAGATCCATTAGTTCCAGGTCCAGCATTAGCCATCGACAGCACACCAGGTCCAGTGTGTTTCTTAACGAAGTTCTCATCAGCGAACTTAGCTCCGTAGATCGATTCTCCTCCGGTGCCATTTCCGGCAGTGAAATCGCCTCCTTGGCACATAAATCCAGGGATCACACGGTGGAAGCTTGATCCTTTGTAGTGAAGCGGCTTTCCGCTCTTTCCTGTTCCTTTCTCGCCGGTGCAGAGTGCACGGAAGTTTTCGGCGGTTTTTGGTACGACATCGGCGTACAACTCCATCACGATCTTTCCGACCGGCTGACCGCCGACTGACATATCGAAGAAGACGGTAGGATTTGGCATTTTAGAAACAGAAATGATATAATATCTGCAGAATTTTTTGTTTGATTGGGTTAGGGTTTGTGGAGGATCTGAGGGGTTGTTATATAGGGGAGCGAAGCTGAGAATATGTGTAGAAGGTAGATTTAGACCGTTGGATTGTGGGACACGTGGAGGCATCGTGTTTGAGTAGGATTAACTGTGGTTAGGTTCCGTTTTTTTTTTTTTTTGACTGGAGTTAAGTTCTCGGGATCCTATGCGGTATATCCCTTTTTTGTTTGTCGTGTTTCGACGAGGGAGAAAATGACGTCGTTTTTGGTCATCGATCATCTTTGTTTTTGAAAAATGGGAAAATCACACAAATTACAAGCATTCGCCTTGATATTTTGACTGTACATTATACAGCTAAAAGTAAAAATGGTAAGATGTGAAATTGCTGGAGATCTACTTAAATTTAACGGAAAAATTATTTAATTGTGCTACTGTTGGGTTGAGTATCAAATAATCACAAAATTATCGAGTTCATTTTGTACATGCAGTGCATTGTTATTTGTTTCAATCTCTTACAAACATGCCCATGAGATTCTTAACCTACAAATTTTATTTCTAGTCATAAAGAGAAATGTGTGAACCCTAATGTAAATATCCTATTCAATCGGCCCATAACAAAGGATGAACCATACATGCTAGGTTTGATCAACCAACAATGAAGCCCGATAATAAAAAAGTAAGAAAATTGAATTTAAGAAAAAAATTTAAAATCTTTTTGAGAATAGATCTAAGAACCTAAAACTCATTTCTAGCCCAAACCCATGTAAACATAAGCCTCTAACCCATAAATCAACATAACCCTATTATGGCTCAAAGGTCCAATTTAGGACCAGGCCAAAAAGACAATGTGTAATAGTAACTTGTCTCTGCATTAAATGTAAAGATGACAATGAGGGTAAAGTTGGTGGGCCCACCTCCCATTAAAATTGAGCTTATTATGTGAAAAGGGACTTTTTGGGAAATGAGAAGAGCTAGAAAAGGTAAAGATCGAAGTGGAAAAGTAGGGATATGGCCTAGACCTAGGGATTAAAAAGAAAAGAAGAGAGAAATAAGGGTTTTTTTTTTTTACCAGCCATTACCAACTCTAACAATAAAAAAAGATCTGAAAAACAAAAAGGAAAAATGTTCTTAGGAGTGAGAGAGAGGGAAAGTAAGCTTGAACATCCATTTTCAAGAAAGACGAAGGTGATTTCTTGTATAAGTGAAAGCTCTAAATCAAAACAATCTCCGAGGGCTAACTATTTTGGATCATAAGCTTATCTATCAATAATGATCTTCACTTCTCTTCAATATTAGAGTTATATATTTGCATAATCTTTTGTTTACTTGCTTGTTTACTTATTTCTTATGTTGATTGCTTACTTTATGTCATGTTCTTAACATGATCTATTAAAATATTAAATATAGTTACAAGCTTTGGTTGTTTGAATGAGATATTATTTACTTAAGGTTGAAGATTATTATTGTTTTGAGGATCCTAAGCTTGAAGAGGCATCGCCTCTTTGAAGCTGCTCGGACAAAGCTTCATGTAGCTCATTTATGATTTCCTTGCTTATTTTATGTAGTTTGAGGTTGCATATACTTTTATGTTCCCTCGATTTGGTCATTTTCTGTAACTATTTGTTTACCTCATTTAGCTAAGATGATTGTGAGTTTATTGTTTCCACTTGTTACTATTTGACCCATAAATTAACTTTGTGGCTTCTTTTCATAGGATTTTATATATTTTGGGAACTGATATTTAGCCTATTATAAGAATTTATGATGATCTTAATCACCCAGCTTTAGTTCATATTTCTTTTTAGCTTCATCCATGTTTATGCTTCGGTTCATTTATGTGTACTTTTGGTTTATTTTTTATTTATTTTACTCATTCTTACGCAAAGTATTGTAATCCTTAATCCTTTTCTTCTATTTTATTCGAATGTACTATTTTGTAGCTATTTATGATGAATGTTGGGACTTATAATGCATAAAATTAATTAATGTGTGAACTTGAGCTTAAACATAAAATTCGACAATTGTTTAGAGGAAATTATAATTTGCATAATAATAAATAAATAATTGAATAATTAAAGGTAATAAAATATAAAACACAAACGGAGGCCAACCACAAGATTGGGTGGGCATTCCAAAAGCTCATACCCATTTTCCGAACATGTTCTTTAATGACGACTTCTAGAAACCTCTGTGGGATCCAGTTGCCATACAGTGTGTCCCGACTTTTATCCGGGTGACAATCCCTTCTTCAATTTGGGCTTTAAGCCTATTTTGTATTTCCTAGTAGGCCTCGAGCTCACACAGTACCGTGGTCACCAAACACTTAGCACACTCGCTAAACCCCACCACCTAAACCTAACTAGGATTGCCAAAAAAAAAAAAAACCTAACCATCAGACTAGCTTGATTTAGGGTTAAGCATCGATTGGTTTGATTTAATTTAGTTAAAAATTATATAAAATAGAATAAAACGAAAAAATTTTAGGAAAATACTTGGTAAAGTTGGAAACCGACTCACAATAAATTTTTTCAATTCAGTTCAATTGGTTTGGATCTTTTTGGATTTTTGAACTTATTTTATTTTTGTAATTTTGCACTATTTTAATAATATTTATAAGATTCATCATTGTCATTTTCTATATTATTTTTTAAAAAATAAACCAAACTAATAATCCAAACCAATTTTTAACAATTTCAGTTTGAATTTTTTAGTCTTCAAAAGTTTTGGTTAGAAGTTTTAAGTAATTAAAATGGATACTATTGGTCTAATTTAAAATATTAGTGTTAAACTGATCAAACCAAACCATAAAATACTTATATTTGATTTAATCATATTTTAACTTTAAAAACCAAATCTAACCAAATATATTATGATTTTAAAGCTTAAATCAAAATAAATAAATTTAAACATTAAACTAAATTGAATTGAACCAGTTGATTCAGTTTTTTATTTCCAATTATTTTTACACACCTTAGTTGGATTTGCATGATAAAAAAAAAAAAAAAGAAAATGATAAAAAAGAAGGATAAGCCAAATTATATCCATTTTCATAGCTCCGTTGAATAATGTGAATAGAATAAATACAAATTAAGAAGTAAAAAAATTGAGAGAGGAAATCAAGGAATTGATTTATGTAAATTAGGAGTGATTTATGTGATTATATTATTAAAGATAGATGTGTGTAAATACTATATATGTACCTTTGTATTACGAAAAAGAATATATGAAAAAACCATTCCCTCAACCCTATTCTTAGTTCCATATTCATGACATCGTATCAAAGCAAAAGATCTTTAGGCTCTAAAAAAAATCAAGAACAATGGTAGAATTAACAAACCTGATGGCAAAAGGAGAGAAGCCTTCTGCTGTTATTCTAGATGAACTAATGATAAAAATGGAACAAGCATTAAACCAGACCTTGACCCTAGTAACTTCGAATCATAATAATTTTAGTACCCATATGGGTATTAAACTTGATGGAAGAAACTATGTTCTTTGGTCTCAAGTAATAGAGATGTACATAGCAGGCAAAGACAAACTTGGATACATCCTCGATGACACTTTACAACCCGAGCCTAGAAGATATCCGATATGCTGTCATGCTAAGCAATACTGATTTAATACCGAGTGCTACAATAGTGTCTAGAGGATACAAGGCTCACCTACCAAGTCTCAAGATGTCCATAACTGGATCATTATTTGTAATCAGTGGAAAGAAGAAGATAAAGGGAACTAATAAAGGGTGTACCCTAAGCATACCCGTGAAACTTGCTTCAAACTACATAGGTATCTTGAGTGGTGGAAAGATCTAAAAAAGAAATATAAGGCAGATAAGGGTAAGAGTACTGAAAAAGTAGCACACACCACAGGTCGAACAACACTTATCGAGTCTCAACTGTCTCTAGTACTAGATAATGAGTCTCCAACTACCACAATCGAGCTTCTTAATGGTTCAGGTAACATTGTTATGGCTTATATTATTTTGAACTGGGAACTTCAATTGCTTGGATTATTGATTCTGGTGCCACCGACCATATGACTTTTGATAAAAAAGACTTGGTGGCATTCACCCAACTGAAATGAATATGTATTGCAAATGCCAATAGAGTGACGTATCTAGTTATTGGAGCTGAAAAAGTTGCACTATCCCCTCTTTTTCTTTTCCATACACCTTTTTAGTTCCTTCACTATCAAACAAACTCCTCTTTGTAGGACAAGCCACTCAGGAATTAAATTGTTATGCACTAATGTATCCTACCTTTTGTTTATTTCAGGATATTCTCATAAAGGAGATTATTAGTCGTGGTACTAAGAGAGGGAGTTTATACTAAATAGATGACTTTAGTCTTAGCAAAGTAAACATTATACACCAGTTTAGTTCAAATGACAAGTATATCATGTTATTGCATCACTGGTTAGGATATCCATCCTTAAATTACATTAAAGCACTTATTTTCGAGCATGTTCTCTAGGTCAGTTGAGTCCAAGTTTGAGTGTCATACCTGTACTCTAGCCAAAAGTCATCATGTTCCAAACCTAGTTAGCTTGAATAAAAATATTGTACATTTCTTATTAATTCACTCCAATGTTTGAGGACCATCTCCTTGCTCAAATGATTTGAGTTCTAAATGGTTTATTACTTTTATTGATAATTGTACACATATGACTTAGTTGTACTTAGTGAAACATAAAAGTGAGGTGTTCAACATATTCACATCCTTTCATAATATGATAAAGACTCAATACTCAGCTAAGATACAAATTCTTCGCTCGGATAATGGAGAGGAATATTAACCATGACTTTGAACAGTATTTTTAAACTTATAGCTTACACCATAAGTCCTCATATTCTTAAACACCATAATAAAATGGTATTGCAAAATGAAAAAATAAATATATACTCGAGACAACTCGAGCTCTCTTAATTGCTGCTTAGACTCTAAAGAGGTACTGGACATATATGGTTTCCACTGCAGTCTACCTTCTGAATAGGCCACCATCCTGAGTTATAGACTTTTATACTTTTCTTTAGATACTTGCTCGACATAATGTTCCCACCCTGAGTATTTGGCTCTGTCATTTATGTTCACGGCCTAAAATTGAGAGGACCAAACTTGATTATTATGATGTCTGGTGTGTTTTTTGGGGCTATGGAGGTTATAAAAAGGGATATTAATGTTATGATCCTACTACTCAACACCTATACACCACTCTGGATGTCACGTTTCAGGAATCTGAAATGTTTTTCATACACCGGGATTCTTATTCTTTTCTTTTGAGGGAGAACACAAGTGAATAAAAAAATTGGGTATAAAAAAACTCAAAAAACTAACTAAGTTGGGGATCAGAAGGCTTGGAATGAGGATCAGGAGGAAGCTTGGAATCCATCTCTGAGCATACTGAGGGAATGAATGGAAACTCAAAAAACTCAGAATCCATCTCTGAGGAATAGTTATCAAGAGGAAACTTGCAATACATCTCTGAGCATACTAAGGGAATAAATGAAAATGCAAGCATGATGAAGGAAATGGAAACTCAGTGTCCGAGTATGACAAAGAAAATGGGAAATTAGTGTCCAAGTATACTGACAAAGATCAAATCAAGCTTTGAAACTTAAAAACCCCTCCCTCTGTAGTCCAAAGCAATATATCTCCTGAGAATATTCCTGAGGTATAGTCTTTAAACTCTCTTTCAAATTTAAATTCTTTTACTCATAAATTAACTTTTAGACATAACTAGAGAAAGCCACCAAACTGGCACTCACTTGACCAAGAAAATAAGGAAGAACGATATTTTATTACTTAGCACGTATATACTCAGAGACTCTCAGAACCTTTAAAGGCCTTTGCACATAAGCTCTCTACTAAGTGTGTTCCTAGTAATGTATAGGAAATATTAACAGAACCTCAGGCCATAAAGGATGAGATGACTACTCTCCAAAAGAATAACACTTGGACTCTTATTCCATTGCCAAAGGGAAAAAGAATTATAGGGTGTAAGTGGGTATTCTCTATCAAACATAAAGCAAACAAATTGATAGAAAGATACAAAGCAAGACTCGTGGCAAAGGGGTATACTCAAACTCACAGAATTCACTACCAAGAAACATTCTCCACAGCTGCAAAGCTAAACACTGTAAGGGTGTTGATATCTCTCGTTGCAAATTTATTGATCTACTTATCTTATACTAAACTAGACATTACATATAAAGTAAGTTTGGTAAGCCAATTTATGCATAATCCGGGTAAAGATCACTTGAAGGCAGTATTCCAAATTTTGAGGTACTTAAATTATCACCTGGAAAAGGAATTATGTTCAGAAAGCACAATCACTTGAATATTGATGGATACACAGATGCTGACTGGGAAGGAAGCTCGGATAGAAAATCAACATAAGGAGACTTCACCTTTGTAAGTGGTAATCACGTCACTTGGAGAATTAAGAAATAAAAAGTGGTTGCTCTATCAATTGCGGAAGCTGAGTTCAGAGGACATCAAAAGGGTTGTGTGAACTTCTCTGGCTAAAAAGCTTACTGAGCGAGATTGGTTATCCTCCAAAGACAAAGATGAATTTGTACTATAATAATCGGGTAGCTATTCAGATTGCTCATAATTCAGTTCAACATGACCGAACTAAACATGTAGAAGTAGATAGACACTTTATCAAAGAGAAACTTGAAGCGAAGATAGTCAACTTTCCTTTTGTAAAATCTGAAGACCAATTAGCAGATGTACTCACAAAAGTTGTCTCAAGCCGAGTGTTTTATGATTCACTAACTAAATTGGGCATTTATACTATCTATGCACCAACTTGAGGGGGAGTGTTGAATAATGTAAATAGAATAAATACAAATTAGGAAGTAAAAATATTGCGGGAGAAAATCAAGGGATTGATTTATGTAAATTAGAAGTGATTTATGTTATTAGATTACCAAAGATAGATGTATGTAAATACTATATATGTACCTTTGTATTACATAAAAGAATGTATGAAAAAACCATTCCTTCAACCCTATTCTTAATTCCATATTCATGACAAGCTCTACATTAGAGCTTACATTTTATCATATTTTTCAAATATTAGCTTTTATTTCATTTTTAAATCCACCAAGAGAAATTTTGGATGTGTATTTACAGAACACCATCATAACTAAGATTTGCAATTTCAAATTACTTTGTAAATCGTAAAATAACACTTTTAATAAATTATATTCTCGAACCAGCAATTTTAATAATTTGATAAAACTCATTCAAGATGAACAAGAACTGAATACAATATTTAAATTCTGATTGGAAGATCTGTGCAGTAATTCTGATTGGAAGATCTGTGCAGTGTCTAAAACCCTAATAAATATGGTGTATTAAAATATTGTTCTCTGATAATCCAATAGAACTCTATAACACAAGTAGTAACTATTCTTTTTCTTTTTTTTTTTTTGAAGGTTTACTTTTGCATCTGAGTCTACAGATACATATTTGCTTCCAAGCATACAATACGGATCTAAATTATTATTTAATAAAAAACATACAATAAACTTACAAGTTGTTATTTAATTGTATTAAAAGACAATTTAAAGTTTAGTAATTTGATTTTTTAAAATAAGTTTAGGGAGGAAATATGTAAAAGAAGTTTTTAATGTGTGTAAAAGTACGAGAACTTAACACCATATAATTAAAATTTAACAATATAATTTAATGAAACTTAAAAGTTGAAGGGCTTGAAAATGAATTTTTTAGTATTGATATGTTTTAACACTCGCATTTCATTATGGCATCTGTGTAGCCATAAGTCTTCAAGCTTAAGTATGACAAAAAAAAAAAGGTATTCAAGCTGAAGCGCTACTTTTGACCGGAACAATCTTTGAATCTTCGTCATTACAAGGGGAAAAAAAAAGGGAAAATATTTGAATTGCTTTTTGTTTTTGTTTTTTTTTTAAATTCTATACCCTCATCTCCCTATGCGCTTTGCAAATTTAGCCCAGATTACATGTTTACTAATGTTCTTATTTGTATTTAAGTTTAAAGGAAAAAATACTTTTAATTCAAATTAGCAAAATATATTATTTTATTATTAATAGGTAAATCATGTTTTAATAATAGTTAAATGTACTGAAAATTTCATAATTTTTATCAGATAAAAATTTTAAACATTTTAAAAATTTAACAAAAATATTGGCTTTTAAATGTTAATATTAATATTTTTTACTTTACGATATTTTACAGACATTAATAAAGTATAAATAAATACTAATTATCAAGTGTTCAATATAATGGTAAGATTTTGCTCTATAAAGTGGAGATTTTGAGTTTGATACCTGTCTCTTGACCATTAGATAGCAAATATAAACTTTTTTTTTTTTTCGAACTTGATCTTTATATTATGATTTTTAAAAACAGATCGTGAGGGAGTGAGGATTAAACCATCCATTTTACTAATGCATTGGCCCTCGCGATAGGATGGTAAACCACCCATGCGAGGATGAGGGCCGTAGTGATTAAATATAAACTTTTTGATATATATCAGTAAGTGTTCCTAAAAAAAGTTCAATTGCTTACAGTACACGTAACACATTTCAATGCTAACAATTTTAGTACTAACCATATTTAGAATAAAAAAAATGTACAAAAACAATTCAAAAATCAACTCCAACTCACCATTAACTAATTTTTTAAGCACACCAAATATCAAAAAAAAAAATATATATAAATTAATTTTAGTTTTAGAATTTTTAAATTTTAATGTTTTAAATAAATTTTTAAACAAAAAGTATACCTTTAACTATATTTAATTAATATTAAAAATATTCTTCAACACAAAAAACAAACTAAGTTTTTTTTAATAATTGGAAATGAATCATATTTATTTTTTACTTTAAATGCATTCAAATAAAAATAAAAATATTAAATTTTAATTGATTGAATTATTTTTAATAAAAAATATATAGTGCCTTTTGATTTGGCATTTAATTGGATTAAATTGACGAAAAAAAATAAAATCTAGCAATTTGACTTTTAAGACATTTAGAAATGAAAATTTTAGAAAAAGCCCTCAATGCGTGCAAAAACAAAATTGCGAGAACCTAATACAACATAACTGAAGTTTAAGGATTCAATACAATAAAACATGAAAATTTAGAAGTTCAAACATGAGTTTTGCCTATCAAAATGAGGACATTGAGATCTATGATCACCAATCACATAGCTGATAAAGAACACCAAGCCCCTTTGCCATGGCAGAACATCAAACCCTAGGCTTAAAATTACCATTCACCAAAGTGGGCGAGGGTGACAAATGAAGCAAACCAAAGAAGCATCCTTAGTGAGAGATGTATTATTGTCTCTATAGACAAGCCAGTGGGAGCCTCATTCAACTCCCTATGCTTGTTGGACTCGCTCAAAATCCGTACTACACAGTTAAGTGAATGTCAAAAATCTATAGGCACGTATGATGTAACACATGCGATGGGGGCTGGCCCAGCTAAGCACAAGATAAAAGAGGAACGAAAGTCAGGTAGCCCCAAAATATTTTGAGTTTCTCATGACAACAGGAATGACTGTCGACAAATAAAAATTCCCTCTTCCTAGTCATTATATGCTGAATATCTGCGTTAACAAAAGCATGAAGATTTCCTTCCAATCTCGAAAGGAAAAGCTGGATGAAACGGCCATAAATGAAATGAGCTAATGGAAATCATACATTCCTTTATGCGTAGCAAAATATTTACCATCTGTGCCTACCATTTTCGTTCTCTTTTTAAAGTATTTCACAAGAAACCTTCAGTTTGTAATAATCCAGGATAGAGTAGGGATAATATCTGTTTCAAGGATTTTATAGATGATTTTAAGAAAGCATACCCCTCCATTGCTAACAAAAAAAAAAAAAAAAACACTATTAATATTATTATAAAAGAAAAAAATTTTAAAAAAATAATAAAATAGGGGAGCAAGATAAAAGGGTTTTACCTTCTAACAACAATTTGACTTCTTTCGAGAAATCATCCAGACGCCCTAATACAGGTCTTATTCCACATATCTGCAGAACACAAAGCTCTAAATATAATGCCATCTCCATTATTTGAAGCAGCATGAGACAGGTGTCCTGAATTTCAGAATGAACTTGCTTCAATTTGTTTGCATTACAGAGTTCAGAAACAACAGCAATTGTTTGATCCTGCATTTTAAAAAAAATAACAGTTGAAAACATCTGCGACTTGAGACTTCCACATCCAATGATGCAAGTTAGATCAGGTGCTTGCTGCTTTAGCACAATTGAAGTTTGCTCAGACGATCAATCTAGGCAATTGAACCTCGCTTTTTTATTGTCCTAAGCCTTAATTATCCCATATTCAGAGGATAGAAACAAAGTAAAGCAAAACCATACTTTACCTGCAAACCATGCAATATCTCAGGCATTGGAAGCTCAGGAATATGAGCAAGATCGATAAATCCAACTTCTTCTGACCTTTTGACAAAACCTTCTGCCTCTAAACAGAGAAACTTCAAGAGAAGAAATGCAATTCTATAGATCTGCAAGGCAACCAGGTCCGAGAAATATGTTGGAGAAACAGGATTAGGAGTTTCAGTCAATTGACTCTGGATTACAAAAGCGGTACTGGTGATTGAGGCAGTGGAAGGCTTGGACTTTGATGCACAACAGATAGGTGCAAGTGCAAACCATCCATGTCTGCTGTTTGCAAATGATGGTTTCTTGCAGCACTCAAATTCCTCTTTGGTGATAGGAGGACATAAGAGAGGAGCCATTCTGCTGGTAGATTCTCCAAGACGTTGAATTCCTCGGCTAATAAAGGCCAATAGATGGATACTTTTCTCCCTCAACTGTGTATCTGTCTCTTTCATGGCTTTAACCCAGAAATTCCAGTGTTTTGCTAGGCTGCAAATCAACATTAGAGTTTGCTCTGTTTCCTTCAGAACATTCAGAGAGGTTTGAGTCCTTGGTGCCCGTGGTCTTTTCTTGTCATGTTTATCAGATGGTAAATCAGGTGCATCAAGATAAAAAGAAATCAAATGAGCTTTCTCTGTAAACAGGTATGGAATTACATTCTCCATGAGACGAGTACAAGAATTATTTTTCAAAGAACGAACCATAGCTGTGACCACAGCCAAGCCAAGACCCCAAATGTGTTGAGGCCTGTCATCTTTTCTAGATGACTTTGGGAAACCAATGTTGGTAGTAATCATAGCGGATGGCCCATCATCTAGTAAATTGGCAAATAATACCTGAAGAGATGAGAGAAAACCAGAACTAACGAGCATTTCAGCTCCTTCTCTGACACGTGCCAGAGTCAAAAGGAACTTCAATTTTATTGGAATAAATGTGAAAGTACTTTCTTCTTGAAGCTTCACAATGAAATGCTGCAACTGCAGATGTTTCTCTATGATAGGGAACCAGGTCTTTGGTGTTAAAAAACTTCGAAGTATCAAGTCAATGGTTGTCAAGGAGAGGCCACAATGCTCAGTGTTAATGCATTCACATAGAATGGGCAATAGCCCCAGGCACACATTTGAAATCTCTGCAAAGCTTTCCAATTCCTTATCTGGAGTTTTACTGAACTCCAGTGCAAAGAGAAGCAGCATAAGCAAGACCTTCATTGTTTTTTTAACCCCAATAATGGATGACCTGAAGTCAGCCAGTGATTTAAGGCCAGAACCAGAGGTTTTCAAGACAAGGGCACAAGCAGGTAAAGGCAAGCTGTCTGGTGCAGTTCTTACAAGATGGAGAAGTAATTCTGCTTGTACCGAAAGGCAATCAAGAATCTCTTTAGGGGCATCAAGAACTGGAGCCAATGATTCCACCGTCACATGGAAACATTTGCATATGTGGTCAATGCATGACAAGCAGACTTGACTTGTTATAATCCCCGGGGTAGTAGCCTTGCTCTCCAGCAGCTTTGTACAAAAGTAAATTGGAATCACTTTAATAAGGATAATAAACCAAAGAACATGAAAACAGATGCATCCAACAAGAATAGAAAATAAATGAAAAAAAAAAAAAAAAAAGATGTATACATTGCCAAATAAGCCTTTGATATAGCCTGAAATTCCTGATACCTTTGGCTTGAACACTTTGTTAATATTCAATATTAGTACTGAATGTTTAAAAATAAAAAACTCCCATATTTATTTAATTTCTTATTACACAGGGTTTCTGATGCCTTTGTCTTCAAAAGTTTTAGTAGGAATAAAAATAATTTACTAGTTGAGAAAGAAGAAAGATACAAATTAGAGGACAATTATGCCCCCGTGAAAGAAAATCAAGTAACCATCCATCACAGGTATGGCTTCTTTTCAACAACCTGTTGGAATAAAACGTGATGATGCTCATTCCAGGATATCACAAGATCGTTTAAGCTAAAAATGATGTCAAACCACAGAGTTAAACAGAAAATTTTCTAAGAGGAGCCAATTCTATTTAAAATAACAACTTTACAGCCAAGTTCCCTAATGCCTGGCGCTGAAGACCCATTTCTAAAAGGACATGATCAATGGCACTACACTCGTTATCTGTTACTACCAAAACCAAAAACACATAATAGAAAAGTCACACAAACAATTTTGATAAAATCTCTCAAAATTTTTAGATCCTCATTGACCTAAGGTATTAGTTATAGTGACCATATGATGATAAAAAATTATCCAGTTCACAACTCTCAATGGTTTTTGCAAGAGCATATCAAATCCATAAAAAACACTAGAAAACTTAGTATTGCAAATAAAGGAACGGCAATAAAAGCCAATAAGAATTTGCATACTTACATTATCTTCACACATAGTCAAGACAGTTATCAATGCTTTCAATATAGAGAGCTTTGAACTTGAAAGCATAACCATTGAATTCATTTGCTGCATGCAATCCAGCATAGTTTCTGCAATTGCTTTACATTCCTTCCACTCTGTGTAATCCCACATATCTATTCCCACCTCTGTTTGTATATGGATGAGGTCATACAAGGATATACTTTTGCCATCTGCAAAACATTCCTTGTTGTACTTTTGGAGGTACTGCAGGCATTTTGAATCAACCAAATACATATAAAGTTCTCTAAATGGCCCAGGACCCATTTTACGGCCTTCAAGCTCTCCTTGTAAATGATAATAAAGATCATTAAGAATGAGACTTTTTAGTTCCTTTCCCTGACTGAAACAAAAATTAAACAATTAGAAAAATAAAAACTGAAATTGTAGCAACAGCATTTTCTAGACTCACAATATAAAACCATTTATCAAAAGTATGTCAAAACCAAGCATGTCATGATGGTCATAAATAGTTTAAGTAAACTATTAATTCAAAGCCACAAGAAAAAAAAAAGAAAAAAAAAAGAGCAGATAGCAGCATCAATTGCAGTCAAGATGGCATCATTAGGCATTACTTAAGTAATAACCAATTTCAAGAAAGCAAAGAAAGAGAGAGTAAGCATATCATAATATACAAATAGTAATCACCTCATAAAAACACAAAATAAAAAGTAAAGAAATGGTTGTCCCAATGAAAATAAAGAGAACTAAAGTTAGCAGTCATACATGATAAATGACTGCAGCAGCACAATGTAAACTTGAACTTTCATGAGTAGCTAGAACATTTGAAATGAACAAAAGTTTTATAATTTAATGAAAATAAATGAGCAATACATACTTAAATTTAAACTAATGGTAATAATAAAATCCAGGTTCATGACGCAAAATGGTCTTGACCACAATAAACCAGTCATATGACTACATCTATAATACTTCAACTATTAATATCCACAACACCAGTCATATGGAATAAAATCCATAGTGCAGAAAATTTGATGGAAGTTCAAATTGAAATGACACATGTACAAACCTGTAACCCCTTTGTGAGTATTGAGCCAACAGTTCAGAAAAGGCAGGCTGACTGCTTAACTGTCAAGAGTGAAAAAAAAAAATGCCATATGTCCTCAAAAACTAAACAGCAAAGGAGAAAATTGGATGCAAAGAATAAAAAACAAATTACAATGAGCTCTCCAAGGTCTCCTCAAATAACAATCAGTTCATTAACTCTCTTTTTATCTCGCACTGAATAACATTAAGAGTGTGTTTGGATGCAAACATTTGATTTGAAATCTTAGATTTCAAATATTGAATTTCAAATATAAGGATTTCAAATAACATGTAGTTACATGTCATTTCAAATCCTTATTAAATGAGCTATTAAATTCCTTGTGGATTTGTTTCAAACCCTTATAAGTACAAATCCATATAGTTCTCAAACAAGAGATTTAATTGAAATCCAAATCCATACTCAAATTTCTTGCATTCAAACATAGCATAAAGTTCATTCTCGAACCATTGACATGTGGAAAATATTCAGTTGGCCATGTAGAGCAAGAACATACATTTTCAGAAGTGATTAGGATCTTCTCAACTAATGATATAGACAAACTTCCAGCATTGCCAGATTCTACTTTCCCCATCACATGGACGATAAACAAACTGGCAGCAACCTGAAACTTACAGATGGTGATTATCACATTACCAGCATTCCAGCAATAGATCCTAAACGGACACACTAGGAAGTCAAATAAGAGAATAAAACAGCATGTTTGTACTGAAGCAGAAACAAACCGCCACTTCCCTTAAAATGAAAGGAGAAAAAAGATGCAGGAAAATTGAAAATTCACCTTTGCACGATAACAAATTTCATTATCATATTCACAGGAAGTATACGACTTGATTAGATTGCCCAAAAATGACATGTTGCACCAAGTTGACAAGATATCCTTTAAATCACAATCATTTGTGAATTTTGTTTTTCCGGTGCTCACAGCATTTTCCGTGCTGTCCTTATACTGAGGGGTTTCTTCTATAAAAGATTCAGCATGTAATAGCTTTTTCTTCAGAAACATCTCATATGTCACTATTTCCAATATGACTGATTGACAACAGTATTTGTATGCCAAGCTTTGAGCCTCCTTTTTGGCCAAATTTTCATGCAGAGAAGTTTCTGAGCTGGCAATTAATGAAATACAACTGCATAATGGCTTCCAGAACATTCTATAACTCTTTAGACATTCCAAAATATTTATATACTGAACAGCCCCTTGCCAAAGTGCCTTTAGGAAATCAAGTACAACAAGCAGTACACGGGGATTGCTGGTAACAAAGAGAATAACATTAGGTTCAATTATATGAAATACAAGACAAGCAGGATGTAAAATATTTTGTAAGAATTTTGAGAAAATATTCCATTTTTAGAATATATATGTACTGACTCCCCTTGCTACAACTTTCTTTCCTATTTCTCTTCTAAAACCTACCCCTGTATATTTTCATTTCCTCTCTCTGTGATTTACTGTCTCCTGCCCCCAGCACTAGGTCTTATCAGTTACTTTCATTAGTGCTAGTTTTGTAAGTTATGTCAAATAGTTAATTAAGTGTCAAAGGAACCACACATCAAATCCTTTCTGGAAAACCTGTTGATAAGATTACTGGCTTTTCCTATATATTGCATCAGTGCATCAAGCAGACTTGATTTGTAGGATGGCAGTAGATTGTTGGAAGTTTCACTTGTTGACTTCTTCACACCACCAGCATTACTCAATTGGACTTCGGTATCAACTTTTGGAGATAGAACAGCAACAAGAAAAGCTGGCTGCATAAACGAATCAGCCATAAGCAAACAATAATTGGGCAAACCAAATATACTATCAGAAAGAAGTGTACTTTTATTTTAAAAACCAAAAGAAAAAACAATGATTCTAGAAGATTCTAGTCATATGCTTCATCCAATCACACAACATAAAAAATGAACAATGCTGCATATTTAAATTCAAATTTCAGATACCTTGTTTTGAATATTTAAATTCAAGTGGGTTTGTATTGAATAAAATCCAAAATTTGGCTGACCAATTAATGAAAATTTGAAAAAAGAACCAATCATCTGTAATTTGAAATCCTGTTTTTAACTTTTGATGTAAAATGATAAATTTTGAAATTTAAGATTTCAAATCCTTTTTTATTTTCAAATAAAGTATTCCTGAATTTGTGAACTTCAAATCATCAATTTGAGATGTAATATTTGAAATCCAACTTTCAACTCCAAATTCATATATCCAAACACATCTTCCCATATCTATATTCCATTTTCACCTCTAAATTTTTTTGTCCTAGTTCTGTCTCCCATCCTATTCTATCGTTCTCAGTACTCCAATAATTCAAACTCTCTTGATTCTGTTCAACACTGGTTTATAGAAGTTTTTTACTATCTTTTCCAGACGTGCTTGATCCACAAAGTTAAAAACCAGCTCAGAATATTGGGAACAGTGATTATACGGATAAGATCCTATCTCTAAGCTCATTGTTTCTCAAAGTTAAAGAGTACAGCAGCAAGACTTGACAAATAAACATCAACACCATAATAATCTAGAGGTTCACCATCAGAATCTTAATGAAATCAAGCAGTCAACAGAATGCATGGGACCATAAACATAAAACTTCCGCATGCTTTAACAGACCTGATGATGCGCTGCAGAAGTAAGCACATTAACTATAGCAACAAATAAATCTTCATTCCACTCTGTCCCCTCAAATAATGTGCTTTTCACAGAAAGCCTTAAATCTGCAATCTAAAATAAAGTGGTTCATATCAGAAATGTCTATAATAATAAGAAATGAGGTAAAAAAATGAAAAACACAAACAGCAAAAGCCAAACCTGCTCATCATCCAGACCAAAACACACATTACTAGGCAAATATGGCTGTAGATAGTCTGCCATAATCAACAATGCAGATAATGCCTTAGCTGCCCCCACCTGTATTGCCTACATAATAAAAGAACAGAATTGTTTTCACATATGATAAAACAAAATGTGGAACAGGAAAAAAGAAAGAAAAAGAAAAAAACCCATCAGATTATGTATGACAGAACATCAGAGAAAGATAGATAAAAAAAAATGTCCCCTAGCAGCAACTAATAACCCTAGCATCTATGGAACGAAAATTGTTTCTAGAATTATGCTCAAATGCCCGCCAGACCAATGGCTGGCATGAATTGACAATGGCCAAAGGATGCTGACAATAGCATGATGAGAACTTTCTCAGGCATGGACAACAGTGTCATCATTCCTACAGAAATTAAGAAAACATGGCCTATGGCATTAGTGGCATCTAAGTTGCACAGAAATGAAAACGTGGATATGGAGAAACATGGAAATGGATACAGTGAAATGGTGTTTTCTATAAATATAGGAAAGGGAAAAATGTGGAAAACGTGTAAATATTAAAAATATAGGAATATATGAATAAATATAAAAAATATATAGAAATACAAGTTTTATATATGAATAAAAAAATTCATTTTGTTACTAATTTACTATCAATTAATAGTATAAATATAAATTATGTTGTTTAGACAAGAAAAATATAAAAGCCAGTTTAAATTGATTTTGTTTTTTATTTAAGAAAAAAAAATAAAGAAATGTATTTTTCAAGTTGGAAATACGTTTCCTAGTTTTTCATATTTGTGGAAACAGCCTAGAAACTTTCCAAAAGAATTTCCTAAAGTTTTCAACTTGGAGAAATGCTTACTGGTTGAAGTTTCCATGCATCATAGAGTAGCATCATCATAAAATACGTAAAATATGATTTTGACCTCCATACCTAAAAGTAAATTGAATCTCTCACCCATGAGAATACTAAGAAAAGAACCATCACATACAAGAAGATGTTGATTTATCATGACTATTACTCCATGATAAATTTGTAGAATGAAATAGTGCCACAAAATAGCTATGTTTTCTATTCCTCAATAAATCTAGAATGGCCAGGAATCAGAAAACATAAAATATAGCAAATTAAATGCATAATTCAGGATCTCTCATACAGGATTGCGAGTGAATGACATCAACGATATAACTGCTGCAGCAACAGGAATTGGTTTCATTGAAGATGACAGCACTGCTTGGTGAAAGACAGGAAGACCAGGTGAGATATCCTGGAAAAAGATAACCAAAGTGTCACATGCATATACGCACATTTCTAACAGTACGGTGAAAAGAAATCAGCAATCGATAAATGTACCTCAGAGAATTTGGAGAGCATGATATACATAATTTCCAAAGCAGAAATAATAGCATGCTGAAACCCATCTATCTCAACTAGTTCAACAAAACGGCTGATGTAAAGGTTCTGTTCAAAAATTAAAAAAAAAAAAAAGAAAATAAAAAAATTGGCCAATTGAAGCATCGGAAGATAACATAGAAAGAAGGCAAAAGCCATAGCTGACCTCTAACGTTTGTTTAGTTGTACAAATGAGTCGAAAGATTACAACATGAATAGAAGAATCACAAAGTAAAATGTCACGAACAGCCACACCCAACTTTTCAGAAACTGAGATAGTCATCATGCATGTTTTCATCACTTCCAACACCTAAAACAGCAAAAGCACAATTAGAAATTCATCTATCCAGCATTATAAGTGAAATATCAAATAAGAACTGGCTTCTCTAGTTACAAATCCCATTTGCCATGTCGAAACCACCTCTACTATCAGATCAGAATAGAGGAATGGTTCCCTAGGCACCATAATAATATCAAGAAAATCATTCTGGAAGAGTCCATTTTTAACATTGACTTTTTTTAAAAAAATATTGGTTCTTTATAGTCGTAGAATCTCACTTCTTTTTATATATATTGGTTCTTTACAGCCATATCTCACTTAATCTAATTTCTAAGTTCATCCAAAAAAAAAAAAAAAAAAAAAAGCCAACAAAAAAGAAGATTAACCAGGCTAATAAAAAAGCACATGAAGCATTGTAAAGATATTGAGAACATCAGCTTATAAGCATGTCACAGTAGAAATAAAGCAAATACGGGAATAAAGTTGGAAACAGGAAAATAATACCTTCAATGTTACTTTCCATCTAACATGTTTCACCTTGTATTTCCAGTACTCATGATTTATTAGAATATACTGCAAAGCAAAAATAACTAAAGCTAGAGCAAGATCATTATCTAATCTTGCCTCCAGCAGCTGCAAGGTAAACTCCAGCACTGCAAAGAATTATAGCATACAAGTCAGAAAGGGGGAAAAAGGATTATACTAGGATTATCGATAAAAAAATTTGATACAAGCTGGAAGCTACAAGTGTGCAAATTTTTAAAAAAAATATCAGAAAAAAACAATTATATAAAGTAAATAAGATGGCGAACAATAGCATAAAAGACATGCCAAATTAACAAAGCAAGTCATGCATAAGAAGAAAAACAAGGCTAACATTCAGATAAGTGATAACATTCCTTCCAGAACACACGTTCAGTGTTCATAGAGGGACACTAGATTTTCACTTCAATAAATATCCCATTACTCACATTTCCACTTGCTATGATTTTTCCATATTGGGTTTTTTTATTGCTATGCAATCGTCTTGCACAATTCAATGTATTACAACATAGGAGGGAAAAATATTTGCACAAAATTTCAGAAGAAATTACTGTCCATAAGCATATCCAAAATAGCTGACAACATAAAACATTAATTTATTTTCACTGATATTATTCTTAAAATCATGAAAAGCCAACCATGAAGTTCTTTGAAGAAAGAAAAAAACAGAAAATAAAAAAGATTAATAAAAAGTTCAAAAAATATTGGTCCTAGCTTCCTTTTAAACATCTACAATATCAACTACAAAGGCAATAAAAATCCATCTATATTCAACAGACTGATATGTCACATGAACTTTCACTCATTATGAAAAAGGGTAAAGCATCAAGGAAACACATCAAATGAAAAGCTAGCTGTGTACCAAGTCTGGTTCAGTTCAGTTTGGAAAAAATAATCCAAATGGAACCAACCGCCAAAAAGTAGTCTGTTCGTTCATGTCAACAAGTTCACGGGCCTTGAGAATGTTGGCCCACGCACACATGTGTGGACTTATAAATGGGGTTGAGCCCATATAACACAAAACCAATTGACTTATATTAAGGTCCAATCTACACCATTTATAAGCCCTTTATTACTTTGCACATTTTTTATGTGGGATATATTCTCCAACAGTTCAAAACACTGAGACACTGTTTGGGCAATGGGTTGGGCCTTTATTTTTTTAACAAAAATATTAATTCATTTTCTTTTTTACATTCTACGTTTGGACTTGAATTCTAAACAAATTCAGCCATCGAGCTTCTGAAAAAATAATAAAACCAAAAGAGAAAATAATAATAATACCATATATTTTGCCATAGATATATATCAAATTCATATCATACATGATACAACAAATACTCATAAAATTTAATAAAATTTTACGGTCTAAATTCTACATCTAAAACAACAAAAGTCAACAAACACAAAGCATCAAGATAAAACCAAAAAAATAATACAAATTGAGAATATCAACAACAAAACCGCAAAGGTTTTAAGCCTATACAAAAGGCAATTCAAATAGATTTAATTAGGAAATTTTCACGGTAAGAACATAAAGTAAACTGACCATTCAGTTTTCAAAATTTTCAAACTGAATCATATAATAATTCTTTCAAAACCACGGTTTACAGCCCAATTTGACTTAGTCTGGAACATCGAATCAATTTGGCTGGTTTAAGCACACACTTAACATGAAACCTAATCCAAGGTCAGTTCATAAAAATATGACTCAGAAAAATTATGGGACCATATTAAAAGAAACTGTACAACTTAGTGCAAGCACCTGCACATGAACAAAACAATACCACAGGATATTATGTGTATATGAATAAGAGCAAAAAATATTTAACAAGTATACCTGAAATTGTTAATGGATTCTCAGAGTCATTCTGCTCAGAGTCTATTATGAGCATTTTAGCCAGTTTGCCAGAAAGCGACCACGACCCACTAAGATAAACAACGCGTAGTAAAGTTAGATAGCAAAATCAGCAAAAATCATAATAATCTAACAGTTGAAATGCACCAGATCAAAGTGACACTCCATGCAAAGGACCAAAGCAAAACAAGCAACCAAATATTATTCACAGCCAAAACCAAAGCAAAAGCAGGCAACAGAAAACCATTAACAATCAAATCTAAATAAATCTCCCACAACATAAGGAGAGAAGAGGAAGGGTGGTTAAGAGCTCCCATTATTGACTCCCAAATCTATTATTGCTCTTACGATAGAGTGAAGCCCAAGGGAATGAAGCTCGGCAAAACCAGCCCTTTTGTGTGGATATGTTATTGTATTAGTCATAAAACTGAATTATGATGATTAGAGTATGTATCCTCTCATAATTGAGTACAAAATTTAGCAGAGTTGGAAATAAATCAATTCAGGAAATGCAGAATAGAAACTTAACAGTAGCACTATCCCTTCAAAGATACTGATCCCATACAGAATCTTCCCATAGGAACAAGAAAAGCAAGGAACAGCACAAAATATTTTAAGTTATAATACAAGAGAAGTCAGGCACATTATCAACTAATGAAAACTAAAATTCAAATAACACGAGATAAAGATGATCCAATGATATGTCTACTATAATTGAATGTAGAACTCAAATTTGATACTAGTGCTTACCTTGATAAGCCACCATAGCCAACATCATACATACTCGTCTTTAAGGTCATCTCAAATATATTTGATTTCAGAGCAACAGAAGCAGCATGAGATGGAGCACTACCCAAGAAGAGAAAAAAACAAGTACATAAATGATTGGATTGCACCTGTGACCTTGTCTTCCAAAACAAAACATATTCTTAAGGGTACAATGACTAATATTTATACTTATAATTTTTTAACAAAGTTTATACAATTACAAGTTATATTTTAAAGTTCATTTTTAAATGATTTCTATTATTAATCTTAATGATATATAAATCAAATTATTATTTATTACTATATCATATTTTAAAATAATTTACTTAATTAAAAAATATTATAAAATTATATTTAAAAATAAGTTATACCATTAATTGTCATTTGGCAAACTAACAGCAACAACTAATAAAATTTTACCAAACAGTTCATATTTATTAGCTACTAGTTACCAGCTATCAGCTGTCATAAACAAATGAACCAAACATATGCTAAATATTACAAGGAACAACTAACACTCAAAAGAGATTAGTAAACATTTTAGAGAACTTCAGACAGTGTCTGAAAAGAGAGAGAGAGAGAGAGAGAGAGTGAGAATAGCTTGCACAAACAAATGACTATAAGAAGACAGGAACAATCACAAGATCACCCAATAGAACCAAGGATCATATTTACCACTTCAACATCTTTGCCAAAATACTGACACCCAAAGACATCACTGCAGCACCAGCAGAACTAGGACATGAATTTTTTATCACTGCACAAATAACCTCAACCACCCTGCAGCAAATAAAACAATAGAAGTTTAATGGCAAAAGGAGGAAAAGAAAGAGCCAATCAGACATAAAGTCAATGAAGTTTTCAATCATAAAAAAAAAGGCTAGGAAAGAAGAAACAAAAAAAAAAAAAAAAAAACTAATCACAAAGAAAGGAAAAAGTAATGGCATCAGTTAACTACCACAAATTCTTTTCCATCCGTCTGTTCATTCCAGCATTTTGAAGATAAAATGAGTTGCCAAGGTCCATCAAAGAAAAGGTTACAGCCTTCAAAAGAACATGTTATAGAAGAATTAGATTGGAAAATTATAAAACTTGAGACCTAGTCCACCCAACAAAATATCATACAGGTATTCTTAAAAGTTCCGTTACTGGTGAAGGGCTCATCTAGCTATTAAAAAGGAAACTATCAATAACAAAAGTACCATGCTAAAGGACACCATTCGACTAAGAAGGTCGAGCGTGAGATAAGCTTCTTCATTGCTCTCCAAATACAGCTCTTGTGCTAAACGCAAAAGTAGGATGAGCAACCCTGATTGCTTATACTACAAAAGAAAAGGCAGTTAGTGGCAAGGAACAAGCAGGTGAGAGAAATTGTAATGAAACATTTCAAATAGCTGATAACTTTTTATCTGCCGGAATGCAAAGCTTTATGTTCTGTTGAGTGTCCAAATCAAGCAGGACAATAAGGACTGCACTGGGAGAATTTAAAACAGGTATAAACAACTATGTAATTTTTTATTGCATGATATTTTTAGTTGTACAGCGGACCCTTCAATTATTTGGCTATGGTGCTACAATGCTACAATTAAAAACTGTCAATTGAGGACAAGTATATGACCATAGTTAAAATCCTGAAGTGTCAATTTTATTGAAAAGAGAACTGAATGGACACACCACAATTAACAAAGATTAGGCAATTATTCAGAAACAATTGAGCCTTTACCTCCCAGCGTACAAGAGCAGTATTCCCACCAATGACTTTCAAGACATGTCCGTGAGTTCTACTGGGAATAAATAAACCTTCCACCCCAGGAACATGCAATGGCAGGTTAGTTTCAACAATTTGTGAGACATTGCCCTCCAAGGATTTGCTAGTAATTTCAAACAAGGACGATATACCAACAGATTTATCAAGAAAGTTAAACCTGTTCGCAAGATGAAGAAAAAATTGTATGACTACAAAATATAGGGGCAGCAATCCTCCTTTGAAACACAGATATGAATATACAAATTAAAGAGCCGGTTTTGGGAATTTTCAGCAAAGACTTAAGTTAAAATGTTATGAAGTTAAAAAATGAAACTAAAAAAAAAAATACTAGATATCAGGATTAGTGACACCGGAAATTCTATCAAATAACAAACCAACACTTTATTCATATTTGACTTCAAAAAAAAATATAGCAATAAGAAATTAGTTATCTATGCAACAAATGCCAATTACTCAATTCTAATAGAGAATCATGTTATGTGCAGATCACTTTTATTACATGGACTCAGCACTCATGCTTAGCATGTACGAGTGCCCAAGTTACAAAGTGAACCCAAAAACTTTTAAATCTCAGGACAACTGCACTGCAGATGCACAAAAAAGGTTGGGCACAAGTGCCTGATAGCTAAGACAGATTAACAGGCTTGGTCTAAAATGTGTATGTGCCTATAGTTTTCATGTCTATGCAACCAAACTGAGAAAAGGGGACAGCAGAAACAAGAGATGCATGCACCTAATGTACAAACAGCAGCAAATTGCAAGATAAGGAGCAATTTGAACTTTCAAAGCCATTAATAAACATGGAAGAAGACTAATAGAGGCAGATAGGAATGCTAGTGCAAACAACACAGTTAAAATGCAAAATGCAAACTATGGTTGAAATTCCCAACAAGATAGATTGCATGTAGTAGAGGACATTTAACAAGAAAGAAAATCATGCCAAACATGCATATCAGTCCTTTTATGGTTACAACTGATAAATTTAAACAGATTACAGTAAGGAATAATCCATAAGATCAAAAACCAGTAGAAGATGGCGCAGACTGACAAGGAGAAGTTCCAAGGACATGCAGCAGAAGTCCAGTAGAATAAAAACCATATTCAAAGAAACATCACAATGAAGCAACTCATCTTACTAAGATATATAATTGATAGTTTTTCTGTCTATACTTCACCATAAAGAAGAAAATCAAAATTGCATGCTGCACAAATTAAGGGCTTGACTTGTAATAGAAGCTAAGGTGAACAAAACACACCTAGAAGACCAACAGAAATCACTTACACACATTCTGTAGGCCAACTCCCCTCACAAAGGGATGATAAAAGGCGAACAAGTTCTGCAGTTCGGAAGGGAAATTCACCCTCTAAACTACAGAGAAGACACCTAATAGGGCCATCAATGAAACTTTCCCTGTCCCAAAACTGATTACAAAGTGATTCCTGCGAGTTCATGTGCAAGAATCTCCCAAATCAGTAATCCATAAATTATATAAGGAAAAAAAAGTCAAAAACCTACTGAAGAAAAATGGTAACATGTACAAACCTCTCCTCTGTAAATTTTGCAAAGAATATCCAATATGAGATTAAGAGTACTGTCTTCTGACTGCAGAATTGAGAAAAAAACCAGTGTAAAAACAACAGAAACAGGAAACAAATGCCTTGGGAGCTATTTCAAAGATAAAACACATTTAATTACCTGAAGATTAATCTCATAAGATGCAATAAATGCTGAAACAAAAGTTCTCAAGACACTTCGATAACCAGCAACAGGCCCCTACAAATGAATGAGGCAGAAATTACAACCGCAAAACAAATGTAAGTCAGCTAACTGAGTAACCAAATGGACACTGAACTAAGAACACTAGTCGGGTATTCATCCTCTACTGTAGTAAGCAACAGCATTAAGCTTTTGAGAATCGCCATCTTAATGAATGGAAATTTCAACAAATAAGGTGTTTCCTCAAACCGGAAACTTCAGAAAACACCACCAAAATGTTTCAAGGCCATTTCCACAAATTAGAAAAATCAGAAAATACATTTCCAGCTTGGAAACAGATTTATTCAGTTTTTACTAAACAAAAAAAAATAATAATAATAATAAATAAATGCAAAAAGAACTCAATATTTTTTGCAAACTAAACAAAAAAATTTTATAATATTAATTGGTAGTAATAAATATTATTTTCGAATTTATATTTTTTTTTTGTATTTTTAACATTTATTTAGATCCCTTATATTTTTTATATTTACACATTTCCCTGTCCTACTTAAAAAATGTCATTTCAACATATCCATTTCCATATTTCCCCATTTCCGTTTTTGTGCTACTAGTTTGCTATTTCAATTATTTTCCCAAAAAAAAAAAAAAAAAAACTAGTATGCTTGAAACTAATAATTAAAAGGAAACAGAACAGTGAGTTTTGGTATTGCTATCAATTTACATATTAAATTCTTCCCCTTGCTCTCACAGCCCCCAAGAAATTGAGAATTCTAAGCATTTTGGTAGGAATCTAACAAAGAAAATATAGATCCTTTAAGGATGCATAAGGCACGGAACAGACAGATGTAGAAAAGTCGAAAAAGACAGTGACTATAGAACCACCTCACATCCTTCAATCAGTAATAGATATGAAGTAGCTTAATTCAAACCTCTCAATCAAATCAAATTACTTACATCTGACTCCTTCAGCAAATCACTATCAAGAACTTCAACAAAATAACTCAGTGATGCACTTTCAAACGCATGACGGAGATAACCAACATGATCAATCTCCTGTGAAAAAAAAAATCATCAATATCAACAATGAAAACATCTTGGTTAATGTAGCCATTTGAAAAAAATACCTACCATTAGCATATTATTTTCTTCTTTTCTTGGAAGTGATGTAATTAGACAGAGACAAACTGCCCAGGTGAGTATCAGCGGCCCAGCTTCTTTCATTTCAGAATCATTAAAACTAGATACCAACACATCCATTTGTTGAATATCAGCCAATGAATATCTAGAAGCACCTGACCTAAGAAATAGCAAAACAAAACCTGACAATTAGAACAAGCATGTAAAGGATAAGAATTGCAAAGGAATTTTGGAAAGACAAAATAACTAGTGTAAAAGCCCTATATAATAAGTATGAATATGTTAACCATTTGTGCAGCTATTTTCCATATTAAACTTCTAAGCGACAAAGGACCCTCATCACCCCCCCCCCCCCCCAAAAAAAAAAAAAGGAAAAGAAAAAAACCAGCCAAAACCCTCTCCTCCAAAAGAAAGAAAAGGCTGAAATGAACCAAAATAAAGAGCAGCAAACATAATATACAAATGAAAATAGAACAAAAGGATAGGTTATTCAGGTTATGAGTACCACAAAAAATAGTTATTATGCCTGGACACCCATGCTAATGCTTGAAATTACCTAAAGTGTTAAAAGACATGAAAACCATGCTAGTTCTGTTTGGTCCAGCGATTCAATTGGGGGCTGGTTAGCAGCTAGCTTTCAGTAGTTAGGTGCATAGACTAAACAAAAAATAACAAGAAATAAAGGAGATTAGATGACTTAAATAGATATGCTATAAAATATGACTAGTTTCAACAACATGCTATACAAATAAGTTAGATGAGAGAGTAAAATTTTGATCTAATTCTTGGAAGGTTAGCCACTAAAACTAAAGAAACATCTCCCTAAATAACAACTAAAACTGTTAGCATCTTTTATCGTGCAAGTATTTCATAAAGATACAGTTTCCATGACTTAAAATGTTCAAGCTATTTTCCATTTTGTGTTGTGCAAGAGGTGATGAAACTTGAATACAACTTCAATCAGGGATTGGATAATAAAAATTCCAGAGTTAAGAATTTTATTTGATGCATTTTTTGAGAACAAACTGCTGCTGGTTATATTGGGGTAAAACTCATGGGATTTTTAATTGAGATTGTTATTATTATCATGCCTTTAAGAATTAAGAAGGTGTGATTGTTAGCTTCTCATCAAATAGACTCAAGTCAAAACTCTTGAGGTTAGTAATACAGTTATATTAGTGTCTCAAGTTTGGGGCATGACAATGAATTGCACAGATGCAAGTTTGCAACTGCCTACTATCTTGAGGCATAACAGGAAGTGACTTCACAAAGTCTAGACCAACATGAAAAAGCTAATCCCTGAGAATTGAGAAGTCCTTAGGTTTTGCAATAGCACAGGGAATCTAATGGGCACAAGAAAAAAATCTACACAAATAAATATCTCAAGCATGAAAATTATATTCTCCTATCTATAAGCAAAATAAGTTAAATATCTCACTTCAATATCCACAATACATATAATCATACATAAAACCAACAAAGATTACAGTAGAAACCTGAAAGGGATTTCATCATGAACCAACTTAAGAAGATTTTCCAAGTCCAAGGTTTCCATAAGGATGAGCAGTAACTGGACTTTGGCTTGATAAGAAGACTTTAGTGCTTCATTTGATATTGCCAACTTTCCAAAGTTATAGGACCCAGACAAGATCCCCTGGAGTGCAATGTTAAAAAGCCATATTAGAACACAAGAGATTGACAAAGTTTTCCTCAACAAATGAAACAATATACCTTGTAAAGTGAACATAGCTTTTTCCATGTTTCACCATTGCAGGTACAAAGTGACTCATAATAAATGATGAAGAGAATGTCCAAAACCAAATTATCTTCAATCAATATCTCCTCAGCCCACAAAGTAAACAGATCAACATTCTGTATTCAAATAGATATCTAATATTAATAACCTTTAATCTGATAATTGATTCAAAGAAGAGAAGCAGGCTTTCATGTTCTCAATTTTAATGGACTTCTACTAGAAAGAACAAAAAGAAGTTTTAAAATTGAAGGGAGAATGATCATATCTAAAAATAACTCTTCCTCAACTATACCTGATTATGCAATGAAGTATAACTAAATTTGATCCTAACAACACTCTTTTATTTCAATTTCCACATTTAGGCTCCATGCATTTCATTAAAAATGTTTTCCTTGAAGTCAAGTTGATGGTGCATGCACCAAAATTTGTCAACGGAATATAAATTCCTGGTCAATGAGCAAAAAAGTTTATTTCAAGAAAATAACTTGTCTCCCAAGCAAATAGAGACTTTTCAGACCTCAAAAAACTTGTTTAAAGGGAAGAAAAATGAACCACATTGCCACATGCTAGTTCATTAACCAGCTTCAATTGGCACCCAGCTTCAATTGGCACCCAGCATCAGCCATTACAAGTCCTCAAACACCCTCATGTCCTAGTGCAATTTTCTTATCCATGTATCTCTATTGTAGAAGTAAGGAGTTCCCATAAGTCCAAAAATTTTCAAAATCTTTCTTGAAACAATATTAGTCTTCAACATATTTCAAACACTGGACAGAAGTTTGTGATTGATTTTGAGAAAACAAAGGAATGCACATTTCACTTTCTTAGAAAAGTTGCCAGAATACATTTTCCATGAAGCATACAAACACTCAGTAAGAGAAGAATATTTTATTAATGAATGGAAAATTGAAAAAAGGAAAGCATAGTAATCCTTCTTGTGATGCTACAAATTTAAGGAGACAATGAAAATTGAAAAAGATAAAAAAAAAAAAAAAAAACTCTCCACTCGCATCAGATATCAATCAAAAACACTGTAAGCTGCAAATGCAAAACTCTACAAAAAAAAATATGGTTACTATCTCCGACAGCAACTTGCAAACAATTTTAAATTTCTCATATGACATAGCAAGCCGAATTCTAGTCTAGCCATATTCTCTAGTTTCCTATCACATACAATAACAACAGGCACAGTCAGAAGAAATGAGTTTATTTTAAGTATACCATCTCCTCAGATGGACTAGAGGATAAAAGGTCCTGCAGAACAGAGATTAATTTGCACTCCAATCCATCAGAAATCAGATTCATCGCCCCATCCCTGATGGCATTTTCTCCTTTGGAGCTAATTCCTACATATACTGCATCAACATTGCAACTGCAAGTATTAAGACAACATGATTCAAAAATCAACTTATTAACTGCTATATTGTTGCTAAACATGGGTAGAAATTTCATGGTCATGGTTCAAATAGTTTCTGTGTTAACTTACATGGCAGAAAAATTAGTAAATAGAATGCCTAGGAATTGAGGAATGTGAAAAAACTAAAAATTAAAAGAAATTACAGGAAGAACTCACAAGCATGCATGAGAATCAGCCTAGTACACTTCAGCAAGCACTGTCGCTCAATGTAATATTGAAGCAATACCTTCACAACAATAAAAACCATTAAGAATATCAGAATATTTCTGCTGATATGTACATTACAAAAGAAAACATTGATGCCTTAACACCAAAAGTAAGAATGCAAACTATACAAACACTTAACTGAGCACATCATTTAGAATTAGCTAAACAACCATAGCATTCCAAACATTTAAATTCTGGGTTTACCAAAAAGCAGTAGGGAACAAAAACATAATTACTAAAGTAAAAGGACAGACACCTTTTAGACATACAGAGAAAATTGATAACATGCAGAAAAAAGAGCAATAAAAAAGAATTCAAACAGAAAACAGAAGTAGGAGACTACGAAGCAACACACTTACTAAAACTAGAATATTAAAATAAATTAAAATAACGAAAACTTATTATCCAGGATTTAAGTGAAATCACATATAAAGTACAAAAGCTACTAACCACATGAAGATATTCTTCAACTATGGAATCAACAGCTAAATCATTGCTCTCAAGAGACCTTTCCACGAGAATGTACGACTGCACCTCATCTAAACACTGAAGTTAACAAGAAAGACTAAAAAACATAAGTTCAGTAGAATTCACATTACAAAAAAATAAATTAAAAAATAATGTTAAAAGAATAAACTAAATTGCTTAAGTAAACATAAGTACTCAACAAAAGCAGCACAATAATTTTTTGAATAAAATCAATTAATTCCAAAACCATAACACAATTTTTTTTTAAAAAAAACAAAGTTAATAAGAAACTAACCAAATAAGAACTAATTTGGAAAGCCTTGTCTTTCAATTCAGGCTTTACAGTCAATTCATGAGAGCCAATTTTCACTTTATTTGAATTCAAAGCCTGTCTTGACTCTGCATTTGGCGGTTTAAAGAGAGACACTGTGTCCAAGAACCAAGCATGATTCTCCTTCAACTTCTTCTCCTACACAAATAACAAAAAAGAATCACAATGTCAACAATTATCGACAACAAACAATATGTTACTCGTAGAGATAGAGAAAGCGAGAGATAAATGAGGCGGTTACTATGGACGGAGGGAGTTGAGAAGAAAGAGGAGCGTTTTCGAGGTCGGTGAGGATGGAAGCGAAGGAGTCCCACCAGAGGGATGCATCGACAGACTTAGGGTTTGACATTGTTGAACAGAATGAAAATCGAAACCTAAAAAGATGAAGAAGAATACAGGCTGAGCAGCAGGATAGGGGAAAGTTTTTAGGTATACACGGAATTTGATTTCACTTTTTCGCGCTTTTAGAGATTTTTGGGTGAGAGCAGAGCGCCTAGAGAGTGTCTGAGCCCTTGCAGTCGTGGCTTTTTGCTGGAGTAGTAGAGTCGTTAAGATTTAGCGAATTATACACTTTGGTCCCTGTATCTCTAAATATATAAATGGAAGAACCATAATAAAGCCGCTGAAATTTGACACTTTATTATATTGAGGCTCTCAACTTTTAGTATAGTTTCTTAAGCTCTTAATCTTTTATTTTCGTATAAATTAAGGATAAATTAGACTAAAGTAAAAAAATTGTCTAACAATTTAGGTTCACTATTGCTAAATATGTTATTATGAAAGGTTTAAAGAAATGTTTTTGTGAAGAATAAAAGTAGAAAATGTGAGGGCAAAGTGTAAGAAAAAATGTTCATGAAAGTTATTTGCTTCAATTGATAATTCTAATGACACAAAAAGGACTAGAGATGTAATTAAGCCAAACCGATCCGAGTTTTAAAATGTTCAAACTCACCTTGGTTGAAAAGAAGTGCATTCGAGCTCAGCTTGAGCTCGAAAAAATTTTCATATATGCAGTTTGGGCTCAGCCAAAGCTCGAGCTTATTTGCGAATTCAACTGAGATAGATCTTTGATTATTTATTTAGGCTTGTTTGTGAGCTCGTTTATGGGCTTGTTAAGGAGCTCATTCGTTGGCTCATTAAAGAGCTCAATCATGGGCTTGTTAAAAAGCTCGTTCGTGGGCTCGTTAAGGAGCTCAATAATAGGCTTGTTTATAAGCTTGATAATAGGCTCATTAAGCTCATTTATGAGCTCGTTTGTGAGCTCAACATAGTAAATATTATATCAACAATACATATTATAAATAGAATAAACCTTAAAACCTAAAAAGTAAATACCAAATATTACAGTTATCCAACAACATTAAATAACTAAATACTAAATATTACAGTCATCTAATATAAAAAAAATAGCAAAGTAATAAAACAAATTTGAAATATGGGAAACATTAGTAAATTAGAACAACAAATATGTATTAAAAAAACATCATGAGAAATAACAGGCCTAGCATGGAGAGCAGCAACATCAATCTGCATGGTAACAACAATTGTTAGAACAACTCCTCCATCATGAACACCAAAACAATAGCAAAACACCAATCAAATGTAACAACACAAGCAACATTAGCAAAAAGTTTGTAATATCCTTGATATATAAATAATAAAATTTGATATACAAATATAAATTTATATAACAATGTAAATTAAATTGATATATACATTGTCAAAAACTCTTCAAAAGATTTCATATTTGTCACAACCAAACACCCCACGCTAAAAGGATTTTTTAAAAAAAGAAAAAAAATTGAAACTCTTACCATAAGGAATTAAAGTTGCGTACAAGTTCCAAGAGAGTCAATCTTGAAGCCAAGAGAAAATCAACAAAAATAACAAGAAAACAAATACAAAAAAATTAGAAATATGGAGCAAAAAAAGTATAGTAAATACATAATAATATATATAGCAACATAATAAACATAAAAAAAATTTCATAAATAAGTCTTAATTGTTGAAACAAAAGTTATTCATTCAATCATCAAATCAAAGCCAAAATTAAAATCAAAGACAAAACAAATTAAACCCAAAACCAAAACCAGCTCTCCCACACCATATTCTCTCTTTGTTAGTGATATGCACTAGGTCAATCATTTATGATTATGTATTGACTTTCTTATTTTATTAATAAAGAGGTATTATATTATCATTTGATTTTATGATAATTACATGACTGGTTAATTCTTACTAAGGCCATCAAGTATGTGACTTGATAGTAAAACCCTTAGATTAAAATAAGAGTTATATTCTAATTATCCCTAGCCATTTATTCATTATATGAATATTAAAGTATTAAGGCTAGTATGATGTTGACTGATGGTTATGTTTTACTAATCATAAATATGAGATATTAAGTCAACTCATAGGTACATGATGAGAGATCATGTACTGGATTGACCCACTATGAGAATACTACATAGATTATTGTCATAAGCATTTCTTATCACATTAATTTTATTTCGGTCCTTTGACCTTGAAATCATCATGGATTTCTACATAGCTATTTTATATTTTGACACATTCTAACATTGTCTTTAACCGGATGATTAAAAGAATGTTGTTGGATATAAAATTAGTTATGTAAGGAATGTGAGTGATTTAGAAGGAATTTATCCCTCATTAATATGAGAAAGATATCTAAAGGCCCCTTGATGAGATAGACTGAATGAAAATGCATGGCCATGCTGAAATGAATTGATAAAGAGTTATCATTTTCAGTCTACTTGGAATCAAGTCATAATATTGAACTATATAAGGATGACATTATATGCCTTATGTTCAATTAAGATATCATGTGATAAAGGGACAATAAAATTCATTGTAATTAGGTTATGTCGGATTATTGACTTCACATGACTTGGGTAGTCATAATGTCTTGCTAGAGGCCACTTATGACTTGTAGGCCTAAATAGAGATTTAGGCCCACTGCCAATGTTATGTGAACCTACAGGGTCACACACTTAGAACAAGCCCAAAACGGATATAGGTTTAATAAGCCCAAAATAAACTCTGTGGAAATAAATAATTAAAGAGTTTTATTTATTTATTTAAGATAAATGTTATTTTAAATAAATAAATAAGATATTATTTTTGATTTTTTTTAAACAAAATCAGAATATAATAAATGGAAAATTACCAAAAGGTTATTGGTAAGTGAAACCCTAACTTGGAGTCTATAAATATGTTATATTCTCTAGGGTTTCACACACTTGTTTTTGCCTTCAAATTCGTTTTCTTTCCTCTTAGAAAACAAAGACAGAGTTTTTCCTTTTGTTCTTGATTTGTAAGACAGTCAAGAGGTTGCTAGCACACACACTCAAATTCATTTTGTGAAGGGCTGTTCGTGTGGATACCTATAGAGGACGCATCCTTTTGGAGACATCTTGATCCGAACAACCAAGCCAAAAAGCTCGAGGTAAGGTGTCACCGGTGTGAACCTCCTCTCATTCTTTCAGAGAATCTTGCCTCTTCTGCGTTTTGGTAAGATTTTAAAAACTCTAGATTTAATCAATTAGTCGAATTACATGGATCCAGGCTTGGGAACGTGACAAAATTTTAATTTTTCCGCTGCGTTTGCATCACGATACCCAACACTCTTTTCTTTATTTTCATAAGTAAAAATAATGCATGCATTAGTACTAATTTGATACAACCACCCAAAATCAAAATCAAAATTCAAAAAAACCCTAAATCAAATCAAACAAATATCTTATGATCAAATAAAACATAAGATTCAATTCCATTTCACGAGATTAAATTATATAAATTTTAGTTCTAAAACATCAAAAAAATCAAATAAAAAACCTGACCTCTTAAAAGTAAAAGAACTAGTGACTTGAGAAACATATGTCTTATCCTCTTTCGCCTTTGTCCCCAATCTTAACGGATACTTTAATTTTGACTTCCTTAACAAAAACCCAATAAAAAATCAGTAAATTAGTAAAAGAAAACCCAACTATAACATAAATAAAAATAAATTTACAACACTAACAACTATACTTTCAGAATAAAAAAAAAAGAATAAATTAACAACAACAGAAAATCAACAAAATTATACAGCCATGGTTTCAAAAGAATCAACTAGAGGTTGGTGAAACAGCAGTAACAACAATAGCAATAATGGCTCTTCTTGTATGAAACGACTTTTGAATCTAAAATGATGGCTAAGTTTTTGAATGGTGGTTGTGGTTATGAGGGGGCCGACTAGAGTTATAAGATGAAAATGAATAAAGATGAGAGAAAGGAGAAGAAGGGGACAACTTGGGTTTGAAAATGAAAATAAAAAAATAAAGATGAGAGAAAGGAGAAGAAGAAAAGGGCAGATAGGGTTTGAAGATGAAAATTAAAAAAGAGATGAGAGAAAGGAGAAGAAGAAGGGGGCAGCTAGGGTTTGAAGATGAAAATTAAAAAAGAGATGAGAAAAAGGAAAAGAAGAGGGGGTGGCTAAGGTTGTCAAGAGAGGTTATTTTTTTTTTCAACATTAAGAAGTTAATTTGATTATATATATGATAGTTGTATATGTTTAGGGTTTGTTGGAGTGTGTTGGGTGTTACACATCAAAACTACGTAGTTTTTATACAATACTACTTAGTTTTGTTTCAAAAACTATATAAATTTATATTTAAAGTATATAGTTTTGAATTATATTTAATAATTCAAATTATATTGGTTTAATATTTAATGAATTTATTCATAAATTAATTGAAAAGTTATAATTATAATTTTATTTATTTATTTAATAATTTAAGAACCACATTTAATTGGTATAAATTTTAATCCTAACAATAATTTAATTGATACTTAGTATTTAGTAATCTTATAGTGAATAGGTTTATAAGTTAAATTTAGTTATAATTAGTACCCAATAATTTGTAATTTAATCTTATATTTAGTAACCTTATAGTATCTTATGGTTAATAGGTGATTTTAGTAATCTTAATAGTTAATTGATATTTAGTATTTAGAAATCTTATAGTTAATAGGTCTATATGTTAAATTTAGCCATAACTATTACCCAATAATTAGTAATCTAATCTTATATTTAGTAACCATATAGTAATCTAATATTATATTTGGTAACCTTATAGTAATCTTAGTAGTTACTAGTATTAATAGTTAATTGATACTTAGAATTTAGTAATCTTATAGGTGATCTCAATAGTTAGTAATCTTAATAGTTAATTGATACTTAGATTGAAGTAACAAAATTGTGCAACAATTCAAGTTCGTTATTACTAAATATGTTGTTATGAAAAGTTTAGAGATACATTTTTTTGAAGAATAAAAGAGAAAATGTGAGGGTAAGGTATAAGGAAAAATGTCAATAGAGGTTATTTGCTTCAATTGATAATTTTAATGACACGTTCACTATTAAAACTTACCACTAACATCACAATTGTAGTAAAGTAAACAAAATTTATTTCATAATTTCATTACCTCAGTCTAATTTGTCCTTAATTTATATGAAAATAAAAGATTAAGGGTTTAATAAAACATAATTAAAGTTGAAGGGTTTACTAAAATAAAGTGTCAAAGTTCAGGAACTTCATAATAGGTTTATCCTAAATGCAAGAACCATAATAGTTTTCCATATATATATATATATAGATGGAAAACTTTTTTGGACAACAAAAGATATGTATCTTTTACTTAATAATAAAAATAATCTTATGATATATTTGAATGAATTTACATCAAATCCTTTTCTTGAATGAATTATATTAACTAAAATTTTCATTTAAACTTGATTCTCAACAATTTTAAATTTGTAGAGCTCTAAAATTTCAACAAAATAACTAAAATAAATCATAGATTAATATTATTAGGATGCAAAACATATTTTATGGAGGCAATTAAAAAATAAATTCATAGTTTATTTTTATTTTAATTGTACTTTTACAAAATTAAGTACGTACACCTATTAATTTTTTAATTCTCTACAATATATGAAAGTATAAATTGACGAAAAATATTTTTAGATGAAAAAATACATGTATTTTGATATATTAACAATATAATTTTAATTTTAATTAGTAAAAGATAATTTTAGTTTATGATACGCCACACATATATATTCCTAATATGGTACAGGTTAATTATCCTAAATAAGGGTTACTTGCGGAAGAAGAATGTTTAATTCAAATAGGAAGGGAGTCCCTCATTAAGAAGACTTATAGAAAAGGAAAAATACTGCTCAATAGGCACAAATCCTACACAAATGAGAAATCTTATTTCTCTCAGGTTTGAGCATCCATTTCTCTATAAATACTCTCCACATCTCTTATTATAATTCGATTATATTCTTTTGCTCATTGCTCTATGTATCTCTCTAAATTCTCTCTCTATTATGTTTGACTTAGGCATTAAAGGGTTTGTGGGGATACTCTCCACCTCTCACCTTGCCCTTTGTTGATTGTTTACTTGCAAGACTCGAAGGTTTCAGAAAAAAATTATCAAATGGTGCCGTTTGTGGGAACCTCTTGAAGGAAAACAATCACACTGAGCAAAACAATCACATAATGACTTCTAGTATGCCATTAGCCCTTATATAGCTTAATCCATCAACCCTCATTCCCTCGATCGATCCATCAACTCCCATTCAGTATATTAGACCTTCATCATAAACTCCCTTTAATACATATACACCACACCACATTACTCAAGGATGGTCAACTCTAAGAACTAACTTCCCTTGTTATGCTCTTTTACAGCACACTAGTAGACCCATACCCTTCATACCTTCCCCAGTTTGCCAGGCACTCCTACTACAAAAACACTAGACCTAAACACTGTAACCCAAACACTCAACCTACCTCCATCAAATAGAGAAGCGAGGATTAAAAATATCCAAGCCTAAATGACCTTAATGCAACAATAACTAAATACTCTAATTCAAGACAACAATCCTGGCACAGCTAATCCGAAGAACAATATGATAATACTACCAAATAGCAACTCAAAGCATACTCGGTGTAAGTAAAGAAGATTAGAAAGATCCAGAAGGGGAGTCCAGCATAAGTATCCTAACCCTGGATGACTTAAAGTGTAATATCCCAAGTCTTTAAATATTTTTATACTGCATTGGGATATGCAATGTTAATAATTTTTGTATATATTTATGACATTTTTAAGAGTTGTTATTTGTTTAAAGCTAATTTTAATTATTTTATATTATTTTAAGTACTTTACGTAAAAAAATTTCGAAAATTGTATTTTCGAGGAAATTGATACGTAAATAATTTAATATTAATTATTTTGACAAGTTTTACGAATTTGCATGAACTCATACATAATTTTTAAGTGCTAAATAAAATGTATATATATGTATTTATTTAAATTAATTAGAGCTTAATTAATTTTCTTAAATTTATTATTTAATTTTTGTATTAATTAATTATTTGTGTGGTGAGTATTATTTGTGTGTGGAAATATATATATTACTATAATATAGTGTGGACATATATATATATATATATATATACAAATATACACAATTTTTAATCAAAATTATAAAGTTTATAAAAATTACGAAATTGCCATTTTGCCTTCTTCCTTCCTCCCGACCATTTCTTCCTTAACTCCGGCCACTGCAAGTCCGTTCCCTCACTGTCACTGTGCTTTCCGGTGTGCCACCTTCCCTTCCAGCCATTCCCGACGTCCCAAGCTCCCATTTTCGACGTTGTTTGGCTAGATTTTCATTAAAAGGCTAAAAGTTGCTCCTAACTCCGATCAAGCACTTTTCGGCCACCAAATTCGATGTCGTAGGTCTCTATCTTCTCCTTGATCTCTGGTGAGTGTGATTCCAAGCTTTATTTCACTTGATTTGGTCTAGAATTGCTTAGGTTTCAATTTCTTCAATTCATCCATTTTGGGTTTCGAATTTTTTTTAGCTTCAATTTGGTTGATTCTGTCACGACCCAAAACAGGGGCCATGACTGGCGCTAGGAAACGAGAATTCTTTCGAATCCGGAACCCATAGCAAGCCTTAAAATAAAATAAAAACATGCAATAGTAATAAGAACAACACAATTAAGTAAAATATTGTGCAGCGGAATAAAATCATAAATATCAAAATAATATTTCCACCAAATGAAATTAAATCAAATCCTCATCTCATATATAAATAAACTTTTAATACAAGTTTCAGTTCAAATATTTAAAGTACATATCTCATATAAATATAATACAACAATCTCACAATCGACTATAACTACTGTAGTGTCTAGATTATAAAAATATAACTTATATAAGTAGTTTACATAATGAAGCCGGGATAGAAAAAATCCGACGTACAGGTTTGCTACTGAGGTATGATGAAGATGACTCTCCTGAAAAAAATAGTCAACGGAGGGGAGCCAGATCTCACTGAGTGAATTACTATAATATATATACATGCATACTAAATGACAATGCACACAGTCAAAAGTATATATAATACGTAAGTATACAAGCAAATACACATAGATGCAATAAAATCATTTTATATATTTTTATTAAAAATTACAGTTTATGAAGGATCGAATAGAACCCTAGAAAATCGCAACCTCAAAACAGTGTTAGAAAAAACTCTAGCCATATAGGCTCACTTATTCCAATATATTCATTTATTCCATTTGGATAGTAGACTGACCCCGAGACACTAAGTCAACTGAGCTCCAGCAGTCTGACTGTCAGTGTGATTGGCCCCGAAACACTTGGTCAACCGAGCTCCAGCAATCACACTCCCAAATCATATCTCACACATCAAATAATCATATCCAATCAATATCCACAAATGGTTAGTAATATAGCCTAAATGCTATAAGCGTACCGGTACGTACTCGGTCCTAGTGCCACCCACTAGGTAACACGTTCTATTGATATCCTTCATTATTAAATATAAAACATACATTCATAAATAAATGATGCATGTATTTAAATAAAATAGCAACATAAACCATATATATACTAGAAATATATCAAAAGTAAACCACGTATATTTCGAGTATACATATGTCAAATAAATTCAATTTAATTACAAAATAAACTAGAAATATACTTAAAAACATTTTAAACATTAATAAAACATGCATATAGTTTAAAATATACCAAAAATAAACCAAAAGTAAACTAAAATAAACTCAAGTACTAATTAATACCATTATGCATTTTTAGTCAAAATAAAACATAGATTTCTAAAATCATGCACCCTAGAGCACATATATATAGAATAGTAACTCACAATTATTGCGCTCCTCGAGATGGGTCCGATGGGCCTGGTCCACTAGGCCTCGGTCTTGGTGCAACTAAACAAACAGATAATGACAGGAATCAGAACAAATCTAACAGAAGTTCTAAAGACTCGATCTAGAATACTAGACACAAGATTAAATCAGAATTCGATCGGACATCACGTTTTACGAGAATTCTACCAAAAATTTGGTAGAACCTCCCTTGTAAAATGAACATCTCTCTACTTAAAGAGTAGAGCCGGCCCTGCAAAGAAACACACTTTAAAAATAAACACAGAACACAACCATAATCCCTCGATCGGACTCCAAACTACAAATCACTGACCGAGGTTCACAATTCACAAAATATTTACAAAATACCAAAAATACCCTTATATACTAAAAATACATTTTATAAGTAGAAATTACATAATTAACCCTAAAACACAGTAAAAACCGATGAAAACTCATTTATTTACAAAAATCATATTATATATATAATTGAAAATAATTTACGAAAAATAGTTTTAATTAGTTAAAAATACTAAATAATTTGTAGAAATTATTTTTATACCCTAAATAACTATTAAAACCGATTTAATTACATTTTTAGCAAATTTAGTGTAAAATTACCAAAATACCCCTATACATATAAATATACTAAAATTAATCCAAAAATTCACCAAAAATAATATAATTGCACAAAATTAATTTTCTCAACATATATTTCAATAATATCAATAAATATACTCAATTAACCAATTAATTTCAATTAAACACATAATTAACCCTATTTTCTCAAAATTACATAAACTAAATAAATTCAAAATAAATACATAGAAATTCATAAAAATTCCAAATAAATTTCTATAATTCATTTTAACACCTATATTTACCATAAAACACAATTTCATAATTTAATTAATTAATTTTCAAAAATAATCAAAAATACCCAAAAATCAAAATATATTCAAAAAATTCTACAAAAATTCCCATATGAATATTAAGCTATTAGGATCAAAGTTTGTGAAGGAATTTTTCATGAATCAATCAAATTGAAGCTCAAAAAAAATCAAGAACCCTAATAGGCCAAAATTGCAAAATCGAAACCTAGGCAAATCTAAACCATTTTAAGTGAAACAAAGCTTGGAATTACACTGACCGGAGCTCAAGGAGAAGATAGAGACTGGCGGTGTCAAAAACGGTGGCCGGAATCATGGCGATCAACGTTAGCTTCAAGTTTTGGCTTTCCGGCCAAAATGAGCTCCTTTGACGCCGGAAACGGCTGCTGCAGGTGGCGGGGATGGTTGAGGAAGAAGGTGGCACGCCGGGAGGCACACCAACAGGAAGAAAACGTTGTGACAGACGGTGGAACGGCGATGGGAGGTGATCAGGAAGAAGGAGAGGAAGTCGGGGCCAAAACGGTAATTTGGCAAACTTTGATTTTTTTGACAATATTTAATGTATATATATATATACTCACACTATATAATATAATAATATAAATTTTCACATATATTAAATATACACCACATACATATTTTAATATATTTAATAATTTATACACTTAAAAATAATTAAATAATATTAAAACTAAATAATAAATGATAAAAATTAGGGTAATTAATTAAACCTTAGTTTAATTTAAATATATACATATATATACACTTTATTTTAGCACTTTAAAAATATATATGAGTTCATGCAAATTCGTGAAATTGTTTAAAATAATTAATATTAAATTATTTACTTGTTAATTTCTCCGAAAATAAAATTCTCGAAAAATTTTTACGTAAAATACTTAAAATAACATAAAATAATTAAAATAAGGTTTAAATAAATATCAAACTCATAAAAATATCACAATTATATACAAAATTATTAACACTGCATATCCCGATGCAGTTTAAAAATATTTTAAAAACTCAGAATATTACAGTCTTTCCCTCTTACAAAAATTCGTCCTCGAATTCCAGAAAAAAAATGATTACAAGATAAAAAAGGAAAGAGATACGGGTAAGAAGCTCGCATCTCAGCTTCAGTCTCCCACGTATGCTCCTCAACTCTGTTGCTACACCACAGAACCTTGACCATCGGATCTGCTTCGACCGCAACTGTCGAACTTGATAATCAACGATCACCACAGGTTCTTCCACAAACGTCAAATCTTCACTCACTTCTACACTATTTGGCTGCAACATGTGTGAAGGGTCTGAGATATACTTCCTCAGCATCGAGATATGAAATACTGGATGCACCTGTGACATACTCGGGGGTAAAGCCAACCGATATGCAACAGTGCCTACTCTCTCCAAAATCTCAAACGGTCCGATATATCTTGGTGCCAACTTACCCTTCCTACCAAATCTCATAACACCCTTCATCGGAGATACCTTCAGAAAAACAAAGTCTCCAACCTGAAACTCCACATCTCTGTGCCTAGGATCCGTATAGCTCTTCTGACTGCTAACTGCGATCTCTAATCTATGCTTAATCACGGCGACTTTCTCTGCAGCATCCTGAACCATCTCAAGTCCAGTCAAAGCTCTCTCACTAATCTCATCCCAACTCAGAGGGGATCTACACTTCCTTCCATACAACGCCTCATACGGTGCCATGCCAATACTACTATGGTAGCTGTTATTATATGCGAACTCAATAAGAGGCAAATGATCATCCCAGTTACCTCCCAAATCCAGGACATACATCCTTAAAATATCTTCCAATGTCTGGATCGTTCTCTCAGATTGACCATCTATCTGAGGATGAAAAGCAGTACTGAAATCCAACCTAGTGCCCATCGCTTCCTGTAACTTCTGCCAAAATGAGAGGTAAACACTGAACCTCTATCTGACACAATGGACACAAGTACTCTATAAAGGCACACAATATGCTTCACATATAGCTTCGCCAATCTAGCTACAGAATAGGTGGCTTTCACAGGTAAGAAATGTGCAAACTTCGTCAACCTGTCTACAATCACCCAGATGGAATCATATCCATCTTTAGAATGAGGTAAACTAACCATAAAATCCATAGCTATCCTTTCCCACTTCCACTCAGGAATAGGAAGAGGCTGAAGCTTCCTAGAAGGATTCTGATGTTCAGCTTTCACTTGCTGACACGTTAGGCACTTAACAACATAATCAACGATACCCTTCTTCAGTCTGTCCCACCAGTATAAGTCTCTGATACTGTGGTACATCTTAGTGACACCCGGATATATGCTATAGGCTGTAGAATGTGCTTCCTCTAGGATCTTTTCTCTCAAATCATCCACATCAGGAACACACAATCTACCACTGATCCACAACACACCGTCATCATCGAGTGTGAAATCAATGAACTTCCCTGCACGAACATTCTCTGCAAGCTCTTCTAGAATAGGATCTCGGCTTTGAGCTGCTTTAATCCTATCCCTCAGTACAGATCACACCTTAAATTAAGCTAGCAGTCCACCTGACCTACTGATTTTCATTATCAGACCTTGATCCACCAACAAATGCAACTCCTGGATCAACGGTCTCCTCTCAATACTGATGTGAGCAAGACTGCCTGACGACTTTCTACTCAAGGCATCTGCTACCATATTAGCCTTGCCCAGATGATATAAAATCTCACAGTCATAATCCTTTAATAATTCCAACCATCTCCTCTGCCTCAGATTCAGATCTCTCTACTGGAAAATGTACTTAAGGCTTTTGTGATTAGTAAATATCTCACAAGTCACCCCATACAAATAATGTTCTTCAGAGCAAAGATCACTGCAGCCATTTCAAGGTCATGTGTAGGATAGTTATGCTCATGCTTCTTTAACTGCCTCGAAGCATAGGATATCACCCTACCATTCTACATTAACACACAACCAAGGCCAACTCTAGAGGCATCACAATAAATTATGAACTTGTCTACACTATTAGGCAAAACTAACACTGGAGCTGTGGTCAATTTCTCCTTCAACAACTGGAAACTATTCTCAGAAGCTTCTGACCACTCGAATCTAACATTCTTCTGAGTCAAGCAAGTTATAGGGGCTGCAATTATGGAAAAATCCTGTACAAATCGCCTATAATACCCGGCTAAACCCAGAAAACTCTGAATCTTAGTAACAGAAGTCGGTCTAGGCCACTCAGACACTGCCTCAATCTTCTGTGGATCAACCTGGATACTGTCTTTAGACACCACGTGTCCAAGAAAAGAAACACTCTCCATCCAGAAATCACACTTTGAGAATTTAGCATAAAGCTGATGATCTCTCAGTATCTGCAGTATAATCCTCAAGTGATATACATGCTCCTCCATACTCCTTGAATAAACCAGTATATCATCAATGAAGGCTACCACAAACTGATCCACATATGGTCTGAATACCCTGTTCATCAGGTCCATAAAAGCTGTTGGTGCATTAGTCAAACCAAAAGACATCACCAGAAACTCATAATGGCCATATCGTGTGCGGAATGCCATTTTAGGAACATCGGCTTCACTAATCCGCAGTTGATGATAACCCGACCTTAGATCAATCTTGGAAAAGAACTATGCACCCTGTAACTGATCAAACAAGTCATCTATCCTCAGGAGAGGATACTTGTTCTTCACTGTCACCTTATTAAGCTCTCTATAGTCAATGCACAGTCTCAAGGTACCATCCTTCTTCTTCATAAATAGGACTGGTGCACCCCAAGGAGAAACACTGGATCTGATAAAACCCTTATCCAATAACTCTTGTAACTGCTCCTTCAACTCCTTTAACTCTGCAGGAGCCATTCTATAGGGTGGCATAGATATAGGAGTAGTACTTGGAACCACATTTATACATAACTCAATCTCTCTGTGAGGTGGTAAACTTGGCAATTCCTCAGGAAAAACATTAGGAAACTCACAGGCAATAGGAACATCTGTGAGTGACAACTTCTCCACTAAAGTATCCCTGACTAATACCAAATATCCCTGACATCCTTTCCTCAGCAACTTCCTAGCCGTAATAGCATAAATAAGATTTTGAGGTGCTGAACTCCTATCACCCACAAACTTAAATTCTTCTTCACTAGGAATTCTGAAAGTCACCTCTTTATTCCGATAATTTACCATGGCATAGTGCTGAGATCACCAATCCATACCTAGAATAACATTAAACTCAATCACATCCAATAAAATCAAATCAACGGGTAATTCTCTACCTTCCGTGAGAATTGGACAACTAGAAAGAACAATATCGGTGTCCAAGGAATCGCTCAGAGGAGTGGCAACAGACAAAGGAAAAGCCATCCTCGAAGCTTGCCAATAAGACTTGGAAGCAAAAACGGGAGAAACAAATGAATGCGTGGCACCCGGATCAAACAAAACCCATGCATCCAGGTAACGGATAGAAACAATACTTGCCATGACTACATTAGATGCCTGAGTATCCTGCTGAGTAAGGTGGAAGACTCTGGCTTGTCCTCGACCTCCCTACTGACTGGTAGAAGCCTGGCCAATACCTCTAGCACCTCCTTTAGTACTTCTACCACGACCTTGCTGTGGAACAAGCTGAGTGAAACTCTGATGCTGGGCTGGAGGCAACTAAAATGGAACTGGTGCAGCACTAGCAATCGACTGCTGTAGAAATCATGGAATCTGCGGCTGCTACTACCTGGATTAAGGACACGATCTGGCATAATGTCCTGTCTGCCCGCATCTGAAACATGTCAATGGTGTCAGGTAACACGGTCCCTGATGGACTCTACCATAGGTTTGGCAAACACTGGCAACTGATCCAGAATTACGACCACTGTTGTTGCTCGAAGCACCTGAACCAAATCTAAATGGTCTACGCTGACCTCCACGGCCATGTCTACTGCTCCGATGCACTCGCTGCTGCTGCCTCTGGCTCTGCTGAGTCAGACCTCTTTGCTGACTACTCGAACCAATATGAAAACTAGAGTACGGAGTAGTCTGCAATCCACTTGACTGAACTCCCAACTGGTAATAATCAGGCATCGCTCCTTGCCTAACTAACCTCAGCTCAATCTCCTTAGCCAACTTAATCACAGATTCTAGAGTAAGGCCTGCTGTAGGCATACAAGCAAATATTAAACCCAATCCGGTGAGGTAGGTAGTGACTGTGAAATACTGATCTCGCATCAGATCCTCTGCATATCTACCAAACCAGAGAAACTCTCGGGTGTACTCCTTTATTGATCGATCACCGTGAGAAATGCTAGTCAACCAGAGACAATAGCTCATGCGGAGAGGCTCTAGATAGAATCTCCTCATAAACCGCTCTTAAAAATGAGCCCAAGTCATTGTCATCATGTAGGGCTGGATCATCTGAATAAACCAGTCCAAGGCTGGTCCCTCGATAGACAGCTCGATGATCATAATCCGCTGGTACTCGGTGTGAGCAGTCCGAGTCCGAGTCTCAATCACATGCAGAAAATCTAGCATATCGGAAGTCCCATCAAATGCAATCCTGCCAACTCTGGCATAGAACAGAGCTGCCTCAGGGTCAGACATACCCTGCTGATAGGCAGGCTGAACAACTGGAGGCACAGGATCCTCAAACTTAGGCTCTACAGGCTCCTCGTCCTGTATCTCTCTCTGCCTACGGCAACCTGCCACTCCTCGAGGTCTACTTCTATCACGACCTCTATGTCTAACTGGTTGCTCAAGAGGTAAAACCTCATCCTGAAAAGACTCATCATCCTCAGCTTCAACTACCGGTGGAGCGACACGCGCTCGCCTCCTCATTCTGAAAAGACAACAGAATGATTCAGACAAATAGACAACGGAGGAATAATGCAAAAAACTAAAGCAAGGAATACTTATCAAGACATACTCGAACCTAATTCACTGTAGTAATTCAACAGAAAACACAACTTTGAAAACTAGGGCCACGATTCACACAACTAAGCCCTCCGCTCTGATACCAACTTTGTCATGACCCAAAACAGGGGCCATGACCGGCGCTAGGGAATGGGAATTCTTTCGAATTTGGAACCCGTAGCAAGCCTTAAAATAAAATAAAAACATGCAATAGTAATAATAACAACACAATTAAGTAAAATATTGTGCAGCGGAATAAAATCATAAATATCAAAATAATATTTCCACCAAATGAAATTAAATCAAATCCTCATCTCATATATAAATAAACTTTTAATACAAGTTTTAGTTCAAATATTTAAAGTACATATCTCATATAAATATAATACAACAATCTCACAATCGACCATAACTACTGCAGTGTCTAGATTATAAAAATATAACTCAGGTAAGCAGTTTACATAATGAAGCCGGGGCAGAAAAAATCTGGTGTACAGGTCTGCTATGGAGGTCTGATGAAGATGACTCTCTTGAAAAAAATAGTCAACGGAGGGGAGTCAGACCTCACTGAGTGAATTACTATAATATATATACATGCATACTAAATGACAATGCACACAGTCAAAAGTATAAATAATACGTAAGTATACAAGCAAATACACATAGATGCAATAAAATCATTTTATATATTTTTATTAAAAATTACAGTTTTTGAAGGATCGAATAGAACCCTAGAAAATTGCAACCTCAAAACAGTGTTAAAAAAAACTCTAGCCATACAGGCTCATTTATTCCAATATATTCATTTATTCCATTTGGATAGTAGACTGGCCCCGAGATACTAAGTCAACTGAGCTCCAGCTGTCTGACTGTTAGTGTGATTGGCCCCGAGACATTTAGTCAACCGAGCTCCAGCAATCACACTCCCAAATCATATCTCACACATCAAATAATCATATCCAATAAATATCCATAAATGGTTAGTAATATAGCCTAAATACTATAAGCGTACCGGTATATTGGTTGGCTTTGTTTCGATTTTGAGAGAGTATATTTTGAACACTTCGCAAATGTTACAGTTGAACAATATAGAACTGAATGAAGATATGAAGTTTGAGAAGGAATCAGTTGTGATTGTAAACTATCAAGCTTGATAGTTATGTTCGAACTAGATTCAGATGATCAAGGTTCCGTGATGTAGCAACAAAGTGAAAGAGCATACGTGGGAGACTGAAGTTGAGATGCGAGCTTCTTACCCATATCTCTTTCCTTTTTGATCTTGTAATTTTCTTTCTGGAATTCGGGGATGAATTTTTGTAAGGGGGGAAAACTGTAATATCCCGAGTTTTTAAATATTTTTATACTGCATCGGGATATGTAGTGTTAATAATTTTTGTATATATTTATGACATTTTTAAGAGTTATTATTTATTTAAAGCTAATTTTAATTATTTTATATTATTTTAAGTACTTTACGTAAAATTTTCCTGAAAATTGTATTTTCGGGAAAATTGACACGTAAATAATTTAATATTAATTATTTTGACTAGTTTTACGAATTTGCATGAACTTATACATAATTTTTAAGTGCTAAATAAAATGCATATATGTGTATTTATTTAAATTAATTAGAGCTTAATTAATTTTCTTAATTTTATTATTTAATTTTTGTATTAATTAATTAATTTTAAGTGTATAAATTATTAAATATATTAAAATATTTGTGTGATGAGTATTATTTGTGTGTGGGAATATATATATTACTATAATATAGTGTGGACATATATATATATACAAATATACACAATTTTTAATCAAAATTATAAAGTTTACAAAAATTACGAAATTGTCATTCTGCCTTCTTCCTTCCTCGCGATCATTTCTTCCTTAACTCCGGCCACTGTAAGTCCATTCCTTCACTGTCATTGTGCTTTCCGGTGTGCCATCTTCGTTTTCAGCTATTCCCGATGTCCCAAACTCCCATTTCTGGCGTTGTTTGGCCAGATTTTCATCAAGAGGCTGAAAGTTGCTCCTAACTCCAATCAAGTACTTTTCGGCCACCAAATTTGATGCTGTAGGTCTCTATCTTCTCCTTGAGCTCTGGTGAGTATGATTCCAAGCTTTGTTTCACTTGATTTGGTATAGAATTGCTTAGGTTTCAATTTCTTCAATTCAGCCATTTTGGGTTTTGAATTTTTTTTAGCTTCAGTTTGGTTGATTCATAAAAACTTCCTTCACAAACTTTGTTCCTGGAAGCTTAATCTATATTCTTTAATTTTTGTAGAATTTTTGGAATTTATTTTGATTTTTGTGAATTTTTTATTTTTTTATTAATATTTTCTAATTTTTGAAAATTAATTAATTAAATTATGAAATTGTGTTTTATGGTGATTATAGGATTTTAAATGAATTATAGAAATTTATTTTTAATTTTTGTGAATTTTTATATATTTATTTGGAATTTATTAAGTTTATGTAATTTTTGAAAAATAGGGTTAATTATGTGTTTAATTGAAATAAATTGGTAAATTGAGTATGTTTATTGATATTATTGAATTATATATGAGAAATTAATTTTTGAGTAATTATATAATTTTTGGTGAATTTTTGAACATTTATAGTGAATATATATATATATAGGGGTATTTTGGTAATTTTACATTAAATTGGCTAAAAATATAATTAAATTGGTTTTAATAATTATTTGAGCTATAAAAATGATTTCTGCAAATTTTTAGTATTTTTAACTAATTAAAACTATTTTTCGTAAATTGTTTTCAAATTATATATATTATACGATTTTTCTAAATGAATGAATTTTTATCGATTTTTAACGTGTTTTAGAGTTAATTACGTAATTTGAATTTATAAAGTGTATTTTTATTATATAAGGGTATTTTCGGTATTTCAGTAATATTCTGTGAATTGTGAACCTCGGTCAGTGAATTGTAGTTTGAAGTTCGACCGAGGGATTGTGGTTGTGAATTTGATATTATTCCGAAGTGTGTTTTTTTTTGCAGGACTAGCTCTACTCTTTGAGTAGAGAGATGTCCGTTTTATAGGGGAGGTTCTGTCGAATTTTCAGTAGAATTCTCATAAAACGTGATGTCTGGTCAAATTCCTATTCTAATTCTGTGTCTCAAATTCTAGATCGAGTCTTTAGAATTTTCGTTAAATTTATTCTGATTTCATGTTGTCATTTGTTTGTCTAACTATGTCGAGACCGAGACCTAACGAATCAGGTCTGCCGAGTTTGTCTCGTGAAGCGCTAACATGTGAGTTATTATACTGTATATATATATGCATTGCATATAGGATGCATGACTTAGGATTTTTATTTTCATTATATGTTTAAATAGTAATTTAATTATAATATGATTTGATATATTTTCGGTTTATTTTTAGTATATCTTGATATATAAATATTTGTATATTTTCTATATACATTTAATATATCACTGGTATATTTAGAGTTTATTTTTGATATATGTATGTTAGATATTTAGGTTTATGTTTGTTATAATTTAATATTTATACATGATTTAAAAGTGCATCGAACCATAATTATTTTATTAAATGATTAATATAATTTAGGTTTATTCTTAAATAATTGCATGCTATATTATAAACCTACACTTAAATATTTTTTTAAGTTTATTTTTGGTATATTTTTTATTTATTTCCAAATAAATACATGTTTTATTATTAAATTAAACCTAACACATTAGTGGTATATTTAGGGTTTATTTTTGATATATGCATGCTAGATAATTAGGTTTATTTTTAGTATATTTGTGAATATATGTTAAACCTAAACACATATTTAAATGAACATTTATATATAAATGTTTTATTAAATGATTTGTGTACTTAGGGCATATCTTTTGTATATTTAAGTATATTTTTAAGAAAATGCATGTTATATTATTGTTACTCATTTAAATTGTTTTTAACCATATTAATGATTTATCTTTAGTTTATTCATATTTTATTTGACATATATATACCCGAAATATACTGGCTATATTTTAGGTATATTTTTTGTATATATATGTGGTTGATTTTATTATTATGAATATCATTCCGCATTAATTATTTTCAGAATAAATTATTTATTCTAAGTAAAGGATATCAATAGAACGTGCTTCCTAGTGAGCAACACTAGGGTCGTGTACGTATTGGTGCAAAAGATTAGGGTTAAGTGAGAGTTAATTTTAGGTGATTATAATTGATTTAATTGATTTGACTAAGATTAATGGTATGTTAGATAGTGTGATTGCAGGGCCAATCACATTGACAGTCAGACTGCTAGAGCTCGATTGACTTAGTGTCTCGGGGCCAGTCTACTGTCCATAAGTGGATTGAATGATCTATTGGGTTGATTAAGATGTGAGGTGATAAATAGTGTGATTGCTGGAGTTCGGTTGACCAAGTGTCTCGGGGCCAGTCACACTGACAGCCAGACTGCTGGAGCTCGGTCGACTTAGTGTCTCGGGGCCAGTCTTCTGTCCAATTTGGAATAAGTGTTCTATTTGGAATCAAGTGAGCCTGTATGGCTAGAGTGATGATGGAGTTGATTGGGGTTGTTATTATTAGGGTTCTATGGATCCTTCATGAATTTAATTAAATGTTTTCCTACATTTTGAATATTTATAAAAGCAGAGTTTGACATTCGTGTGAATTGTGTGTATATACATACATATATATAATAATGCCTAATTGTTATGGTTTAGATTGCATGTATATATATAGTATAATAATTCACTCAGTGAGGTCTGACCCCCCTCAATTATTTTTTTTCAGGAGATCTCATATCGTCAGACCTTAGTTGTAGAGTTCCTTGCCGGTATTCTTCAGTCCTGGCTATTTTATGCAAATGTATATTCTGAACTCTGAATTGTATTTTAGAAACTGCAATAGTAGTGTTATTATATCGGATGTGTATTATTTTATTTGATGTTAAATACTCTGAGAACTTGTATTTGAACACTGTACGAATATGTATACATTTATGAAAGGATTTGGAGAATTTATTTTATATATTGATTCAAAAAATTTTAATTATATTGTACTTTTTATTTATTTATTGTATGATTTTATTTTCTTAGGCTTGATACGGGTTCCAGATTCGAAAGAATTCCCGTTCCTTAGCGCTGGTCATGACTCCCAGTTTGGGTCGTGACACAAAGATAGCTTAAAAGGTTGAGGAAGTCATACAGAAAGCTCATACTAGTCCACAGAAGAAGGATGAATGCATTTTGGATGGGATAACACCCTTTATAAATAGAATGGTCAAAATAGAGATCCTATCTAAGTTCAAACTGCCTTAGCTAGATCAATATGATGGTATCGAAGACCCAATCAACCACATATCATCATTTAGAACTAAGATGATGCTCCAGAATACAAATGAAGGAATCTTATGTCGAGTCTTTCCCAACACGCTCACCAAGATTGCTCAAAGATGGTTTCATTGGCTTCCTAAGACCTTTATTTCATCCTTTGAAGAATTGGTTGAAGCATTTAGGACCCGGTTTATCACCAATGTACCTCCTACCAAAAATATAAATGATCTCTAAATATGCAAACAAGAAGCCAATGAATCATTTAGGAGCTTCCTAGATAGGTTTAATAAAATCACTACGCAGATTGAGAATGTAAGCGATAAAATAGCCATTAAGGTAATGAAAAATGGAACTCAGTTAAGAAAGCTCAAAAACAAGATCATGACACAAGAGTCTTGTACTTTCTCTAAAGTTATGTCCATAGCCACAAAATTAATCAAGCTAGATATGATATAAGGCTACATTGAGACAATGAAAGGCCACCTTACAAGAAGATTGAAAGGATTTATATAAGCAGGCCCGCAGCTCCTCACAATATCTTCAGAAATCCAACAGAGGGGTTTAAAAAAGAAGCTGAAAGGTGTACACCTTTAAATGCCCTCATGTTAGAGATTCTTCTGTGGATCAAGCAGAATGGCATAGGTATACCTCCAGCCAGTCGGATAAGTCCATCTAAGATAAGAGTATATGATAGAAGATTCTATTATCAATACCACAAAGACTATAGCCATGAGATAAATGCGTGTCAAGACCTTAGATAGGCAATCGAATAATTAATTAAAAATGGAAAGCTGGGCAGATTCACATATAATGTCATAAAAGATCAAGATTTAAATTATTAGAATAGAGATAAGCCAATTTAAAAGAAAGCATGGAATAAGTGGTTGGAGTTGTTAACATGATTGTTGGAGGAGAAACACCGATCGAGAAGAAATTAAAAAGAACCTGGAAGGAGGGATGCCCAGTGTCTAAACAAAATTTGGCTATCACCTTCGAACCCAAGGATACTGTTAATAATAATACTATTAAAAATATTAGCAATGAAAATTATTTTAATGCTTTAAATAATAAAACTCACAAAATAATTTTTTTACGTAAATAAAATATCTAGAAATAAATAAATGAATAATATACATAAATAATGATAATTTATAAATAAAATTTAAAATTTTATTAACTCTGCATATTCCAAAATAATTTTATATTATTTAAAATATCGGATCATTACAATCTTCCCTCCTTATAAGAATTCATCCTCGAATTCAAATAAAAGAACAAATACAAGAATTTATTGAGGAAAGAGACAAAGATAGGCAACTCGCATCTCAGCTTATGTCTCCCAAGTATGCTCTTCCACGTTGTTGCTTCACCACAACACTTTAACCATTGGAATATGTTTCGAACTCAACTGACGAACTTGATAGTCCATTATCATGACTGTTTCCTCCTCGAACATTAAGTCTTCATTCACTTCCACATTATCAGGCTATAACACATGTAAAGGGTCTAAAATATACTTCCTTAGCATCGAGATATGGAACACTGGATGCACTTGTGACAAATTAGAAGGCAAAGCCAATCGATATACAACCATGCCCACTCTCTCCAAAATCTCGAACGGTCTAATATATCTTGGTGCTAACTTCCCTTTCCTATCAAATCTCATCACACCCTTCATCGGAGACACCTTCAGAAACATATAGTCTCCAACCTGAAACTCCACATCTCTGTGTCTCGAATCTATATAACTCTTCTGTCAGCTAACTGCGGTCTCTAATCTCCTTCTAATCATAGCAACCTTCTCAACGACATCCTGAACCATCTTAGGTCTAGTTAATGCTCTCTCTCCAATCTCATCCTAACTTAGAGGGGATCTACACTTCCTTCCTTGCAAAGCCTCATACGATGCCATCCCAATATTGCTATGGTAATTGTTATTGTATGCAAACTCAACGAGTGGTAAATGATCATCCCAGCTACCTCCAAGATCCAATACACACATTCTTAAGTGTTTGGATCATCCTCTCAGACTAGTCATCTGTTTGAGGGTGAAAAGCAGTACTAAAATTAAGTTTGGTGCCCATTGCTTCCTGTAATTTCTACTAAAACCAATAGGTAAACACTGAACCTCTATCAGATATAATGGACATAAGTACTCTACAAAGGCACATAATATACATAACATACAGCTTCACCAACTTAGCTATAAAGTAAGTGGCTTTAACAGGCAAGAAATGAGCAGACTTGGTTAACCTGTCCATAATCACCCAGATGGAATCATATCCATCTTTTAAATGAGGTAACCTAACCATAAAATTCATTGTAACTCTCTCCCACTTCCACTCAGGAATAGGAAAAGGCTAAAGCTTCCCAAAAGGCTTCTGATATTCAGCTTTCACCCGCTGATATGTTAAGCACTTAGAAATATAATCAACTAAATCCTTCTTCAGTCCATCCTACCAATACAAGTCTTTGATGCTGTGATACATTTTAATGACACCAGGATATACGCTGTAGGCTGTAGAATGTGCTTCCTTAAGGATCTCTTCTCTTAAGGATCTTTTCTCTTAAATTATCCACATTAGGAATGCATAATCTACCACTAATCCATAAAACACCTTCATCATCAAGTGTGAAATCAGTGAACTTCCTTGCATGAACATTCACTGCAAGCTTTGCTACATTAGGATCTTAACCCTGAGCTGTCTTAATCCTATCTCTCGGCACTAATCGAACTCTTAACTGAGCTAACAATCCACCTAATCTGCTAATCTTCATTATCAAACCTTGATCCACTAACTAATACAACTCTTGGATGAAAAGTCTCCTCTCCATACAAATATGAGCAAGACTACCCAAGGACTTTCTACTCAAGGCATCTACTACCACATTAACCTTGCCTGGATGATAAAGAATCTTATAATCATAATCTTTTAGGAGTTCTACCATCTCCTTTGCCTCAGATTCAGATCTCTCTACTGAAAATGTACTTAAGGCTTTTTATGATATGTGAAAATCTTACAAGTCACCCCATACAGATAATGTCTCCAAATCTTAAGAGTAAAGATCACTGCAGCCATCTCTAGGTCGTGGGTAGGATAATTCTGTTCATGCTTCTTCAACTGCCTTGAAGCATAAACTACTGCCCTACCATTCTACATCAACACACAACCTATGCCAACTTTAGAGGCATCATAATACACAGTGAATTTATCTATTCCATTTGGTAAGGTTAGAGGAGCTGTGGTCAACTTCTCTTTCAGCAGCAGAAAATTATTCTTAAAAGCATCTAACCACATAAATTTCACATTCTTCTAAGTCAAATGAGTCATAGAAGCTGCAATTTTAGAGAAATCCTGCACAAACCTCCTATAATACCCAGCCAAATATAGAAAACTATGAAACTCCATGACTGTCATCGATTTAGGCCACTTAAACAGTGACTTAATCTTTTATGGATCAACCTAAATACCATCTTTAGACACTATGTGTCCAAGGAATGCAATAGTCTCCAACCAGACATTATACTTCGAGAATTTAGAATAAAGCTGATGTTCTCTCAGTATATGTAGTACTGTCCTTAAGTGATATACGTGCGCCCCCATACTCTTTGAATACACCAATATATCATCAATGAGGACTACCACAAAATGATCCATAAATGGTTTGAATACCTTGTTCATAAGATCTATAAAAGTAGCAAGTGCATTAGTTAACCCAAATAACATCACCAGAAACTTATAGTGGCCATATCAAGTAGGGAATGCTGTTTTAGGAACATCGGCTTCACTGATCTGCAACTGATGATAACCCGACCTCAAGTCAATCTTAGAAAATAATTGTGCACCCTGAAGTTGATCAAATAAATCATCTATCCTCAAGAGAGGATACTTGTTCTTCACTGTCACCTTATTCAACTCTTTATAATCTATGCACAATCTCAAGGTACCATCCTTCTTCCTCACAAATAGGATTAGTGCACCCCAAAGAGAAACACTATGTCTAATGAAACTCTTATCTAATAATTTTTGCAATTGCTCCTTCAATTCTTTCAACTCTGCAAGAGCCATTCTGTAAGGCGGCATCAAAATAAGAGTGGTGCCTAGAACCATATCTATATAGAACTCAATCTCTTTGTAAGGTGGTAAACTTGGCAACTCCTCAGGAAAAATGTCAGGAAACTTATAGGAAATAGGAACATCAGTGAGAGACAACTTCTCCACAGAAGTATCTCTAATAAGTGCCAAGTATCCCTAATAACCCTTCCTCAGCATCTTCCTAGCCGTGATAGCGGAGATGAGGTTCTCAGGTGCAGAACTCTTATCACCTATAAACTTAAACTCTTCTTCATTTAAAATTCTGAATATCACCTCTTTACTTTGATAATCCACAATGGCATAGCATTGAGACAACCAATCCATACTAAGGATCACATCTAATAGCACTAATTCCACTGACAACTCTCTGCCCCCCAAGTAACACTGGACAACTAGAAAGAACAACATTGGTGTCCAATGAATCACTTAAAAGAATGGCGATAGATAAAGAAAAAGCCATTCTCGAAGCTTGTCAACATAACTTCAAAATAAAAATAAGGGACATGAAAGAGTGTATAGCACCTGGATCAATCAAAACCCAAGCATCCTAGTAACAGACTGGAATAATACTTGAAACAACGACATTAGATGCTTGAGCATCCTACTGGGTGAGGTGGAAACCTTTGGCTTGACCTCGACTTCCCTGCTGACTGGTAGAAGCCTAGCCAAAACCTCTAGCACCCCCTCTAATACCTTTATTATGCCCCTACTAGGCAACAATCTGCGTCATACTTGGATATTAAGCTGGAGGCAACTGAAAAGGTGTTGGAGCTGCACTAGCAATCGACTACTGTGGGTATTGCTGTTGATAACTAGAGTAAGGAAACGCTCTAGCAAAATGTCTCGTATGACTCCATCTAAAGCATGCTCTATGAACCATGTAGCACGGTCCCTGATGGACTCTCCTACACATCTAACTGGTTACTGATCCTATGCTTCCATAACCAGAACTCTGACCACAACTACTCTAGAAGCACTTGACCCAAATTTGAGAAGTCTACGAGGTCTAGCACGACTATGTCTGCTACTCCTATGGACTCTTTGCTGCTGCCTCTGACTTTGCTGTACTGAGCCTCTCTATTGACTACTAAAACCAATATAGAAAGTTAAATATGGAGTAGTTTGGAATCCTCCTGACTTAACACCTCCTAACTGATAGTAATCAGGCATAGCTCTTTGCCTGACTAGTCTTAGCTGTATCTCCTTAGCCAACTCAGTAACAGAGTCGAGAGTAAGGCCTGTAGTAGGCATCCTTATAAAAGTAGAACCCAAACCAGTGACGTAAGTCATGACAGTGAAATGCCGATCTCATATTAGGTCCTTTGCATATCTACCAAGTCGAAAAAAACTCTCTGGTGTAGTCCTCAATAGATCTGTCACCTCTAGAAATGCTGGTTAATATGAGTTTGTAACTTATATGTAATGGATCTAGATAGAATCTTCTCATAAACCTCTCTCAGAATTGAGCCCAAGTCATAGTCATCATCTGTGGCTGAATAACCTGAATAAACCAATCCATGGCTGGTCCCTTTACAGATAGCTCGACAATCATGATTCGCTTATACTCGGTGTGAGCAGTTTGAGTCCTTGTCTCAATATCATATAGAAAATCTAGAGGGTTTAACTTCCCATTGAATGCTATACGACTGACTCTAGCATAAAACAACGCTGCCTCAGGGTCTGACATACCTTGCTGATAGGCAGGCTGCATCCGTTATGCAACTGGAGGTATCTTAGCTTCCTCGTACTCTGGCTCTATAGGTTCCTCATCTTATAGCTCTTTATGTCTATAGTGAATTGTCGCTCCTTGAGGTCTACCTCTGTGCCTCGCTGGCGATTCTGAAGGTAAAACCTTATCTTGAAAGGACTCATCATCCTCGGCCTCAACGATTGGTGGAGCAACACGCGCTCGCCTCCTCATTCTGAAAAGACAAAAACCAACACGATTCAGACAAACAAATAACATACAGACAACCTAATGATTATATGAAAAACTAAATCAAGGAAAACTTATCAAAGACATACTCAAACCAAATTCACTGCAGTAGTTTCAAAGAAAACACAACTCTACTATCCTAGGTCCACAACACTAAACCTAAGGCTCTGATGCCAAATTTATCATAACCCAAACCGATAGTCATGACCGCCATTAAGAAACATGAATTCTTTCAAATTCAGAGCCCGTAACAAGCCTTAAAAAATAAAATACATACAACAAATAATATAAAAATATGCCAGAATTAAATTTTAATTGATATAAAATAAATACTCAAATCTCATTTCATAAAATAAAAAATATTCATACAATATTCACATAATATTAAAAATTATTCAAAAATTATATAAAATTACTAAAAATTATTTTATCAACACTAAAATTACTAACTTAAATTAATAACACTAACTTAATCAAATTTCCATCTAAATTTGCCCTTTCCAATTCAAATTTTTTCATACCCTTTCTCTTATTGACCATTAAAACATCCTTGGTGGAATTCCTTATGTGCTTTTCAGGAGTTTTAAGTATCCCATGTAACTATGAAACAGTTTTGTCCATATTATGCATATTGAAATTCATGATGAAACTATTATAAGCTTCAGGCAAAGATTGGAGAATGATATCAATAACCAATTCTTGTTCAATCTTGAGACCAAACTTGTCCAAATGTTCAAGATGACCTTTCATATTGAGAACATGAGGACTGATAGAGCTGCTAGCAGTCAACTTGTAAGAGAGCAATGCCTTGATGGTATTTAACCTTTAAATTCTAGCTTTCTCTTGGAACATTTCCTTGAGATGACCTATCATAGTATAAGCCTCCATTTCCATTAATTGCTTTTGAAGCTCAGACTCCACGCATACAAGCAAGAGACAAATGACATTAACTGAATCATTAAGATGCTTACTATAAGAATCCTTTTGTGCTCTAGGAGCATTAGCAGCTGGTTCCTCTGGGATGGGTTGATCAAGGATATATTCCTTTCTTTCTTGCCTAAGAACAATTCTTAAGTTTTTGTACTAGTCAAGAAAGTTAGTCCCATTTAGCTTATCCTTCTTAAGGATCGATCACAATGATATGGTAGGTGTAGTGTTTGATGTCATTATCTACAACAAATATATATAGAGTACATCAATTTAATTATAAAAGAGGCATAAAAAAACTCCTACTAAATTTTCATAAATAATAAAACCCTCAAAATAATTTCAACAATTGAAATTTCTTAGTAGGCCAAGATTCATATTTCACCCTACTTTAAGTAAGCTTTGGCTTATCACTTAAAGTGTGGCTATTTAGGTAGGTAACACTTTACTAATTACATCTCATATAATTCTTGGATAATTATAAGATATCACATATACCGGCATATCCTATCAAATGCCCTAGTCCAAAACCATTTTGATAACCTAGTTAAGTCTAACCAATTCAAACATATGGATATCACCATTATCCATTTTATCTTATTTAGATGGCTTTATATATAATGCTTTGGCATAACTTATATATAGCAATCCAAATCTTGATAAGTGTTGATTAATGGGAGGCATTTTAATAACTGAATATTAGATGAGGGTTTCAATAGTTTTTATCTTATTTAGTTATTGTTATATTGCATCTCATACATGGCATCTCATGGCATCACTTGCATAACATACTAACATAATAAGATAAACGTGACATAGCATGGTCCATAACTAAGTTGATCTTCATAAGCCAATATGAAGATCAAAGGTTAAACCTAGGTGATATTACAAATACAAATTGAGCCTTCAATTTTGGATCTCCATCTTCTACTATGGACCTCGTCCTTAGGCTCCCATTTGTGATCCCCATCACAAGCCTCTAACGTGAATTTGCATCTTAGGTCTTGGTTTACATTACATGTAATTAAAACTATTCTATTACTATCTAATAAAATAAAATAATTACAACAAATAAAATGACTCATAGGCCGTATTTAAAAATTACAACCTAATAAAATAAAACAACAAAATCCAATCACATTGGTTCAAGGGTCATGTTATACACTATGCATTTAACAATAAACATATATAGCATAATAAATCAAATTACATATTAATTTAATTATTATGACGAAAGATAAATTATGTGACAAATCCATTTGGCGTCAAGGGGCAGCGCTGAAAACCCTAAAACGACAATAATTTTTGTAATCAAATTACTGTCTGATTAATTTGTTCAACACAGATCGTTTTTCTTTATGTTTAACATTTAAACATCTACCACCATAAACCCTAATTTATTCATAAATCATATTGTAGAATAATTAATTTGTTCCAAATAGATTTATTTTGTTTAACACTTAAACAATTTATTATACATGATCAGTTTAACTCTTAAACAGATCGCCCTTTAACAAAAATCTGTATACATATTCAGTTTTTCATAAAAATAGAATACTTAAACTAGAAAATTATAATTTTTATTACTATTTAATCATATTAAATAATTATAAACATTAATTAGATTAATATTTATTGTTGTTTTCATACAGATTTAAGAGGACGTCATAAAAATAAAACTATTTGGATAAAATTTTTGAAAAATCCTTTTTTAAAAATGAATCACTCAAAAACATATATATCACATATATATAGAATCAAATTAATCGAATTATAAGTGGCTCTGATACCACTGTTGGGTTTTGTGATTCAAAAACGTAGTGAAAATTAAAACTTTTAATCACAAACCCTAACTTGGATCCAAATAATTCAATTAATTGATTTAAAAATAGGGTTTTCAAATCTTACCATAAATGCAGAAAAGGCATGATTTCTGGAAGGTAGAGAGGAGGTTCACTCCGGTGACACTTTACCTCGAGTTTTTGATTTTGGTAGTTCGGATCAAGACGTCTCCAAAAAAATCCATCCTTCACAATCGTCCATACGAACAACCCTTAATTAAAATGAAAACTTTGTGTGCTAGCACTTCTCTTGATTTCTCATAAATCAAGAACAAAAAAACTATGTGTTTTAGTTTTTCTAAGAGGAGAAAAATGAATTTTTGGTGGCTAAATAATTGAGTTAGTGAAACCCTAGAGAATATAATATATTTATAGACCTTTAATTAAGGTTTCACTTACCAAAATAACTTTTTAGTAACTTCTCAATTATTATTGTTTTGATTTTATTTAAAATTAAATCAGAAATAATATTCTATTTATTTAAGATAACCTTTACCTTAAATAAATAAACTATTTATTTATTTCCACAAAGCATATTTGGGCTTCTCAAACCCTTATCCATTTGTAGGCCTATTATAATTGTGTGACCCTGTAGGTTCACATGATGTTGGCAGTGGGCCTTAAATCTTTATTTAGGCTTTCAAGTCATAAGTGGCCTCTAGCAAGACATTATAACTACCCAAGTCATGTGAAGTCAATAATCTGACATAACCTAATTTATAATAAATATTGTAATCCCTTTGTCACATGATATCTTGATTGAATATGAGACATAATTTCTGTCATCCTTATATAATTCAATCATATTATTTCTTGACTCTAAGTAGACTAAGAATGATAACTTTTTATCAAATCACTTTAGCATGGCCATGCATTTTCCTTAGTCTATCTTATTAAGGGGCCCATAGATATCTTACTCAGATTAAATAAAGGACAAATTCCTTCTCAATCACTCACATTACTCACATAACTCATTTCATATCCAATAACAATCTATTTAATCATCTTGTTAAAGACAATGTTAGATTGTGTCAAAATATATAATAGTTATGTAGAAATCCATGATGATTTCAAGGTCAAAGGACTAAATTAATATTATTATGATGAAAATTACAATTAATATTATTATGATGAAAATTACTTATGACAATTATCTATGTAGTATTCTCATGATGGGTTAATCAAGTACATTATTTTTGAAATAAGTACTTATGAGTTAACTTAATATCTCATATTCATGATCAGTAAAACATAATCATCAATCAACATCATACTAGACATAACATATTGTTATGACTAAGGATAATTTGAATAGAACTCATATTTAATCTAAGGTTTTACTATCAAGTCACATACTTGATGACCTTAGTAAGAATTGACTATTCAAGTAATTATCATAGTACAAAATGATAATGAAAAATGCCTCTTTATTAAATAAAATGATAAAGTTAAAACATGGTCATACATGATTGACCTAATACATATCACTAACAAGATTGACATGTGGGACAGTGAAGAAGAAAGGGAAAATCAATTAGTTATTAAAGTCAAGAAAAAAGAAAAGGTGAAGGATAAAGAAAAATAAAAAATAAAAACCCTAGTTAGGCCAGAAAATAAGGAGAAACCAAAGAAAAATGAGAAAGTTGAAGAGAAGGCTATAGCCAATGTTTGGGAATTGCTTATGCATTCCAAAGCCTATTGAGAGGCACTATTATGAGTTTTGGAGTAAAAGAAGGTTATTGCAGGATATACTCTTGAGCAATTAGTGGCCCCGCTCATGGAAAGCCCTCAAGGGGCTATTATCTTCATTGATGGTAACCTACCTTTAGAGGTAAGAGAACATTATATGGCCTTATTCATTAAAGTAGAGGTAAAAGGGAAATTAACTTGCTGTGTTATGGCAGATAATGGCTTTACTATTAATGTGTATCCTTTAAAGATTTTGCCTAAATTGGGGCTCACCGTTGTTGATTTAAAGCCATTAGACATGATCATAAAGGCATATGATGACATTAAATGACATGTTGAGGGAACTTTTAAAGCCTTGGTTAAGATTGGGCCCATTGAAACTTGGGTTAATTTACATATGATTAACATCCCAGTCACCTTTGCCATTCTACTGGGAAGGCCATAGTTCCCTCCTTTAGGAGGTGTGTCATCCATTGTTTGCCAAAAAATTAAGTTTCCATACAAAGGGAAGGTAGTTACTATCTCAGTAGAAACTAAGGTTGCTCTTGCTGCATTAAAGTTGACCCCTAAGGAGATCCCTATCAATCTTAGTTTTGAGGTCAGTATGATTTATGAAGATGACCTTAATGAGAAGATTATAACTAAAATGAGAAAAATGAATTTTATTTCTAGCCTAGGATTGGGAAAGAATTAGCATGGACTGCTTGAGTTTATGGAATAGAAAGTCTTAATTTTAAAGCACGGGATAGGATACCAAGGGGGAGATGATTTAGAGGAAGAGCTTGAAATTAAGAAATGGAACTTATAAGACAAGTTTGTGAAGTAGGGCACTGGGTATTCATACATAGGCACTCATAAACCTATGATGCTGGCAAGGAAATTAGTTCCAGGGTTTAAGATATTTACTGAATATGTTAATTGGGTAAAGAAGGTTGTTGTTAATGAGATTGTTGTGGAAGAGCTGATAATGGCCCAAGAATCAGAAGAGGACATTCCTGCTGCAAAGTTGAAGGATGCTGCTAATCAAATATATAAGGCAAACTTCAATACCTTTATTCAAAACTCCATTATTGATTTTTTTATGATGACTTTGATGTCTCTTTGACAAACTTGTTTAAAATTGATTATTTATTTTTCTCTAAAGTTGATGCAATGAAATTTGAGTTTGCTTACTTATGTGATGTGTTTCGTAATGGTTATTCTACTTGTGATAATCATTTCATGCATATATTTGACATTAATTTTATGCAAACTGAATCATTTAATTTAGGCACTAATGATAATCCTAAAATATACTAATTTCTTTTAATTTAACTCTTGATAAGAGAGAAAAAATGAAAGAAGTATTAATGAAAAGGCAGAAAGTATTTGCTTAGGGCTATAAGAATATGTCTGGGATTGATAGGGAGATTACAAAACATAGAATTCTTATATATCCTCACACTACGCTATTAAAACAGAAGAAATGGAGGTTAAGACCAAAATGGGCTCTTTTGATTAAAGGAGAGGTAGAAAAACAGTGGAAAGCAAAGTTTCCAGAAGTTATTGAGAAAACCCAATGGCTGGCCAATATAGTTATGGTCCCTAAGAAAGATGGGAGAGTCAGGATATATGTAAATTATAGGGATTTGAACAAAGCTTGCCCTAAGGATGATTTTCCCCTACCGCATATCAACACCTTAGTTGATAGTGTAGCTTCTAGTGCAATGTATTCCTTTATAGATGGTTTCTTAGGTTATAATCAGTTCATGATGGTAGTAATTGACAAGTTAAAAATAGCCTTCATCATTGAATAGGGAATCTACTGTTACTTGGTGATGCCTTTTAGGTTAAAGAATGTCGGGGCTACTTATTAGAGAATTGCTACATGACATGATCCATAAGGAATAGAGGTATGTATGGACAATATGATGGTAAGATATCTAACATGTGAGAGCCATTTTGAAGCCTTAGATAAGTTTCTACCAAAGGCTAAAAACTATAATTTAAGGCTGTATCTGAAGAAGTGTGTCTTTGGAGTGACCTTAGGAAAGCTATTGAGGCATATAGTTATTTATAAAGGAATTAAGGTGGATCCAGACAAGGTTAAGGCAATCAGGGAAATGTTTGTGCCTAAGACTGAGAAAGAAGTGAGAGGGTTCATTGGACAATTGCAGTACACTAGTAGGTTTATAGCCAAGCTGACCACCATTTGTGAACTAAATGTTTAAGTTATTGAAGAAGAACTAGCTCGTAATTTGGAATGATAAGTGTCAGTAGGCCTTCGAAACTATAAAGAACTATTTAATGAATCCTCTAGTGTTACAACCACTAAGACCGGGAAAACCTTTAATCCTTTATCTAGCTATCAAAAAATAAGTAGTGGGGGGATAATGTTAGCTCAAGAAGGGGAGGTTAAAGTTGAACATGCAGTTTATTATTTAAGTAAGAAACTTTTGCCTTATGAAGCTAACTATAATCTGGTGGAAAAGACATGTTTGGCTCTAATATGGGCAACTAAGAAGTTCTGGCATTATTTCCAGTCTTATCAGGTTCAGGCAGTTTTAAAAGATGACCCCTTTAGGTGCCTTCAATAAATTCCATCACTCACAAGAAAGTTAGCCAAGTGGTTAGTTCTGCTCATTGAATTCACTATTGATTATGTGGCAAATAAAGTGGTAAAAGGAAAGGCAATTGCAGACTTCTTAGCTCAAAATCTAATAAATGATGAATAGGAATGAGAAGTAGAGTTTCCTAATGAACATTTAAGGGCAATAGAGATCCAGGGTTAGAGCATGTACTTTAATGGTATAGTCAACGATAATGGAGTAGGTATTGGTGTGATTTAAGTCATGTTATAAGGAGAAGTCATCCTGATGGCAAAGAGGTTGGAATTTGAGGTGACAAACAATCAAGCTAAGTATGAAGTTTGCATCTTTAGTTTTAAGGCACTATGGAATGTAGGGGCAGAGGAGGTCACAGTTTATGGTGACTCTATACTAGTTATAAAGCAGGGTTCAAAAGAGTGGGAAATATGAGAAGATAGACTACGGTTATATTGGGATTACTTGGTTACTATCATACTATCTTTCATTTAGTGTAAGTTGATTCATTTGCCACGAGACTAGAATCAAGTAGCAGATGCTCTAGCCACTTTAGCTTTAATATGGGAAAGAGGTAACAAATAGAGGTCAAGCCCCTTATTCTTCTAAAATCCCGAGCTCCTTGTTATGAAGAAATAAAGGTGATGCCAGTTGATACAACTGCCAAGCATTGGTTTTATGATTTGTAACAGTATTTGGAAATAACACAATTTTTTAAAGATGATGATAAGAAGGAAAGGATGTCCCCGAGGATGTTGTCATGATAACTCATCAGTCATAATGGGATGCTTTATAAGAGAATGCTGACTGTAGTGCATTTAAGATGTGTCAATAAGACTAAAGCTTAAAAGATTATAGAAGTAGTCCATTAAGGGTTACATGGGCAACATATGAATGAGACAGTTTTGGCTTAAGAGAATAGCATGTCAAGGTTACATTTGGCTAACAATAGAAATAGACTATGTGAAATATGGAAAGAAATGCCATAATTTTCCAGTATATGGTGATGTCAATCATCTGCCTTCCATGGAACTTCAGGGAAGGACCTCTCCTTAGCCATTTGCAGTTTGAGAATCGAATTCATAGGGGAGATAAGGATAAGAGCATCAAATGGTCATCATTACATTATGGTGGCCATTGACTATTTCTCTAAATGGGTAGAAGTAGAGTCATACACTTATGTCGGATTAAAACAAATCATAAGATTTATTAAAAGGAACATAATTTGTAGATACAGGTTGCCTTATCATGTTGTCACTAATAACGGCATTTAATTTTGAGTAAAAACAACTGCCCTACTGAAAGAATACAAAACTGAGCATCACAGACCATAAGCAAATGGGGTAGTATAAGCCATAAATAAGAATGTGAAGAAAATCTTGGCTAAAATAATGGAAAATTATAAGGATTGGGCAAATTTTCTTCAATTTGCATTGTGGGGATATAGAACTACTGCTAGAACATTAACAGAAGTCACTTTGTATTCCCTAGTGTATGAATGCGAAGCTATATTATTAATGGAGGTTGAGATTCAGTCATTGCAGATTTTTTGGATTATAAAATTCATGAGTATCAATGGGTGGAGAGTATATTAGCACAGTTAACTCTGCTGAATGAAAGAAGAGTGAAGGGTATGTACCACTCACAACTATATCAAAAAAGAATAGCCCCAGCCTATAATAAGAAAATTATGTCAAGAAAGATTAAAAAAGGAGATTTGGTGCTGAAACTCACTAAGCCTATCATGATGGATCCATGAGGGAAGTTTAAGCGAAATTGGGAAGGTCCATATTTAGTGAAGAAGCTATTCTTAACAGGCGCTACTATCTTTTTGCGTTTTAAAGGGAAAATAATTCAGGGAGCCCATTAATTTGGACAAACTCAAGAAGTACTTTTTGTAATGTCTCACTAGAGAGAACCTCAAAAGAGGTTGTTTAAGAAAAATTTAGAGACAAGAAAAATAATAAAAAATAAAATAAAGTACTACTAGATTGAAAACCTCAAAAGAGGTGGTCTAGGCAAAAATTAAAGACATGTAAAAGGAGAGAGAGTGGAAAAATAGTTAGTTGAAAAACTTCCAAGGGCAAGCCACCTAACGACAGGATTTATGTCAAAAGCAAAATGTATAGTCATTTATGCCTTAATTAAAAGAAATAGTTTGCCTTTATTACTGTTAAATGTTGCATAAAATGCTTATTATAAATTGACTAACCAAAATGAAATAACATTAAACAAAATGTAAATTAGGATTAAAATTCATGAACTAGTTGAGTCACTTTCTTTTCTTTTCTTGAACCTCCTTAATACTTGATACATGTAATTCCCTTGTTTTCTTGGCTTTAACAAATTCATCCTTTTCTATTTACTACAACTGAATCCATTCTTTATATTGATCATGAGTAGACAGATCTTCATTCTGGTCAATGTTCTTATGAATAATTCTTCGAGGCTAGGTTGCAATTAGCTTGTCTAAAAAGTTATGAGTTAGAGGCCCTAGTTCGAATTCATGTACTAGCTCCACAATTTGCTACTTTATTCTATATTGGCGACAAAGGCAGGTAGGATTATAAAATATGGTAGAATGAAACCCAGCTATAGGAATACAGTATGTATAGGGTTGGATGGTCATATGCTTTAGTTTCCACCATGGACACATCCATTGGTTAGTATCAAGAAAAGTGGCTAGCCAGTCTTTGACATTCTTTAGGATTGGTTGTAGTCTTCTGGTTTGAAATTATTTTTCCTTATAATTGGTGATGTCTATTGGAGGTTCTAATAAATTGAGTTTCACTTGAAACCAAGCCTATGGGAGAAGGGATTAAAAGAAAGCCAACCTCCAATAACAACAGATCCTAAAGAAGTGTTGGGCTTCTAAGAATTTGTCTAGTCTAATGATCATTTCTACTAGGATGAGAGGTAATGGATTAAGCCCTAATTCCATTTAGTCCAGGATATGAAGAACCTAGAAATTATAGTTGCCGAAAGGAGAGATAAACAATAATTGAGCATATAAGTAAAGAGCAATCATTTGGGGCTAGTATACTTCCCTGTTATTCACAGCTACATTAGCTTCTAGGAAGGATCCTATTAGAATTTCAATCCCAAAAATGTGATAGAGGGATGACTGTGGAGGATGGTTGAATAGATAGGCCATTTAACTTTGAACAACAAGTAAGTTAGGAATCCCAAGTTGAGGGATAACAATTTAATAAGCAGAGTTTACTTAACAGCCTAGGATAGCTTCAAACTCTTCAGGTAAGGGGCATATCTCAAAAGCATTGACTTGGAGGATGTGTTTGTTAGGGTCTTATAATTCAGCAATAGTGTGTAGAAAGGGGAAATTGATTTTACTAATATATAAGGAATGAAAGATAGACAAGTGAAATGGTTCTAATCTTGCCCATGCAAAATGGGTTACTGTTGTTTAAGGTTCTTTTTTTATCATCTTAAGGGTTTAGATGTATTAGGAATAAGAAATGGAGATTTTGGGGGCATAGAAGAGAGGAGTTATGCGTGCTTTTAAAAAAAGAATTAGGGTTTTACAAGGGGAGTTTTATTGCACTATAATGTTATGGCACTGCCTTACAAATCAGGCATTGCCTCAACATAAAGAGGCAACTCTACATCACCTTATTACACTGAGGCAATATCAACTTATAAGAGCATATTTAATTTTCTTGGCAATTGATGAGGGATGAAAGTTGTGATTGATTTTGGAGCTCTAGTAAAACAGATGTAGAATTTAGTTATCAGAAACAACATTCATGTAATTAAAGTCCTAAATTGATTAAAGTTGTAGTGTAGATAGACATAAAACCTCAGTAAGAACAAATGTAATCATCTGAAAATAAAAAAATCAAAGTAAAGGAAAAAATAGAAAAGCCTAATCCTATTTATGAAGTCTCTAAATCTGGAGGATTTGCATCATCAAAGTCACTAAAGTCATCATAATGATCTCCCTTTACATCATTTGCACCACTATCTCTATTATCTCTAGCCCATAATTATCATCCTTGTCATCATTTTTGACTTATAGGGCGGCAACCTAATATTAAAGAGTTACGATCCTAGCTTGACAGACCTCATCATGCACCAATCAAAATATAGTAAAAGGTAAGTAATCATGCGAGCATGCATATATATAGAAATAGAGAAATGTAGTTACCCTCCACTACTATGTAATACTTATTAAGTGGTCTCGCTGGGCCTCAATCAGCTTGTACATGTACTCCCTCTACTCTCAAGGTATCTATATAATTAATGAATGGTTACCACTAATGTTTGGTTAAGTGCATTAGAAAACAGGATTAAGGAGAAAGATTACGTGTGTAGTAGAATCAGGAATGTATGCTAGCATTAGAATCTCATATAATGCCAGGAACTAGTAAGACAACTCCCTTAAAGGTAGCCAGTAGTGAGTAAGCAAGTCAAGAGTGGTAGTGAGACGACCAACTACTACTCGAGAGTTGGAGTTGAAGGGAGCCCTAGTAGGCGATGCTCCAACTGAGGTACGTGCACCGCTATGGTCAGTATAGGGACACTAAAAAGGTCTCTCCTATAGAGTAGACCTGGGTGGAGCTATAGGACATATGGTTGCCATCTAAAAATAAAGAAGAGTTAATATGTGAGTTGACAGATATTTATAAAAAAGGAAGTCAAACGATTACTTACGCAGGAGTTACAAGAGCTAGAGGCACTCTCTAAAGCAGGTTAGCTCGAACGAAGTTAAGGTAGCAATTCTTGCATCTCATAGTATACTCCTTAGTTGGGTCTTACTTAATAGCTCGATCTCGTTCATTACCCTTCATCAAGTGCATCTAGAACATACTAGTAGGAAGTGTTGCAAGAATACGCCTAGCTCGAACACTCGAGTTGTATTAGAGTATCCTCTCCTCAAGATACCAGACTCTACAGTTAGGGCCCTCAAAGCAAAGTTCTCTTCAGTGTTAACGGTTCTCAATAAACTATGGTGGGGGTCCACCTATCCTGCTATGGAAGCATAGAGCAGGTAAATGAAGTGAATTTTGAATTATACTTTGTTAACAATAAATTTTTATTTTACAATACCTTTATCCTACTTCAAAGAGTTTAGTCTCTCTCGATGAACATGAATAGAAGCTAAATGTCTCTTTATAGTGTGGCTATAGCCCCATCTCGCCAAGGTAGGGAAAGGTACATCACTGATACGAGATATCCCTCAGATTAGCTCAAGCTCTAAAGCCCATACATGCAAAATGAGTTATTAGTAATAGTCATAATAGTTGACAAGCTTAAATAAAGAGAGAGAAAAGTTCCAAGATAGTATGCCAGAAGTTGCATAATCATCTAGCTCCCTATATTACCTTATCCATGCTCCTATATATGTAAGTAAGAGCACAACTACCCCAGTCATACTTGGCCACCATATCCAAGTCTCAAAGAGGCATCAAGAACATCAAATCAATAGAGTTTATGGTGTCAGCAAAGAGAGTAGTGCCCAAAAGATAAATAAGGAAAGCTCTCACTACGTGATCAATCTGGCCGGCTATGGTGGCAGCCTCAACTCGTACACGGGGATAATGACTCTAAATAGACTCGATCTTCACAGAATGAGTCCTTTTCATGTTCGGAACTATACTAAGGAGGTGATCAATGTAAGCTACTCTATTTACTGCCATCTGATGAAGGCTCCCTAGCAAATACAATGCTTATAACTGCCACGAATTAGACAGGATCTAGAGTAAACTCTCCAAATGGAAGGTGGAACTTATAGGTGGTATCAAACCACATCTCCATCAACATATGGAGTGGCTAGTGATTTATTCATCCATGTGCATCTAGAAGTACAAGGATAAAATTTGAGAATCCAGTGTCTCGTATACGGGCCTTAATGTCATCTGTGAGCTCATTGTACCACACTTGGGTACCATTAAAGTTCTCAACACCCTTAAAAGTGTATGCATCATGCTGCTAAATAAACAGGGAAGTTGAATAGATATATGACATGTTTTAAAATAAAAGATAGAATTCAAATGTAGTTAAAGAGATGACACTTCATCTTTGTGAAAAAGCGACACCTCAACGTGATTCGGTGATGCCTTAATATTATTATGCTAAAATTAATCCCTCTATCAAATAGGCAATTGTCTCAGTATTAAGTGGCGACACCTCTTCGATAAGGCTATCACCTTATTGATGAGGCGATGCCTCAGTGACATGAAGAACAATATTCTATTCACAATGTTTCATATAATTCTCACCCTAATCATTCTCATTCCTATTCTTAATGATAAATAAACATTTATTAACCTTAAATTGATAATATTTTGCAGGAAAAATCAATTGAATAGAGTACTAATCTCTTTAGAAGCTAATGCACAAATGTGAGAACCTAGGTTTATAGTCATTGAGATGGTATCTCTCATAGAAAAGCTTAAGGATCATAAAGCATGAATAGGTGATGGCATCGGGTCCCATTTAAAAAGGTTTGGCATACGAGTAATGTCCATGGTGATAGAGAAATGAAAAGTATTTAAAAGTGAAAAAGAGGGAAAAAGAAAGAGTGAAAGACACAAAAGGTTAGAATGACCTTAAAGAAAAGATATTTTAATGAGAGGAAGGAAGGAGTTAAAAGAAAGAAGGGTTGATAAAAGAAAGGGTATTTTGATAAGAGAAAATTTAAACAGTGAATGACATAATTTGACCTTTCGGGTTTGTACCTCGAGTTTGATGACACAAAATTTGAGATTTAACCTCTCAAGTTTGTTCCTAGAGGATGATGGCACAAAATTCAAAATTTGACCTCTCAGGTTTATACCCTGAGGCTGACGGCACAGAATTCAAAATTTAACCTCTCGAGTTATACCCTAAAGTTGCTGGTATGACTCAAGATTTAATTTCTCATGTTGCATCTTAAGATTGATGATACTGAAGATCAAGTTGTATCCTTTTAACTTTTATGCATGTTAATTTTTGAAAATATTATATTAGATTCATGCATTCAGTTTTTTAAAAATTAAGGGGAAAAATATAGATACCTAATTTAGTCAGTTTGTAACAGGTCTGATGATGAAATGAAATGAGCACCCAAAATGCAAAAGATTATAGTATAATCCCTTTGAGAATGGACCTGAAGCCCTGAAGGCACAGAATTCAAAATTTAACCTCTCGAGTTATACCCCAAGGTTGATGGTACGAGACTCAAGATTTAATTTCTTATGTTTCATCTTAAGATTGATGATACCAGAGATCAAGTTGTATCATTTTAACTTTTATGCATGTTGATTTTTTGAAAATATTTGATTAGATTCGTGCATTCAATTTTTTTAAAAAATTAAGGGGGTAAAATATGGACACTCAATTTAGTCGGTCCATAAAAGGTCTAATGATGAAATGAAATGAGCACCCAAAATGCAAAAGATTATAGTATAATCCCTTTGAGAATGGACCTGAAGCCCAAACTCTCTTAGAAGAGGGTTATGAGCTCAAAACTAAGCCCAAAAAGCGTAAAAAAAAAAGCCTTGGAAGCTCGAGGAACTTGCAAGGCCCATGAAGCCTACCAACTTCATTGCCTCAACCCAGATCCAATAAGACAATGCTTGAGGTGACACCTTTTCAAAGAGGCGCCGCCTTAATGCCTCTTTTTTATTTTTTTAAAAAGGATGTTACAGATTGTGAAAACATTTGAATTACTCCTGCATTTATAATTTGCACATTCTAGGAGTAATGACGACGTTTCTAATAGAAAAAAAAAGGGGGAGGAGGCTCCTTAATGGAATTAAATAAAAGAAATAAGGATAACAAGAAAGGAGGGTGGAAAGAGAAGAGGTCATTTTGGTTGATGTCTGAAGGAAATGTTATAAGCCATATTTTATTTAATTATTAAATCGAATTGACGATTTAAAGTGTGAGATATTATTTTATGAAATTATTATTATTTGTGTGATTTAATAATTTTTAATAATACTAAGGAGGATATATATAAATATGTGTATGTTGTATTAAATTTTGTTAGATTATATACATATATACATGTACTTTATATATATTGGGTGTACTTTATAAAAAAAATACGGCCTTTATTTTTTTTTCTTCCTCTCCTTCCTTTTCCTTCCTTACCTGACACCACTGCCAGCACCACCCAACCACCGTTGGACAGCCCCATCTCGCTACTCAACTCCCCTCCCTTCTCCTTCCTCCTCCTTTCTCTTTCTTTCTCAATTCTCTTCTTTGCCGGATAGGGAAGGAACTCGCCGGTGTCGGATCCGGCCACCCCTGGACGTGCCACCAATGTCGTTTGAATCTTCTCTTCCTGGGCTTCATTTCCCCCAAGTCAATTTGACTGGATAACACTGGGAACAATTTTAATTTCTAATAATTTGATTTTGAAGTTTTACATTTAAATTGTTGAAATTGAGTTTGAATTCGGTTAAATTGGACTGTGTTGTAGTTGTATGAAATGACCATGAGGTTGAGATCTTGCTAAATATGATTTTTATTTATTTTTCTGAATTTTTAGAATTTTTTAGTTACTATTTACATTACTGTTCTGAGTTCAGGAAAGTTTTATATTTTAAATAAATTCTATTAATTATGTAGAGTAAACTTTGTGAAGGAAGTTTTGTGAAATTTTTTATAGAATTTAAGTTATGAATTTTTAAAAGTTATATTTAAATATGTATTTTTGGAAAAATTATTAAAAATTAGTAAATTATTTAATTTTAATTAAATTTTTGTTATTTATTCTGTTTTAGATTATTTTTAAATAATAAAAGTATGAAAAATAGTTTTTTATAATTAATTTTCAATTATTCATTAATTAGTAGTGATTTTGGGGAAAATAAATGAATAATAAATTTATTTATTATTTTCAAGTTTAAAAGAGTCTTTTATTATGTTTATGATATAATTGAATGATTTTAATAGTTATTTATAATTAATGTTAATTTGGTTGTGAAAATGAAAATTTGATTTTCATTAGCAATATTTTATTTATAAACAAGAATTTTTATTATTTATTTGGAAATAAATTCTTTTATATTTTTATTATATAAATAAATTAAATTTTGGTAGTAAACTAAATTTTTATGATATATCAGGTTTTGAGGAAAAAAAATTATATTGTTTTTATATATGTTATTATGTTGGTTCTCGGTTGGGCATAATATGTAGTTTAGAGACCTACTCCGAGATTTGGAGTTGTGGGTAGTATTGAAGTTCAGTTTTGTGCAGGAATGACTCTATTTTTAGTAGAGAGATGTCTGTTTTATAGAGGAGACTCTATCGAATTTTTGATAGATTTTTCGTAAAACGTGACATCAGATCTGTGTTGACTTTTGAGTTTTATTAGAGTCATGTCTTAGATCGAATTTTTTCTTAGAAATCTAGAATGTTTAAGGTTAGGATTTTTAATTCTAATTATTTCTATTATTTTCCTATAGCAGCACTGAGAGCAGAGCCTTCAAGTCGAGGCCAATCAAGTTAGTATCGAGGAGCGCAGCCTACCTGTGAGTTATTATTATATGTATGCATTGCATGTAGAAAATATTATTGACATCCATATTTTAAATAAATATGAATTTTATTATGCTATATTACATTAAATGTTAATTGTTATTGTTATTATATATATTTTTCATATATATAAAGGTGAATGTTAATTGTGGTTATTGGATGCTGTGTATATTTTAAGATGATTTTATCATTTATTTTTGATATAATGTTTTGGAGGATAGCCGTAGAATGTGCTACCTATGGGGCTACATTAGAACTGTTGCGCAATAGTACACTAGTTACTAGGTTATGATATGTTGATTGATATAAGATTATATGGTTTGAGATACGGATAAATGATTATTGAGATTTGTGGATAGAGAGTGGTGTGACTACGGAAGCGTAATTGACCTGTAGTGTCTCAGGGCCAGTCATGCCGGCAGGGGGACTATGGTAGCTCGATTGACCTTTCTGTGTCTCAGGGTTAGTCCACAACTAAATTGGAAAAGAGAAATATTTTTGAATTCGAAAAAGTCTATTTATTAATGAGGTATAACGATTGAGGTTATGGAATTCTTAGGGTTCTGCTCCGATCCTCCACTTGTTTTTTTCACTTATTGCATTGATATGAAAATTGCTTTTGAGCATTTGCATGAAAATGCATGTATAAATTAAATAAATATAAATATATAAATATTATATTGATTCTTGATTGCTTGTATGCTTAGGTTGCGTGCATATATATAATAATAATTCTTTTAGTGAGATCTGATTCCCTTTAATTATTTTTTTTAGGATTCCTCTCTTCAGACCAACCCCAATTATCCTCTTCGCCGGACCCTTTTTTCACTAGCTGATTTATGTAAATTTTAAACTATTATTTCCTTTGTATTTATTAGACGCTGCAGTAGTAGTATGTACCTGTTGTAATATGTTATGTTGAGTTGATAGTGGCTGTGTACTCGAATATTTGAAAAAAAATATTTTATTATGATATGGAAAGATTTCTTATATTTTAAAAAGTTTTAATTTTTTAGTATATTTATGATTGTGTTTGGTGTGAACTGGTGTTTTAGACTTGCTACGGGTTTTGGATTCGTGTGAATTCCTGTTTCCTAGCGTTGGTCATGACTTTTTGGTTGGGTCGTGACATGAAAGAAGAAAAGAGGAGGACATGCTGACTCAAGAGGCTACTTTGAAAGCTCAGAAAGTAAGAAAGGAAGAAGGAAAGAAGGAGCATTGGATAAAAAGGGGACTTGAAGGTCCATTCTTGAGGGGATTAAGCTGTTCTTGCATCTTTATCTGTGTTGAAAATTGATTCAACTTCTGAGGGCTAATTTTTGAAAGTCAAACTCAGCCAAAGTAGTAAGGACACTTGTTCTTATGGTCAATTATTAAATAAATCCTTTGTTTATTCCTTTACCTTATTTCTTTGTTTATTTCCTTATATCCTAAGCATAATTTCATAATTTCTTGCATATAATTATAAATCTAAAACTATTTAAATCTATTTTTGTTTGATTAAAAAGAGAAAAATTTGATTAAATTTGTTTATGTAGCCATAATTTAGGTGATGCCTTATTGAAAGGGCGTCGCATCTTAAGGCTAAGGTAAATTAATATCGCCTTAAGAACCTGAGCCACATCTCTTTTTATTCTGTTTTATTTTCAGGCATTTCATTTAAATTATTAGAAGTTGATTTCATTTTTCCTATTCAGGGATATTTATGCTAATTTATTTTTGTGTTATGTTATTTATTTAGTTTCAGAATATTTCTTTTTAAAATATAAGTATGCATGCATTAACACTTTGGGTTAGTTTTTTTATTAGATTTATGTTCAATCTAATTTTGATTTTTACATATTGTGTGCAACTTATGTTTTTATATATTTTAGTATTACTGTGTGTTCTGTTCTTTTTATTTTATTTCATATTCTTGATATTTACTCATTTATTTGTAATTTTTTATATTTTTGTGGAATTAACTTATTGGTTTTCCTTTTTGTAGGTTTTTTATATTTTTATTTGTGAGGAGCTAATTGGTTTACTTTTAGGAATAATTGGGGTGATTATTATCACCAAAGTATTATACCAACTTTAGAAGACTTCTTTTTGTTTTATTGTTTTTGTTATTTTATCTTTATTTTTGCAGTTTTATGTGTGATTAAAGGGATGTAACTTTTTTCTCCTGTCCTATTCTTTGTGTGTTTATTTTACTTATTTTGTTCTTTTATTTATTTTATTTTGCTTTATTTGCTTGTATGTCTAAGGCATGTAATTCATTTATTCTCCCCCATTTCTTTTGCATGCGTACTTTATTTTATTCTATGCTTATTTGATTTGATTTTATGTTATTTATTTATGTTGTTATCAATTGGACCCAATGAGCATGCAATTGGATTAATTATTGTGCAAACTTGGAAATAATTATAAAAATGGAATTTACTTGGTGAAAATTGCATTTACATGTTAATAAAGAAATGATTAAATAATTGAAAATAATAAAACATGAAATATAAATAGAGGCCAATCGCAATGTTTGGTGGGCATTTAAAAGCCTATACCCAGTTTACAAGTCTAATCTCTGATGATGGCTATTGGGGCCTTCGTGGGATCTAGTTATTGTAAAGTGTGTCCCAAATCTTATTCAGGTGGCTATTTCCATCTCCGATATAAGCTTAAAGTCCATGTTATATTTTCTAGTGGGTTCAGAGCCCATATAATGCTGTGATCACCAAATACTTAAACACACACTGAACCCTTCCACTTACACATAGCTTTTTTTTTTTTTTATCAGGTTCTTTAGTGTCAAATTTTCTTTATAAATCTAACTTATTAATTTTTAGAACATGTTGATAGATGACATCTTTTTTATACTAATAATAATAATACCTTGCTGCCATATCAAGACTTTTATGAAATATAAAAATAAGATAGTAATAAACAAAATCAAGAATTGCAACAAGTTCAAGATATAGAGAAGTTGTTATAGATATGGTTTTATGAGAATGTTGATATCTATGAAGGAAAATAAGTACTCTAGATCTATGAAAATAGTTGGCAATAGTGCAAATCCATGTTAAAAAAGATAGTACCACGAAATGATAGGTTCCAAAGATCACCTAAATTAATTTGGAGAGGACAATATTACTATAGTAAAAAAAAGAAAAAAGTAGCTGGCAAATTGATAGGCTGATATAATTCTCTAGTCATTGGCAATTCTATCTGTAAATAAAGAACAGCAAAAGATGCCCAAAAGTACATACCAAATGAAACAATGCACTTACTAAGATGCAAAAATAAATAAATGTAAGTATATACCTGAAAGTGCCTGGTTAGTCCTAATGTTGCTTTCTACACAATCTGCACATTCTCCAATTCCAACAACTTCAATTGTACTACTTTCCTCACCCCCATAGCAGAAGGTAGCTGAAACCAGCAATAATGATAAGTAGAAGCACAAATATGCTCCTCGAAAATCGGGTCGAAACCGCATATGGAACCACAATACTTATGCCGCTTTATTACTGCTTAATTAGCTAGCGAACTCTGTGTGTGTGTGTGCATGTATAGAAGCTTAAGCTTCTTTGCATCTAAGGCATGATGAAGGGAGTTGATAAGAGTAGAGGGTTGTTTTATAGTGAGAAAAGTGTTAAAGAAGAAGTGATGAAATCAAAGGCACACCTACGCTGCTGATTCCTTGCCTCAGCGGCCAGCTCCTTTCCTTTAGTTATCCATAAATTTTTAGTCCCTCCTATTGGTCTCTACAGGTGGCTCCTGTTACAGTTACCATTCAGTTTAGAGGCTATTGCCGCTTTTTTAGTTCTAAAATAGCCCTTCAATCGAAAAACTGAAGTGTTGAATTTAAGTAGAGAGATAATATATATATATATGTCATTTTATGTAATTTTATCCAAGTCTTATAATTTTTGTAATTCTAACCTAATTTCAATTTTTGATTGCAATTCTAAAAAGTATGATGGTTTTAATTATTGCATGTGTTTTAACTAAAATTATGGCCACATTTGATGAAATTAATAGTACAAGTATTCTTTTATTTTTAATATTATAATAATTTCTATTTAAAATGATGTGCATTACATCTCAATTAAAATTTTAAGTTAAAACTGGGTTCGTTTTTAGAATAACTAAAAGATATAAGCATTACAATATTTTTATTTTTTATATTTAATTGAATGAATTTTTAAAAAAAAAAACTTAACTTAAATGCATTGAAATGGAGGGAAAAAAACACATTCTTATCCTTCTTAACATAATCACAGCAAAATGTTTCAGCAAACAAGTATTTCTTATCCATTTTATCATCTTCACAGCAAAAAAAGTTGCTAGTAAATAATAAATGAATGTATAAGCAGATCAAGTGCACTTCTGAAAATAGAGAAGGTTCTCAAAGAAGACAATAAACGATAACAAAAAAATATTCACAAGTTAAAAAAATTTAAGAGTCAATAATGATGATTCATGCATAATATGAGGGATACGGTATTGGGTAATTTCATTCAAATTTGAAAATTTTTATATAATTATATATTTATTTTATCAAAATTTACATTTGAATCCATTAAAATTGATTTTTATTTTTAATAATTGAAATAAATTTATTAGTAACACATAAATGTATCACATTTTATATGTGATACATATATAAAATATTTTGAGCCTAGTAATTAAATTTATAACACATATAAATAATTCACATTTTTATTAGTTATCTAGAAAACACTTAATATATAATATATTTAGAGCAAATAAGAATGTTGTTATAGTTTAAAGATTTTTAACTTTCACTTCTAACAAATTTTTTTAAATCAGTGCGGTTAAATGATGCAAAAGGCTATCTCAACTATCCAATAAATGGCTCAGATGCTGAAAAAAAAGAAGGAATATATATATATATATAAAATGTTGAACTCTAATTAAGTAAAAAGTATTTATTTTTATATTTAAATGTTTACTCTAAAAATTAATATGTCAAACTATTAAAAATCATAATTTTTTGTTAAAAATAAAAATATTTATCATATCTATTTAGTATTATTTTTTATCTAAAATACTATTATACATATCTCAATACTACTCAAATTTCAAAAATATTTATATACTACATATTTTTCTACCTTAAATTATCTTAATATTTTTTTCAAACTATTAAAAATTTTATTTAATAAAAATTAAAAAATATAATAATTATTTAATATTATTTTTCAACTGAAACACTACTATATATACTCTTATACTAATCTAATAATTTTAAAAACTAATCTTATTATAATCAAAAAATTATGGTAACAAAAATTAAAGAAAATAAAATTCATATGATATATTTTATTTTTAATTTATTTAATTATTATTTAATTAATTTATTTTACAGGTTATGCAATGCGTGAATTAACGATTAGTTAATTAGTAAATTCATCATGAAGTACATTTTTCTTTTTCTAATCTAATAGTGGCTTTATCACTTATAGTAGCTACATCCATATGAAGTTTTATTTTTGTAAAGATATAGCACTACATAGTATGGAATGGGGGACTTCCTTTTAGCTGTTGAACACTTTTAAACTAAGGGCTAGGAAAGTGCTTTAGAGAAATCTTTAGGGTAGGAGGAAGTTTGTTACGGGAGGGACCTCTTTAAGCTTTTAGGGAGAGGCTTATAAATAATAGGGGAAAGTATAATAAAATATCATTTAGTAGCAAAGATCAACAAATGCATAAAATCGTATAAGTAGTAATAAATATCATTCATGCAAAAATTGAAAAGTCAATTATTGAAACTCATGGTATTAGGTTGTTTAGAAAATCGAAATTAGATTGATTATAAACTAAAATAACTAATTAATTAAATGCTTCTAATTTCACATTTTAAAATAAAATGTTAGGATTTTTATCCCTGACTCAACTATTCAAAAGATTATATTAATTTTTTCTCTCAAATGTGACATTCATTTAATTTAAAAGCATCATTAAAATTATGAAAATTTCCCTCAAGTTTCCTTATAATTAGTTGAATATGCTAATTGCCAAATTATCTTCTTGCTATTTTAAGCAATCTGTCATAACTAACTTGACTCAGCTCTCAAAACGATATTAACTATTAAATTGTTTTTCGCGCCTGTTATAAGAAAAATGTTTAGGGAGAAGTGGAGGAAACGCCTTATGCCTAGAGAAAAATGGATAATCAATTATCTATGTTTTTATCCAATCATCTCCATAATAGAAAAGTTGCAGCAACCAACAAAGAAATATATATACATAAAATGTCACACCTCGTCTCATATAATCCGAAATGGATATTTAAAATCAACAATTAACAAATTAGTTAATTTAGTCTAAATATATTATAAATATCATTATATTTGGATAAAAAATTTAAATTAAACTCTTTTAAAAATTTAATCTTGTTCATATATTACATTTAAATAATAAGAACTTATGAATACTAAAACACGTATTTATAAATAGTAAAAATACGCACATATTGATAATAATTTTTGTAAACTAAAAACACAATAGTGAAAATATCATTAAGATAATAGAAAATACATTTCCAATAAGTTATATTACATATAACTTAGCCACTGTTATTTAAACTTCAAAATATAGCCTTTTGCAATACTTCTATAATAAGATTAAGAAACCAAGGAATTGAGCTTCTTTAATGAGGATATTGGTCAACCTTATTCTAAAACTTTTATTTACACCCACTTAACTCTGTCCACCAACTATCAAGCCTTACTATCTAAAAACGTTTATAAAACTAATTAAAATGAGTACAAAAATACTTAATTAATATATATATCAAGCAGAAAATAATTTGGTTAAACCAAACACATTTAACTTCTCAAATAACAATAATAGCATATTTGAAGTCATATTATAATCCACTTAAAACATTAAATTCTTTCTCACTTTCAAACTTGTGCAAAGCCCAGTCAAGTAAAACACATACCTTTTTAAATATCAATACAACATTTCACTTGTATTAACCATCCTTATAATAAGCATTACAACCCGACCATAACATACATGTTATCACAAACTCACTCTTTAGGCACACTTAAAGGCTAACCCTTTGATTACATTAGCACGAAATGATCCTTCTTTTTTCACCGTCTTGCAATCAAGTGCCCTATTGTTTATTGCACAATAACAACCATCACAATTTTAAATGTATATATCATGCTTTAGCACATTCTTACATCTCACATAGGAAGGTAATACACAAAACCAAATACCATTTTCGTCAAATAATTAATCAAAATAATTTCATCACATTTATAATTCAAAAGAGCATTCAAAATCTAACCACTTCTCATCATAATTCAAAGGAATGAAATCAAGATGATTATAATCTCATTTAAATCATTGAGTATCCAAAATAATCTCAATTCATATTACCAAAACAAGCTTATAGTAATAACATATTTAACTTGTAAATTAACACCTTGAAAGCTTGAAAGTAAAACATGTAATTCAAGTATCAACAAGGTTGAATTGAAACCATTCTAAAACATCAATTCATGTTCATAAAATGACATTTAAATTATCAATTTATTGCTATTATAAAAAGATTTAAAGGGCTTGAACATCTACTCACCAAAACAGCTTATAAACACAAAAATCCAGTTCATCAAATTTGCTTAACTTGCCCCTGCACTTCCCTTGCCTTTTCTAGCACCTAACAGATACAATTTCACTTATAAATTATCAATGTAATAATCCCATATGCTACTATAAACATGCAGCCCCTAAATGGTATGCATAAAATGCAATTAAGCTCAATTCTACAAATTAGCTTAATTGACTCTAAAATAGATATTTTCAGGCCTAAATTATAAAAATAGTTTTGACCTATAGAAAATGAATTTTAACCTTAAATTTTAACTAAATCTAGGTATTTGTGTCTAGTACTTTTAATAAAAATTTCATTTCCATTCGATAACCACAAATAAAATTATAAAGTTCGCATTATAAGCAGCTCAATTACTCAGATAGATTAAGCAATAAAAAGTACAGGTATGTTAAACCACTATTAAAACATAATTAGATCTTCATAAAAGCTATAAAGTTTTAGAGAAATCTTTAAATTTTTGTTAAAATCAAACTAAACTCAATTTTGAGTTTTCTAGCTTAAGATATACCAAAAGTCTCAGACTAGTTTTAACTCATGAACTCTTTAAACCTGGTTCACATAATCAAAATGGTTGCTTTCAGAGCTGAATTTGAAAAATTGTTGGGACTTTTATAAGAGGAATTTTGAGTTGAAGTTTTAATTAATCTTAGATCTTTATGTCTAGAACATGATATAAAAATTTCACACCAATTGGAATAACCTACAAATAGAGTTATATATAATGAATTATAACCAGCTCAAAGAAATAGACAGACTGAGCAATAAAATATTTTCTCCTATTACCCTAACATAGAGACTGAATCAAATTCAGCTCAAAGAGGAAAAATTTTAGATAATTTTTTGAGGTTTTTAGATCATCAAATAACCTTTAATTTGGATCTTTCTAGCTCAATATATGATCAAATTACAGAGACTGATAAACTAGACTTTAAGAACCCGAAATCTGCAACTTAAGAACCCTAAATTAAATCACCTAAAACACTTAAAATTACTTACCAATTCAATTAATAAAGCTTTAGGGAAGATGATTAATGGCTTGAAATTGCTTTATACCTCTTGATTCAATTTGGAAAAGATAAGATCCCTCGAAGAATCAAGTAGTTTTCTAGTTCTCCCTTTTTTTTTTTCTAAGTGATCTTCTTTTTTTTTTTTTTTTTTAATTGGCTGTGCCTAAGCCACGAATTGGATAGGATGCTGCCCCAATTTGGATAAATTAACATATAAAATATTCATTTAGACAAATAATGAAATAGTTTTGTTACCTATACAACTTCAAACTTCCAAATATTTCAATCTAGGCCAATTATTGTTTCAATATGAGTCCTCATCTTTTGCTAACATTAAAGTTTTACCCTTTACTTCAATTTAACCTCATATCCTTATTATTCTCAATATTTTATTTATTTTGAGTGACACTAAAATTCAAAAATTCTCGCTCTTTAATTTAGTACAAGTGATGGCTCAACCTGAAACACTAGTTGAACTATATATACTAGCTTATACTTAAATTTAATCAATATATATATAAATGCAATATCTAATGAATGTAAATGCACTTAGAACTAGGGTACAGGTGCGACAATTCTTCTCCCTTAAAAAGAATTTTGTCCTCGAAATTCGATGCATTCTCACTATACTTATCCTAAAATAGGGATCAACAATGTTGGATAATATCATCTTATATCTTCCTTTCATAGGTTGATTCTTCTAGATCACTTTAACTATGAAAATCATTTTATTTCATAATACATTCTGATCCCTAACTATGAAGTCCTTATACACATTTAGACATGCTACATGCCATATGATTCCCTAAAGTAATATCGATAATTATCGCTGCATTTATAAGAATAACTTCCAAAAATTGTTCCTTATAAGGTTTGACAACATCTGCAATTCTAAAGTCTTAACCATGATTATCACCATGATCTTTACCAACCATAATCTTTAACAACGAATTAACCTTAGTTTTGTTGATCCCTAATTCAAAATAAGTCAACCTTAACCCTAAACCATGCAATGATATGTCTAAGAATATTGACTATATAATACATCAATATTCTTAGTTGATAGAATATTAAATTATTAACTACTGTTCACAAAATTTTTATTTCCTTCAAAGTGGAATACATTTGACATATTATATAGACTTTCAAAAATGACATTTTAGAATTTCACTTTTAACTTGATCTCATTTATTTTTTTTTGTTAAATTTAACTCCTATATTATAAAAGAAAATTTTACCATATCACTAAATATATATAATTCCATCCACTAAATGTGGAATTTCAAGTAGACTCAGTATTGTTTTCAATGTCTATCAACTATATATTCATAACTAGCTTTAAATTCTCTATCATAATATCTCCAAAAATAATCAACCTTTAAATATTACTTATGTTCTCACAAGTTATATTCTTAAAAATAATTTCTACCAACACATTATCTTTCATCACAATTCATTCATGTATCTCAGAATGTAATAAATCAAATGTTACATCACTAAATAAAATTTTCACCCATTTCTCTTTTGCTTTCCTTAAATTTTACCTTCCTATGATATTCATCAATTTTCTTATACACTTCTTTCATATTAATTTTTTTTAATAATAATTCCTCCTTTAGGATTACTAACACCCTTTAAACCATGTTATCGTTCTATAAGATCAATCAGTTGAATCCTCCATTTGGCCTTCTAAGACTATACCTTTAGCTTCCTTGAGCTAAACAACTTCAATTATAGATTTGAATCTCAAATTTTATTTCCTATTCAACATGCTTGTTTATACAACTACCATTGTATTTTGCATATATCTCATATAATCTATTAATTTTATACTTACTACTACATAACAATCCTTTTTACCATTTGGTATCAACAAGTAACATTAACTCATCTTTGTTCATCATCTTATTAGTATTTGATTATACCATATGATAAGTTCAAGCTTCCTAGTGTGCTTCATTTCCTATCCACCTTTCATACATCCATTTTTCTGTTGATGAAATACACACTCTCTTAATATATAGACCTATATATAATTCCTATAAATGATATTTGGATAAACTACTTCTAGTTTGACAACATTCTTTATTGTAGTTTAACTCTATCCTTAAATGAAATAAATTAACATAGTGCTTTATTAAATAAACAGTCAACTCACTACAAGTAGGAAGTTCTTATATTTCCATTACCGTCTACAAAATTTATTAACTATAACCATATTTTAATTTCAAATCCTCAAATCATCAATTTCTCAAATATTATTGTATTTCTAAATATTTTTCTTATTTTATAAACTATATTTCTATAAGTTATTCCTACTAGCACTTCAACCTTCATTATAAATCATCCATGTATGCAGGATAGAATAAATCAAATCCAACTCTATTAAATACAAATTCCATCTTTAACATGATCATCACTCCATAGACTCATTATCAATCCCAGATTTTAATCTCATATCCTTATTACCAAATTCTCTAAGATAACCAATACGTATAGCATTCTTTCATTCTTATTCTATAAATACCTTAGAATCAATCAAACTTAAGGTCTGATATAAGGGTGCCATTTGATATGGTGCAATTGATTATAGTGTTACCCCTGATATAGTTTCTATCTTAAAGTCAGTCTCTCGATGTGGAGATAAACTCGGTAGATCTTCTAGAAATCCATTACTCTTAGACCAGCTTTAGATACATCTACCACATTAGCCAAATAAGCTTCACACCCCTTTTTAATCAAATGAAAAGCGGTGGTAGCCAAAACCAAAAAGCAATTCACCTCAAAATCTTATAGAATACATATTGTCAATTAAATTATAACTCATCCATCACATGTTCACACCCATATCAATGAAACAATTTTACCCAAGAATTAAATCGATACTTATACTTACCTTTTAGTTTTTAATCACTCTATGGACAACTTGTATCACCTTCTCGAGCTTTACCAATGCTTTGAGATCTTAAAGTATGACATATATTTGATCAAGAATATACCTACAATGAATTTTTATGCTTAGTATGTAATTAGGATATGTTCTATATATGTAAGCTTAACATTTATGTATATTTCTTTTTTGTTGGACAGTTTGGCCTTGCTTGACTTGAGAGTGAATAACTCTCATCACATAATTCCAAATTGCTTGATTTTTTTTATAAAAATAGACACACATGGCTATAACATATCCAAAAATCAACACAATATAAGCTTTGTACAATTAATGGTGAAATTTTGAATCCATACTTGTGTTTTGCATAAAAATAGCTCAAGCAGGTCACTTTCAGTTTAGAATTTCTCAAGTTATACAAGTCCAGTTGCAAAACCCTATTTCAAGCACTTCATTAACACATAAATTAACAACTTTCATGTTTTATACTTCATTTAATTTAGCCTCTAAAGCCCTTATATTATCTAGGAAAGATAGTACTGCCTACAGATGTAGCAAACAGATTCAGCCCCACTCCTAAGGATGAGTTCTCCTTACACACATATTATTTAATCAAACTGCATTACAAGGTTTTAGATAATATATAAAGAAATAAAACTTATATTTAACAATTTGCCTAATTTAGCTTCCAAGGGTCCCATATTTATTAGGTAAAAGAAAGCTACTTGTAGTAGATACAATCTAAACTAGTCCTAATCAAAGAGGAATTTCTCATCATGCAAATCAAATCTCATAATACAACTTTATAAAAATGTAGATAAGATATAAATTTACAAGTTTCATATTTTTTTATTTCTTCTAATTCTTCTTCTATGGCCACAAAAATATGGGTGCAAAAATTTTTGCTTTAAACCAGAAGTTGAAAGCTATATAATCATTTTCATACCATCACCACATAATTTTAAATATAATTTGAAAAGAAAATAATTAATTTACAAAATTAGAAGATGAAAAAATCAAGATTTAAGTTTAGGATTTTGAGAGAAAAAGAAAGGACTTTTTTTTTGGCAAGAGAATTATGGCTTATAGTTGAGAAGAAGTAAAACTTTTTTTTTTCAGTTTCATACAAGACAAAGACAATCCCATAAATATACACTATCATATATTTTATTATTTTTATTATTATATTTTAATCAACTATCAACCCAAAAGTTCAAATCAATCCATGTAAATAAGTCAACTAAATTTAATTCCCTATATATTTATTTATTGACAAAACGTTCAATTTTATAATACCCCAAATACATCCTAAATTACACATACTCAAATATACCATTGAAATGCACTTTGGCAAATACATAACAAATGAAAGTATGTAAAATACACATAGTCAAATGGAATGATTTGAGATGCATATATTCAAGTGAATTATATGCATTACTGGTGGTAATTCTTGAACTGGTAGTGGTGGTGCATTTTATGTTCAACCCTATACACAGACTCAGACTTAAACTGGCTTAAGTCAGTATGATCTTCAGTAGGACCCTACTTACTTATCCTATTAAAAATATAAACACTTAGGCTTAATTATTAACATGTACATGCATTCACATTTTTATTCCAAAGGATTTTAAACTATGCTCAGATACCGCAATTGTCACATCTCATCTCATATAGCTCGAGATAGATATTTAAAATCAACCATTAACAAACTATTTAATTTAGCCTAAATATATTATAAATATCATTATATTTAGAAAAAGATTTAAATTAAACTCTTTTAAAAGTTTAATCTTGTTCATATATTACATTTAAAGAATAAGAACTTTTTAAAAGAATACGTATTTATGAATAGTAAAATATATATTTATGAATAGTAAAATTCATATTTAGAAATACTAAAAATACATATAGATTGATAATAATCTTTGTAAACTAAAAACACAATAGTGAAAATATCATTAAGATAATATAAAATACATTTCCAAACAGTTATATTATATATAACTTAGCCACCATTATTTAAACTTAAAAATATACCCTTTTAAAATACTTTTATAACAAGCTTAAGAAACAAAGGAACAAAGCTTCTCTGACAAGAATATTGGCCAACCTTATTTTAAAACTTCTATTCACACTCACTTAACTCTGTCCACCAACTATCAAGCCCTGCTATCTAAAAACATTTATAAAACAGAGTAAAATGAGTCAAAAATACTTAATGAATAAATATATCAAGCAAAAAATAATTTGGTTAAACCAAACACATTTAACTTCTCAAATGATAATAACAACGTATTTGAATTCATATTATAATCCACTTAAAACATCAAATTCTTTCTCACTTTCGTCCCTCTAGCCAAAAATATCAACGATCTCCGGATGTGCTGACAAAAGGTCACTGAATCATTGTGAAGCTATCTGGATTGATTTAACAAGATAGCTATGCAAATTGAAAATCTGGTTAATGAGGTGGCCATAAAAGCTCTGAAGAATGGGACTAGGCTCAAGAAGCTCAAAGATAGGATAATGACAAAAGAACCTAGCACTTTCATCGAGGTAATGGCAACGGTTGTCAAAATGATAAAAATGGATGAAGATAAAAAGATGTAAAGGGATGATGAGAAAGCACCTGTCAAGACCCAAAAGGCTGAGCTTCCTACAGTCAAACTTTAGAAACCTGGTGGAGTGGTTCAAGAGGGAAGCTGGTAGAAATATACACTGCTAAATACCTCAAGATCTAAGATTCTTATATGGGTAGGGCAAAATGGTGTGAGCATCACTCCAGCTAGAAGATTGAGCCCGAATAGGAGAGCCGCCCAAGATAAAAGGTATTATTGTCAATATCACTAGGATTATGGGCATAAAACTGAGGCTGCAGTGAACTAAAAAATGCAATAAAAAGATTAGTGCAAAATGACAAACTCGGCAACTTCACCAACACATCTAGAGGGGCTAGGAATCAGGACGAAAAAACTGAGATAGGTCAGAACAAAAGAAAGCCTGAAATGAACTAGCTGACATTATTAATATGATTATCGGAAGAGAATTCATAGAAAAGAGACCTAAGAGAATTTTTAGAGAAGAAGGGTTGGCCCTCAAGAAAAGGCAGACCATCATGTTTGGTTTGGAAGATGGGAATCATGTCTGACACCCCCATAATGACGCACTAGTAGTAAGTGCTTACATCAACAATTATCTGGTGAAAAGATTACTAATCAATGATAGAAGCACTATCAATGCACTATATTAGAATGCCTATAATGCAGTGGGAGGCTTTATTACTGACTTAAAGGCTATCCAGAATCCTATTACAAGCTTCTGTGGAGGAACTACATAGCCAATGAGATTAGTAGAGCTGAGTTTAGAATTCGAAGATCGAGATATTGGAGAAATAAAAGTCATTAAGACTTAATTCAATATTGTGGATCTCTCGCTAACATACAACAACATCATAGGATGACCAGTACTTTATAAAACTGATGTGGTCACGAGCATTCGGCATCTGACCATGAAGATTCTCATCGAAGGTAGAATTTTAACAATTCGTGTGGATCAACATATGGCTAGATAATGCTACTAGATGGTAATTAAATCTTAGATGGAGGCATTCCCCCTAGAATCTTGGGAAGGGGAGAAATAGGGAGCCAACCCAGAGCCAATCAATGAGGTTTAAACATTACAAATCGCTAGTAGGAAGACAATAAGGATTGGCAATGAACTTGACAATAAAATTAAGCATGGAATAGGCAAGTTCCTCATTAAGCACTCAGGCGACTTTACCTCTTGAGCATATGAAATTATCACAATAGACCCCCGGATTGCCTTATATAGTTTGAACATCAAACCAGGGGTAAAACCAGTTGTTAAGAAGAAGAGGATGTATAAAAGATAGAAAATAATTGTTGAAGAAACAAGAAAGCTACTAAAGGCCGCATTTATCAAAGAAGTAACCCACCCTAAATGGGTAGCCAACGTGGTACTGGTCAAAAAGTCCAACAGAAAATATAAAATGTATGTAGATTACACTGACCTCAACAGGGCATACCCCAAGGATAGCTATACGCTGCCAATGATAGACCAACTTGTAGACTCCATTGCTAGTCATAGTTTGTATAGCTTTATGGATGCCACGCAGGGGTATCATTAGATACCAATAAAGAGAGAAGATCAAGAGGAAAACATCCTTCATCACCCATGAAGGCCTTTGCTGCTACAAAGTTATGCCTTTTGGGCTGAAGAATGTCGAGCCAACCTATCCAAGGTTGATGAACCACGAGCTCTAAGATCATATTGGAAAAATCATGGAAGTATATGTGGATGACATCATCATCAAAATTCAGCATGTAGAATAGCATCCCGCCGACCTTAACTAAATCCTCAAATTATTGAGCCAGTACCAGATTAAGCTAAACCCAGAGAAGTGCATTTTCAGGTAAAGGCAAGCAAGTTCCTAGGATTCATCATATGACATAGAGGAATTGAAGCTAACTCAAAGAAGATGGAGGCCATTCTTAATATGAAAGCTTTGATGACGATCAGCGAGTTACAAAAGCTAAATGGAAGGGTAACAACTTTAGGACATTTTATCTTTTGTTCGGCCAAGTAGTGTCTACCACTATTCTGATCCCTGAAGAATTCTAAAAATTTTATATGGACTGAATGTTGCCAAGTAGCCTTTAAAGATATTAAAAAATTCCTATCCTCACCACCTTTACTCAACAGGCCAATGCCTGGAGAAACACCGTACTTATACATTTCTATCGGCTAATAGTCAATAGCTTTGGCACTAGTGAAAAAGGAAGGAAGTCAACAGAGTCTAGTATACTATATTAGCAAAGTACTTTAAGGATTAGAGATTCGGTACCCTAAACTAGATAAATTAGCCATGGCCATCATCCACGAATCTTAGAAGCTCCGACACTATTTTTAGGCTCATTCTATCATTGTAAGATCCAACTTTCCCCTGAGGAAAATCTTGCAAAGACCTGAAACATCTGGCAGGTTAGTTCAATAATCAATATTGCTTTAAGAATTTGACATCAATTATGAAACCTTGCAATAAGTAAAAGCTCAGGCCCTGGTAGACTTTTTACAAGAAATGACATTAGAAGATCCAGCTCCTTCTGAAGGTCCATATTGGAAGCTCTATATTGATAGGGTATCGTCCACTTAAGGTTCCGGTGCCAGAATCATTCTTAAAGGGCCACATAAAGTCACCATTAGATATGCCATCCAGATAAAGTTTATTGCCATTAATAATGCAACTGAGTATTTTGCACTTATCACGGGCTTGAAGTTTTCTACGAAGGTTAAAGCTGAGCATCAAAAGATACACTCGAACTCCCAACTGGTGGTGAATCAAGTTAAAGGGATATTCCAAATTAAAGATCCAAGTACCACCAAGTATGTCAAGAAAGTAAAGCAGCTCCTAAAGATGCTTGAGTAGGAGGGGGGATAATTTGAGATCATCCAAATCCCCATAAATAAAAATTTGGAAGCTAACCTTCTAGCCAAGTCAACAGCTGAGAATAATTAAACATTCAAAAGACTCGAGCTCACTAAAGCACTAACAAAACCAAGCACTGAGGATCTGGAGATCATGGACATATAGGAAGTTCCAAAATGGATAAAATCGATTATTCAGTATATTGAGAATGGGGGTACTTCCAGAAGACAAATTAAAAGCTCAGAAGTTGAAGATAAAGGCTGCACAGTACTCCATCTGCCACGAGGAACTTTGTAGAAGGTCCCTCTCATACCCATGGTCTAAGTGTGTATCTCAAGAAGAAGGAAATTACGTACTTAGGGAAATCCATGAAGGAATTTATGGAGTGCATGAATTGCATCATTCATTAACCAAAAAAGCATTACTGTAAGGATACTACTAGCCCACCATGTCCCAAGATGCTCATAAACTAACTCAAGAATGCAATAAATGTCAGTAATTTACGCACCTTAGTCATAAGCCCTCTAATCCTAGGCATTCGATTAGGAGCCCTTGGCCTTTTATAGTATGGGGAATGGATATCCTGGGTCCTTTCCTTAATTCAACCTCCTAAAAGATATTCCTAATCGTGGCTATAAAGAATTTCATTAAATGGATAGAAGTGGAAGTTGTACCGACCATCACTAAAGCTCGGGTTTAGCACTTTTTTTGGAAAGATATCGTATGTAGGTTCAAAATACCTTATACCTTGATAATAGACAATGGGAAGTTGTTCAATAATGAGAAATTCATAAAGTTTTGTTATGATTTTGGAATAAAGCTCTGGTTTACCTTAATGGCTCATTTGTAAATGAACGAACAGACAAAGGTCACCAATAGAATTGTCATGTAGGGACTAAAGAAGAGACTCAATGAAAAAAAGGGAAACTGGGTTGACAAGATCAACAATGTCATCTGGGCCTATAGGACTATGCCCAAAACCTCTACTGGTGAGACACCCTTCAGACTAATGTATGGGATGGATGCAATAATATCGGTGGAGATTGGATCACCAAGTTACCTGGTCAGGGAGGAATTAGATTAGGAAGCCAATAGCATTAACACTCAGATATGTCTAGAATTACTAGAAGAAAGGAGAGAACGAGCATTCGTTGTCACAGAGGCACAAAGGTAGAAGGTCATTAAATATCATAATCGGTGCATCCGGCCAAGACATTTTAAAACTGGAGACTGGGTACTTAGAAGGGCTGACATTCAGATTTATAGGCCTTAAGAAACCCCATAACCATGTTCTGATAGCTTCTTTTCTCATCCTCATGGAACTTCTCAGCCTCATCAAGCTTCTTTTTTAGAGCTACGATCTGGGAGTCCTACTCTTTAATCTTTGTTATCAACTGAGCTTGATTGTGCTCTAGCTTTGCACCTTCTTCTGGCTCACCTTAGCCTCTGATCTCGCCTCAGCATGTTTAGTTTGGCAAAGCTCCAATATTGCCTTTGCCTTATCCATTTTTTTCTCAAAGTTAATGGCTATAGTGCCAACCTCCATCTCCTTCAGACTATACTAACTCTTAAGAGAATAGTAGTTATCCTTTATTAGCATCAAGGCTTGAGTCATCTGAAAGGAAGGATAAACATTATTTTCTCGAAACACATGCATATAAGATAAATAAGATAAGACAATTACCTCCAATGAGTGCCCCATCATAGAGTTATATAACTCCTCATTATCCTCATCCATCCTGCGTTGCATATCATCTGGAAGTCATAGAGACTTAGCGTATTGGTCCCTCACCTAAGCATTTGAGACACTTGGAGGCTTCATTTTATTAAGAATATAGGATCTCATATTCGGACATCCAGACAGTTTCAGATGCTTCATAAAAACTTCTTTGCATAGCTTTTTGACATTCGAATCTTTGTCCAAGGCCCATTTTTTTGGACCTTTTGTCTTCTAACCTAGGAAGACCCAACCATAGATTTCCCTTTCATGTATGATATGGCTTCAGTTGGAACCTCAGGAGTTGAAGGCTTGGAAGAAGGAGAGGAGATTTGCACATCCTCCTGAGCCTTCGGCTTATCATCTACAAGCCAAATTTTATTCGCAAAGGCAAAAAAGTCAACCATCTACAAATAAAAATGAAAATACAAAATTTAGAACGATACCTTTTGACTCTCAAAACATACCAATGGGTAGCATGCTAATAGGATAGACTCTCTAAAGATATCTTTTGGATAGATTTTTAGCGGACCTTATTTCAACTATGCCATGAAGATGAAGCTTCATGACCATCTTTGTATCCCGGTCAGACAACCTCAAAGGATGCTTCACCTTATGGTAATCATAAGACTATATTCGCCAGACATCTATGAATTTTGAATGGTGTTCAATAATAAAAAGTTTGTGCCTCCACTTCTTATAAAGATCTGAAAGCTTCACAAAAAGGCTATAGTTTGGGATGGCAGATAAAGAGAACATCATCTCCCCTTCTTCTTGTTTAAGCTGTAAAGGTATCGTACGACATCCAAGTTCAGCTCTCTACCTTCCTCATGCATCAACTCTATAAAGTTGGTTAAAATTCGATAGCTATTGGGATGGAGTTTCTTAGGAGCTATATTATACCTATTCAAGAAATCCTTAACGAAGGGGTCCAAAGGGAACTTCAATCCCCCTCTAACTGGTCGAAGTATACAACCAATCTATCAAAATCTAACATAGGGGTGTGGGCTTTAAAATTCTTATCTATAGTGTGTAGAGCGTAATCAGTAAGAATGCTAAAATGTCTTTAGTACCATTTTAGCATATCCTTATCTATTATAGAGACAAATAAGTCGGAGCTAACTTGCTCTCTTGGAGCCATAGATTCTATCTAACAAATAAAAGGAAAGGTAAAAAATAGAAGAAAGCTTCACCTGAAAGCAGAATGCAAGCTTGCTATAGAAAAGCCTTGAAGATAAAATGCACGCAAGACAAACTAAAAAGAAAAAGAAGATAGCAAAAAAGTGAAAAGTGCAACAAATTATAAGGTTTAGTCCATTTATAGTATAGTGAAAGGATCTAGAATAACCACTATTGCCCTTATAAGCATTTTCATCCCTCTCACACTATTAAAGGCAATTTAAGAAGTGAAAAAGACCCACTAATCAAGCAATCATTATTATGATAGCGGAAACATCTCATCTTCTAACACATGAATGAATATGATGGTTACACAATTCAAATTTCAAAGGACAATGAAAAGACATGGTGGTTACTAACCCCGCTCTTATCGTTACTAGTTGTCTTGTTCACCGGCACTCAGGCTGCGCTTCTAATGCATCAAGAGTATATAACACTTGGGTTGTGCTTCTAATGCACCAAGGCCTTAAGTTTAGTGATTAAAGCTGGCACCTTCAAGTTGCTTCTATAGCACTGAGGTTCCAAGCATGTAAGCCTCGAGTCATCACACCGAGCATGTAAGCCTCGAGTCATCGCACCGAGCATGTAAGCCTTGAGTCATCACACTGAGCATCTAAGCCTTGAACATATAATTCCAGTGACTAAAGTTGGCACCCTTAGGTCACTTTTATAGCACTGAGGTTTTGAGCATGTAAGCCTCGAGTCATCACACCGAGCATCTAAATCTAGTGACTGAAATTGGTGCCCTCAGGTCACTTTGATAATACTGAAGTTCGACACTCGAGCCGTGCTTTTAATGCATCGAGATTATCGGGCACTCAGGCCATACTTTTAATGCATCGAGCATCAAAACTCCAGTGATGACTGGCATTACTAGTGGGTTAATCTCTTACCCAAAAGAATTTTTATTACAGGTTTTATGCACTTAAGTCCTGCTGGTGCCTCAACGATGTTCTTATGTAATGACTTTAAGACTAGGTATCGAGCTTCCTCTTTTATTGTGACTAGGGCTGGCCACCTCAGTTCACCCTTCCATGTTGAATACTGTGAATGATCATTCTTACCTTACAAACCCAAACACATTAGACATAAATATCCGAACATACTTCTGAGGGGGACTCTTGATACCCCATTTACATATTCCCATTTAATTAAGGTCTTTATTTTCCTATACAGGGTTACTTGTAAAAGAAGAACATCTAAGCCAAATAGGGAAAAGGTCCCAATTAGGAGACTCCCGAATAGGAAGAAATACTCTCTTAGTTGGTATAGGACTTTTATTAAAGAGGAATCTTATTCCTCTCAGGTTTGAGCATCAACATCTCTATAAATAGGAACCTATATCCCTCGTTCTCATTCATTCTACTCTCCATATTCTTATTGTTCTCTTTCTCTCTCTGAACTCTCTCTATATCTTCTGACTTAGGCATCGAAGGGTTTGTGGGGTTCCTCCCTATCTCTCACCTTGTCCTTTGTTGATCACTTACAGGGTTCCAGCTCAAGAGTTCTGGAAACAAGTTATCAATAATAATAATAACAACAATAATAATAACAACAACAACAACAACAACAATAATAATAATATAATATTTTATAATAACATTTATTACTTTTATTATTTTAAAACTTAATTTTATTTATTATTACATTTATATTACTTTAATATTAACAATTATGAAAGTTAATAACATATTGTATTCTTATATACAATATGTTATTGTGTATTTTTATTTTCAAACTCTAAATAAATGTGAGCATTATGTATAATTTTAAAAGAGATAACAACATTGTTAGTCTTATAAGTTATATTGTCTTTCTAATTAAGTCTTATAAGAATATTTTTTATATAATTAAATTCTTTAAGTTTTTTTAAAAAATTTCTATTAGTCTTATCCGTTAGTTAAAGCAATTTTTCATTAGTCGACCTTTAAAATCAACTTTGTCTACATTTCAGTCCTACAATTATAAAAAAAAAAGTCAGTTATGATATTTTAAATAAATAATAATAATATTTATTTATTTATGACTTATTCTATTATTATTATTATTATTATTATTATTATTATTATTATTATTATTATTATTATTATTATTATTATTATTATTATTTTTACTTATTCTATTATTTAATTTTTTACAATAACTACATAACTCACTAAAATAATATTAGGAAAATTTATATAATTGCCTTAGTGTGGGGAGGGAGGGGGTGTAAAATTAAAGGATGATTAGGGATTAAAAAGATTGAACATAAGAACTTAAGGAGTTTGGTTTATCAATAAACCTATGTCTCCACTTAACTCTTCTAAGTTAGGATTTTTGAATCACTACAATATAGTCTATTAGATTGATTTTTACAAGTTTAAGTTTTAGGCTCAACTCTAACCTTACAACTAAGAGTTTAGAATTACTCTTCAACCTAATTTCCAAGTGTTTTCACTAAGTAAATACTTAAACCTTACACACTAGAATAAGACCTCACTTCCCTTTTCTAAACCCTAAAAATTAGAAGAAGAAGAGTCTTAATTCTAACACACTACTCACTCTCAATAGAGTTAATGAATATAGAAGAGTATATTGAATGATTAATGAATGTTAAGGAGAAACCTTCAATAACCAAAGTGTGTAACTCTTGAATGAGGGTCCAGGATTTGCTTTTATACATGGAGTTCATACAAGAGTTATTGAGAAGCATTTAAGTTATCTTCAACCTCTATAGATTGCATTTAACGAAATTATGCTTTTTTTTTGTAGGATTTGACCCACTCATGTTTATGAGGAGGTGCTCACAATCGTGAGCCATAAAAAAGTAGTTGTTGTAATTGGAGGGATGTTAAAAATAGTCATTGGATTCTTGAATGTTATGCCTCACGAGCTGGTCACGATCGTGATGGGTGGTCGTGAGGAGTCTAGCTCTTTTTGAAGTCTTAAACTTTCTTTAGAAATTGGTGAATCTGTTATGCTTATGAGTTGGTCATAAGCGTGAGCACCATTTGTGAGCAATTTAGTAATCCAAAAGCTTGAGAGAGGCTTTATGGTCATGAGCTAAATAAGAGGATCACGATCTAGATTACTCCTCATGATCAATCATGATCATGAGGAAGGATCATGAGCAATCCAAGCTTTTTTATTCTTTTTAGCTTGATTGATCCTTTGGCTTGTGATTGAGGGATGCTCGTGAGCCATTCCAATATGCTTGAATTAACTTGAAAATAAGGTGAAATGCTTTCCATTTGGCTTTTATTATTTGTTAAAGTCTTGGTGAACATTTAAGATCAATTTTGGCTTGATTTTAAAAATGCTTTTGATCTACAACACTTAGAAAACTTGATTGGCAATATCAAATTAATTGTTAAAGTCAAAATCAAGAGGTTAGTCATGCATAATGTTAAAAATCTCCCACTTTTTGACTTTAATAACTAATTTGATGAACATTTGTGCATAATCTTGATGCATCAGTGTAACTCCCCTTTAGTGTTGCAATTTATGAATATGTGCAATAAATATGTACATGTCACGACCCAAAACAGGGGCCATGACCGGCGCTAGGGAACGGGAATTCTTTCGAATCTGGAACCCGTAGCAAGCCTAAAAATAAAATAAAACATGCAATAATAATAGTAACAATATCAAATGCAGCGGAAATGAAAATCATAAATGTCATAATATTATTTTCACCAACTGGATTTAAGTCAAATCTCATCTCATATATATATAAATCTTTTAATACAAATCCAGTTCAATAATACAATATCTCACATAAATAAAATACATAAAATCCCACAATTAATTTATAACTACTGCAGTGTATAGATTATAAAAATAAGACTCAAGTAAGCAGTTTACACAAAGAAGCCGGGGCGGAAGAAATCCGGCGTACAGGCCTGCTACTGAGGTCTGAAGATGTTGACTCTCTTGAAAAATTATCAACGGAGGGGAGTCAGACCTCACTGAGTGAATTACTATAATATATATACATGCATACTAAATGATAATGCATACAATCAACCATATATATCTAATATGTATATATACAGGCAAATACACACAGATGCAATAAAATCATTTTATATATATATTTTATTGAAAATCATCTTTTATGAAGGATCAAATAGAACCCTATGATATCGAAACCTCAAATAGTGTTAGATAACACTCTAGCCATACAGGCTCACTTAATCCAAATATATCCACTTAATCCATTTGGATAGTAAACTGGCCCCGAGACACTAAGTCAACCGAGCTCTAGCAGTCTGACTGCCAGTGTGATTGGCCCCAAGACACTTGGTCAACTGAGCTCCAGAAATCACACCCTAATCACATCTCACACATCAAATAATCATAATCAATCAATATCCATAAATAGGTTAGTAATATAGCCTAAATACTATAGGCGTACCGGTACGTACTCGGTCGTAGTGCTGCCCACTAGGTAGCACGTTCTATTGATATCCTTCATTAATAATTATAAAACATCCATTCACAAATAAATGATGCATGAATTTAAATAAAATAACAATATAAATCATATATATACCGAAAATATACCAAAAGTAAACCAGGTATATTTCGAGTATATATACGTCAAATAAATCCAATCAAATTGTAAAATAAGCTAGAAATATATTTAGAAACATTTTAAATATATTTTATTTACAAAACATGCATATAATTTAATATATACCAAAAATAAACCAAAAATATACTTAAATAAAAATCACATTATCTATGCATTTTAATCAAAATAAAACATATATTTCTAAATCATGCATCCTAAAACATATATATATAGTATAGTAACTCACCCTAGTGCGCTCCAAGAGATGGGTCTGATGGGCCTGGTCCACTAGCCCTCGGTCTCGGCGCAACTAAACAAACAATAAATAACCGACATTAGAATAAACCTAACAGAAAATCCTAGAATTCGATCTAGAGTATTAATATCAGAAACAGGATTAGGGATCGACCGGATATCACGTTTTACGAGAATTCTATCAAAAATTTGGCAGAACCTCCCCTGTAAAATGGACATCTCTCTACTCAAAGAGTAGAGCCGACCCTGCAAAGAAACACACTTTGAAAAACAAGCTCAACACTCAACCACAACCCCTCGGTCGGACTCCAAACTACAGTCTACCGATCGGGGTCCACAAACACAGAATAATTTCAGAAAATATCAAAAATACCCTTATAACATAGAAATTCATTTTATAAGTAAAAATTACATAATTAACCTTTAAAACATATTAAAAACCAATAAAAACTCATTTTATTAGAAAAACCGTATATTATATATATAATTGAAAATAATTTACGAAAAATAGTTTTAATTAGTTAAAAATACCAAATAATTTGTCGAAATCATTTTTATACCTTAAATAACTATTAAAACCAATTAAATTACATTTTTAGCCAATTTGGGGTAAAATTACCAAAATGCCCTTATATATATAAATACACTAAAATTACTTCAAAAATTCACAAAAAATTATACAATTATCCAAAATTAATTTTCTTAACATATTTATCAATAATATCAATAATTAAACTCAATTATCGAATTAAATTCAATTAAAAACATAATTAACCCTAATTTCCCAAAATTACATAAACTTCAATAATTCAAAATAAATACATAGAAATTCATAAAAATTCCAAATAAATTCCTATAATTCATTTCAACACCTATAATTATCATAAAACACAGTTTCATAATTTATTTAATTAATTTCCCAAAATTAGAAAATAATATTAAAATATTCAAAAATACCCAAAAATCAAATTAATCTCCAAAAATTCCACAAAAATTCATACATGTAGATTAAGCTAAAAGGAACAACATTTGTGAAGGGATTTTTCATGAATAAATCAATTAAAAGTTCAAAAAAATCAAAAACCCTAATATGGCCGAAATTGAAAATTCGAAACTTAAGCAAATCAAGACCAATTCAGCTCAAACCAAAGCTAGAATCACACTCATCGGAGCTCAAGGAGAAGAAAGAGACTGGCGGTGTCAAAAATGGTGGTCGAAAAGTTGGTGAACGGTGAGGAGGGAAGTTTCGGTCAAAATGGGGGAATTGGAGCTAGCCGGCGTTGGGGAAGGAAGCTAGGGGCGGCGGAGCAGCTGGAGAAAATGGTGACATGCAGGGGAGGCACTCTGACGGTCGGTGATCGGAGTAGCAGCGGTGAGGGGAAGATGGAGGAGGGTCGGGCTCAGGAAGAAAGAAGAAGAAGAAGAAAAGAAAAGAAAAAGAAAAAGAAAAAAGAAAAAAAATAATTTTGATAAAATATTTGGGAAAAATCACACACCACACATTATTATAATAATTTAAAATTTAATAATAAATAAAATAATTAAATAACAATAAAATTAATAAACAAATAATACAATATTAGGGTAATATTTTAAACCCTAATTAAATAAATATATACACACATATGCTTTATTTAGTAATTTAAAAATACGTATGAGTTCATGCAAGTCCGTAAATATATTTAAAATAATTATTAATAAATTATTTACGTAAAAATTTCCTCGAAAATGCAAGTCCCGAGAAAATTTTACGTAAAACACTGTAAATAAGACACAATAATTAAAATAGGTTTTAAATACCTATCAACTCGAAAAAATATCATAATATATATACAAAAATTATTAACACTGCATATCCCGATGCAGTATTAAAATATTTAAAAACACGGGATATTACAGTACATATGATGTAGCTCCCCCTAAATGTGTGAATCTTATAGAATTGATTTGCATAAGATTAAAAGCACTTTAAAGACAATACATGCATAAATTTAGGAAATGCTAATCTTCTCCCCTTTCGAAAAAATAAAAAGGATAGAAAGAAAGTAGACAAAACATGAAAAGTATATATCATTAATAAAAGAAAACATTATATAAGAGGATAAATGTAGTCCACCACTATTAAAGAAAAAATAGCACAACTAGACTAAAAAGATGACTAAAAACATAGGACAACTAAAATAATTGAAACATAGAATAATGATAACAATCACTAAAAATATAGAAGACTAAGCATTAGGATCTTGAAGGTCTTGGTCATTTTGAGGGGCTCCTTCTTGAGCATTAACAAAGGAAGGACTTTGATAAGGATGAGTGGGAGGAGGAGGCCATGAGCATTGAATGTTGTGATAGAAACAAAGTTAATGGATGTCATATTCAACATGGTCCATTCAATGCTCAAACTTATCAAGTCTTGTGTCAACTTGATAAAATCTAGTGTTAAAGTTTGACTCAATAATGAAGAGACTATCAAAAAACCTCTAACCTAAATAGGTTTTTTTCCATGCTTTATAAAGTAAAGGGGCCTCTTGCTCTCTTTCTTTAAGACATGGGAGGTTGAGGTGCTTGAGTTTCTTAGGGTTCTCCTTTTAGTCCAACACCCTCAAGTCCCAAATTGCCTATATGCTAAATATCCTCAAGGTCTTGAGTGCTCAATATCCTTAAGGTCTTGAGCAAGTTCTTTATTAAATTCTTCCTCCTTATCTTTCCACATCAAAATGTTTCCCACTTTCTTAAATTTTTTAGAATTTTTGAGGAAGGTCTTATAAAAAAGAACCTTATATGTCATAAGCAAGGCCAAAGTATTGAGCAATTCTAAATATAATTCCCCCAATACATATGCTCCTATTCACACTACTACCCACAAGCCAAAGTCTCCATTGTAACCATCTACCCAATTCCACTTCAATGTTATAAAAAATGCAGTAAAGGAGAAACAAGTCATTAAAATAGATCGCTTCATTGTTATGTCCTTTAACGTGGAAAGTGTAGGTAAGAAATCGATGGATATACCATATTGTCTTAGAGGAAAAAGAAGAAGACTTTGAATGTTTGATAATGAAAGGATTAATATTGGGTTTGGCATGAGAAATTTAAAAGGAATGGGGTGTCCAAAGGTATTGGATTATTGGAGGCCTTGTAAAGGAAATCTAAAAAGATTGTCAAATTATTCTTTTGTGAGAAATCTATCCCTTCCTCCTAATTTAAACCTCATGCCATACCAAGGGTTGTGTTCATCAATGTGATAAGTTCTAAGACAAAGAGAGGAAAGGAACTTACACATAAGAGTAGGAAAAGTTTTGAAAGGGTTAAAAACAAAATCAAATATACCAATTTTCTCAAGAAAGGTCTTCACTTAGTTATAATATCCAAGAGATTCAAGAGCAACCTTGGACATATATCTAGAAGGAATGATAGTTCTCTTTAAAAAGGTATTATTGTAGTTTCTAATTTTTGTTGGGGTATAGGATAAATGAGGGTTTTTTGTTATTTAGTCTTTGGTGGCTCTCCTTACTTTAGAGGAAGAAGGAGTGGCTTCTTATATAGACCTTGTGCTTCTTGTGTTCTTTTTAGGAGCCATGGTGAGATAAAAAGTAAGAGGGAAATAAGATGTAAAGGTAAGGAGAATAGGTGCAAGATAAAAAGAGAGAAAAATAAAAGTAAATGGTGATAAAGAAGGGATGAAAGGAGGCTTAAATAGGATAGGAAGGGACAATTGATAATAAATTAAGTCAAAAAGGGAATACAAATGTAGGTTTCCTTTTAAAATTGGAAGAAGAACAAGAGGAGTTACAATTCTAATGGAATTATGACTTCTCACTTGTCAGAGCACTCCTCACAGTCGACTCATGACTGTGAGTGTCGCTTGTGAGGAGTTTTGACTCCTGAAAGGATGCAATTCACAATAGTTATAGCTTTTGCAATGGCTCATGACTAAAATGTCCTTTGGCCCCATAAACTTTTGAAAATTTTACAATTACATCAAAAAAATTGCAAATTAGTCCCTGCAAACCTAATAGTCACCAAATTTGAAATAATTTAAAGACAAAATAAATTCAACTAAAATCAGTGCTGAGATTAAATGAAGTTGAGCAAGTAAATAAGAAGTTTGATGAAAAAATTTTATTTTTCTAATTTTAAATAATTAAAGAGTTAAGTTAATCTTAATAATTAATTATTAAATATTAAAAATTTTAAAAATAAAAAATATTATGAAAAGAAAAATTATCAATGGATAAACATATAAATGATTTTAATAAGGATACATTGATAAATAAAATCATAATGAGACTAAAGCAATCAATTATGAATATTAAAGGTAGCCAAACAATCACTTCCATCTCTATTTGAGATTAAGCAAGCATGAAGCTCAAATTTGTGGAGAAATGCATATCACATTTTGTACCATAAATAAGCATTTAACACAAGTGCAAGGCATTTAGCAAATGAAGTACACATATCAAAGCAAGCTAGAACCATTCATAATTTAAAGTTCATGCTTAATGAAATTTAATCTCTCCTCATTGAGAGGTTTGGTGAAAATATTTGCAAGTTGATTATTGGTATCAACAAACTCAAGTAAGAAATCACTACATTGCACATGATCATGCAAGAATTGATGTCAATATCTATATGTTTGGTTCTTGAATGTTGAATGAGATTTTTGCTAAGGTTTATAGTACTTGTATTGTCACATTTAATTAAAACGTGATTAAGTTCTATGCCATAGTCCCTAAGTTATTATTTTTACCATAATACTTATAAGCAACAACAACTAGCCGCTACATATTTGGCTTCTGCCGTGGACAAGGCAACCAAAACTTGTTTCTTGCTAAACCAAGAAACTAAAGATGGTCTTAAAAATTAACAAGTTTTGGAAGTACTTTTTCTATATGGTAAGCTATCAACAAAGTCCGCATCTAAGAAGCTAACTAAGTCAAACATTGAACTCCTAGGATACTAAAAACCTAAATGCATACTTCCACTTAGGTATTTAAGAATTCTTTTAATGGAATTTAAGTGTGATTCCTTAGGACATAATTGAAATGTGCACATAAACAAGTAGTAAACATTATATCTAGTATACTTGCGGTTAGGTAAAGGAGGGATCCAATTATACCTCTATATCACTTTTCATCAATTTATTTTTTATTCTCATCCTTGGTGAGTTTAATGGTGGTGCTCATAAGAGTTTTGCTTGTCTTAGCTCTTCCATGCCAAACTTCTTAAGAATGTCCCTTGTATACTTGGTTTCATTGATGAAGATCCCATCCTTACATTATTTGATTTAAAGTATAAGGAAGAACTTAAGCTCACCCATTATGCTTATTTCAAATTCTCTTTACATTAGTTTGGAAAATTCCTCATATAGGCAATAGTTAGTGATAACTTTGAATTGATATTTTACTTGTGGAACCTGCATGGACGAGGAGAATGGGTAAAGGGGTGGGGTTTCCCCTAGAAACACTCTTAAGCTTAAGTCAGTAATAGTATGAGGGAAAATATAATAAAGCGAATAGACATAATAGAATAAAGAACAGAGAATAAAGAATAAGGAAGTAAAGGATGATTGCTTGTGATGATGAGGTGATGGAATGATGTCTTGGTGATGTTGTATGATGAGAGCATTAATGACATGAGATGCCATTAGATGTGTTTATAGGAAAAGATATTGCTCAAACCTCTTAGGAATATGATTCCTTAGTCTTGTAGGATTACCTTATTTAGGAGAAGAGGAGACTTCCTTTGTAGAGTAACCTTCCTAATTGAAATAGACTTCCTTATTGAACTTTCTTCTTATTCAAATAATTCTCCTTTTTGGGGGAATATATCCCTTATTATAATAGGATACTAATATGAGTTATCAGTTAGTAGCACTAAAAATAATGTCATTAATATATATTTGAACTATAAGTAAATCATGTTTATATTTCTTAATGAATAGAGTTATGTAAACTTTTCTTTTAGAGAATCCTTTCTCTAATTAAAAGTTACTCAACCTTTCAAACTAAGTTCTAGGAGCTTTCTTCAATCCATAAAATGCTTTAGAGAGTTTAAACATATGATTAAAAATTTAAAACTTTCAAAACCTGGAAATTGTTTAATATAAACCTCCTTTTTAATGAAACTATTTAAAAATGCACTTTTGACATCTATTTAAAAATTTTAAAGTCCATGTAAGATGCAAATACTAGTAACATTCTAATGGCCTATAACCTTGCAACAGGGACAAAAGTTTCATTATAATCAATGTCTTTTTCTTGAATATAGCCTTTGGCCACTAATATACCTTTGTTCTTAGTTTTGACACCTTGTTCATTCATCTTATTTCTAAATGCCCATTTGACATCTATAATAGGATGATGTTTAGGTCTAGGAACTAAGGTCCAAACCTTATTTCTCTCAAATTGATTTGAATTTTATTACATAACAAGGATCCAAAATTCATCACTTAAGGCATCAACAACATTTTTGGGTTCAATTTGAGAAATGAAGGCTAAATTAACAATAGATTTAAAATGAGATCTAGTGGTTACCCCTTTTGAGGTGTTACCAATGATGAGGTCTTGAGGATGAGCTTTCTTGAATTGTCATTCCTTTGGAAGTTCATCCTTCAAAGTGGGTTAAGTGCTCTTCTTATTTTCTTCCTTATTAGGTTCATCAATTTCCAAAGGTTTGTTGGCATCTCCTCCTTGAATGTTCATCTTCATAAAATCTTCTACAATATTTTCAACACTTAGAAAATCATTTCTAGGATCAAGTGGGTTAGATTCATCAAATACAACATGCATTAATTCTTTAACCACTAGAGTTATTTTGTTAAAGATTCTATAAGCTGCTAGAGGTGGAGTAGCCTAGGAAAATTTCTTCAACGGCTTTATAATCAAATTTCCTAAGATTACCCTTGGTGTTTAATATAAAGCACTTATATATGAATACTTTAAGATATGATATTTTGAGTTTTCTATTATTCCAAAGTTTATAAGAAGTTTTATTTAAAATAGGTTTTTTTAAGACTCTATTTGCTATGTAGTAAGAGGTGTTAATAGCTTCTGCTCAAAAGTATAATGGTAAGTTATACTCATGAAGTATGGCCCTAGCCATTTCTATTAGAGTCCTATTCTTCCTTTTAACTACCCCATTTTTGTTGAGGTGTTCTAGGAGAAGAAAAAGTGTGTAAAATACCATTTTCATTACAAAAGGTTTTGAAAAATTCATTTTCAAATTCGGTTCCATGATCACTTCTAATAGATAAAATGCAGAACCCTTATTCCTTTTGAACTCTTTTTGAAAAACATTTAAAAGCTTTAAATGTATAATTCTTATGAGCAAGGAAACACACCTAAGTGAATTTAGAGTAATCATCAACTAGGACATATGCATAGTGCATTCCACCTAAACTAGTAACTTTAGTTGGTCTAAATAAGTCCATATATATTTATTCAAGTGGCCTAGAAGTGGACACTGCATTTTGGGCTTAAAGGAATATTTGGATTATTTTCCCTTTTAATAACCATCACAAGTCTTGTCTTTAATGAACTTGAATTTAGGTAACTCAACCACAAGTTCATGCTTACTAAGATCATCAAAAGCTCAAAATTTACATGTCCTAGTCTTATATGCTATGTCCATATGTCATGAGAAATAGATATTAAGTATTTAATATCTTTGCTATAAATTTTATTCAAGTCAATGACATTGACATTGTCAACCCTTTTACCACTAAAAATTACTTTGTCTTCATCTAAGCTACTAATAAAGTAATTTTTAGGATAGAATTTGACTTTATTTCCCATATCACATAGTTGACTAATGTTAAGTAAATTATGCCTAAGACCATTAACAAGCAATACATAATGAATTAATAAGGATTGAGGGTTAATAATTTCTCTAATTCCTACTGTCTTTCCTTATGCATTATCCCCAAAGGTTATATAACCTCCATTTTTAGCATCAAGCTTGCTGAATTGCTCCGTGTCTCCCATCATGTGCCTTGAGCATCCACTATCAAGGTACCACTTATTTTTTGCTCTTGCGAACTTCAAGCACACCTACAAATAACATATTTAAATAACCTTTTGAACCTAAACCTTTATTGGTCTAGGTTGGTTAGTCTCAAAGTAGTCTAGAAGAAACAATTACAAGTGTAATCTTCTATAGAAACATACATTGCTAATGTGACCTTTGGTCATGCAATAAAAGCATTCAACATTAGCAAATATATTTCTTCTAATTAAATGATCATACCTTCTAATTTTATAATGTGCTTGTCTCTTAATTTGAGCATGAGAGTTTTGTGTGTGGATTTTTTTAGTTCTAGGATGCATATGAGATATACATTCATAATGATAATGAATATGGGATTGAGATGCATGCTTTATAGAGTTTCTTCTAGTGTATATAAAAGCATGTCTAGGTTGAGGTCTTTTAGCTTGTGGTTTAGACATTTGTGTCAATGAAGGTTGTGTCTTGAAAGACTTAACCTTAACATTAAGCATATGTGACATTTTAGCTTTGAGAGGTTGAGTCTCAAGAGGTTTAGATGTAGAAGGAAAAGAATTACATGAAGCTTTAATAAAGTTAATATATGATGATAATGAGGAAGTTAGTCCATTTGTATATCCAAGTTCATGGGTATTTTCATAGAGTTTTTGGTAGTCAATAAAACTATCTAAAGTCTCTTTCCCCTTTTTGAATTTAGAAATGGAATTCTTTAACTCTAACACTTCTTTAGAAAGCTTAAGATTTTCATCATTAGCTTTCTTGAGTTAGTCCTCCAAGGAATTAGAAGTTTTAAAATCTTTTGCAAGCTTTTCATTTGATTTAGCAAGTTTAGAAAAATCAATTTTCAAGTTTTCAAATTCCTTAAATAAGTTAAATAGCTCATACTTGTAAAGCTTTTTCATAAAAAGTAAGCTTTTTACATTTAAGCATGAGTTTGCTCATAATAAAGCTATCATCATCATCATCATCATAGTTATCACAAGAAGAGTGAGAAGTAGATGGTACCTCATTTTTATTTTCAAGAGCCATAAAACAAAGGTTAGTCACTTCTTATAGTTTTTCTTCTTTTTTTGATTTAGAGGAGTCATCCCATGAAGCCTTGAAGGCCTTCCTCTTGTCCTTTGTCACCTTATTCTTGAACTTCAACCTTGGACATTCATTTTTAATGTGTATTGATTTCTTGCATTCATAGCAAGTAACTTCCTTGTTCTTTTTACCTTTAAATTTCTTGTTGTTTCTTTGCCTTGAAAAGCTTTTTCTTTTCAAGAACTTATTGAATCCTCTAGTGATTATAACTATTTCATCATCATCTTCACTAAAGTCAATAAGGCTTTATCATTACTTGATTCTTGTATGGATTTCAATGCAATATCCTTTTTCTTCTTTTCTTTCTTATCTTTCTCATCTCCTCTTTACTTTATAATAAATTCATGTGTAAGGAGCTTTCTAATGAAAATGTTAGTTGAGAGGGTTGACAGGTTATGAGCTTTCTCAATTGAAGTGACTCTAGATCCCTAATCCTTCTTAGGTAGGATTCTTAGAATCTTATTATTCACTTTTTTCTTAGAAAAGTGTTTTTCAAGTTTCTTAAGGGTACTAAGAAGAGCATTGAGGTGATTAGTCATCTCCATTATTGATTTTTATAGCTTCATCTTGAAAAGTTCATATTCATACATGTGAAGTTGAACTTTCTTGCTTCTCACTTGCACATTTCCTTCATAATGATTATTAAGAGTTTCCTATGCTTCTTTTACTGATTGGCAATATTGAGCTTTGCTTCCTTTTTCTCTAGACAGATACCAACAAGATTGCCATGGCCTTCTTGTTCTTATAATTCTCTTTTTTTTATCATTTAACCATTAAATTATTATAAAGATAATCTCTACACCATTAATAGTGATTTTAGATGGTTCCTAACCCTTTAGAATAACATCCTAAAGTCTAATAGGATCACTATCTAAATATAATTCCATCTTGAACTTCCAATGTGGGTAATCACTACTATCAAAAAATGGTCTAAGAGATGAAAAGTTTAAAGATTCACTCCCTATGATCTTTTCTTCTTGCAATTAAAAAGTCAAGCTTTGATACTAATTATAATAGCCCTAGGGGTGGTGAATATGGCTTTTGAGAAAATAAAAACAATCAAGGAAAAATTAAAGGATTATTAGGGATTAAGAAAATTTAACACAAGCACTTAACGAGTTAGGTTTATCAACAAACCTATGTCTCCACCTAACTCTCCCAAGTTAAGATTTTTAAATCACCACAATCTACTCTATTAGATTGATTTTTACAAGTTTGAGTTTTAGGCTCAAGTCTAACCTTACAACTAAGAGTTTATGATTACTTTTGAACATAATTCCTAAGTGTTTTCAATAGGCAAACACTTAAATCTTACACACTAGAACAATACCTCACTTCCCTTTTCTAAACCCTAGAAATTAAAAGAAGAAGAGTCTTAATTCTAACACATTAGCCACTCTCAAAAGAGTTAATGAATATAAAAAGAGAATGCTAAGGAGAAATCTTCAACAACCAAAATGTGTAACTCTCAAATGAGGTTCCAGGACTTACTTTTATACTTGGAGTTCATAAAAGAGCTATTGAGAAGCATTCAAGTCGTCTTCAACCTCCATACATTACATTTAATATAATTCTACTTTTTTTATAGGATTTGGCCTGCTCACGGTTATGAGGAGGTGCTCACAATCGTGAGCCACAAAAAAGTAGTCATTGTAATTGGAGGGATGTTAAAAATAGTCATTGGATGCTTGAATGTTGTGTCTCATGAGTTGATCATGATCATAATGGGTGATTATTAGGAGTCTAGTACTTTGAAGTCTTAGCCTTTCTTCATAAGTTGATGAATTTATTGTGCTCACTAGTTGGTCACAAGCATAAGCACCATTCATGAGCAGTCTAGTAATCCAAGAGCTTGATAGAGGCTTTATGATCATGAGCTGGATGAGAGGATAATGACTTGGATTACTCCCTCATGATCTGGATCACTCCTCATGATCTGGTCATGATCATGAGGCAGGATTGTGAGCAATCTAGGCACTTTAATTCTTTTTAGCTTGATTGATCTTTTAACTCGTGATTGAGGGTCCTGATCGTGATGAATGCTTGTAAGCCATTCCAATATGCCTGAATTGACTTGGAAATAAGGTGAAATGTTTTCCATTTGGCTCTTGTTATTTGTTCAAGTCTTATTGAACATTTAGAATCAATTTTGGTTAATTTTAAAGATGCTTTTGATCTACAACACTTAGCAAACTTGATTAGCAATATCAAATTAATTATTAAAGTCAAAATCAAGAGGTTGGTCATGCATAAGGTCAACAATTTAAATTAAAAAATAGTTTTTCTTAAATTATTATTTTATTAACAATGATAAACAAAACTAATTAAGTATTTTTAATTATTTTTAGATATAAAATTTAATTAATATATCTTAAATGAATAAATTTTTATGCTTGGACAAACTCAACTAGTTTTGTCAATATTATAATTTGTGTTACATTTTAAATAAATTTTAAACTCAATTTAATCTTAATTAGATCATTTTAAAAAAAATTTCTTTAAAGTAGGATATTTTGCAACAAACATTTGAAGAATAACATATTATAATTAATAATTTTAGTTGTTACTATAAAATATAATTAATTTAAGTTAAAGTAGAAAATTGTGTTATATTTTATCTTAAATTAATTATATTTTATAGTAACAACTAAAATTGTTAATAAAAATATGTTAACTTATTTTATTGTTCAAATATTTATCATAAAATAGCCTAACTTAGAGAAATGTTTTTTAAAATTTTCTCTCATTCAAATTTGATTGAGCTTAAAAAATTATTTAAAATCTAACACAATTTATAATATTGGCAAAACTAAATGAGTTTTTGTAATGATCGATATTTTAAATAATATAAATATATTTTGAGATATGCAGTGTTAATAAAATTTTAAATTTTATTTATATATTATTATTAAGTGTGTATATTTTTCATTTATTTTATTTTAAAAGTTTTATTTACATAAAATAATTTGTTCAGGAACTCTAGCATTTAAAAATATTAAACATATTAATAATACTATTGTCACTATTATTATTATTATTATTATTATTATTATTATTATTATTATTATTATTATTATTATTATTATTATTTTCATTATTATTTTTTTATTGATTATTATTATTATTTCTATTGTTATTAATGTTATTATTTTAACTAGGGTTATTCTAGTATTATTGTATGTTATTAGTATTATATTATATTATGTATACTTGTGTGTGTTATGTATATATATATAAAGTGTAAAGAATAGTAAAAAACCTGGTCAACTCCCTACCCACCCCTCATTTCGTCTTCTTTCCTTTTCTCCTCTCCTTCCCGTTTTCTTCCTATCACTATATAAACCCAAACCAGGAGCCACCCATGCCTCACCAGACCGCCACCATTCACCATCATCATTTTCCTCCTTCCTCTAGACGTCGACCGTTGTTGCTGACCTCGCTTGAAGCCACCGGAACTCGTGTGAAGCAGCAATAGCTGAGAGGAAGCTCATGTCGCCAACGTTGACTCTAGTGGACCTAGCTTGTGCTCTTGGGCTTGCCGGACTCCTTAACTTATGGTGAGTCCATTTCTAAGCTCCATTGAAGCTCAATCTCCCTTAGTTTTGAGTTCTAGCAAGATTTTTGTTTATGTCCATTTAGGGTTTTATATTTTTATTTAATTTTTGTCTTTGATCCATGGTTTTTCTCTTTATTAATGTTGTTTAGAATAGCTCAAACTTCTCAAAAATATTTTTTTGTGTATTTTTTATTTAATTTGAATAATGGGTATTTTTGAATATTTTAATAATATAAATTGACTTTTTGTTAATTTTGTTAATTAATTATTTTGGGTGAAAATTTGAGTTAGTTAGTGTTAGTAATTTAAGTTAGTAATATTAGTATTAATAAAATAATTTTTAGTGAATTTATATAATTTTTGAGAAATTGTTAGTATTATGTGATTTTTGGAATTATAGGTTAATTGTGTAATTTTTTTGAAAATATAGTTAAATAATATATTTTAAATGATTTTAGAATTTTATAGAGTATTAAAATAATTTTTATAAATTATTTACTATTTTTAACTAATTAATACTAATTTCCAAAAATTATATTCAAATAATAAATTATTTACCATTTTTGTGGTTAAATGGGTTTTTAACTAATTTTATAATATATTTAAACTAATTGAATATATAAATGTGAATTTGACTATTTATATTGAATATTTGAAAATTTGGATTTTTATAAAATTATATAAATTATTTGAGGTTTTTATTAACTATTGTGAAAAATATTTATATTTAGTATTTTGAGGTTTAAATAAATTATATTATGACATTTTAATTATTTTTGTGGATTTTTAGGATTTTAATATGTTTTTTTTAATATTTACTTTTATCACATATTGTGAACCTCGGTTGGGAATTGAGTAGTTCGAGGTCCCAACTCGAGGTGTTGAGCTATTGTGAAGTTTAGAAGTGTGTTTTTCTTGCAAGATCGGCTCTACTGTTAGTAGAGAGATGTCTGTTTTATTGAGGTGACTTTGTCAAATTTTTGGTAGATTTCTTATAAAACGTGACATCGGGTCGATCTTAAATTTTGAATTCTGGGTTCAAGTCGAGTCTTCCTTAGAAATTCTATAAGTTAGAGTTTCTATATTTTTTATAGTCAGTTTTATTTTTTGTCTTTTAGCTGCCCCTCTGGTTGCGTCTACCAGTCAAGGTCGGATATAATGTAGTAAAGGAGCACATCCATCTTGTAAGTTAATATTCGATTCACATGTTGGGTTTTCAAATTATATACACAAAATTCTGATGAATTTAAATTTCATGAGATTTAAGTTGGTATCCTTTAAATGATGTTGCACAACTTAATTCATAGTTGGTTTATTTTATTTTTATTTATTGTAATTTTCCTTATTTTATTTATCTTCATTTATTTTAAATAAACTATAGTAAAACGGGCTACCTGATAGGTTTCATTAGGATCATGTGTGCATTGGTAAAATATTGGGTTACATTGATTGTAGTACTGGGGCTGAAGGTCTGGTGATGCTTTGCTCTCGGACACTTGTAGACGGCGGGGTTTAGCGCGCATCCAAGATTTTGGCAATCGCGACACTGTTTAGGCTCAAGGCCTTAGGGAATACACTATTATGTCACAAAGTCATAGCGTGGAGAAGAGGAGTCACCACCCAGGGTAATAACTGGGACAATTTGATTGGTGGTACTCTATTCTCTAAAAGAAAGTTACCACCACAACCAGGAGATTCTGGGAACGGAATACTAACTTCTCTTAGTCTCGTGTTCATTTAGAATAATTTTATAAATGATTATTTCATCCTCTAGTTACATGCAATTTTATTTAAACCCTATTTGACATCCATCTAACCCTAGGCATCTAGTCAATAAAATTACACATAAAAAATGCACTCAAGATTGCGTTGTCCCTAAGTCTAAACTATATTAATTTTATTAAAAAGTTAGCTAGATTTACATTTTTTATTTACAAGTGAGAAATGGACTAAAGGTGAGCTTACATTTTTATTAATTAGTGAGCCTAGATCTATTTCTTTTACTTTGTCTAAAAAATGGGCTTAAGTTTATTTAATTTTAAAGGAAAGTTAAATTAATGGGCCTAAGTCTAACTTGGTTTTATTTTAAGTGAAATGTGGGCGTAGGTCTATTTATTTTAAAAGAAATGAAATTAAGTGGGCTAAGCTAAGTCTAAACAAGTTTTAATTAACTAAGTGGCCTAAAATCTAATTAACCTATTGGGCCTAAATAGATTTTAATTATTTAAAGCCCTAAACCATTTTTAAGCTTATTTAAAGTGAGTTGGACCTAAGCGTGGGCTTGGGGCCCAAAATAATATAAAAACCCAAAAACACAACCCAAAACAAATAAAACATAAAAAAGGATCAAATAAACATTTTAGTGATTTTCTAGAAACCTTAAATCAATTACATGCAAACCCTAAATTAGGCTACTGCCACCATTGATTTTAATTGATTTTTATCCAATTGAACCTAATTACTAATTGATTTTAAATGCAGAAAATTAAATCTTTCACTATTCCTACTATTGGGGCTATTACAAACTACGTATAAAAATTAAAATTAAATAATTATACACCCATGAATTAAAATAACTACACAGGATACCAAAATGCAAAATAAAGATAAAAATCCTAAGTTCTACTGGAAAATAATATAGGTTCTTGCATGGCATTCCATGGACCTTCTGTTCATCTAAACACAGGCAGTATCCTCCTCAATCCACATTCGCACATCAAAACAAAAACACAGAAATAATCAGATTAGTAGTGAAATTGAATAATCAAAACAATAACAAAATAAAATAAAAATTACAAAAAGAAAAGAATGGAATAGAAAAAAACACTGATGATTTTAGATACTGTGCAAATGCTTTGAGATAGCCCCTTAGATTGGATTATCACCATTAAAATGGACTCAGTATTGATTTGATTCTAGACTGGGATTTGATTGCGTTCGAAGACATTAACAATATCCAAAATTAGGGTTTTGAAAGACAAGGGTGTTCTTTGCATCTAGATTTTTAGGGTTTTCTTATGCGATAGGGTTTTTTTGAGTAACTCTCTTCTCTCTTTTGCAGTCTCTCTATTTTTTCATCTTCTTTTTTCTCAGTCTGTGTGTGTGTGAGTTTCTCTCAGTTTGTCCATCTGTGTGAGTCTCTAGCCTCACGCACGTAGATTTTTTGCTTTTTAAAGCAAAGTCTTCCTACATACTAACTTCCTAAATTTGTAGGAATAGTCTCATCTCTTCAAAACAAATAGATAGAGTTTTGATTTTTGAAAGCTATTTATGCATTTTGAACGCGTTGAAATTTTCATCAGATAATAATAATAATAAAATTAAATTTTCAACCAATCAAAACATTGAAAAAATTGACAAAAAAATAAAAAAACATGAAAAAATAAAAAAAAGGGACTTTTTACGCGTCGGCATTATGTAATGCTGATTGGCATTGTATAATATTGATCGGCATTACACAATGCCAGTCGGCATTACACTAATGCCGATCCTAATTTTTTTAAACTTTTAATTACCAAAAGACCCTAGAAAAATTGACTTCTTTATAATCAAATCCTAAAAAATATTGCAATTTAGTCCCTAGAGTCTAGAAGATCGACAACCAAATTCAATTTTTGAATAAATTTTATCATAAGGGCTTACATCATAATTGTGCACAATTGCATCTCGAAATTGGGTGCTTACAACACCGCCAGTAATATAATATTTGATTATATTTAATAAATTACTAGGGTTGATAGTATGGTAATACTTTGCTCTTGGACACCGCCAGTAATATTGTATTAAGTGATGTGATTGCGGTTGTGGATCCTTGTGATGCTTTGCTCTTGGAATCCAACAATCTTGGATATAAGTGAGCCGAATAGCTATTAGAATTGGGGACTAGGGTTCCACCTAGTTTTTATACTAATATTTTAAAAGTATTAAAAAAAAAATTATTTCCTCCTTTTGAAAATTGAATTTCTTATATGTATATCAAATGATTTGAATAAAATTATAAATATATTATATTTTCATAAAAACCTATTTTATAGAAGATTTTTAAACCGCATTTATTTCTTTTATTGGCTTACTCAGTGAGGTCTGACTCCCCTCAACTTATTTTATTTTCAGAGTTTAGAAGTCTTTTATTAGACCTACTTCCCTATGTTGAGTAGTTTTCTCAATGGCTATTTTATGTAGGTCTATATAGTTTGTGTTTGTAATAGTATCCGTGTACCACAGTAGAGAAATTGTATAACTGTATACTTTAATTTGGATATTATGTATTTGAGATTTATGAACTGAGATATTATTTTGTATAATTGATTATTATTATATTATGCATGATGATGGTATGGTTTATTTAAATTGAGAAAAATCAGTTTGATAATGTGCATCATGATTTGACTATTGCATTGTAAAGTTTTAAAGATGAAATGTTTTGCGTTTTTCTTTTAAGGTTTACTACAGGTTTCGGTAGCTTTAAGGTTTCCCATTCCCTAATGCTAGTCATGTGCCCCTTGGGTTCGGTTCGTGAAAATGTTGGTATCAAAGCTTTGGCTTGTTTTTCATGCTTTTGACTATCCATGTCTATCTTTCTCATGTTATTGTGGTACTTAGGTTGTTAACTGTCACTTGTTGATTTTCTTATCCTTAGGATTCTGCATTTGTGTTTGCATTCTTCTTTTGTTTTGAATTTGGGTTTTCTTGTCTTTTCAGAATGAGGCATGCTTGGAATGCCCCTACTGCTGATGCAGAGCATGATGATGGTGAATAGTCATTTTAGAATAAGATTCTTTGTAATAACCCAAATTTATTTTAAAAAAATTATTTTATATAATTAAATACTGAGGTTTGCAATGTTATTAATAATTTTTTTTATCGTATGTTGTTATTATTATTACATTAAAAAATTTGTTATATTTAACTACTACATTTAAAATTCTATTTGGAAACTATTAATATATTTATTTTTTTCATCTCATTTTTATTTACATAGCATTATCATTATTGATTAGTACTATTTACATAGCATTATTATTTTTTAACTAGAGTTATTATTATTATTATTGTATTATAATTTTTGTATGTGTGTTGAGTGGCTATATATATATATATATATATATACATATATGTTAAAGACACCAACCCACCTCTTCTTTTTCTTCCCATTTCCCACGCCTCCCTTCCTTTTCTTTTGCTGTCCTAGTTCTTCCTCTTGCTGTCTGCCTTCATTTCCAGCACCACTGCCTATTTCTTTCCTCTTCTGGTAGCAACAACCATGATAGCAACAACATCAGCATCAATGACAGTAATCACAACAACAGCAACAACAAGAACAACATTAATAACAGCAGGGATAGTAACATCAATGACAACAGTAGCCCTCCTAGTCCTAGATTTTTGCTTTAGGTGAGTTTTAGACTAATTTAGTTGAGTTGTGAGGTTAATTTCTAGGTTGTTTAATTGTTAATTGTTTATTGTTTATTAGTTATTGTGTTTATTTTAATTTTTAGTTAATTAATATAATTTTTTTGCTTAATTTATTTTTAATATTTGGTTGATTTTTGAGTTGATCTCTATGTAATTAGTTGATTTTAAATTATTTGAGTTAATTTTAATTATGGGTATTTTTGAATATTTTAATAATATAAATTGTAATTTTTGTTAATTATGTTAATTAATTATTTTTAACGGAAATATGGTTAAATTAGTATTTTTAATTTAAGTTGTTCATTATAGTAGTGAGAAAATAATTTTTAGAAATTTTATATAAATTTTGGGAATATATAGTGTATTATATGATTTATACATTTTGTGTAGAAATTGTGATAAATTGTGTTATTAATTTCAATTATTAGCTTTGAAAATGAGAAAATGGATTTTCACAAATTTTTTTAGTAATTTTGGTTAATTTTTGGATAATATTTTGTATTATGTAAATATTGGATTTATAGGTTAATTATGTGTATTTGTTGAAATTATGGTTAAATTACATGTTTTAAATGATTTTGAAATATTAATTGGTATTAAAATAATTTTTACAAATTATTTACTATTTTTAACTAATTAATACTAATTTTTAAAAATTATATTAAAATAATATATTATTTACTAATTTGGTGATTAAATGGATTTTTAATTATTTTTATTACATATTTAAACTATTTAAGCTATTAGAATATATAAAAGTGAATTTTTACTATTTTATAGTGAATAATTGTAAAATTGAATTTTTATTAATATTATATAATATTTGAGATTTTATTAGTTAATTTGTGATAATTTTGGAATACTATGTAAATAATAAATTTATTTATTATTTTAAGCTTAAATGGGTATTTTATTAGTTTTATGATATTTAATTGTGATTTTAATAATTATTTGCAATTTATGTTAAATTAATTGTAAAATGGGAAATTTATTCCATTTATGAATTTTATTAGCAAATATTATTTAAAAAAAACTAGAATATTATGGTATAGTTGAAAGATAAAGATTTTTAATATTTTTATAGATTTTTTATGATTTTTATTATTTTATCATTAATATTGTTGGTTTGTGTATAGTGAACCTTGGTTGAGAATTTTTGTAATTCAAGGTCCCAATCCGACATATTATGCTATTGTGTTTTTAAAAGTATATTTTTTGTGTAGGATCGGCCCTACTTTTGTAGGGAGACATTTGTTTTACAAAAGAGACTCTGTCGAATTTTTGATAGATTTCTCGTAAAACGTGATAACCGGTCAGAGTTTAGTTTTGGAATTTTAATTGAAACGTGTCTTAGATCGAGTCTTCCTTTAGAATTCTAAAAGCGTAAAATTAGAAGTTTATTCTAATATTATATTTATTATTTATTTTCTAGTTGCATTAAGACCAAGACTTATCGGACCGGGCCTATTGAGCTAGTCTCGAAGAACGCAAACCTGTGAGTTATTATCTTATATATACACTGCATGTAGAATGCAAAAAAAAAATTTGGCATCCATGAATTTTATAATGAAATTGAAAATGAATTTTTCTTTAAATGTAAAATATATTTTAGGTATATTTTTAGTATATTTTTGGTATTTTTAATATATATGCATGTTATATTTTCAATATATACTTAGAATGTTTTTGGTATATTCTTGGTTTTTATTCGGTATATTTTAATATACATGCGACGTGTATATATTTGATATATTTCTAACATGCGATCGGTATATTTCTAATATATTTATGGTCTATTTATGGCTTATACATTTGAGATATTTTTGGTATAATTTATGTATATAATGGATATATTTTGTTATGAACGGATGCTATTACATTTAAATTATGCATTTTTATTATTTTAATAATTATTAAATGTATTTGAAGGATAGCAGCAGAACATGCTGCCTAGTGAGCTCTACTAAGACTGTGTGCGCACCAGTACATTAGAATGTTAGGAGTGATATCGTGAGATTATTGATGAGAGCTTTGATTAATATTTATCATTGTGATATTGTGGTGAGAGTAGTGTGATTGCTGGAGCTTGATGGACCTGGTGTTTCGGGGCCAATCACACTGACAGTGAGATTGTTGGAGCTCGGTTGACTTAGTGTCTCGGGGCCAGTCTACTATCCAAATGGATAAAAGATATATATTGGAATTAAGTGAGCCTGTATGACAATGAGAAATTATGATTGAGGTTGCAAATTGTTAGGGTTTTGCTCCGATCCTTCAACCAAAAGTAAAATGTTTTATGCATTTATTATTATTAAATAGAAATTTTAGCATCTGTATGAATTGCCTTTATATATATATATATATATATATATATAGGAAATTTATACAAATGCTAAAATTTCTTTTTAATAATAATAAATGCATAAAACATTAGAAGGTACATGTATATATAATATAATAATTCACTCAGTGAGGTCTGACTCTCCTCAATTATTTTTTTCAGGAGATCTTATATTGTCAGACCTTCATAGTAGAGCTTTTCATCAAAATTCTTTTCCCCCGGTTATTTTATAAAAAATGTATATTTAAATTCTGATTTGTAATCTAGAAAATGCAATAGTGATATTATTATAGTAGTTGAGTGTTATATCAGAGATTTTTGTATCTGAATATTGTATGAGATATTTTATTATATATAGTGATATTAAGTATTTATTTTTATATTGATTAAGAGTTTTAATTATGTTGTATTTTATTTATTGCATGCTTTTATTCTTTTAAGGCTTGCTAAGGGTTCCAGATTCAAAAGAATTCTCGTTCCCTAGCGCTGGTCATGACTCTCAGTTTGGGTCGTGATATTATTCCTCATGCCCCTAGACTTAGAGGTAGGGGTAGAGGTAGAGGTAGGGGCAAAGCCAGACTAGCAACAACTCAGAGGTAGGAATAGCCTCAGGTAGAGCTTGAGATTCTAGCAGTAGATCCCACAGCTTTTGCAGCTGGCATGGTAGGCATTAATCAAGGCTTGGTAGCTCTTAATTAGGCAATGCCCATAGTGCAACATATGCTTCAACGATAGAATTAGGAGATGTCTGATGTAGATGCTGCATTGTTATACTCTAGGGTTGGACAAGTTCAATTTGATGGTACTGAAGATGCACTGGATTTTATTAACACCATTGAGTCCAAGACTAGATCAGGGTATTCTGATTATTAGAGGATCATGATTGTAGAGTTATCTGTCTCAGCGACAGCTCAAAACTGGTTTATGCAGTCCATCCAGCTCGCCCTTTATGACCACGATGACTAGGTTAGGTTTAAGGAGCATTTTATGAGGTTCTTCTATCCTTCATCTATGAGAGAGAATTATAGATGACAACTACTTAATATCGATAGGAGAGATCGATCAATTGAGGATTATACTCGAGAGTTCTACATATTGATGAGATATGCTAAGGATGTGAGGCAGGATATTGCTAGAGTAGTTGAGCTATATATGACTGGGTTAGGCCCAACTTATATTGGCATTCAACTAAAGGATCATAGTTTGGAGAGTATTATAGAGGAGGTGAGATAGCTAGAGCGGAGAAATATTCGACGTGGCACCATACCTGATCCTTATGATAGTGGCATTGTCCAACCTGTTCAAATGGTGCAGCAGCTAATGTTTTAAATAGGCAGCACGAGAACTTAGTCAATAGGTTCTTCTCAGTAGAGCAGACAGTTCAAAGCACATTGGACTAGTAGGCACCATTTTGCTCAAGATCACAGGAGTAGTAGGGCTGTTAGATTTGGTAGTAGTGCCAGTAGTAGCTGTGGACAGAGCTCTAGACATGGCAGTTCTAGGTCTGGAGCTAGTGCGTGTGCCACGTGTGGGTGAGTGCATCAGGGTCCTTATCACTTAATGCCAGGAGTGTGTTTCAGATGTGGTCAGTTTGGACACTTTTGCTAAAGCCTGTATGAACTATGGATTCTAGCTGTGCTTTGCTCAAGGATCTTCACCTTTTGTTTTCCAACCTTTGCAGCAGGTGCCTTAGTAGTATCAAACACCCATGTACCCTCAGCAGCGACCAATTTAGTTTATGAGTTAGTAGGGTTGAGGTAAAGGATATACTCAGCCGTTCACCTCGCAACAGTCAGGATGTGGATAGGCTAGAGTCTTTACTTTGACTCCTTAGGATGTGTAGACATCCAATGCAGTGGCAATAAGTATTATTCCAGTATGTTATTTTGAGGCTAGAGTTTTATTTGATTCGGGTGCAACGTATTCTTTTGTGTTTCCTTTGTTTACTTTAAAAGTAGCTTGTCTTCCTTCCAAGATGAGGTTTCCTTTTTCTATTTTGACTTTGCTTAGTAAAGAGTTAGAAATGAACATCTTCTTTCCATTTTGTCCTGTGTTGGTTGAAGGTAGAGAGTTGTTGGTAGACTTGGTCCTTCTGGATGTGATTGAGTTTGATGTGTTGTCCTAGTATTATGTTTTTATGGACTGTTAAGCAAAAGAAGTAATTTTTAAAATTCAAAGTAAAAAGGAATTTAGATTTAGAGGTAATGAGAGTCCCATACCTTGTAACCTTATTTCTGCTATTACAGCTAGGAAGATGCTTAGTAGAGGGTGTCAAGGCTATCTAGCTGTAGTAAAAGATGTTCAAACAGAAATAGGATTAGTAGAAAGGGTACCAGTGGTACGTGAATTCTCAAATGTTTTTCCAGAGGAGTTACCTGAATTGTCGTCGGATAGAGAGATAGAATTTTGTATTAATGTTGTGCCCGATACAGATCCTATCTCTATACCACCTTATAGGATGGCACCTGCAGAGCTGAAGGAGCAATTGTAGGAATTATTAGATAAGGGGTTTATTCGGCTTAGCACATCTCCTTGGGATGCTCTGGTTCTTTTTGTGAAGAAGAAGGATGGTAGTCTTCGACTCTGTATTAACTACAGACAATTGAATAAGGTTACCATCAAGAATAAGTATCCACTCCCCGGGATTGATGATTTATTTGATCAGTTGCAAGGAGCTCAGTATTTCTCCAAGATCGACTTAAGATCTGGGTATCATCAGGTGAGGATTAGAAGTGAGGATGTACCCAAGTCAGCATTTTGGACTAGGTATAGCCACTATGAATTTTCTAGTGATGTCCTTTGGGTTAACTAATGCCCCAATAGCCTTTATGGACTTGATGAACAGGGTGTTTAGCCATTCTTAGACCAATTTATTATTGTGTTTATTGATGACATTTTGGTCTATTCCAAGAATAAGGCAGAGCATGCGATGCATTTGAGATTGGCACTGTAAACTTTGAGAGAGCACCAATTGTATGCTAAGTTTTCAAAATATGAATTATGGTTAAACCAAGTTGCATTCTTAGGCTATGTGGTATCCAAAGATAACATTCAGGTATGCTAAGTTTTCAAAATGTGAATTATGGTTAGACCAAGTGGCATTATTAGGCCATGTGGTATCCAAAGATAACATTCAGGTAGATCCCAAGAAGATAGAGGAGATCATTGAGTGGCCAAGACCCATAATGAGTATAGAAGTGAGAAGTTTTCTAGGTTTAGTGAGTTATTACAGGAGATTTGTACAGGATTTCTCCAAAAATGTCATGCCTTTGACCAGAATAACCCAGAAGAATGTTAAGTTCATGTGGACAGATAGATGTGAGGAGCATTTTCAATTGCTTAAGGATTTATTGACTTCGACTCCAATGCTGACATTACCTTCTAAAGGAGATAGATACACAGTGTATTGTGATGCTTCCTGAGTAGGATTGGGTTGTGTGCTAATGCAAAATGGCAGAGTGGTTGCTTATGTTTTAAGGTAATTGAAGAAGCACAAGTAGAATTATCCTACTCATGATTTGGAGATGGCAACAATTGTATTTGCACTGAAGATTTGGAGGCATTACTTATACAGTGTCACTTGTGAAATATACACCGACCATAAAAGTTTAAAGTATATCTTCGAGCAGACGGATTTGAACCTAAGGCAGAGAAGATGGATGGAACTTCTGAAGGATTACAATTGTTCGATTCTTTACCATCCAGGCAAGGTGAACATAGTAGTAGATGCGTTGAGCAGAAAATCAACAGGCAGTCTTGCCCATATCAGTACTGAAAGGAGGCTGATTATTTAAGAGATCTATGAGCTTATTGATCAGGGTTTATAGTGGAAAGTGACTAAGAAATGTTTTTTAGCTCAGTTCAGGGTACGATCAGTGTACTTGGATAAAGTTAAAGTACCTCAAATAAGGGACCCACAACTACAAAGAATCATATTTGAGGTACAATAGGGTTAATCCAGAGAGTTTATCATTGATAGTGAAGGTGTTCTACGCTTGGGTACTCGATTGTGTGTGCCAAACGTTGATGATATGAGGAAAGAGATCTTGGAAGAGGCACATTTTTTTTCTTACAGTATTCATCTAGGTTCCACCAAGATGTATCATAATTTAAAGGATACATACTGGTGGAATGGAATGAAGAAAGATATTGCAGAATTTGTATCCAGGTGTCTCACATGTCAGTAGGTGAAGCTATAGCATTAGAGAGCCTCAGCCTCAGGATTATTACAACCTATGCTTATCCCAAAGTGGAAGTGGGATATGATTGCCATGGATTTTATAACTAGTTTGCCTTGGACAACAGGTGGATTTGATGCAATTTGGGTGATATTTGACAGGTTAACCAAGTCAGCTCACTTTTTATCGATAAAGAAGACATACTTCACTGACAGGTTAGCACAGTTGTATATCAGTAGAATTGTTTGTCTTCATGGAGTTCTAATGAGCATAATATCTGAAAGAGGAGCCACTTTTACATCATTTTTCTGGCAAGAGTTATATAAAGCCTTAGGTACAAGGTTAGACTTTAATACAACATTTTATTCTCAAACTGATGGTCAGTAAGAAAGGACTATTCAAACTTTAGAGGATATGCTCAGAATGTGTGTAATGGATTTTGGAGGTCAATGGGATAACCACTCACCACTGATTGAATTTGCATATAAAAATAGTTATCATGCAAGTATTGAAATGGCTCCGTATAAAGCGTTGTATGGTAGGAAGTGCATATCACCTTTGTGTTGGGAAATTAGTGAGAGATATCTGACAGGTTTAGAATTAGTACAGATTACTTCTGAGAAGGTCCCTATCATTTAACAAAGGTTGAGGATAGCTTTCAGTAGGTAGAAGAGTTATGCTGATCCTAGAAGGAAAAATGTTTCCTTTTTAGTTGGAGATATGGTGTTTCTGAAGGTATCTCCAATGAAAGGAGTCATGAGGTTCGGTAAAAAAGGTAAGTTGGCTCCTAGATACATTGGACCTTTCGAGATATGGTCACGAGTTGAGAAAGTGGCCTATAGGCTGGTGTTACCACCTGAATTATCTCGAATCCACCCAGTGATCCATATGTTTATGCTGAGAAAATATATTCCTGTTCCTTCTCATGTACTTCAGCCTCAAGCAATGGAGCTCAATAAAGATCTATCTTACGTGGAATATCCAATGGTCAGCTTTGCTTTAGGGGACTTCCGATGGTAAAGGTACTGTGGAGTAACCACACATCATAAGACTATATGTAGGAGACAAAATCCGAGATGCAAGCCGCTTATCCCTATATTTGTCATCAATAAACCTTGTTTTTCCTTGCTTTTCTTTGAATTCAAAGATGAATTCTTATAAAGAGGGAAGATTGTAATGATCAATATTTTAAATAATATAAATATATTTTGGGATATGCAGTGTTAATAAAATTTTAAATTTTATTTATATATTATTATTAATTGTGTATATTTTTCATTTATTTTATTTTAAAATTTTTATTTACATAAAATAATTTATTCGGGAACTCTAGTATTTAAAAATATTAAAGATATTAATAATACTATTGTCACTACTACTACTACTACTACTACTATTATTATTATTATTATTATTATTATTATTATTATTATTATTATTATTATTATTATTACTACTACTACTAGTGTGAATGTGCATTATTTTATTATTATTTTTGTTATTGATTATTATTATTATTATTAATTGTTATTGTTATTTCTATCATTATTAATGTTATTATTTTAACTAGGATTAATCTAGTATTATTGTATGTTATTAGTATTATATTATATTATGTATACTTGTGTGTGTGCATATGTATGTATGTATATATATATATATATATATATATATATATATATATATATATATATATATATATATATATATATATATATATATATATATATATATATATAAGGGTCAAGAATAGTCAAAAACCCGGTCAATCCCGTACCCACCCCTCCTTTCTTCTTCTTTCCTTTTCTCCTGTCCTTCCTGTTTTTTTCTTGTCACTGTGCGAACCCGAACTAGGAGCCACACATGCCTTGCCGGACCACCACCACTTACCACCATCATTTTTCTCCTTCCTCTGGATGTCAACTGTCACTGCTGACCTCGTCTGAAGTTGCCAGAACTCACGTAAAGCAACAACAGTTGAAAGGAAGCTCACATCATCGGCGTCGATTCCGGTGGACCTAGCTTGTGCTCTTGGGCTTGCCGAACTCCTTGAGCTAATGAGTCCATTTTTAAACTCCATTGATACTCAATCTACCTTAGTTTTAAGTTCTAGCAAGATTTTTGTTTTTGTCCATTTAGGGTTTTATATTTTTATTTACTTTTTGGCTTTGATCCATGGTTTTTCTCTTTAGTAATGTTGTTTAGAATAGCTCAAGCTTCTCAAAAATAATTTTTATGTATTTTTTTATTTAATTTGAATAATGGGTATTTTTGAATATTTTAATAATATAAATTGAATCTTTGTTAATTAATTATTTTAGGTGAAAATTTGAGTTAGTTAGTGTTAGTAATTTTAGTATTAATAAAATAATTTTTAGTGAATTTATATAAGTTTTGAGAAATTATTAGTATTATGTGATTTTTGGAATTATAGGTTAATTGTGTAATTTTGTTGAAAATATAGTTAAATAATATGTTTTAAATGATTTTAGAATTTTATAGAGTATTAAAATAATTTTTATAAATTATTTACTATTTTAACTAATTAATACTAATTTTTGAAATTTATATTCAAATAATAAATTATTTACTATGTTTGTGATGAAATGGGTCTTTAACTAATTTTATAATATATTTAAACTAATTGAATATTTAAATGTGAATTTGACTATTTATATTGAATATTTGAAAAATTGGATTTTTATAAAATTATATAAATTATTTGAGATTTTTATTAACTATGGTGAAAAATATTTATATTTAGTGTTTTGAGGTTTAAATAAATTATATTGTGGCATTTTAATTATTTTTATGGATTTTTAAGGATTTTAATATGTTTTTATTTAATAATTACTTTTATCGCGTATTATGAACCTCAATTGGGAATTGAGTAGTTTGGGGTCCCAACCCGAGGTATGGAGCTATTGTGAAATTTAGAAGTGTGTTTTTCTTGCAGGATCAGCTTTACTGTTAGTAGAAAGATGTTCATTTTACTAAGGAGACTTTGTCGAATTTTCGGTAGATTTCTTATAAAACGTGACATTGGGTCGATCCTAAGTTTTGAATTCTAGGTTCAAGTCGAATCTTTCTTAGAAATTCTAGAAGTTAGAGTTTTTATATTTTTTATTGTTGTTTTTATTTTTTATCTTTTAGCCGCCCCTCCGGTTGCGTTTACCAGTCGAGGTCGGACACAACGTAATAGAGGAGCACATCCATCTTGTAAGTTAATATTCGATTCACATGTTGGGTTTTCAAACTATATATACAAAATTCTGATGAATTTAAATTTCATGAGATTTAAGTCGGTATTCTTTAAATGATGTTGCATAACTTAATTTATAGTTGGTTTATTTTATTTTTATTTTTATTTATTGTAATTTTCCTTGTTTTATTTATCTTCATTTATTTTAAATAAACTATGATAGAATGAGCTACCTGATGGGTTTCATCAGGACTGTATGCGCACTGATAAAATATTGGGTTACATTGATTGTAGTACTGGGGTTAGAGGTCTAGTGATGCTTTGCTCTTGGACACCGCCAGTAATATAATATTTGATTATATTTAATAATTACTGGAGCTGATAGTCTGGTGATGCTTTGCCCTCAGACACCACTAGTGATATTGGATTAAATGATGTGATTGTGGTTGAACATCCTGATGATGTTTTGCTCTCAGGATCTAGCAGTTTTGAATATAAGTGAGCTAAATGGTTGTTAGCATTGAAGACTAGGGTTCTACCTAGTTTTTATACTAATGTTTTAAAAGTATTAAAAAAAAATATTTCCTCCCTTTGCAAAATGAATTTCTTATATGTATATCAAATGATTTGAATAAAATTATAAATGTATTATATTTTCATAAAAACCTATTTTAAAAAAGAGTTTCAAACCATATTCATTTCTTTTATTAGCTTACTCAATGAGGTCTGACTCCCCTCAACTTATCTTTTTCAGGAGTTTGGAAGTCTTCTGTTAGACCTGCTTCCCTACACCGAGTAGCTTTCTCACTGGCTATTTTATGTAGGTTTACATAGTTTATGCTTGTAATAGTATCTATGTGTCGCAGTAAAGAAATTGTATAACTGTATACTTTAATTTGAATATTATGTATTTGAGATTTATGCATTGAGATATTATTTTGTATAACTAATTATTATTATATTATGCATGATGATGGTACAGTTTATTTAAATTGAGAAAAATTAGTTTGATAATGTGCATCATGATTTAATTATTGCATTGTAAAGTTTTAAAGATAAAATATTCCGCATTTTTCTTTTAAGGTTTAATAAGGGTTTCGGTAGTTTTAAGTTTTTCCATTTCTTAGTGCCGATCACGTGCCCCTGAGTTCGGGTTGTGACAATTTTATCCTTATAAAAAAATTTATTTAGTTATGATATATTAATTGAAACTATATATTTAAAAATAGTTAAGAATATATAATTAGTTTAATATATCATTGTTAATATAACTCATAATTTAAAAAATATGTATATAATTTTTATTTTTATTTTTTAAAATTATTTTATTAAGTTATATAATTATTATGAAAGTTAAGTAATAGAATAAGTTAAAAATGAAAATAAATAAAAATATTATTTATTTAAAATATCAAAAATAAATTTTTTTATAGTTTTAAAATTAAAATGTAAAAAAAATGATTTTAAGTGTGGATAATTGGAAAATTGCTTTAACTGTTAGATAGGACTAATAGAAAGTCTTTTTTTTTGTTTTTTAAATTGTAGAATTTAATTGAAAATTGATATAATTTATAGGATTAATAATGTTGTTATTCCATTTTAAAAAATAAAAATTAATTTATAAATAAAGAAAAATTTTAAATTTCAAATTTATTAAAAATATTGGTAAGTAACTAAATTGATATCTTAATATAATGAATTATTAAATTTTCAAATTTTACATGTTATAAATAAATTATATCTAAAATATAATTTAAAAATTAAAAATTTTTAGTTAAAAACTTTGTATTAAAATAAAGATTAATTTTTTTAACTATTTAGAATATTATGATAGTATTTGTGAATTTTCTGAAAGCCTATTGCTTTTTTTTTTTTTCCCTCAAAAAATAAAAAGTTAAGTATAATATTTAGAGGTTATTTTGGTTTTTATTGTAAAATTCGGCGTTAAACTAATCCAAAAAGGTGTACAAAAGTAAATTTAAACCTGTGTGAAAAGTCTTGGAGTCAAATTGAGCTTTATTCCATAGAAATGTTAATAGCACGTGGGAGTTGCGCACATGCTTTAGGATCCCACATTGGGGCATTATAATAAACTAATGCCATTGTGGTATTATAATAAAATAACATCCATAGTATTTCGTTTTCTTGCTCCAATATTAGCGTCTGAAATTATTTTTTAAGTGTACATTTTTCATCCTTTCAAAAAAAGAAGTGTATATTTTACAAATTAATTGATATTATGCATTTAAAATAATATTTTTCTTAAGTTTTCGCCTCAAGAATCCATCCTAGAATTGTTAAAAGCAATAACTTCCAGTACTATCATAAAAGAATTTTAGCCTCTAAATACATTTAAATAGAAATAACTAAAAATATAGCAACCGAGCAATATGCTTACAAATAATTTATATTGCCAAATTCAGCCATTAATCATTCAATTTTAAGCAAAATTTTCAATGAGTCATTAAATAACAATTATTTGCTCATTGTGGTTTAATTGCTATATAGTTTTAAGCTTAATTCATTGTCAATAAAAGAGAAGTTTAATAATTTTTTTTTTTCAAAAGTACTTGACCACAGAATTATCTATGTTATTTAGTATATTAATAAATAGAGAAATTTTTACATATTTCAAGTATATTGCATATTACACTTAAATTTATAGCATCTATTCAAAATATTTCACATTTAACTAATAAAAATGAGATATGTTAATGTATTATTAATTTAACCATTAGGAGATATATTTATATGTTATAAATTTAACCATTGGGTGTAACATTCAAAATTAATAAAAATTACTTAAATAATTTTTATGGAAGAAATTTTTTATTAATATTTGAAAGATGAAAGACAAGATGTTATTTACGGTGGTTCCTTTATATATACAGCAAACAAATAAAACATGCATAAAAATTTCTTTCTCAACCTTATAGTACCCCATGAAAGGAAAAAAAAAAAACATTGAAATTGAAAATTAATAAAAGATAAATATTAATAAACATTGCAGTAGACATTGATAGAACGATGATTAAATAGCATTTACAAATGAGAAGAAAATTCAGTAATTAATGAAGCACACTCTCTTTTTAACCTAATTAACAATAACAATAACTCACACTTAAATAATTTCCTCTACCTTTTGAAAGGCTTTTTTATTGAGAACTTCACACTAAAAGCTCACATTAACTAATAGCAAGTAATAATTATTGATCGAACCCAGGCCCTATACTTGAAACTTTGCAAGCATGCAGCAGAGTACTAACAAAACATGTAGAACCCTAATGAATGGGAGAATATGGTGGCAATGGAGGCCATTTTTTCCCATACTTAGGGTGGTGGAAGTATTTTGGAGGAATCTTGGGGAGCGGGGGAAGCTTAGGAAGAGGAGGACATGGTTTCTTGTGGAATGGAGGGATTTTGGGGAGTGGAGGAAGGGGCTTGTGATAGAATGGTGGCTTTGGTTTTGGCTTGTAGATAGGAACAGGAGGTAGCTTGTAGATAGGAACAGGAGGTGGCTTGTATACTGGTGGCTTTGGTTTTGGCTTGTAGATTGGAACAGGAGGTGGCTTGTATACTGGTGGCTTTGGTTTTGGCTTGTAGATTGGAGCAGGAGGAGGACATGGTTTCTTGATTGGTACTGGTGGAGGGGAGACTTTCGGTGGTGGCTTGTAGACTGGTACTGGTGGAGGGGACACTTTTGGTGGTGGCTTATAGACTGGAACTGGTGGAGGAGAGACTTCTGGTGGTGGGTTGTAGATTGGTACCGGCGGAGGGAACACCTTAGGTGGTGGCGGGACATATAATGGAACTGGTGGAGGAAGCACCTTAGGTGGGAATGGAGGGTAAACCTTTGGAGGGAAGAGGTATGGATGATGGCCAAAGTTTTTCAATGGAGGCAGCTTCAATTTAGGCAGATGATGATGTGGTGGGTACTTGAAATGAGGCCATAAAAAAGCTGAAGTACATGTTACTGGTGAAATTTTCAATTTTCCTACCAACCCAAATGTGTGTTTGCCATTGTTTTTGGACTTGAACACGATCTTGGATGATTCAAGACCACTGTGAGTAGGACATGGTGCAGCGGATGCACTGTGAAGTTGAGCATAGCATTCTTCTTTGAGTTTATTTCCTTCGTCAACCAAATGACTAGGAAGATTCACTTTGAATTTTCCTTCATCATCTAGCTCACCAACTCCTCTTGTTTTGAAATGTCCATTTTCTGGCTTGCAATCAATTGTTATGCGAAGTCCTGAACATATAGTGCAAATCCATGATAAAAAAAGATCGCTACCATGAAATGACAGGTTCCAAAGATCAAAATCAAATAATTTGGAGAAGACAATATTATTACGGTAAAAAAAAAAAAAGTAGCTAGCAATTAGTAGATTGATCTAATTCTCTAGTCATTGGGGATTCTATCTGTAATAAAGAACTGCAAAAGATTGGCAGCTGGCTGCCCAAAAGCACGTACCAAATGAAACAATGCACATACTAAAATGCAAAAATAAATAAATGCAAGTTTATACCTGAAAGTGCCTGGCTAATCTTAATGTTGCTTTCTGCACAATCTGCACACTCTCCTATTCCAACAACTTCAATTGCACTTTCCTCATCACCATAGCAGAAGGTAGCTGAAAACAGCAGTAATGATAAGTAGAAGCACAGAAGTGCTCCTCGAAAAACGAGCCGAATCCGCATTGGGAACCACAATGCTTATGGCTCCTTAAGTTAAGGGGGGAAAAAAGGAGATTATGCCACTTGATTAAAACTGAGGCAGCAAACTGAGTATATATAGAAGCTTAAGCTTCTTTGTATCTAAGGCATGATGAAGGGAGTTGATAAGAGAAGAGGGTTATTATAGAAAGAGAAAAGGTTTACGAGAGAAGTGATGAAATCAAAGGCATACCGACACTTCATACACCAATTAAGCGCATCACATGCGCATGAAGTTAAGGACCCAGTTGATATAAAGCAATTGTTTCTGGTTTGAAAATGATAGTAACGTGCGTATAACTAATACCAATACCACCCTCAACAGCAGCATCATCGTCAATCCAAAGGTCCTTGTATCTTTCTTCATTCAATGAGTCCCAACTGCACACAGCTAGATCTTTTCTTCTTTTCTTCTTTTCTTCTTTCTTTTCTTTCCTTTTTTTTTTAATATATGTGCCTAAACCTACTTACTACCTCTCATAAACACTTTTACTAAGAAATGTTTTTCGTTAAATATATAACTATTTTTTAAGTTAAATATATGTTAGTTATAATCCGTGAAAAAAAATAGTCTAATAGTTTTTACTTTTCAAAAATATTTTAAGTTATAGAGTTTAAAATTTTATTACTGTTTATTTATATGATTAATTTTCACCTAATTAAAAAAAATTTCTTTATTACATAATTTATTAGTAATATTTAGTTAATTTGGCTACTTTATTAATGAAAAGCAGATATTAATTACAACAAGTGGTCAATATTAGTACTGTGGGCAAAAGAAAAAGAACATGTAATTTTAATTGGAAGAGAGAAGGATAAATTGCATATTATGTGAGGCAAAAAAAACAACTTCACGTGAATCAACTACATATTTGTCAGGTTCTCAACCACATTTTAATGAAGCTCACGACACTAATTAATTTTAATTATTCTCACATCAAATACTAAAGCTCTATATATATATATATATATATATATATATATGCTATACTACCATTTATGCACTATGCACTCCATCCGTCCATTTTTAGCTCAGCAAACTTAATTTGATTGTACGTGCCTAAGATAGGTACAAAGTGAAGGGGCTGAATGTTTGTTCATGTCTCTTATTTTTATCTTAATGGAAAAGCATGAACAAGAAACTCGAATTTGATACAAGACTAAAGCTATAGAAATAGAATTGTATATCATGGCAACATAAGCTCTTAAAAATCTTGCCCGCGATAGGCTGTAAATATAATTTTATTATATTGAAATTAAGGGACAAATTAACAACAATTGAAATAGTTGATAGTCAAAAGAACATGTTCTCGTTTGAAGAGGTTTTAGAAGATTTTTATCATCTTTTTAAGAGTATATTGTATCAATGGTAATTTAATTTTACAAGATAAATTGTATATTAAAATTTTATATTTTCAATTTTATTTTATTTAGTAATTTTATTTTTTATGCCCATGAGATGATTAAGTATTTAATGAGATATTTATGTAAATATATTTAAAATATATTTATTTTGATTGTCACGTATACTAAATTTGATAGTATATATTTGAAGTATTTTAATCTAAAATAAAAATAAAATTTCAGTAATTAAAAAAAAAATTAAAATTTGGTATCAAAAGAAACTATAAGCAATGTTAAGATACCATTGGTGAAATCAACTTCTTTTTTTTTTGAAATCCAAAATTAACATTCATTACTCCGAACACAAAACGTTACATAGGAAATTAGGAAGAACATCCCTCCAAATGGTGAAGTCTGGCACAGAACAGGCTGCCCTTGCAACAGTATTCGCAGCAGTGTTCGCAAACTCTTTAACAAACACATAGACCGCATCTCTAAGCTGACTTAGAATAGCTTTGATTCCATAAACCCTCTTTTGATTCTAGCGGAGTTAAAACAATATTAGTAGTTTAAACTTCAAAAAAAAAAAAATTAAGAGACAAACCTTTTTATGTCCGGAGCAACAAGAAATTTTCTACTTTCCTTTTTTATATAAGCAAAATATTAACAAATATTAATATACTAGCTTAAGGCACGCAAAGATTATCTATACAATTTAAAACGCATTTTACATCATAAATTTAAAAATAAAATTCTATATAGGTGCTTTTTAGGAGAATCAAATCTTGGTTACTGACAGTGTCTCTTATCCTCTTAAATAATTTTGACAATTTTAACATAAATAGCTTTTAGTTGAAATTAAATAAAAATGCTGATATGATATCATATAAAATTTCAAATATAGCTTTTTTTTAATTTTCAAAATTTATAATAGTCTATTGATATAAAAGATCCAAACGTTGACAAAGTTATTCTAATTTTTAAATTTTGATAAAATATTTTAATTTATCCAGTTTATTAATATAAATAATTATTTATTTAAAATTAAATAAATAATACATACATAATAATAAAATAAGTATATTTACTGCTGAAAAAATAAATTCATAAATGACTTTCATTATAATAATTTTTAAAAAATAAACATATTTGTAATAAAAATATTATTATTTTAGATAATTTAAAAATTTTAATTATTTCATAATTATTTATTGAAAATATTTAAAAATATCTAATTTTTTTTAAACAAAGAAATTTTGTCATATTTTATTCTACTACACATATGTATATATAATTTTTAAAAATTTTGTGAAAATAATAATCCATCATAAATTTATTATATGTGAATTTAATTTTTTAATTATCATGTCAACATTTTTTATTTAATTAATCAAATAATTTTTAAATTGAAATATTTTTTTAAAATTGAAAATGGGATAAAATTGTCAAAATTGTAAATATTTGAATTTTTTTACGTCAATAAATCTTTGTGGAGTTTATAACATAAAAGGTAAATTTGACATTTTATAAATGTTATAGCGACATATTTTATTTGATTTTGACCAAATATTTATTTGTGCTAAAATTGTTAAAAATTAATAAAATTAAGACATTTTTATCAAAATTAAAAATTGAAATAAAATTACAAAAACCATAAACATTTGAATTTTTCATACCAATAGGCCAATAATTTAATACAATTGTAAATATGAAAACAAATGAAAAATCCCATTAATTTTGCCGGATAATTAATTAATAAAAAATCTTTCAAAAACACATTGTTTTTCCCGAAAAAAAAATCCATCTTTACTAAAATTAAATGACTAGTCAAATTTTGTTTTAATTATTTAAATGAATTATGGCTCCAGCACAACAAATCATTACAAATTTGAAATTAATTCGGTTAAATGCTAAAACAAGAAAAATAATATAATTTATTACTAAAAATTTTTGAAAATAAGTATAAAAGTTCAATTTTCTTTTTAGTAATTAAGCCAACTCATTGCCAGCTATTCCTTAAATAAGAAAGTTCCGTAATTTTTTTTGTCCATCAACAATGTTTCAGTTGTATGGTTTTGCAGCCTGTTTAATTTAGAGCACTGATTACAACTTTTGCTGCTCCTAATTGCTTTCAGAATACAACAAAAGTTTATTAGAGCTATAATCCTAATAAATACATCTGATAAGAAATCAAAATATCAGGAAAGCTACAGCTATATGCCACATATTTAAGTGTATATTAGAATAAGAAATTAATGGGAACATGCTACTTTCCTGGGGAGAAAAATCAAGCTTAAGCATTGTCAATGAATAGTCCCTTTCTTTGGAGAGAAAATCAAGCTTAAGCATTGTCAATTAGCTAAGGAAACAATATAAATTAATTATTTGTGATATTCAATGCATTTTTGTTGTGACATTCAGGGGGTTGGATGCATGATGCCATGCAAATTGCCACGCACTCTATAATCTCAATCTCCAACTACCACGTAACATCGTTCATTCTCCTATTATGTATGATAATGGGTTTAATACATTTGTCGCTTTGAATGTTCAGCATTTTTTTTATCAGTCTATTCTCTTAATTTATAATTTGATCAAACACCCAATTCATTAAAAATAAAACTTATCATTTTCAGTACTATTTATTTGAAGTAAGTATCTAACGACATTTTAATAATTTAAAATAAAACTATTAAACTCTTCAACTTGCTAATAAATGGTGTTAAATAAATTCATTTGTAAGTAAAAGGGAGAAATATATATATAAATATATAGAACGATGATAATTTTATTGCAATGGTTTAGTGATTAATGTTTTTTCATATGCCAAGTTCAAATTATATATATATATATATATATAGAAGAATTAATTGGGAAGCTAAGGAGGTCTAGTCTGAATGGTTTAAATGGAGGTCCTGAGATTATAAGATTTCAATTCAAATTCTAATAAAAACTGGTTTGAAGTAATTGAAAAAATTTCCATTCTATGCTAACAATTAACAAACTAACTGTTGTGACTTTATGTGAATACTAACAAGCGACACCAATAAAAAAAAATAATTGGGAAAGTCATAAGTGAGTGATAATATTTGGTAAGGCAACAAACACAACAACTAAGGGTGCTGAGATTGGCACTATTAAAAGGTGTGGCTTTTGGCATTTTTGATTAGTATCCTTTCAAGGATTGTACATAACGTATGAAACTTCAATTTAATTAATGGTTGAAAATCCTTTGAAAAAACACTTGCAAGATGATTTTCCTCACCAATAATCTACACCATCCAAGTACATATTAATTTCATTGATATGGGCATTTCAAAAAGCTTTTCCTCACCAAATAACACGGCTTTAAATTAATTACTGGAATAATTGGTTTGTCCTGCTACATAATACAAGATTGGGAGATTATCACATCACAAGATTGGGAGGTTTTTTTTCTTTTTTCTTTTTTCTTTTTTGAATTTGGGAAAATAGGGGCTAAAAATTAAATTAATATTTTTAATATTGTAAATAAAATTTTTATTATTAAATAAAAATGGGCATGCTAGCTGCTTTCCTGATACATAACTGGTACGTAATTGCATTAGACTTGTTTGCATTTTTAGTTGGCTAAGGTTCCTTCAATTGATAACTCTTAGGTGTCATGTTTCAGCCTTAAATACTGGTCACCAAAACCGAACTCTTAAAAACTAAAATATTTATATTTTGACCTTAAAATTATTTAATTATTCAAGTATTTTAACTAAATTTGATGATAAATATAGTAAAAAATTATTTTATGTTTTTTGTTTAAATATATACATCTACATTTTAAATATAGAAATTAAAGTTTAAATTGTAAAATAAAAATTAAATTCATGTTCACCAATTTAAATTAAGGTTTTTCTATTAATATATAAAAGATATATGTCCTTTTATTTGTAAAAAATATATTTTTTTTTCTATTCTTATTTTTATATATAGTATAAATTATCTGAACTTGTATACTATAAATATTTTTATCAAAACAATTATTCTATATACGATATAAATTTAAATATAACATATAAATAAAAAAATATATTTTTCCAAAAAATTAACTCTCTTTTATGTTTCATTAGTTGTTAACCTATATAATACTTAATTATAGTAAATTACAATTATAAGTTATAGTCCATACATAAGATATATAATACATTATAAGTAAAAATTTCATAAAAAAATGATATATATCTTATATTTATTTAATAATATATTTATTTCATTTAAATTGATGATAAATATAGTAAAAATTATTTTATTTTTTAAAATCTATTTAAAGTTTAAACTACAAACAAAAATTACATTGGTTAATTTCAAAATTTTTAAAAAAGAAATAAAGAATACTTTATCAATATATGAAAAATACTAATTTTTTTTCAAAAAACCATTTACCCCTATTCATATTTGGATAGGTAGTGTAAATATATTCACAAAAAATAGATGGTATAAATATACATGTTTCATAAAATAATTTTAAATTATTTTCATATGTATTATAAATAGTCCATATATATATATATATATATATATATGGTATTTTTTTTACTTTGAAAAGAATACAAATATATTTTTAAGAAAATATTTTTAACGTTTAACAAGTATTATTGAATTTTTTTTTTGGATAAAATATTTTTTTTAATAGTTAACTTATTTAAATATTATATTTTTAATTTTTTATTCATATAAAATATAATTAGATAAAAATAATAAATTTGAAATAATTTTCAATGACCAGTTCCAACAGTGCATAAAAATTAACATAATTAACTGTATAATTATTTTTATATCAGTAGTATTTATTTATATTTTTATAAATTTGTAGAATTTCGAAAATGACATTCTATTTTGAAGGAAAGGATTTAATTTAGCTTACATTTTCTAATCATAAAAATATTTTTTTGGTTGATCAATTATTTTAAATGCATCAAATGTCAAAAAATGTATAAAATATTTTATGTTTTACAAACAAACGAATTTCTAATTTGAATTATTTTTTTAATTTACACTAAAATATGCTTTTTTTTTTTTAATCTTAAATTGTATGAAAGATAATTAAAATTTTTTTTTTTTTTTGAAAATGAGAGAATTAAAATTTATTAAGAGCGGAGCTATCTTGCAGTTTTTTAAAAAATATTTATTATAATGTTGATATCTATTTCTTCGATTCCATCCTTTATTGTTTCACAAATTATTTAATAAGTATAATATTCATATAAATAGTTTATACAATTTTTATTTATGTAATATGAATTATAACTAATAATTATAATTTTTTTATTAAGTAATTAAATAAATATTATAAAAGAGATAAAATTTTCAAACAAAAAAAATATTTTTTTTATCTATATTATATATATAAATTTGTACTTATATGAAGTAAATTTTTTAATAAAATATTCTTATTTTACAAATTTAGTTAACAGTTTTTATATTAATTTAAACATCTAATACGTATGAAAATTTAGATTAAAAAATAATATATTTTATTTTTATAACATAATAAATAAAATAATTCAATTCATACTTATGCTACCAATAAATTTTTACTTTAAATTGAATATATATTTTAAATTTTAAATATATAAATAATTAGTAAATTAATTTTTTTAAAATAAAAATTTGGAGGTTAGAAATTAAGAAACGCATTCGACCATCTCAATTAGTTCGACACCCTTTTAGCCTTTGCATTTTCTATAGTCTAAAAGAATAAAACTAAAACAAAAAATGATTGCAAAGATCATCCAGAGCTTACAATGAAAGAACCTAGCAAAATCTAAAAGAACATTGCCTATTAAAATCATTACACAAAAAAATGAGAACAAAACGGTGGAGCAGAATCCTACCATTGTAAAGAGGAAGAAAAAGCTCCGTGTTTTGCCAAAGCGTCAGCTACTGAATTGCCCTCCCTAAAGATGTGAGTCACATGAAAATTCATATGAGAACTTAAGTGCAAACAGTGCAGCCATTGTTGCTCGAGTTTCCAAGGAACATGAGCTGAAAATTGATGAAACAAGCTGACAACCAGCATCGAGTCACATTCAAGCCAAAGGTTACGCCAACCCTTAGACCAAGCAACCTCAATCGCATAGATGGCAGTAGAAATTTCAGCAATAAAAGCAAAATCAGTCCCAACACTAAAAGCAAATGCACCACGAGGAAAACTTGAAAAGCTTCTGAAAATACCTCCTGCTCCGGCAACACTTGACAATCCAAAAGAAGACCCATCTATGTTAACTTTGGGCTAAGCAGAGATAGGGGTTACTAAGAAACAAAAATAATTTTTGGAGCCTGACTTGGGATACCTTGAATGTTTAATAACTTAAGAATGCAAAAGTCAGCCATTGATTTAAACATCCTATCGACACGAAAATAATGTCAAGATCCGAACTTAAGGGCATTTGACCAGCACTAGGGAATGAAAAAACATAAAACTATCAAAAGTTGTAGTAAGTCTTTAAAAAAATGTGGAATATTCACTTTAAAATCTCATAATAAAATAATTAAATTATAATATACATTATCAAACTGATTTTTCTTAATTTAATTAAACCATAATATCATAGTGTATAAAATAAATAAACATCACCAATTATACAAATAGTATCTCAGTACATAAATCTCAATACATAATATCTAAATTTAAAATATGCAGTTATACAGTTCTCTACTGCGGTACACAAATACTAATACAAACATAACTATACAGACCTACATAAGATAGCCGGTGAAGAAACTACATGGCTGTAAGTACCCAATTTCGAGATGCAATTGTACACAATTACGTCATAAGCCCCTATGATGAAATTTATTTAAAAATTGAACTTGGTTGTCGATTTTCTAGACTTTAGGGACTAAATTGTAACATTTTTTAGGATCTGATTATAGATAAGTCAATTTTTCAAGGGCCTAACTTAGGTTTGAAAGCTGAAGACTTAATAGATTCAAACCTCATAATCAAAGCTTATGATGACAACACTAGGAATGTGGAGGGGACATTCCAAGCTCTGGTTAAAACAGGACCTATGGAATCAACCATTGAGTTTACCGTGCTGGACATTCTAGTCACTTATGCCTTGTTGTTAGGACGGCCATGGTTCCATGCCTTGGGAGGGGTATCCTCAACTGTGCATCAAAAGATAAAATTCCCTTTTGAATGAGAAGTTATGACCATAAAAGTTGAGACCAATGCTGCTGTGGCATCCATATTGGATAAACAGAAACAAGTGTGTGCACCCCTTAGTTTCCAGATTGCTGGGATATTTGATAGGACTGAAATGGATCCGAGAGTAGTAAAAATGATGGAGAGCATGAATTACCGGCTTGGACAAGGTCTGGGGAAGAATGAACAAGGAAGTCCAGAATTCTCAGGAGTCAAGATGACACATCAGGATTAGGTTTTATAGGGGAAGCAAAGCCAAAAGGTAAAAGGGCAAGGAAGAGATTCAATGCAGAAAAAAGGAAGCTTTATGTAAAAGTTGGTCCTTTGATTCAGAACTTAATCAAGTTAGGGGAAGGCAAATACTATATGGGAGCCAAGGAATCAGTCAGTGTTGCTGGAGCAGATGTCCCTAGGTTTGAGATCTTCAAAGAGCAGATTGTGGAGAATCTGATGAAGGACAACAAAGAGGAAGTGATGAAGCTGGCAACTAAGAGAATGGGCAGTACTGCTGTTAAAGAGTTGTTATGTCAACCACCTCAAGGATAACCATTATGAGACTCAGCATCGCTAGCATATAGAATAGGAAATAAAATTTCTCATTGAATAAAATTTTATTTTCTAGTGATTGTTGATATAAATTCTGACCATGCTTACTTATGTAATGTACATCCTAATGGTATTGTGCATTATGATTGCATCTGCATGTTGGATATAAATTCAATTCAATTAGATTCATTCAGCATAGGCATAAATGCAAATTTCAAAGAACATACATATATCACATGATGTAACTTCTGAAGATAGGAAATGTGAGAAAAAGATAAAAAAAAAAAAAACAAAGAGAGAATCAAAAAGAGAAAAAAAAAAGAGAAAAAAGAATAGTAAGGTAAAAATTAGAGAGAAAAATTCATGACTGACTGATAACAAGAGTTATATCATGTGATGTAATGAATGTTCTCATTTTTGCCCTAAAGAATGATTAAAATTAAATTTTAAATTTTTTTTCAAACATCTTATATTGGTCTTTATCATACCGCATAAGTATATGAATGGAAAAATAATACATGATGAAAGCTAAATCAGAGCTATGAGATCACTATTTTAGTTACGTTTTCTTTTTGCCACATCTTTTGTAATTTTCCTTGTAAGCCTAGCATCTCTTTATGCCTTGAGAATTCAGGTGGCTCAGTAACTTCCTTTTCAACCCATACATTGTAACTGTCATCAATTATTATCAGCATAAAGCCTCATATTCTGCTAAAGAATTCTTTGAAGTGCAAGTCCAGTTGATTTCATAATCCAGAACTCGCTTCAATTAGTTCATCCACTCCTATGCATCTTCAATATATGAGATTACAGCTAATATGGTTAGTAAGACAAAGGGCCAACAACAATAATGACCAAACCGAGTCTCTTGTGCACATAAAGAAAGTGATTGCTATGATGAATTCAAAATGAAGTTGAGGGAAAAATGTAACTTCGGGAAAAGTTAAGGGCAAAATGGTAAATACAACAGTAGAACTTCAAAGTTAGTGAAAATAATCTCAGGGCAGAAAGGAGTATACTACAAGCATACAAATATCATAGTTATCATACAATAAAAGCAGTAACAAAAAGAAAAGTTCAATAGTGCATTGGTCAACCATGAGCTCTAGTTTAAAGCCATGGACCCACTCATTGGCTTGGTTATTTTGTCCGATAGACTATATCAGAAGCTCAAACATCAGAAGTACCAACAATGAAGCATTAAGTGCTTGAACCTATAAGCTGTTGATGAGGCACCTCGTTCTCACACTCTAAGCTGCGAACATAGCTTTGCTCCAAACAGAAGACCTATTAGGATCATGCATGTTATGCATAACATGCATACACTTGCATACATTTGTTGTAAAATACTTTCTTTGCATAATAAAGTCTTTGAGCCTAGTCAAGATTGTCCAAACACTTTGCTATTAACATTCAAGATTAGTGTTGTAAAAGTACAGGAAAGTAGTCAAAGTATTCACAGGTAAAACATCTGAAGGAATGAAAATAAAAGGAGTGACATTACCAAGAAGCATCATCCTGGTGACCTCAAGAGGCTGGATAAGACTTTCAAGCTCCTCAAACTTAGTATCCATCTCCATAGTCTCATCAGGAGCATCATTTGGAATATCTCTCCATAATAGTTAGACTATTGTAGGGTGTGTAATATGGTAACAAAAAGGTCCAACATGTCAGCGATACATGCGCTCGGCCCTAAAAAGGGAAGAATGCACTCAAAACTTGAGACGAATGCACTCTAAAGACTTCTTTGATGGTGAAATAAAAACCTCTAACTCCCAAATCTTTTCTTTTGTAAGAAACATTGGGAAGAGGAATGAGGCCCTTAACTAAAGCTTCAATAGAATAGAAGAAAGATAAATTCAACCTAAAGCCACAACCTCAATGGTAGAATATCATGACCCTGTGATTTGAGACATAATATCCATAATCAAAAAGGGAAGAACATAAAAGAATAACATTGCATTTTGACAAAATTTCTTCATTTACAAATAAACCATACTAACTTATGGTATTTTATACAGGGTAAATAAAAGAGAACGAAGAAGAGGAAAGGAATTAATACATCAATAAGAATGACTAAGATAGCAAATGCCAATCACTCATCAAAATCTCACTCTGTGTGACAAACAGCCTGACAAATGGCAAAGGGAAGTAGTATAACTCTATCTATTTTGATTCTACAGTAAAGTACAAAGAAAATTTATAAAATTGGGAGTAAATTCATCCACTTAATGATATCATGTGCGAAAACTTATCTTATGACCTTTGATTTTAGTGGCTTTCTTTTATTAGCCTCGCAGAATTTAGATGTCTTGTTAACAGTTCTATGTTGAGAGTTTCTAAAACTCTAATCAATCTAATGCTTACTTTACACCCAAACGAGGGGAAGAATATGCAAAGACAAAATCTATGGACTTGCAGTATAGATTGGTTGAATTTTAAAGTGTCATTTTAGTTTTTTGAATAATAAATGTGCATATAATCTACTCTAATGCTCAGAAATAAGTATGAGTACAAATCCCTCAACGGTATTCATACTGAGTAATACAAGAAAGACGGGGGAACACTAAGAGGAGAATCAGAATAAGAGCAAGCATAATGTACTCTAATGCCCAAAAATGAGCAAGAGTATCAACGTGAACCTCTGGCGATATCCACATTAAGTAATATAATAAAGGCGGGGGAATACTAAAAGAGGACCCACATAAAAAAAATTGCTCTATTTACTTCAATGCTCTGTAAGAGTATGAGTATTCAAAGGACCTTTCCAACGGTATCCATGTTAAGTAATATGAGAAAAGCAAGGGAATACTTGGATAAGGAAGAAAAGCATAAAAATAATTCAAAGACTATTTTGATACTCCGAATTCAATATTTTTATGCTTAATTTCCACAAGTTTTGTTTAGCAAATTCTCCCTAAAATTAGGTGTGGAAGTAAGCTTTTCACTTGGTAAAAGATACACTCTCAGCATAAGATGGCTAACGATGCCTTTGACCTTTGCAAATGGCAAATAAGTGACAGTCATGAAAATAAAAAATAGTGAGATTCATTAAATACATGCTATCTCATGATAAAATGATGAATTTTCTCATAAATTGTCAACATTATAATGTACTTTTATACATTCATCATGATTAAAACTAACTTCAATATGTCTGTAGGAATTATAAAACTAGAAGGAAGTGCATAATGGAATTAAAATTAGTCAGCATAAAGAATTCAAAGCATTCGACTCAAACAACCAAAGATAAAAATCAGCAAGCAGTTATGGACTGTAGCAACATCAAAGGTGAGCAATGAAAGGATTGCAGTCAATTTGCAAGTAATTATAGATTGCAGCATCATTGGCGAGCAGTTATAGACTGCAGCATTATCAGTGAGCAATGAAAGGGTTGTAGCTAATCGCGAGCAGTTTTGGACTGCAACATCATCAGTAAGCAATGAAAGGGTTACAACTAATTATGAGCAATTATGGATTGCAGCATAATTGTATAGATCAATCAACACTACATGATCGAGTGTAGTGTATTCCACTTTAGTCCATTACTTTTGTGTGCATATGAATTCAAGTTCTTTCATTTCAATTTGGTCCATATTTGCATTCTGATTAGGAATATATTCCTAATTAAATCATGACATTCATCAAATTAATAATTCATTGAATTATTAAAACTGCATAATCAATCTGTGATTCTAAATTTTCTGTCAAGTACATAATACATAACAAGATTATAGAATTCATTTTTTGCATTTTACATACATCATTTCAATTAAAGGATTCATATGCTGCACAGTAGCTATGATATGAATTTCAAATGATTGTGTTATATGTTGCACAGTAGTCATAACCTTCATTATGTTATGTACTACATAGCAGTTATGACATAAACTTTCAAATTCATTAGTGCTAGATGTTCCATAAGAACTATAGCAGATTTTCAATTCAACTTCACTAGACGTCCCACAGGGAATATAGTGTACATCGTTAGACGTCCTATAGGGAATATAACGAAATTCATCGGTGCTAGACGTTCCACAGGAACTATAGCAAACTTTCAAATTTATCATCAGTAGACATCCCACAGGGAATATAGTATGCATCGTTAGATGTCCTACAGGGAATATAACGAAATTCATCATTGCTAGACGTTCCACATGAACTATAGCAAGTTTTCAATTTATCATCACTAGACGTCCCATAGGGAATATAGTGTGCATCGTTAAACGTCCCACAAGGAATATAACGAAATTCATCATTGCTAGACATTCCACAGGAACTATAGCAGATTTTCAATTCAACTTCACTAAATGTCCCACAGGGAATATAGTGTGCATCATTAGACATCCCATAGGGAATATAGTGTGCATCATTAGACATCCCACAGGGAATATAACGAAATTCATTATTGCTAGACGTTCCACAGGAACTATAGCAAGTTTTCAATTTATCATCGCTAAATGTCCCACAGGGAATATAGCGAAACTCATTTGCACAAATTCCACTAGACATTTCATAGGAAATATAGTGAGACTTATCAAACATCACACTTTGCTCAATAATTTAAATATCAATCTATCATTTAAGATACAATCAAGTGTCCTAATTTCTTTCTTTCGAAATTGTGTGCTTCTATTGCTTTGTCGTAATTTGTCAAGAAAACAATGACAAAGGGGGGCAATTATAAGCACCCAATTTAGGATGCAATTATGAGCAATTGTGACGTAAGCCCCTATGATGAAATTTATTCAAAAATTGAACTTGGTTGTCGATTTTCTAGACTTTAGGGACTAAATTGCAACATTTTTTAGGATCTGATTACAGATAAGTCAATTTTTCAGGGGTCTTTTGGTAATTAAAAAAAGGGTCAGCATTTAATGTCGATCGGCATTTCACAATGCCAATGCATTAAAGTCCCATTTTTCTGATTTTTCGCGTATTTTTTCTTATTTTTTATTGATTTTTTCAGTGTTTTGATTGGTTAAAAATTGAATTTTTATTATTAGTTTTATCTAAAAAAATTTTTGATGCATTCAAAACATTCAAAAATCAAATCTTATCGTTCTATTTTGAAGAGATAAGTCTGTTCATCCAAAGGAGGAAGTCAGTACGTAGGTAGACTCTGCATTTAAAAAGCAGAGTCTAAATGCATGCGTGAGGAGAGAAAATTTTTAGACTCACACAGAAAGAAAAAAAGTGGAGACTCACACACAAACCTTAAAAAAAACTAAGAACACCCTATGCACTAAAAACTTTAATTTTTTGTCAAAACTCTTTTTTATACGGTTCTTTCAATAAGAACGGTCCAACATTGTTTTTTTAATCCAAGTCCAAAATCAAAAATAATTCAATTTCAACGGTGAAAATCCTAGTCTGAGGGGCTATCTCAAAGCATATGTACAACATTCATTTTTTTCTTCTCTTCTCTTTTTGTGATTTTTATTTTATTTCGTTATTGTTTTATTATTCAATTTCATTACTAATATGATTATTTCTGTGTTTTTGTTTTGATATGCAAATGTGGATTGAGGAAGATGCTGCTTGTGTTTAAACTGAACAGAAAATCCATGGAATGCCATGGAAGAACCTGTATTGTTTTCCAGTAGAATTTAGGATTTTATCTTTATTTTTTTATTTTGGTGTTCTGTGTAGTTATTTTAATTCATGGCTGTATAATTGTTAAATTTTAATTTTGTACATAGTTTGTAATAGCCTAAGTAGTGGGAATAGTAAAAGATTTAATTTTCTGCATTTAAAAATCAATTAGTAATTAGGTTCGATTTGGTAAAAATCAAATTAAAATCAATGGTAGCAGTAGTTTAATTTAGGGTTTATATGTAATTAAATTAGGTTATTTTAGAAATCATATGTGAATGCGTTTTGATTTGATTTTGTTATGATTTTTTATGTTTTTTATTTTTTTGGACTTTTTTATTTGGTTTTGGGCCCCAAGCCCATGTTTAGGTCTAACCCACTTAATAAATAGGCTTAAAAATGATTTAGGGTTTTAAATAATTAAAATCAACTTAGGCCCATTAGATTAATTAGATTTTAGGTCCACTTAGTTAATTAAAATTTGTTTAGACTTAGCTCAGCCCACTTAAATTCATTTCTTTTAAAATAAATAGACCTAGGCTCACAGTTCACTTAAAATAAAACTAAATTAGACTTAAGCCCATTAATTTAAATTTCCTTTAAAATTGAATAGATTTAAGCCCATTTCTTAGACATACTAAAATAAATAGATATAGGCTCACTAATTAATAAAAATGTAGGCCCACCTTTAGTCAATTTCTTACTTGTAAATAAAATGTAAATCTAGCTAACTTTTTAATAAAATTAACATAGTTTAGACTTAGAGACAACGCGATCTTAAGTGCATTTTTTATATGTAATTTTATTGACTAAATGTCTAGAGTTAGATGGATGTCAAATAGGGTTTAATAAAATTACATGTAATTAGAGGATGAAATAATCATTTATAAAATTATTCTAAATGAACACGAGACTAAGTTAGTATTCCGTATCCAAAATCTCCTGGTTATAATGCTAGCTTTCTTTTTGAAAATTGAGAACCACCTTTTTATTTTGTCTCAGTTATTACCCTAGGTGGCGACTCCTCATCTCCACGCCATGTATTTGTGATAGTGGTTAGTGCGTTCTCTAAGGCCCTGAACCTAAACAGTGTCGCGTTGCTAAAATCTTGGACGCTCGTTAAACCCCCCGTATACAACGGCATAAAGAAGTAGGCCTAACAGAAGACTCCCAAACTCCTAAAAAAAATAAATTAAGGGGAGTTATACCTCATCGAGTAAGTTAATAAAGAAATGAATGCGGTTTGAAAATCTCCTTTAAAATAAGATTTTTATAAAAATAATATATTCATAATTTTATTCAAATCATTTGATATACATATAAGAAATCCATTTTTCAAAGGAAAGAAATAAATATTTAAATGCTTTTTAAAACATTTCAGTACAAAAATTAGGTAGAATCTAATTTATCAATTTTTTTAATAGTCATTCGACTCACTTATATCCAAGACTGCCGAATCCTAAGAGCAAAGCATCACCAGGATGCACAACCGCAGTCACATCACTTAATCAAATATCACTGGCAGTGTCCGAGAGCAAAGCATCAGTAGACCATTGGTCCCAGTGATTTAATAAATATTAATCCAACTATACTAGCGGTGTTTGAGAGCAAAGCATCACCAGACCTTCGGCCCCAGTATTTATTAAATAATCAATATTATACTACTGGCGGTATCCGAGAGCAAAACATCACCATACATTTGGCCCCAGTAATATAATTAATATAATAAAATATTATACTGGTATACACACGGTCCTAATGAAACCCATCAAGTAGCTTATTCTACCGTAGTTTATTTAAAATAAATGAAAATAAATAAAATAATGAAAATTACAATAAATAAAAATAAAATAAAACAATTATAAATTAAACCATGCAATATCATATAAAGAATACCGATTAGAATCTCCTAAAATTAAATTCATCAGAATTTAATATATTTTAACTCGAAAAACCTGACATACAATTCAAATATTAACTTACAAGATGAAGGCGCTCCTTTGATACGTCATGTCCGACCTCGACTGGTAGACGCGATCGAAGGGGCAGCTAAAAAATAGAAAATGAAACGACAATCAGAAAACAGAAGCCCTAACTTCTAGAATTTTTAAGGAAGACTTGACTCAGAATTCAAAAATTAGGATTGACCTGATGTCACGTTTACGAGAAATCTATCAAAAATTCGACAGAGTTTTCTCTGTAAAATGGAAATCCCTCTACCGAAGTAGAGTCAATCGTGCAAGCAAATACACTTCTAAATTCACACAAGCTCAACACCTCGGGTTTGGACCTCGAACTACTCAAATCGAGTTGGGGATTTGAGTAGTTCAGGGTCTCAACCGAGGTTCACAATCCACCAAAATAAATAATTTAATAATAAATATTTAAAATCATTAAAAATCCATAAAGTACTGAAAATACCACAATTTAATTTATTTAAATAATAAAACATTAAAACTAATTATTTTTTCCAAATTAGATAATAAAATCCCAAAAATTTATATAATATTAATAAAATCCAATTTTACAATTATTCATCATAAAATAGTCAAATTCACATTTAACTATTTAAATAGCTTAAACATATTATAAAACTAATAAAAAAACCCATTTAATCACAAAATAATAAATAATTTAATATTGAATATAATTTTCAAAAATTAGAATTAATTAGTTAAAAATAGTAATTAATTTATAAAAATTATTATAATGCTCTATAAAATTCTAAAACCATTTAAAATATAATTTAACTGTATTTTCAACCAAATTACATAATTACCCCCAAAATTCCAATATTCACATAAACATAATAATTCCTCAAAAATAATATAAATTTACTAAAAATAATTTTATTAACATAGAAATTATTAACTTAATATACTAATCACTAATTACTCAAATTCCAACCAAAAATAATTAATTAACAAAAATTACAATTTATATTATTAAAATATTCAAAAATACCCATAATTAAAATTAACTAAAATAATTTAAAATAAACTAAGTACATATAGATCAACTCAAAAATCAACCAAATATTAAAAATAAATTAAGCAAAAATTATATTAATTAACTAAAAATTAAAATAAACACAATAATAAATAAACAACTAACAAACAACTAAAAATTAACTAACAAACAATTAACAATTAACTAACAAACAACAAAGAAGCAACCTAGAAATCAACCTCACAACTTACTTAAATCGGCCTAGAACTCACCTAAAGCATAAATCTAGGACAAGGAGGGTTGCTGGTGTCATTGATGTTGCTGTCCCTATTGTTCTTGATGTTGTTGTTGCTGTTGTTGAGCTACAAGAAGAAGGAAGAAATGACAGTGGTTGCTGGAAATGAAGGAAGAAGACAGCAAGAAGAGGAAAGAAGTAGGCGGTGGTTATGGCGTCCAACATGGGTGGTAGGAGGCTGCTGGGTTGATGGCTACCCGAGGAAGGAGACAAGGAAACAATATGGGGAAAAAAAGAAAGAAAAGAAAGGAATAAGTAGAGTAAAAAGGGGTTTGGCCGGGTCCTTAATGTATTAACCTATAATATATATATATATACACACACACACACACACACCTACCTAACATATAACAATCATAAAATAGCCCAAAAATAATGACAATTAAAATAAAATAATGTACATGGATGCTAATAATAATGGAATAATAATAATAATAATAATAATAATAATAATAATAATAATAATAATAATAATAATAATAATAATAATAATAATAATAATAATAGTGACAATAGTGTTATTAATAGTTTTAGTATTTTAAATAATAGAGTCCTCAAAATAAATCTTTAAATTTGATAACTAGATGTAGCAATTGAACAAAAAATAATAATAATAATAATATAATATAGAAATAATCAATAACACCGAAATTCTCGATATTTAATTATATAAAATAATTTTTTTTAAATTGGGTTTTTACAGTCTTCCCCTCTTATAGAAATTCGTCCTCGAATTTCAAAGAAAAGTAAGGAAGTACAAGGTCCATTGATGAAAAAGATAGGGATAGGCAACTTGCATCTTGAATTATGTCTCCCACATACAATATTCTGCTGTGTGGTTACTCCAAAGCACTTTCACCATCAAAATCTCCCTGGAGCGAAGTTGACGAACTTGGCGATCCACAATCGCCACTGGATACTTCTCGTAAGAAAGATCTTCATTGAGCTCCACTACTTGAGGCTGAAGTACGTGAGAAGGATCAAGAATATACTTTCTCAGTATAGATATATGGAACACTAGGTGGATTCGAGATAACTCCATTGGCAACACCAATCTATAGGCCACTTCCCCAACTCGTGACTGTATCTCAAAAGGTCCAATGTATCTCGGAGCCAACTTACCCTTCTTAATAAACCTCATAACTCCTTTCATCAGAGATACCTTCAGAAACACCATATCTCCAACTAGAAAGGAAATATCTTTCCTTTTAGGATCAACATAACTCTTATGTTTGCTAAAAGGTGTCCTCAACCTTTACTGAATGATAGGAACTTTCTCATAAGTAATCTGCACTAACTCTAGACCTGTCAGCTGTCTCTCACCAATTTCCCAACACATAGGTGATCTGCACTTCCAACCATACAACGCTTCATACGGAGCCATTTCAATACTTGCATGATAACTATTGTTATATGCAAATTCAATCAGTGGCAAGTGGTTATCCCATTGACCTCCAAAATCCATCACACACTTTCTGAGCATATCCTCTAAAGTCAGAATGGTCCTTTCTGACTAACCATCAGTTTAAGGATGGAATGTTGTACTGAAGTCTAACCTTGTACCCAAGGCTTTATGTAACTCTTGCCAAAAAATTGATGTAAAAGTGGCTCCTCTGTCAGATATTACGCTCACTGGAACTCTATGAAGATAAACAATTATGTTGATATACAACTGTGCCAACCTGTTAATGGAGTATGTCTTTTTTATCGGTAGAAAGTGAGCTGACTTAGTTAGCCTATCAACTATCACCCATATTGCATCAAATACACCTGTCGTCCAAGGCAAACCAGTCACAAAATCCATGACAATCATATCCTACTTCCACTCTGGGATAGGCATGGGCTGTAATAATCCCGAGGGCCTCTGATGCTCTGGTTTCACCTGTTGATATGTGAGACACCTTGATACAAATTTTACAACTTCATTCTTCATTTCATTCCACCAGTATGTATCCTTTAAATTATGATACATCTTGGTGGAACCTGGATGAATACTATAAGAAAAAAATATGCCTCTTCCAAGATCTTTTTCCTCAGATCATCAACATTTAGAACACACAACCGAGTACCCAAGTGTAGAACACCCTCACTGTCAATCACGAACTCTCTGGATTAACCTTGTTGCATCTCAAATATGATTCTCTATAGTTGTGGGTCCCTCCTTTAAGCTGCTTTAACTCTATCGAAGTACACTAACTGTACTCTAAATTCAGCTACAAGGCATTTCTTAGTCACTTTCCACTGTAAACCCTAATCAATAAGCTCATGCAACTCCTAAATAATTGACCTCCTCTCCGTACTGATATGGGCAAGACTGCCTGCTAATTTTTTGCTCAACGCATCTGCTACCATGTTTGCCTTGCCTAAATAGTAAAAAATTGAACAATCATAGTCTTTTAGAAGTTCCATCCATCTTCTTTACCTTAGGTTCAAATCCCTCTGCTGAAAGATATACTTCAAGCTCTTATAGTCGGTGTATATTTCACAAGTGACATCGTATAGGTAATGCCTCCAAATTTTCAGTGCGAACATAACTGCTGCCATCTCTAGATCGTGAGTAAGATAATTTTATTTGTTGTTCTTCAATTTCCTTGAAGCATAAGCAACCACTCTATCATTCTACATTAGCACACAGCCCAATCCTACACGGGAAGCATCATAATACACCGTGTATCCATCATCACTAGAAGGCAAAGTCAGCACTGGAGCTGAAGTCAATAAATCCTTAAGCAACTGGAACTTCTCCTCACATCTATCAGTCCACATGAACTTAACATTCTTCTGGGTCATTTTGGTTAAAGGCACAAAAATCTTAGAGAAATCCTTCATAAATCTCCTGTAATAACCTGTTAAACCTTAAAAACTTCTTACTTCTGTGATCATTATGGGTCTTGGCCACTCAGTGATCGCCTCTATCTTTCTGGAATCCACCTAAATGCCATCTTTAGACACCATATGGCCTAAGAATGCTACTTAGTCTAACTAAAATTCACATTTTGAAAACTTGGCATATAACTAGTGCTCTCTCAAAGTCTATAGCATTAATCTCAAATGCATTGTATGCTTCACCTTATTCTTGGAATAGACCAGAATTTCATCAATAAACATAATTACAAATCGATCCAAGAATGGCCTAAACACCTTGCTCATCAAGTCCATAAAGGCTGCTGGGGCATTAATCAACTTAAAGGACATTACTAGGAATTCGTAGTGGCCATATCTAGTCCGAAATACTGACTTGGGTACATCCTCACTTCTAATCCTCAGTTGATGATACCCAGATCTCAAATCAATCTTAGAGAAATACTGAGCTCCTTGCAACTGATCAAACAAATCATCAATCCTAGGGAGTGGATATTTGTTCTTAATGGTAACCTTGTTCAACTGTCTGTAATCAATACAGAGTCGAAGACTACCATCGCTCTTCTTCATAAAAAGAATCGGAGCACCCCAAGGAGATGTTCTAGGCCGAATAAACCCCTTATCCAATAATTCCTACAATTGCTCTTTCAGTTATTTTAGCTCTGTAGGTGCTATCCTATAAGGTGGCATAGAGATAGGATCTATACCAGGCATAACATTAATACATAATTCTATCTCTCTATCCGACGGTAATCCAGGTAAATCCTCTGGAAAAACATCTAAGAACTCACATACCACTGGTACCCTATCCACTAATCCCATTTCTGCTTGAACATCTCTAACTATAGCTAGATAGCTTTGACATCCTCTACTAAGCATCTTCCTAGCTGTAATAGTAGAAATAAGATTATAAGGCACGAAACTCTCATTACCTCTGAATTTGAATTCCTCTTCACCTGAAATTTTGAAAATTACTTCCTTCACTCGATAGTCCATAAAAGCATAATACTGGGATAACCAATCCATTCCTAAAATCACATCAAACTCAATCACATCCAGAAGGACTAAGTCTGCCAATAACTCCCTACCTTTAACCAACATAAGACAAGATGGAAAGAAGATGTCCGTCTCCAACTCATCATTAAGCGGAGTAGAAATAGACAAAGGAAAACTCATCTTTGAAGGAAGAAAAGATACTTTTGAAGCAAACAAAGGAGATACAAAAGAGAATGTAGCACCCAGATAAAAAAGGACTCTAGCTTTAGAGCAACAAATGAGAATAATACTTGCTACCAAAACATTGGATGCCTATGCATCCTGAGGAGTCAAAGTGAAGACCCTAGCCTATCCACATCCTAGCTATTATGAGGTGAATGACTGAGTCTATCCTTTACCTCAGCCCTACTGACTCATAAATTGTATCGATCACTGCTAAGGGTACATAGGTGCCTGATATTGTTGAGGCACCTGCTGCAATGGTTGGACAATAGAAGGTGAAGATCCCTGAGCAAAGGACGGCTGGAATCCATAGTTTGGACAAGCTCTAATAAAGTGTCCAAACTGACCATATCTGAAACATGCTCTTGGCATCAAATGACAAGGACCCTGATGCACTCACCCACATGTGGCATACGTACTAGCTCCAGACCCAAAACTACCATGTCCAGAGCTCTGTCCACTGCTACTACTAGCACTACCACCAAATCTAGCAGCCCTACTACTCCTGGGATCCTGAGTAAGGCGGTGCCTACCAGTCCAATGTGCTCTGAACTGTCTGCTTTACTGAGAAAGGCCTGCTGACTGACCACTCATACTGCTTATCTAAAACACTAGCTGATGCACCCTCTGAACAGGTTTGACAAGACCACTATTTTACGAGTTGGGTATAGTGTTGTGTTGGATATGCCTCCGCTCTAGCTGTCTTACCTCCTCCACAACAGTCTCTAGACTATGACCCTCTGGTCGAATACCAATATAAGTTAGGCCTAACCTAGTCATGTACATCTCTACTACTTTAGCAACATCCTGCCTCACATCCTCAGCATGTCTCATCCATCTATAGAATTCTCGAGTGTAGTCCTCAACTGATCGATCTCTCCTATCGATATTAAGCAGCTGCCATTTGTATTTCTCTCACATAGATGAAGGATAAAAGAGTTTCATAAACTGCTCCTTAATCCCAACCAAGTCATCGTGGTCATGAAAGGTTGAATGGGCTGAATAAACCAATCTTGAGCTATCGCTGAGACTGATAACTCCATAATCATAATCCTCTAATAATCCGAATATCCATATTTGGTCTTGGACTCAATGGTGTTAATGGAAACCAATGCGTCTCCAGTACCATCAAAATAGACTCGCTCCACTCTAGAGTATAACAATGCCACATCTGCTTCAAACATCCCCTTATTTTATCGCTGAAGCATTTGCTGCACTATAGGCATCACTTGATTATGAGCTGCCAAGCCTTGGGAAATACCCGCCATACCAACTGTAAAAGCTATATGATCCTTTACTAGAATTTGAGGCTCTACTTGAGGATGATCCTGCCTCTGAGCTGCTACTACTCTGGCTCTACCCCTACCTCTACCTCTACCCCTACCTCTAGGTCGAGGGGTAGGAAGGAGAATCTCATCCTTAAATGACTGCTTATCGTCATCAAGCTCTGCATCAATAGCAGGGGCATTCCGAGCATGCCTCATTCTAAAAGACAAGAAAACTCAAATTCAAAACCAAACAAGAACACAGACACAGACACAGACGCGGAATCCTAATGATAAGGAAATCTATAAATAACAGATAACAACCTAAGTACCATAGTAATATGAGAAAAGATAGACATCGACAGTGAAAAACATGAAAAACAAGCCAAAGCTCTGATACCAACTTTGTCACGACCCGAACCTAGGGGCACGTGACTAGCACTAAGGAATGGAAAAGTATAAAGCTACCAAAACCTATAGTAAGCCTTAAAAAAATACGGAATATTCACTTTAAAACCTCATAATAAAATAATTAAATTATAATGCACATTATCAAACTGATTTTTCTCAATTTAATTAAACCATAATATCATGGTGTATAAAATAAATAAATATCATCAGTTATATAAATAGTATCTTAGTACATAAATCTCAATACATAATATCCAAATTTAAAATATGCAGTTATACAGTTCTCTACTGCGATACACGGATACTAATACAAACATAACTATATAGACCTATATAAGATAGTCGATGAAGAAGCTACACGGTGTAAAGATGTAGGCCTAATACAAGACTCCTAAACTCCTAAAAAATAAATTGAGGGGAGTCAGACCTCACTGAGTAAGTTAATAAAGAAATGAATGCGATTTGAAAATCTCCTTTAAAATAAATTTTTTATAAAAATAATATATTCATAATTTTATTCAAATCATTTGATATACATATAAGAAATCCATTTTTCAAAGGAAATAAATAAATATTTAAATATTTTTTAAAACATTTCAGTATAAAAATTAGGTAGAACCCGATTTATCAATTTTTGTAATAGTCATTCGGCTCACTTATATTCAAGACTACTGGATCCCAAGAGCAAAGCATCACTAGGATGTATAGCCGTAGTCACATCACTTAATCCAATATCATTGGCGGTGTCCGAGAGCAAAGCATCACCAAACCATCGGCCCTAGTGATTTAATAAATATTGATCCAACTATATTGGCGGTGTCCGAGAGCAAAGCATCACTAGACCTTCGGCCCTAGTAATATAATTAATATAATAAAATATTATATCGGTGTGCACACGGTCCTAATAAAACCCATCAAGTAGCTCGTTCTATTGTAGTTTATTTAAAATAAATGAAAATAAATAAAACAATGAAAATTATAAGAAATAAAAATAAAACAAAACAATTATAAATTAAACCATGCAATATCATATAAAGAATACCAATTAGAATCTTATAAAATTAAATTCATTACAATTTAATATGTTTTAACTCGAAATACCCGAATTACAATTCAACTATTAACTTACAAGATGAAGGCGCTCCTCTGATACGTTGTGTCCGACCTCGACTGGTAGACATGACCGGAGGGGCGACTAAAAGATAAAAAATGAAACAACAATCAGAAAACATAAACCCTAACTTCTAGAATTTCTAAGGAAGACTCGACTCAAAATTCAAAAATTAGGATTGACCTGATGTCACATTTTATGAGAAATCTACCAAAAATTCAGCAGAGTCACCTCTGTAAAACATACATCCCTCTACCGAAGTAGAGTCAATCCTGCCAGCAAACACACTTCTAAATTCACACCAGCTCAACACCTCGGGTTAGGACCCCGAACTATTCAAATCCCCAACCGAGATTCACAATCCACCAAAATAAATAATTTAATAATAAATATTTAAAATCATTAAAAATCCATAAAATATTAAAAATGCCACAATTTAATTTATTTAAATAGTAAAACATTAAAACTAATTATTTTTCCAAATTAGATAATAAAATCCCAATAATTTATATCATATTAATAAAATCCAATTTTACAATTATTTATCACAAAATAGTCAAATTCACATTTAACTATTTAAATAGCTTAAACATATTATAAAACTAATAAAAAAACCCATTTAATCACAAAATAATAAATAATTTAATATTGAATATAATTTTCAAAAATTAGAATTAATTAGTTAAAAATAGTAATTAATTTATAAAAATTATTCTAATGCTCTATAAAATTCTAAAACCATTTAAAATATAATTTAACTATATTTTCAACCAAATTACATAATTACCCCCAAAATTCCAATATTCACATAAACATAATAATTCCTCAAAAATAATATAAATTTACTAAAAATAATTTTATTAACATAGAAATTATTAACTTAATATACTAATCACTAATTACTCAAATTCCAACCAAAAATAATTAATTAACAAAAATTACAATTTATATTATTAAAATATTCAAAAATACCCATAATTAAAATTAACTAAAGTAATTTAAAATAAACTAAGTACATATAGATTAACTCAAAAATCAACCAAATATTAAAAATAAATTAAGCAAAAATTATATTAATTAACTAAAAATTAAAATAAACACAATAACAAATAAACAACTAACAAACAACTAAAAATTAACTAACAAACAACTAACAATTAACTAACAAACAACTAACAATTAACTGACAAACAACAAAGAAACAACCCAAAAATTAACCTCAAAACTCAACTAAATCAACTTAGAACTCACCTAAAGTAGAAATCTAGAACAAGGAGGGCTGCTGATGTCGTTGATGTTGCTATCCCTACTATTCTTGATGTTGTTGTTGTTGCTGTTGATGTTGTTGATGTTGCCAGAAGAAGGAAGAAATGACGGTGGTTGCTGGAAATGAAGGAAGAAGACATCAAGAAGAGGAAAGAAGTAGGCGATGGTTATGGCGTCCAACGTGGGTGATAGGAGGCTACTGGGTTGATGGCTATGCGAGGAAGGAGACAAGGAAACAGTATGGGGAAAAAAAGAAAGAAAAGAAGGGAATAGGTAGAGTAAAAAGGGGTTTGACCGGGTCCTTAATGTATTGACGTATAATATATATATATATATGCACCTACCTAACACATAGCAATCATAAAATAGCCCTAGTTTTAAAATAATTATATATAGCACTAGAAATAATAATAAAAATGCTATTTAAAAATAATGACAATTAAAATAAAATAATGTACATGCATGCTAATAATAATAATAATAATAATAATAATAATAATAATAGTGACAATAGTATTATTAATAGTTTTAGTATTTTAAATAATAGAGTCCTCAAAATAAATGTTTAAATTTGATAACTAGATTTAGCAATTCAATAAAATAAAATAATAATAATAATAATAATAATAATAATAATAATAATAATAATAATAATAATAATAATAATAATAATAATAATAATAATATAATATAGAAATAATCAATAACACTGAAATTCTTGATATTTAATTATATAAAATAATTTTAAAAAAATTTGGATTATTACAAATAATCTATTTCTTTAAGAGAGGCTCAAATGGATCGAAGAGCTGCATGAATGTTTGGTGTTTCATTATAAAAAATTGTAGTATTGCATGTTTGCCAAATCACAGCTACAACATGAACAATAGATGCACACCAAAGGGATGTAATTTGAGAGCTGAACCCATTCTGCAATGCATCCAAAATGAGGTTTAACAAAATGCCTGAAACCTGAATTCTTCTCCCAAAAAGATTTAAAATAGCTTTCCATATAGTAGCAGTAAAAGAATAGGGAATAAATAAATGAGAAGGATCCTCCATATAAGTTGAGCACAAAATGCAATGAGAAGGAAAAGACAAACCTTTTTTTAATAAATTATCATCTATAGGTAGATAACCCATAATAGATCTCCAACATATCAATAACTGAGAAGGAAGGAGAAATTCTTTCCAAAAAAAACAATGCTAAGGAAAAAAATTTCTTGAGTACCGTAAATGATTATACATGCTTTTAACAAAAATATTACATTCCAAAACCGCAATCCAAACACATAAGTCTATAACATGTTTTATAGAGGAGAATGCTAGGATATTATTCTTAACTTCATCATTTGAAATATGTGTCAAAGACTAGCAATCATTAATTAAAAAATGAGGAACCAAGTGAATCATACCTCGCTTTTCTTTGTTAGAAAATCCATGTTGATCTACAATGGGAGGAACAATCAATTCATTCATCCAAAAGTTGAGCTTGCAATTATCACTAATCAACCATTTAGTCTCAGACCAAAGGGAGCAACAAAGTATTTTAATGGAACACCAGATAGAAGAATGGAAGAATACATTTTGGGGAATTCCTGAAAAATAAAGAAATTTGGAGTGAAGAACTCATATTGGATATTTCGAAGCTGAAATTAATATCCAAGCCATTTTACTTAACATGGCTTCATTCAGACACTTCAATTGCTTAATGCCAAGTCCACCTTCTTTGACTGGGAGACAAACTAACTTCCAAGGGACTATAACTAGCTTTTTCTCAGTAATGGAACCCCACCATAGAAAATTCCTCATACTATGCTCCATTAAAGAAAGTAAAGAATGAGGCCATTTGTAAACAACAAAAGAATGCAATAAAGAACTAATTACCTCTGATTTAATAAGAGTGAGACGCCCATCAATTGATAAAGTTTTCCCTTTCCACTTAGAAAATTTGTTGCAAACTTTATTAGCTACTGGCTTTAACCTTTTTTTTTTTAGCACTCAAAAACAAAAGAACAATTAAATACAAAAAAAGGAAAAGTACCTGTCTTCATATTCATAACCTGACAAAGTTTAGAAATTCTAGTTTCAAAAATAGCTTTTCCAAAAAATATTTTAGTTTTGTTCCAATTTACCATCTAATATGAAACACTCCTACAAAGCATAAAAGTGTCATTAATAGCTCTAATATTAATGAGGGAAGCTTTGGAAAATAAAAGAACATCATCAGCATACAAGAAGTGTGTTGGAAAATAATTATTTTGAGTATGGACCATCGGAATAATAACATTCTAAGCAACTTTAGCAGAAACTAATCTATTAAGAAAGTCTTTAGCCTGACAAAAAATAAAGAGACAGTGGATCACCTTGGTAGACTCCTCTCGAGCATGAAACATACCCTTGAACTTCACCATTAAACATAATAGAGAGCCTCAATGAAGAGAATAATGCTAAAATCTAGTCCCATAACTATAATGAAAACCCTAAAGCCTCTAATAAAACATCAAGCAAAAAATTCTATTTGATAGTATTAAAAGCTTTATAAATGTCAATTGTTAAGGCTATATTACTACCAAAACAAGCTTTGTCAAGTAGATTAACATCTTCGTAAGCTCCCACTATACAATTAGAAATGCTGCAATTCTTTGAAAAACCAAATTGATTGCTTGAAATAATTCGGATAGCAATTAAGGCAAGACAATCTACCCAAATCTTAGTAATAATTTTAATGCTAAAATTACTAAGAACAATAAGCTAGAATTGCTCAATAGCAATAGCATTATGCACTTTTGGAATTAAAATCATAACACTTGAATTTATTCTTGAAGTGACAATACCAGAATTAAAGAAATTACAAATAGCAGCACAAACATCATGCTTTATAACCTCCCAAAAAGTTTTATAGAAAATACCAGAGAATCCATCAGAACTAAGGGCACTCTGAGCATCCATACTAATGATAGTTGCTTTAATTTCATAAATAGAAGTACAGTGGTCCAAATCTAGATTATCCTCTTCTGAAACCAAATTAGGAACCACTGACTTTATCAAATTAATATTAGAAACTAATGATGAATCTGCTTTGAAAAGCTTGTGATAAAAGTCAAGAATATGTTATTCTATGATGACCGGATTATTCATTATCATTCCATCAACTTTAAGATGATGAATGCCTTGCTTTGATTTTGCCCTAGTAAATTGTTGATGAAAGAGAAGTATTTTTATCCCTAGTAATTAGCCATTTTATTCTACTCCATTCTTTAAAGAAAATCTCTTACTGTTGCAAGCAACTATCCAAATCTGCATAAGCATTCATCTCCTATTTAAGAAGCTCCTCTAAAATGCTAGAAGAAGCTATTTGAGATTGAATTGATTATAATAAAGAGCTCACCCTTTTAATGTTCTAATCAAGATGCCCAAAAGAATCACGATTCTAGATTTTAAGAGCATATCTAAGCCATCTCAACTTTGCACCAAGAAGCTACATTTAGTGGAGATATCAATTAAGGACTCCCAAGAATTAGACACCAAATTTTGAAGACCCGGATGAGGGATCCACATGGCTTGAAATCTGAATCTAGAAACCACTCTCTTCTAAAAAGCATAACTAAGAAGTAAAGGAGAATGATCATAGTGGTTTCGAGGCAACACAGAACAAGAAACTGTGTGCCAGAAATTAAAAAATGGAAAATTAGCAAGAGCACTATCCAATTTATTGTCCACTCTCACACTGTCATGCCTCGCACTAGTCCAAGTAAAGATGGCACCACGAGAAGGTATTTCTAAAAGAAAACAATCAGCCATGAAACTCCAAAAACCCCTATAAGGACCCAAAGCCGGTGCTCTACCCGTCTTCACGTGATCACCCAAAACTGCATTAAAATCACTAAGAACACACCAACTTGAAGACCAATTAGAAGCAAGAGTAGATAAATTAGCCCAAAGATCCCTACATCTATTCCTCTAGACATTACCATAAATAAATGAAATTCTTTACAAAGAGTTAACAAATAAAACATCGAAAGTGATGTGCTGATCATGAACATAAATGAATGAAAGAGCATGAATACCATGTTTACCCAAAACCCAAATAGAAGATAAAAGTTTGTTATTATATGCAATCAATGAGTAATTTAATTTATTCCAATAAGAGATGGGAATAGAAGCGAAATCCACCATTGGCTCCACAAGACACATAAAATCAGATGAATATTGATTACAATAAGAGAAAAAAATGCGTTGGGTATTAGAGTACCCATACCACGATAATTCCAATAGAAAAGCTTCACAAATTAAGCTTGTCAGGTTTCTTAGTAACTCTTTTATAAAGTGTTACTTTGTATTTCTTCTATTTTGGAGATTTTTTCTTGCTACGATTGTCCATTCTTTTTTTGCCAATTTAGAGTCATTTGCCCATGATAAATTCTATTTGTCGTCATGAAAAGGAAGCTCTTAGTTCTCCTTAATTACTAAGTTAGAAATTAAGTCTGTTTCCACATCATCATCATTATTCCCATGTTGTTCAAACTCGGCGTCAAAATTAGCAGCATCAGCTATTTGAATCGGACCCTCCTCTGAACCATGTTTAGTAATCACATCCAAATAGATATGCTCTTTCTCCAACTGACCAGCTGATTCTGGGTTTTGTACTTATAAATATACAACGACAACATTGTCAATTTACATATGAACCTCTGTAACTGGATCAGTATGAGGTACCTCAGTAACTGATTGGAGGTGATCAAATACGTTGTGAACTAGAATGTCATGTTTTTTAGTGGATTTCGAATTCCAAATTTTCTAAACTTTTCTTTTCTTGTAACTTCGGGTCTAGCAACATGCTTATTATTCAAGCAAAAAGTATATGAATCATGCCCAATATTATAGCAAAGATTACAGTATAATGGTCAATTCACAGACACCACCTCGATGGAAAAAACTTTTCCCCACTCTTTCAATAAGAAGGCTTTCCAGCAAGGGAGAGGATAAATCAATGTCAACCAGCATACATGCATAATGTTCAAATGCTCCGTTAATCATGGCAACATCAAGCTTTAAGGCAACACCCACTCCTCCAGCAATGGAAGATAGAATCTTGGGTGCCAATATTCCTATGGAAATTTGTAAAAATGAACCCAAATCCAAGCATTAGTTGATTTTTGAGCCAACGGGTCAAAATTAGCAGTCCAAGGTTATAAACGGAGAATTCCTGATTTTAAAGCAATAGGACCCCTACTCCACACGGTGATTTTCTCTGTTCTTGAATTCAGAATCACATGATAATAACTATGACCTAATGATAGTAGTTTTCAATTATTTGAAAGACCCCAAACAGTGGAAAGTTTTCATTTTGAGTCTGCAAGCTTCTATGGTGTTTCTCCTTCAGACAAGACAGTACGAGCTACTAGGGCATATTGGAAAATGGTGATCTGCTACTCGTAAATAGCTTGATCAATTTTAATAGCGATGTATCCACCCTTGTCAACCACTGATGGAACTTTTGGTGCGGTTGTAGGAGAATCAAGAATAAACACAGGTCTAGCCTGCGCAACCAATGCATAAGAGGGCTTTACAGAACCAAACAAGTCCTTGTGACTTGGAAAGTCCACAAAATGAAGGAAAAACTAAGCAGCCAGGCGGTGCCGCTCAGTGAATAAAGTTGCAGGAAGAGACAGATTAGAATGGGACTCTAAGGTTTACAGAGGAAACCTAGCTCTCTAAATTCACATTCGAAATCCTTTATAAATTGATTTTATTTTGAAATCACTAAATATGTATTGAGTTTAAAAAAAAAATTCAAAAAATTTTATAATTAAAACTTTGTTCATGAATTACTTTTCTTTTTGTTATTATTATTTAGTTAGAAAACTAAAATGTAGATGATAAGCAATACCCATTTTAATTTTAAATCGAATATATTAATAACAAACCAAAGATTATATATTATTACATTTACTTTTTCCTTTCTTCTTTTTTATTTTACTATTATTAAATACTAAATTTATTCTTTTAGTAATCTAAAAATTTAGATATGTATATGTGTAATCTATATATTACTACTATCTTACCTTTTAAAATATTTAACTAGAAAATCCATTACAAATATTAAATTTTAAAAAATTTCTAAGTTTAACTTTAGTATTTCTATTTATAAATATAATATTGCACCCCATAAATAATTAAGAAATTTTTTTATTATTTTATATCTCATATTTATTTGGGATAACAATATTTACAATTTTAAAAATTAATATACTTTTTACGATTTAGTCTTAAATGCTCAATTTGTAACCATTAAGTTCAACAAATATTTAAAAAATCAATTGTTAATCCTATCATGTTATTTGTAACAGATTAAGCATATATGTCACTAATTTTACCTATACAGCATCCATGTAATTATTACACCAGCCACCTCAGCATGCTAATATCAACTCCTTATACAACTCAGCAGCCACTTAGGATCTGTACTAACATGTTAATCAAGGCTCACTAATATGTTCTACTTTGAATTTAAGAGAATAAACATAAGAGAGAAAGTGAATGGCAACACACACAAAAACAAATTTTCATTTTGAAAGAATCCTAAAATTCTATGAAAATCAGTAACCCATAATAGAATCATTGTCATAATATTTATTTATAGTTACAGTGGTAAGATTGTTCCTCGTTTCAACAACCGAGTTCTCCATTATGTTGGTGGCCTCAGCAGAGTTCTTGCCATCGATCATTCTATTTCCTTTGTAGGTTTGTTATTAAGCATCATTCTTCTTGTTTTATTAATTATTAATTGACGATTGAGATTTAAAATAAGTTTTGATTTGTTTTATAGAACTAATGGTTAAGCTCGGCGAATTTTGATTTCCTTTGCAAGTGGCTGTTGAGTTGTATAGGGAGCTGAAATGGGCATGCTGAGGTGGCTGGTGTGGTGATTATATGTATGCTACATGGGTAAAATTAGTTACATATTTGCTTAATATGTTAGAAATAATGGGATAAAACTAACGGTTAATTTTTTAAACACTTGTTGAATTTAATTGTTATAAATTGATTATTCAAGATTTAATTGTAAAAAATATATAACTTTTAAAACTGTAAACATTGTTATCCCTATTTATTTTCTTATTTTATTTTTAATTTATTTTTATTATGGCTATTAATATTCTAAATATAAATTTATATTTTCTTACAAATATAAATTTAGTAATAATATTCTAACTAAAAATTTTCACTAATTAATTATTATTATTATTATTATTTGATCATTTTACATTTATTAGTAATTTTTTAATTATATTACTTTTTTAGTTATATTTCTTTTTAATTTTTTAATACTTTATAATATTTATGTTTTAAATATATTTATATAATAATATTATTTTACTACATATTTAATAATAATATTAATTATGTGCAACAGTTAAGAAAAAAAACTAATATAGTGTAATAGTTTCTAAAAGGTCAAAGGTCCAAATTGCACCCTCATGTTTTACCCTTAAACACCTCGGCCCTTAATGATTGTTTTAGGCTAATTAGAACTCCTACTTTCAAAATCTAAATAAATTTGAACTTTGGCCTAGCACCTATTAAGTTTGGCCCATATGGACAAAATAGGCTTTACTAGTTCTCATGGATCCAAAAAATAATAGATTGACAAAAAAACCCTAAAGTTCTCTTCTAATTTATATTTGCATGTCATTCACCAATTTTAAAAACTCACAACATTAAACATCTTTAAACACCATGTTAAACAGAAGCAATTAGCTATAGCTACTACAACAACAACAATAACAAATAATGATTTTTTTATTTTAAGGGGGAGTTAAAAAATAATATAGAAGATTTTTTTTATCTCGAACTCTAGTTAACTTTTAATGGCTAGTGATAACTCCGAATTGATATTTTGCTTGTAGAACCTGCATGGATGAGGAGAACAGGTAAAGGGATGGGGTTTCCCCCATAAACACTCTAAAGCTTAAGTCAGTAATAGTATGAGAAAAAATATAATAAAGCAAATAGACATAATAGAATAGAGAATAAAGAGTGATTGCTTGGATGATGTGATGATGGAATGATGTCTTGATGATGTTGTATGATAAGAATAAGGAGATGAGTAAATATGAGAATAAGAATGGGGAGATGAGAATATTTAGGAATGAGAATGGGGAGATAAAAATATATGGGAAAGAGAATGAATGACATGAGGTGTATTTATAGGAGAAGGTATTGTTCAAACCTCTTAGGAATATGATTCCTTAGTCTTATAGGATTACCTTGTTTAGGAGAGAATGAGACTTCTTTTATAGTTAATCTTCACAATTGAAATAGACTTCCTTATTAAACTTTCTTCTTATTCAAGTAATTCTCCTCTTTAGGCGAATATAATCTTTATTAGAATAGGATACTGATATGGGTATCAAGAGTCCCCCCTGAAAGTCTATTAGGATATTTAAATCTAATGTATCTGAGTCTATAAGATGATAGAAACATTATTCTTCTGTATAGAGAGAGATTGCTTGAATCACTGCATTTGATATGGAGGGGTGAGCTGAGGTGGACAACCTCAGTCACAAGAAAAGATAAAGCTCAGTACTGAGTCTTGAAATCATCGTATAAGAACATTGTTTGAAGTGCCAGCTGGACTTGAGTGCATAAAACCTAAAATAAAAAAGGATATGTCGTGGATTAACCCGCCAGTGTGGAGACAACATGATGGAACCAGTCGTCACTGGAGTTTTGATGCTCGATGCATTAAAATCATGGCCCGAGTGCCGAACCTCAGTACTATAGAAGCGACCTAAGGGTGCCAGCTTCAGTCATTGGACTTAGATGCTCAAGTTTTAGATGCTCGGTGTAAGGACACGAAGCTTATATGCTCGAAACCTCAGTACTATAGAAGCAACCTGAGGGTGCTAATTTTAGTCACTAGACTTAGATGCTCGATGTAAGGATGCAAGGCTTACATGCTCGGAACCTCAATACTATAGAAGCAACTTGAGGGTACCAGCTTCAGTCATTGTACTTAATCTTGGTGCATTAGAAGTGTGGCCCAAGTGTCGTATGATGTTGCTCGGTTTATGAACTTCAATGACTTTATTGATGGCAGCTACCTAGTCAGAATATTTATTAATGTTGAGTTCGGACATTATTGTTGTAGATGTTTGATTTTTTTAGCATTTGTTATTGGTAGTATTTTTGCAAAAGGAAGGATGTTTGTGATCCTGATAACGAGTTTGAGCCTTTTCAATCTGAGCTCTATAATATGGGATAGTAATTTAGTGAGGGTTTTTGAAATGATGGAAGGTGGGTTTTAAAGGACCAAAATTTTGGGCTTGCTCAATCCGAGTCATGGGATGAGCATTGTAGTTTAGGTGAAAGGCTAAGATTGCCCCTTCTCTTAAATAGAAGATTTTGTGTGATGCTAGCTAGGATGTTTAGAAATTATGATTTGGTTTATCTGACTGTGTAGTGGATATACTTGACTCCATTCTTTAATTTTTCTTACTAAACATTCTTTGAAATTTTATAAATAAGGATTTGTTATAGAGTAGGATTTGCCCAAGTGCTATTTAATCTCGCTTTGATCGGGAACCACCATTTATTATATGAGTATGAGTGAGTGCTTGTTCACCTTAGAGTTTCCTGGTAATACGTCTAATGTCTTTTGACAGTTTATGCATGTTGATGCCGAGTAGGGTGATCAGAGTGTTCAATTATTTAGACTGATGGATGCTTAAAGTAGCATATTTAGTAAATACGTGTTCCTTATCTGTAGTGATAGTCAAAAGAATAATAGTTTTAGGATCATTTAATTGATCTCCATTTAATTATCAATCCTCATGTAATAAATATATCAAATGTAATTGATGTATGTTTAACATGAATAATAATAATGCATATATGGATGAGCATCTGTGTGTAAATGTGTAAGCGTACTTGTGTGATGAGCTATAAATATTCATATAACAATAAATAAGATGCGAAAATAAATAAATTAAATAACATCAAGAGAAACTAGAGAAACTTATCTCCTAATGTACTCTTGTCCTGCCTTAAAATTCATGAATATTTATGTTCGTTGTTTGCTTTAATTGTTGCTTGAATAACCTTGTCTTTGAAGATGTTTCCTAAGTTTATGTGTGCCTAATTTATTGGTATTTTGTGTATATAAGCTTCATGAGAATATACCGTCTAAATATACTGCTCTGAGACTATTAGCTAGATTAAGTTCCCAAAGGCCATAATGATTTTTTTATTGATACTCATGAGTATCAACGTTAAGGTGCTCATAGTAACATCTACACTTCTATTATTTTACTATAACAATAAATAATAAAAGAACGAGAATCTCGGGATCATTTGATCCATCTCAATTAATGATCCATCCAAGTGATAATAATTTAAGAAAAATGAATATGAAAATAAATAATTAAAAAATAAACTTATCTTAGTTGTAGTGTTCTTGTTCTGCCTCTTGAAGTAGCGAATATTTATGTTCATTGTGGATATGAATAATTATTGCTGATTAATTTGAAAAACCCATTAATTCCTCATAGAGCTCGTGGTTCATTCATTTATTTTTGCTTTGCTATCCGAGCTCCTATAAAATAAATTAACTTATTAATATATATTTATGAAATTTTTGTCGTGGTTGCCTTGGATATTCCTGTAATGCCAGAACTCAGGAGATGCTCAGAGATCGGGAGATGCCTATGAAGTGAATGTCTGACTCTTCCATACTTGCTCGTTACTTAAAGTCTGAGTGTCCATGAAATCAATGCTCAGTAGTAGATGCTCAGATTTCCAAGGCTTTAGTGGATGGTACTCGTGTTGTTTGGATGCTCAGGGTTTGAGTGCCTATGAAGGGTGCTTATTGGATACCCAATATCCTAAGCTCGATGCTCAGTTAATGCTCAGATATCAAAGACTTTTATGTTTAGCGAAAACTTATTTACATTCTTTGATGCTCAGACTCAGATGCTTAATGGTCTCATACTTTGAAACTTTGTTACTCAGAGCTTGATGGATGCTCATAAAGCAGATGTTTGGTATCCAACACTCATTTAAAGTTTTGACATGGAATTTCAATGCTCAGTAATGAAGAAAATGATTTTAGACCTACATTTCTTATTATTCCCCAACTTTGATGGTGCTTTAGTGCTCTATCAGCTCAAAGATCCAAGTGTTAGTGCTCAAAAGCTTGGTGCTCTAAAGCTCAGTGCTCTAAAGCTCCATGCTCGATGCTCAACACTTAAAATTTTAGTGTCTGATATTTGATGTTTGATATTCATGTGATACTCGATTTCAGTTTTGAGAACCATTCATTGAATACTCGCATTTTTCAATCTTGGTATGAGGTCATGTGGTATAACTTTATGAATTTAGAGGAAAACATGTAGACGTCTAGCTTCTTTTCGTCACTACATCTGATCTGGGTGTCGAACTACTTCTAAGCCTCGATGCTTAAATGCTCGGTGATTCATTTTGGTTTGCTCTGAATTGTAACCTTAGAAACTATTGCATCAATAGCAAAACTTTCTTTAAAACTTAGATGCATCAACTTTCTTTTTTTTCTTCTTATCCCCCCTTCTTATAAAGCTGTGGTGATGTGAAATGGTCATTCAAGTTTGACTATTGCCAAAACTTCAATCTTTTGAGTTCTTAATTTGAATTACATCTTATTTTTAGTATTTGTAAATCTGAATGGAATGAGACATTTGAACTGGTAGCGAGCTTGCTTCTTCCAATGGCCAATCTTCTTGCATTTTGAGCAGAGGTCAATCTTGGCTCCTTTTCCATGCTAACTCATTGTCATAGAAGGCTAATCCCATAGCAAGTTAGTTGATAAGAATGCCATTGCAACATTATTGAACCTTTCATGCCTCGTGAGTTGATCATCTAACTACATAACTCTGTTAATGCAAGGGATCTTAAAGCTCATTAATATCATGATCGTAGATGGACAGATCTTTGAATGCCATGCCTTTGCATTTTGCACCTTATTTAAGATACAATGAAGTTGTTGCTTATAGTTTGGAGCTCATTCCACCAAAATTTTTTTAGCAATACTTTATATACTAATTTGTTTCTCAGGTAATTAGAAGCTTGAAGCTACATAACTCTGTCGATCACTTAGGAACTTTAAGCCTCTACTTCAACTATCTCAAATCATGTGTGCCTCCTTCAATCGATGATAAGCTACTAACCCCCAGAGGTAAAGTCTAAAGCCAAGATCGTATTATAAACAACATGATCAACTTCCAAGGAATGTGCATTATAAGAATGAATCAATCTCCCATGCAAAGTAGATAAAAAAAAGTATTTCCCTGATGATCTTTGCACTATTTCAATATGAATTTTTCACTGATAACTGAATTGGATTTCTTTATGATTATGCTTAGAGAAATTGTGATTTGGTTGTGTCTTTGAGAGGTCGAGCTCAATTCTTAGCAAGCAAAGATAATTTGGAATTGAATTTGATTTTTTTCCCATAGACGACACCATTTGATAACTATGAATTAATATTTTACTTATAGAACCTACATGGATGAGGAGAATAGGTAAAAGGGTGGGGTTTCCCCTATAAACACTCCGAAGTTTAAGTCAGTAATGGTATGAGAAAAAATATAATAAAGCAAATATACATAATAGAATAGAGAATAAAGAGTGATTACTTGGATGATGTGATGATGGAGTAATGGAATGATGTTTTGGTGATGTTGTATGATGAGAATGAGGAGATGAGTGAATAAAAGAATGAGAATGGGGAGATGAGAATATATGGGAATGAGAATGAATGACATGAGAAGTTATGAGATGTATTTATAGGAGAACGTATTGCTCAAACCTCTTAGGAATATGATTCTTTAGTCTTGTAGGATTGCCTTATTTAGGAGAGAAGAAGACTTCTTTTGTAGTTAATCTTCCTAATTGAAATAGAATTTCTTATTAATATTTCTTCTTATTTAAGTAATCCTCCTCTTTGGGGGAATATAACCCTTATTATAATAGGATACTGATATGGGATATCAACTAGTTTTTACTTTTTTTTTATCATCAATCTCTTTCTTTTTCAATTGTTAAAGTGAAGTGAAAAGAGTGATTGTGAGAGGAACCATACGCTCTCTCTCTTATCTTGTGTAAGCTGTTTAGAGTGTCTTTTTAAATATAGACCATCTTATAACTAATAACATCCTTTATGCTATAGTAAATCTAAATAAGCTCTTCTCTCTAAACCATTTTCTTTTTCATAATCACACCATGTAAGTAAGTAGTTCAATGTCCAAGTCACAGGCTGATATGGCCTACTTAAGTAGTTAATTATGCTCCTTAGAACTTGAAGAGGTAGCAAAATCAAAAGTACCGAAAGAAAGAAAATAGCTCATGGAGAAAATATTAAGTGAACGAAAGTATATGGCAAGTTTAACCAACCACATCCTTACTTAGGTATGATCTTTTATAAAATCAATTCAAGTGCAGGAACTTAATATTTCTAATACATTTTTACTTAAGTTTGATTCTCTTAATAATAAGCAAAGGGTTTTAGAAGGTACCCTTTAGTCAATCCATAAAAATTTATTTCTTATCGAGGAATGGAGTCCAAATTTAACATTGGCTGAAATTGATTATGCATCCAAGAATGTTTTAATTCAAATTTTTATACTTCCTTTGAACCAAATAACTAGAAATGATACTGAAAACATATCAAAAAATATGTTTGTTGGTTTATTTAAGCGAAGGAATTGATGTATATTGATGAGGAATGGTAACTAGTGAGAATTAGGGTTCAATAAGATCTAAAAAAAGGTCTACTTAAAGGTTTCATGAATTGACAAATTAAGAAGGAGGACTAGATTCAATTCTAGTACTAGAGGTTGCCCCTCTTTTGCTATCTTTTTTTGTTTCTTTAACCATTAGATAGTAAATTGCAAAACTGTAAAGTCACAAAAGGAAATTACATTTAGGGTTAATAACAACCAAGCTTATGGACCCTGGATTACAACTTTGCATCCTATCAATACGGAAATGAAAATGCAGATATAAAATTTAGAAGTATTATCCTCTACAAAGAGTTTTAAAGACCGTCAACTTGCTTCTAAGAGGTGATCTGTCACGACCCAAAACAGGGGCCATGACCGGCGCTAGGGAACGGGAATTCTTTCGAATCCGGAACCCGTAGCAAGCCTAAAAATAAAATAAATATGCAATAACAACCATAAAAATATAATATGCAGCGGAAAATAAAATCATAAATATTACAATATCATCCATAACAACTGGATATAATTCAAAACTCATCACATCACATATATAATCTCATAAATGTATAATCTTTATACAAATCCAGTTTTAACATAATACATCTCTTTAAAACAAATACTTTAATTTACAACTACGAAAAATCACAACTACTGAAAATCACAACTACTGCAGTGTCTAGATAAAATAAATAAGACTCAAGTATACAATTTACATAAAGAAGCCGGGGCGGAAGAAATCCGGCGTATCGACCTGCTACTGAGGTCTGAGGAAGTTGACTCTCCTGAAAAATAGTCAACGGAGGGGAGTCAGACCTCACTGAGTGAATTACTATAATATATATACATACACACTAAGTGATAATGCATACAGTCAACAGTATATATATAATATGTATATATACAGGCAAGTTCATACAGATGCAGAAAAATCATTTTATATATTTTGTCTGAAAATCAATTTTTATGAAGGATCACATAGAACCCTAGAATATCGCAACCTCAGAAAAATAGTGTTAAACAACACTCTAGCCATACAGGCTCACTGATTCCAAATATATCCACTTAATCCATATGGACAGTAGACTGGCCCCGAGACACTAAGTCAACCGAGCTCCAGCAGTCTGACTGCCAGTGTGATTGGCCCCGAGACACTTGGTCAACCGAGCTCCAGCAATCACACCCAAACCACATCTCACACATATCAATAATCATAATCAAATCGATATCCACAAATAGTCAGTAATAAAGCCTAAATACTATAGGCGTACCGGTACGTACTCGGTCCTAGTGCTGCCCACTAGGTAGCACGTTCTATTGATATCCTTCATTCTTAAATATAAAACATTCATTCACAAAAATAAATGATGCATGGATATAAATGAAATAGCAATATAAACCATATATATACCGAAAATACACCAAACATAAACCAGGTATATTTTGAGTATATATATGTCAAATAAATCCAATCAAATCATGAATTAAACTAAAAAAATATATTTAAAAACATTTTAAATATATTTTATTAATAAAACATGTATATAATTTATTATATACCAAAAATATACTTGAATATAAATCATGTTATTTATGCACATTTAGTCAAAATAAAACATGCATTTTCTAAATCATGCATCATAAGCATATATATATAATATAGTAACTCACTTAATGCGCTCCACGAGACAGGTCCGACGGGCCTGGTCCACTAACCCTCGGTCTCGGCGCAACTAAACAAGAAATAATTAATCGACATCAGAATAACCCTAACAGAAATCCTAGAATTCAATCTAGAGTATTAAAATACGAAAACAGAATTAGGGTTCGACTGGACATCACGTTTTACGAGAATTCTACCGAAAATCCGACAGAACCTCCCCTGTAAAACGGACATCTCTCTACTCAAAAGAGTAGAGCCGACCCTGCAAAGAAACACACTTCGAAATACAAGCTCAACACAAACAAAATCCCACGGTCGGACTCCAAACTACAGTCCACCGACCGGGGTCCACAAACACATAACATAATTCAAATATACCAAAAATATCCTTAAATCATAAAAATACATTTCATACGTAGAAATTATATAATAAATCTTGAAACACTGTAGAAATCGATTAAAACTCATTTTATTTGAAAAACCGTATATTATATATATAATTGAAAATAATTCTCGGAAAATAGTTTTAATTAGTTAAAAATACTAAATATTTTGTAGAAATCATTTTTATACCTTAAATAAATATTAAAACCAATTAAATTACATTTTTAGACAATTTACGGTAAAATTACCAAAATACCCCTATATATATATATATACCTAAATTACTTCAAAAATTCACCAAAAATCATACAATTATCCAAAATTAATTTTCTCAACATTTTTATCAATAATATTAATAATTAAACTCAATTAACCAATTAAATTCAATTTAAAACACAATTAACTTAATTTTACAAAATCACATAAACTTCAATAATTAAAAATAAATACTTAGAAATTCATAAAAATTCCAAATAAATTCCTATAATTCATTTCAACACTCAATTCAACCATAAACTCCAATTTCATAATTTAAATAATTAATTTCCGAAAATTAGAAAATAATATTAAAATATTCAAAAATACCCAAAAATCCAAACAACCTCCAAAAATTCTACAAAAATTCATACATGAAGATTAAGCTACCAGGAACAACATTTGTGAAGGAAGTTTCCATGAATCATCCAAATCGAAGCTCAAAAAAATCAAAAACCAAAAGAGGCCGAAATCTTCAAATCAAAACCTAAGCAATTCTAGACCATTTTAGCTCAAACCAAAGCTAGAATAACACTCACCGGAGCTCAAGGAGAAGATAGAGACCGGCGGTGTCGAAAACGATGGCCGGAGGAGGGAGAAACGGCGGTGAGGAAAAGTGGCCGGCGCGCGGGAAAGAAAGAAGAAGAAGAAGAAGAAAAAGAAAAAGAAAGAAAAAGGAAAGAGAAAGAAAAAGAAAAAGAAAGAAAAAGGAAAAGAAAAAAAAAAGAAAATAAATAAAATAAATTAAAATAATTAAATATTAATAAATAATTAATAATAAAATAATAAATTTTAATAATTTAATAATAAATAAAATAATCAAATAATAATAAATAAATAATAAAATATTAGGGTAATAATAAACCCTAATTAAATAAATATACACACACAGGCTTTATTTAATAATTTAAAAATATGTATGAGTTCATGCAAACCCGTAAATACATTTAAAATAATTAATAATACATTGTTTACGTGGAAATTTCCCCGAAAATGAAAGTCCCGGGAAAATTTTACGTAAAATACTGAAAATAATAGACAGTAATTAAAATAGGTTTAAAATACATATCAACTCATAAAAATATCGTATATACAGTCAAAATTATTGACACTGTATATCCCGGTACAGTGTAAAAATATTTTTAAAAACACGGGATATTACAGTCTTCCCCCCTTACAAGAATTCGTCCCCGAATTCTAAAAACAAGATTACAGAATCAGGAAGGAAAGAGATACGGGTAAGAAGCTCGCATCTCAGCTTCAGTCTCCCACGTATGCTCTTCAACTCTGTCGCTACGCCACAGAACCTTGACCATAGGAATCTGCTTCGATCGCAACTGTCGAACTTGAAAATCAACGATCGCCACAGGTTCTTCCACAAAAGTCAAATCTTCACTCACTTCCACACTGTCAGGTTGCAACACGTGTGAAGGATCTGAGATATACTTCCTCAACATCGAGATATGAAATACTGGATGCACTTGTGACATACTCGGAGGCAAATCCAACCGATATGCAACAGTGCCAACTCTCTCCAGAATCTCAAACGGTCCAATATATCTCGGTGCTAACTTACCCTTCCTGCCAAATCTCATCACACCCTTCATCGGAGATACTTTCAGAAAAATGAAATCTCCAACCTGAAACTCCACATCTCTGCGCCTAGGATCCGCATAACTCTTCTGTCTGCTAACTGCGGTCTCTAATCTTCGCTTGATCACGGTAACTTTCTCTGCAGCATCTTGAACCATCTCTGGTCCAGTCAAAGCTCTCTCACCAATCTCATCCCAACTCAACGGGGATCTACACTTCCTTCCATACAACGCCTCATATGGTGCCATGCCAATACTGCTATGGTAGCTGTTATTATATGCAAACTCCACAAGCGACAAATGATCATCCCAGCTACCTCCCAAATCCAAGACACACATCCTCAACATATCTTCCAGTGTCTGGATCGTCCTCTCAGACTGACCATCTGTCTGAGGATGAAAAGCAGTACTGAAATCCAACCTAGTGCCCATCGCTTCTTGCAACTTCTGCCAAAAACGAGAAGTAAACACTGAACCTCTATCTGACACAATGGACACAGGTACTCCATGAAGGCATACAATATGCTTCACGTACAACTTCGCCAATCTAGCAACTGAATATGTGGCTTTCACAAGCAAGAAATGTGCAGACTTCGTCAATCTGTCTACAATCACCCAGATGGAATCGTATCCATCCTTCGAACGAGGTAAACCGACCACAAAATCCATAGCTATCCTTTCCCACTTCCACTCGGGAATAGGAAGAGGCTGAAGCTTCCCAGAAGGCTTCTGATGTTCGGCTTTCACTTGCTGACACGTCAAGCATTTAGCAACATAATCAGCAACATCCTTCTTCAATCCATCCCACCAGTATAGATCTCTGATACTGTGGTACATCTTGGTAACACCTGGATGAACGCTGTAGGCTGTAGAATGTGCTTCCTCTAAGATCTCTTCTCTCAAATCATCCACATCAGGAACACACAATCTACCACTGATCCACAACACACCATCATCATCAAGTGTGAAATCAGTGAACTTCCCTGCTCTGACATTCTCTACAAGCTCTTCCAGAATAGGATCTCGGCTCTGAGCTGCTTTAATCCTATCCCTCAGTACAGATCGTACTTTAAACTGAGCTAACAATCCACCTGATCTACTGATCTTCATCATCAGACCTTGATCCACTATCAAATGCAATTCCTGGATCAATGGTCTCCTCTCAACACCGATGTGAGCAAGACTACCTGAGGACTTCCTACTCAAGGCATCTGCTACCACATTAGCTTTACCCGGATGGTAAAGAATCTCGCAATCATAATCCTTCAACAGTTCCAACCATCTTCTCTGCCTCAAATTCAAATCTCGCTGCTGGAAAATGTACTTAAGGCTCTTGTGATCAGTAAATATCTCACAAGTCACCCCGTACAAATAATGTCTCCAAATCTTCAGAGCAAAGATCACTGCAGCCATCTCCAGATCATGTGTAGGATAGTTTTGCTCATGCTTCTTCAACTGCCTCGAAGCATAGGCTATCACCCTTCCATTCTGCATTAACACACAACCAAGACCAATTCTAGAGGCATCACAGTAAACTGTGAACTTATCCACACTATTAGGCAAAGCTAATACTGGCGCTGTGGTCAACTTCTCCTTCAACAACTGAAAACTATTCTCACAAGCTTCTGACCACTCGAATCTAACATTCTTCTGAGTCAAGCGAGTCATAGGGGCTGCTATCCTGGAAAAATCCTGCACAAACCGCCTATAATACCCGGCTAAACCCAGAAAACTCCGAATCTCAGTAACTGAAGTAGGTCTAGGCCACTCAGATACTGCTTCAACCTTCTGTGGATCAACCTGAATACCTTCTTTAGACACTACGTGTCCAAGAAAAGAAACACTCTCCATCCAGAAATCACACTTCGAGAATTTAGCATAAAGCTGATGATCTCTCAGTGTCTGTAGTACAATCCTCAAATGATATACATGCTCTTCCATACTCCTCGAATACCAGTATATCATCAATGAAGACTACCACAAACTGATCCACATACGGTCGGAATACTCTGTTCATCAGGTCCATAAAAGCTGCTGGTGCATTAGTCAAACCAAAAGACATCACCAGAAACTCATAATGACCATATCGAGTGCGGAACGCTGTCTTAGGAATATCAGCTTCACTGATCCGCAGCTGATGATAACCCGACCTCAAGTCAACCTTAGAAAAGAATTGTGCACCTTGGAGCTGATCAAACAAATCATCTATCCTCGGGAGAGGATACTTGTTCTTCACTGTCACCTTATTCAGCTCTCTATAGTCAATGCACAGTCTCAGGGTACCATCCTTCTTCTTCACAAACAAGACTGGTGCACCCCAAGGAGAAACACTAGGTCTAATAAAATCCTTATCCAACAAATCTTGCAACTGCTCCTTCAACTCTCTCAACTCTGCAGGAGCCATATGATAGGGTGGCATAGATATAGGAGTAGTACCTGGGACCACATCTATACAGAACTCAATCTCTCTATGAGGTGGTAAACCTGGCAACTCCTCGGGAAAAACATCAGGAAACTCACAAGCAATCGGAACATCTGTGAGTGACAACTTCTCCACTGACGTATCCCTAACCAATGCCAAAAACCCCTGACAACCTTTCCTCAACAACTTCCTAGCTGAAATAACAGAAATAAGATTCTGAGGTGCTGAACTCCTGTCACCAACAAACTTAAATTCTACTTCACCAGGAATTCTGAAAATCACCTCCTTATTCCTGCAATCAACCACGGCAAAGTGCTGAGATAACCAATCCATTCCCAAAATAACATCGAACTCCATCACATCCAACAAAATCAAATCAGCGGGTAATTCTCTATCTCCCACGAGAACTAGACAACCAGAAAGAACAATATCGGCGTCCAAAGAATCACTCAGAGGAGTGGCAACAGACAAAGGAAAAGCCATCCTCGAAGCTTGCCAACAAGATTTAGAAGCAAAAACAGGAGAAACAAATGAATGCGTGGCACCCGGATCAAACAAAACCAAAGCATCCAGGTAACAAACAGAAAGAATACCTGCCACGACTGCATTAGATGCCTGAGCATCCTGCTGAGTCAGATGGAAGACTCTGGCCTGACCTCGACCTCCCTGCTGACTGATAGAAGCCTGGCCAACACCTCGGGTACCTCCTCTCGTACCTCTACCACGACTCTGCTGTGGAACAAACTGAGTAGAACTCTGATGCTGAGCTGGTGGCAACTGAAATGGCACGGGTGCTGCACTAGCAATCGACTGCTGTGGGAATCACGGAATCTGCTGCTGCTGATATCCGGGATAAGGACACGATCTGGCAAAATATCCTGTCTGCCCGCATCTGAAACATGTCAACGGTGTCAAATAACACGGTCCTTGATGGACTCTACCACAAGTCTGACAAACACTGGCCGCTGATCCAGAACTACAACCACTGCTGCTGCTCGAAGCACCTGACCCAAATCTAAACGATCTACGCTGACCTCCACGACCATGTCTACTGCTCCGATGCACTCGCTGCTGCTGTCTCTGACTCTGCTAAGTCAAACCTCGCTGCTGACTACTCGAACCAACATGAAAACTCGAATACGGAGTAGCCTGCGATCCACTCGACTGAACTCCCAACTGGTAATAATCAGGCATCGCTCCCTGCCTAACTAATCTCAGCTCAATCTCCTTAGCTAGCTCAATCACAGACTCCAGAGTAAGACCTGCTGTAGGCATACCAGCAAAAGCTGAACCCAAACCAGTAACATAGGTAGTAACAGCGAAATACTGATCTCGCATCAGATCCTCAGCATATCTACCCAGACGAAGGAACTCTCGGGTATACTCCTCTACTGATCGATCTCCAAGAGAAATACTGGTCAGACGAAGACGATAGCTCAAACGAAGAGGCTCTGGACAAAATCTCCTCATGAATCGCTCTCGAAACTGAGCCCATGTCATCGTCATCATATAAGGCTGGATCATCTGAATAAACCAATCCAAGGCTGGTCCCTCGACAGACAACTCAACAATCATGATCCTCTGGTACTCGGTATGAGCAGTCCGAGTCCTAGTCTCAATCGCATGTAGAAAATCTAAAGGATCAGAAGTACCATCAAAAGCAATCCTGCCAACTCGGGCATAGAATAAAGCTGCCTCAGGGTCAGACATACCCTGCTGATAGGCAGGCTGAACAGGCTGAACAACTGGAGGAACAGGAACATCAAACTCAGGCTCAACAGGCTCCTCGTCCTGTAACTCTCTCTGCCTACAGCGACCTGCCGCTCCTCGAGGTCTACCTCTGCCACGACCTCTACGTCTAACTGGCTGCTCAGGAGGTAAAACCTCATCCTGAAAAGACTCATCATCCTCGGCCTCAACGACCGGTGGAGCGACACGCGCTCGCCTCCTCATTCTGAAAAGACAAACGGAAAGATTCAGACAAAACAGACAACGGAGGAATAACGCTGAAAACTACAGCAAGGAATACTCATCAAGACATACTCGAACCTAATACACTGTAGTAGTCCAACAGAAAACACAACTTTAAAACTAGGGCCACAACTCACATAACTAAGCCCTGACATAGAACTCCACTCAGAAATGAACTTCGCTCTGATACCAACTTTGTCACGACCCAAAACAGGGGCTATGACCGGCGCTAGGGAACGGGAATTCTTTCGAATCCGGAACCCGTAGCAAGCCTAAAAATAAAATAAATATGCAATAACAACCATAAAAATATAATATGCAGCGGAAAATAAAATCATAAATATTACAATATCATCCATAACAACTGGATATAATTCAAAACTCATCACATCACATATATAATCTCATAAATGTATAATCTTTATACAAATCCAGTTTTAACATAATACATCTCTTTAAAACAAATACTTTAATTTACAACTACGAAAAATCACAACTACTGAAAATCACAACTACTGCAGTGTCTAGATAAAATAAATAAGACTCAAGTATACAATTTACATAAAGAAGCCGGGGCGGAAGAAATCCGGCGTATCGACCTGCTACTGAGGTCTGAGGAAGTTGACTCTCCTGAAAAATAGTCAACGGAGGGGAGTCAGACCTCACTGAGTGAATTACTATAATATATATACATACACACTAAGTGATAATGCATACAGTCAACAGTATATATATAATATGTATATATACAGGCAAGTTCATACAGATGCAGAAAAATCATTTTATATATTTTGTCTGAAAATCAATTTTTATGAAGGATCACATAGAACCCTAGAATATCGCAACCTCAGAAAAATAGTGTTAAACAACACTCTAGCCATACAGGCTCACTGATTCCAAATATATCCACTTAATCCATATGGACAGTAGACTGGCCCCGAGACACTAAGTCAACCGAGCTCCAGCAGTCTGACTGCCAGTGTGATTGGCCCCGAGACACTTGGTCAACCGAGCTCCAGCAATCACACCCAAACCACATCTCACACATATCAATAATCATAATCAAATCGATATCCACAAATAGTCAGTAATAAAGCCTAAATACTATAGGCGTACCGGTACGTACTCGGTCCTAGTGCTGCCCACTAGGTAGCACGTTCTATTGATATCCTTCATTCTTAAATATAAAACATTCATTCACAAAAATAAATGATGCATGGATATAAATGAAATAGCAATATAAACCATATATATACCGAAAATACACCAAACATAAACCAGGTATATTTTGAGTATATATATGTCAAATAAATCCAATCAAATCATGAATTAAACTAAAAAAATATATTTAAAAATATTTTAAATATATTTTATTAATAAAACATGTATATAATTTATTATATACCAAAAATATACTTGAATATAAATCATGTTATTTATGCACATTTAGTCAAAATAAAACATGCATTTTCTAAATCATGCATCATAAGCATATATATATAATATAGTAACTCACTTAATGCGCTCCACGAGACAGGTCCGACGGGCCTGGTCCACTAACCCTCGGTCTCGGCGCAACTAAACAAGAAATAATTAATCGACATCAGAATAACCCTAACAGAAATCCTAGAATTCAATCTAGAGTATTAAAATACGAAAACAGAATTAGGGTTCGACTGGACATCACGTTTTACGAGAATTCTACCTAAAATCCGACAGAACCTCCCCTGTAAAACGGACATCTCTCTACTCAAAAGAGTAGAGCCGACCCTGCAAAGAAACACACTTCGAAATACAAGCTCAACACAAACAAAATCCCACGGTCGGACTCCAAACTACAGTCCACCGACCGGGGTCCACAAACACATAACATAATTCAAATATACCAAAAATATCCTTAAATCATAAAAATACATTTCATACGTAGAAATTATATAATAAATCTTGAAACACTGTAGAAATCGATTAAAACTCATTTTATTTGAAAAACCGTATATTATATATATAATTGAAAATAATTCTCGAAAAATAGTTTTAATTAGTTAAAAATACTAAATATTTTGTAGAAATCATTTTTATACCTTAAATAAATATTAAAACCAATTAAATTACATTTTTAGACAATTTACGGTAAAATTACCAAAATACCCCTATATATATATATATACCTAAATTACTTCAAAAATTCACCAAAAATCATACAATTATACAAAATTAATTTTCTCAACATTTTTATCAATAATATTAATAATTAAACTCAATTAACCAATTAAATTCAATTTAAAACACAATTAACTTAATTTTACAAAATCACATAAACTTCAATAATTAAAAATAAATACTTAGAAATTCATAAAAATTCCAAATAAATTCCTATAATTCATTTCAACACTCAATTCAACCATAAACTCCAATTTCATAATTTAAATAATTAATTTCCGAAAATTAGAAAATAATATTAAAATATTCAAAAATACCCAAAAATCCAAACAACCTCCAAAAATTCTACAAAAATTCATACATGAAGATTAAGCTACCAAGAACAATATTTGTGAAGGAAGTTTCCATGAATCATCCAAATCAAAGCTCAAAAAAATCAAAAACCAAAAGAGGCCGAAATCTTCAAATCAAAACCTAAGCAATTCTAGACCATTTTAGCTCAAACCAAAGCTAGAATAACACTCACCGGAGCTCAAGGAGAAGATAGAGACCGGCGGTGTCGAAAACGGTGGCCGGAGGAGGGAGAAACGGCGGTGAGGAAAAGTGGCCGGCGCGCGGGAAAGAAAGAAGAAGAAGAAGAAGAAAAAGAAAAAGAAAGAAAAAGGAAAGAGAAAGAAAAAGAAAAAGAAAGAAAAAGGAAAAGAAAAAAAAAGAAAAAAAATAAAATAAATTAAAATAATTAAATATTAATAAATAATTAATAATAAAATAATAAATTTTAATAATTTAATAATAAATAAAATAATCAAATAATAATAAATAAATAATAAAATATTAGGGTAATAATAAACCCTAATTAAATAAATATACACACACAGGCTTTATTTAATAATTTAAAAATATGTATGAGTTCATGCAAACCCGTAAATACATTTAAAATAATTAATAATACATTGTTTACGTGGAAATTTCCCCGAAAATGAAAGTCCCGGGAAAATTTTACGTAAAATACTGAAAATAATAGACAGTAATTAAAATAGGTTTAAAATACATATCAACTCATAAAAATATCGTATATACAGTCAAAATTATTGACACTGTATATCCCGGTACAGTGTAAAAATATTTTTAAAAACACGGGATATTACATGATCCTTATTTGCTATTGAAAGGGCATGAGCAGAACAAATTCCTAAGTCTACTTAACATAGTAGGTAGAGTAGTAGGTAGCTCTCTGTCTTTCTCAGAGATGACAACATCTCAGTTGGCAAATCTAAGCTTCGATTTGATAAATTCATCATGTAAAAGTGTCTTACATATTAGAAAAGGCAATGAGAAAGGAAAAAAGGTATAAAAAATTGCAAGAAGAAAAAGTGATGATTAGAGGATAGGTTTTGGATTACCTAGTCCTGTAAGGCCAAGTGATACTATAAAAAATACTAAGAAGGAGGCCCCATATGAAACTAGCCTAGCTGCAGAATGCCCAATGAGAAAGGAACAAAAGGAATAAAAAGTTACAGGAAGAAAAAGTGATGACTAAATGATAGGTTTTGGATTACCTAGTCCTGTAAGGCCAAGTGATACTATAAAAAATACTAAGAAGGAGGCCCCATATAAAACTAGCCTAGCTGCAGAATGCCCAATAAAGAAAAGCACTTGCCCAAAGCCTATGCTTCTAGTTCAACCCCTCACAAGGAAGTTCTTTTCAACTAAAGCAATGTAGAAAAAGGATCTGATAGTTTAAGGACTAGCTTTGTAGATAAGAAACAAAAGATCAAGAAATTCAAAATTAAAGAATTAGCTAGGCAATCTCCTTCAAGTCATGAAGACAACCTAGTGACAACTACAATAGCAAAATACAAGCAAAGTCCCTCCCAATCAAACTCTCTCGAGGAAGAAGCTCTTGTTAACAATTCATTCCTTGCAACATAGATGGACTCTCTAAAGTCCAGTCATTAAGTAGAAGGTGTTGGTTAATTTTTTAATTTTTGTATGGTGCGAGTGTGCCAGAGGAGTGAATCCTTAAAATTTGAACTGATATTTTTAAACCCAAAATGGGTTCCCAAGAGCCTTTACCACAATTTGCTTAGATTTCACATAAAATATAAACTAAAAATAATAATAATGATAAAAGAAGCTATTGGAAAATTTAAAGGAAAATTGTATTAATTTTTAAAACTTAATACAAGGTAAAAGTAGATTGAAAGAACGATAAATTTTTTGTAAAAACTAAAGAAAATGACAGTAGATGCTAATAATTGGACTGTTGGTTTATTGTAGATGATTGGAGAAAGTTTTGTTCCTTTACTTTTATAGAGGTTCTTCTACTTGCAAGCTACTTCTCCCATTTATTTTTCCAACTCAATAGTGTTGAGGAAATTAAATTCATGTAATTCCCAAAAGTCTTTTTCTCCAAGCTTCGTCAAGAATCTTCTTGTTTTGACATCAAGTTACTATGTAAAAATCAACTTCTATCTTTAGAACCTCCTTCTGCCTTAATTTGCACTGGTTATAGACTTAGCTTTTTAATTATTTATGGGTTTCAAAATTAAAATTGAGTCATTATTTTAATGACCTTAATATTTCAGTCAAAAATTTTAATCATGGCACAAATAGAGGGATATTTTCTTTTATTTATTTATTTAATTTTTTTTTTTTTTTTTTTTTTTTTTGCATCATTAGTCAATCTTATTGAGATCCATTTATGTGGTAGGTTAGTGGTTAGTCATATCCTTTACTCTTATATAATAGCCAATTGGAGAGAAGAGTAAAGTTGATGACTCCTATGTTCCTATCCTTGTAAATCCATGGTCCCCTCCTAGCCTTGTAATTTTTTTTTTTGTAAACTTGTAGTTTTAATATATTTATTGATAAAAAAAAAAATCTCTTTCTTTTTCGCTTCCTCTAATCTCTCTTTTTTAAAAATCTTTAATAGTTAAATTTTGACTTTTGAATGCGACTAGTTTATGGATTATAGAGGAATCATAAATTCGCTAAGCAAATATATATTAAAACATTTTCAAATCTTCAATTTAGGAATTTGATGAGTTATATAATGTCGTTATTAACTTTATATAAATATATTCAACTTAAGAAATTAGAATTTGAGTAAAGAAATTCATTCAACAACTCAAGAATGTTCCCAATCCAAGTATTGAATCCTGGAAACAACCTTTATTATCAATTAGATCAACTAAAACCCAAAAACTAACACCTACTGCTACAATTCAATCTCAACAAACACAACCTATTCTGAAATCTAAACCTAAAGAAAAAACGTAGATGGAGAATTGTAAACTTCAACCAAAAATCATACATGTTGTTTCTACCTTTTTAACTAGTCTTAATCTCAGTGATATACTCATATTCCTCCATTGTATGAGCTAACAAAACTTGATATCGTTGTAGCTGTCATGGTACAATAGCAACTGTAGACTTGTAGTGGTGGTGGAAGAGGAATTAGACGCAAATTGGACAAACATTTTTTTGACATTTTAAGTGCTATTCTCATTCTTTGCCTACTTTATTACAAATTCAGAACCACTTTGTCCATGTCACCAAAGTCAATATACCACTTGATTTTAGCTGCTTCTAGACATAGAAATGTTTGAACTACCTATTTTGAGCTGGATTATTTCAGCTACAGGTTTGGCTCCGTTTTGAGATGTTGGGATCTGTCTCTCTTCTTATTTCATGTCATATATATATATAAATACATATTAAGTCTTAGCTAACAGCAAGATCAAATTTGTTTAGATTTTGAAAGAAAAAGTTCCATTTAGACTAAAAAAATCAATAAAGGCCGCTGATGTATTCTTAGGGCAAAATATGGTCCAATTTGAACCTTTGGCCATTTTTAGAAGAGTAGATAGCTTGGAACCTGTGAAAAAGATTGTGCAGTAGGATTAATTGATTAGAACCCCTGCTCTTCACATAAAGTGATTGTCGTACAATTTGAGTTCTTACTCAGTTACTTGTATTTATATAAATAAAATTAAAAATTATAAAACTAATTTTTATTTTTATGTTCAATATATAGATACACAAAATTTAATAAATAAGAATAAGTTTAATAATTTTTAATTTAATTATAGCTCTAGATTTTGTTCATTCCTCATTATAATAATATCTCGGAATTTCCAGCTTGGTGTATATATACAGTAAAACTCCATAAATTTTAATGTTAGAACAATTTAATAAAATTGAAAAGTCAGTCCTAGACTCCTTTGCCTTTCAAGACCAACAAAATTATCGTTGAAAAAAAAAAACACTATAGTCTTTACACCATATTATAATCCTTATGGTCACATTTAAAATGAAATCACATTTTAATCCCTCATATTGTAATTAAAACATCATTGTAATCATTTCTCTATTAACGTTTTAAGTACTAAAAAAAATTCTATTTTATAAAATTCAAAAAATGAATTTTAATTCGAAATATAAAATGGGAAAACTGATGTCCTATATAATTATGAGACAGATTAAAAAGAGTTGGACTAGAATTTGAATGTTCTATGAAATACAATCAATACTAAAATTTCACCGACCAAAAACGTAATTTCACCCCCTACACTTTATTCAAATATCCTCTAACACTTGTATTTCTATTTTACCTATTGCAAACTTTTAACTTTTTTTTTAACCTTTCACATCCTTAAACTTTTGTTCTTAACCTTTTATACATTTTAAATTAAAAAAAAATTATAAAGAAAAAAGGTTCAAACGAAATGCAAAAGGGTAAATTACAATCACCCTATGAAATTTGATCAAATCCACTAATTCATTCTTGTATTTTTAAAGTTAATTGCTAACCCCCTCATATTTAATTTTATTAACTATTTTTTCATTCCGCTAATTAAATACTCCTAAGTTTGATATTTTTATTATAAACCTACGTGAAGTGTTAAGTTAGTGAAAAGAGAAATAGTTAATAAAATCAAATATAATGAGATATTTAGTTGACTTCTGAAAATAAAGAAATAAATTAATAAATTAGAAAAAAAAAAGTGTTAGTATATTACCCAATACCAAAAGATGAATAATATTGAAATAAGAAAAAATTTTAATTAAAATATTATATTAGCTTGATTTTTAGCTTTTAAAGTGCTTAGGAACAAATGATAATACACATGTATTTTTTAGGGTTAATTGCAAATAAATTCCTAACCTTTTTCACTTTTTGCATTTTAATTACATCTTTTTAATTTTGACAAATTAAAACACCAACTTCTAAATTTTTGTAACTCAAATCACTGATTCAAATTGCAGGGATAACTTGATTACGTGGCAACCAAAAATTGTGTCGCTTTGCCGCATCACAAGACCTATTGTCCATGCCGGAACGCACCATTTTGCACTTGTCCTTCCTTTCTAAATAAAGTCGTTTTCAATCATTTTTGGAAGAAGTAAAATTAGGGTTCATTAGCAGTTGTATTTAAGGAAAATTGTCCAGCAGCTCAAGATCACAGCATTGGAGTCCTCTAGCATGAAGTTCATCATAGTCAAGTATCCTCAATGACAATAAAGAATCCTATGAGATCATTTTATCAATGTCCCATTCAAAAGGTAAAGTAATTTTGAAAATTTTGAGTTTTTAGTGGTGATAATTGACAGTTAATTTTGGTTTTAGGACGTTAATGGGTTAATAAGAAACAACTTCCTTAATGTATGTGTTCTTATTAAGTGTTGATGAATTTGTTTAATAGCATGATGACTGTGGATATTTCAAATGGATTGATCCTGAAATTCCACCACATCACAAACAATGCTTTATGAAACTTAAGAATGAAAATGAAAGGTATGAAGAGACGATGAAAATATTAAGAGATGTGGAGATTCAATTGTCAGACAAAGTGAATTTTGTAAAGATGAGAATGAAAGAAAATAATGAAGGAGTGAAAAAAGCTATAGATGATTACAATGTCCTATATGATTGGATGGAGAAAAGGATAGAAGACTTTGCAAAATAAGAGATCCTGCTAAAAAATGAGAATAAGAAACTGAAGCAAGAAGTGAAACGGCTCAGGGCATGTTTCAAGTTATCTCTTGTGATGGTTGTGGCATTACTTGTAATGTTTTATAAAGTCAAATATCCATCTTCCATGTCAGAGAAACTAATACTACTTGGTTTTTATGTTTAAGTTAAAAATCGTAGAGTAACAGCTTATTGTAAGTGATGAAAAATTTGTCTAGGAGTTCATGTTGATATTAGGAGAGGACTGCCTTACTTTAGCTTTTATCATAATGTATTTTGTTGTATCTAGTAACATTTAAAAATGTAAGGCTCCTTTAATTAGTTTTGTAATTCGTGAGCTTTGTTTAAGAAGGATATAAACATTATATAGAAGAAGTCATTTTAATATAAACAAATATTACAATGCTAAATGCAAGCAATTTAATTTTAAATGCTATCTGGTTTACAATAAAAAGGCACAAAATATCTTGTTTGAAAAAAGTAGGCACCTTAAATCAATAATAAAAGTCACCTTACGATTAAAGTCATAAGCTAAATTATCTATTTATGGAAGTACTACAGCAAGTTGCATTCTAAAATATATGGTATAACAAAGCCAACAAAGTATCAATGCCAACTGCAAGCTTTGATCATGAGGTTAATAATTTTAAGTCAACTTCTGTGCAACATTCTCTTATGTGTGAACAACATCTATTATGGTTTTGGTGCTACCCCCTCTTGTTTGGTGTTGAGTGCCTTTACCTTTACCCCTTCCTTGGTCTCTAGCTTGCACTCTTACTAGTTTTGAAATTGATGTTGCAGTTGATGAAGACGTATATTGTGATGATGTTGATCCTCTTCCTCATCCAATAGTTGGTGCTTGAACTGCTTTGGTAGCCTTTAATGCAGTAGCTGCTCTAGTGAAAATTCTAACTCTTATCTCATTAGGCATCTGAAAATGCTATATATATATAGTTACAAAGCTCAAAGCCTAATGGATACATGGTAACAAAAAAAAAAAACACACACACACACACCCTCATATAGAGGTTTATAGTCCTATCAAAATATCTTACGCCATACCCTTGTCTAACCTGTAAGGGTTATTAAAAATTAATAAGCAAATATCATCAAATGAAATGCAAAAACATGGTATTTCTAATAACTCAATTACCAATCTTTGTTCGTTCCATTTAATTCTTTGATCTTCCTTGTTTCTTTATTGGGTTGAGTTTCTAAGAACTGAATTGATGTTGCTTTGAGGTACTTGTTGAGGAACTAAAGTGTTTTGGCTTGATTCATGAGGTTGACCAACCTTGGTCTTTGGTGGCCTTCCTCATTTTAGCAATTAATAAAAAAAATAAAAGTTCATTATTACCTTACCTTTATAAAAGTTGAATATCAAATATCATAAGATAGTATTACTTACAGTGGGCTTCACATGTCTCTTAAATATGGGATTGTTCACATTTTTACATGTCCACTTATTGTGGTCTGCTTATTGTGGCCTACTTCCAAACAAACTTGGCAAGTTATCTAGATACCAACCCTAGTTAGCTTATTGAGATTACTTGGTTCCTCATCAATTGCTTTTTTCCTCAAAACCATAAGTCTATTAGACATTTTCTAAAATAGGGGGGCTTAATTGCATAACCAAATGCTTTAGGCCATATATTTGGCCCATTAGTGGGTTTAATGCCCTCTGCATATGCCTTTAAGTAAGTATCCACTATGAAATAAGAATCCACATAATTTATTGGATCCTTGTTCATAAAGTAGATGCTTCCACATGAATGGATATATGGTATACTTGATAATTGTCAAACCCTACAAGTACATGCCAACTTTTTTAAATTAACAACATATTGTTCACATCCTATACCTACTTGGAATTTATCACCAACAGCAGGTTTCAAAATGCAAAGCCAACTATTATACCTAATTCCCTCTAGTTTGTTTCTAATTTTAGGGCATATGTTATCTGTAACCTTGCTCATCTCAATCAATTTTTTATGCATCCTTGCCATCAGAGACTCTAATTTCTTTAAGCTTATTAATGATGTGTCTAATTCTAGGCTTAACTATATACCCATTGAAAGTTTCATACACGTTGTTATTTATAATATCAGATTTTGGCATCTCACTCAAATATAACTTATATAATTTGGTTGGATCACTATCTAAGAAATTTTTCTATGCATCTTGGCACTCATGCTTCTTTGTATCTAGCTCTGTTCGGAATGCAGCTCTCCAAAAATTTTTTTTCAAGGATTTCCCTTTAAACTCCTTCTTCTAATTACAATACACATGCTTGGCATAATTTATTGACTCAGCTCTTATGGCTAACTTGATAATTGCATTCAGCAAGCCTAAAAATAAAACATTAGTTAGGAGTTACATGTTAATAATACACATATATATGATAATTGCATTAATTTTGTTAGTATATATGTGCTTTAGTGTCATTTCTTGTAATATAAATGACATTGTACTTTTCTCCCTATGGCAATATAATATTCATTTAGATAAATTGTTTGTTTATTTAAGTGTTTACATTCTAGCATAATGTTAAATTAGTTTATTATTAAGTGTTCATAATATAAGTGACAAATTCATTTAGTACATATGCTATAAAATGTTCATAGTTATTGGATTAATAAATGGATCATATTAATCCATAGACTATCACTTCTATCTATTTTCCTTAATCAGTATATAATATCGATAGTGGGAGGTAGTAATCTCATGCTACTTGGTATGAGATATCAGAATAGACATGTAAATACTCATGTGATGGGTGGATCAAATAATTATGTAAGATAAGTGATTGTGTGGAAATTCACTTTAGTCAATAATCACTATCTTGGACATAATGGTGCATATGGTCCTTTGACTTGAGGTGACATGGTCATCCATACATGGTTGATTAGAGTTTGTTAGCACTTACATACTTGTGCTAGCCATGTATGGGTATATGGCATGTGGTGGCTTTAATCGGTTTTATGTAAGGATGAGTGATCGGCCAAGATGGAATTCATTACCTGAAGTGAACTGGGATTAAATCATATGCTATATAAGTTGTTCTCGATGAATAAGTACCTGGCCAGGTTAAACTTGACTTACCCAAAAAGTGTTTTAGTGCTAGAAAGTGTTTCTAGTAGAAGTTATGTTTTATTGAGAATTGAAGTGAAAATAAGGTCATATGATTGAGGCAATTAGAGTTTGACTGACCATGACTCAAGTTGATGTCGGGATCTTCAAATGAAGGAACATTGAGTGCACAGTAATTATATTCTATGGTTCTTGTGAATCTATAGATAGTATTCATTTCCAATTGGGTAGTCGTGACATCTATGTTAGGGGTCACTCACGACTTATGGAAACAAAATGTGATTAATTGGGATTTTCATATTTAGCTTGGAAAGAGTTTCCAATAATATTAAGAGTTAACATTATTTATTTTCATTGCCATTTGGACTTGAACTTGGTAAGTCACACACATAAGAGTAGCACTGATAATGATATTTATTAATTTGATTATTAATTAAAGTAATTAATTAAATTATTTAAATTGGATTTTTACTTGTACGGGGATCTAGCATATCCCGAAATCTAATTCAAAGGTTAGGACTATTAAATATTAATTTGGACTTAATTTAATATGTGATATAAGTTTAAAGACCAAATTGATAGTTGCCAATAATACTACTTTGGATATGGACCATGAGATGGGCCTTGTATATGTAGCTTAATGGATGATGTATGGGCTTGGACAATTAGGTGTATTATTGATATGGGCCTTCTTTAAGTGTTAAATAAAGCCCATAAGACTAATTAATGGATGTTGTAGAAATGGACTCATTTAAGAGTTAAATAAGCCTAAAGCCTTAGAAGAAATCCTAACTAATTTGTATAAGACCTATTTGATGACAGCATGAAAAGTTATATATACAAGTCATAAAATGGAAGTGCTATAGAGCAAAGTGGAAGGCACTTGAGATGCTCAGAGGTTTAGTTAATGAGCATTATGCAACGCTGAGGTCCTATAAGGTTGAGTTATTTAAAGTTGATCTAGATGGAAAGTATGAATTCTTGCTTGATGATGATATGAGTATAAAGGGATTCTTTGTTGGGTTCAGTGCATTGAGAAAGGGTTTTATTAGTGGATGCAGGCCCATCGTTGGTTTTGATAAGTACTTTTTGAAGCCATTCTTAGGTGATCTTTATTGTCAGTTGTTGGAAAAAATGGGAACAATCAGATGTTCCCTATATGCTGGCCATTAGTTTAGTCTAAGAATGAATACTTCTAGACATGGTGTCTGAAAATTTTAATGGAGGAGTTGCATATTATGGATGGACTTGGGTGGAGTTTCATCAATGACCAATAGAAGGTCAATAACCTCTAACTCCTATCACTATTTTATATATTTTTATGTCAATTTAAAGGAATCGATTACACACACCGAAATATGAATGGAAGCATGGTATGAGCACGAAACTGGTTAGGATAAATTTTAAAAACTTTTCCTAGTGTGTAACCCTTACATGAAGGCAAGCATTCCAAAACCACCAAGATCACAACACATTGAATTTACATAACTAATTATTTGCATGCTTAATAGAAAATATAAATTAAAATTTGCTAAACAACAAAACACAAAGAATGGCATGAGACCTGCATCTAGAGTTTAATAACACTTATAAACTCCAAATATTGATAGGACGCTCGATAAGCTTTAGGAAATGGTTATTGCAAATCTACAAGCTCCTAGCTCCCCAAGTGTGAAACCTCTAGCTTGGAACACAAAAGTGGCATTAGAATGACTCCAAGATTTTGAAGAATCTCTACCCATAAGCTCCTCTTTGTTGGTGACTCGAAAGCATGTTATAGTTCCTCTCTTTGCTTGGATGATGTAAGATTTCTTGCCTCCTTTGGATATAGCCTTCACTTGCACAACTCCTGTACAAAGGATAATGACAATGAACTTATGAAGAAATATAACTCTTGTATTTCTCACTCACACACTCATAACACTTAGAAGAAAGATGAAAAAGAAGACTTAACTTTTATTTTCTCTCTTAGTGCTTTCTCTTTAATGTAAGTGGTAAGTGAAGTATCAAGTGTGTAAAGAAACTCCACTAATTTAGTGTATGTATGTAAGAGACTAATCTGCATGTATAGAGATTCTCCACTAACTCAAGCTTGAGTGTAGGATAAGTAATCTCATGCATGTGCTTACTTTTTCACTTTAAGTGTAAAAAAAGCTATCTCATGCATATAGAGATTGACCACTAACTTAAGGTGCATGCTTATGACACATCTCCATGTTGTCAACCATGCAATCACATTGCATGTAAAGCTATGCTTAAGTGGCCACAATGCAAGGATGATCATCACATGGTCATGCTTTTGTGGCACCTCCTTTAGTATGTATTCTTTAGCAATCTATGCAGAAGTTGCTTATTTATTTTGCATTTCCCTTAAGCATCTATGATCACTATATAATGTCTTGATGGCAAATGTCTACTTCCTGTTTACTACACTACTATACAGTCTCCAAAGACACTTCTCAACACACTTGACTTGTAATTACTTATGGTTGCTCCTCATAATTTGCAAGTTATGACCATTTAGAATGACCCAATTTTGAACTGCTTCTTTACATTAGTTTGAATTCTCAAACCTCATCCCCAATACAAACTTCAAACTTTTATGATCACATTTAGGATCATAAACAATCTGTTTCTTTTGGAGATTCTTTACAGCCTCATCCATGTCTTCCTCCTTACTTGTACTTATTGAATTCACACCTCCTAATGAGTTTTCATATTCACTCTAGCATTAGTCAGTACTACCAATAGTTTCTTGTTTAACTTGTTTATTAAAGCCAATATTTGTGTGCATCCTATCAGTCACTAGATCAATAGCCACATATTTTCTATATTTTGTTCTATTTTGCCTTACTTCAACATACTCATCATCATTAGATAGCTCATCGTCTTCCAATCCATCATTTGTGTCACTTTCTTCTATTAGCTTATAGTTTGGGTCCTCACTTAAGAAGTACTCGTTGTATTTCATTTGCAATTTGAACCCCAATATCAACCATATTATGACTTATCTTGACATCCTTACCATCTTCCATTTCTATAGGACTATCAGTTGTGTCAACTACTTCTGGTTGACTTTCGTTTCTTATTCTGTCACTTGAATCTTCAGTCATAATTTCAGCCTCTAAATATAGCTCTACCATTCCAAACTGCAACATATCCATCACTTTCTTATCATCCTTCACCTCCCTTAACCCCTCAGTTAGACTTAATCCTAGTATTATGTATACCAACTTCCCAACTCTATAACCCAACGACTCAATTTCATCTTTCAAGTCAAAGTAACCCTACCTATTAGGATCAATGTTGTGTTTAATTTTTATATCACCACCAATGTACACAACTTCATCGCCAAGATTTCCAAATTTTCCTCCACGGTAAATATAAATAGAACAACTTATAGACATCCTGCATGCAAATACAAACCACTGTTTAATGTACCTTAACTGTAGTTTAGCAATACAATGGTAACCCTAATACCCAACTCATAATAAAAAAAAATTATTTTTTGAGTATACTTTTTACACATAAATTATTCTTAATCCCCACTAAACCCTACTATCCATTACTTTATTAATTTACTAATCCCCACAAAAATTATTTTATTTGTAACCATACGATTTTATTAAACAAATCATTTACCTATTCTTAAATCATTTACCTATTCTTAAACAATTAAAAGTTCAATATCACTCTCACCTTTGTTTGGGGAAGTCAATGTTAGCTTCTACATAGCTTAGCTTCGATTTTGAACTTCAACCACTTCTCTTAGCTTCAACATAGCTTAGCTTCTTTATTTTTTCAAATCTCATGTTCACTTGAGTTTATTGAAGCAGAATTTCCTAATGTTCTTTAGGTTTCACTTAGAAATTGAGAAATAATCTCCATTTTTTATGCACGGTAAGAAACAATGAAATCGATTTCAAATGGTGAAAATTAGGGATTTTGGTTTGAAATGACATTAGGAATTTCAATAAGAAGATTTTATTTAGGAAGGACATGTGCAAAAAGGTGCATTCCAACCTAGACAATAGATCCTGTGGCAATCTCTAACTATCACATAATCGAGTTTTCCCTCAATTGCGATAATTTAGAAATTGGTGTTTTGATTTGCCAAAATTTAAAAAAAAAAAAAAAGTGACTAAAATCCAAAAAGCGCTAAAGGTTAAAATTTTATTTGCCATTTAACTCTATTTTTTATGTTGAAAAAGAAACAGAAAAATACGTGTCAAAAGTTGAAAATTAAAGTATGAACTATGTAGTAGTTACATTTGGCCAAGTTTCACCAAGAAAAAAACTAACTACTCAAGGTCACCAAGATATTATTTAACGTGACACAACCCCACAAACATCATATCAAGATATGGACAAGTTTAAGCTTACCAACAACCAAAAACTCAAATCGAAGATGTGAGAATTTTTCTAGGTTCATGAAACCCATATCCTTCCTACATCAAAATGGAGTTAGTCTTCTCCAAAAAAGGCTCAACCTTCAAAATTCTTAGAAGAAAAAAAAATTAAGATGTAATAAAATTTCTTTCACATGCTACAACAGTGAAAATGTCTCCTCTGGCCTAAATTGCCTAAATTTGAAAAGCTACTTTAACTGATGGGCTCTTTTAGACATCCAATTGCCTATCGTGAGTTACAAGTCCGTCCAGTGCGTGCTAAATAGGCTGTGAAGACATTTACTTCTTCTTCTTAGATTTGTTGGACAATGATTGAGTGTATGCAGTTCCCTGAACATTACACAAGATAGAGGAAAGGAAAAAAAAAAGCAATTATCAGTGATCATTCAGCTTCTAGAAAACATCCAAATTCAGCTACACAATTGCTGTAACATGAATCATCATAGTTCTTTGGAAAGGGCCAGGGTTTTGAAACCCATGACCCGATGCATATAACATGAACAAATATATAGACCAACCAACCTCAAGCCACTCATCCATTGAGACATCCCTAGTCCCAGTTCCAACTTCCACCTTTGGAGCCCTCTTTGTTTTCTGTCCAAACAAAAAGTAGCACGTTGGAAAATTTATATGTAGCAACAATCTGTAACACTGGCATAGATTTTACATACAAATATGCATGAAACCATTAAATCTGGTAAGCTACTTGCCCTACCTTTTGTGCATCAAAAATAAACACTACTAATCTTTCGTCCAAAATGGCTAGACCAAGAGTTTATTTCACTGATAGGGCAATTAGCTGTTGCCATAGGATATTAAACCCTTCCATAAGATAATTACCTTGTCATCACAACATCAATCTAAAAATATGACTTAGATGATCATTGATAACATATCATTGTGTACAAGCATGCGCAATAGATTACTTCCTGTCAGCTAAATGAGGAAAATATATATATATATATATATATATATATATATATATATATATATAGCAATCGTGACATCAGAGAGGTGAGTACCTTAGAAAGGTTCTGTATTTGACCATGAATCCATAAACCTAGGAGCACAAGAAGGGCAATTCCAAGGGTGACAAGGAAAACTGACTCAATGCTGAGGAATCCACCAGACTCAACTACTTCAATGGTCCCATTGTAGAAGGTGCTTTGGTATGGATGCTGGTCAATCTCATAAATAATGGTGCCCACAAGATCAAAGCTTCCAGGCTGAAAAAAAATAATAAAAATTACATAGTAGCAAACACATAATCTCATTCTCACCTACAAGGCACATTTTAATTATTATTCAAATTTTTTGTGCAGGGACAAGGAATTAAATCAACTAAAACACAGACAGAAGGAACCATAAAACTCTAAGGTGCACTGCATGTACCTGCAAGTACTTGCTGACAGCAAAGATGTATGGAAATGTTGCCTGTGCTGAGGCAGGAACAGTTGCATTGTTGAAGGCCTGGAGTTTACAAAAATTAACAATAAAATGGAAACAGTAAATCAACCATCTAGTAAAGCTAGAATGCAGCCTTTTTCCTACTCTTTCCAAAAAATCCAAAGATGCAGAAATTAAACTATTAGTAAAAAAAAATAACAAAAGGTGGGAACTGCCAGCATCAGAGAAAATATTGCATTCAAGAACATGTACATTTCAAAACAATTATCATTATAAAATACAGTAACTAGCCCATAATAAGAAGGGTGCATAGCTTGGCGTGACATTCATCTTACAACTACAGACTAGCCAGAAGTGTCATCATAAAGACAAACTTCTCCACATATAAGCACAACATTAGATACAAGCACACAATAATTGGCACCAAAATATCTGGCATGTGACTTTGAAAGCGTCAATTGAGAAGTGGAAAATGAATTGTGTCATGTTCCATATTGATACCACTATATCAAGTTCAAATTGAGCAGAAAACCCGTATTTAATTAAAGACACCAACTGAATTCTGGATTAATGAATGCAAAGGCATCCCAAAATTTGAATTCTTCCTACCCAAACCAAATAGAACTTTTCCATTTGAATCATTCAGGCATCAACTTTTGAACAAGGTACCTAACATTAAAGAATCATAGGCCAGTAACAATAGCTGCAGCCTACAGGTGATGCATTAATACTGCAACACTCTTTATAAATGCCAGAACAGAATATTTCAGACTGCCAAAAGATGGAAAACAAATCAATGCAACATGAATGCAGATCCAGGACAAGAAATGAGGTCAATTCACTGCATGCAACTGAAATCAAAGCATATTCAGTTCAACCATGTCTCTGTCCAAACTAATTAGTTTTAGCACAATGAACTTTTTTAATTTTCAGAAAAACTTTCCAAGAGCTCTTCTTAAAGGATTAATTATATAAATATTCCATTTACTTCAGCATAAACCATCATATGACCTAGAACATGATAAATGTTCCCAGCCTCTTTTTTGACAATTAGTTTATCACCCCAAAGGTAGAGTCAACTCCAGCAAAAGCAAAGAGATAACAGCAAAATGACAAAATTATGCAAAAGGTCATAACAAGGATGACTCTTCACCCAGCTTTTCCTACTACTCCGTGGTTCCTCGACCAAATTAAACCATGCCATTCAGGGACAGCCTGTTGTCACCCCATGACACAACCAGAAATGCATGTTATTACAAGTTGAACTGGATCTGATCTTTGCCCCCAGTCAGGTCTAGAGAAGCAGCTTTTACAGACATGCTATTTTAAGGAACCATCTAGTGTCTCTCTAAAATCTTGTCTATTCATTAACTTCAGTGGCACACATGGTTGCAGCTTTGCTTGCAACATGCTACACTGAAAAAAGATAAATTGTGATATTCTGAAGCCCTTTGTGCACACGTGTATGTTCCTATGCCTGGAGTCATCAAAGAAATACATGAGTGGGAATGAGAGAGAGAGAGGTACTAAGCATGAACAAACAAAGAACCACACATGCACTATGAGAAAATCCAATTGCCATACGCCCCGCTAACAGAATGAAGCAGGCCAGCGATACCTAATGCTCTGATATTAAAAAAGAACCTAATATGGAGATCAGGATGTTTGACATGTGCTCACAAACATGCAATTACCTGAGCAGTGAGATTCTGAACCAGCAGACGATGATCAAAAGGGAGATGAACACTGGCCTTAACGGCGATGACATTTATGCTTAACTCCCCTGCATCCAACCAATGGAACAAGTGAGCAAATCTCAAACAATATAAGAGGAAATAAACATATAAAATAAAAAAATAAATGGCTCCATTTTCAACAGGATAAGAACTAGAACCAACAAAAATAAAGGCAGATGGATAAATCATAGCCATGCATTGCACTTTCATTGCAAAACTGATCATAACAAGTTCAAAAATACCATTATTCTTCATGCCAACGAGTAATTCAGTCTCCTCCCCAGCTGACACCACTGGACCCAAAAAAAAAAAAAGAATGAACCCAAATTAAAAAGAGGCAACATACAATTATCTTCCAGACTTTTCATCCCTATGATAAAAAAATCAAAAAACACAAATCAATTGACAATTAAATAAAAATCTGTGTACCACGGGCACTATTTTTGGGGAAAACACAGACAGTATCAACACCAGGAGCTGGACTAAAACTCCCGTCACCAAAATCCTGCGCATCCTCACCAACAATACCGAGATCACTCACTTCTTCAGCACTCTCCGCATCAGAATCTGATTGACACCTAGCCACTGCAACACAGGAAAAAACCGTTATTCACATGAAATAAAATAAATATCTCAATGCTTTACAAAATTCACTAAAATGAATTTACCCAGCATACAAGATTGCATCAACATTCAAATCCACAAGAAACTAATTCTATGAAATTAAAATTTATCATTAAGAAATATAATTCATAACATAGATAGCATGCAATTAATTATATATATTTTTCTCCAAAAAGAAAAAAAGAAGCAATTTAAACATTGCAGCAAAAGTATCAATTTTTCCTTTCAGAAAACAAAACAAAATTAAATTAAATCAGATCAGGTCCAGCTTAAATAGATCAAAGCGATGGATCATTTAGTACGGATCATAATCAATCTATCCGGAATTGGAATAGATGAGCACACAGATCTGGATCTAAAGTTGAGAAAATGAACACGGACCTTGAAGAAGAGGAGAGGCGAGAAGGAGGAGAGCAAAGAAGAAAACCCTAAGATTCTTAATTGTCGCCATTTCTGGTGGTGTTGTGAAGTTCGGATCAATTGCAGAGAGTTTAGAATCGACCTCACCTGGGTTCTTGAGTCCAAAACGAGACAACAATTAATAAATAATATCAGTCTCGTTTATTTTGTGCGCACAACTGAAACCAAACTCCTCCTCGTCGTTTTATGGGTTTGAAAGAAAATCTAATTTGATTTGGGCCCTAAACTTTTCAAAAAATTTTAAATTGTCCTTTTTTTTTTTTTCTAAATTTTGCAATAATGGTCAAATTGACTCTAGTAACTACATTTACACCTCTATTTTCGCCAAAAGCATCATTTCAGCCTTGAACTTTACCCTTTTGGCCACTTATGTCTCTCAATTCTCAAATTAATCAACAACACATTTGAACTTTTATTGAGGACCTATTTAACCCCGGGATTGTAGCTTTTTAGATGTGTTGAACTATTGGTGAGCCAGTATAGCCATGTGTGTGCTTGCAAACAAACTAGTGCATTAAACCTACTAAAACAAGATAAGGTGGCAACTTTAATGATAAAAGAAAATAAATCCCATTGTCTTTAACTTTCTTCCTTCAAATTCTTCTACAACTTATATTTTAGCCTTCCTTTTCTTATCGACACTGTCTTTCTTCTTTCTCCCTTCTCTTGATTTAGTTCTTTATTGCTTAGGATTGAAATTTTGTTCTTCATCAATTTTGTTCTTCTTCGTTTAGGTATGTTGTCAACTATGGAGATCAGTCACTTCGATGTTCCCTATGTGCCACTATGCAAAGCTTGTAAATATCAAATCCTAATGGATTAATTCCAACCTTGGAGGCAGATTTTATAGTTGCAGGAATTATGAAGTTCATATTTATATAGTTGAGATAATTAGCGTTTGCAAAAATTAGGAATTTTAATGTCTTTAATTTTGGGAATATGTAGAATGTTAGTGCATGAAATTTCTTCATGTGGATTAATCTCCCTTTAGTGTAACAATCAAGTTATATAATTTTGGAATTATTGAGAAAGATGAAGCAATTTGAAACTAAGAGAAACATAGCTATGTATTCAAAATAAAAAGTTTCCTTATTCATTTGAAAAAGCTTGTGCATACAAGAATCCAAAGAAAACGACGAATTCTTTCATTCTTATCGACTTTGTAATAGGATTTTCAAGTGGATTTGATTTTTTGTTACATCTTAGAGATTTCTTCTTTAGCTTTTCATTTGATTTAATGAAGGATGAATTTAGGGATTCGGTAATGACGTCTAGTAAAATTAAGGATCTAATGTAAGTTGGTAATTTTTTAATTACTTTCATTGAGAAAAAAATAAGGTTAAAGTGAGTTTTCATGTGATTTGTCATTCCAACTCATAAAAATTTGCCATGTCAGATTGTATTTATAACATGCATTTTATCCTGTCTGCTTAGAGTTTAAATATGTCCTCAATAGAAGTTCAGAGGTGCTATCAATTAATTTGGGAGTTGACGGGTGTAAGTAACTAAAAGGGTAAAGTTCAAGGTGAAATGGTGCATTTGGCCCTCTTATTTTGGATATATAAACAGCTCTTGCTATAGTCCAAATGTTTGTATTTATATAAATAAAATTACAATCATTAAATTAGTTTTATTTAATTACAACCGTTGATTATCTTTTTGTATTAATACTTATAATGTACATCAATGACTATGATTAAATAAATATTAATATGATGGTTATAATTTTATTTATATAGATATACGCGTTTGTTTAGAAGAATGACTCCATATAAACAAATTATATTACAAAATAATTATACGAAACTCCCTCAAATTTTAATTAGTTAGCAAACTAGTCCATATTTCTGTAAAAAATAAGATATTTTTATTTTTTAAAGTTATGTTTAAAAAAAATGTATTTATATTTTTATAGAATTTATAAAATTAATAATAATATACAAATTTAATTATTCACCAATGATTTTTAATATTTTTAAAATATTAAAAATTTTAATTTATTCACATAGTAATTTTATTTTAACAAATTACATTTGATGCTCAAATTTATCTATATGTTATGAAATATAAATATATAATTTAATATGTGTATTAATAAAATATATTATTGACTTTATAATTAATTATAATCATAATTTAAAAATAATATAGAGAAATTTTTAAAAGAGAGAAATACTAAAAATAAATTAATAATAATAAAGAAATATATATTTTTATATTATATTAAATATATTATATTTAATAATTGTACTTTTAATAAATTTTCTTTTTAAGTTTTATTTTAATATTTATATTTTTATAATTTGAACATATAAAATGAGGGAAATTCTAGGTTGACTTTGGTTTTTATTTACTTTATTTTATCAACATTGGATGAGAGTATACTAAATTATTCATAGTGGTTATTAATAAAGTAATATTTACTTTGTAAAAATTAAATTAACCATAGACTACACCATAAAATAAAATGACTATAAATTGTACTAGACAAATTTTATTTGTAAATTTAAATTTATTTTATGATTTAAAGACATATTGAAAATTAACTATAAAAGATTCCATTGATGAGTGTATTTATATTATTTCAATAAATTAATTAGTATTTAAAATGTCAAATTTTAATGTTAAGTTAACATTTAATATATTTAGCTATAATTTATAATTTATTATTTGTAACACTTAATTCTAAATTTCTAATCTTCTCACGTGCATGCGCTCGTGCACACACACACACAAACATATATATATATATATATATATGATGATCCAATATTTTAATTATTAAAAATTATTTTGGGATATGCAGTATTAATAATATTTTAAATTTTTATATATTATAATTATTTGTGTGTAATTTAATTTTAGTATGTATATGATTATTTATTCATTTATTAATATTATTATCGTTATTGTTATGAATAGTATTTATTTATTTTATTTTAAATATTTTATTTCGTAGAGGAATTTATTTGGAAGTTATTATTATTATTATTATTATATTTGTTATTGTTATTATCATTATCATTATTATTATTATTTTAATATATGTGATGGTAATTTTTTTGTCTTTATCCTATTTATATATAAAAAAAATACAGGACATAAATTATTTTCGGGACTTTCTCTCTCCTCCCTTACCTTTTTCTTTTCTTTTCTTTGTTTTCTTTCTTTTTATTTTTCTTTTTCTTCTTCTTCTTTTCCCGGATTCTTTAGACCACCACGCGCCACCCAGCCAGCCACCACTTGCCACCACCACATCTCACCATCACTTCCCCTCCTTCCCTTCTTCCTTCCACAGTCAAAAGTCCCCTTCATTCCCTGGTTTCTGACGCGACACAACGCAGCAGCAACAACATCTTCTTCACATCGTCGATGACGTTTCTGGCGGCTCTAGCTTGTGTGGTAGGGCTCTTTCGAATCCTCTAGGTCTAGGCAAGCTAGTTCTTAGCTTGATTTAAGCTTAGATCATCTATATTGTGAGTTATCATCAATTTTAGTTTAGGTCAACTTTGTTTTTTTTATTTTTTTGAGCTTAATTTTTTGTGATCCAAGCTTATTGTCTTTAGAAAAGTTGTTGTGTGTAGCTTAAGCTTTCCCAATATATTTTTGTTGGATTTTTTTAGAATTATTTTGATTTTTGGGTTTTGAGTTTTCCGAAGAGTTACAGTTCCGGTGACCTTTGCTGGAAAATCTTTGTATTTTTAATAAATTTTTTATAATATTTGGAGTATAGTTTGTAAAGGAAATATGTTGAAATTGTGTCCTGATTAATTACTACGAATTTTTGAAAGTTTATGTGAAAAATTAATTTTTGGAAAAATTAATATAAATTAATGAATTTGGTGTTTTAATTGAAATTATTGTTGATTAGTGTGTTTTGAATAATTTTGGAATAATAAATAGTATTAAAATAATTTTCAGAAATATATTCAAATAATAAATTTATTTACTATTTTTGTGATTAAATGAATTTCTAACTATTTTATTACATATTTGAACTATTTAAATAATTATCTGTGAATTTTGCTATTTAATTTTGAATAATCAAAAATTGAATTTTTATTAACATTATATAATTTATTTGAGATTTTTTATTAACTAATTTGGAAATAATTAGCTTTAATATTTTTGTTATTTAAATAAATTGTATTGTGGTTTATTATTGATGTTTATGGATTTTAATGATTTTTATTATATTATTGTTATTAAATATTAATTTTGAGAATTGTGTTCCTCGGTTGGAAAATTGTGTATTTCGTAGTCCTAACCCAATGTGTTGTGCTTTTAGTAATTATATGAAGTGTATTTGCTTGTAGGATTAGCTCTACTTTCAGTAGAGAGACATCCATTTTATAGATGAAACTCTACCGAATTTTTGGTAGAATTCTCGTAAAACATGACATCAGATTGATCCTGAGTTTTTGAATTATGGTAAAGTCATGTCTTAGATCGAGTCATCCTTTAGAATTCCTAAAAGTGTAAAGTTAGGGATTTATTATGATATTATTATTATTATTTATTTTCTATAGTTACACTGAGACCGAGGTCTACTAGACCAAACCTGTCAAGTATGTTTAAAAGAGCGCACTACTATAAGTTATTATTTTATATATGCATTGCATGTAGAATACATGATTATGACCATCCATGTTTTCATAATGTAATTAAACATGAATTAATTACCAAATGACTATATATATGTTGGTATACTTTTGGTATATTTTAGTATATATGTGATATATATATTTGGTATATTTTTGTATATATGTGATATATATATTTGGTATATTTTTAGTATACTTATGATACATTTTGGTATATATGTGGCATATTTATTTGGAATATTTTTAGTATATATTCGGTATATTTCCGGTATATAATTGGTATATTTTCAGTATATGTTTGGTATATATTTAGTATATAAGTGGTGTATTCTTTTAAAATGCATGTCATTATGTTTTAATTATGCATTTTATTGTTTCTAACATTTATACGATTTATTTGAAGGATACTAGTAGAACGTGCTACCTAGTGGGCTGCACTAGGACTGTGTACGTACTAGTACGTTAGATTTTAGGGTTGAGATTATGAAATCATTTGATATGAGACTTGATTATTCAATTATTGAGAATTGTGGTGAGAGATTAGTATGATTGTAGGAGCTCGATTAACCTAGTGTCTCGAAGCCAATCACACTAACAGTGAGACTATGGGAGTTCAGTTGACTTAGTGCTTAGTGTCTCGGGGCTAGTTTACTATCCAGAAATGGAAAAGAGAATTATTTTAGAATTAAGTAAGCCTATTGGCTAGTAAGTTTTATGATTAAGGTTGCGTAATATTTTAAGATTTTATTTGATCCTTCACTTAAATAAACTTTTTGTGAATTTATTATATATAAAAGCGGATTTTAGCATCTATGTGAAATGCCTGTATATATTTATATTTATATTGATGCTTGACTGTATATGACTTTAGGTTTCATGTATATATATTATAATAATTCACTCAGTGAGGTATGACTCTCCTCAATATTTTTTTTATAGGATCTTTTTCTTTTTCAGACCTCCCCAGTAGTACTATACGCTGGTCTTCTTCAGTCTTGGCTAGATTATGTAAATTTTATATCTAAACTGTTATTTGTATTCTAGAAACTGCAGTAGTAGTGTTATTGTGATAGAAGTGTATTGTATTTGGTTTGAAATTTCGTATCTGAATATTGTATGAAATATTTTTATTATGTTATAAAATAAAATTTTAATTCTAGTGTATTTTTATATTATTGTTGCATGTGTTTTTATTTTTTTAGGCTTGTTACAGGTTTCGGATTTGAAAAAATTTTCGTTCCACAGCACCAGTCATGACTCCCTGTTTGGGTCGTGATAATATATATATATATATATATATATTACACACAATCGATTTTGGTTTTGGTTGTTCTGTTTGGTACAGTTCATGACGATTTTCGATTCAGAAAACTCATGATCTCTGAACCCATTCCAATAAATTTTTTCACGACAATTCAGTTTGAAGAAAGCTAAACAGTCAATGGAGATTTTTGGTTCTAAAGATTATATATATATATATATATTGGTTATGGTTTTGTTTCTTCAGTTCGGTATAGTACATGACAGTTTTCAATTTAGAGGACTCATGATCTCTGAACCCATTTCAATAAATTTTTTCAGGATAATTCAATTCAAAGAAAATCAAACAGTCAATGGAGATTTTTAATTTTGTATTTCGGAATGGTTATGGTTGTCTAGGACCTATGCACAACCCTAATCCCACTAATTGTGAGAATAAACACCATTTATAAAACATACTTAAATATATGATTTTCAAAATGATAAGGTATATTTGTACCTCGAAAAATACTAGTGGCGAATGAGGTGAAGACAAAACTTTAAGGGTGTTTTTATAGCTTTTCCCTTAATGTAATAATAAAATTCCCTTTTAAAAAGTGAAATATTATAATTTTTTTCTCTAGTTATATGTATGTCACATTATATGCTCAAGTATGATAAATTTTGATAATTGTTTAGATATACATTTTACCTAATCCCTAAACTTTTCATATTTTTAACTTTAGACCTCTCAAGTTTTATTTTTGTATATTTAGATCATTGTACTTCACAAGTTGAAAATTTTAAATTCTTCTGTCAATTTTTAATACAAATTATTTTCTTTTAGTCCATAAAGTTTTATAACATTTATACCATTTTTTACATTTTTTTAATACTTATCTCACTTTCAAGATTTTTTATGATAAAAAATAAATTGACTTACTTTATATATATATATATATATAAAATTTTCAATTTTACAAATAAATAAACAATTTAAGGTCGAGATATAAAAAAATTGTAGTAATACTACTGTTTTTCACAATACTTTAAATTATACTACTTTTATTTTTAATAAAATTTATATTTTTCAGAAAAATATTATGATGAAAAAGAACACCATAGTCAAAAGACATTATGATAAAAATATAGTTTAAAATTTTAAAATTTAAATTTTATATTCTTAATACTTTTTGGGTTTTATTTTTTTATGCAAAATTTTAATTAAAATAAATTTTTAATAAGTAGATGTTGGATATAATATATTTGTATATTTAAATGGAAAATAGTTATCATTCAAATGGATACATGTAAAAATTGTGCTTAAATTGTTTAAAATGTCTCAAATGACAGATAAAATTCACTCAGAAGCCAGAAGTCTCTATGAGGATATTACAAACATGTATGTCTCCCCTTAATCAATTAAAATATAGGATCCTTTGTCTTATTTATAAGGATAAATTACAAAAATGGTGTTGGAACTTGGAACTTTGTAATTTTTATATTTTGGTGGTCAGAATACATCGTCGGCCCTATCAAATGACACACCACCTATGCTTTTTACATATGATAGCAATGTGGAAAGACTCCAACATGAAGCCCGACAGTTAAAGAACCAAAAAGATAGGTTGCAAGACTTCGTTAATCATTCTACTAGAAATGGATTACAGATCTATGATAATGTTACTCAGTAGCTTACTGAAGCTATTAGAGAGACTAAGCAAATTATCCACATTAAAGAACAAGTGAATGCTAAATGTTTCATTAGACTATGTCCCAATTTAAAGACATGCTACTAGCTGAGTAAGAAAGCTAACAAGAATGCTTTTGCAATTAATAAAGTTCAGAATAAAGAAGGACTTAATTCAATTTCTTCTCGTCCTCCTCTAAAATAGAAAGTAGCCCCTTTGGTATGTGCCGATGAAGCCTTGCATTGAAGAGTGTCAATTTTGAATGAAATCATGGATGCACTCAAAGATCACGGTCTTAATATGAATGGTGTGTATAGGATGGGCGATATGGGTAAAACTACACTGACTTTTCTTAAGATAATAAGTTTGAAGGAGCTTTTATAATGGACAATGTTTTGAATTGAGATTTTATTTGTTTGATTCAAAAAATTGCTCAATCGAAATGTTATTGTTGTTCTTCTATAGATTTTGTGTTTTTTCATCTTGTTCACAAAGAAATCAACAAAAGCTATGAGGGCATTTTAGTCATTTAATATGATATTTCATCAAAGTATGCTAATGTGGCGAGCTACATAACTAAAGGTGGTCCCACACATGCTGACTCGACACTCAAGCCACCCCTCATTGGTCAGAAGCACTGATTTGAAACAAAAATAATGAGTTCAAAGAAAAAAAAGTTTGACCACCAAAATATCAAAAATTAAAAAGTTAACACACTAACTATATAATTTTTCCTATTTATAATAAATTTATACTATAAAAATTTATTTACAATAATTTAATTAAAATTTTGTACAAAAATAAAACCAAAAAGATATTCAAAATATAAATTTTGAATTTTAAGAATTATAAAATAAATTTTTATCATAATGTCTTTTAATTATAGTGTTCGTTTTCATTATAATATTTTATTTTGAATATAAATTTTATTGAAAATAAAACTTGCATTATTTAAAATATTGTGAAATAAGTATTATTATTATTATTATTATTTTATATCTTAACATTAACTTGTTTGTTTATTTTTGAAATTTAAAATTATTTAAATAAATATACATAAATCTATATTTTTAATTTAAAATATAAAAAATTATATAAAGACTTATGTTAATATTTTTAATTTAAAATATTAAAATTTATATAAATAAATTTAATTTTTATCAATAAAAAATTTTAAAAGTGATATAAGTATTAAAAAGGTAAAAAATTGTATGAATATTAGAAATATAAAACTTCAATGTCCAAAAGAAAATAATTTATATTAAAAAATTAATAGAAGAGTTTAAAATTCTCAATCCGTGAAGTATGAGGGTCTAGATATACAAAATGAAACTTGAAGGGTCTAAAGCTAATAGCATGGAAAGTTTATAGGGCTGGATGTGAATTTTTCCTATTCTTATGAGTAAGTTAAGAACAATTGATGCATTCTTCAAAAGTGAGAAAAAAAAAAACTCAAGGATCAAAAACTTAAAAAAGATTGTAATAACTTGAATTTTATATAATAATAATAATAATAATAATAATAATAATAATAATAATAATAATAATAAGAGAAAGAGAAAGAGAATAATAATAATAATAATAATAATAGTAATAATAATAATAATAATAATAATAATAATAATAATAATAAGAGAAAGAGAAAAATTCAAAATACAGAAAGGATGAACATGTTTATAAAGGAGTAGTGGTTGTGTTGCGAAGGAGCAAATGTTCGGTTTTAATGTAAAATATCTATTTTAATCCTTAAAATTTTCTTCTTTTCCATTTGTCGATCGAATGACGTCCGATCACTACAAAATTTTAATTGTAGATTCTTCTTTTGATCCTCCACACATCAATAGTCTTTGTTTTGTTAAACATAGTGTATAATTTTGCTGGAAAACCTCTAAAGTTCAACCATATTTGATGTTGTTGAGTTGCCTCCACCGTTGTTAAGCTACCTCCATCATTGTTGCTCAGCCACAACTGACACCAGCATCATGTTCGTCATCTTTTCAAAAGTTTGTAGATACTAATCTTGCATATGATCTGCATTACAATTTTCTTTGAAATTTATTCGGTAATTTTCTTTTATTTTTTTAGTCTTTTAATCTGATGATTATTTAATGTATTTAAGGATATATTTGAGTTCTACTTATTATTAAGAATGTGTTGGTATGATTTGTTTGGTTGGGTAATGCAATTCTAATGAGAATTATGGTAGGTCCCATCCATTTCTGATGAGTAACAATGATCAAAACGAAAAATTATGGTTTTATTTTTAATAAATAGTATAAATTGTGGTGATTAATTTCTGTAACTATAACAAAGTCTAAATCTTTACAAGTAATGAAATAAAAATTGTGGAATGGTTATAGCAAAATTATTTATTTCTATTTAAATTAATTTAGCTCATCAAAAATACTATTTATCAATGTTTACAAGTCTATATTAATAATTCCTTGATTTTAGTAATTTTCTAGAATTTTAGAAATTATTAGGGATTTATTTTCTATATTCATTAAATAAATATTGCTTGTTATAGAAGATATCGAAGAGGGCACATCGAAGACCGAATGAGGACACGATGACTAGCTTACTCTACTTGTAAGTTAATATTTTAAAGTGCGTGCTGAGAATTTATGGATTATAAAGTAGAATAAAAATGATTTATTTAAATGATTTTTATTTTTAATAGTTAGGAATGTTATATATGTTGTTATTGTTGTTTATGATTTAGTTGTTCACTAGGATCAGTGGCTTGGTTGGTGTTTGGCTCTTAGGAATGACTTGTACTTAACACACTACAAGTATACAGATCAATTATAGTATATGATTATTAAGTATGAATGTCGATCCCACCAAAGGTTAATGTTCAAATACTAATTCACTTAGATAATTATTTATTTAAACAATAAATTTGGAGTATAAAAAATTTCAATAAATTAGATATAAACTATCCTTAAAAACTTAAACTAAATACTAAATAATAAACACTTGAACACTTAGATGAATTAACAATCAATTACTAGAAATTCCCTCTTCACTTTGGAGTTATGCATTAACTTAATAACCTTATACTTTACTCTAATCCAAATTTTGCATACGATGCTCATTTGCTAAATATCTCATAAATCTCTCTCAAGTAAGCATAAGATAGTTTAATCAACTTAATTATTAATCATACCTTATGGAATCTTACCTCTATGATTATAACTTAATAAACCATTAACTAGACTTAAGCACAAAGGTTAATCATGCAATATTAATAATTAAAAAGCATCTCTGCTCATTTTAACATTAATAGACTTTAAACTAGATCCGAAGTTATTAATCACCTCTCAGTCTCATAATAACTTATGTGAATTTTCAAATTAAGCTTTAAGCATAGAGCATGCATCACCTCTCGGCTCTCAACAGAACTTGATCCTAACCATACATTGAATATAATTAAGCACAAGGTTAAAATCCATATGCAAGAAATCATACTTAGATTAAAGAAAAAAGAGTTAATTAATGTATCCCTAATGCTACTAAGGCCCTTCTTAGTATAAATAAAAATTTAGCCTAACATGGTTGTAAAAATAAGAACACAAATCAGAGAAAATTCTAACAAACATCATAAGAAATAAAGATTAGAGTATAGAATCCCCCAATTCTTTGACTTGAATAGCTCTTTGAATGTTGGAAATCCTTCTCATTAAAATCCTTGCAAATATGATATATTGAACTAATAATATGATGAAGTCTAAGATACTATGGATGATGATAATGTTTTCCTATATCTAATGGTCCCTTTTATAGCCAAAATTCATCCTTGCTTAAGTTAGAAGCAAATTAAGTCTTCAAAAGTCAAATCCTAGTCAAATTAGGATTATTTTCATCTTATTGTACATATAGAATAAACTATATGGAAATTTAGCCCTTTAAGATAAGTGACTTAGCTTGTAAGTTCCGCAATAAAATTATAGCCCTTTGAGTCAACTTTTCATATCATTTTGAATCACCTTAATCTTAGTTCTGTAGGAAATGTTATGCCTAAAATACCCAAATATGCTCCAATCTGCACCTAGGAAGAAATACTATAACGGCCGTGCAAGAAAGTATAATGGCTATGCAATCCTTTCTCCTCAAATTTTTCAACTCAGGCACCTTGTAAACCGTGTAGAGAAGTATAACAGCCATACAACCTTTCTAACCCTTTTCCTTATTGATTTAGGCTTTAATTCACTTTCAATTGCATCTTATTCAAACTTTAAACCTCCAAACCTTGTAAGACATGAAAAAATACATTAAATGCATCTAAGATTTACATAAAACTTATCCTAATAGTAAATTAAGCTTAAATTAATTGTAACCCTAAATGAATTATACAAACTTAAATAAATTACTATGAAAAATACCCTAATTTTACATGAAAAGAAAAATTAGTATTTAAGATCATAAATTAACATATTTTAACCATAATTTACTAAATAATCACACCACAATAAGTAAAAATAATTAATGACTTATTAAGGAACTACCATTAAATATTAGTAACAAGTGTCTGACTATAGTTGGTGGATCAATAGATGTTTAGCTCTTGGAACTAACAGTCAATGGAATAAGAGAGTCAAATGACTATTGGATTTATGGTATAGGATTTTACCATAATTTTTCACTTATAGATGCTTAGCTCTTAGAATTGACAGTTAATGGAATAAGAGAGCCAAATGACTATTGGATTTGTGGTCTAGGATTTTACCATAATTTTTCACTTAAAAGCAGTATAATTAACGTTATATATATATAAACAATGAAGGTAAAAAGTTTCATATATATTTATGGGATTTCCTAAATTTATTTAGATTTATAAATATAATTTTTGATAAATTAATGATTTTAAATATAAATGATAAATAATATAATTGTATAAATGTTTTAACAAAGGAGGTTTTCAAACTAGCATGCATTTCTCAATATTAGCTTACTCAGTGAGGTTTGACTCCCCTTAATTATTTTTTAGGATCTCGAGAGTTAAATAGTTAGCTTATCTCCTCTACATCACATTCTTTTTCCACTATCTATTTTATATAGCTCATATTGATATTAATATTGTATGTGAAATGTACTTAGATATCTAGACATTGAAGTGGTTTAGAGGTTTTGTTTAAATTGTATTTGTGAAATAACATGTTTAATGGTATAGTGGGGAATATGTATGATCACATACTTTAATGTATTGATCTTGAGTTGATAATGATTATTGTGTTGTGTTTGGAGTAGTTATGGTTGAATATAAAATTTTGGGAGTGTTTATTTGCTTTTACAAATTTTGGATTTGATATGGTATAAGGGAAACTTTGTCAAATTTTCATTAAAATTTTTTAGTATTAGATAATTTTAATTTAAAAATTCTTAAAGGCTTACTACAGGTTTTGGAACTTCATGCCTTTGTATTCCTTAGTGCTAATCACGTGTCTTTGGGGTTCAAGTCATGATAAAGTTAGTATTAGAGCATTTAATGAATTCATTTCCTTTTAATCATGGGAGTTTATCTTTTTTTGAAACTACTACAGTGATTAGGTTTATAATTATTACTTATTGTCATCATTATTTCTAAAATTTTATGTATACATTAGTACTTTTATTATATCTTAAATTTTATGATTTTTATGTCTTTTAGGGATGAGGCGAATGCAAATTGCTCCTACTGAAAAAGTAGTATATTATAATGAGAAATCATTCCAAGATGAAGCTCTAGCCCTTGTTCCACCAACTAGAAAGAAAAGGGTGGATCTAGGGTAGCAGTAGCTCAAAGACAAGAACAAATGTAGCCAGCTGAAAAAGCTACTCCAGAAATAGACCATGCAGCTTTTGTAGATGGTGTAGTGAGAATTAATTAAGGATTAACAGCACTCAAGCAAGCTATACCCTTAGTATAACATATACTATAATAGAGATATTAAGAGATGATAGATGCAAATGCAGCCTTAGTATATTTTAGGATTGGGAGAGTCCTATGTGATAGTACTATGAATGCTTTGGATTTCATAAACACTATAGAGGCCAGGATGAGGACATGATACATAGATTATTACAAGATAATGATTGTGGAGTGGTCAATTCATGTTGCAGCTCAAGACTGGTTCATACAATCAACCTAGCCATATATGACTACAATGATATAGTTCGATTTTAAAGAGTGGTTGTTGAGATATGTTTACCCAAAGGAAATAAGGTATAACTATAAATGACAGTTACCATGTATTGCTAAAGGGAATAGGTCAACTAAAGAGTACACCTAGAAGTTCCTCAGACTGTCGTGTTATGTTATAGATGTGATGCAGGATGAGAGGAAAGTAGTGGAGTTATATATGACAGGGTTTTATTAGACCCAACACAAGACCTAAAGATTTTGTAATAGATAATAAGGGTGTACTTCTTTAGACACAAGAATATGTATACTACATGTGCATAATTTAAGAAAAGAGATTATAGAGGAAGCTCATTTGTTTACTTATAATGTTCATCTAGGTTCTACTAAGATGTATCATAATTTAAAAGATACATATTAGTAGAATGGAAAGAAAAAAGACATTACAGAGTTTATATCCAGGAGTCTCATATGTCGATAAGTGAAATTAAAACATTAAAGGCCCTTAGGATTACCATAAATGTTACCTATCCTAAAGTGCAAGTGAGACATGATTACTATAGATTTCGTGATTGGATTGCCTTGTACATGTAGAGGTTATAATGCTATTTGGGTGATAATTGATAGGTTAACCAAGTCAGCTCATTTTTAACCAATAAAGTACTACTTACAAGTTAGCAAGACTATATATTAATTAGATTGTCGGCCTACATGGTATACTTGAGAGAATGGAATTAGATAAAGCAACCACTTTTACTTCAGTCTTTTGGTAAGAGCTGTATAAAACATTGGGTATAAGACTTGACTTCAATATAACATTTCATCCTGAAACATATGGATAGTCAAAAAGAACAATTTAAACATTTGAGAATATGCTTCAAACGTGTGTTATGGATTTTATAGGCAATAGGATCTGCACTTGCCACTAATTGAATTTACCTATAATAATATCTACCATACATGTATTGGAATGGCTCCATATGAAGCATTATATGGTAGAAAGTGCAAGTTATCTTTATGTTGGAAAGTTGGTAAAAGATATATAACATGGCCTAAATTAGTATAAGTGACTTTAGATAAGATTTTTATCATTCACAAAAGATAAAGGACACTTTTTAGCTATCCAAAGAGTTATGCACATATCCTAAAAGGAAGGATGTATGATTCTCTATTAAAGATATGGTGTTTTTGAAGGTGTCTCTAATGAAAGGAGTGATGAAATTTAATAAGAAAAGTAAGCTAGTCCCATAGTGTATCAGACCCTTCGAGATTCACTCTAGAGTTGGTGATGTGGCTTACGTATTGGTGTTACCACTTAAGTTGTCATAGATATATCCAATATTTCATGTCTCCATGTTAAAAAAGTACATCTGTGACCCTTCTCAAATTCTTCAACCTTAGACAGTGGAACTCATTGAAAATTTGACATATAAGGAGTATCTAATGGCTAATATTGATCATCAAATTTGTTAACTTCGCACTAAATAGATTCCTATAGTGAAAGTGTTATAGAGCAACCATACAGTAGAAGATTGCACTTAGGAGATGGAGTCAGACATGGATAATCAGTACCTTACTTATTTCAGCATTAAGGTAAGATTTTAAAATTCGAGGATGAATTTTCTTAAGGTAGAAGAATGTAATAACTTGAATTTATAACCTTAAACAATAGAACTTAGTGAAAATTTAACATACAAGGAGTATCTAATGGCTACTACTGATCATCAAAATTTGTCAACTTCGCACTAAAGAGATTCCCATAGTGAAAGTGCTATGGAGCAACCATACAATAGAAGATTGCACTTAGGAGATGGAGTTAGACATACATAGTCAGAACCCTACTTGTTTCAGCATTAAGGTAAGATTTTAAAATTTGAGGATGAATTTTCTTAAGGTGGAAGAATGTAATAACTTGAATTTTATATAATAATAATAATAATAATAATAATAATAATAATAATAATAATAATAATAATAATAATAATAATAAGAGAAAGAGAAAATACAAAATAGAGAAAGGACAATAACATGTTTTATAAAGGAGAAGTTGTGTTGCAGAGGAAGAAATGTCAGGCTTTAATGTCAAATATCCACTATAATATCACATCAGTATTCTTCATTTTATTAGAAATGGTGTAAAATTTCATTGAAAAGCCTCTAAAGTTTTAACCATATTTAACGTCGCCAAACTACCTCCATCACAACCATTTATACAAAGTTGCCACTGTCATCTTGTTCTCCATCTTCTCAGGAGTTTGTAGACATAAATCTTGTTTCTGATCTGTATCATTTTGATGTTCTTTGAAATTTATTCAATATCTTTTATTTTTTATTTCTTAATTTGATAATTATTTAATGTATTTGAGCATATATTTGAGTTTTACTTATTAGGACCATCTTGGTATAATTGATTTGGTTTGGAATGTAATTTGATGAGAATTCTAGCGGGTCACCCTCATTTTCGATGAGTGACAACGACCAATCCAAAAAATTATGATTTTATTTTTGTTATATAGTACAAATTACAGTGTTATTAATTTCTACAGTTGGAATGAAGTCTAAATACTTATGCATATGAGATAAACAATTTGGAATGATTACAACATAATTTATTATATTTCCATTTAGCTCATTGGAAATATTCTTTTTAGCCTTAAACTATTTATTATAGCATTTGCAAGTCTATTTTTATAATTTATTGATTTTAGCATATTTCTAGAAGTTTTAGGAATTATTAGGGATTTATTTTCGATATTCATTAAATAAATATTGCTCACTCTACTTGTAAGTTAATATTTTAAAATGTATGTTGAGAATTTATGGACTATGAAGTAGTATGAAAATGATTTATTTTAAAGATTTTTATTTGTGTTTGCTCATCATGGTATTATCTTTCTATTATTATTAATGTCAATATTTTGTTAATGATAAACAAAAGTATTTTCATTTCCTTTTTATATTGATATTTGTATATGTAAATATGTTAAATGCTTTTAGAAAAGACTAGTAGAACGGGCTAACTGATGGGTGTCATCATAACCATGTGCTATATATATATATATATATATATATATATATATATATATATATATATTTATCTCTAAGTCAAACCCTTATTTGAATAATTGCTTTATGAAGCTCAGTTTATGTTTAACTCTTGTGTGTATTGAATTAAGAAGTTTGGTTGATGCATAACTCTCAAGCATATTATGGTTTATGGTTTAGCTATTTACTAGGAAAGATTGCTCAATTGATGGTTGGCTCTCAGGAACCTCCAGTAAATATTAAAATAAGTAATTGACTTATGCTAATGGCTCGCCAGATGCTTAGCCAGTGGATTAAGAATTAGTAACCAGTGGATTAAGAGAGTCAAATGACTATTAGATTGTAGTTTAGTGTTCTACCATAATTTTCCACTTAAGAGTGTATTCAAAATATACTTCAATAATCTCCCTTAAAGATTTAAAGAGTTGAATTTTATAAAATTAACATTGCTTTTCTGCAATGTAATACTCAAAATGTTTACCTATATATGGTTATCCTATTAATCAACAAAATAAAACTCATAAAACTTATATAAAAATAGTGTTATATCAAGTTAAACTTGATAATTATCTTTTATATGAATTAGACACATTCTTTATCTATTTTTTTCATTAAGATATTGGATTGAAGAATCATAATTTACAATTTAACTGTCTTATGATATTACATGTTAAAGTTAATTTTTTTGATTTCAAATTCTTTCTTGTCTTAGCTTTATCCCTGTTCATTAGCAATATAAGTATTAATAGGAATGGTAACTATGGAAGAACAAACAACAGAATGATTAGAATTACAATAAAATCCAAAGATTGCAATATGTTTCAATTTAATATTGGAAAGTTTGACCAATTCTATAATGACAAAAATTTAGAGATTTAGAAGACAAGTGAAAAGGGTTGTAAAACTACTAAAAGAAAAAAACATTGATGGATAGGAGAATTTGCATAGGATAGTATCAAGCAATAAATTCATTAACTTTTCTAGCTATTTTAATCATCTTCTAGGATGGAAAGTCCTAGATTACATTTTTTGTACATGATCATAATACAATATAAGTTGAAGCAATTGACTTGTGGAAAGAATATTAAAATAAAAATTTAAGACCAACAAAACGTTTAACATTGTGTAAAAGAAAGTTAAATTAAAATTTGATTGTGCCGATACATTTATAAGATATTTTGGAAGGGATAAAGAAAAAATCAATGTTTGAAAATTTTAAAATTTAACAATTAGGTGTTTGAACTTTTTAAAATTACATTTAAGATGTGCAAAACTCTGTAAATATTACAAAATGGCGTAGTTAGCAAGTTAATGTTGACATGTAATATTAGGGCTACACAATTTCAAATGAGTTGGACAAAGGAATAGCCGTAAAGAGAAACATATGACAGACATATGCATTAACAAATGAAATTACAAAAAGGCTACCTAAAACTAATTGAAAAAAGAGGAAGAAACACTATTATAAAAGGGTTTTATGTATACTAACTGCAACATGAAGAGTTTATTTAATGTCAAATCTCTACTTCTACTTCATCAACTTTCATTTTTACTATTTTTGCTTTGCTTCAAAAACAATGGAAAAATGCTTCTATCTAATAATGGAAATGTTATGAGGTTGTTTACTTATGGAAAACAATAGGTATTTTCTAGAAAAATTTTCTATGGAAAATGAAAAATAGAGTTTTATCTTCAAATGCTACAATTTTCTAATTTTTTTCAAAAAAAATAGATTTCTTTTTTTCAAATTCTTAATAGAATTTGAAAACTTAATTTATATTGTTTTTTAACTAGAAAACATGAAGATTTATACAATTCAACCATAGTTCAATTCCTAACTAATCACTTTTATTATTTTATAATATTTTTTCTAATTATTGTAACATCTCTCTTTATATATGAGTTTGAAATAATAATGTTACAAAATGGATTTTATATATACACAATTTTTTGAATGTTAGAATTGTTAGCTATTACTTATTTTTAGCATTAGATTTTATATACATAACTTTTTAACGTTAGAATACTTATTTTTTAATAGCAATATAATTTTTAGCTATTACCGATTATTTTAGCAATAACCAACTATTTTCAAAATCTTTTCCTACTTTTTTGTTATTTCTAATGTTATTTTTTTACTAGACTATTTCTCTCTCTCTCTCTCTCCTTATACACACACATACATTAAACTTAATCATATATAAATCTAACTATATTTGTTTCTCAAAAAAAATCAAAACAAAAAAATAGTCTCAATTATCTTTTAAGTAATTATTTGTTTATTCCTTATATTTATTCTACTATGTCCTTTTACATTAAAGGCATGTTTGGTGTTTTTTAATTCTTTAGCTTCAAAGAATTTAGACTTTTTATTAATTTATTTTAAATAAGGTAGCTTATTTTTTAAATTAAGCTATAGGAGGCTTTAGTAAACATGAATTTTTGAAGTGTGCTTGAATTCTTTAAATTGGATTGCTCTAAATAAGGTAACTCTTGATACTTAATCTCTTTGTACTTAATTTATTTAATTCTTATTGGGTTCCTATTGATCCAATATTAAATGAAAAGGGTTATGAGAGTCTTTGTTGTTAATACTAAAAAAATTATATGTGCAATCTTTTCATGTTTTTTTTTTATAAAAAGTATTGTTGATCATTTGCATGATCAATCTCTTAATTTTGGTTTTGACAAACAACTTGAAGTACTAATGATTTTCCTAATGTGTATTAGCAATAGAATTTCATATTTAAAGCTCAAAATAGCTCTCTCAAATTAAAGATTGTAAAACTCTTAAAAAGAGATTTTACATGGCAATTCATGAAGCATAAGAACCTATACAAGTTTCTAGATTAATTGGGTACAAAAGAGAAGATCAATGGTAAAATTTTCAAGAATAGGACTACCCTTTACGAGCAGTCCTCCAGATCATGAGCGCCCTCATGAGTTTAATGAGGAGCTTATAATAAAGTGAGCAGCAAGTTTATGCTCCTCATAATCGACCATCATGAGTGGGTTACAGTTGTGAGCAGCATACAGATTGCTCTCAAATAGCTAGTTAAAGCTTTAATGACTATAATGTTCAAGCCTCATGAGCTGGAGCCTCCCCTCATGACCATGAGTGACATTTCAATTGCAAAAACTGAAATTCATTTATTAAAGGAGAAAGGAGCTTAAGGAAGCAATTAATGGTCTCCAACAACCATTTTCCATCCTCATTCAATATATATATCAGCTCTAGAACTTCATTTAAAAAGTTTTTACAAGTTGGTTAAATATTGAATGCTTTGAATATCTTATTAAGCTACTTATTCTCTCAAAATTCTCTTTGTAAAATTCAGTGTTAGTTGTGTGCTAGGTTAGCTCTCTTCTTCATCTTCTTTCTTGGGTTGAAAAATGGAAGTAAGGAATTAATACTAGAAAGTTAGGTTCAAGTGTAAGCCTCAAAACACTTGTGATTGCTAGTTGGGTTAGAGCTTAGCCTAGAAAAACTTATTATGTTGTAAAAGTTAGAGTTGATCCTCAAAACTCTTGTAAACTCAATCTTAGTTAATAAGATTGGTCTGGGTGTTGAAAATCCAAACTTGGGGATAAGTTAGGTGAAGACATAGATTCATTTATGAATCAAACTCCTTAAATTCTTGAGTTATTTTCGTACCTTACTACCAAAATCTTCTTTTAGCTCTTAATCAATCTTTAATCTTTCTTTAATTTTTAATTTGCCCTATTCAACCCCTCTAAGGCCTTTTTCATTTGGTATTAGAACTTAACATCTTGGAACTTCATTACAAAAAGCTAAGATCATGGGAAGTGAAACCATAAACTTCTCTTCTTTAAGACCTTTCTTTGATGGTGTAGATTACCCACATTAGAAATTGAAATTGGAACTCTATCTTGATAGTGATCATATTAGATAGTAGGATGTGATTTCAAATAGTTATGAAGCTCTAAAAGCCAAAGTTGATATTGTTGAATTCCTTATTGATAAAATTCAATGGGCTCAAAAGCAAAAAATAAGAATCACAAGAATAAGAAAGCCATGAATATTCTACTTGCCTAGATGTCTAGAGATGGAGGTAAGGTTCAACATTGTCAATCTATACAGGAAATATGGGAGACTCTTAAAAATTACTACAAAGGAAATTTGCAAGTAAGGAGCAAAAAGGTTCAACTCTATGTCTATAAGTATAAACTCTTTAAGATGAAACCATAAGAGTCAATCACCAAAATGACTAACCATCTTAATGCTCTTCTTATAACTCTAAACATGTTAGGAAAAATACTTAAAGGAGGAAATCAACACCAATATTCTAAGAATCTTGCCTATGAAGGATAAGGAATGAAAGGCAACCTCTATTGAGGAAGCTTATGATCTATCCAAGATTTCCATCGATATTCTCATTAGAAAGTTGTTAACTCATAAGCTCACATTGAAGCAAAGGGAAGATAAAAGAGAAGAGAAAGATGAAAAAAAGAAAGGGATTACCTTGAAAGCTTCTCAAGATGCAAGTGATGATAAAAGCCTTCTTAATTCTAGTGAGGAGGATGATGAGATTGCAACGATCACTAAAAGCTTTAAGAAACTATTGAGGAGAAAAAACTTTTTAAGGAAAAAAGGATAATAAGAAGAATGAAAGGAAGAAAAATAAAAAAGTCACTTTTTATAAATGCAAAAAATTGGGTCATATAAAAAATGAGTGTCCCAAGTTAAAATTTAAGAGCAAAGGAATAAATGGAAATAAGAAGGCATTCAAAGCTACTTAGGATGATTCCTCCCATTTGGAAAAGGAAGAGAAGCAATAAAAAGTTATCAACCTTTACTCCATGGCACTTGAACACAATCATGAGGTACTTTCAACTTCTTATTCTTCTTGTGATGAACATGTTAGCTTTAATAATAGCTGTAATGATGATGATAATGATGATGAGAGCTCTATTGTGACCAAGCATATGCTTAAATGCAAAAGTCTTCTTTTAAAGAAGAAACATTATAAGCAAGAGCTTTTGAAAATGTCCAAAGATTTTGAAATTTCAAAAAATGAATTTGAAAGTTGCTTTATTAAGTGAACAAATTGCAAATGATTTAAAAAACTCCTCCCTTTTGAAATATGAACTTGAAAAAGCTAAACATGAAAATGAGAAGTTTTCACAAGAATATTTGGATTTAAAATATTCAATTTCAAAATTCAAAAAAGGAAAGGATACTTTAAATAGTCTTTTAGATTCACAAAGATTTTATGGAAATACTCATGGTTTAGGGTAATCTAATAGAGCACCATCTCATCATAAAGTCAAATCATATTCGTTAAAGCTAAAGATCATTCTTCGTCTTCTTCATATAATATGAGTGATAAAGATCAAGACATAAAAATCATATAATATTCTTCTTCTTCAAGTCATTATTACTATAAAGGCTAAATCACCTAGAGCTAATGAAGTGTCAAAAAGGACTTATTCTCCTAAAACTTATAAGTCCAAGATGCATGTCAAAGGACCTTAACCTATACATGCTTACATGTACACTAGGAGTAACACTTTAAAGCATGCTTCATAACTACACCACACTCAAACTTATAGTTGCGTGTCTCACACACTCTACACTTCATAAGCAACCTAGGATATATCCAAAACTTTCATGTTGAATTTAGAATATATAGAATTCATAAGAAAAATATTCAATACACTAACATAAAACACCATTATGCACCTTAAAGAAATAGATTTTCTCATGTTAAATGCTTCTATTGCATGACCTAATGTCACACTAGCAATGTATGCTTCTATAGAAGATTACACTTATAATTGTTGCCCTTAAATTACTTTACAACTAACTAAGATTGTATAATGGTGTTTTATGTTAGTGTTATTGTTTTTTTATTTGAAACAATAATGCTAAAGTGGAATTATTGGAATTGATAATGCTAAAGGGAAGATTATTGGAATTGGTAAGATAGGTTGTAAACACCCAATTTCGAGATGTTGAGTTACGGATGCGATAAAGGACTCCAATATTTAAAATGTCATGAATAGGTCTTCAATACTTGAATTTCGAAACTTTAGAGGTTTGATTGCATTTTTCAAATAAAGAATTTAATGTTTTCATGGACTAAATTGTAATGCTTTTTAAGAACCTAATTGCAAAACTTAAATTTTTTCAAGGACCTTTTTGTAATTCAGATCGGAATTACACTAATTCCAATCGAAATTATGTAATTCTGGTCAGAATTACACAAATTCCAATCAGAATTACACAATTCCGATCGGAATTAGACCTTTTCTACCTGGTTTTCGAATTTTCTAGAAAAAACATCTTTTTCTTGAGTCCTAATTGGTCTAAAATTCTCTTAAAATTATTTTTGATAATGTTTTTAAGAAAATTGAAGTCTTTTAGGAATTAATTTATACATAGGGTTGAAGGATGTTTCACTATAAAAGGAGGTGTTTTGGCTCTTGAGGAAAAAAAAAGAGAAAAAAAATGAAAAAAGGGGAGAAATGAAAAAAAAACAAAAGAAAAAGAAAGAAAAGGACAAAAAATAGAGGAAAAAAAAAAGCATATGCATTCTATACAAAAAATTTCTTTTGCTTAATTGATTAATTGAAGATCTTTAGAGGATTTTGAAGAACAAGATTCGAAGACCTATCAAGAACGGTGATTTTACAAAATCTGATGAGCACTCCATTAAAATCATCCATAAGCATCATATTCTCCTTATTCCATTTTATTTGATTTATTTATTTTATTGATTTTTAATTTTGTTTTATTATTGTTAAAATTTATTCACTAATCATAATTTTTGTTATTTTTTATGGTGATTATGGAGGACTAAACTCATGAGAAGTCTATGAAATGCCATGGATAAGACCCTGTAAATTTAGTTTTTAGGTCTTTTTATTTTTATTTAATTTCTTTATTTTATTTATATGTTTTTTTGGGGTTGTATTAATTATTTTTATTATTATTTTCAATAGATTATTATAATGGCCCCGATAGTGGGAATAGTAAAATTGTGTGTGGTTGTTTGTTTCTTTTAATTAACTGGCTAGTAAAATTAGGGTTTCAATTGGATAATTAATTAAAATCAATGGTGGAAGTAGATTAATTTAGGATTGCATGTTAATTAAAATTAGGGTTTTAGAAGGAATAATTAATTAGTTGTTTAATCTTTTATTTAAATGTTTTGATATGTTTTATTTGTTTTTAGATTTATTTATTTTTATGTGTTTTGGGCCTTAATCCCATATTAGATTTTAATCCACTTGAATAAATTTAGGTTTTTTAGGTTTAATTAATTAAAATGCATCATTAGGCCCATAATTAATTAGATTTTTAGGTTAGAAATAATTTAGGCCCATTTAGTAAATTAGACATAGGCCCACCTAATTTAATGTAATTAATTAGATTTAGTCCACTTAATTTAAGCCTTTTTCATGATTTCTGGATTTAAGATCATTCTAGAATTAAAACATGTAGATTTAGGCTCACTAATGTAAATACTCCAAAATTTGTAGATTTAGACCCATTTTTAGAATTAAAATAAATAGACTTAGGTTCATTTAATTAAAATCAATGTAGATTATACTAACTTAAGGATTATATGTTTGAATGAATGCATTATTTACTTGTATTTTCATGACTAGTTCGCCCTGGAGTTAATTGTTAGAATAAGGGCTTATATGAAATTGCATGTAAATAGAGGATAATCTAGTAATTCTAAATGAAGACGAGACTGAAAGAAGTTGGTGTTATATATCTAGAATCTCCTGGTTGTGGTGCTAGCTTTCTTTTAGGGTCAAGTACCATCTTTTCCATTTGTCACAGTTATTACCCTAAGTGGCGACTCCTCATCTCCATGCCATTTCTTTGTGATAGTGGTTAGTGTGTTCTCTAGAGCCCTGAGCTCAACCAGTGTCATGGTTGCTAAAATCTTGGACACACGCTAAACCCCACCGTCTATATAGATAATCCTTAAATGTTGTATATTCATCATGTACTTTTAGTTGATGGTTTGAAGCATAATTTGTTTAGTATTAGTCAATTGTGTGACATGGAAAATAAATTCACCCTTTACCCAAAAAATTGCTTTATTAATAGTCTTAATAATGGAAAAAGTGATTTTTAGTGGTGGAAGTGTAAATAATGTGTTTATTATTGATCTAAACAAGGTAGATAATAAGGAACTTAAATGTTTAATGTCTATCTCTCATGATTCATTGACTTGGCATAAAAGGTTAGGATATGCAAGTTTTGAACTTTTTAATGATCTTAGTAAATGTGAACTTATGGATGGTTTACCCAAACTCAAGTTCACCAAGGACAAAAGTTATGATTTTTGTCAAAAAGGGAAGTAAACTAAGTCTTCATTTAAGCTCAAAAATATAGTGTTACTTTTAGACCTTTAGAATTAATTCACATGGATTTATTTCATCCTACTATGGTATCTAGCTTGGGTGAAATGCAATATGCATTTATACTTATTGATCATTACTCTAGGTTTACTTGGGTTCATTTTTTAACTCATAAAAATAATGCTTTTAAAGTTTTTCAAAGTTTTGTAAAAAGAGTTAAAAAAGAAAAAGGTTATTACATTTCATCTATAAGAAGTGATCAGGGAATCGAATTTGAAAATGAATTTTTCAAAAATTATTGTAAAGAAAATGGTATTATTCACAACTATTCCTCTTATAGAACTCCTCAATAAAATAGGGTAGTTAAAAGGAAAAATAGGACTTTAGTTGAGATGGCTAGAACGATGCTCTATGAATATAGCTTGCCACTATATTTTTGGGTGAAAGCTGTTAATACTGCTTACTACATTTCAAATAAATTTTTCAAAAAACCTATTTTAAATAAAATTTCCTATAAGCCTTGGAATAATTGAAAACCTAAGATTTAATATATAAGAGTATTTGGGTGCAAATGCTTCATATTGAACACTAAGGATAACCTTTGAAAATTTGATTATAAAGCCAATGAAGGCACATTTTTAAGGTATTCCACCTTTAGCAAAGCTTATAGAGTCTTTAATAAGTGAACTCTAATAGTAAAGGAGTCCATGCATGTAGTATTTGATAAATCTAGCCCACTTGATCTAAGAAAGGATCTTTCTTATGTTAATGTTGTTGTATATGACTTTTTGGAGGTGAATCTTCAAGAAAATGATGCTAGTAAGCCTTTGAAACTAGAAGCCCCAAGCAAGGAAGAGTAAGAAGATGTTCCTCAACTCACCTTAAAGGAGGAGCTACCCAAGGATGTGCAATTCAAGAAAGATCATCCTAAAGAGCTCATCATAGGTGACATATCATAAGGGGAAACCACTAGATCTCATATTAGACCTCTTATTAATTTAGCTTTTCTATCTCAAATTGAACTAAAGTCCGCTAATGAGGCTTTGTAAGATGAGTTGGGTTTTTTCTATGCAAGAAGAACTCAATTTTAAAAGAAATAAGGTTTGAAAGAAATAAGGTTTAGATTTTAGTTCTAAGACCTAAGAACTATCCTATTATTAGCAATAAAAGGGTGCATAGAAATAAGCTAAATGAACAAGGTATTATTACTAGAAATAATGCTAGGTTAGTGGCCAAAGGTTATAATAAAAAAGAATATATTGATTATAATGAAATCTTTACCCCAATTGCAAGGCTAAAGGCCATAAGAATGTTACTTGCTTATACATCTCACATGGACTTAAAACTTTTTAAATCGATGTTAAAAATGTATTTTTAAATGGTTTTATTCAAGAAGAAGTGAATGTTGAATAACCTCTGGGTTTTGAGAATTTTAAAATTCTAAATCATGTTTTCAAACTCTCTAAAAAATTTTATGGATTGAAACAAGCTCGTAGAGCTTGGTATAAAAGGTTCAGCACCTTTCTAATAAAGAAAGAATTCTCTAAATGAAAAGTGGATAGAATTCTTTTCATCAAGAAATCCAACAATGATTTTCTTGTGGTAAAAATCTATATAGATGATATCATATTTAGTGCAACTAATCATTGCTTGTGTGAAGAGTTTTCTAAGCTAATGCAAGGGGAATTTGAGATGAGCATGATAGGTGAACTCAAACTCTTCCTTAGACTTCAAATCAAGCAATGCAAGGATGGGATTTTCATCAACTAAACAAAGTTCACAAAGGACATTCTCAAAAAGTTTGGTATGGAAGGAGCCAAAGCTAGTAAGACTCCTATGAGCACCACCACCAAACTCTCCAAGGATCAGAATGGAAATCTAGTTGATGAGCAACATTATAGATGTATGATTGGATCCCTCCTTATTTAACCATTTATTGACCAGATATAATATTTACTACACACTTGCATGCTAGGTTTCAATCTAGTCCTAAAAAGTCTTACTTGAATGCTATGAAAAGGATTTTAAGTACCTATTTTGAACCTTGCATTTAGGATTATGGTATCCTAGAAGTCCCTCTTGTAATCTTATTAGTTTTTCAAATGTGAATTTTGCCAAAATTTTATTAAATAGGAAAAGCACTTCCGGGACTTGTCAATTTCTAGGCTAATGTCTTATGTCGTGGTTTAGGAAAAAATAAGTCTTGGTTGCCTTGTCCACCACCGAAGTTGAATATATGGTGGTGAGTTGTTGTTGCTTATAACTATTATAGCAAAGATAACAACTAAGGGACTATGGCATCATTATTGATCACATTCCTATTAAATAAGATAACACAAGTGTTATTAATTTAAGCAAAAATATCATCCAACACTCTAGATTAAAGCACATAGATATTAGACACCATTTCTTTAGGGATCATGTTCTAGAAGGTCATATTAACCTTGAGTTTGTGGATACTAATCACTAACTAGCAGATATCTTTACCAAGCCACTTACTGAAGAGAGGATGAACTTCATTAAGCATAAACTTGGGATGCTAGATTATGCTAGCTTAACTTGACTCCCTCATGGCTTTCTATGTTAACATGGCTTTCTATGTTAATAATTTCTCTTTACAATGATGTTAAGTTAAGTGCTTTTCATTAGTATGTGTTTCTTAATTCAATAGTTGCATTTTCTAGTTTTTTATAATTTTTATTTATCATTTATATGCACTCTCATGTGTTAAAGTGCTTGTGGTACTAAATAAGCTTTTTAACTTGATTTCATATGGGTATGAACATGATTACTTAATTATCTTTGGAATTTATAATTATTTTTTATGGTTATGATATTGATTACTTACTTATTCATTGTTTTTTTTATTTTGCCACTAGTTTATAGTTAAGATATCCATAAATTGCCCATATATGAATCTTTATTGAAATTAATTTTTTTGCCTATGTGTGCATTTCTTTTTAAAATTAATTATTTTATATATTTTTTTAATTAACTTGCCTATATGTGAATTTTCCTTTCTTTTAAACTTTCATTTTTTGCTATTTAGTAATTAATTATTGAAATTAATTCAATTAATTAATTACTTAAAAGAAAAATTAGCAAAAATTAATTTTTCGAAAAATTCTACATTTGCATGCTCAATTTTATTCAAATATGTCCCTGCTTTTAATTAAAATTTATTTGCCTTTAAATCATTTAAAGATTTCATTAATTGAGTACATAAGGACTTAATTGCCACTTTTTTAGGACCCAATTGAACAAAGTTTAAAAGTTTTAGGTCTTGAGAGTAAAATGGTCATGAGCCGTTGCAAAAGCTACAACCCTCGTGAATCGCTTCTATTCAGGCCCCTCACAAACAACGCTCACGGTCATGAGCAAACCGTGAGGAGCACCCTAACAAACGAAAAGTTGCCTTTTCTTTAGAACTCTAACTCTCCTTCACTCCTTTTTCTTCCCAAACAACTACTTGTAATATATCCCCTCATTTTTTCTCATTTAAAGCTTATTTTAAACCCTCCTTCTCCTATAAATAACCCCTTTTCCCTTCTTCAATTCACATCCTCAATTTTCTCTATTAACCTTCTTCCTTTACTATCTACTTCCCTTCGCTCTTGGCATTTTTTTCTCTCATTGCAACTTCAACTCCATCTCATCCTCTCTATGGCTCCTAAGAAATCAATAATGCAAGATGTTCCTTCCTCCTCTTTATTAAGGTATGCCACCAAAGAAGACTCCTTCAATTTTATACTCCTCAAGTCAAATTAAGGGTAGGATTGCAACTTCAACTCCATCTCATCCTCTCTATGGCTCCTAAGAAATCAATAATGCAAGATGTTCCTTCCTCCTCTTTATTAAGGTATGCCACCAAAGAAGACTCCTTCAATTTTATACTCCTCAAGTCAAATTAGGGGTAGGATGGCTCTCTTTAGTAAGGGATCAATCATCCCCTCAAGGTACATATCACAATCCACTCTTGAGAAATTGGGTTATTTTAAGGAAGTGAAATAAATTCTTGAAAGGGTTAGGATGTTTAATTTTATTTTTCAACCCTATCCTCCACTAATGATTGAATTTCTTTCAACCTTTTGCCTTAAGGTTTAATTCATAAATGAAAAAACCCTTTCAATAGCACGAGATTTCATTTAGGGGGTAAAGATAGATTTTTAACCGCACAACAATTTGATAACATCTTTGGGCATAAATAAAAGGACCTTTCTTCTCCTAACATGGTTTAGTCACCCTACAATTTTTGGGTTAGTCATATTAAGTCTAATATTGGTTCTTTTGTTATAGGTCACTTAAAATCATCATCCCTCTTATCCAAGGCCCTATGGTACATCCATAGGTTTTTCACTTATTCATTTAATGCTAGGGGCTTAGTAATGAGGCTATTTCATTTGATGATCTCATTTTTATTCATTACCTTATGGATAATATGGATGTTAAATTGGGTAAACGGTTTCAATGGAGGTTATGGCCAATAAGTGATAGTGATAGTGTTAGTAGGATTCTTTGCATAGGTGGAATTGTTACCAAACTTGCTACCCACTTTATGATCAATCTCTCCTCCCTTGACATGACCCCTCCATCTCTCCTGATGAAAACCTCTTAAAGAACTCTAAACAATTCAAGAAGAGTGGAAAACTTTGGCTTTGGAAAGATGAGGATGAAGAGATTAATGAGGAGCTTGCTCAAAACCTTGAAGACATAGAGAGGATTGGCACTTTTAGTATTGATAAAAAAGATGGCAATGAAGATGAAGGCCAACATCCTCCTCCTCAAAGGAAACATGCAAGAGGTATTGAAGGATCTTCTAGGTGTGCACAAGGCCATAAAGATTAACCATCTTGGTTGGCAATTCTTTTATCAAATGTCCTTGGTTAAGGAAAATTTTAACAACCATTTTAATAATATAACACTCGTCTAGATTGATTTGATTAAAGAATTGATCATTTAGAATTTAATGTTCATAATTTATATTCCTATTACAATATACAATGTTAATAGGTTCCTCTTTCACCTCCTTCCTTTCAAAACCCTCAAGACCCCCACATGATGACAATGATGCTTGAATCCTTCATTACTTTTCTTTGTTAGTTTGCTTTTAAATATCTATGTTGGGACTACATCTTTATGTTTTAGGTTGTTACTATTTTCCTTATTCTTATGTTTTTTAGTCTCTTCCCTCTTTTTGCTCTTTAACAAAGGGGGAGAAGAGTATGATGTGATGTGTTAGTGATATGATATGATGTGTTAGTAATATTTTATGTTATTATTATGTGTATTATATTATTATTATGAGTTATTGTAAAGTTATTATTCTTAATGTTAATATTGTCTATATTATTATTATTATTGTCTATGCTTACAATTTACTTGAATTATCATAATGAGGACATGAATCATTCACTTACTATGAAAACTAAAACATTTGCTCCAATATATCACTAATGATTAGCCATGCATCATATGCAACATATGCACTTAAATATGCAAAATATCTTTTAGTGACATGCACACATTAAAGGGAGTTTATGTATTGCATATATTGCATAGTTAAATCTCATTGCATCAATTCAATTTGTAAAGGGGAGCTTTCACTATTTATTATTTAATCAAATTGCTTGTTAAAGCAAAAAAGGGGAGATTGTTGACCATCTGCATGATTAATCTCCTAATTTTGGTTTTGACAAACAACTTGAAGTACTAATGATTTTCCTAAGTGTGTATTAGTAATAGAATTTCATATTTAAAGCTCGAGATAGCTCTCTTAAATTGAAGGATTGTAAAACTCTTTAAAAGAGCTTTTACATGGAAATTCATGAAGCATAAGGACCTATAAAAGTCCTAGATTAATTAAGTGAAAAAGGAAGATCAAAGGTTAAATTTTAAGAACATGACTACCCCTCACAAGCAATCCTCTAGATTGTGAGCACCCCTACAAGTTGAATATAGAGCTTGTAATGAAGTGAGCAAACAAGTATGTGCTCCTCATGACCAACCCTCATGAGTGGTTCATGGTTATAAACAACTTACAAACTGCTCTCCAACGGCTAATTAAAGCTCTAACAACTATAATGTTCAAGCCTTACGAGCTGGAGCCTTCCCTCGCAACCATGAGCAGCACTTCGACTACAAAAAGCTAAAATTCATTTATTAAAAGAGAGAGGAGCTTGAGGAAGCAATTAATGGTCTCTAACATCCATTTTCCATCCTTATTCAATATCTATCAGCTCTAGAACTTCATTTACCAAGTTTTTACAGATTAGTTGAGTATTGAATGCTTTGAACATCACAATGAACTACTTATTCTCTCAAAATTCTCTTTATAAAATTCAATGTTGGTTGTGTACTAGGTTACCTCTCTTTTTCATCTTCTTTCTTGGGTTGAAAAATGGAAGTGAGGAGTTAATACTAGTAAGTTAGGTTCAAGTGTAAGCCTTAAAACACTTATGATTGATAGTTGGGTTAAAGCTTAGCCTAGACAAACTCATTGTGTTATAAAGATTAGAGTTGATCCTCAAAACTCTTATAAACTCAATCTTGATTAATAAGATTGGTGTGGGTGTTGAAAATACTAATTTAAGGATAAGTTAGGTGGAGACATAGATTTATTTGTGAATCGAACTCCTTAAATTCTTGAGGTCTTTTCTTACCTTGCTACCAAAATCTTCTTCTAGCTCTTAATCAATCTTTAATTATTCTTTAATTTTTAATTTGCCCTATTCACCCCCTTGGGGTCTTTTTTAGGCATATATTCTATTTAATGGATTCAAAGGTATATACCAATTTTTTTTAAGCTACTCCTATTTATTTCATTAAATCCCATGAAACTTGCTATAGAAATGGAACACCAATTCATTATTCTATGTTTTATATAATTAACAATAATCTCATGATTAAAATATAAAAACTCTAACATTAATAATCAATTTTTTTTTAAAAAAAGTTAATAGATGCTGATAAGAAATTATTTTGATGTTTTAAAAAAAGGGCATGGCTAGGTTACTTTATTAATGTCATGGAGCAAACTTTTAATGTTAATGATCATTAATGCATTTTTTTTAATAGTCATTATTTTGTGTGCGTATGAATTTTTATTAGTATGTCCATATAATGAAATAATGCAGGAATAAATATGATAGGACTTAGGTTTCATTGAAGTAGTAGTAGTAGTAGCAGTACTAGTAATAATAATAATAATAATAATAAGGGATAATTTTTATTTCTCTCTGTATTTTGGCCTATTACACTATTTCATCCCTAACATTTGAAAAAATATTTATTCATCCTTAACATTTACAACAGTTAACACTCATTAGTCTTTCTTTATGGATGAAATAGTACACGATTTTGCAAATATCAGGGATGAATAAATATTTTTTCAAATATCAGGAATGAAGTAATGTAACAAGCCAAAACATAAGGGGCAAATAGCAATTCTCCCTAATAATAATATAATTTTTTTAATACAATCGATGGATTAAATAATGCATATGTATATATAATTTACTAACAATTTTTTAAAATAAAGGGTTCTGATTTTTTTAAAAAAAATAATAATCATATTTAGGAATAGGAATGGTGGAGTGGTGAATAAATATTTAAAGAGTGTACATAAAAGAATGATATAGTGAAAAATTGCATATATTGTTATTGAATTATTGGGTAATGCGTTGGTGTTCATATGTTTTCGATCTACATGATAAAAAGACTTCCATAATCAAAACTTGTCATTAAAATCATGCCTTTTACTACCTACATTAACATTAATCCTTATATATATATTCTCTTAGTTTTCATTTAAGTAAAGAATTTTTAATTTAAATATGGATATGTAACTTTAATAAATTTTGACTTGTATTTGTTATTATATAATTGTTAAATGTTAACTCATAACTAGTATTTAGATGGGGAAAATGGAGATAGTGAAGATGTAAATGAATGATCAGATTATGATGAAAATGCATTTTTGGGAATTAGGAATGGAAGAGTTAAGAAAAATTTGAATAGCTCACCTAGTTTTAAATCGGATGATTGGCAAGAAATTAATGAAGAATTATTTTTCGCTATAGGAGACAAATACGGTTCAAATAAATTGAAAGGAAAATTCAATCATCTTTGTCAAATGCAACAACAATTTTCTAAATTATTAAAACACACGAGTGTTACTTACAATTCAAATTCAAATATTGTGTCTACATCAGAAGTTGTTTGGTAGATGTTCTGTTGAGTATCTAGTTTGCATTACCTTAAAATCTTATTATACTTTAAAATAATATTTCCAACTTTTATCAAAATTATCTAATATGTGGATGTGTTTATATTCAGAAGCACAAGAATTTTAGAACCTTCAAAAGAAATGGTTGCAAAAATTATGAATTACTTTGTCAAATTTTCAATAAATCTACAACAACTAGAATTTTCATTATGCTTCAACATAGTTACCACTGACTTCAAATGAAAAGCCCATATAAATGAAGAAAAAATTCTCAATACAGGTGTTCATATACGAGAGAATGAAAGATGTAATATTCAAGACTCTAAACGAAAGCGACCAGCTAATAATAAATATCTTCCTAGGTGTATTCGAGTTAAAAAAAATCATATTTGAAAAGCTAGATTCTTATTTGAAAAGTGGGCATCTTCTCTTGATGCTAGAACTGAAAAAGAATTAACTAAAGCTGAGAGATACAGAGTAATAAGTAATCAAGCAGCAACTGTAGTTTTCTGATTCGCGTACAATAGAAACTTGTATGGATTTATTAGAGACAGTAGAGGATATTTCTGATCCTATATATAATAAAGCATTATAAAAATTTATGAATTCTGATTAGAGAAAAAATGTTCATGTTGATGCATACAAAATAGGAGAAAGGCTTGGTTATAAAGTTTAGTCTTGTTAGTTACTTTATTTAAGGTGCTAATAATAATTTGTCACTTTATTTTTTAATTGACATCTCAATTTTTGAGTTTAAAATATTCAAATAAATGACTTAATTTATTGTTTGTCTCATCGTTATGCTATTATTTTTTTATAATATATATTATTGTAATATTAGATAATTATTTTGCAGGCTAAATAGAGTAGCATATAAATAATAATCATGTGATATATTTTTCAAATAGTGATAATTCCAATAATGATGATGATATAGTAGATTTAATGTTAGTAAGATATTCGATGAGTTATAAAAAAGATTTTATGGAAAAACTTTCTTATAAGACCTCTATGCTTAGTGGCAAAGCATATATTCTTGAAGTATTAGTTGGAAATCCAAAAAGAATTTTGCATGACACCATATGTATTTAGAAAATTATTTGATAGAATGAAAATGATGAGACTTCTTAAAGATTAGAGAGATGTTAGTGTTGAAGGAGTAGTGATAGGATTAGCAATTTTATGTCATGGTACACATAAAAAGAATTACAGCTAAAAGATTTCAACATTCACTTGGTACATTGCATAAGTGAAATAAACAAGTGATAAGGGCATTAGCTACCTTTTGATAATCAATGGATCAAATATATAGAGAGTGTTATGCAATATTATATTTATAATAATCCAGGATGGTATCCATATTTTAAGGTATTTGTTAAGTTATTTTTTTAAACTCATCTATACATCTTATGTTGAGATAAATATATAATAAGATTAGTTAGAGAAATGTATAGGTTGAATTGATGGAACCCATGTAACGACTGAGAAAACTTTTCGTGGTAGAAAAGCAACACTTGTCACACAAAATGTGATGGTTTCTTGTTTGCATGATATGATATTTACATTTGTGTATAATGGTTAGGAAGGTACAGTAAATGTCTCTTGTGTATTTCTTAATGCATTATCAAGACAACATATTAACTTTCCATCACCAACTAAAGGTAAAAAGTTTATTTTATTTTAGCATACACAAGCTTTAATTAATACTATAAATATTGTATCTAATATTATTATTTTTTCGATTATTATTACATTGTGGATGCTAGCTATCCAAATATTCCTTATTTTTTAGCCCCATAATATGGTGAACGATATTATTTAAATGATTTTCATAGATGTAGAAGAATCACAAAAAATATGAAATTTTTAGTTATTGACATTCATCATTACGCAATATGATAGAACAAGCATTGAGTGCTAAAAGATAGATTTTCAATTTTAAAATCAAGACCAAACTATCCTTTGTGATGACAAAAATTAATTCCAATTACATGTTGCACTTTACACAATTTTATAAGAATGGAAGATAGAGTAGATAGATTATTTACAGAGTACGATAGAGAAGGATTGACAATTAATGAGGAAGTTAGCTTTGGCGTGGTGCAAGGCATTCACGTATATTTTTCTCAACAAAGACAAATGAGTCTAGCTAGAGAAGTTATTACAGATTGTTTATAGTCCAATTATAATAATCATTTTAGAAATTAGAATTTTTTTATTTAGGTTGTGATGAAATTTAATTATAAATTATTTTTATGCGCATTTATTTATTTATAATTGCGTTGATAATTTTTTTTTATAAAGTTATTGTTTGAGTATTTTTATTATAAGTTTATTAGATCAAAATAATCTAAAGAAACATGAAAATAATATAGAACTATATAAGAACCATTTTATTGTACTAATATAAAAATATGCAAAAAATAAATATTGTATTGTAATAATTAATTTAATTTTTAAAATTGATGTCGTTTTTATTTATGCCTTTATAACCCTAATTATAAATACTTCTTATTCATTCTCTCTCCTCATTTTTGCATCCCTTTCTTTCTCTAACCCTAGCTATCTCCCTCCATTTTCTCTTAACATCTCAAATCCTAATCGATTTCTATAGCTATCTCATCTCTCAAACCTCTCAATCCTCAACTCATCTTTCGCCTCTCTCGACTCTTGCTCTCATAAATCATCATCTTATCATTCAGAAAAACTTATTCTAATATTATCTTCCTTATTTCTTTCTCCCTAATGATTTGTACTCTTATGAATCTCATCATTTTTGCTCTCCTTTTCTTTGTTGTTCTTATGTGAGTTAAGTTGTGTTTAAACTCGTGATTTAACCACTTTTGATGATATATCAAGTGAACATTTATGTACTTTATTTTATTTATTTATTTTTGTTCTAAGTTATGGACAGGGTTACCTTTATTTGGATTTAAGATATTAGATAGAGATATGAAAGTGGAAGCTCCATTATCTGTGTTTTAAACTTAAGATCTCTTTGACCTGAAGGTGGAAGCTCTGTAAACAAAGTTTTTTTTTTTGGTTAAAGGTAAACCAAGTGATTCTATGATTGTGAATCTGTGATTTATATAGGTAATATATTTGTGTGTGATTTTTTTTTTTTTTTTTTTGAGAAAATGTTTATGTTTGATTTGGTTCTAGGTTTTGTTATAAATTTGATGTTGCATGTTATATGATTTATGAATCTGATGAATCTAATATTGCATATTGATATTCTAACTTTTTTTGTTCTTCTAAATTTTTCTTTTTTTATATATATAATAAATAATAATATTTATTTTTTATTTAAAATTTTTTTGTGACTTTGAAGTTTGAATAATATTTTATATGTTTTATTTAATAATTTATGTGATTTGATTTCTGTGTCTTTTTTATATATATTTTTGCATTTTCTGTGTTTTTTATTTAACTATTTCTGTGTTATTTATTTTTAGTGTTTCTTTGAAATTTTCTATGTTTTGTTAATATTGTATTTATATAGTGTACTTATAATAATAAATAATAATATTTATATTTATTATAACAAATAAATAATTCCTTTTATTTAATATTTCTTTACTTCTTTTCTTTGTTTGAAATTTATCTAGTTTTTTTATATGATTTTTGTGTATTGGTATTTTCTATTTTTCTATTTTCTTTTCTTTTAGTGGCTTGATATTTATAACTTGTAGATGGATAATGATGGTACTACAAATAGTAGTAATATAGCTGCTATTGGTGAACCTAATAAAGAAAATCCAATGGTGGAAGCCTTTTAGAATAAAATACTCAACAGCCTCAAGCAGCTCCAAAAGCAAAGAAAAGGAAGGAAGTTGAACACATATCTAAAGCATAAGAACATTTTGAGGAAATTAAAGATGAGGTAAGAGTAGTGATACATGCAAGATGTATTTGTTGTTCTAAATTATATAATTGTCACTCTAAGAAACATTGCACATTATCTTTTAGGTTAAGTACATGAAAAACCCTCATGATAGAAACACTAAACAAAAACTATTGACATTGCAACATGTTTCTAATACTGTGGAAGTTGAAAAACATAAAATTCCTAGGTTCCTCAAAAAGTTAGAAATTTGACCAAAAGGTTATAAGACAGTGACTTGTACATATGTTTATTCTTGATGAACTGCCTTCAAATTTGTTGAATTTAAATTTCCTTGGATGCCCTATGTTTAAAATACCATCTAGCTGGAATAAGGGATTGCTTTGATGTTTATTTGAATAAGAGGCAATCCTTAAAGAATTTTTCAAGAAATCATTGTCAAAGGGTGAGCATGTAATTGTGTATAAACAAAGTGAACTCGGCTAATCTGCTTCTCGATCATCTAATCTTGGCCAATTTGTCTCTATTTCTTCTTCTCCTATTTTTTGTAAAACCTATATTAATGTTAAAAATGAGAGTTTAAGTAGCATAAAATGGAGAATGATGTTAGTGGAAGCAAAAGGTCTAATCTTGATATTTACTTGACTAAGTTAGTTTTAGAGGATGAAGGGGATTTAGAGATATTGAGATGCTGAAAGTTAAATATTGAAAGGTTCCTATGCTCTCTAGAATGGCTCGTGATATGTTAATGGTTCCCATCTTCATAGTTTATTCTGAATCCGCTTTCAGCACCGATGGCAAAGTGTTTGATACATTTAAAAGTTCTTTACCTCCTAATATTGTGAAAGCTTTAATTACACTCAATATTGGCTTAGGTTGGTAAACAAGCAAGTTCAGTTTAAGAGGAAATCAATGAATTAGACAACTTTGAAAAGGGTGAGTATTTTAATTTTTTTTATTATCTTCTGCCTTTTAAATTTTTCTTTTACACTGATTCCTTTCTTTGCCTCTTATTTTCTTTTCATTTTTTCAGATCTTCTACTTATGAGTGTTAGTCCTTCAATACCCATAAAAGGTGCCACCTAACTCTATCTTTTGTAATAAGTAGTGGCAATGTTAATACACGTATATATTGACAATAAAAATTTTCATCCATATTTATTATTATATTTATGTCATAATAGATATATGACCCCTTGTACTTGTCACTTTTTGTCAGTTTGACACCTAAAATTAGTTTTGCCATTTTAACACCTAAACTTGGTGAAAATGTACTAGTTTGCACTAATATAATGACATAATACATCTACCAACCCCTGTACTTGTCATTATTTGTCAGTTTGACACCTCCACTTGTAGTTTTTGATTAGTCAAACCTTTATGATATGTCACATACTGATTTGCTATTCCATATCACTTGTTATGATTAGGGTTTTAAAATTACATTTTAGCCAAGTTCAAGTGTCAAAATGATAAAACTATAAGTTGAGATGCCAAACTGATAAAAAGTGACAAGTATAAAGGGTTATGTGTGTATTACACCTATATTTATTCTTTTGATTTCTTATAGATATCATTTGTTTATTTTTTTCAAAAGACATTTTCAAGCTTTGATGATGCTTCCACAGTATTTTGAGTCAAAGAAGAATGCTTAACTACTGATTGGATTCCTTTGGGTGGCATTTTCCTTAATGTAGTCAGGAATGTTATTGCATTCTTTAGATGACTTGATTAACAAATTCTAAGCCTAATTTTTTTTTTATAACTTCTCAGTTCTAACATGATTATTGTATCTATTTGTTGATTTATGTTGACTTGTTTGTTGAACTCTGTCTCTAAGATCTAATGGATGTAAGCATGTTTTATGCCTAACTAGTGTTATATTCATCTATATCATGTAGTTTGTGTTAGCATAGGTGGTATGCCCTAGAGGCCAATCACATATTTTAACATTGTAAAATATTCATTTAAATAAAGTGTTTGTTTATTTGAGTATTTATCCATTAGCATAATGTTAAATAAATTTACTATCAATAGTTGATAGTATGAGTGACAAATTTATTTAGTACATATGCTATAAAAATATTCATAGTCGATAAATTAACATTTGGGTAATATTAATTTGACTATCACCTCTGTTTATTTTCCTTGATTAATATGTAATACTAATAATGAGAGTTAGTGAGTCTCATGCTACTTGATATGAGATATCAGAATAGAAATGTAGATACTCATATGATAGGTGGTGTTACAACCCGAACCCCTATGGCCACATGATCGGGACTAGCGAATAGGAAATCATAAAGCTTCTGAAACTCGTAGTAAGCCTAAAAAAATTTTCAACATAAAATTAAATCAATACTATATCTTTAATGAAAATACAGCAGAGTTTTCTCTGCACCGGGACAAAACCACAACTGTAGAAAAGAAATTAACACTTCCAAATATTTTCCCATTAATACTACATTATAACAACTCCAATAATCCATCACAAATATTAATCTCCAACACAATAAAAATCCACCTCACAAATGATATGCTCAGCACATAAATCATCATAATAATACATAAACCTAATTTAAACTAATCAAATTATAAATATATTTATCAAATATTCAACTACTACTGTGGTGTCTAGAGCAAGAATATAAGACAATAAACATTAACATGACCTACATAAAATAGCCGGAGAAGAATGAGTCTAGCGTAAGGGAGGTGAACTAATTGAAGACTCCTAGATTCTTGAAAAAATAATTTAGGGGAGTCAAACCTCACAACGTAAGTTAATATAGAAAAATGTATATCAGTTTAAAAACCTCTTTTATTTAAAACATTTATTACAAATATTTATTATGAAATTTGTATTTTAAGAAAAGCATTAATATATCAATAAAAGCATTAATTTATCAAATACCACACATATATATATATATATATATATATATATACCCAAATATAAATCCTTTGAAAATGTGAACATATATAATTACACCAAACATTCATTTAGTAACCTTCTTAAAAACATGACTTCCAAATGCTTTTTACTTAAACAAATATATAATAAAAAGATTAAATCATATTCATAATTTAGGTGGAAATTAGTGGTAGAACCCTAAACCACAATCTAAAAGCCATTAGACTCTCTTATTTATCCAATGACTATCAGTTTCCAAAAGCTAAGCTTCCATTGAGCTACCAGCCACAGTCAGTCACTTATTTCAATACTTACTGATGATTCTCGTACCTCAAACACTATGCCTCACTAGCCATTTAGGCTTTCTTGAGTCCAAATAATATTTCTCTCTTTCAATTGGGCAGTGTACCAGCCCCAAGACCTTGAAAGGTCAATCGAGCGACCACAGTCTCACTATCGGCATGACTGGCCCCTAGACCCTAAAAAGTCAACCGAACTCCTACAGTCACGCTACCAGTATGATTAGCCCCGAGACCTTGAAAGGTCAACCAAGTTGTCACAGCCATACTCCTCTCTATCTAAAAAATTTCAGTAAATCATTTTAACCATATGTCCAATATCATATAATCTCGTATCAACTCAAAAATCATATTCTACCCATCTAACGTACTGGTGCGCACACAGTTCTATTATAGCTCACTAGATAGCATGTTGATTATAAATATATATATAATGCATAAGAAATACGGTAATTGGAAATGAAAGTACTCTTAATTTCTCACCATATACTTATAATAAAAATCATAATAACAAATAACTGAATTAAAGCAACAATAATCATCATAATAAAATAATAAGGGCAAAATAACATTGAACATAATCAAAACATAATCAACATATTAAAGTATCAAAATCAACTTTTTTCAATATTCACATATAGGAAATATAAATTCTTAAATTGAAACTTCTTCTTAAATATAATAATTTAACAGTATAAATACTTCAATATTAAAATATAAATTCTTTAATTTAATTTTTCCTTTTTAAATATATTTAATCAATTTAAACTTTATGTGTAAATCCAACACACATTTCAAATATTAACTTACAAGTGGAGCTAGTAGGCTAATGTGTCCTTGTCGACCTATTACCTGATGTCTCAGCTCTGTTATACTCTAAAAACAATATATATATATATATATATATATATATATAATGAATAATTATTAAATAAATTTCTAATAACTCCCAAAAATTCTAAAAAATTATAAAAATGATGGAATCATGGAAATTGACTTAGCAACACCCTAAATGATTAATTTGAGGCTTAAGAATTATCTCTGACAATTAAACTAATTTAAATGGAAATTAACTAATTTCCACTATAAACTTTCTGAGATTTGTTACTCAAAATTTGTAAAGAATTAAATTAAATTCCTTTCACAGAAATTGATCGCTATAATTTATACTATTTATTAAAAATAGTTCCATGCATTTGACTTTGTTCATTCACCCGAGTTTAGGTGGGACCCACCGAACCCTTACTGGAAACACAACACCCGAATAAACAAATTATACCAAAATGTTCCTAATAATTAGTAAAGCACAAAAATAGCCTCAAATACACCCAAAAAAAATACAGAATTTCACAAATAAAAAAGTAAAGAAAATTAACAAAAATAAATTCACTAAATATTCTACGAATATAGATTGGATGTAAGTTGGTACCTATAGACTCCTGACAACAATAAGGATGTAATGGAGGCAACCCGTTGCCTAAAACCCGCCTGAACAGTGCCAAAACATTAGAGGAAGGCCAACTATTCAACCAATTTCTAGGCACTTTCTTACAAAAAAAAAAATTATGGCGATGTAGAAGAGGTTGAGACGAATCTACCACTCAAATTTGAAGTCAATCAAAGTTCATTTGGGTATTAAAAAAAATAAAAGGAAAATAAAATATTTGGTAGAAAATGGAAACTTGCCACTCAACACTCTTCCTCCCGTCAATTTTGCTCTGCAAAATGCCACTTCCTCCTTTAAATAAAAGGTGATGGACCTCGTGTCCATCACCAGCTAGTTTTTTTTTTTCAACAAAAACATATATATATATATATAATTAATAATAATAATAATAATAGTAATGATACTGACAATAATAATAATAATATTGACAATAAGGGTCTCAAAATAATGATAATAATACTAATAATAATAATAAGGATAATGATAATAAAATGAAATAATACTAATGCAACAACAACAATAATAATTAAAATAATAATAATAATAATAATAATAATAATAATAATAATAATAATAATAATAATAATAATAATAATAGTAGTAGTAGTAGTAGTAGTAGTAATAAAAATATTAATATTAATATTAATAATAAAAAATACAGGTTACTACAGGTGGATCGAACATGACGTTAGATTTGTGATTGCATGGATATTCACTTATAGTTAACAATCACAATCTAGGTCATAATGGTGCATATAGTCCTTTAACCTAAGGCAACACAGTCATCCACATTTAAGTGGTTAGGGTTTGTTACTACTTACATATTTATGTTAATCACACATGGGTATATGGCGTGTGGTGGCTCTAATCGGTTAAATGTAAGGATAAGTATTCGACCAAGATAGGATTCATTGCTTGGAGTGAACCGGGATAAGATCCTATGCTATCTAAGTTTATTCTTGACGAATAAGTTCTTAGCCACGATAAGCATAACAGTCTGAAAGAGTTTCAGTGCTAAAAAGGTGTTTCTAGTATTTGTTATGTTTTATCAAGAATAAAACTTGAGATGAGGTCATATGATAAGCTATTAGAGTTTGACTGAACCATGATTCTAGGCTATATCGGATCTTCTAATGAAGGGATTTTAGTGCACAGTAATTATAACCAAAGGGTTTGTATGAATCAATACATGCATTCATTTTTAGTTAGGTAGTTATGATATCGATGCTAGGGGTTACTCACTACTTATGAGAACTAAATATGTATAATTAAGATTTTCACATTTAGACTTGAAAGAGTTTCAAATAATATCAAGTGTTGATATTATCTTCTCATTGTCAATTAGATATAAACCTAGTAAGTCACACCTAAAAGAGCCTTACCAAATCACCATTAACATTAATCTAATTATTGATTAAAAAGTTAAATCAATTAATTAAGATTAATAGAATTGGATTTATGCTTTAAGTAATGATTCTAGCATATCATGAAATCTAATTCAATTAATTAATTATTAATTAATACTTAATTAATACGAGATATTAATTAAAGTATTAAATTAATAAAAAATGTTGTTTCTAATTGGACTTGGATTAATAACCTGAGTTGTATGGGCCTAGGCCTAAAAGAGTTTTGGACCAAAGATTAGTCCAAGATGTAGAGAAAGCCCATAAACATTAATTAGGCCCATTTTTTATGGATTGGACTGGGGCTAAGTGTTGGCCCAATGACCAAGCCGAAGTCCATAAGATAAGATAAGCCCAATGTTGACCCAATTACAAAGCCCAAATCCATATGAACATGACATGGTCAAATTTGTCATGTTAGACATGTATTATCCTATATGTGTATATTGTTGACTATGGGCATGACAAGGTGTATATCACATTGGTGTGTGTAGAGAATGTATGTAGACATATATATAAGATGTATTCAATTCTATACACATCTTTTGATATATTTATCTCTTATACAAGTTGTATACTTATGAGTTGTATACATGTGATGTAAGAGATTATGTCATTAGGGTTTTGTTTTTCTCTCTCTCTCTCTCTCTCTCTCTCTCTCTCTCTCTCTCTCTCTATATATATATATATATATATATATATATATATATATATATATATATATATATATATATATATATATATATATATATCTTAAGAAAGTGTTTCTTAAGAGAGGTTAGAGATTGTGTAGAGACAAACCACAAAAGGAGGAACAATATATACCAAAAATAAACTTTAAGTATTCTTGCAAGAAATTGAATTGGTGCAAGTTTATGAGGGTCTATTGAGAGGGCATTTTGCATCTAACCAAATCCAAGCAACAAGGTGATTGGTGAAATTATGGTGTTTCAAGCTAGAGGTCTAACACTTTGGAGGCTAAACATTTGATTCAAGAGTTGAACCAAAGAATTCAAAGCTTGTAGAATACTTGTAGTCTACATCAAACTTAGGAGTTTGTAAGGATTTCTAAACTTAGAATTCCTAGGTTCATGTTTGTATGTGTTGATTGTTATTTAGCTATGTGTAAAATGCAAATTAGATCTATGGCAGTAGAAAACTCCATGTTTATGCAAGTGAAAAATTTAAAAATTTCAGCCTATCTAAGGCTTATGCTCACCACACATCAAAGTTGCATAACCGTTTCCTTAAGTCTGCAGAATGTAGCATGCTGCCTACATTTTTTTATTTCTTGCATAAGTTGCTACTACTTCTATTGGCTGTGATCTATTGCTTCATTACCTCTTTTTTTTTTCATCTCTTTGCATTTGCTTGGCTGGGGTAGTGATGGTGATTCCACCTTTATTCTAACTCATGTTAAGATCACTTATACTGCATTTATTTGGATGGCATTTATTTGCAGTCAAAAATGTAATTGTATTCCTTAGATAACTTGAAAAACTAATTTAGAGCCTTAACCAAGTTTTTACTATCTGATTTCTTTTCACACTTGACTTGTGGCTTAATTTGATGTTTTTGCAGTATTTTATTTTTTAATTTTGTTCATCTTTTTACGATACCTAGATTATTTTTTATTGTTGGATTCAAAAATGACAGACAATCACAGAATTAAAGTACAGACAATCTCACAGAGGAATGAAATGTTTTTCTTTTGTTCAAAACATTTCACCAGTAACATTTTTTTTTTTTTATCAACATTAAAGTTTCTTGATAGGCATTTAAAGTTTCAGATTTTTTTTTTTTTTTTTTGGATAATTGATTCTATAATTTACAAATTTGGGATTTATGCATATTGAACTCTTTTGTAATTGGTTTGGGCTTTAGCTCATTAACTATAAATGACATGCAGTATTTTTTTTTTTTTTTTTTTTTTTGGGCTCAAAAATGTTAGCCCACGTCAATAACCCAAAACGATCAGAATATCCGAAACCAACCTGACAGTGTTGGCAATTTGATCCGGCTGTTTTTAGCCTTTATTCGGTTTCATTTGGCCTCCATTTTCTTCTTCTAAAACCGATCAGTTTTCACCTTCCTTCACCCGATCCGCCCTGACCCGGATCAATTGATAGTTCAGAAGAACGAAAGGAATAACAAACAATATGATTCGTAGCTCTATTATCAAGAATCCAAACATGTAACAATATGATTCATATCTCTATTATCAAGAATCCAAACACGTAATTATGTAAAACTTTATGCAAGGAAGAACATGATGTTGCTCCTTGGTTCCACGACTCGAGAGGTGTGAATTGGGAAGAATGGATTCTTAGTTGGGTATTTAGAATAGCCAGAACTTTCATTTTTTCCAAGTAACAAGAACGAGAGGTAACAGCACAGATATTTGAAAGCAAATTGGACACAATTCCACATCTAGTGTACAAAATGTGTACAAGCAGAAAAATTCCCTATGAGCATTGTGTCATAACAAAAGATGTTGATCAAGACTGTTATCTAACAGTCTTGACAAATCGATATAACTCCAACTACCAATACTAACAAACAACCACAATCTGTTCAGTGTAAAATTGCAATCCTGAAATGCAAGAGTTTTTAATTTAACCATTATGAAAAAACACTCATGCTCATACAATGATGAAATTATCTTCCCTGCTTGCTTAAACAAGTGATGGAAGAAGGATAAACGTTTCTGGCTATCAGCTCAATCTCCATGGATGGTGTAGCGCTCCCACTTCTTAGATGGATCATATATCTAACATAGGAAAACAATAAAAATTCACATGAAAAGTTATATTATGCCTTCCTCTTAACTTTTTGGACACGGAAGAATCATTCAATTAGCCCTATTTGCATGTGCATGCAAGCATGAAATTGTGTGTGCGCATTTTGGGTCGGGAAGAGGAGGGAAAGACAGATGTTACACACCTCCCATCTTGAAGCGGGGAAAATGTGTTTGTTCTTCTCATACCAGTGCCTCTCAACAACTTTACCAGCATGAGACTGTAAAAAAAGAATATAATCGAAATAACTAAACATATTTGCTTTAGCCAAAAAACCTAGCACATCATTAGAGCATGAAAAATCCTTTAATTAATGCTTAAGCATTAGTAAAGCTATAAAATGCAAGAATAATACCTCATCCTTCTCTATTGTTGCATCAGCTATAGTACGGACATCCTCATGCACATCGAAGTGAAAAAGCTGAGCAAAGGGGAAAAACCAAAATATCAGTATCTCCGAATGTAATAGGTAACAAAAGTTCTAATTTTTATAATTCATCCGGAAGCATCTTTGGGATTTCTAAAAGGATATAGTATCTCAGTCATATACAGAACATAACATAAATTATTCTTTATTCCGTAATCCTGGTTCATCTCATGAATGCTGCTGTAATTACTGCTGCGCTAATAAAATAAACCAAATGAGACAGATCTGTTAAAGCAATTGATAATTACCGGTCCACTTTTGCCCCTAGCCTTGTTAACAATAAGCTCATAGAAGCTGTGTTGCTGAAATTCCACAACAAAGATAAAAAAGAAAACTTATGAGAAAGTAGTCATAATGAGGCCAAGCAGCTAGCACTCAAAACTGCAATATGACAAGCTTAATTTCAAATCATCTCACATGTGGAATTATGAGATCTTCCTTCACATAAAGCAAATTCTCCACAGAAGTAGTTCTAATTTCTCTAAATTCAGGAGCAAGTTGCTGCTGAACTGCACGAAGAAATTCTCCAATGCTATCACCTTTGCGCACCTGAATTGCGAAACCAGAAATCAATCAAAATAAGGAATATTCAAACTAATCCATATGAGATAGGAGCAAACTGAAATAAGAAGAGTAAATAAGTTGACATAACCAACCTGTATCACTCTTCTATGGCCAGCACCATCCCAGTAGCTGTAAGTAATTTCCAGGGGCTCATCTGAAACATAACATGAGCTTGATTCAGGACAGTGTTTTCCAATGCATGAAAGAGTATAGGTTAGGGAAGGGCTTGCAAAAACAGACTTACTTCGAATCTGTTCCTGCTCACGAAGCCACTGTTTCCGCAATCTTTCACGCTCAGCTTGCTCCTCTGCCTCTCGCTCACTGAAACAGCATCCTCATCACCCCTAAGCTCATATGTTAGTTCCAAGTCCATTTGCAATGCACACCTATATGTACTAACTATGAACATACATGTATGTCCTACAGGGTATTAAAAAACGGTCGATACTGTGTTTATCAGCCGTTTCGTATCAGAACTTAGCCTAGGCAATCCGATAAATAGCTGGTTCAGTACATCTAAAAACGGCAATCCATATTTGGTCGATGAATCGACCTTTTTTTGCTTTCCTATCCATATCGGCCGTTTTTTGCCGTTATGCAAGATAACGCCAGCGTATCGCGTGAAGAAGAAGAAGAAGATGCCCAGCCCAATAAGTATCCAAAGTTTTAGAAATAGCCCAAGTAAATATCAACCCATAGTCAAGTGTTTGGGCCTATTAAATTTTTGTAGAAGTATTATTAATTGTATTTATAAAGATATTTGTTAAAGTATTTGTAATTATATATAAATGTAATTTTTTAATTTCTTTTTTATTTGTGAAAAATGATTGTTATATTATTAAAATTAAAATATATATATAATTTGTATTTATCCTCTTAATTATATATAATTAATTTTATATTATATAATTAATTTGTAATTAAAGTATTTACTTATGTCATTTTTTATTATAGTAAATCATCATTTTTTCAAATGTATATTTTTTAGTGCAAATTAAGTAATTCTTAACTTATTATATCATATGTTAAAGTTTATTTTGCATTTTTTATTAATACGGTGCAAAAGATTGATTATTTTTTAAAATTCACAATAGCGTTGAACGATACAGTCCGAATCGTTACACCATTACCGATACCGAAACGATTCACAAAACCGTTATTCAAAACCATGATATCCTAACTATGGATCTATGCACATATATATGTATTAGTTTACACACGCATGCACGTGCACGTACACACATAGATGTGTATATATATGTATATACATATACGAGAGAGAGAGAGAAAGAGAGAGAGAGAGAGAGAGAGAGAGAGAGAGATCACCTGTCAGGCAAGAAGCTAGTTTCCACCGTGGGATCTTTGCCAAATTTTCCATGCATTAACCTCTTTGACTCTGGTCCTTCTGCAGCAAACATAAAATGAATTTCAATTCAATATCCCATGAGACACCAAGAAACTGAGTAAAATCTTTGCAGAAGCAAAATGAACCAAACCTCCACAAACATATCAATTTCATTCTTGCTACAGGATATCAAGCTTGACAACAATTTGAAAGTGAAAGGAAAATTCTTCAATTTCATTCTTGCTACAGGATATCAAGCTTGACAACAATTTGAAAGTGAAAGGAAAATTCTTCAACAAACCTACTATGACTACTGATAAGCATGTTACATAAAATGGACCTACAAGCCTAAGGTGGACATGGAAAAGTAAATTACAAGACAACCATCAAAGACCAAGGATACAATTAGTAGTTTAACAGAATTTTGAATATATGTCAATTATTTGCATAACAGTAGGACCTATGGTCTAAACATCAATCTACTAGCAATAAATAAAACTAAAAAACAACTGCACAAATTATAATGCAGCCAGAACCAGAAGCCTCAAGAAAATGTAATTCAAACTAATCACCTTTTGAGGAAGAGTACCATGCCTTATCATATCACAGTTCACTTAATGCCATTTTCAATTTAAAGGTTTAAATTGCTATTTCAAAAAAAAAAAAGCACCTAATTCATTAAAAAAAAAAAAAGCACCTAATTCATTAAAAAAAAAAAACAGTTCAATTTTTTAAAGTCATTTTGGATTTTTTTATGACCAATGCATATAAAATCTACTTTTAAAGCAGTGTCTGTAAGCATTAGTCATTGAAATTTTGCTTAAAAGCAGTTAAAATACAACAGCAAAGCTAAGCAGGCCCATGGTGACTCGTGACCATGTCACTATAACATATGATTGGAGAGAATTGAGCTAGTGGAAAATATTGTCCAAAGTAGGAAGCGACCAAACATAATAAAGACAGTTACAGAACATCAATACAAAACACTAAAACAATTTGGCATATTAAATCCAACGCTTTTGACATCACCCCAAAAAAAAAAAGGTGTACTAGATGATGTATCTTACTGTTTCCAGAATCCTCTTCTTCACTTCCATTCTCAAGATCATCAGCAAATGACAATCGAGAATTCCCCTTCATTTTCCTCTTTTTACGTTTTTCCAACTGGAGTTCCTCCTCCCTGAAGCATATGCAGAAATTTAACACATAACCAAGATGCAAAATTATTCAAGAAAGTCAAGAAATAGGCAATAAACTCACTCTTGACGTAGCTTTTGAAGCTTCTCTTTCTCTTCCTCTTCAATTTTGGTCTGAATATTAACCCTCTAATGCCCAAAAAAAAAAAACACTAAGCATCCCATGCTTTCTCCAGCACAGGCAAAATCCAAAATAAATAAAATAAAAGAATACCAAAAATAACAAACCATAATACCTTCTCAACATACTGCTCTCTTGTAACCAAACCCACAGTTTCCTTCTTAAACGCAGTCTCAAGAATCTGTTAAACCACATCAACAACCCAATACTTATCAAACATAACTGCAAAACGCAATTTTTTCGAATTCAATTCAATTGAGTTCTTCCAAAATGATCCCGCACTTGTGGCATAAATTTCATTTCTTTAAGGTAATATATATAGCACTTATATTAATTTGAACAAAAATAAACTCTCCGTTTGCTATCAAATTTAACTAAAATCAGATTAAACAACTAAAACCCTAACAAACAAACATTAAAGATAAAGAAAAAAAATTATTAGAAACGGCAAACCCTAGCCGGGAAAAAAATGAAAAAATTTTATATTTGAATACGGACCTCTGAGGTACTTGACCCGAATTGGAGGAGACCAGGCTGCCCTTGACCGGAGGCGGACTTGGTTTTGAGCTCTTGGATTTTGCGACGCTCAGCTTCTCGTTGCTTCTCTAGTCGCCGAATCCTGACAGCGTCTTGGGCCGTGCCCACGTACCCGTCTCCCATGCCCGACATCTTTAGGAATTAGGAGCTTTTTTCCCTGTGTCTGCTAATTGCTTGCTGCTGTTGAGAAGTCGTTTGATGAAAATGGTTCAACCGCCGAGTGCGATGGGCTATTTGGGGATTTTAGATGAAAGGCCGAGGGGCAATATTTCAGCGCGGAGCGATTGCTACGATTTGAGCGGTTTGAGATAGGAAAATATGCGTAGTAAATAAATAGATTTATATTATGAATGTGAATGAATAATATATTGCTTGTGAATGAACAATATATTGCTTGTGAGAGAATAGTACTCAAATAGTGAAAAGAAAATCTCTATATAAAGGGATTGAAATTCATTAATGAGAATGTTAAGATTAAGAAGAAAAAAAGATAGATTACTCTCCAAATTCTTTCAATATTATAGTTCTCTAAATTCTCTCCAAACTCTTTCTAAATTCTCTCAAAATCATTCTATTATAAAATATTTTTCTTCTAGTTAAATACTACTAAATTCAAGTTTAGTTCTATAACAAAATAAGCAATTTAATCTTTATTTCACAACACGTTATCAGCACGAGGAGCTCTCGATCAAAACAATAAGGTACATATTTCTTAATATTTAATATTTATGAATATATTAGTTGATTATATATTATCATGGATGGCTATGCCTCCTACTAATTTGTATATTTATATTTATTTCTTCAATCTAACTTTATATTAATTGTTATTTTTATTTTGTTTTACTAACTACACCATTGATGCAAATATTGCTAGAAATGGTTCTAACATTATGGATGGCTATGCCTCCTACCAATTTATATTTATGCACATTTATTTTTTTTTATTATTTATGTTAATGGAAGGCTATACCCCATTTTATATTAATGGACGGTTTTGCCCCATATTTATACATATCGTTATGTTAATTCACTTGCTATAAATAATCATATCAACATTATTTATTGATTTTACTTTATATAATTTATTTCTCAATATATTATATTAAAAAAAAATATATTCTAACGGCTATATTTTTATTACCAACGGTAATATAACGGTAATAAACGGCTATATTTTTCATTATAAATAGATGAGCTATAAATGTTATTCATTCACACAAATTCATACATTTTCTCTTTCTCTCTTTACTCTAAATTGTAAACATGATTTGGTATATTTATATTTGTGTTTTGATCATGACTATTATAATAGTTTTAGGAATAATTAATATGGAAGATGATTTTCTATTTGATATAATTTTAAGTATTATTGTATCATTTTTTGTACCACTATTATTTCTTGCAATATTCATTCATGATATAATTAATTAGTAAATTCTGATCATGTTTGATTTTTTTAAGTAGTCATCAAATTTATGAATTCTAATTGAGTTATTTTTTTTATTAGTTATCATAATGACAAATCTAGCAAAGCTTGAGTTCGTTGCTCTTGACATCACGGGAAAAAATTATATGTCTTGGATTCTAGATGTAGAGATGCATCTTCAATCAATGGGGTTAATTGATACCATAAAAGAAAATAATAACACCTCATTGCAAGATAAAGCCAAGTCTATAATTTTTCTCCGTCGTCATCTTGATGAAGGATTAAAATGTGAATATTTGACTGTCAAAGATCCAAGTGTTCTTTGGAAGGATCTAAAAGACAGATATGATCATCAAAGAGATGTAATACTACCAGTAGTCACTGATGAATGGAGAGCTTTACGCTTTCAAGATTTCAAAAAAGTGAGTGACTATAATTCTGCAATGTTCAGAATAGTATCACAATTAAAATTCTGTGGACAGACAGTCACAGATGAGGATATGATGGAGAAAACTTACTCCACATTTCATGCATCAAATGTTACACTGCAATAACAATACAGGATGCAGAGATTTAAAAAATATTCTGAACTAATTTCATGCCTACTGGTAGCTGAGAAAAATAATGAACTCTTGATGAAAAATCATCAATCCCGTCCCACTGGCTCAATAGCATTTCCAGAAGCAAATGCTACAAATTATTCCAGATATAAAAATTACAATAGCCGTGGACGTGGGAGAGGTAGAGGTCGTGGACGTGGAAGAGGTCAATTCTTTGGCCATGGTCGTGGAAATAAATATAATAATACTCCACAACAAACTCAGACTCAACCTCAAAAGAAGTTAAAATCAGTCATCAGTGGTGTTCAAGAAAGGCCTCAATATAAGTCTGAAACTGTGTGTTTCAGATGTGGTAGTAAAGGACACTGGTCACGAATTTGTCGAACACCACCACATCTTTGCCAACTTTATAAGGCATCATTGAAAGGCAAAGAAAAGGAAATAAACTTCAATGAGCATCATACTCATGTTAATGATACAACTCATTTAGATGTTTCTGATTTTACTGATGATTTTACTGACAATGGAAATTGAGACATCTATAATTTTAAGTATATTGTTATTACTTATTTGATTCTGAAGAATATGTTATTGTTATGTATGTTATTTTTAAATTAAATAAAATGTCCTACTTTATAATTATTTTATGTTTTTACCTTAATTGATTAATTTTGTGTTTATCTATTTTGAAGTTTAATATGGATTGTACTCAACATAAAGACAATATTGGAGATCTCTGCATACCAGATAGTGGTACTACACATACTATCTTGAAAAATAGAGATTATTTCTCTGAAATAAAGCCCACAAAGGCAGTTGTAAAAACAATATCAGGTCCTGTAGATCTGATTGAAGGAATTGGCAAAGCTAAATTTATGTTACCAAATGGAACAAAGTTTATAATTGATGAAGCTTTGTTTTCACCAAAATCAACAAGAAATTTGTTGAGTTTTGATGACATATATCGAAATGGGTGTGATACCCAATCTATTACTATAAATGGTAACAAATATTTAAATATAGTTTCCTATGAATCAGGAAAAATGCAAGTATTGGAAAGACTGCCAAAACTCCCTACTGGATTGCATTACATGCATATACATGTAATTGAATCAAATATGGCAGTAAAAGAAAAATCTTATGATCCTTCAATAATAAATTTATGGCATGACAGATTAGGTCATCCTGGATCAGTAATGATGCGAAGGATAATTGAGAATTCACATGGGCATCCCTTGAAGGGGCAAAGAATTCCTCAATCAAATGAAATGCCATGTACAGCTTGTTCTCTTGGAAAATTAATCTTGAGACCTTCACCATCTAAAATTCAAAATGAATCACCTATGTTTCTTGAAAGAATTCAAGGTGATATATGTGGGCCAATTCACCCACCATGTGGACCATTCAGATATTTTATGGTATTAATTGATGCATCTAGTAGATGGTCACATGTTTGTCTATTGTCAACTCGTAATGTTGCAATTGCAAGGTTGCTTGCTGAAATTATTAAATTACGAGCACAATTCCTTGATTATACAATCAAGAGGGTAAGACTTGATAATGCTGGTGAATTTACATCTCAAGCATTCAATGATTATTGTATGTCTACTGGGATCATTGTTGAGCATCCCGTTGCCCATGTACATACTCAAAATGGTTTAGCTGAATCATTGATTAAACGACTTCAGTTTATTGCTAGACCATTAATAATGAGAACAAAGCTTCCCATTTCAGTTTGGGGTCATGCAATCCTACATGCTGTTTCATTAATTCGCATCAGACCTAGTGCATATCATAAATACTCCCCACTACAATTGGCATTTGGTCAAGAGCCAAATATTTCCCATCTCAAAATTTTTGGTTGTGCAGTATATGTACCCATTGCGCCACCTCAGCGCACAAAAATGGGTCCTCAACGAAGATTGGGAATTTATGTTGGGTTTGAAACACCCTCGATTATTAGATATCTTGAACCTCTAACTGGTGATGTTTTTACAGCACGTTTTGCTGATTGCCAATTTAATGAGGTTGTTTTCCCAACATTAGGAAAAGGGGAGAAAGAAGTGAAAAGGGATATTTCATGGAATGAACCATCATTATTGCATCTGGATCCTCACACAAAACAATGTGAATTAGAAGTGCAAAAGATTGTGCACTTACAAGCAATTGCAAATCAATTGCCAGATGCATTTACTGATACAAAAAGAGTGACTAAATCATATATACCAGCAGCCAATGCTCCTGCTCGTATTGAAATTCCAGAAATAAAATCTGAGAATAAAGACACTCATGAGTCTAAAACACGCCAGAAGCGTGGAAGACCAATTGGTTCTAAGGATAAAAATCCTCGAAAGAGAAAGGGAGTAGATAATCATATTGATAGCGAGGAAAATATCCCTGAAGAAATAGAAAATAAAGAAAGTCATGAAACATTGTCATATACTGTTGCATGTGAAATCATAAATGACAAAGATGATCCTGAACCAAAATCAGTCATGGAATGTCAAAATAGGCATGATTGGATAAAATGGAAAGATGCTATGCAGGCTGAATTGGACTCACTAAACAAACGAAATGTTTTTGGGCCAATTATTCCTATGCCTAAAAATGTGAAACCTGTAGGATACAAGTGGGTCTTTGTACGAAAGAGAAATGAGAAAAATGAAATAATAAGGTACAAAGCTAGACTTGTAGCTCAAGGTTTTTCACAAAGGCCAGGAATTGATTATGATGAAACGTATTCTCCTGTTATGGATGCAATTACGTTCAGGTATCTGATTAGCCTAGTAGTTTCTAAGAAATTAGAAATGCATCTTATGGATGTTGTGACTGCTTATTTGTATGGATCACTTGATAGTGACATTTATATGAAAATCCCTGAAGGATTTAAAATGCCTGAAGCATTAAGTACAAAACCCAAAGAAATGTATTCGATCAAGCTCCAGAGATCTTTATATGGGTTAAAACAGTCTGGGCGCATGTGGTATAATCGTTTAAGCGATTATTTGATTAATAAAGGATATGTGAGTAATATTATTTGCCCATGCATTTTTATTAAGAAAACAATATCCGTATTTGTGATTATAACTGTATATGTTGATGATTTGAATATCATTGGAATAGAAAATGAGATCCATGAAGCAACAGTATACTTAAAGGAAGAATTTGAAATGAAAGATCTTGGAAAAACCAAGTATTGCCTTGGTTTACAAATTGAGCAAATGCACAATGGGATATTTGTGCATCAATCAAATTACACAGAAAAGATCTTGAAACGCTTTAATATGGATAAAGCAAATCCTTTAAGTACTCCAATGGTCGTTAGATCACTCAATATTGAAACTGATCCATTTCGACCCTGTGAAGAAAATGAAGAAATTCTTGGTCTTGAATTTCCATATCTCAGTGCCATTGGAGCTCTAATGTATCTTGCTAATTGTACTAGACCTGACATTTCTTTTGCAGTTAATTTATTAGCGAGGTTCAGTTCAGCTCCAATAAAAAGGCATTAGAAAGGGGTCAAACATATACTTCGATACCTTCGAGGAAATGTTGATTTGGGTTTATTTTATTCTAACAATTCAAAACAAGAATTGATTGGTTATGCAGATGCAGGACATTTATCTGATCCTCATAAAGCAAAATCTCAAACAGGCTATGTGTTCACAAATAATGGAACTGCAATTTCTTGGCGTTCCCAGAAACAAACGCTTGTCACTACTTCCTCAAATCATTCTGAAATTATTGCACTACATGAAGCAAGTAGAGAGTGTGTGTGGCTTAGATCAATGACACATCATATTGAAGAATCTTGTGGTTTTCCAGTCAATAAAAGTCCAATAATTTTATATGAAGATAATGCAGCATGCATTGCACAGTTAAGGGAAGGATATATCAAAAGTGATAGAACCAAATATATACCTCCAAGATTCTTTTCATACACTCAAGAGCTAATAAAAGACAATCATATAGATATCAAGTATATTCAGTCTAGCCAGAATTCAGCTGATCTTTTCACAAAGGCACTTCCAACTGCAATCTTTAGAAAGCACGTTCACGATATTGGAATGCGACATCTACATACTATGTGAAGGAAGATTATACATATCAACTTGAGGGGGAGAATATCATGCACTGTACTCTTTTTCCTTAAGCTAAAGTTTTTCCCACTGGGTTTTATTTAGCAAGGTTTTAACGAGGCAGTTGCAAAATATTGTTATTCAAGGGGGAGTATTATGAATGTGAATGAACAATATATTGCTTGTGAATGAACAATATATTGCTTGTGAGAGAATAGTACTCAAATAGTGAAAAGAAAATCTCTATATAAAGGGATTGAAATTCATTAATGAGAATGTTAAGATTAAGAAGAAGAAAAGATAGATTACTCTCCAAATTCTTTCAATATTATAGTTCTCTAAATTCTCTCCAAACTCTTTCTAAATTCTCTCAAAATCATTCTATTATAAAATATTTTTCTTCTAGTTAAATACTACTAAATTCAAGTTTAGTTCTATAACAAAATAAGCAATTTAATCTTTATTTCACAACAATTTAGAATTTGACAATTAATAGATTCTTTTGAATATGTATTAGGATGCTTTCTACTTTTATTTTACCTTTTGAAAAGTAAATTTTACTTTTTTTAATAACTATTAGGGGATATCGGAAATATGTTCATTTAACGGAAATTAAAATAAAGTACAATTAAAGTAAAATGATAAAAAAATAAAGTTATTGTAGAATTTCATTTTAATTAAAAATTACTCCTTCTATTTATATTTCAATCGACATTTAAATTTTTATTATACAGATTAAAAGTTATATTTAATAGATATAATTATAAATATAAATGATTATATTATTCTTTTTAAAAAAGAATAAAAGTTATAAATTATAATTACTTCAATCAAACTCATTTATTTATCTAGGACTAGTAATCTATACAACTTTTGTATTCAAAATAAAATTCTTCTACCAACCGAACTTGTGAATTTTATTCAAAATAAAATTTTTCTTCCACCAAAATTTTTAACCACAAATTATGAACAGTCCTAATTTCTTATCAAGTATTATTATGAATAATTGTAATCAAAATATATTTATTTAAATAATTGCTATATTTCTTTTTATTTAAAATATAATTCTTCATCTAAGAAATTTTGACATCTCTCAATTATTTTTTTAAAATCTCTTTAATTTCTTGTTGGAATATATATGCAATTTTTTTTTTCATTATGATGTGAAATGGAATTGCTAATTATCAATTCACGTTGGAAAAAAAAATTGGAAGTTAGAAATAATTCATAAATACTCAAATTTACTCTAAAAACAATATATGAGTAAAGTTCGAAAGAAATGTTTATTTTTTGTTGATAATTTAAATACATCAATTGAAGTGAAACAAATTCAAAAACCTTAAAAGTCAATTGAAATGAAATGGATTGAGTAATAATAAATAACTATTGTGAATCTTTAATTTTTAAAAGGTTTTAAAATAGAATTTTTTTAATTATTTGAAAGAAATTACTTATGAGTGATTTGGGGTTATATATATATATATATATATATATATATATATACTCGCTATACAAATATACTTTTTATAATAGTGTTTAGTTAAGAAATAATATCAAATTGCTATTGAAAAATTTAAAAATAAAAAAAAATAGGATTTGTATAGTTTTGCAGTTTAAATTGAAGTGAATGTTTAAAATATAAATAGGGACATTTGTTAGTTTCACTATTATTAGGAGCTCAATATTTATGTATGATTGATATATAGGTTATTAATTTTTTGAATTTTAAAGGATAACTAATCTTATTTTAATTATATTTAAGTATTTTTAATTAATAATAATAATAATAATAATAATAATAATATTATTATTATTATTATGAAAAAACATTGATTTAATATTAATTTTAATAAAATTATTTTATATATCAATCCATCTATTATAATATAAGATAATTTTTATTTTAAAAATACACCTTAATTTTATTTAATATTAATTTATTATAATTAATTGAATACTACTTAGTAATAAATTTTATTCTTGAATACTAACTAGTAATAAATTTTATTCTTCAATATTTATATTATTTTAATAATAAATTATATTTTTTAGTGATATTACTACATATGTTATTAAAATGCAAATAAAATGAAATCACATATTTTCAAATGTCAAAAAAATCACAAACTAATAATTAAAAATATTTATATATTTTTATATATTTTTAAATTTATCTTAAGTAATAAATTAATATAATTTTTTATTCATATTTATGACTTTTATAAATCATAAAAATTTTATATTTTTCTCAATTAATTAATTATAATTATAAAGAAATATAAATAATATAAATAAAACTATCATAACAATAAAGTAAAATGATATTTTAATTTTTTTTCTTTTGAATTCAATTAAATAATTGAAAACTTAGAATTAAATAATTGAAAAGTTAGAATTCCTAAAAAGTAATTAAAATAAAATAATTAAATAATTAACATTAAAATATTAAAATGATATTTATTATTTAAAATAAATATTACAACATGTTAATTTTAGGATTAATTACTATGATATCCTTGAGGTTTGACCTATTATATTACTAAGTCCCTGTATTTTCAATAATTAATTTAAATATCCTTAAGGTTTTGCCCCATTATATTATTACATCTCTATTGTTTAATTTAATATTAAATAGACCAATTTAAAAAATTAAAAGTTCTATTTGGTCCATGCACTTATTTTATATTCAATTTTTTATCAAATTAATATAGGATTTTTTAGTTTATTATGTTTTTATTGTAATAATAATTATAATATTGAAATAATTTTTTTTAATAATATAAAAATATATTTATTTAGAATTTTTAGTACGCTATTATGACTATGTAATTAATACTAAATTAATAAGGATTTATCATATTGATATGGATTTATTTTTTTAAATCTCATTAAAATTATTTTAGTGTGTATATACACACATGTTGTTTACAAAGTTTTTTGAGAATTACAATTCTTAAATTTCATTAAAAAAATTATTTCAATACGACAGGCCTCATTTAGGGTGCAATGCCAATCATAAAAATTGAGTTCATATTAGCATGGTAAACCTTAATTGATAGACGCTAATTGTATAAATTGGATCGGTATGGTGTTAATTACGAAATTAAGTACATTACAGTATGATAAATTATAATCAGTGCAATACTAATTGTATAAATCATATTTCTGTAATATCCCTTGTTTTTAAATATTTTTACACTGTACCGGGATATGCAGTGTTAATAATTTTTGTGTATATATTACGATATTTTTACAAGTTGATATGTATTTAAAATATATTTTAATTACTGTGTCTTATTTACAGTATTTTACGTAAAATTTTCCCAAGACTTGCATTTTCGGGGAAATTTTCATGTAAATAATTTATTATTAATTATTTTAAATATATTTTCGGACTTGAATGAACTCATACGTATTTTTAAAATACTAAATAAAGCATGTGTGTGTATATATTTATTTAATTAGGGTTTAGTATTTTACCCTAATATTTTATTAATTAATTAATTATTTTATTGTTATTTAGTTATTTTTAATTAATATTAAATTTTAAAATATTAAATATTAAGTGTGTGGGTGTGATTTTTTTCAAATATTTTATTAAAATTATTTTTTTATTATTTTTCTTTTTTCTTTTTCTTTTTCTTTTCTTTTCTTTTCTTTTCTTTTTCTTCTTCTTCTTTTTCTTCTTCTTCCCGCGCGACCACCTCCCTCTCACCGCTGCAACTCTCGATCCGCGACCGTCGGTGTGCCGCTAGCAACTCCACCTTCCCCAGCCAGCCACTCCGCCGTCCCCAGCCTCCTTCCCCGGCGTCGGCAGCCTCTTTTCTTCCATTTTGGCCGAAATTCCTCTCCTCGCCGTTCACCAACTTTTCGGCCACCATTTTCGACACCGCCGGTCTCTTTCTTCTCCTTAAGCTCCGGTGAGTGTGATTCTAGTTTTGGTTTGAGCTGAAATGGTCTTGATTTTCTTAGGTTTCAAATTTTCCATTTCGGCCATATTAGGGTTTTTGATTTTTTTGAGCTTCGAATTGATTGATTCATGAAAACTACCTTCACAAATATTGATCCTAGTAGCTTAATATACATGTATGAATTTTTGTGGAATTTTTGGAGATTAATTTGATTTTTGGGTATTTTTGAATATTTTAATATTATTTTCTAATTTTCGGAAATTAATTATTTAAATTATGAAATTGTATTTTATGGTTAAATTAGGTATTTAAATGAATTATAGGAATTTATTTGGAATTTTTATGAATTTCTATGTATTTATTTTGAATTATTGAAGTTTATGGAATTTTGGAAAATTAGGGTTAAATGTGTTTTTAATTGAAATTAATTGGTTAATTGAGTTTAATTATTAATATTATTGATAGATATGTTGAGAAAATTAATTTTGGATAATTTTATAATTTTTGGTGAATTTTTGAAGTAATTATAGTATATTTATATATATAGGGGTATTTTGGTAATTTTACCCTAAATTGGCTAAAAATGTAATTTAATTGGTTTTAATAGTTATTTAAGGTATAAAAATGATTTTTACAAATTATTTGGTATTTTTAACTAATTAAAACTATTTTTCGTGAATTATTTTCAATTTTATATATAATATACGGTTTTTCTAATAAAATGAGTTTTTATCGGTTTTTACAGTGTTTTAAGGTTAATTATTTAATTTCTATTTATAAAATGTATTTCTATGATATAAGGGTATTTTTGGTATTTTCATAATTGTTCTGTGTTTGTGGACCCCGATCGGTAGACTGTAGTTTGGAGTCCGACCGAGGGGTTGTAAAATGAGATGTGGTGTTTATTTTCGAAGTGTGTTTCTTTGCATGGTCGGCTCTACTCTTTGAGTAGAGAGATGTCCGTTTTACAGGGGAGGTTCTGTCGAATTTTCGGTAGAATTCTCGTAAAACATGATGTCCAGTCGAACCCTAATATCAATTCTGTGTTTAATACTCTAGATCGAATTCTAGGATTTCTGTTAGGTTTATTCTAATGTCGGTTATTTATTGTTTGTTTAGTTGCGCCGAGACCGAGGGCTAATGGACCAGGCCCGTCGGACCCATCTCGAGGAGCGCACTAATTTGTGAGTTACTATACTATATATATATGACTTAGGATGCATGATTTTGAAATATATGTTTTATTTTGATTAAAATGCATAAATAATGTGATTTGTATTTAAGTATATTTTTGGTTTATTTTTGGTATATATTAAATTATATGCATGTTTTGTTAATAAATTATATTTAAAATGTTTTTAAATATATTTCTAGCTTAATTTATAATTTGATTGGATTCATTTGACATATATATGCTCGAAATATACCTGGTTTACTTTTGGTATATTTCCGGTATATATATGGTTTATATTGTTATCTTATTTAAATTCATGCATCATGTATTTGTGAATGGATGTTTTATATTTATTGATGAAGGATATCGATAGAACGTGCTACCTAGTGGGCAGCACTAGGACCGAGTACGTACCGGTACGCTTATAGTATTTAGGTTATATTACTAACCATTTGTGGATATTGATTGAATATGATTATCTGATGTGTGATGTGATTTGGGTGTGATTGCTAGAGCTCGGTTGACCAAGTGTCTCGGGACCAATCACACTGGCAGTCAGACTGCTGGAGCTCGGTTGACTTAGTGTCTCGGGGCCAGTCTACTATCTAAATGAATTATATATTTGGATTAAGTGAGCCTGTGTGGCTAGAGTGTTGTCTAACACTATTTTCGAGGTTGCGATATCATAGGGTTCTATGTGATCCTTCATAAAAGATGATTTTCAATGAAATATATATATAAAATGATTTTATTGCATCTGTGTGTAATTGCCTGTATATATACGTATTAGATATATACTGTTGATTGTATGCATTGTCATTTAGTGTGTATGTATATATATTATAGTAATTCACTCAGTGAGGTCTGACTCCCCTCCGTTGACTATTTTTCAGGAGAGTCAACATCTTCAGACCTCAGTAGCAGGCCTGTACGCCGGATTTCTTCCGCCCCGGCTTCTTTGTGTAAATTACTTACTTGAGTCTTATTTTATATAATCTAGACACTGCAGTAGTTGTAAGATAATTTGTGAAATTTTATGTAATTTATTTATGTGAGATATTGTATTATATTTGAAACTGGATTTGTATTAAAAGATTTATATATATGAGATGAGATTTGATTTAAATCCAGTTGGTGAAAATACTATTATGATATTTATGATTTTTATTTCCGCTGCATTATATATTGCTACTATTATTGCATGTTTTATTTTATTTTTAGGCTTGCTACGGGTTCCGGATTCGAAAGAATTCCCGTTCCCTAGCGCCGGTCATGGTCCTGTTTTGGGTTGTGACAATTTCCAAGATAATAATTAGTAAAATTGAAATTATCAATATGATAAATCTTATATAGTATCGATTATATGGTCCTATTGGAATAGTGTCAATTTTAAATCATTATGGTTTAAATTTGTTTTAATATTAAAAATAAAATTTTATTCTTGTAATGAAAACACAATAAGTTAAGCATCTATATTAATTTAACAAAAGAATTTGATGAATTTAAAATTATATTATAAGTTTAGGGATCAAGTAGAACTTTTAGTTTTTTTCAAATTGGTCTATTTAACAGTAAATTAAATGGTAGGAATTGCCACATCCGTACCTAATTATAAGTACATTTGCATTCATGTTGCATTGCATTTATGTGTATGTTGATAGAATTTAAGTATAAGCTAGTATATATAGTTAGACTAGTGTATCGAGTTAAGCCATGACTTGTACTTAGTTAAAGAGTGAGAATTTTTAAATTTTGATGACATTCAAAATGAGTGAATTATGAGAATAAAAGGAATTAGAAATGAAAATGAGGTAAAGAATAAGTATTCAAAATGTTAGGATGATAAGGACTCGATTGAAGAAAATAGACATACTAGAATGAATAATTGAAAGCTTGAGGTTTTAAAGGTAACTAAGCTATTTCATTAAGGGCCTAAATGAATATTTTAAATTAAATCTATCCAAATTAGATTTGGAATCCTCTCAAATTAGTGGACATTAGTGGGCAGCCTTGACGTTAAGGAAAGAGAGAAGAAAAGATGAGATAAGAGAGAACTTCAAAGGGGTTGATTACTTCTCTAAGCTTAGGTTAGATTTGCAAGTGAAATTGGAGGTTCCAAAGCACTTTTCAAGCTGAAATTTTCATTCCTAAAAGCTTTAATTATTGAATTGGTAAGTAATTCTATTGTTTTAATTGGTTTGGAATAGGGTCTATAAGCAGCAGTTCTCGAGTTCTAGAATTCTGAACTTTAAGTCATTTTATTTTGATCATATCTTGAGCTAAGAAGCTCCAAATTGAGTGTTATTTAATGATATGAAAATTTTGAAGAGTTATTTAAAAATGTTTCTGCTTGAGCTCAACCTGCTTCAATTTATAAGCTAGTCTAATAATAAGAAATATTTTAATGCTTAGTCTGTTCATGTATATTGACCTGGTTGTGTTCAATTGCCTATATTTTCCTCTATGGTTGTCCAAATGAAGTGAAATTTTTAAAGAATTTAGAAAACATATAAATCTAAGATTGATTCTAGTTTGAGCTTCAAATTCACTTCCTAAAAGTTTGGGCAATTTTTCTAAGTTTGGCAAAAAATAACCCTTTTTATAGTTAATGAGTCAGAATTGTGAAATTGAGTTAGTTTGTATTTTATGCATATCATATGGGGGCTGCATGGTTAGATTAGTATATGGGGTCATTATTTGGGATCATTATATTAATGATTTGTAAATAAATTTCATGTTTTAGGTGCTAGAAAAGACAAAGAAAGTAGTGGTGCAAATTGAGCAAATCTATGATCAAGTTGTGTTTGATTTGAAAGCTATTTTATGAGTAGATGTTCAAGTCCTTTAATACCTTTTATAATATAAATAAAATGAGCTTTTTAATTTTTTTTAATGAACCTAAATTGAAGTATTATAATTGGTTTAAATTTAGCCTTATGCTACTTGAATAACATGTTTAAGTTTTAAGCTTTCAAAGTTTTAAGTATATGAATTAAATATGTTACTTCTATATACTCTACTTTGTGATTTGAATTGAGATCCTTTTGGTTACTTGGTGATTCAAATGAGCTTATACTTAACTTGTTTTCACTTCTTGAACTATGATGAAGATTGTTTGATTTTGAATGCTTATTGAACTGTAAATGCAATAAGGTTGTTTTGGGTGATTATTTGGTAAAAATGGCATTTATTTTGTGTATTATCACCCTTTACGAGATGTGTGAATGTGTTGAGGTGATATATGCACATTTGAGATTGTGTTGGTTGTTATTGCACAATAAACAATAAGACATTTGATTGCAGAACAATGAAGGGGGAAGGGTCATTCCGTGCTAATGTCGTGGAAGGATTAGCCTTTAAGTGTGCCTAGAGAGTGAGTTTGTGATGGCCTATATATTAAGGTCGGGTTGTAATGCTTGTTATATGGATGGTTAATACGTGTTAAATGTTATATTAATGTTTGTAAATGCATGTGTTTTACTTTGCTAAGCTTTATATAAGTTTAAGAGCAAGAATGGCTTTGATATTTCAAGTGGATTGTAATTTGATTTTAATTAATTCAATATATTAATTTGAGACAATTATTGTGTTTGGTTTAACCAATTTATTTTTTGCTTGGAACACCTATTTATTAAGTATTTTATACTTATTTTACTCTATTTTATAAACTTTTTAAATAGCAGGGCTTGTTAGCAGGTGGCCTAAGCTGAGTGAGTGTAGATAGAAGTTTGATAGTAAGGTTGGCTAACATCCTTTTCAGAGAAGCCTTGTATTTATATTTCTTAACCTTGTTTCATTATGTATTGTAAATGAAAACATCTTGTAGTTAAACGATGGTGGCTAGATTTTATGTAAAGTAACTGTTTAGAAACATGTTTTATATTTTTTTTTAATAATGTTTACTACCATGTTTTCATTGTATATTTACTAATTTTAATATAGTTTAAAAGCATGATTTGCTAAACGTCTAAATTGTAAAAGTTCTTATTTCCTAAATGACAACGAATCTTTCCAAGATATTATTTTCAATTCTATTAGCAATGTAATTATATTTATAATATAAATTGACTAAATTAAATGGTTTGCTAATTAGTTGGTTTTAAACATCCATTTTAGGCTACGTGAGACGGGTGTAACAGGAATGAAATAGTTTAGTTTAGAAAAACCTTAAGGATGTTATAGTAATTAGTGACAACATATGGATCTAATAATATAATAGGTCAAACCCCATAAATGTTATAGTAATTAACCCTAAATTTATTTATTAATTTGTACAATTAATTTAATAAAAATTTATATGTTAAAATAATAAAAATAAAAATACAAAAACACAATTTCTTTTTTTTTTTAACTAATTGAAGTGGTTAATTCCTTATCACAAGGAATAAAAGTAATGGAGAGATGGGTTCAAACCCAACTCTCCACAAACTGATGTTTATGTCCTTTATCACTTGAGCTACTTATTAGGACAATACATAGGGGTTGTTTAGTTTTGGAAAAACATTTTTTGTTTTCCTTCCTTAGTTTTTTTTTTCCTTCCTTGGTTTTCTTTTCCTTTTCTTCGTTTACGAGATTTCTATTTTCTAAAATAGAAAATGAAAAAATAGAAAATGGAAAAATAGAAAATCAATTTGTTTGTTACTTTTCATTTTGAAAATTTTCATGCTCATAATTTTTATTTTTTATGAAATTTATAATAATAATAATAATAATAATAATAATAATAATAATAATAATAATAATAATAATAATAATTGTAATTCATATGATATTATTTAATAATAAATTTATTTATTTTATAGAAATTCTTAAATTGTGCACATTTAATTAATTTCAATTTGAAGTCATAAGAGTGTTGTGGTGGTGGTGGACTTAGTGAAAGTTATGGTGGTGGTGGTGTTGGTAGTGGAGGTTGTAGTAGTGGTAATGGTAGTGATAATGGTGGTGTAGCCATTATGTTAGGAGGCTAAGTTGGTGGTGGTGAAGGTGGGTTATGGTGATGATGGAGATAGTGGGGGTAATAGTGGCGCTAGTAGTAGCGAAGGTTGTGATGGTGATTATCACGACCCAAACTCAAGAGTCATGACTAGTGCCAGGAAATGATAATTCATATGAATTTGGAACCCGTAGCAAGTCTTAACACCTACTCAGAATTAAAACTTTTTAAGTCATATAAAGAAATATCCAAATCATATCATAACAAAATAGTTGCTTACAAATATTCATATACAAAACCTTAGTCAATAACACATAACTCAATACATCAAGTACGTAATACTACTACAGAGTCTAGGAAGTACTACAAAAGTATAGTTTAAAATTTATATAAGTTAGCCGGTGAAGAAAGGGTCTGACAAATAAGATTAACAGGGGAGGTCTAAAGTAAAGAGTCCTAAAAAAAATAATTAAGGGAGTTAAATCTCACTGAGTGAATTATTATTATTATTATTATTATTATTATTATATATATATATATATATATATATATATATATATATATATATATATATATATATATATATATATATATATATATATATATATATTTTATACATTCATTTCATACAAATGCTTGAAATCACTTATTATGACAAACAAATAAATGTAAAAAGATTTAGGTAGTGGATCAGGGCAAAACCCTAATAATATATTTAACATCAATCATTGTATTTCACTAGCCAACAGGCTTTCCTCAAATCCAAAAAAATATTTCTTTTCTCTAATTTTGGCAGTGGACTAGCGTCAAGTACACATAAAGGTTAATTGAGAATCTGTAGTCTCACTACCAGTATGACTGGCCTCGAGTACACTGCAGGTCAACTGAGAATTCACAGTCACACCCCTTTTATCCACAATTCTCAATAACTATTTATCCATATCTCAATTCATTCAAAATTTATAGTCTAGCATCTAATGTACTGTTGCGTAACAGTCCTAGTGTGACTCACTAGGTGACACATTCTACAGCAATCCTCCAAAATATTTATTATAAATAAAATAATGAAATTCATATTAAAATATCGCAGCATCTAGTAATAACAATTAATATTTTCATTTATATATATATATATATATATATATATATATATATATATATATATATATATATATAACAATTACGATAAATAACGTTTAATGTAATATAGCATAAATAATAAATTCCTATTTATTCAAAATACAGATACCAATGACATTCTACATACAATGTATACATATAATAATAATTCACATGTGAAATGCACTCCTTTAAGATGACTCGACTGGTCTGGTCTTGTAAGTTTCGGTTTAAGTGCAATTATGGGGAAAGTAATAAGCAAATAGTTAGGATTAAAATCCTAATATTAAATATTCTAGATTTTAGAGGAACTTGATCTAAGACTTGACTCTAAAAACTCAAAAATTGACATAGACCCGATGTGAGATTTTACGAGAAATCTATCAAAAACTTGACAAAGTTTTTTTTGTAAAACGGACGTCTCTCTATTAAAAGTATAGTCAGACCTGCATGTAAACACACTTCAAAAAATTCCAAGACTCAACATGTCGGATTGGGCCCCTAAACTATAAATCACGCCCAACCGAGAATCAACATCACAAAATATATATAAAAATATAATAATTTCTCAAATCACCAAAATATCTTGTAAAAATATTTAAAAACTTTATTTTCCAAATAAATAATAAAATTCTAGTTTTTTAAATAATATTTGCTAATAAAATCCATAAATGGAATAAAATTCTCATTTTACAATTAAATTAGCATAAATTGCAAATAATTATTAAAATCACTTATTAACATCATACAAATAATAAAATGCCCATTTAAGCTAAAAAATAATAAATAAATTTATTTTTCATATATTTTCTCAAAATTACCATGTATTAATTAAAATCGAGAATTAATTATAAAAATTATTTTTCATACCTTTATTAATAAAAAATAGTCTAAAAACGAATAATTAACAACAGCTTTAATTAAAATCAAATAATTTACTAAATTCCAATGATTTTCTAAAAATACATATTTAAACATAAACTACAAAAAGTCATAATTAAAATTCTATAAGGAATTTCACAAAACTTTCTTCACAACGTACAATCTACATAATTAATAGAATTTATTAAAAATATAAAAATTTTCCTTTGAAACGTTTCCGGAATTTATTTCTCAAAATCCATAAAGAATTAAAACTCTATTCATAGAAATTGGTCGCTATAATTTATATTATTTATTAAAAATAGTTTCATGCATTTATCTCGGGGTTAACATTGTTTATTCACTGGAGTTCAGGTGGGAATCACCCGAACAAAAATATCCTCACCAAAATGTGTCACTTGAAAAAACTGAATATATCAAAATGTTCCTAATAATTACTTCAACACCAAAATAGCCTCAAACGACCTAAAATATATACTGAATAAAACAATTAGAATAAAAACTGAATTTACCTAAAAATATTTGCCAAATATTCTACAAGCATAGATTGGATGCATGGTTGGTACCTATAGATTCTTGTTGACAAGAGGGACGTAATGGAGGCAATCCTGTCAACCCACTAGAATAGTAGAAAATTGTAGAAAATGCTAACAGTTTCTTTGAATTTCTAGGTATTTTCTTGAAAAAAAAAATTATAGAGAGATAGAAGAGGGTGAGACGAAGTTACAATTTAAATTTGGAGTCGATCAGAGTTCGTTTAGGTATTTAACGAAAAAGAAAAAGAAAAAAAAAAGAAGTGGTGTTAAAATAAAGTTTTCCCCCTTCAACTACCATACACCTGCTACTTCTCCATTTCACTCTGCAGAATCAGTTTAATAAAGTGATGCACACTCACATGTCCATCAACAACTGGTTCTTTTTTATTTCCTTTAAAAAATCATATATATATCTAATAATAATAATAATAAAACTCCTCTAAAATATTTATACACATAAGTATACATATATATAAAATATATTCTTAATAATCAATAAATTTACTAAATACTCATTTAACAATAATTCTATAAAAATAATATTTAACATTTTAAAATATTAATTTAATTTAATAATTAAAAATACGGGTCATTACAATGATGATGGTAATGGAGGTTATGGTAGTGATGATGGTGTTGTAGCCACTATGTCAAGAGACTATGATGATGGTGGTAGTGGAGGTGGTGAAGGTTGTGATGGTGGTGGAGGTAAGGGTGTGGTGGTGGTGGCGACAACAAAGATTATGGTGGTGATAGTGATAGTGGAGGCTATGATGATTGAGGAGATTGTGGTGTGTCAAAATATTAATTAAAAAAATTGAAAAACATCTTTTTATTAGTTTTTTAAAGCCACTTATAATTTTAAAAATTTAAATTATATTTTTTCAATTTTTAAAATTAGAAAATATGACAATTAAATAATAAAGAGAAAATTACATTTTTCTCCTTAAAATTTAACTTAATTTATCTTGTTTAAAAATTAAATTTTTATCTCTCTCAACTTTTATTTTGTTAACATTTAAGGACTTTCGTTAGGGTTATATTGTTTTCCCATTAAATACCATACAAAAGACTAAAATGCCCTTTTAAACAATAAATAATGATAATTAACTATAAAAAAACTAATAATATGTACAAGATATTTTAATACTCTATATTTAATGACATTAAATATATACATTTCACATTTAAATGGATATTAAAATATTGCAATAAAAATATTTATGAACAAAAGAATCATTTGCAATATGAAATATATCATGAAATGATAAGTACATTCAAAATTATTTTTATTTTATTAATTTGATTTTTTTTTTTGTGTATTGTAATTGATTTAAAGACTTGATTGTTAGTAATAGTAGATTTATTATAAATGTAATTTATTTGGATGGTTCTAATATAAGCAATTGTTTTTTGAAATATAATATATAATTGTTAGCATCTTTTAATTAATTTTTTTTTTAATGAGGGATGTATATATTTTATGTTATTAAATATAAAGTACTAAAATATCATTAGTATTTTATAGTTAATTATAATTTTTATTATTTGAAATGATATTTTGATCTTTTTATATGCCAATTAACAGAAAATATAGTCTAATTTTAACGAAAGTTTTTAAATATTAATGGAACAAAAATCGTAAAGAATTCAATTTTGAAACAAAAGTGAAAGAGAAGAATATAATTTTCCCAATAATAATTCTATTTTCTAATTTTACAAAAAAAAAAAAATTCTTATTTTTTTAAACTAAATAGACCATAATTTATTATTTTTATTTTTTATCGTGGGAGGGAAGGGGGGTGGGGTATCCAACCTCCCCTCCTCGTTACCTAGGCCCCGCAGACGGGATCCCTCCCAGGGCGGGCCGGCAATAGGCCATAATTTATTTTCCCAACTTATTTTTGTTTTCTTTTCATTTCGTGGTTATCCAAACATAGCGTTGTGGCCAAGGAGTTCCAAGCAAAGCATTTGCACGGCTCTATTGGCGACTGCACTGTGCTAGCAAAAAAAAAAAAAAAACGAACAGTTGATGAGACTTGCGAGCCAGAGGATTCAAGCAAAAGGGTGCTTCCATATTTCTGAAACTATCAATTTGACTGAAAAAAAAAAAAAAAAATCTGTGAATGGATCATGATCACCTAAATCAAGATTCTCTCCGACATCAACAGTCCATGCAAATAACAATGTCAATGCAACCCCAAAATCCACACTTCACTGATTTCCATCAACATCAACAACCTCTTCCAGACCTGCCATCTTCTCGCTCTGATCCCAAGTCCAGGTTTGTTTTATTATTGTTGGTGTTTTTGGTTTTATTCTTTGTAATGGTTCTTGAAGAGTTGTGATACAATTTCAGTATTGGCTGGTTTTTGTTCAATTTCAGTGTTGAATTATTATTATTTTCTTTCAAGGAAGTTCATGGTTTTTTGATTGGACAAGTTATTTTGCTTTTTCTTTAATGTGTTAATTTAATTCAACTGTAATTAGAATCAAGAAATTGCTAAGGGTTGGTATGTTATTATGGATACTAACTGAAAAGGGTTTTAATTTCTTGGATTTAATTGAACTGGTGGAGTAGTGCTGGATCCAATTTCTGTTATTTGAGTTAAGACACTAGTAATTGTCCTTTTTGTTTTTGTTCTTTTTTCCTGAAATTTATTGGATGAATTTATTATCACTATTTTGAGCTTTCTGTAATGTGATTATTTTATTCTTTCCCAGCCAAGGGGTTGAATCAGAAGTCAAGAATAGTGTAGCTACAAGAAAAATTCAGAAGGCTGACCGCGAAAAGTTAAGGAGGGATAGACTAAATGAGCACTTTATCGAGTTGGGAAATGTATTAGGTGAGACATATATATGTGGCTTACTTTTTGTGAATTTGGTGGTTTCATCATCCTTTTCATTTTTTCTTGCTCTGTTTGATAAGTCATATTAGCACATGAAAGGATTAGGTTGGCAAAGTCTTTTAGTTTCAAAAATTGAGCCATTCCGTTAGTGTTGCTACGCATTTGTTGAGCTGGATCCACTTGTGTAACCAAAAGCCCTTTATCATTATAGTTCAGACGCATTTCTTCTTTTTTTGCAATGGGAATGCTTGTTTTCTAACATAAGCAATCGAATTGCTTACAGAAATATGTACTTAATCCAATGAACTGCACAAGCTTGTGGTTATATTTATGAAGTTGCATCTCGGTTGCTGCATGGCTCTGCCCATTCACAGTCATTAACTGAGTTTCACATGATGTCTTATCTATCTCATCCATTTTCCTTCTTTGTGTTATTTGAGACTTTTTTTAATAGAATAATGCTTTGAGGGCATGAAAAGAATGTTTTTTTTAAATGTCATGTAACACCAAAGTATTGGATTATAATCGCATGGAGTCGATTATTAGCAGTTGATTGTTATTTGTCAAAAGCTAATGTTTATTGCCTATTGTAATTCATGATGTTTACTTCTTCTTGATGTTTCCATGTGGAGTCTTGAAATATATACTCAGATAGGCGAAAAATGACAAAGCTATATACACACATACAGACATCACTCTGCCTACTGCAATTCATAACATGTTTACTTCTTCTTGATGTTTCCATGTGCAATCTTGGAATGTAGATCCAGATAGGCCCAAAAATGACAAAGCGACCATTCTAACTGATACAATTCAGTTGTTAAGGGATTTAACATCTCAAGTCAACAAACTGAAGGCAGAGTACTCTGCCTTGACTGAAGAATCTCGTGAGGTAAACTTTTAATCTCTCAATTTGATAACAGTGCTGAAGATAAGAATAGGATAATCATGCAATGTTGTTTGAAAACAGTTGACACAAGAGAAAAATGACCTCAGAGAAGAGAAGGCATCTCTCAAATCTGACATTGAGAATCTAAATATCCAATATCAGCAAAGATCTAGGGCCATGTACCCTTGGGTAGCTATGGATCCCTCAGTTGTTATGGCTCCAACTTCTTTTCCCTTCCCCATGCCAGTGCCAATACCTCCTGGATCGATTCCTTTGCATCCATCCATGCAGCCATACCCCTTCTATGGAAACCAGAATCCTGCAGTAATCCATAATCACTGTTCAACTTTTGTTCCATTTATGACCCCTAATGCCTTGGTTGATCAGCAGTCCATGCAACATGCATCTTCGGTTGCACACACTGCCAATGGAACTCATGCTTCAGGCAAAAAAGATTCAAAAACTAAATCATCAGGGGAGAGCAAGATTGGAAAAAGTTTGGACTCTAATGATGTTACAACAGAGCTGGAGTTGAAGACTCCTGGGTCTACGACAGATCAGGTAGGTTATGACCTTGTATATACGTTTTTAAACAAGTATTGGAATCTTTATCACAAATGATTTCCTTTTAAATAAAATTGAAATAAATGGAATGTATTTTGGTAGGATTTGTCTTCAGGACAAAAAGAATCCAAAAAATCTCTGGGGAAGGAAAATAGTGTCACAGATAGGAGTTCTTCAAGTAGGTGTTCTTCATCTCGCAGTTTCCAGGATAGCTCATCTAATAGCGTAGCTGGTGGCACAAGGGCTGATGATATAAGCCAGTGAAAGAAATAACAAATAAATAGGAATCCAGGTTTTATTTTATTCATGCTCATCATTTGTAGTTTTGTCTGTCTTCATTCTTGAAATCATGCTTTCACTATAGTACTGAATTGTCATCAAACTGAAACATATTTTTATGCACGCTATGCTGGAAGCTTCTGCTAATATTTGATAATCTTAACCCATTTCATTGGACATATCACTGCATGATGCTGTGAGGGATGTCTATCAGTTCATATTTTATAATTTCTTTTCTGGATCTGAAAGATTTTTGAAGTGCTACCAAATGCTCATTTAAATGGAGCTTGTTGGTTGTAAGAAAGTGAAGGCCAACAGCAGATTTATCTTCGTTAGCTATTTTCACGTAAGTTTGAGACATACTCCGTTGTCATTAAAGTATCTCGACGTGAAAGTCGAAAAGCATTCGTTTCTGCGAAGCTCACAAGAACGGATGAAGAGACTGGACTGTACAGGAGCGAACTAAGCTGAGAGGTTAAGTATCATATATGGATCTGTAAATTTGTCTTCCCGTTGTTAGCTCTTGTGTTACATTTGTATCTGTAGTAATGCATTTACAACTTCGTCTTGCATGTATACATCTGATGATTTTTTTGTTCATGTTCTTTCATCTGGTGAGATATGCATGTAACTCTTGGCAGGGAGATCAAATGCACGCCTATAGTTGAAGTCGCACACATGCCATGACTAGGTTGTGTGTTGAAGTTGCATGTTAAACTTGATGCCCATGCTTGAATTAGGTTCATGCTGCACGGTAATATAATGGACACAATTGACAATAATTTTGGTAACAAGTAAACAATAGATAAAGGACTTGAATGTGGAAAAGGACAGGGTGGGGTGCCTTACAAATTCATGGATGAAACGTTGGATGAGGATCACGAGAAAGGATGTGCATGTCAAAAGCCTACATGAGGATGCTATTGTTCACATTCTGAACTACTCACAAATCTTGTGTTGATGGGTTTAATCCTCCAGTTCTACATGATCTCTCTTCAAAAGTCCTAATTTAAGGACAATGTTTTTTAAAAAAAAAAAAAACCTTACAAATCTTTGTTGATGGAGAATGGATTTGTACATTTGTTGTTTAATATAATGTTTAGTATAAATGAGTTGTATAAAAAATTTAATTTATTTGCAAATGAAATCTAAATATAGCTTGTTTGATGTAAATGAATTATGAAAATTCTTTTGAAATACTATCTTATTAAATTTAGAAAATTAGTTATAAACCCAATTTATATCATATCTAATAAAAGTCTCAAAAAAATTTCCAAGTTTAACCATCATTGGTTGGTGTGAGTGGTTTGGCACTTTTAATTCTTAAGTAAGGTGGAGTTCGAATTCTGCTCATATATGAAGTACCATAAAAGTTAGCACTTTACCTTTTTGTGAGTCGATCCAGTGCAAATAAATATTAGTTTGAAAGCATTACAGATTTAAATATATCTTCAGTTGAGGTTCACCCAAGACACTTTGTGTCAAAAAAAAAAAATTTCTAAGTTTGTTGACTTTTGCTGTAAAAAAATAAATTCTAAGTGTGTAATTGTTTGTTATGATAAAATTAATATAAATTCAAATATCCTATTTTTCTCTTTTACCTTTTTCTGGGCAAAAGAAAAAAAATCTTTTATTTTATCAAATTAGCAAATACTACCTTTATTGGACCATTGAAACTCATAAATTTTTAAAAAATGGATCAAATGAATTTTTTATTTAACGTTTTCTTAGCGGTCATTAGAAATTTTTTGGGACTGCAAAAGGTTAAAAAAAAACGGTTAATCTTTTATTTTGTTATAATTAAACTCTAAATATTTATAAAATTAAACATATTCATTTTTTTTATTAATTGATTTTTACTCTAAAAAGTTCATTAAAGCGCAGAATCATTCTTAAAAATATTTTATTCTTAAAAAGTATTTATTTTAGTGTATATTATTTAATATAATTTTTATATTATAATAATTTTTCTAAAAATATAAATGCATATTTTAGAATAAATTTGAAATTTTTTTTAATGAAAATTGTTGCATTTTAAATAAATTTAACTAGTAATTTTCACAATGTAAAAGTGTAACATTTAATTTAGAAAATTTTATTGTATCATATATATATATATATATATATATATATATATATAAGTTAGAATAATTTTCTAAAAATAAAAATTTTTACACCCTAAAATCATTTTTCAAAAGTAAAGTATATACTTCAAAATCATTTTAACCAATAATTTTTGCAATGATAATTGTAGACATCCGATTTGGTCGGCCCGTGTCAGGAGACGAATTAAGGTTGCTCAGTTTGACCGGCCTGTTTTCAAGCCCAATGATGAGAATGTGGAACTTGGACATGAGAATGAAGCCTGAATCTCTAGTGAAAAGTAGACTTGAAAACCCAAAACCTGGAAAATCTAAAACTGAGCCCGACTATCCAAATCTGGCCCAAGCCCGCCAGGCCCAACGCAGGCCAGAGCCAAAGGGGCATCGCCTCAGTGTAATGAGGTAATCACCTCTTTGGCAGTTGTCAATAAAGTGATCGCCTCATCGATGAGGTGCCGCCTCTATGGCAGCCCACTTGTAGCTGCAATCATAACGACCAAGTGGTGCAAGCCCCACTTTTTAGACTTGCTTCTTGCGTGAGAAAAAGACTTTTGGGGAAGGAAAAAAGGCTAGGAAAGCTCATGATGAACTAGAAGGCTTAGGGGCATGGGAAAGCTAAGGAATAAAAAGAGGAAAAAAGAAAGGTTGGAAAAAGAGGGGAGGAGGAGCTCTGAAAAAAAAAACACAGAGAGAAAAAGAGAGAAAAAACGTCCTCAAGGGAGGAGGAGAGGTAGAAGCAAAGGAAGGTCCACATTTTCCTAAGAGAAGAAGGAAGAAGCTTGTGTCAAAAGTAGAGATCACGTCCTAGCAAGGATCACAATAAAAAACACCTCTGAGGGCCTCTCATTTTGGGTAGAAAACTTGCACTTAAACTTGACATGTGCATCATTTTGTGAGTTCTTGCTTGTGTGACTAAGTTCTTATTACATTTTAGGTTTATCTCTAGTTTGTCTTGCTTGATATCTCACTTTATTGATGGATTTTTGAACACTTTTGCATGTAGTTGTAGTTTTATGATTACATAGTGTATATGCATGTTTTGTTCCTTAGAGTAGAAGTCTGTACATTTTGAGAGTCGGAGCCGACCTACTGATCAGGCGATGCCTCTTTATAGAGGCGTCACCTCACCTCAATGATGCGATCGCCCCATTAACAGGCCTCTACGGAGAAAACCTTTCGAGTGTGTGTTTTATACCTTTTTTTTTGTCTTGGAATTATAAGAGTCCTTGTTGATGAGGCGCCGCCTCATTAATGAGGCGATCGCCTTATCTCAATGAGGCGACCGCCTCATTGACAGATTTAGCCTGCTTCTTGTTTCTTTTTTTTTTATATTTGTCATGACGTTTACTTTAATACATCTTCTCTTGGCCTTAAACATGTCTGTTTCAGTGCATGATGATGATTAATCTTGATTGTTTGCTTCCTTTAGTTCATAATGTGAAAACCCTTTTTTTATAGAGCCTTTTTGTAAGTATCATTATATGTGATTTCATTTTTTCTTGAAAAGAAGGACTAACTATGTGTTATTTGTAGGAATTGCTTGATGACTTTTGTCACCGAGTAGTCACTTTTGCGAGTTATCCCTTGTACATTGTTGCTTTTATGTTATCTCATTATTTTATTTTCTGTATATTATTTCATTTATTTAGCTAAAAAGCATTGTAATCCTTAATCCCTTCCCGCCATTCATTTCTGAATGCATGGTTGTAATTATTATTTATTTTATTATTGTTGAATGTTGGGACTCAAAGGCATGAAATTGGACTAATATGCAAACTCAGACTTGATTATAAAATTTGGCAATGATCCGAAGGCAATTTTATTACATGTGGTAAATGAAACACAACGGAGGCTAACCTTAAGTTTGGGTGAGCATTCAAACGCTCATACCCAATTTCCAAACCCGATCTCTGATGACGGCTTCTGGGAACCTCCGTGGGATCTAGTTGTTGTACAGTATGTCTCGACTTTTATCCAGGTGGCGACTCCATCTCCGAATAGGCCCAAGACCTATATCGTATTTCCTAGTGGGCCTCGAGCCCACACAGTGCTGTGGTCGCCAAAAACTTAGGTGGTCACCAAACACTTGGGCGCACGCTAAACCCTGGTAGTGGAATATTTGATTATTGTCACTCACGACACGTACTAGTTCGCGTTGTTTGACCCTTGAGTGGGGAGACGTATATGGATGTATATCGTTGTGGGAGTCAAAGCCTTTTTACCTAAGACTCAAGCCCATGTAATGACCTAACAACTATCCTTAGGAATTTTCCCATTTACATGTGTATTATGCCATATAATGGACCCTTAAATAAATCTTGAGCCCATTAATAAGCAGTCTAAAGTGAAATGGGCCCTCATGTCCAACCGAAGCCCATTATAAATAAGCTAGTCAACAAAGGCCTCTCATGTTTACTCATAACCCATTTTAAGTGGGCCTTGACAAACAAGTTTATGGTGCTAAGGATCTTGGCTCATAGAAAGTGAACTCCAGCTTTATTTAAAGGAACCATTACTTGTCTAAATCATTTTGAGAGTTTTCTTACATACGTCGGTTTTATTATCCCCCACTGATAATTAAAAACCCAGGCCAAAAATTCTAGGACAAGATACTTGCCATTTAATATGTGTGTGGGAAAAATAAGGGTGGAAGTTTGCACGTTTAAGTTCCATGCTTTGATCTTGTATATCTTTTGTATGTGACCTCTTGTTTTCAAATTTCTAAATAAAATGGACTTGCATATCATGCATACACGTCATGCACCATTCTAATCTATTGTTTTGTCAGCACTATAGATCCTTCAAGCTCAGCAGGGTGGGTCCGAGCTAGCTCATGTCGTTTGGTTAGAAATTTAGAATTAGGAATGGGAGGAGGGTTCGATCCAGAAGCATTTAGGGCACAGTGGAAAGAGGAAGTAATAACAGAAACCCGGGCTATGATGAGAGAAATGATGGGGTAGATCACTAAGCTTATCAGAGAGATTCAGCCAGCATAGCCACCCAATGCACCGCTGATCGATCCTGTGGATCTCGATAAGGAAATACCGATTAGAGGAAGGGAAGAAGATGATGTGATAGTGTTGGCCAATCTGGTGAATCAAAGAAATGTCATCCTGGTCAAGGATATGGGTCAGACTGAGTGGGCTAAGAATATGACCAGAGTGATGAACTAGATGCAGGTGATGATGAAGGAGAAAGGTATGGTCGCTCCTCTAGATTATGATCTGAATCTGGAAAAGGGTGATGAGCCGCTGCCTCGTAAGTTTAAATTCCCAAACATGAAGAAGTATACTAGTGCCGAGGATCCCCATTTGCATTTGAAATAATATGTAAGATACATGAAGGCTATTGAGCTAATTGAGAGCCAAATTGTTAAGCAGTTCCCTATTTCATTGGAGGGAGCACCGATTCGTTGGTATTACACTTTGGAACCACATGTTCAATTAGATTTGAAAGAGTTGTGCACTGCTTTTGTCAAGCAATATGGTCTTAACGTTCAACTAGAGGTGTCCTTGAGAGATCTGCAGAATACCAAACAGAAGTTTAATGAGCCTTTTACTAACTACTTGACTCGTTAGAGGGGGAAGTTATCCTTGATGAGGCATAGGTCTGCTGAGTCCGACCAGTTGGTCTTGGTAATAGAAGGGTGTGTTCTCGCATTTTCTAGGAAATTAAGGGATTAGGAACTTTGAAGAATTATACAGATTTGGGGTCCAGAAAGAATTAGAATTGGCTCAAAAGAAGAAGCTCTTTGGAAGAGGATTTGGGGGCAAGGAAGGGGCTAGCTCGAGCGGTAACGTTCAGATTCATGCTATTCGACCACCGAGCGATAATGTGCAAGTCAATGCAGTTAGACAGCCTTAGAGATTTTCAAATCTGGGATGTCCTATGTCTAAAGTCCTCGATAAGCTCATTGAGAAGAACCTGCTGCGACCTTTACCTTCACAACAACCCTTGCTTGGAGCCAACCCAAAGCTTTTCTGTAAATTTCATCAGACCATCAGGCATGACATAGACAGTTGTGCCGGTTAAAGCATGAAATCCAAGATTTAATAAACTCAGGCAAAATTACTGACCCAGAAAATAGAAAACCAAACACCCAAACCAACCCATTACCTAATTACCAAATGTACCACCTCCTAACCCACCCATTCTAATGGTCAACTCTGGCCTAACAGAAGAGCAAGTCCTAAACTCCTTCATTGATGACTCTCACAGTCCCTAATAAGCCAAACCTAAAAACCCGAAACCAAGTAAACAACCCACGAAGTTACAAGTACGAGTCTTGGACATATGGAGTTCCGATAATAAAAGCAAAGAATGAGATGACCTATGGGACAACGAAGGGAGTGAGCCAAGTTAGCCTGTGAGGAAAGTCAAAGAAAAGAAAGGGGAACCTGGGGTTATCGGGTCTGAACCCGAAAAGGCAGGATGTGCAACAAAGGGAAAAGTGGTAGAACAAAGCAAAGAAACCATTGTCAGTGTTTGGAAGTTACTCATGCATTCCAAGGATCATAGGGAAGCCCTGGTCCTGGCACTAGATCAGAAAAAGATTTCTACTAATTCCACTCCAGAACAGATGGTCCAGTCACTAACGGAAACTCCTCAAGGAATGATAATATTTTCCAATGAAAATTTTCCTCTGGAAGGGAGGAATCACTAAAAAGCTCTATTTATCAAAGCCAAGGTAAAAGGGAAGATGACCTATTATAGGATGGTTGATAACGGTTCTGCCATCAATGTGTATCCACTGAATTCTGCCAAAGTTGGGGTTGATGGTAGCTGACCTAAAGCCTTTTGAAGTAGTTATCAAGGCTTATGATGACACCAAAAGATCTGTGGAAGGAACTTTCAGGGCATTAGTTAAAACAGGGCCTATAGAAGTCTGGGTTGACCTGCATGTGATTGATATCCCGATAACATTTGCCATTTTATTAGGGAGACCATGGTTTCACCCTCTGGGTGGCGTTTCATCCACTATTCATCAAAAGATTAAGTTTCCACATTAAGGAAGGGTTGTCACCATCTCAACTGAAACTAAAGTCACTATAGCCGCACTAAAGTTGATCCCTAAGGAGATTTCCTTTAGTCCCAGTTTTGAAGTCTATGTGATCTATGAGGATGAGATGGATGAAAAGGTTCTGAGAATGATGTGCAATATGAAATTTTTACTCAGCATAGGATTGGGAAAAAATCAGAGTGGACCTTTAGAGTTTGTGGGAAACAAAGTACTTGTCCTGAAGTATGGGTTAGGATTCAAAGAAGTTGACGAAGCAAGGAAAAAGATGGGTATGTCAGACTGATCTGAAGAAAAGGAGAAGGAAACCATGGCTAGAAAGAAGACTCTATGGGAAATCTTTGTAAAGGAAGGCACTAGACACCCATATAGCAGGACTCCAGAACCTCTCCTAATGGCTGGGGAAGTTATCCCGGGGTTCAAGATTTTTGCTGAATTTGTGAACAAAACTGGGGAAGTTACTGTCGAAAAGACCCCTATTGAGGAGCTAGTACTGGCTGAAGAGGAGTTTAAGAAGGATAAAGCTACTTCGAAGCAAAAAGGCCTTGATGATCAAAACAAAGACCTTGACTTCGAGACCTACATCCTCAACTCTATCATAGATACCTTTTATAATGACTTTGATGTTTCTCTTGCTTCTATGTTTAAAACTAACGATCTTTTCTTTTCAAAAGTGGATGTAATGAAATTTGAATTTTCTTATTTGTGTGATGTGTTTCCTAATGGTTATTTTGTTTGTGATGATCATTTCATGCATATGTTTGACATTAATTCCATGCAAACTGAATCATTTAATTTAGACACAAATGATAACCCTAAAAATATATTATTTGCTTATGGTTTAACTCATGGTGAGAGAGAAAAAATGGAAGAAATCTTAAAAAAGAGACAAAAAGTATTTGCTTGGGGTTACAAAGACATGCCCGGAATCGACAGGGAAATCTCAGAACACAGGATCCCCATAGACCCTCACGTAGTGCCAATAAAGTATAAACAAAGGAGGTGAAGGCCAAAATGGGCTCTCTTGGTTAAGGAAGAAGTCGAAAAGCAACTGAAGGCAAAGTTCTTAGAAGTGGTAGAGGACACTCAGTGGTTAGCAAATATAGTTTCAGTTCCCAAGAAGGATGGAAGGGTCAGAGTGTGTGTGGACTACTGGGATTTGAATAAAGCCTGCCCCAAGGATGACTTCCTGCTATCGCACATCGATACATTAATTGATAGTAGAACTTCCAATGCAATGTACTCTTTTATGGATGGATTTTCAGGATACAATCAGATCATGATGGTAGTAATAGATAGATTAAAGATGTCTTTCATCACCGAATGGGGCGTGTACTGTTACCAAGTGATGCCTTTCGGGTTGAAGAATGCAGGGGCCACTTTTCAGAGGATGGCGACTGCCTTGCTACACGATATGATCCATAAAGAGGTAGAAGTGTATGTGGATGACATGGTGGTGAAATCTGCAACCAGGGAAGGGCATTTTGAGGTACTAGACAAGTTTCTGGCAAGAGCAGAAAAGTATAATCTTAGGCTGAACCCGAAGAAGTGTGTTTTTAGGGTTACATCTGGCAAACTGTTGGGACACATTGTCAGCCAGAAAAGAATAGAGGTCGACCCAGATAAGATCAGAGCAATCAGGGATATGCTGACACCAAAGAATGAAAAAGAGTTCTAAGGGTTTCTGGGGCGTTTACAGTATATCAGCAGGTTTATAGCCAAGTTAACGACCATCTGTAATCCCATATTTAAGCTTCTAAAGAAGGACCAACCTGTCATGTGGGATGAAAGATGTCAATAAGCTTTTAAAACTATTAAGGATTATCTGATGAATCCCCCTGTCTTACAGTCGCCGAGACTAGGTAAGGCCTTTATCTTGTATCTGGCAATTGAAAAGGATGTAATAGGGGCAATGTTAGCATAGGAAGGTGAAAAGAAGATCGAACATGCTGTATATTACCTAAGTAAGAAGCTTCTTCCCTACGAAGTTACTTATAGTTTAGTGGAGAAAACTTGTTTAGCAGTGATTTGGGCAATGAAAAAGCTCCGACACTACTTCCAGTCTTACAAAATACAACAGTTTCTAAACATGATCTCCTTAGGTACCTCCAATAGCCCCCTCTCTTACCGAAAAATTTGCTAGGTGGCTTGTTTTGCTCACAGAATTTGACATAGAGTATATGGCCAAAAAGATAGTGAAAGGAAGAGTAGTAGCAGACTTCTTGGCATAAAGCCCGATGGATGATGACCAAGAGTGGAAGTTGGAGTTCCCCGATGAACATTTAGGGGCGATAGAGATACAAGGCTGGGAGATGCCCTTTGACGGAGCTGTCAACAATAAAGGGGCTAGAATAGGGGAAATCTTGGTTACGCCAGAAGGAGAAATGATCCCAATGGCAAAAAGACTCGAGTTTGAATCAACCAATAACCAAGCAGAATATGAATCCTGCATCTTTGGTTTAGAAGCATTGCGTAGCGCGGGGGTAAAAAATGTTACTGTTTATAGGGATTCCATGCTAGTTATAAAACAAGCCACCAAAGAATGGGAGATAAAAGAAGATAGATTACGGTTGTACTGGGAATACTTGACCACCATCCTGTGCTCCTTCACTCAGTGTAAATTTGTCCATTTGCTAAGGGAAGGAAACTAGGTAACTGACGCCCTAGCCATGTTGGCCTCCATGTGGGAAAGTGGGAAGCAACTAGAGGCCAGGCCCTTAATTCTCACGAAGTCTCAAGCCCTCTGCTATGAAGAGTTGAGAGTAACGCCAGTTGACGCCACTGAGAAACTATGGTTCTATGGTTTACAAAGGTATCTAGCAACTGGGCAATTTTCAGATGACGCTGATAAGAAAGAAAGGATATCCCTGCAAATGTTGTCTCGACAGTTCATAAGCCACAATGGGATGTTATACAAAAGAATGCCAGCCGGGGTACACCTTAGGTGCGTTGATAAGGGTGTAGGCTGAAAGCTTATGGAAGCAATCCATTAAGGGGTGTGTGGGCCACATATGAATGAGACTGTCTTGGCAAAGAAAATAGCTCGCCAGGGGTACTTTTGGCTCACCATGGAAGTAGATTATGTTGGATTTATAAAGAAATGTCACAATTTCCAAACATATAGTGATGTTAGATGTTAGCCACCTACCATCTATGGAGCTTTAAGGAATGACTTTTCCATGGCCGTTTGTTGTATGGGGGATTGATATCATAGGGGAGGTGAGGCCAAAAGTAACTAATGGCCATTGTTATATCATTGTGGCTATCAATTACTTCTCCAGATAGGTTGAGGCTGAATCCTATACTACTGTGGGGTCGAAGCAGATGTCGAAGTTCATCGAAAAGAATATAATCTGTATGTATGGGTTGCCGCATCACATAGTTATAGACAATGGTGTTCAATTTCGGGCAGAAATGACCACATTGTTGAAAGATTATAAGATTGAGCACCACATGTCATCTCCATGTAGACCGCAGGAAAATGGGGTGGTGGAAGCAGCAAATAAGAATGTAAAAAAGATCTTGGCCAAGACGCTGGAAAATTACCGAGATTGGGCTGATTACTTACAATTCGCATTGTGGGTGTACTGAACTACTGCTAGAACTTCGACAGGAGCCACCCCGTACTCTTTAATTTATGGGTGTGAGGCTGTCTTACTGGTGGAGGTTGAGATAAGGTTGTTGAGAGTCCTTCTGGAATCTAAAATCCCTGAGTATCAATAGGTCGAAAGTCGGTTGGCTCAGTTGACATTGCTGGATGAAAAGAGGATGAAGGCCATGTATCATTCTCAACTGTATAAAAAAAGAATAGCCCGTGCCTACAATAAGAAAATAAAGCCAGGCAAGATTCGAGAAGGGGATTTGGTATTGAAACTTACAAGGTCAATCATGACTGATCCTCGAGGAAAGTTTAAGCCCAACTGGGAGGGACCGTATCTAGTAAAGGAGTTATTTTTGAAAGACACTGCCATTCTATCTGACATGGAGGGAAACGAGTTCAAAGAACCCATCAACCTAGACAAGCTCAAGAAATACTTTCTGTAAAAAGTCTCGCCAGGGAGAAAACCTCGAAAAGAGGTTGTCTAGGCAAAAGTTAGAGACTAAAAAGGAAAAAGAAGTAAAAAGTCCTGTTGGACTGAAAACCTCGAAAGAGGCGGTCCAGACAAAAGTTAAGGATATATAAAAGGGGATAGAGAGGTGCAAAATGATTAGTCAGAAAACTTGTAAGGGCAAGCCGACTAGTAACATGAGATCTACCAGAAGTGAAGTGTATATGCGTTTTTGTACTTAAATGAAATGAAACAGATTGCCTTAATTATCGTTAAACATTGCATAATGTGTCCATTACAAGCCGTTTAACTAGTACAAAAGGGAAATTACTTCTAACAAAAGGGGAAATGATGACTTCATTTCATGAGCTAATTTTGTTTTCTCTTATTTTATTGCCTACCCTGTACACTTAGCATTTGTAACTCTCTGGTCCTCTTGTATCTAATAAACTCATCTCTTTCTATATATTGCAAATAAACCCATGCTTTGTAATGATCATCGGTGGTCTGATCACCATCGTAGCTCAAATTCCTTTTGATGACTCTTCAAGGCTAAGTCGCCACCAGGTGGTCCAGGAAATTTTAAGAGAGCAGCCCTGGCTCGAACTCGTGAACGGGCTCCATAATTAATTGTTTATGACTATATTGGCGGTAGAGGCGAGTTGGATTGTAGAAATTGGCAAAATAAAGACCAGCAACCGGGATGTAATATGTATAAGACCGAATGGTTACATGTTGTAATCCCCACCAGGGGCACATCCAACAGATCAGTGTATCAGGAAATATTAACAACCAGCCGTGAATGTTTGTAGGGATGGGAAGTAATTTTCTTGTTCAATAATGCTTGGCCTAGTAACGCCGGATGTCTTGAGGAGGTTCGATCAGGCCCAAATTTTCATAAAACCACATCTGTAGGATTGCAAATAGTTGGATACAGACAGTATGACAGTTAAAAGTTAAGGAAGGGACAATGGGAAACTTACCTCCAACAGGAATGGGCTTCCTAAGAATCATCGTGTCCTCGTGAAGTCATCCAATCCGATGATAGTTTCCGCTAAGATGAGAGGGAAGGGATTAAACCCTGACTCCACTTGATTGAGGATGGAAAGGATCTTCGTATCACAGTGCCCTGAGGGTGAGACCAGCATAAATTGAGCATACAAATAGAGGGCTAACAAACGGGGCCAGTAAGTTTCTCCTTTGTCCACATTCATGGTGACCTCAAGGAAGGACTCTAGTTTGATTTATGAGTTGGAGACACAGTGAAAAGAAGACTGGGGTGGAAGATTGAACATACACGCCATTTATTGCTGAATGGAGTGAGAATCCGGGTTTTTAAGGATGGGAATCGCAAGCCGACAAGCAGAGTCCGTATGATAGCCGAGAATTGCCTCGAATTTCTCTAGCAGGGGATATATTTCTATTGTGTTGAACCAGAAAACGTGTTTATGGGGATCCCAAAATTGAACCATGGCATGGAGGAAAGGGAAATTGATTCTCCTAGTGTGGAGTGATTTAAAGACCGAAAAGTGGAACGGCTCTAACCTTGCATAAGATTTATTGTCCAAACCTTTCAAAATCAATTGTAGGGGCCTCAGACTTTGTTTTTTCATGTTTGTGGCTTTTTAGAGGTGTCTAGAGAGAGAAACAAGAGGTTAGGGGCAGAGGGAACTCGAGAATTAGGTCAAACACAAGAATGTGGGTTTTTATAGTTGGAGGACTTCCTGCTGCTGAGGTGATCACCTCATTAATGAGGCGCCACCTTAGCAGCAAGAGGAGATCACCTCTTCACCAGAGACTAATGAGGCGATCGCCTCATTAGCAGTATGGGCCATTTGTGCTTCTTCAAATCACACAGTCCAAACAGGTGCCGACAGTTATGTATGCAAATAGTGAAATCAACTCATATATGAAGAAATGAGAAAAAAATAAGTGGATTTAATCAAGAAAAATGTTGAATTATGCAAGCATTTTGTCCATAAAACCAAAAACCAAAATTTTGTGTTCACTATTCGAAGACTACATAAGTTTTAACCCCAAAACATTAAGTATCCGATCTAGTACCCTCAAGGTCAGCCTCTCCTCCAGCGCCGTTGCCACTCCTATCATCATCCTCGTCATCCTCATCAATCAGGAACACATCAATTTAACGCTCAAGAGTGGCGATCCTCACCCTGCTAACCTCATCCCAATCCTATTCGAACAAAACGCAGGTCAGCAAAAGAGCCTACATAAGTAGCACTACCAAGGGTGTATGCAGGGGTCAGGTCCTCGTCCAAAGTCAAGAACTGATGCGACAACTCCCAAAGAGGAACCCAACATCGAGCTAGAGGGTTGGGGATGTGAATGAAGCTATATGGGAAAAACTCAGAACTAGGGGCAGTAGTCGGCCTGGCTTCCTCGCCAGTCACAGAAGTCTTCTCCCTGCCTGGATCTAGTCGACGCCTCAAGGGCTCTCTCTCCCATACTCGGGACCTAACCAGGGCCATGGGCCTAGCAGGTGCAGGCTAAATATAAAAATAGGGGGAACATGTTAAGAATGTAGTCAATTTGCAAAAAAAGGGAAATCGACAAGGATATACCTGAGAAGTAGAAGCGGCTTGGAAGGGGACCATCATCAGCAGGTTGGTACGGATGAACTCCGCATATCGGCTCTTCATGTGAACTGTGTGATCCACAGTTGGCGAGCTCGTAACAGCCTAAGCGAGGTCGTCACCCTCCAGTTCATGAGCCCAAAGCATATTGTCAGGAGGGGACCTAGGGAATCGCCTAGCTCTAACACCTGACCTCCAGTTCGGGACCCACTCTCCCAAATACCACGCTTGATATCCAGGGCCACAGAGGAGTGCCCTCTTTCAGGCTAAGGACCTAGAGCGAGTCATCTCAATGGTCCAAGTGTCCTCGAGCCCCCACAAGTCATTCCGGATCTGCAAAAAAAGGAGAGAGACGTCAATATGTAAGTAAATTGAATACAAATAATTTACTAATAAGTAGGTTTGTGCTTTACAAGTACCACATCCTGCGTCAGAGAGTTTAGGCACTTTCTGTGGATATGAACTCACACAAGGTGCCTCTTCACTACACGGCTGGCGCCTTACCTACCAAGGGCAGAGAAATGATCCCCCACTCGTGTAATGCCCACAAGCAGCTCTAGCTCTAGAGCCCAGATTTGGAAAACAAAATAGAAGAAGTTGAGATAAGTAATGGGGGGTAGAATAAGATAAAAAAAAGGGGGATCATGACGCACCAGAACGGCATGACAAAAGCCGTAGAATCTCCTGGCCCCTCAGACCACCTCGTCCATGCTTTGGTACAAGTATCCTAGGGCGCAGCTATGCCAATTGAATGTGGGAATTTGGTTAAGATCCCGAAGGGCCAATAAGAACATCAGATCAATGGAGCTGGCGGTGTTAACGAAGAAGGTGGTACTGAGCAAGTAGAGCAAAAAAGCCCTCACCACCTGGTCAATCTTAAGGGGAGAGATCATCGATGCGGCCTGATCCTGGGTGTAGAAACTCTTGATTTAGTCCAACTTAAGGGTATGAGTCCACGTCATCTCAGGAGTCATCCTCAAAAGTCGCTCGATATATGTAGCCTTATTCGGAGACAGTTGGTGTAGACTTGCATCAAAGGGAATAGGATCCCCAACGCAGGCAATCCCCATGATGGCAGCAAATGATACCGGGTCTAGAGTGACCTCACCAAACGGGAGATGGAAAGTGTGGGTCGTATCAAACCACTTCTCCATTAGGGCATGCAGTGGCTGGTAGTCTGTGCGCCCCTGCTCAAACGGAAGCGAGAGTACGAAGTCCTCAAACCCTATCTCCTAAATCCAGTCCCTCTGCTCATCTATCAAGTTGCTGTAGAAGACCCGGGCTCTATGGAAATTCCCAACACCTTTGAAAGTCTAAGCATCATGCTATAAATAAAGAAATAGGGAAAGTAAAATTTATGCATTTTTCAGTTTCAAGGAGGTTTTCAGAATGGATGTACATGTAAATGGCATAGTTCGCTCTGTTGATGAAGTGATCACCTCATTAAAGTGGCAATTGGCTCTGTGAAGGGGCAATATGCAATCGCCTCTTCACAAAAGCCTATCGTCTCATCGATGAGGTGATCGCCTCATCAATGATACGATAGCCTCATTGAAGAGGCGTAGATGGGGACAGTTCCCAATTTTTAAAGATTAAAACACAAATTTCACATTCTGTTCGATTAAGTAATGTTTTAAAACAATAATTATACAAGATTAATCACTAAACCAATGTAATTTTATAGGGAATCTCAGGGTACTAACCTCTCATGATGCAGAGGAGCAAATGCGGGACCCTAGATTTGTCAACAGAGGAATTGAGTCCCCATGGGTCGATCCCAGACTCCTGAAGGTGCTAATAGGAGGCGGAATATGATCCCACTCGGGCACAGGGGGTGTTTAATCATTCTCCATTGTCTGAAAAAGGGAGGAAAGATGCAGAGAGTACAAAAAGTGTGAAGAGGAGGAATGGGGAAAAGAGAAGTGGCAAAAAGTAAAAGAGGAAAAGACAAAGGACAAGTTGCTTTTATATAGCAAGTAAAGATATGGGGGATTCCCTAAAAAAAAGCATGAGAGATGAAATTCAGAGTACGGATTCTCGAGATATAACTTCTCGAGAATTGGGCCATGAAAACCTGCATCAGAAAGAGAGGGCTATTCGAGTTTGAATCCCCGAAGCTCGCAAAGAGAGGGTTGTTCGGGTTTGAATCCCCAAAGCTCAAAGGGAGGGCTATTCGGGTTTGAATCCCCGAAGCTCAAAGAGAGGGCTGTTCTAGTTTGAATCCCCGAAGCTCACAAAGAGAGGGCTGTTTGGGTTTAAATCCCCGAAGCTCAAAGGGAGGGTCGTTCGAGTTTGAATCCTCAAAACTCGCAAAGAGAGGGTTGTTCGGGTTTGAATCCCTGAAGCTCAAAAGATTGAGATGACTGTTCGGGTGGCATCCCTAAAGTCGAAAGTAAAGGACAACTGGGCCAGGAAAACCCGGAAGTCTATAACCCCGGAGGAGTGATAATCGGACTAAGAAAATTCGAAAACCACATCCCCAATGGTGATCGAGCTAGGAAAACTCGGGAACCAAAGTCAAGTTAAATGATGATCGGGCTAGGAAAACCCGAGAATTATGTTTTGTGTGTGGTGATGATCGGGCCAGGAAAACCAGAGAATCATGTTTCAGGTGATTGATGGTTGGGCTAGGAAAACCCATAAGTCTATGTCCCCAGTGAAACAGTAATCGGGCCAGGAGAACCCAAGGTTAACAGTCTACAAATACCTTTATCAAATATTAATGAGTGGCTGATCGGGCCAGGAAAACCCGAGGATCACGGTCACGCTTCAGAATTAAAGGATTCATCTCTTAAGTGAGACCCGAGAGTCAGGTATGTTGTTTATCTTATAGTTTGATTATTGTTGTGCATGTGATTTTTTGAAAAATAGTCATTGCATGCATTTTATTTTTTAAAAAATCAAGGGGCAAACTGTAGACACTTGATTCGGTCAGCCCGTGTTAATGGACGAATTAGGGTTGCTCAGTTTAATCGGCCTGTTGTCAAGCCCAATGATGAGAATATGGAACTTGGAAATGAGAATGAAGCCTGAATCTCTAGTGGAAAGTGGACTTGAAAACCCAAAACCTGGAAAACCCAAAACCGAGCTCGATTATCCAAATATGGCCCAAGCCCGCCAGGCCTAACGCAGTCCTGGGCCAAAGGGGCATCGCCTTAGTGTAATGAGGCGATCGCCTCATCACAGAGGTGATAGCCTCATCGATGAGGCACTGCCTCTATGGAAGCCCACTTGCAGTTGCAATCATGATGACCAAGTGGTGCGGGCCCTACTTTCTAGACCTGCTTCTTGCATGAGAAAAAGACTTTTAAGGAAGGAAAAAAAGGCTAGGAAAGCTCATGATAGGCTAGAAGGCTTAGGGGCATGGGAAAGCTAAGGAATAAAAAGAGGAAAAAAGAAAGGTTGGAAAAAAAGGGGAGAAGGAGCTCTGGAAAAAAAAAAAACACAGAGAGAAAAAGAGAGAAAAAACGTCCTCAAGGGAGGAGGAGAGGTAGAAGCAAAGGAAAGTCCATGTTTTCCTAGAGAAGAAGGAAGAAGCTTATATCAAAAGTAGAGATCACATCCTAGCAAGGATCACAATAAAAAACACCTCTGAGGGCCTCTCATTTTTTTGTAGAAAACTTGCACTTAAACTTGACATGTGCATCATTTTATGAGTTCTTGCTTGTGTGACTAAGTTCTTAGTACATTTTAGGTTTATCTCTAGTGTGTCTTGCTTGATATCTCACTTTATTGATGGATTTTTGAACACTTTTTCATGTAGATATAGTTTGATGATTACAGAGTGTATATGCATGTTTTGTTACTTAGAGTAAAAGTCTGTACGTTTTGAAAGTCGGAGCCGACTTGTTGATTAGGCGACGCCTCACCTCAATGAGGCGATCACTGCCTTTAGGGAGAAAACCTTTCGAGTATGTGTTTTATACCTTTTTTTTTGCCTTGGAATTATAAGAGTCCCTGTTGATGAGGCGTCGCCTCATCAATGAGGCGACAACCTCATTGACAGAATTAGCCTGCTTCTTGTTTCATTTTTTTTATGTTTGTCATGACATTTTCTTTAATACATCTTCTCTTAGCCTTAAACATATTTGTATCAGTGCATGATGATAATTAATCTTAATTGTTTGCTTCCTTTAGTTCATAATGTGAAAACCCCTTTTTTTATAGAGCCTTTTTATAAGTATCATTATATGTGATTTCATTTTTTCTTAAAAAGAAGGACTAACTATGTGTTATTTGTAGGAATTACTTGATGACTTCTGTCACCGACTAGTCACTATTGCGAGTTATCCCTTGTATATTGTTGCTTTTATGTTATCTCATTATTATATTTTTTGTATATTATTTCATTTATTTAGCTAAAAAGCGTTGTAATCCTTAATCCCTTCCCCCCATTCATTTATGAATGCATGGTTATAATTATTATTTATTTTATTATTGTTGAATGTTGGGACTCAAAGGCATGAAATTGGACTAATGTGCAAACTCGGACTTGATTATAAAATTTGGTAATGATCCAAAGGAAATTTTATTACGTGTGGTAAATGAGGAAATAATGAAATAATTAAATGGTAATAAAACATGAAACACAACAGAGGCCAACCGCAAGGTTGGGTGAGCATTCAAACGCTCATACCCAGTTTCCGAACCTGATCTCTGATGACGGCTTCTGGGAACCTTCGTGGGATCCATTTGCTGTACAATGTGTCCCAGCTTTTATCTAGGTGGTGACTCCATCTCCGAATAGGTCCAAGACCTATATCATATTTCCTAGTGGGCCTCGAGCCCACACAGTGCCGTGGTCGCCAAACACTTAAGCGCGAGCTAAACCCCGCCGCCTACAATAATTTATGCATTTTTAAACAAATTTGGCCAATAAATTTTACAAAGCTCCACCTGCATATGTCTCATTATTGACCTTCACTCTTATTGCATATGGCGCATAGTCTCTTGCTTTGCTCTCTCTCATGCTGCTCCTCCTACTCCTGCTCATGTTAAAGCATTTAATTTTGTTCCTCCTCTAGATGATGTTGAACTAGATGAAGTATACAAACCTTATATGGTATGGAAGCAGAAGGAGCTAATGTGTCAGTGCTATTGATGAAGTTTGGGTAGAGAGCAAAAATATATGATCCAAGCCTGTAGATGTGTCGCTTCTTCTCGTCACCTAATGCCTTTAGATAGAGACTCATCATGTCAATTGTAGGAGGCTATGACCTACCCTCAATAAGCTGTTATGTAGTCCCAACCATTGCCATGATTTTATCCAATAACTGATTAAAAGAAAATGTTATATCAGGAAAAAATAAAATTATTAAAATGTAATGTGAAATTGAAATTTTATTTAACTTACATTAAAATTTTATGATTGACTATCGATAAAGGACTTATCCTTCTTTGTATACATCCTCTTAAAAATTTTCTAAGGCATGGGCTTCTACTTTAACTCTTTAGTTTGGAAAAAAAGATTGAAAGTTGTTTAATGATACTGTTAATATAATGAAATTAAAAAAATTAAAAAATATATAAACCTAATTAAATGTCTTACCAAGCTTCGATATGGTCGAATTTATTGTAGGAGCCACTAGTGTGCTTTGTAACACCGGTACCTGGACCTTCGATCTCGCTTAGGCAGTTAGCTTTAGCCTTAAAAGACTTTTTGTTGCCATTTGGATGTCTATCAATGGATCTAACACTTATCTATTAGTTAAATGCACAAGGTCAATAATGTATGACTATGTTTTGATTTTATCATTTTATTGATAAAGAAGCATTTTCATTATTTTTTATTATAATAATTACTTGAATAGTCAATTTTTCCTAAGGTTATCAAGTATGTGACTTCATAGTAAAACCCTTAGGTTAAATATGAGTTTTTATTCTGTTTTATTCATAATCATTCATTATTATTGAAATAATAATAAATTAAGGCTAGTATGATGTTAATTGATGATTATGTTTTAGTAATCATGTCTATGAGATATTAAGTAAACTCACAGGTACTTATTTGAGAAATGATGTACTGGATTGACCCATTATGAGAATACTATATAGATAATTGTCATAAGTAATTCTCATTATAGTAATATTATTTTAGTCCTCTGACCTTAAAAATCTCCATGGTTTTCTACATAATTATTTTGTATTTAGAGACATTTTAACATTGTCTTTAACAAGATGATGAAATAGATTGTTGTTGAATATAGAATGAGTTATATGAGAAATATGAGTGATTTAAAAGGAATTTGTCCCTCATTTAATCTAAGTAAGATATCTATAGGCCCCTTGATAAGATAGACTGAAGAAATATACATGGCCATGCTAGAATGAATTGATAAAGAGTTATCAATATTAATCTGAATTGATAAAGAGTTATCAATATTAATCTACTTAGAATCAAGAAATAATGCGGTTTAATTATATAAGGATGATATAAAATATGCCTTATATCTAATCAAGGTATCATGTGACAAAAGGACTACAATATTCACTATAAATTAGGTTATGTTGGATTATCAGTCTTCACATAACTTAGGTAGTCATAATGTTTTATTAGATGCCATTTATAACTAGTAGGCCTGAATTATGATTTCAACCCTACTGCCAATGTTATGTGAACCTATAAGGTCGTACACTTAGAATAGTTCCAAAATGAACTCGAGTTTACTAGCCTAGTAAAATTGCTATAGTAAATAAATAATTAAATTCGTGTGTGTATATATATATATATATATATATATATATATATATATATATATATAAAGATACTCATGGGTAGCTTAATAGAAGCAAAGATTTATTAGAGAGAGGGATCAAATGGCGTGTAGGAGATGGGAGATGCATTCGGGTATGGAAAGATAGATGGATCCCAAATTAGCCATTATATAGGGTGCCGAGATGCCTTGGTGATTATGAAGATGATTTGAAGGTTTGTAGCCTTATGAATGATGATAACACATCATGGGACCATGATAAGGTCAATTCTATACTCAACACTATGGACGCAAGACATATTTTGTTTATCCCTCTAAGTTAGCAAAGACCCACAAATAAGCTGATATGGCACCTCTCTAAGACATGTCAGTATATGGTGAAGTCTGCATACCATTTAGCATGTGAGATAAATAAAAATATTTCAAACATTGTTGCATTGTCTTCTTCGACTATAAATTGGAAGTGGCTCTAGAAGCTCTATATTCCACCAAAGATTAAAAAAATTTGGGTGGCGAATGCTCAAGAATTTGTTACTAGTTGGTGCAGAGCTCATAAAGAGAAAACTGGAATTGAATCCTATGTGCAAGAGATGTAAAGAGTCAGTGAAACATTTTGGTATCTTAGCTTCTTACATATCTCAATTTTAGACCAAGATCTCAAGCATTGTTGGTAGATTGGTTCTTTAAACATCAATCTAGCTTCCTCTAAAAGAGATTCTATATTTTTAACTTTAGCATGGTTCATCTGGTATATGAGAGACTGTGCTCTCTTTAAGGAAGAGTTTTTGGATATTGTCGATTGTCAAAATTAAGCTTTAATAATCTTATCTAACTATAATGATGCTCACTTAGGTAGGGTTTCATAGGTTGAGGCTTATAGAGTTAACAATCTTCAAACAAATGGCACGTGGAGTCATAAAATCTCAACATATGCTACAGTTAAAGATGCAAGGGGTTGTAGCTTGGGAGTAATGATAAAGGATATATAAGGGCGTGTAATTGCTGCCAAAGTGGAAAGGGTTGTAATGATATGATCCCTGAAAATAGCCGAAATGTTGGCTTGCAGGTTAGGCATACAACTAATATCGACATTAAACCTTCCATCAACATGCATTAAAACATACTACCTCTTTTTAATTCAGAAACTTAAGGCGAGATAGTTAAAATGTACTTAGTTGGAAGAAATCATTTTAGATATTCAGTTCCTATGTGCAAATTTCAACTCCACTTTTCTTCATATTCCTAAATTAGAGAATAAGATAACTTATAATTTAGCACAATTTTCCTTTTCTATTAGTGAGTCAAAGTTCACTTGGTCTAATACACTCTCAATGGAAGTGGTTCATGATGTAAACTTTGTTTAATTCCTCTTTGTAATGAAGTTTTTATTCTCCAAAAATATATTGTGGGGTCCAGGGGAAAGCTAAAATCTCCAAAAGGAGTGTGAATAGCTAGAGCCTATCTATACAATCCTTTTAATGAAATCCGAAGGTAATTAATGCAAAATATTACATCAAAGGTCTTTATGTTTCAATTATTTAGAGGAAAAAATATCTTATTTCTTCAAATTAATGAATGTTGTTACAAATTCATTATATTAAATTTGATGGAAAGTTAATTAATGTGTGCTATATAGCTCATGTATATATACGGGTGTAATCGAGCCGAGTTTTGGCTAATTTGAACTTAATGTATTTATACTCATTATTCCACTTGGGTTTCATGAGTTTAAATGAGGTTAAAGAAATTTTAAAAAATGTAAACTATAAATTAAAATTATATATGAAAAATTGAAAAGGATTTATTTGCTAAATAAATTATAATATATTTAATAAAAATTATAATTTTATTATAATAATATATTTTCTAAACTATTTTTTACAATATGAATTTATATATTATATATCTAAAATTAAATTATTAAACATTAAAATTACAAGTCGGCTAGCAAGCTATTCGAGTTTATTCACAAGTTTCACGAGCCGAAATTTATATAGTTTGAGTTCAGCTCATTTATTAAATGAGTTTCATTATATGAGCTCAAACGAACTTTTATTGTGTCAAACAACAAGTTGTTTGTGAGCAGTTCGGCTCATTTATATACCTATATGCATATTGTCTCTTAATGGAAAGTTAACTTGATTGGACAAAAGATAACAACATTTGCAGTCATAAAAGTAATACACTTTTTACAATTAAGTTATGAATGTTCAATTTTTTAACATTTAAGTTGTCTAAGTTTTTAAAAATGTAACCATTAGTGCTAACCTATTAATTGTTATGGATTGAGCAGACGTGGTAGAAATGAACGATTGGCATCCATGTAATAATCGAACTTTACACGCCGACTCCAATGTCAGATTTGTATATCTCAGAAGATCTCCACCAACATTTTCTAATTCGAGTTTAAGTACAAAAATGTGTGTGTGTGTGTGAGAGTGTGAGAGAGAGAGAGAGAGAGAGAGAGATTAGAAACGAGCTTAAAGCTGCAATCACTAGCTAAACTATGCAAATCTTTTAAAAATTATCATATGAATAACAAGTAAATGAAGTGTAATTAAGTTTTTCACGAGGAATTTGCTTATTCTATAAGAAGGTATGTAACTGTTAGAACAGTTCCAAAATGAACTTGGGTTTACCAACCCAGTAAAATTTATGTAATAAATAAATAAATTATGAGCTTAAAGCTGCAATCACTAACTAAAATCTGCAAATCTTTTAAAAATTATCTTATGAATAACAAGTAAATGAAGAGTAATTAAGTTTTTCACGATGAATTTGCTTATTGTATAAGAAGGTATGTAATTGTTAGAACAATCCCAAAATGAATTTGGGTTTACCAACCCAATAAAATTTATGTAGTAAATAAATAAATAAATAAATTTGTGTGTGTGTATATTTATTTATTTAAGGTTATTGTTATCTTAAATATATAGGAAATAATTTCAGTTTTGAAATTTGAATAAAAATAGAAATAGAAAGGTGCTAAATATATCAAAAACATTTTGGTAAGTGAAACTCTAATGAAAAAATGTATAAATATATCCTTTTCTCTAGGGTTTCACACACTTCTTCATTCTACCACAAAAGAATTCATTTTTCATCTTTTAAGAAAAATAAATACAGAATTCTTGAGTTGTGAGACATTCAAGAAAGAGAGCTAGCACACACACTCTCATTTTGGTTTGAGGCTATTAATGTGGATACTAGTAGAGGACGTAGCCATTTTAGAGGCATTTTAATTCGATGAAGAACACGAAAAGCTTGAGATAGAGTGTCACCGGTGTGAACCCCCTCTCGTCATTCCATGATTCTTACCCTTTTTCGTCTATAGTAAGGTTTTGGAAACCCTAATTAAATCAGTTAATTGAATTACATAGATTTTGTGAGGGGTTTTTGTGAATGAAATTTTTATTTTCCATTGCATTTTGAATGATGAAATCCCAACATTATCCCATATCACTTGTCTAATACTGTTTGACCTGACCTCCATCTTCCTTCAATTATATAGTGTCTTATTGTACTGATTCCACAAATAGTTGAATACATATGGTAGATATGTTCCTCCTTAGAATCAGGCCAACAATACGCCTTCTGCATAAATTAAATTGAAATTTTAGTTAATATATTAATTATAAAGACATAAAAATAATAACTATATATATATATATATTTATTTATTTATTTATTTAATTTTTTTACCTTAAACTTCCCTTAATAAAAGTTCTTAAACGTGATGGGCACTTTTCATAAAAGATAAAATTATTTTGAAAATTATTATAAAGAGTAGGGAAAATTGTTTAATATAAAATAAAAGATAAAATGACTCATATACAATGACTCAAACTAGGTCACAAATGGATCGCACCCAACTCTAGGTCTTAAACACAAGCCTAGAGTCACTGCTATGATATTTTGTTAATAAGTTCACGGACAAATGGAATGCATTCAATAACTCAAATGAGTCATAAATAAGCCACACCCAACTCTATGTCTTAAACATGAGACCAGAATTATCAATACTATATTAACAAGTCAGCAAACCTCAAAAGTATTTGGCGACGTAAACATATGAGTTTATAAATAAGGTTGAACTCATATTATATAAAATATATATCTAATGTTAAATTTCAATCTATGATACTTATAAACCACTTTACGCTTTTGCATGTGGGATATATTTTGAAAACCTTATATGACATCTTATCTCGTTCATGCCTTCATTTTATATTGTACTTCAACTTTTTATCTACTCTAATTATTATTTTAAAAAAATATTAGAAATTAAAATAGTAGTTTTCATTTATTGAACTTGTCACGACCCAAAACAGGGGTCATGGTCGGTGTTAGGGAATGGGAATTCTTTCGAATCTAGAACCCGTAGCAAGCCTTAAAATAAAATAAAACATGCAGTAATAATAATAACATAATTAAAATATTCTGCAGCAGAAATAAAATCATAAATAATTAAGTAATAATCCACTATGGGATTTAAATCAACAACCTCATCTCATATATACAAATAAACTTTTAATACAAATCCAGTTCAAATCCTTAAAATATACAACTTACTATATATAGTACAAAACCCCTTTAACAATTTTACAACTACTACAGTGTCTAGATTATAAAAATAAAAATCAGGTAAGCAATTTACATAATAAAGTCGAGGCGGAAGAAATCCGGCGTATGGGTCTGCTACTGAGGTGTGATGACGATGACTCCTGAAAAATAGTCAACGGAGGGAAGTCAGACCTCACTGAGTGAATTTTTATAATATTTATACATGCATACTAAATGACAATGCACACAGTCAATAGTATATATAATAAATATATATACAGGCAAATACACACAGATACAGCAAAATCATTTTATATATATAATTTCTAAAAATCACTGTTTATGAAGGATCAAATAGAACCCTAGAAAATTGCAACCTCAAAACAGTGTTAGACAACACTCTAGCCATGCAGGCTCACTTATTCCAACATATTCACTTGTTCCATTTGGACAGTAGACTGGCCCCGAGACACTAAGTCAACCGGGCTCCAGCAGTCTGACTGTTAGTGTGATTAGCCTCGAGACACTTGGTCAACCGAGCTCCAGTAATCACACTCCCAAATCATATCACACATCAATTAATCAAATCCAATCAATATCCACAAACAGGTTAGTGATATAGCCTAAATGCTATAAGCGTATCGGTACGTACTCGGACCTAGTGCTGCCCACTAGGTAGCACGTTCTATTGATGTCCTTTATTAAAATATAAAACATACATTCTTAAAAATAAATGATGCATGAATTTAAATAAAATAGCAACATAAACCATATATATACTAGAAATATACCAAAAGTAAACCAGGTATATTTCGAGTATATATACGTTAAATAAATCCAATTAAATTACAAAATAAACTAGAAATATATTCAAAAACATTTTAAACATAATTCATTAATAAAACATGTATATAGTTTAAAATATACAGAAAATAAACCAAAAACAAACAAAAAATAAACTAAAAATAAACTTAAGTACTAATTCAATTGTTTATGCATATTTAACCAAAATAAAACATACATTTATAAAATCATGCATCCTAGACATATATATATAAAATAACAACTCACTATTATTGCGCTCCTCGAGGTGGGTCCGACGGGCCTGATCCACTAGGTCTCGGTCTCGGCGCAACTAAACAAACAAACGACAACATAAATTATAATAAATCCAACAGAAGTTCTAAAAACTCGATCTAGAATGCTAGACATAGAATTAGGATTAGAGTTCGACTGGACATCACGTTTTAGATAATTTTACCAAAAATCCGGCAGAACCTCCCTTGTAAAACGGACATCTTTCTATTTAAAGAGTAGAGCCGACCCTGCAAAGAAATACATTTCGAAAAATAAACATAGAATTCACAATCACAATCCCTCGGTCGGACTCCAACTACAAATCACCGACCGAGGTCCACAATTCACAGAATATTCACAAAATACCAAAAATGCCCTTATACAATAAAAATACATTTTATAAATCCAAATTACGTAATTAACCCTAAAACACAGTAAAAACCGATAAAAACTCATTTTATTAGAAAAATCGTATATTATATATAATTTGAAAATAATTTATGAAAAATAGTTTTAATTAGTTAAAAATACTAAATAATTTGTAGAAATTATTTTTATACCCTAAATAACTATTAAAACCAATTTAATTACATTTGTAGCCAATTTAGTGTAAAATTACCAAAATACCCCTATATATACAAATTTACTAAAATAAATCCAAAAATTCACCAAAAATAATATAATTGCTTAAAATTAATTTTCTCAATATATATTTCAATAATATCAATAATTATACTCAATTAACCAATTTATTTCAATTAAACACATAATTAACCCTATTTTTCAAAATTACATAAACTAAATAAATTCAAAATAAATACATAAAAATTCACAAAAATTACAAATAAATTCCTATAATTCATTTCAACACCTATATTTACCATAAAATAAAATTTCATAATTTAATTAATTAATTTTTGAAAATTATAAAATAATAATAAAATAATCAAAAATACCCAAAAATCAAAATAAATTCCAAAAAAATTCCAGCATGTAGATTAAGCTACTAGGATCAAGGTTTGTGAAGGAAGTTTTCATGAATCAATCAAATTGAAGCTCAAAAAAATCAAGAACCCTAATAGACCGAAATTGAAAAATTGAAACCTAGGGAAATCTAGACCATTTTAAGTGAAAAAAAGCTTGAAATCACACTCACTGGAACTCAAGGAGAAGATAGAGACCGGCGGTGTCGAAAACGGTGGCCAGAATCGCTGTGATCGACGGTGAGGAAGAGTTTCGGGTTTTCGGCCAAATCGAGCTTCAAATGGCGCTGGAGAAGGAACAAAAGGTGGCGGAGCTGGCTGAGGACGAAGGTGGCACGCCGGGAGGCACACTGACAATGAAGAAATGACGTGACAGACGGTGGTGATGGTGGTTGGACATTGGCGAAGAAGAAGAGGGAGTCGGGGGCATGAATTGTAATTTTGGCAAAGTTTATATATAATAATAATAATAATAATAATAATAATAATAACTTTAATAATTTATATTATAATACTATAATATTATACTCAAATTAATCTCACACCACGTAATTTAAAAAAAATAATTAATATATATACATATACACATATAATACACATTTAATTATCATTAAACTATATAATATAATATAATTTAATAAAAATAACCTAATTTAATTTAAATGCGTATATTTGCATGTATATGTATATATTTTAATATGACCCTAAAAAATCATGCATGGACTTATGCAAATTTGTAAATCTATTTAAAATAATTAATATTAAATTATTTACGTATTAATTTCTCCGAAAATATAATTTTTGGAAAAATTTTACATAAATATCTTAAAATAATTAAGAATAATTAAAATAACTTAATAATTATCAAACATATGAAAATAATCATAAATATATACAAAAATTATTAACACTGCATATCCCGATGCAGTATTAAAATATTTAAAAACTCGGGATATTACAATTCTCGAGAAAATTTTACGTAAATATCTTAAAATAATTAAGAATAATTAAAATAACTTAATAATTATCAAACATATGAAAATAATCATAAATATATACAAAAATTATTAACACTGTATATCTCGATGCAGTATTAAAATATTTAAAAATTCGGAATATTACAGAACTAAACTTGAAAAAGTAAATATTATCTTTTATTTTATTAAATATAATGGTTGAATTTTAATTTATTTTTCATTTCATTTTAGTTAAGTTAACCTCATGTTTTTACTCATTGAACAAAATTTAAATTTAAATATTTTATTTTTTGTTTTTATCATAATAATTAAATTTTTATTATTTATTTCATTTAAATTGCATTTCAAATTTTATTTATTTAACTAATATATTAAAAAAATTATAAATTACTTTGTTTTATTTTTATTTTTAAAAATAATGAGTCAGTTTTTATTTTTATTTCAATATAATAAGATTTAATATATAAGTTTTCTTTTGAATTTTGTATAGTGAATAAAATAAAAAGTATATTTTCTTAAATTGAAAAAATAATAAAAAATAATATTATATAAAAGGAGGGTAATAAAGTTGATTGACATTTAAAATAAAAGACAAAAATATTTAAATTTATAAAACTTGATAAAAATATTACTTTAAAACTTATTTGTCGGTTCAGACACTTTTATTTTAGAAAATTATTTAAATACTAAAATAGAAAAAATTAAAAAATTTAGGTATTATTATGTCTTTTTCTCTTTTTAATTAAATTTAAATATATTTTTACAAAATAAAAATATAAAATTGAAACTTTAAATTTACTTTAAACATATTATATAATTTTTTAAAAATCAATATAGTTATTTTTTTATCAATCAAATATAATTTTTTAGTTAAATAAATTTCTTAATTGATTTAGACCAATTATTATGTTAATTGTAAGGAAAAAAAAAGTTGAAGGTTTAATAGTTGTGCAGGTAGTAAAACATGCAGTCCCGTTGGTTACCCTCTGAACTTGTAACCACCCAAAATTATTGTTTTCTTATCCAAAATATTTTATATTTTAGTCAATTAGCTCTCAATTTTCTAAAAAATGAAAAAGTGTAGCACTCTCTTCAAACATAAAAAAATATTTTGTTTTGTCTTAATAATCTATTTTTCTTTTCACAATAATTTAAACTATGCCGCTTCTTTTAAAATAATAATATTAACAAACATAATAATATTATCAATATTAACTTTTGAGACAAAATAAATTTAATTAATATAATTTTTAATTTTTAAACTATTATTTAAGAGTGAGTGCAACACGAATTCCAAATTTGGAGTTAATTAATCAAAATGTAAAATATTTTGAGTAAAATTACTAGAAATATTGATTTTGGGATGAATTTTGACAAGTTTAGGGGGACAAATTTCTTCTTTAGCCACATCTTATTTATAGGAATTTTGGTTAAAGATTTCAGTGTAAAACAATAAATTTGATAAGCTTAATAAGAGTGAATGTACACATAACTCAGAAGCAAGAAATTAGTTTAGAGATAGGGGAGAAGGGTGCATTTAGCTTATTCTAGTTCTGCATTGGGTGGTACAAACAGCAATTAGTTATGATTTAGTGCTCACAAGCCTTCTCAGCTTAAGCAATTTTGGCAAATTCTGAAAAAAGAAAGTTAAAACACCACATAGTAATTAAGCTTTCGATAAATTATGCTAATTAATTGTCCTATAAAGAGCTCTACAAATTAAGTGAAATGCATGCAATTATTAAGTAAAATACAATAATAATAATTGATAAAAAAAAGAAATTTTTTTTGTTGAAGATGGGTTCCAAGAAATGCATCTATATGATATTGTTATTATCATTCTTGGCTTTTACATGTGAAGCTCAATCAAATTCCTTTGATATAACAAAATATGGTGCCAGAGCTGATGGGAAGTCAGATATCAGTAATGTAAGAAAATGCATTTAATTTTGATTTCCTATGATATTTCTTATTAACCAAATCCTCTTAATTAATTAATTTTTTTTTCCATCTTAGGCTTTACTAAAAGCATGGAAAGAAGCATGTGGAACAATAGGTTCCAACAAGGTAATAATTCCAAAAGGAACCTATTTTTTGGGCACAGTTGAAATGCTTGGCCCTTGCAAAGGTGCAATACAATTTGAAGTTCAAGGAACCTTAAAGGCCCCTAGTGCACATAATAAACTAGGAAATTGGATCACTTTTTCATATATTGATCATTTCACACTCTTTGGAGAAGGAACTTTTGATGGGCAAGGACAAAGTGCTTGGAGTCAAAACAGTTGTGGCCAAAATCCAAATTGCAAATCACTTTCAATTGTAAGAATGTTCAATATTTTTTTTTCACTAGTTTTTACATGGCAATTACCTAATTATTTTTCAAACTTGTCCAGAGTTTGAGCTTGAATTTCATTACCAATAGCATAATCCGGGAAGTAACTTCTCTCAATGGCAAGTACTTTCATGTCAACGTTTTAGGATGTCAAAACCTTACATTTCGACATTTTACAATTATTGCACCGAAGACTAGTATCAATACAGATGGAATTCATATTGGACGATCAAATGGAATCAACATTACCGATTCACATATCGGTACCGGTGACGACTGCATCTCCTTGGGTGATGGTAGCCAACAAGTACGCATTACAAATGTAACATGTGGACCTGGACATGGTATCAGTGTGGGAAGTTTAGGCAAGTACCAAAATGAAGAACCCGTTTCTGGAATTTTTGTTAAAAATTGCACACTCTCAAATGCCGATAACGGCGTGAGAATTAAGAGTTGGCCTGCGCTGTATGGAGGCACTGCATCCGACATGCATTTTGAAGATATTATCATGAACAACGTCAGGAACCCAATTATCATAGATCAAGTATATTGCCCATGGAATCAATGCAATCCAAAGGTAATTAATCAAGTTCAAAACAAAAAAAAAAATGAAAAGATCATCTTTTAATTTACAATCTGCCAATTGTAACCAATTACTTTTGTTATTTTTGCAGATTCCATCAAAAGTTAAGATTAGCAAAGTTAGCTTCAAGAACATTAGGGGCTCTTCTGCAACTGCTGTGGCTGTCCAAATTAATTGTAGCAGCAGTAATCCATGTGAGAATGTCGAGCTTGCTGATATTAACCTCTCATACAGCGGAAAAGAAGGCTCTGTAAAATCTGTGTGCGCCAACGTTAAGCCTAGACTCATGGGAAAATCGTTTCCATCTATATGTTAATGCAAACTATATGTTAATTACATCGAAAGTCTTTATGTTTCTATTATTTAAATGACAAATATTTCTTATTTGTTCAAATTAATAAATGGTGATATGAAGTTTTGTTGAAAAAGTTAATGTGTGCTATAGCTCATGTACGATTCTCTTTACTTTGATTTCCTTTTTTGTAATGACTTTCTTTTTTCTTATTTTTTTTCTTCTGTTTTTTTATTGAATTTCCATGAAAAATTATTTTACGAAGAAATTAAATTACAAAAATCAAAATATAAAAAAAGTTAAAAATAAAATTGTCACTAGTAGTAGTAGCCTAAGAAACACCACAATTGCACTGGTTATCTACTCTGCTGCTGCCAACCAACCAAAGAAAATCAAACTAAATCAATTTCATTTCAAAAATTTATCAAAATCCAATAACCATTTATTGAAAAAAACAAATAAACTTCTTTATTTTGTTTGTTTGAATTTACTCTCAAAATCATGAAAATAGAACAAAAAAAAAAAAAAGGATTATGAAAAAAAAAACCATTAGCTATTTAGACTCTTCTTGGAGGTTTTAGCACTCCACTGGGCCCACAATATATTCACTTACCTTTTTTATTTAGTAATTTAATTAAATGTAATTTTACTCTTATATTAAAAAAGAAAAAAGAAAAAAGTTAAATGATTTTAGTAATAAATTAAAGCTTTTTTTTTTCGAACCATTAATTAAATCTCATTTATGATTACATACTTTCTCCTTCATATTAAATTTACAATTAGTAATAAATTATATATATAAATATGTAACCATAAATTAGCATTAATTTAATTGTTAAACTTAATTTTATTGTATAAGCTATTTCATTATAATATTATATTTTTCTAAAAATTATTTTATCTTTCTGTTATTATTTTTATTTAATAAAATAACATAAGATATTTTTTAGTTTATTTTCAATGTGAATACTACTTTTTTAATTTTATATTTATATTTTATTCTTTTGCTGGTCATAAATTTGATTTTTGGGAAAAAGTACATTTAGACCCTTGATGTTTGGACTAAGGTTCATTTAGACCCTGAAAATTCAAAAAGCAGCAAAAAACCTCCCAACATTACAAATTTTAGTCCAGCTGCCTCATTAATGAAACAACGGACTATTTCCGTTTGGCTAAAGTAGCAATTTGCCTCCTAAACTATTATCCAATGTGCAATCAACCCAAAATTAACTTTTTAAACTATTAAACCCAAAAAGATGAAAATTTTGACAATTTACCTTGAATTATAGTTAAAAGAGGAGTGTACTCCATTCTCTCATTAAATTAATTACTTCTCATTAAAAAATTATTTATATTAAATAATATTTATTTAAAGCATTAAATTAAAAATCAATCATCAAAATAAAAAAAAAGATAAAAAAACCTCCTCTTGCAGAACTGATGTTTACAAAACCATTGCTTCCTAAAATCAGCTCTCATCACTACCCATTTTAAGTTCTACTAATCTCAACCATTACCTTCTACCTATTTTTCTTGTTAATTTTATCGACTTTCTTGTTTTTAATTTTTGCATGTGGATTTTTGATGTTATTGACAGTGGCGATGTTGTTGGATATTGGTGATGTTAATGATGATTATGGGTGATTTGTTTAGGTTGTTGTTTATATCAAATTCTTGTTTGATTAAATTCTAATTGATTTAAAAATTTCTAAACAAAAATCTATTTAGCCATTATTTTCTTTCTTTTTTCTTTAATCTTTTTGTTGATATATATATATATATATATATATATTTCATATGTTCTATATCATGCTTTTCAAATCTTCATATAATGGTTAATTTGTGGTAGTGACATTAATTTAAGGATGAGAATGGTGTGTTGGGTGGTGGTGATTTTCGTGGTGATAGTGGTGGTTTTCGGGTGGGTGGTGTTGATGGTTAGTGTTAGTGTTAATGAATGGTGGCGATGGTGTGGTGGAGATGGATTCGCAACTTGTCTTTTTTGGCTAAGGAAGTAAAGGCGTTGGGGAATTATTACTGTAAAAAATCAAGGCAAGAAAGTGCTAAGTCTATTTCATTAGAGAAACAAGATTCTTTTAGTTACTGCCCGCAGTATCAGCATGGCATCCTTTTCTTTCTCAGGTTAGTTTCAGAGCTACACTACTAATCTATAGAGTGTTTCTTATGGTATGGTGTTTACACTTGTCAAAAGGAAATCATTTTCGTCTTTCTTTTTTTAGGTTCAATCTTATTTTAGTTTCTTTGTTTCAGGCTATTGATGAGATCAAATCTACACCATAGCCTTTCCTATGATCATTACTTGGCTTCTCATTTATGGCAAGTCTGTTATATATATACGTTCTTCATGGGGAAATTAAGGAAAGAAACATTAGCATGAGGATCTCTGTCAATGGGGTATCGCTAACATCTCCAGTTACTCTGTCATCTCCGACCTTGCTATGGGTATGGAAGCTATCTCCTCTCAAGCCTGTGGAGCCAAACAATAGCCTCTCATGGGACAAACCCTTCAACGATTATAATGATTAACTTATGGTAGCAATGTTAATGGTTCTTTTCCTGTGGTGGAGATGGATTCGCAGCTTATCTTTAATGCTCTCCTTGGTTCTTCTGCTGCTAATGGTTTTGGTATTCTGATAGAGGACTGTAAGGCTTTAGTTTCATCTTTATAAGATATTAGATTCTCTTTTGTCCGTAGACCTGCAAATTCGTCTACTCATTGTTTGGCAAGGGTGGGTGGTTTTCATAGAAGAGGTGGCGGTGGCAATTGCTTGGAAATTGGATGATGGTTCAAAAAATTAATTTTAGGGTAAATTGAACATTGGAAATTCAGGGTAAATTGCCAAAATTTACATCTTTCTGGTTTTGATAGTTCAAAAAGTTAATTTTGGGGTTACTTGCACATTGCAGGAGGCAAATTGCTACTTTAGCCAAATGGAAATAGTATGTTATTTCATTAATAGGGCAGCTGGACTAAAATTTATAATGTTTGGAGCCTCTTTGCTTATTTTTGAATTTCTAGGGCCCAGGTGAACCTTAGCCCAAATATTAAGGGTCTAAATGCACCTTTTCCCTTGATTTTTTATAGTTAATATTATTATCTCATTACTCGTTAGATTTGTGGCAAATGAGGGATGGCTTAACCTTTTCACCCACTATCAAACTAGACACGTTCTACGATAAGCCTCGAACCACAATCCTATTTTGATACTATAGGAAGTTAAAAAGAGATGAAAAAAAAGAGCAATTTATTCCGATTTGAAGCTATGCGGACGCAAAAAGCTTTATATAAGTCAGTTATGGAGGATTCTTGGAACCAGGCCATAATAGGACAGGTATAGAGCTCTGATTTCTCGCATAAATGATTACGAGGCAGCACTAAAAGTTTGGGAGCAAGAAAAATTTGGGAATGTTAATAGGGAAATGGGCAGATTATGATGGGACTTAGTTCGATTGCAACAAGAAGATTAAGATCATGAATCTATACAACAACAACATGAAATAAAAATTAGAATTGATGTTTTGTTGAAACGGGAGGAATTAATGTGGCACCGATTATTTAGAGTATACTGGCTCAAGCTATTTTCACCAAAAAAAAAAAAAAAACAGAGGGAAGAAGAAGGCAAAATAACATTTCCAAAATTATGAGTTCAACAGGCATTCAAATCAAAGATGAAGAAGGAAAGTTCAATTACTTCACAGAGTTGTTTACTAATAATGAAGGATCTGATATGGATAAGGTGATTGAAATTGTTGACAAGCAAATAAATGATCATATAAAGGAAGAGTTATTGAAGCCTTATTCCAAGGAAGACGTCTTCTTTGCTCTCTCTTAAATGCACCCCTCAAAAGCTCCTAGACATGACGATATGCATGCTTTATTTTTTCAAAAATTTTGGTTTATTGTGAAAAAAGATGTTTGTGATTTGGTCTTAAATATTTTAAATAAAGGTATGTCTCCAGCTTGTATTAATGAAACTTTTATAGTCTTAATCCCAAAAATAAAGACCCATAAACCCCAAAGGATTTTAGACCTATTAGCCTTTATAATGTAGTGTTTAAGACTGTTACAGGAACTAGAGCTAACAGGCTCAAGAGTATCCTCCCATACCTTATCGATGAAACCTAGTCTAATTTTATTTTTAGTAGACAAATCCTTGACATTGCCTTGTTAGCTTTAGAAATCTTTCATTCCATGAAAAACAAAAAGAGGGCTTCCAAGGGTTTTTTTTTTTGCTTTAAAATATAAATAAGACATATGATAAGGTTGAGTGTTCTTTTCTTGAAAAATTAATTATCAAGCTTGGTTTTCAATTCAGTATGTTAATATAATTATGAGATGTATTTCTATAGTGTCCTATTTAATACTCATTAATGAGACCCAGGTCCTGCATTTTGTCCTTCTAGAGGTTTAAGGCAAGGGACCCTTTCTCCCCTTACCTGTTTTTTATTTGTTTTGAAGCTTTATCTAGCCTTATTAGAAAAGCTGAGTCCCAAAATTCATTAAGCAGCTTTAAAATTTGTCGTCGAGACCCTATTATCTCTCACTTTTTTTGTAAAAGACAATATTATTTTTAGTAGAGCCTCATGGAGAGAGATGGAAACTATCAATAATATATTAGCATGCTATGAAAAAGCCTCAGGCCAAAAAGTTAATTTTGACAAATTTGAAATTTCTTTTAGTCTTAATGTTTCTACAAGCGCTTATGATGCTATAAAGCAAATTTTAGGAGTGAAGAGGGTTGATAAACATGCTAATTATCTAGACCTCCCTACAACTATCACTAGATTAAAAAAGATACTTTTCTAAGATATCATTGATAGAGTTAGAAATAAGCTCTCTAACTAGAAGGAAAAGACTCTGTCAATTACAAGAAAGGAAATTTTAATTAAAGTTGTGGCATAATCGATCCCGGGATATCTTATGAGTGTCTTTAAGCATCCTTTGCAGGTTTGCCAAACTATCGATTCTTTAATTGTAAATTTTTGGTAGGGTCTAAGGAAGGAGGAGAGAAAAATTCATTGGTGCTCGTGGTAGCAAATGTGTAAACCAAAGAATGCAAGAGGTCTTGGATTTCATGACTTACAAGCTTTTAACTTGGCAACGATAGGGAAATAATATTGGCAGATTATGAAAAACTCTAAGACCATTCTAGCTAGAACTTTAAAGGCAAGATATTATCCTAAGCGAAGTTTTATATAGGCAAATAGAGGATTCAATCCTAGCTACTCGTGGAGCAGTTTAATAGAAGCAAAGATTTTATTAGAGAGAGGGACAAAATGGCGTGTAGGAGATGGGAGATGCATTCAGGTGTGGAAAGATAGATGGATCTTGAATCAGGTTCCGAGATGCCTTGGTGATTATGAAGATGATTTAAAGGTTTGTAAATTATGAATGATGATAACACATCATGGGACCATGACAAGGTCAATTCTATATTCAACACTATAGACTCAAGACAGATTTTGTCTATCTCTCTAAGTTGGAAAAGACCCACGGACAAGCTGATATGGCACCTGTCCAAAAGAGGTCAGTATATGGTGAAGTCCATATACCATCTAGCTTGTGAGATAAATCAAAACAAGCATTGTTGCATCGTCTTCTTCCACTACAAATTGGAAGTGGCTCTAGAAGCTCTCTATTCCACCAAAGATAAAAAATTTTAGATGGCGAATGCTCAAGAATTTATTACCAATTGGTATAGAGCTCATAAAGCAAAAGCTGGAATTGAATCCTATGTGCAAAAGATATGATAAGTTAATGGAAACATTAGAACATGTATTCATGGATTGTGAGTGGATTAAAAGATTTTGGTATCTTAGTTGCTTATAGATCTCAATTTCAAACCAAGATTCTTAAGCATCGTTGGTAGACTGATTCTTTAAGCATCAATCCAACTTCCTCTAGAAGCGATTTCTGTATTCCTGACTTTAGCATAGTTCATCTAGTATGTGAGAAACTATGCTCTTTAAAGAATAGTTTTTGGACATTGTCGATTGTCAAAATTGAGCTTCAAGAATCTTATCTGACTATATTGATGCTCACTTGGGTGGTGTTTCATAGGTTGAGGCTTATAGAGTTAACAATCTTCAAATAGATAGCACTTCTTGTCATAAAATCTCACCAGATGCTACAATTAAAGATGCAAGGAGCTGCGGCCTAGGAGTAGTGATTAGGGACAGACAAGGGTATATAATCGCTGCCAAAGTGGAGAGGGTTATGATGATCCGATCCCTAAAAATAGTTGAAGCATTGGCTTGCAGGTTGGGCATACAACTGGCGTTGACATTGAACCTTCCATCAGCATGTGTCGAAACAGACTGCCTTTCTATAATTTAGAAACGTAAGGCGAGATCGTCAGAATGAACTTAGTTGGGAGAAATCATTTCGGATATTCAGTTCATGTGTGCAAATTTTAGCTAGTCCACTTTTCTTCACATTCCTATTAGAGAATAAGATAGCTTATAATTTAGCACAATTTTCCTTTTCTATTAGTGAGTCAGAGTTCACTTGGTCTAATACACTCCTAATGGAAGTGCTTCATGATGTAAACTCTATTTAATTCCTCTTCATAATGAAGTTTTTATTCTCAAAAAATATATTGTGGAGTCCATGGGAGTGCTAAAATATCCAAGAGGAGTGTAAATAGCTGGAGCCTATCTATACAATCCTTTCAATGCAATCCAAAGGTAATTAATGCAAAATATGTTAATGCAACCAAATATCTTTGCGGGCTAATAATAAATATAAGCCCAGACTTGCAGAAAAATTTGTTAATGCAAAGTATTACATCAAAGGTCTTTATGTTTCAATTATTTAGAGGACAAAATATCTTGTTTCTTCAAATTAATGAATGTTGTTATAAATTCACTCTATTAAACAAGATGGAAAGTTAATTAATGTGTGCTATATAGCTCAGGTACATTTTCGAGTGTAATCAAACCAAGTTTTGTCTAGTTGAAACTTAATGCATTTATACTTATTATTCTGGTTGGTGTTCATGAGTTTAGATAAATCTAAAAAAATTTTATAAATGTAAAATATAAATTAAAATTATGCATTAAAAATTAAAAATAAATTATTTATTAAATAAATTATAATATATTTAATAAAAATTGTAATTTTATTCTTGTAATATATTTTCTAAAATATTTTTTACAATATTAATTTATATATTATATATCTAAAATTAAATTATTAAATATTAAAATTACAAACCGGCTCATGAGCTTTTATTCGAGTTTGTTCATGAGTTTCATGAGCCGAACTTTATATAGTTTGAGTTCAGCTCATTTATTAAATGAGTTTCATTATATGAGCTCAAACAAATTTTTATTGAGTCAAACAACAAGTTGTTCATGAGTAGTTCGGCTCGTTTACATACCTATGTACATATTGTCTCTTGATGGAAAGTTAACTTGATTGGACAAGGGATAACAACATTTACAGTCATAAAAGTAATACACTTTTTACAATTAAGTTATGAATGTTTAATTTTTTAACATTTAAGTTTTCTAAGTTTTTAAAAATTTAATCGTTAGTTCTAACCCGTTAATTGTAACAGATTGAGCAGATGTGGCAAAATGAACGACACGTAGCATCCATGTAATAATCGAACTTTACACGTCGGCTCCAATGTCAAATATGCATTTCTCACAAGATCTCCACTAACATTTTCTGATCTGAGTTTAAGTACAGAAATGTAAGAGAGAGAGAGAGAGAAAGAGAGAGAGAGAGAGAGAGAGAGAGAGAGAGAGAGAGATGAGAAATGAGCTTAAAGCTGCAATCATTAGCTAAAATAACAATAATTGAAGAGAAATTAAGTTTTTCACAAAGAATTTGCTTATTCTATAAGAAGGTATGTAACTGTTAGCATACATTATTGAATTTCTAAGTTTTTAGGGTTTTAACATTAGGGATTTGTTTGTGCAAAGAAGTATATGTATTATTTAGTCAATGTTAGGAATATAATAAAGTCTTGAAATTGATTATGGTATTGAAATGGATTAAAGTGAGTTTTGAAATTAATACATTTTTTGACTTTCCCATCGTTGTTCTTTTGTATGTGTTATTGCTATCTTACTTTATATATTATAATTTCTTTTTTAGTTTCTTTATATTCAATGATGTTAACTATAATTTGTTTATCTTTTTTATTATGTATTTTGTTGTTGATATGCTGCGTTAGAATGGAAGATGCATTAATTGTGTGGCATGTTGGGGGAAGGTTGCAAAATGGTATGTAAATGGGTGGGGATGTGTATACCTAAAAAGTGGACATATATCATTTAGGTTATTGGTGTTTGCTTGATTATGCTAGTGGTGAATTAGGACAAAATAGGAATTTTAGAATATTTTTTACTACTAATATGAGTGGTGGTTTACAAGTGGTCCAAAATTATACCATTATTTGTCTTTTGTTAATTTGTTTAAATGAAAAAGCAAAGCTAATACATATATTGTTAAAGATAAAAATAATGTTAATATGGGACAAACTTCTTCTACCTTTAGTAGAGAGGGTTGTTACAACCCAAAACAGGGGCCATGACTGGCGCTATGGAATGGGAATTCTTTCGAATCCGAAACCCGTAGCAAGCCTAAAAAAAATAAAAAATAAAACATACAATAGTAATAACAATATATAATGCAGCGGAAATAAAAATCATAAATATTAAAATAATAATCCACCAACTGATTTAAATCAAATCCTCATCATCACATATATATAAACTCCTTTAATACAAATCCAGTCAATATCCACAAATAGGTCAGTAATATAGCCTAAATGCTATAAGCGCACCGGTACGTACTCGATCCTAGTGCTGCCCACTAGGTAGCACGTTCTATTGATATCCTTCATTAAAATATAAACCATACATTCATAAAAATAGATGATGCATGAACTTAAATAAAATAGCAACATAAACCATATATATACTGGAAATATACCAAAAGTAAACCAGATATATTTCGAGTATATATACGTCAAATAAATCCAATTAAATTACAAAATAAACTAGAGATATATTTGAAAACATTTTAAACACAATTCATTAATAAAACATGGATATAATTTAATATATACCAAAAATAAACCAAAAATAAACTAAAGATATACTTAAATACTAATCACATTATTTATGCATATTTAATCAAAATAAAACATATATTTCTAAAATCATGCATCCTAAAACATATATATATAAAATAGTAACTCACACTTAGTGCGCTCCACGAGATGGGTCCGACGGGCCTGGTCCACTAGGCCTCGGTCTCGGCGCAACTAAACAAACAATAAATAACAGACATCAGAATAAACCTAATAGGAAATCCTAGAAACTTGATCTAGAATATTAGACACAGAATCAGAATTAGGGTTCGATCGGACATCACGTTTTACGAGAATTCTACCGAAAATTCGACAGAACCTCCCCTGTAAAACGGACATCTCTCTACTCAAAGAGTAGAGCCGACCCTGCAAAGAAACACACTTCGAAAAATAGGCACAACAACTCATCCACAACCCCTCGGTCGGACTCCAAATTACAGTCTATCGACCGGGGTCCACAATCACAGAACAATTTCAGAAATACCAAAAATACCCTTATAACATAGAAATACGTTTTATACATAGAAATTACATAATTAACCTTAAAACACTATAAAAACCGATAAAAACTCATTTTATTAGTAAAATCGTATATTATATATATAATTGAAAATAATTCACGAAAAATAGTTTTAATTAGTTAAAAATACTAAATAATTTGTGGAAATCATTTTTATACCTTAAATAACTATTAAAACCAAATAAATTACATTTTTAGCCAATTTAGGGTAAAATTACCAAAATACCCCTATATATATAAATATACTATAATTACTTCAAAAATTCACCAAAAATAGTATAATTATCCAAAATTAATTTTCTAAACATATTTATCAATAATATTAATATTTAAACTCAATTAACCACTTAATTTCAATTTAAAACACAATTAACCCTAATTTTCCAAAATTACCTAAACTAATAAAATTCAAAATAAATACATAGAAATTCATAAAAATTCCAAATAAATTCCTATAATTCATTTCAACACCTATAATTATCATAAAACACAATTTCATAATTTAATTAATTAATTTTCGAAAATTAGAAAATAATATTAAAATATTCAAAAATACCCAAAAATCAAAATAATCTCCAAAAATTCCAAAAAAATTCATACATGTAGATTAAGCTAAGGGGAACAACATTTGTGAAGGAAATTTTCATGAATCAATCAAATTGAAGTTCAAAAAAATTCAAGAACCCTAATAGGCTGAATTCGAAAAATCGAAACCTAAGCAAATCAAGACCATTTAAGCTCAAACCAAAGCTAGAATCACACTCATCGGAGCTCAAGGAGAAGAAAAAGACTGACGGTGTCGAAAATGATGGCCGAAAACATCGTGATCGACGGTGAAGAGGAATTCGGCTTCTCTGGCCAAAACCGACCTCCAGACGCCAGAAACGGCTGCTACAGGCGGCGAAGAGGGCTGAGGAAGGTGGTGGCACGCTGGACGGCACACCAATGGTAAGGAATCGGCGTGACAGGCGGCGGACGGTGAGGGAAACGGTTGGGGAGTGAGAGGAAGGGGATATGGCAATTTGGTAAATAAGTTAAACTTTATAATTTGTTTAATATTAAATGTATATATGTATATATATATACTTTATACTATATATTAAAATAATATTAAATTACAAACATTAAATATACACCACACACTTAATATTTAATATTTTAAAATTTAATAATAAATAAAAATAATTAAATAACAATAAAATAAATAAACAATTAATAAAATATTAGGGTAATATTAATCAAACCCTAATTAGATAAATAAGTACACATATATACGGTGTTTAGTATTTTAAAAATATGTATGAGCTCATGCAAGTTCGTAAATCTATTTAAAATAATTAATAGGAAATTATTCACGTGAAAATTTCCCCGAAAATAAAAGTCTCGGGAAAATTTTACGTAAAGTACTCAAAATAATACACAATAATTAAAATAGGTTTTAAATACATATCAACTCGTAAAAATATCATAACATATATACAAAAATTATTAACACTGCATATCCCGATGCAGTATTAAATTATTTAAAAATACGGGATATTACAGTCTTCCCCCCTTACAAGAATTCGTCCCCAAATTCTAGCAAAAAAAGATTACAAGATCAGGAAGGAAAGAGATACGGGTAAGAAGCTCGCATCTCAACTTCAGTCTCCCACGTATGCTCCTCAACTTTGTTGCTACGCCACAGAACCTTGACCATCGGAATCTATTTCGAACGCAACTGTCGAACTTAATAATCAACGATCGCCACAGGTTCTTCCACAAACATCAAATCTTCACTCACTTCTACACTGTCGGGCTGCAACACATGTGAAGGGCCTGAGATATACTTCCTCAACATCGAGATATGAAATACTGGATGCACCTGTGACATACTCGGAGGCAAAGCCAACCGATATGCAACAGTGCCAACTCTCTCCAGAATCTTAAATGGTTTGATGTATCTCGGTGCTAACTTACCCTTCTTACCAAATCTCATCACACCCTTCATCGGAGATACCTTCAGAAAAATGAAATCTCCAACCTGAAACTCCACATCTCTGCGCCTAGTATCTGCATAACTCTTCTGTCTGCTAACTGCGATCTCTAATCTGCGCTTAATCACGACGACTTTCTCTGCAGCATCCTGAACCATCTCAGGTCCAGTCAAAGCTCTCTCTCCAATCTCATCCCAACTCAGAGGGGATCTACACTTCCTTCCATATAACGCCTCGTATGGTGCCATGCCAATACTACTATGGTAGTTATTATTATATGCAAACTCAACAAGTGGCAAATGATCATCCCAGCTACCTCCCAAATCTAGGACACACATCCTCAACATATCTTCCAATGTCTAGATCGTCCTCTCAGACTGACCATCTGTCTGAGGATGAAAAGCAGTACTGAAATCCAACCTAGTGCCCACCTGCAACTTCTGCCAAAAATGAGAAGTAAACACCGAACCTCTATCTGACACAATGGACACAGGTACTCCATGAAGGCATACGATATGCTTCACATACAACTTCGTTAATCTAGCAACTGAATAAGTGGCTTTCACAGGTAAGAAATGTGCAGACTTCATCAATCTGTCTAAAATCACCCAGATGGAATCGTATCCATCCTTCGAATGAGGTAAACCGACCACAAAATCTATAGCTATCCTTTCCCATTTCCACTCGGGAATAGGAAGAGGCTGAAGCTTCCCAGAAGGCTTTTGATGTTCGGCTTTCACTTGTTGACACGTCAGACACTTAGCAACATAATCAGTGACATCTTTCTTCAATCCATCCCACCAGTATAAATCTCTGATACTGTGGTACATCTTAGTAATACCCGAATGAACGCTGTAAGCTGTAGAGTGTGCTTCCTCTAAAATCTCCTCTCTCAAGTCATCCACATCAGGAACACATAATTTACCACTGATCCACAACACACCATCATCATCGAGTGTGAAATCAGTGAACTTCCTTGCTCTGATATTCTCTGCAAGCTCTTCTAGAATAGGATCTCGGCTCTGAGCTGCTTTAATCCTATCCCTCAGTACAGATCGCACCTTAAATTGAGCTAGCAGTCCACCTGATCTACTAATCTTCATCATCAGACCTTGATCCACCAACAGATGCAATTCCTGGATCAATGGTCTCATCTCAACACTGATGTGAGCAAGACTTCCTGAGGACTTTCTACTCAAGGCATCTCCTACTACATTAGCTTTACCCGGATGATATAGAATCTCGCAATCATAGTCTTTTAACAGTTCCAACCATCTCCTCTGCCTCAGATTCAGATCTCGCTGCTGGAAAATGTACTTAAGGCTCTTGTGATCAGTAAATATCTCACAAGTCACCCCGTACAGATAATGTCTCCAAATCTTCAAAGCAAAGATCACTGCAGCCATTTCAAGGTCATGTGTAGGATAGTTCTGCTCATGCTTCTTCAACTGCCTCAAAGCATAGGCTATCACCCTTCCATTCTGCATCAACACACAACCAAAACTAATTCTAGAGGCATCACAATAAACTGTGAACTTATCCACACTATTAGGCAAAGCTAACACTGGCACTGTGGTCAACTTCTCCTTCAATAACTGAAAACTATTCTCACACGCTTCTGACCACTCGAATCTAACATTCTTCTGAGTCAAGTGAGTCATAGGGGCTGCAATTCTGAAAAAATCCTACACAAACCGCTTATAATACCCGGCTAAACCTAGAAAACTCTGAATCTCTGTAATAAAAGTCGGTCTAGGCCACTCAGACATTGCCTCAATCTTCTGTGGATCAACCTGAATACCTTCTTTAGACACTACGTGTCCAAGAAAAGAAACACTCTCCATCCAAAAATCACACTTCGAGAATTTAGCATAAAGCTGATGATCTCTCAGTGTCTGTAGTACAATCCTCAAGTGATATACATACTCCTCCATACTCCTCGAATAAACCAGTATATCATCAATGAAGACTACCACAAACTGATCCACATACGGTCTGAATACCCTATTCATCAGGTCCATAAAAGCTGCTGGTGCATTAGTCAAACCAAAAGACATCACCAGAAACTCATAATGACCATATCGAGTGCGGAATGCTGTTTTAGGAATATCAGCTTCACTGATCCGCAACTGATGATAACCCGACCTCAAGTCAATCTTATAAAAGAACTGTGCACCCTGTAGCTGGTCAAACAAGTCATCTATCCTCGGGAGAGGATACTTGTTCTTCACTGTCACCTTATTCAGTTCTCTGTAGTCAATGCATAATCTCAGGGTACCATCCTTCTTCTTCACAAACAGGACTGGTGCACCCTAAGGAGAAACACTGGGTCTGATAAAACCTTTATCTAAAAACTCTTGCAACTGCTCCTTCAACTCTTTCAACTCTGCAGGAGCCATTATGTAGGGTGGCATAGATATAGGAGTAGTACCTGGAACCACATCTATACAGAACTCAATCTCTCTGTGAGGTGGTAAACCTGGCAACTCCTCGGGAAAAACATCAGGAAACTCACAAGTAACAGGAACATCTGTGAGTAATAACTTCTCCACTGAAGTATCCCTGACTAATGCCAAATATCCCTGACAACCTTTCTTCAATAACTTCCTAGTCGTAATAGCAGAAATAAGATTCTGAGGTGCTGAACTCCTATCACCCATAAACTTAAATTCTCCTTCACCAGGAATTCTGAAAGTCAACTCTTTATTCCTGCAATCTACCACGACATACTGCTGAGATAACCAGTCCATTCCCAGAATAACGTCAAACTCCATCACATCCAACAAAATCAAATCAGTAGATAATTCTCTACCTCCCACGAGAACTGGATAACCAGAAAGAACAATATCGGTGTCCAAGGAATCGCTCAGAGGAGTGGCAACAGACAAAGGAAAAGCCATCCTCGAAGCTTGCCAATAAGATTTAGAAGCAAAAACAGGAGAAACGAACGAATGCGTGGCACCCGGATCAAACAAAACCCATGCATCCAGGTAACAAACAGAAATAATACCTGCCACGACTGCATTAGATGCCTGAGCATCCTACTGAGTGAGATGGAAAACTCTGGCCTGTCCTCGACCTCCCTGCTGACTGGTAGAAGCCTGGCCAATACCTCTGGCACCTCCTCTAGTACCTCTACCACGACTCTGCTGTGGAACAAGCTGAGTGGAACTCTAATACTGAGCGAGTGGAACTCTGAAATGGCATGAGTGCAGCACTAGCAATCGACTGCTGTTAAAATCTCGGAATCTGCGGCTGCTGGTACCCGGAGTAAGGAACTTTATAAATTTTGAATATTTTATTAATATTTTATTTATATCCGAAAATTTATTGTTAAAATTATGAAATTTTGATAATTGGTATTATTATTAAATGTTATTAATTTTAGAACTTAATTTACAATTTTTGTGATTTTTATACTATTTTTATAATTATTTTTGAGTTTATGACAAATATGTATAATTAGGTTAAATTATATTTTGAAAGAAATTATGAGTTAATTTTATGTTTTTATTAATATTAAGATATTGGATATTGAGAAAATAATTTTTAGGTATTTGTATAATTTTTAGGGAATTTTTAGCAATAATAATATATTATGTAAGTTTTTGTATTATAGGGATAAAAATGTAATTTTGTGCTAATTATAGCTAAATAAAGGATTGTGGTTGGTTTCAATAATATTTAAGGAATTAAAAGGATTTTTACAAATTATTTACTATTTTTAACTAATTAACACTAATATTCGAAAATTAATTTCAAATAATATATTAAGTGAGATTTGGATACTTTGGTATTAAATTATGAATTTGATAGTGAATATATTTTTGTGGAGATTTAATAATATGAGTAATTAATTTTAGGTTATATTTATATTTTGATATGAAATATAAGTTTGATTATTTAATTGTTGAATAATTGATATTTTATATTAGTATATATTTTGGTATATATGTTTGTGAAATGTTGTTTTTAAACCTTAATGAGAAATGATTTTATAAGTTATGGATATTTATATGTAATGTGTATTTTTGGGAAATAAATTATTTAATTTTTTTGTGTTGGTTAAGTTGTGATCTTAGTCTGGGCTAAGTATAGTTATAGGAGCCCGACTCGAGTGTAAATGTCTGTGACTATTAGAAGTGCGTTTTCTATGCAGGAATGACTCTACCTATGGTAGAGAGATGTCTGTTTTACAGAGGAGACTATCAAAATTTCAATAGATTTTCTCGTAAAACGTGAAATCTTTCTTAAATTCCTACCGTTAATTAGGCTTTTTCCTATTTATCGGGTCTTATCCGGTCTTCCTCGAGTCAGTCTAGAATTTTGTTATTTCTATCAATTTTTGATTTTATTTCATAGACGTGTTTTTAAAATAGGTCTGTTAATTTTTTTTCTAGAGAATATCGGAGCAGAAGCTGTTGGATCGAGGCAGACGCGCGATCGTTAGCCTTCTTGCTCATCTTGTAAGGTGATAAGATGATCTGTGCATGTGTTTTATTTAAAGATGCGTGCGCTCATATGTTTAATATTTATTATATGATTTATTTAATTTAATGTTGCTATTTAAGGTTTAAGCACATTTTATTTATTTAAAATTAGTTTTGAGAAATTTTGGTAAAACGGGCTACCTGGTGGGTTTCACTATGACCATGTGCACATGGTAGAGATTGAGAGATGGATCCGATATATGTATGACTTGTGGATATAAACTGGGACGGGTGCCTTGGTGGAAGCCTATGCTCTTGGGGACCGCCAATAATTGGAAAGTTAATAATAGACTGAGATGGGTGCCTCGGTGGATGCCTTAGTTCTCGGGGATTGCCAATGCTATGTATTTGAATTAAGTGGATGACTGTGGCTTGGTGCCTCGGTTGATGCCCTTGCTCTCGGGGATCGACAATCTATGTGGATTAAGTGGGCCCAGTTGGCCATTTAGAAATCTGGGTTTAGGGTTCTACCGAGATTTTTCAAAAGCTATATATATACATTAAAAAATTATTTTCACTATAATTACATGGTTTTTAAAAGGTTTTCAAACCATATAGCTCTTTTTATTAACTTACTTAGTGAGGTCTAATTCCCCTCAATTTATTTTTTTTCAAGAGCTTGGGAGATCGACCTCAGATTGCCTCTACGCCGGATTTCTTCATCATCGGCTATACTATGTAGGTCATTGTGAGCTGTACTGTAGTAGTAACTCTAGAAAATTGCAGTAGTAATTGTACTATGAATTTGTATGACTTAAGTATACTTATGTATTTTATTTTAATGAACCACACTTATGTATATTGATTTAAGATTGATTTATGATATGTGATGATGGAGAATATTTTATTATGCGCACAATTATGTTTATTTTTAGAAAAATCAGTTTGATAATGTGTTATGTTATGAAATAAAGTTTTAAATTTGGAAGTTTTATTTTTTTTTTCTTTAAGGCTTACTACTAGTTTCAGGGGCCTTATGCCTACCCATTCCCTAGTGTCGGTCACGTGCCCTCGGGTTCAGGTTATGACATTAAGTCAGTATTTAATCAATTAGTAATATGACTTATAGTTCACTAAAAATAATCTGCAGTATGTTAGAGCTAAATGCAAGAAAGCCACATGCCCTTGGTATATTCCAACTTCTAAAGACAGTAAATCTAATGTCTTTTCAGATTATTGCTTATGTAGATCAACATAATTGTAATAGAGTAAATAAGATTAGGAGGCTAACCCACAAGAAGCTTGTGGATTTTATTATTTCAAAGTTTTATGGTGTCACAAACATGAACTTATCAAGATACAAGATATGGTGAAAAATGAGCTGAAATTGGAAGTAAATTTGGTTCAATGCTAAAGAGTTAAGTCAATTGTATATTATAGACTTAAAGGGAATGCAGCCAATGAGTTTGCTAAGCTATAGAGGTATGTCATGGAGATTAGATAATTAGACCTTAGGAATACTACTCTGTTAGAAAAAAATGAAGGTGACAGTTTTAAAAGGATTTATTTGTCATTCAATGCATGTAAACAAGGCTTTCTAGCTAGGTGTTGAAGATCAATTGGTCTAGATAGGGCATTTATAAAGTCTGTGGTTACAGGAGAGGTATTAGCTGCAGTGGGAAGAGATGCCAACAATTAGATGTATCCCTTGGCATAAGGAGTGGTGAAAGTAGAGAATAAAGACAACTGGACTTAGTTCATTGAAAGGATTCAAATGGATTTAAAAAGTAGTTGAAGAGGAGGATGGACCTTTGTCTCAGATTTGCAAAAGGTATTGCAATTCAGAACTTTGTGTTTTCAAGCTATATATATATATATATATATATATATATATATATATATATATATATATGAATATTTTGTTAACATTATTTATTGGTTATTGCATGCTTTATAAAGATTAATGCCTACATTATTTGAGCCGCTACCTAATGCAGAGATAAGTTGTTTGTGCAAGACATTTGTGTTCAAATTGGCAAAAGAAATTTAAAGGAAAAGAAATGGAGAAGCATTTTTTGTTGTGCGTGAAAGCTACCAATGTGGCACAATTCAAAATGAGAATGGAAGACTTAGTTGCATTGTCTAAGGATGCTCATAAAGCACTTCTCTAATATAATCCAAAATTCTGGAATAGAGCCTTATTTCAAACAAATACCATATGTGAGGTAACTGATATTATCTATTGCACAACAAAAACTATCATAATCTCAAATGTGCATATATGACTCAGCACATTCACACATCTCATATATGATGGTAATACATAAATCCAAATGCCATTTTCATTAAATAATTAGTCAAAACAATGTTATCGCATTTATTATTCAATAAGCATTCAAAATAAAACCATCTTTTATCATAATTCAAAGAAATGAAACCAAGTTGATTACAAACTCATTTAAAACATTAAGTACCTAAAATGATCTTAATTAAGATTATAAAGAAAAGCATATAGGAATAACACATCTAATTTGTAAACTTGAAACCTTTAAAGCTTAAAACTTAAACATGTGGTTCAAGTAGCATAAGGCTGAATTGAAACCATTTTTAATATGTCAATTCAAGTTCATAGAATAACATTAAAAATGTCATTTTAATGCTATTATTAAAAGCATTAAAGGGCTTGAACTTTTACTCACTGAAAGTAGTCTTAGTTGCTTACAAGTAACTCCTTAAAGTATCTACTTTGTACTTGCACATCCCTTGCCTTTATCAATAGTTAATTCATGTAATTCCATTTGCAATTCACCAAAATAGTGAATATACACACTTTTCTAATCATGTGCCCCCCCCCCCCCAAATGCTATGCAAAATATGCACTTAACTTAATTTTACAAATCTAATCCATTTATTCTAAAAGGGTTGTTTTCAAGTTTAATTTTGAAAAATTGCTAAAACTTATAGAAAATGAATTTTTGAGCTTAAATTTTAAACAAACATAGATTTATATGTCTAGTACATGCCATAACAATTTCACTTAAATTTGATAAACACAAAAAATGTCACGACCCAAACCTGAGAGTCATGATTGGTGCTAGGAAATGGGAATTCTCACTAATCTAAAACTTGTAGCAAGTCTAAAATATAAAAACTCAACAAAATATAAACATAAATATACCTCAGAATTAGAACTTTTTACAACATAAAGAAATCTCCATATCATAATAAAATAAGTTCATACAAATATTCAAATACAAAACCTCAGTCAATAACAATATAAAATACTATAACAAGATATACTACTACTGCAACATCTAATAAATACAAGAAGTGATAGTTCAAAATTTACATAAGTCAGCCAGTGAGGAAAGGGTCCGGCAAAAAAACTACTATGAAATGTCTGATGAAGAGAATCTTGAAAAAAATATTTAAGGGGGTTAGACCTTATTGAGTAAATCATTATTATATATATGCATGCAACCTAAGGACACATACTTTTAAATATCAGTATAATAATATTTATTTATTTATACATGCATTTCATACAAATGCTCAAAATTACTTTTTTGTAACCTCAATCATAGAACCTCACTAGTCAACAGGGTCACTTACATCCAAAAATATTCCCTTCTCAAATTTGACAGTGGATTGGCCCCGAGACACCTAATCAAATAAGCTTTCGCAGTCTCACTGCCGACATGACTGGCCCTGAAACATTGAGTCAACTGAGCTCTCGCAGGCACACCACTCTCTATTCACAATCTCAATAATTATCTTAACCATATCTCATATCAATAAAAATTTCATAGCCTAGCATCTAGTGTATTACTGCGCAATAGTCCTAGTGTAGCCCACTGGGTAGCATGTTTTATAGCTATTCTCCAAAATAACATTTCATAAATAAAATAATGAAAATCATATATTAAATATAAGCAGCATCTAAATTACACAAATAAATATTCACCTTTACATATATGCAAACATATATATAATAACAATAACAATTAACATTTAATACAACATAGTATAATAAAATTCATATTTATTAAAAATATGGATGCCAATAATATTTTCTACATGCAATGCATACATATAATAATAACTCACAAGTGAAATGCACTCATTTATGATGACTCAACTAGCCTTGTCCTGTAGGTCTTGGTCTTGGCGTGACCATAGAAAAATAATAATAAATTAATTATGATAAAAATCCTAATCTTATATATTCTAGATTTCTAAGGAAATATTCGAACTAAAATATGACTCTAACAACTCAAAACTAAACATAGACACGATGTTACGTTTTACGAGAAATCTACTAAAAATTTGATAGAGTTTCCTTTGTAAAATGGACATCTCTCTACTAAAAGTAGAGTCATTCCTACATGAAAACGCACTTTAAAATATTCTAAAACTCAACATCTCAGGTTGAACCTCTGAACTACAATTCACACCTAACTGAGAACCAACATCACAAAATATACAATAAAATAATATAATTTTCTCAAATCACCAAAATATATCATAAAAAATATTAAAGAAATTTATTTTCCAAATAAATAATAAAATTCTAGTTCATAAATGTAATTGCCAATAAAATCCATTAATGGAATAAAATTTCCATTTTACAAATAAATTAGCATAAATTGTAAATAATTATTAAAATCACTTATTAATATTATAAAAATAATAAAATGCTCATTTAGGCTCAAAAGATAATAAATAAATTTATGATTCATTTAATTTCCCAAAATTGCCACTAATTAACTAATAATTGAAAAATAATCAAAAAAATTATTTTTATACTTTTATTATTTAAAAATAATCTAAAACAGTATAATTATCAACAATTTTAATTAAAATTAAATAATTCACCAATTTCTAATAATTTTCCAAAGACACATTTTTATATATAACCTTAAAAAATGTATATCTCAAATTCTATACACAATTTCACAAAACTTTCTTTACAAAGTTTAATCTACATAATATATTGAATTTATTAAAAATATAAAAATTTTTCACCTCAAGACTGTCTAGAATAGTAATGTGAACAATACGAAAAGTCAAAAATTATGCGAAATATATCAAAATAAAGATCCCAACCTCAAATTCAATAATATACTAACCATTAAATATAATAAAATAGAATTAAGACTCAATTTAACCAAATTAACTAAAAATAACCTAAAATCAAATTATCAAAATTGGAATCATTCCCGATGTTACCTAGTCAAATTGACTTGGAGAAATTGAAGCTCAAAAGGAGCTTTCGATTAAGACTGGCGGCGTCATCAGTGGTGGTTGGAATCATCGTCGGTGAGACCCTTTGTAATCTGACAACTAACCAAAACCGAGAGAGAGAGAGAAAGAAGGAAGGAGGGGCTACCGGAGGTGTTGGCGTGCTAGTAGCAACATGGGCTGTTTGGTAAGGTGAGGGAGTGGCGGTGACAAGTGGGTGGTGGTGGCTCTATCAGTGAGGGGAAGAAGAAATAAGAAAGGAAAAGAAAAGAAAATTAGGTGAAGAAGAAGAAGTGGTAGTAGCCACTTCTTTTTTTTTTTTTTTTTTTAACTTTAACTTTAACTTTTATTATATATACATATACACACACATATATTCACTTAAATAAATTCATATATACAATATATACTAAATTAATAATTTTACTAAAATACTCTTAATAATAAATTTTATTAAAAATACTCATTTAACACTAATTGAATAAAATAATATTTAAAAATCAATAATTCCCATTTTAATTTAATAAAAAACTATGGGCCATAATAGTAATTTATAAAGGTTGAATTACAATCATCTTAATTACTCTAATATATTGAGCATTAAAAATTATAGTTATGTTAGACCATCATACATGCCAAATTAGCTCAAAATTGAAACTAAAAAGTTACAGGGGGCTCTTCAAAGTTTCTTTAGAGTCAAACCAATCTTAATTTGGAGTTTTCTAACTTAAGTTATGATCAAGACACTAAGACTGAAAAAGTAGGAAAATCAAACCCGAGAACTACAACTTATGAACCCTAACTTACATCATCCAAAACATTTAGGGCACGTTTGGTTCATGGAATGGAATAAGTATAAAATAGAATTGTAATTCTTAGGGAGTAGAATAGGTATTCATAGAATAACTATTCCTAAATAACTACTATTTTATGCTTTGGTTCATGACCTAGAATTACTAATCTATTCCTATTCCATGCTTTGGTTTATAAGCATTGCTATAAGGGATAAGTATATTTAAACATAAATGACATTGATATCCTTATTAATGAATTTCATTATTATATATATATAATTTTTTAATCATAAAAATATAAACATATAAAATAAATAAATAATTTCATATAATTAATGGTTAGCAAATATGAGTATAATTGAATTAAATTATTTTAAAATAAAAGAGAAAGCAAGAACATGAACAGAAAGAGAGCTTAAACAATAAATGATGTCTATAAACAAGTGTCCATTCTCAGAAGATACTATAACATAAATGATATCTCTAACTATTGCTATTACCATATAAAAAAAAGGAAAACAAAGTTAGAAATAGCCTTGCAAACTAGCTACCTCAACACTTTAGCAACTGCAAATTTTACTTATGTTATCTAAAGGTAAACATCCACACTAACAACAAAAACCACTTTTTTCCTCTTTTAGTAGTATAATCAACCTAACTATCTATAAGAAATTATTTCACCCATTGAAGTTTATACTCAAATAAAAGGCTAAAAAATATCAACATTGAGTAGGATCTTTTGGAATCTTTCTCAAAGTAGTGAATTTCTTACTTAATGTCAATCCTTTAATATCATTCAATGCTCTAAATAATTCTTCAACCTTTTATTGGGTTGTCAATTTAACTCCTATGCTTTTGCTTATCTCTTTGTCAATTTCTTTCATGTCTTTACCTAACATTCTAGTTGCATTCATGATTGACTCAACAGTTGCAGACTTCATTGAACTACTCTTCTTTTTCTTAGATGAAACATCAATATTCTATTATTACCTCCATTAGTTCTTGTAATAGATGTATCATCATTTGTGCCATGTGTCTCGTTAGTTTCATGCATACCTTCAACTTCATTATCCTATTTATTAGCCTCTGATGTAGTTTGAATCTCTTTAAGTATGTCTTCAACTTCTTGTGCATCTTTTCCTATTGCACGAACCTTTGTATATATTATATTAAATTCTTTAAAATACTATAAGCACTTTGTCATGAAAGGTTCAGCTTTTTTATGACTCTAATAAGAAGAAATTTTAATTAAATGTTTTATTAGAATTTGTACCAACTAATTCCACTACCACAAATCAAAATTTGTACAGATTAACAAATATAATAAATTTGACCTCTAAGTAAGCTGCCCATACTTTTGGTTCTGTTACCATAACTTTTGCTCTAAATCTCATCCAAAACCATTAGTATTTGAACTATAAATTGTGTCATACATAATCATCCAATCATTTTTCAATAATTTGATCCTATATTCATTATGTGGCTTGACTTTAAAGCTTGCGTTTGGTAGCTTAGGTACAAGTAATTTTTTAAGCTCATTTAAGTATCCAGGTTCAAAACCAACTTTTGTACTATTGTATATTCCTTTTTGGTGTAATTCAACCATACATTCCACGAATGGTCAATCTTTAGTTATGCTCCACTTTCTTTTCTTTGTCCCTTTTATTAATATTGAAGTGACTTGAGAAGATATGTTTCCTTCCATGATGAACAACCAAATGATTCATGACTTTTTATAAAAATGACAAAGTAAAAGGGTAGATAAGAATATATGCTTAATCAACATTCACCGTAATACTTTTTTTTTTGTTAAATAGGTAAATAGATATAATTTTGCAATAATATATCCTAAGAACTAGAAAATATAATCTGACAACCTAACCAAGTTATAAAGACATACTAACAAACTTAGTGAAAAACCCTAACCAACTTAGTATTAGCGTCTTGAAGCCTTCCATATATTAAATATTTACTCAGCCAGATTCATATGCATTGATGTCCAAGGTTCTTATGGTTCAATTATAGTTATTGGATGATCTTCCATGTTATCATTATTATTTGTTAACCATTTGTATAATTAAACCCTTGGTTTTGACTTTGACAAGAAATTTAAATTACTAATGATTTTATTTAAGTGTGATTATAAGCATAGGTACCCAATTACATTCAATAAAAGCAAAGTCAAATGACCAACCTTCGGAACATGTTTGAAGACATTTGAATCACATTTAAAGTCTTTAAAGATCTCTAAACATGTTCTCTTAAGAATGAGATATGAACCAAGTGCATTCAGAGCAAAATGGACAAGTTTTTGTGAGGCCAGTCTATGCTCATGGTTTACGCTGAGGATCTTGAGCAGACCTTGAGCGTCCCTTATGATCCTGATGTATTATTGGCCAAAATATGAAAGAAGTTAGCCATGCTCATGGTCGACGCTTAGGATGCCAAGCAGACTTTAAACGTACCCTCATGATCTTGATGTATTCTTGCCTAAAATGTGAAGGAAGGCAGCCACGCTCATGGTTTACACTCAAGATCCCGAGCAGACCTTGAGCATTTACAATGGACATATTTTTAAATTTATTGAAGGAAAGAGACATTGTAGACATAATCAATGGCTCTAACAACCATATTATATATATATATATATATATAATATGGTTGTTAGAGCCATTGTATATATATATGTTTTAAAGTTGTGATACCAAAAAAAATGCATTACATTACTCTTTCATTATCAAAAACTCTCTAAGCATTCATTAAGCTTCATTTTTATTTTTATCAATATTCATCGTATTGATTAACTCTTGTGAGAGTTGGTTGTGTGATAGAAATAGGACTTCATTTTTGTATAATTCTTAGGATAAATTAGAAGAGAAATGAGGTATATTTTTAATAGATTTGGTTTAAGTGTTTAACCATTAAAATACTTAGGAAATTAGTTTAAGTGTGAGCCTTGAAAACACTTGTAAATTGGTTTTTGAGTAAGCCTTGAAAACTCAAGTTGTAAGGTTAAAGGGTGAGCCTCAAAACTCTTGTGTAATCCCCCCTTTCAGAATGTTGGACCTTTATCTCAGGCCCCACCTAGAGCATACACTCCACCTAGTAATATACTCAAGGGTGGCCAACTCTAGGCACCGACTTCCCTTATTATGCTCCTTTATAACATAACAATAGATCCATACCTTTTTCAATACTACTAGAAACTCCTGCCATTAACACACTAAATCTGAACACAGTAACCTAGACACTCAACCTATCCCAGATGAGCAAAGAAGTACTGATTCAAAATACTCAAACTCAGATGACCCTGATGTAACAATAACTAAATGCCTTGATTCAAGGCGATAATCTTGGAGTAAGTCATCCAGAAAATAATATAGCACCACCACCACCAGCTTTGAATCTGGTGGAAATAGAGAAAATCATAAAGCTAAAAAAGGAGAATCTAGCTCAACAATTCTGGCCCTGGACGACTCAAAGATAGCTCACAAAGTTGAAGAAGTCATGCATAAAGCTCATACTGGATCAAGGAAAGAAGATGAATGTGTTATGAAAGGAAAAACACCCTTCATAAGCAAAATAATCTGGATGGAGATCCCAACCAAGTTTAAAATACCCCAATTAGATTAGTTCGATAAAACTGGAGATCTAAGCAACCACATATCCTCATTCAGGACTAGGATGTCACTTTAGAATGTAAATGATGGAATCATGTGTAGAGTCTTTCTGAGTTAGCTCACCAAGAATGCTCAAAAGTAGTTCCACTAGTTGCTTGAGAATTCTATCTCGTCCTTTAAACAATTGGCCAAAAAATTTTAGACTCGGTTCATTACTAATGTCCCTCCTACAAAAAATATCAATGATCTTTGGATATGCAGACAGGAGCCCACAAAATCACTAAGAAACTGTTTGGATCTATTTAATAAAGTAGTTATGCAAATCAAAATTTTGATCGATGCAGTAGCCATAGAGGCTTTAAAGAATGGGACCCAATTAGAGAAGCTTAAAGATAAAAGAACCCAACACCTTCACTAAGGTATTGGCCATGGCAATAAAGATGATAAAGATGGATAAAGATAGAAGGATGTGTTAGGATGACGAGAAAGCACCTATCAAAAAAATGAAAAGTCAGGACCTAACTTTTAGTGAACAAACTTTATAAACCTAGTAGAAGGGTTCGGAAAGGAGGCGGGAAAGTATACGCTAGGCAATAAAGATGATAAAAATGGATGAAGATAGAAGGATGCGTTAGGATGACTAGAAAACACCTATAAAAAAAGATGAAAGGTCAGGACCTAACTTTTAGTGAACAAACTTTAGAAACCTAGCATAAGGGTTTGGAAAGAAGGTGGAGAAATATATGCCAAATCCAAAATCCTAATTTGGATAAAATAAATGGCTTGGGCATAACCCTAGTTAGAAGGAAGAGTCCAACAAGGAGAGTTGTACAAGATAGGAGGTACTACTATTAATACCACCGGGATTATGGGCATGAAATTGAGGTATGTCGAGAATTGAAGAATGTCATGGAAAGATTAATACATAATGGGAAAATCGGCAACTTCACTGACATAACTAGGAGCAAAGATCCAAATGCTCAAGACAGGGATATACTGAAGCTAAAGAAAGCTTAGAGTGAAGTGGTTGGAGTTATCAGCATAATTGTCAAAAGAGAGGCAACTAAGGAAAGACCTAAAAGATCTTGCAAGGAAGAAGAGTTCACCCATAAAAAGAAGCAGGTTATCACGTTTAGTCTGGAAGATGGAAAACATGTTCAACACCCTCATAATGTTGCCTTGGTGGTGAGTGCTTTCATCAACAATTACTTGGTAAAAAGGTTGTTGATCATGATGGAAGTATTGTCAATGCACTCTCTTAGAATGCTTATAAAGCTATAGGAGGTTCTATCACTAATTTGAAAGCTATTCAAAATCCCATTTTAACCTTTTGCGGAGGAACCACCCAACCAATGGGATTGGTAGAGCTGAGTTTAGAATTTGGCGATCGAGATACTGGGGAAGTGAAAGATGTCAAAGTTCAGTTTAATGTGGTAGATCATCCTCTCATATACAATGGCATTATAGGTCGACCAATACTCTATAAGATTGATGTAGTTATAAGTATTCGACATCTGACCATGAAGATTCCTTTTAAAGGCCGAGTCCTAACAATTCATGAAGATCTGCACATGGCTAGGCAATGCTATTAGATGGCAGTCAAACCCTAAATGAAAGCATTCCCTTTAAAATCATGGGAAACAGAGAAAAAAGAAGCCAATCCTGAACCAATTAATTAAGTCTAGACTTTACAGATTGCCGAAGGAAAGATATTAAGAATTGATAATGAGCTCAATAATGAAGTTAAGCATGGAATAAGCAAGGTCCTCATTAAACACTCAGGTAGCTTTTCTTCTAAAGCATTTAAGATCACTGGAGTAGATCCTTAAATCACTTTGTATAGTCTGAACAATAAGCCAGGAGTAAAGCCAGTTGTTTAAAAAAAGAGGAACTTTACATACGAAAGACAGAAGGCAATCATTGACGAAATAAAGAAATTGCTAGAATTCAGATTCATTAGAGAAGTAACATACCTAGAATCAGTAGACAATGTGGTGCTAGTAAAAAGTCCAATGGAAAATACAAAATGTGTGTGGATTATACTGATCTCAACAAATTGTGCCCTAAAGATAGTTATCCATTATCGATGATAGATCAACTAGTAGACTCAACTATAAATCACTGCTTGTATATTTTTGTGGATGCTGCTCAGGGGTGCCATCGCTTATCACTCACAAAGGTCTTTATTGATATAAGGTTATGCCCTTTGGGCTGAAGAATGCTAGAGCAACATATCAAAGGCTGATGAATCATATGTTCCAAGATTAAATTGGTAAAAATGTAAAGGTATATATGGATGACATCATTATCGAGAGCTAATATGTAGAGTAGCATTTTGATGACCTTGATTAAATCCTTTGAATACTAAACCAATACTAGATTAAGTTTAATATAGAGAAGTGTGTTTTTAGAGTAAAGACAGGTAAATTCCTAGGATTCATGATATTCTACAGAGGGATTGAAGCTAATCAGAAAAAGATAGAGGCCATCCTTAAGATGAAAGCTCCGACATCAATCAATGAGCTATAAAAGCTAAATGGCAAAATAAAAGCTTAGGAAGTTTTATCTATTGTTCAACCAAATGATGTCTGCCACTATTTTAAGTCTTAAAAAATTCCAAGAAGTTTATATGGAATGAAGAATGCCAGGTAGCTTTTGTAGATATAAAAAAGTTCCTATCCTCGTGCACCTTTGCTCAGTAGGTTGATCCTTGGAGAAATACTATACTTATATCTCTCTATTGGTCAGGAGTCCATTGTATCGGTACTGGTTAGGGAAGAAGAAAGTCAATAAAATCTAGTATACTACATTAGCAAAATACTCAGAGGTTCAGAAGTATGGTATCCCAAACTGGATAGGTTAGCTATGGCTATCCTACACATATCGTGGAAACTCCGACACTACTTTCAAGCCCACTCGATCATTGTAAGATCCAACTTCCCTAAGGAAAATCTTATAAAGACTTAAGACATCTGGAAGACTAGCTCAATGGTCAATATTAAATGGAGAATTCAACATCAATTATGAACCTCAATAGTAGATAAAAGCTTAAACCCTGGCGAATTTTGTACAAGAGATGAAAATAGAAGATTTTGCTCCTTCTGAATGCCCAGAATGGAAGTTATATGTTGATGGAGCCTCATCCATCCAAGGATCCAGTGCTAGAGTCATTCTTAAAGGGCCATACAAAGTCATTATCAAATATGCAATTCTTATAAAGTACAACAATACTAATAATGTAGCTGAGTATAAAGCACTCATTATGGGATTGAAGATAGCCATAAAGGTCAGAGCCGAGCATCTCAAGATATACTCTAACTCACATATGGTGGTAAACCAAGTCAAAGGAACATACTAAATCAAAGACCCAATCATCGCCAAATATGTTAAGAAAGTCATACAGCTCCTAAAGAAGCTTGAGCAAGATAGAGGACAATGGGAAATCATCTAAATCCCCAAAAATAAAAACTCAGAAACAAATTTACTAGCCAAATTAGTAGTAGAAGATAGTCAGACATTCAAAGAACTCAAGCTTATTGAGGAATTAATAAATCCAAGCACCAAGGGGGCAGAGATTATGGACATACAAGAAGTAGCAGAATGGATGAAACTAATCATTTAGTATCTTGAGCATGGGATACTTCCACAAGATAAGTTAAAAATTTAGAAGTTGAAAATACAAGTTGTGCACTACTCCATGCATAACGGTGAACTCTAGAAAAGGTCTCTCTCACATCTATGGTCTATGTGTGTATTACCAGAAGATAGAAATTACACGCTTAAAGAAATTCATGAAGGAATTTATGGAGCCCATGAATCTTATTATTCATTAATTAGAAAAGCATTACTCCAGGGTTACTATTGGCTTACAATGTCTTGAGACGCTAAAAACTTAGCTTAAGAATGCCACTAATGTCAGCAGTTTGCTTGCCTCAGCCATAAGCCTTATAATCCTTAACATCTAATTAGGAGTCCTTGGCCTTTTACAGTATAGGGAATGGACATCTTGAACCCATTTCCTATTTCAACCTCCTAGAAGAAGTTCTTAATCATGGCCATAGATCATTTTACCAAGTGGATAGAAGTTGAAGTTCTACCAACCGTCACTGAGGCCCGGATCCAATACTTTTTTTAGAAAGAAATTATCTATAGATTCAGAATATCACACACCCTGATAACAAACAATGGGAAGTAGTTTGATAATGAGAAATTCAGAAAGTTCTATTTGTATCTTAAAATAAAGCTCTAATTTTTTTTAGTAGCTCATCCACAAACAAATAGCCAAACGAAAGTCACTAATAGGATCATTATGTAAGGTCTAAAGAAAAGATTAGATAAAAAGAAGGGGAACTGGGTTGACAAACTTAACAACATCATTTAAGCCTATATAAGTACACCCAAGACTTCTATAAGGGAAATGCCTTTTAAACTAACTTATGGGATGAATGCGGTAATCCTAGTGGAAATTAGATCAGCAAGCTACCAGGTAAATAAGAATCTAGATCATGAAGTCAACAACATTAATGCCAGATATGTCTAAACCTACTTGAAGAAAAGAGAGAGTAGGCATCCATTATAGTGGAAGCCTAAAAATAAAGGGTCATGGAATATTATAACTGACATGTTCGATAAAAATAGTTTAAGGTTAGAGATTGGGAACTCAGAAGGGCTAACATTAGCAAAGGCAAGTCCAACACAGGCATGCTCGGACCTAATTAGGAAGGTCCTTATCAAGTCATTGAAAAAATGACTAAGGGGGCATACAAAATAAAAGATAAATAGGGAAAAGAATTGCCCTGATATTGGAATTCAAACAGTCTTTGAAAATATTATTAATAAATGTACTCTCAATTTTGGGGAATAAACTACTTCATTTATCTTCATAATATTGAATTATAAAGTATTTTATGTAAAAGGAAAAGAAACTTATCGATTAAGTAATTTACAATTCAATAAGCTCAGTAGAAGGAAGACTCATATTTAGAGACTCAAACATAGAGGCTAGCTCCGATCCAGTGGAGACAGCACTGGAAGACTTCTTCCCAGTAGGCCTCGAATCCCCTGGCTGCTCAAAAAATGATTTCTCTCTAGTAAACTTAGTTGTTACTTTAGGATTCTTTGCCTGCTAGGAAGAAGCCTTACTCCGAACCTCTTTATCAACAATAATCTTCACAAAGCAAATCAGTAGGTGTAATTCTCTCTAATTTTGAAAAGTCCATATTTAGGTGTTGAGAAAGAAAGATAATCCGACACTCAGACTTGTAAGCCTTGAGAAACCCTGTAACCATATTCTGGTAGCTTTTCTTATCATCCTCATAGGATTTCTCTACCTCGGCTAGTCTTTTCTCCAATGCCGCAATATGAGAGTTCTACCCCTTTATTTTTTATGTAAGTTGGGCTTGATCATGCTCCAACTCTTCCACCCTCTTCTGACTCACCTCAACCTCAAATCTAGCCTCAACATGCCTGGTCTGACAAAGTTCTAGTGTTGCCTTTGCCTTGTCTAGTCTCTTCTCAAAGTTAATAGTTATAGTGCTAAACTTTGTCTCTTTTAAGTTGTACTAGCTCTTGAGATAGTATTAGTTATCCTTAGCCAATAATAGAGTCTGAGTCATCTAAAAGAAAAGATAGAGAATCATTATTAACACTAGTACAGATGAAAAAAAATCAAACGAAGTGGAAGATAATTACCTCTAATGAGTGAGTGTCCTATCATAGAGTTGTATAACTTCTCCTTATCTATATATGTCCAGTTTTGGATGTCTTTAAGGAGCCATAGAGAATCGACATACTGATCCTTTACCTGAGCATTCATGATACTTAGAGGTTTCATCTTCTTTAGAATCCAAGACCTCATGTCCAAACACTCAAATATTTTTAGGCGCTTGATGCAAACTTCCTCACATAACTCCTCAACATCTGAGTCCTCATTCAAGGATCATTTCCTTCGAGTCTTAGATTTCTCCATCTGAGAAGTTTTAGCTAGAACTTTTCCTTTTTGAATGGGTTTGTCTTCAGCTGGGACCTTCAAGGCACACGACTTAGAAGCAGGAGAAGTAATTTGTACATCCTCTTAGGTCTCCAACTCTTCATCTATAAGTTGAATCCGTCCATAAATGCAAAAAATTCAGCCATCTACAAATAAAAAGAAAAGAGCAAAAGTTAGAGTAATAACTTCTAAATCTTAGAACATACCATTGACATATATGCGAATAGGGCAGACTCTCTAGAGGTATCTCTAAGATAAATTCTTAGCAAATGTTGCATCAGCTATACCATAAAGATAAAACCTCAAAACCATCTTTGTATCTTCATTAAATAACCTCAAAGGATGCTTTACCTTGCAACAATTTTCAGACCATATCTGCCAGATGTTCATGAAATTCGAGGGATGTTCAATGATAAAAAACCTATGCCTTTACTTCTTGTGGAGGTCCGAACGTTTTACAAAGAGGCTATGGTTCATAATAGCCGATAAGGAGAATATTAGCTCTCCCTTTTCTTATTTAGACTATACAAGTACTGGAGGATGTTTAGATCTGACTCTCTACCCTTCCTATGCATCAACTCTATAAACCCGATTAAGATTCGGTAGTTATTGGGATGAAGTTGCCCATGAGCTATGTTGTATCTGTTCATAAAGCTCCTAATAAAGGGATCTAAGGGGAACTTCAATCCCCCTCTAATTGATCAAAGTATATCACTAGTCTATTAAAATCTAATAGAGGATTGTGGGGCTTAAAGTTTTTATCTACAGTATGCAAGGCAAAATCTGCTGGAATGCTAAAATGTCTTCTGTACCATTTTATCATGTCTTCATCTACCCTAAAGACAAATAAATATGAACTAACTTACTCTTATGGAGCCATGGATCATATTAAACAAAAACAAAGGGGAAGAATATGCAAAGAAGGAAGAAACTTCACCTGGAAAGAAGCAAGCAAGTCCGTAGAGAAGACAAAGGAGGATGATGTAGAGAACACTCAAGAGGAAATATAATAAGAAATGTAGATTGCAGAAAAGCAAAAATGCAACAAGCAAGGGTATGGAATGACCATTACTGGCCTTATGGTCATTTTTGTCTCTCTTATAGCATCAAGGGTATTTCTGAGCAAAAGAAAAGCCACTAATTAAGTAGTTATCATTATGGCTGTTAAAGCATCTCATCTTCTGACATATGAATAGATGTGATGGTTACACAATTCAAAATTCAAAGTAAAATCAAAAGACATGGTGGTTGACAATCCCGCTCATCTCGTTGTCAACTGTCCTTTTCATCGGCACTCGAGCCGAGCTTCTAATGCACCAAGATTCTAAGTCTAGTGACTGAAGCTGGCACCCTCATGTCGTTTTGATAGTACTAAGGTTCGGCACTCTAGCCGCGCTTTTAATGCACTAAGATTATACGGCACTCAGGTCATGCTTTTAATGCACCAAGCATCAAAACTCCAATGACGACTGGTTTTGTTGGATAATTTCTATACTGGCGGGTTAATCCCTTTGGACGTTTCTATAACATCGAGCATTTTTTATTGCAGGTTTTGCAAATTTAAGTCCAGCTAACACTTCAAAAATGTTATGATACGGTCATTCCATGACTCAGTACTGAGCATTATCTCTTTATGATTGAGGCTGGCTACCTCAGCTCACCCTCTTATAGTAGATGTAATTTACATAAGTAGTTTTCTCTCCATTCAGTGGAACCTATTCTTGGAACTATTCATCATCAAATAGGACATATCGGACATAAATATCTGAACATACTTTTAGGGTGGGGGGGGACTCTTGATACCACATATACATATTCCTATTTAATTAAGGTCTTCATTTTCCTATATAAGGGTTGCTTATAGATGAAGGATGCTTAAACCAAATAGGAGAAAGATTCCTAATTAAGAAGACTCCTAGACAGGAAAAAACACTCTCCAAATAGGCACATGGCTTTCATCAAAGAGGAATCTTATTCCTCTCATGTTTGTGCATCACTATCCCTATAAATAGGACCTCATATCCCTCATTCTCATTCATTCTATTCTCTCATACTCTTTGCTCTCTTTATCTCTCTAAAACTCTCTCTCTCAATATTTTTTGACTTAGGCATCATAAGGTTTATAAGAGGATCCTCCCCACCTCTTACCTTGCCCTTTTTTGGTTCCTTGTAGGGCTTAAACTTAGAAGGTCCAGAAATAAGTTATCCATAAACAAGTTATTATCTCCTTTTACTGAACAAACTAAAGGAAATTGCAAAGCAAAGAACACTAAAGAAAGAAAGAAGGGTCCTTCAGTATATTGCATAAAATCACATCCTTTTCCAACTAGTTTTTCATAAAAACAACATCACTAAAGTAGGAAAAAGGTTGAGACAATAATTTTTAAGGTTTCTATAAAGTTATTTCAGTTTAGCAATACAAAGAGAGGAGTACATATGGATTTTGAGAGAATGCTAGGGAAGTGAAAAGAAAAAATGGGGAAAAAAGAAAAGGAAGAAAATAAAGGGAGGCAGAAGGTTATGGAATAAGAAGGGAAAAGAAACTGAAGGGAAGTGGAACAAACTAAAAGTGAAAAGAAATGAAAGAAAATAGAAAAAATTCCATTTTTGGTCCCTTAACTTTGAGTTTTTTCATTAAGTCCCTATTTTTTAATATTGCTCTATTTGATCCCTATACTTTTATTTTTTTCTTCATTGATTCCTCATACTTTTATTTTTTATCCATTGAATCCCTTCGTTAACATTTTAGTTCCTATATTTCATACTATATCCAATTTAGTCCTTATAAAATATATAATTGAATCTCTATATTTTTAAATTATAGTACTTAAATCCTTATAATTTTTATTTTTAGTCATTCAAATCCTAAATATATGTATAATACAAAATTTAAAATTTTGATTTTTAAAAATATGTATAATACAAATTTAATTTAAATGTATAAAGGATAAAAAAATTTATATGTTTTATTCTAAAATATTTTAGCTAGTTATTGATATTTGTATAGAAAATTAATAAATTTATGATTTCACTAATTTAAAATTCTAATTAAATATGTAACTTTGGACACCTTCAATTTGATTAGCCTGTAATGAAAGTCTAGTGATGAGATAGTCCAAATTTTGAATGTAAGAAGAACTTGAAATCTCTATTAGAATGGTTAAACCTGGCTTGAAACTTTCATATTTAACTAAAAACCCAAAACACTAAGTGCATTAGCCCTTTGCCAAGCTCAAACTAGGCCCTTTAGGCCTAAAGGCCTAGCAGGCCTGATAAAGAGGCGATCACCTCTTCACTTTAGCCATCAGTGAGGTGACACCTCACTAAAAAGGTGTCGCCATTTCATAACTGTCCACTGCAGTAACAAATGATATTTATTACTCCATTTAAAACAAAATTTGACTTTCTTACCTCTAGTCTAGACTTTTAAAGGACATAATAGGACTTTTAGGGCATGAAATGATGAAAAAAGAAGGAAAGCAATGATGAAAATGCAAGGTGGAAAGTAACCTTCACTTTTTAGGGAAGTTGGGAAGAGGCTTAAGAGAGGCACATGGCTAAAAGAAAGGGAGGCTGACCATTTCTGAAAAAGGAGAGTAGAAAGAAAGAGAGTAAAAAGGAAAAAAAAAAGTTCTTGAGAAAAAAGGGCAAAGGAGAAGGGAAAAAAGTGAACTTAAAGTTAGGAATCCATTTCTTGAGAAGATGGAAATTGATTATTGCATTCAATACTTTGAAAATGAATCAAACAAGCTCTGAGGGCTTTATTTTGGAGCATCAAACGGTTCTAAATCAATGAGAACCCATGTTTTTAAGCTTTAAGTCCTTTATTTTGTTTAAAGCTTCATTTCTTTATTTTACACCTTTTTTGTGTTTATTGTTTTCTTAGGATTGCATCTAGAGCTTAAATACATGAATTATTAAGTTCTTAGTTATTAGTTTACATTAATTTATGTGAATATTTGAGTAGTTTAGGATTTAAAAAACTTGTACTTTTTGTGTTGTTGTGCCTGTTGAAGAGGTGTCACCTCTTGAGCTGAAGGCGATTGCCTCATGCAGAGTCTCGTACAACTCTACTTTATTTTAGTATCTTTTTGGTATATTTTCCATATAAGATATGTAAATGTTCCCCCTCTTTCCTTGATATTGCATAAGAATGCTATGTTTTTTGGATTAATTGAATGATTAATACATGTTCATATGAATCTACACATCTATGTTTATGTTGATATAATTTTAATTGCCTCCTAAATAAAGTTATTTATTTAAATGTGAGCTAACCCTTATTTGTTGTAGGTTTTGGTATTTTTATTCATTATGCAATTAGTGGATTAATTAGTTCTTGAGAGGTTTCATTTGGGTTAATTCTTGTAATAATTATATAGATTACTGTAATCCCTTTATTTATTTGGGATGAATGTTTGTAAATTCATTTTCAATATTTGATTTGAATGCCAAGGCAATAAATATACAAAAGGATTAATGTGCAAACTCAAATAAAATTATAAAGTTAGAAGCATTTGCAAACCTTAATAATAAGAGAATAATTAATAATCATAAGTAATAAAATATAAAACATAAATGGAGGCCAACCATAAGGTTGGGTGGGCTTCAAAGCCTATACCCAGTTTTCGAACCTGAATATTTGAAGATAGCTTATAGGAACCTTCGTGGAATATAGTTGCTGTAATGTGTCCTAATTTTCATCTAAATGGCGACTCCATCTCCTTTTGAGCCTTAAAAACCCATTTAGTAATCCTAGTGGGCCTTGAGCCTACATAGTGTTGTGGTCGCAGTACACTTGGGTGCGTGGCCTAAAACCCACCGCCCACAATGGCGACTTTACTGGGGATAGAGAAACTGATCCAGGTGTTTTGTAATTTATCATCCTTGATTATTTCTTTTGTTTCTTTTGCATATTATTGCATTCATTACATGATTGCACACATTGAGCACACAGTCCTAAATAATTGATAATAGTCTTTGCTTTGTTATATGTGTTTCACTCAAACCTGGTTGTGAAGTATTCTATTATTATCACTCATAGCACATACTATCCGCATTGCACGGACCCTTGGGTAGGGAGACATAATGGATGCATATAGTTGTGGGAGTCGTAGCTTATTAGCCTCGACTCAACTCATGTAAATGACTTAGTAATTTTTGTTAAGATTTTTTTGAAATGCGTGTGTTTTATGCCATTTAGCAAGCCTTTTAATAAAGCCCAAGCCCACTTGCAAGTATACCATGCCTAAATTGGGCCTTTCATGCCCACCATGGCCCATTTACAAATAGACCATATCAAAATTGGGCCTTTCAAGCCTATTATGGCCTATTAAAAATGGACCTCAACTATATTTAAAGGATTTGTTACTTGTTTGCTACATCTTGAGAGTTTTTTACATGTATAATAGTTTTGTTAGCCCTTGTTGATAGTTAAAACCTAGCCAATAATCCTAGGATAAGAAACTCGCCATTGAATACGTGTGTGGGAGAAATAAGGGTGGAAGTGTCATCTTTTAAAGAGCTTGGTCTTTTGTTATTTGTTACGTGTAAATAGGACATTTATTCTTATTCTATTCTTTTAGGTACTACATATCATGCATACACGCCATGCATGCTTCTAAATTAGGTTGGTTACAAATATAGATCCAAATCAGTCATCCACTTGGACATGCTCTGACACCGATCGCATGGTCAAAATGTCGAAAGGGATGACATCAATAAGTTTTAATAAAAAATAGTTTAAGATAGAGATAGTCTAATAAACTAGAGCATTTATATGAGAGATGATGGCAAAAATGAGCTCAACCAAAGAGAAACCATCAGTGCCTCTACCACTACCATTTGATCTTAATATCGAGAATCTGAAAACACAAGGAATAGAAGATGATTAATAAACTGTATTAGCAGAACCAGTCACTCGATAGAGGTTGGATCCCCTAGGGAATATAAAGAAGCTAGATAGGCTAAAGACCTTATTAAGTCTATGGCTCAGATTTAATTTATAATGAAAGAAAAGGGGATGGATGTACCGATAAACTACTTCGACCTGAGTTTGGGAGAGGATAATGACTTGTTACCCAAGAAGTTTAGGTTTCCTGATATGAAGAAGTTCACTGGTGTTGAAGATCCTCATTTGCACCTCAAACTGTATGTAACTCATATGAGAACAACTAGCTTGAATAAGGCAAAGATTGTTAAGCAATTTCCTCTGTCCTTAGAAGGTGCACCCATTAAATGGTACTATGCTTTGGAAGCTAATATCCAAGCTAACTGGGAAGCATTGTGTGTACCATTTGTAAAACATTATAGTTTTAACACCCAGATGAAAGCATCTTTGAGAGATCTATAGAACGTTAAATAAAGATTTAATAAGCCTTTAGTTGACTTCTTGATTAGGTGGAGGGAAAAGCTGGCACAGATAAAGCACTGACCCTCTGAGAGTGACCAACTAGTGATACCAATCAAGGGGTGTGTACTCTTACTTTCTAAGAAGTTGAAAGACTTAGGCATTCAGAATTTTGAAGAGTTGTTCAAGTTTAGGGTGCAGAAAGAATCTAACTTGGCACAAGAAAGAAAATCCTTAAGTGGAAGATCCTCAGGTAAAGAAGGGACTGGATTAGCAGTGGGATTGGATCCAACAGTAATGTGCAAATAAATGTTATCCAATAACCTAAAAGATTTTCTAATCTAAGTAGACCTCTCAGTAAGATTTTCTAATTTGAGACCACCATTCCCAAATGTTGATCCAAAGCTGTATTACAAATACCACTAGGCCATAGGCCATGATATCGATAACTGTACTCACCTGAAGCACGAAGTGCAAGACCTAATCGACTCAGGAAAAATAACTGACCCAGAAAATAGAAAACCCAACACTAGAAATAACCCATTACCCAATAACCGAAACATGCCACCACTAAATCAATCTATCCTTACCATCAACATTGGTATAACAGAGGATCAAGTTTTGAATTCCTTTATTAATGCTACACCTACACCTCCAAAATTCAAACAAAAAAACCTTAACCCTAGAATATAGCTTGTAGAGGTTGAGGTGAATGTCTTAGACATTTGGAGCTCTGATGATGAGGAAGATGGAGCAATCGATTTGTGGAAGGGTTATGAAGACAAAAAGGCCCAATTAGTTGAGAAGCTTAAGAAGAAAGAAGAATTAAAACTTATGGGGTCTGAAGAAAAAGTGATTGATCTAAAAGACGAAGATGAGAAAGTTAAGAAAGTTGTTGAAGCTATGAAAGGAGAGAAAACTCTCTCTAGTGTTTGGGAGATGCTCATGCACTTCAAAGCCTATCAAGAGGCATTAGTTATGGCTTTGTATTGCAAGAAAGTTCCTACAAGCCATACTCCTGAGCAGTTAATGAATTCATTAATGGAAAGCCCCAAGGAGTTATAACACTTACTAATAAGGACCTACCCTTAGAAGGAATGGATCACTTCAAGCCTTTGTTTATCAAGGCATAAGTAAAGGGGAAGTTGACATGTTGTGTAATAGTGGACAACGAATATGTTATCAACGTTTATCTATTAAAAATTTTGCCTAAGTTAGGACTAGAAATGGTTGATTTGAAGCATTCAGACATAGTGATCAAGGCTTATGAAGACACCAAAAGGCCTGTTAAAGGAGCCTTTAGAGCACTGGTCAAGACTAGATTTATTGAAGTCTAGGTCAACCAACATATGATTAATATCCTGGTGACCTTTGCTATCCTACTAGGAAGGCCATCATTCCATCCTTTGGGAGGCATGCCATTTACTGTGCACCAGAAGGTTAAGTTCTTACATGAGGGGAGAGTAGTCATGATTTTTACTGAAACTAAAGTGGTAATTGCTACATTGAAATTGGCTCCCCAGGAAATCCTGTTTAGTATAAGCTTTGAAGTTTGCATGATTTATGAAGATGAGCTGAATTTGAAAATCATGAACATAATGAAGAGTTAAAATTTCATGCCTGGAATAGGGTTGGGGAAACATCAGTAAGGGCCGCCTGAATATGTTGAGTCCAAGGTTTGGATCTTAAATTACAAGATAGGATATCCCAAGGTTGATGAGCCAGAAGAAGTAAAGAAAGCTGAAACCAAGTCTATAAGAAAGAAAGGGCAAAGAACAGGTTAAAAACAAAAATCAAACCACTATAGGAAACCTTTATGAGAGAAGGAGCCAATGATCCCTATTATGGGGCTCCTAAGCCGTTGTTGATTGTTAATAAACTGGTCCCCGATTTTGAAATATTCTTCGAGCAAGTGAATGAGACTAGCAAAGTTGCTGTAAAAGAGCCTATGGTAGAGGAATTAGTACTGTTCTCGAAACCTAAAGAGGATGTCCCTACAATTAAGTTAAAGGACACGAATGACTAGGAAGAGCAACTTAACTTCGAGCCCTTTGTTTTAGACTCTATTATGGATGTGTTTTATAATGATGTTGATATTTCTTTTTCTAACTTGTTTAACTCTGAGGACCCTTTCTTTTCTAAAATAAATAAAATAAACTATAATTTTGCTTACTTATGTGATGTTTTGCCTAACGATTATTCAGTATGTAATGATCATTTCATGCATATATTTGACATTAATTCAATGCAAACTAAATCATTTAACTTAGTCATATGTGATAATCCTAAGAGTATATTTCTTGCTTCTGATCTAACACTTGATAAGAGTGAGAAAATAAAAGAAATAATAAGATTAAGATAGAAAATATTCATTTGGGGTTATGAGGACATGCCTGGGATTGATAGAGAGATCATAGAATGGGCAATTCCCACATATCCTCACATCACACTAGTAAAATAGAAAAAGAGGAGATTGAGACCAGAATGGGCTCTTTTGATCAAAGAAGAAGTTGAGAAACAACTGAAGGTGAAATTCCTAGAAGTAGTTGATGACACTCAATGGCTAGCGAACATCGTGCTAGTTCCTAGGAAATATGGAAGAGTCAAGATGTGCGTTGACTATAAGGATTTGAATAAAGCCTGTTTAAAAGATGACTTTCCCTTGCCACATATCGACACCCTAGTTGATCCTATAACTTCTAGTGCCATGTACTCCTTTATGGATGGCTTCTCAAGGTATAACTAGATTATGATGGTAGTGATTGATAAACTGAAAACCTCCTTAAGAATTGAGTAGTGTGTATACTGCTATTCAGTCATGCCATTTGGATTGAAGAATGTGGGAGCTACCTATCAGAGGATGGCTACTACCTTATTGCACAACATGGTCCATAAAGAGATAAAAGTATATATGGATGACGTGATGTTGAGATCTCTAACTAGAGAAGAGCACTTTAAGGCTTTAGACAAGTTCCTAGCTAGGCTAAAAAGTACAATCTCATATTAAACCCAAAAAAGTGTGTTTTTGGGGTGACTTTTGGAAAGCTGCTAGGGTATATTATTAGTCAGAGAAGGATTGAAGTAGACCCATAAAAAGTTAGAGCCATCAGAGAGATGCATATGTTAAAGATTGAAAAAGAAGTTAAGGGATTTATTAGGTAGCTATAGTATATTAGTAGGTTCATCACCAAGCTGGCCATGATTTATGAGCCAATGTTTAAGCTCTTAAAGAAAAATCAATCGAGTATTTAGGATGACAAGTACCAATAAGGATTTGAGACTATCAAGAATTATGTAATGAATCCTCTAATCTTGTAGCCACCAAGGCTCGATAAATCGTTAATTCTTTACTTGGTAATTGAGAGGGAAGCGATAGGTGCCATGCTCGCTCAAGAAGGTGAAGGAAAGATCGAGCATGTAATGTATTACTTGAGCAAGAAGCTCTTGCCTTATGAAGCCAGCTATAGTTTGGTGGAGAAGACATGTTTGGCTGTGATTTAGGTATTGAAGAAGCTCTAACACTACTTCCAATCTTATTAGATTCAAGCAATTTCCATGCATGATCCTCTCATATATTTGCAATAAACCCCGTCGCTGATAGGAAAATTGGTTAGATGGTTGGTTCTGCTTATTGGAGTTCGACATTGATTATGTGGCAAACAAAGTGGTAAAATGAAGAGCCGTAGTTGATTTCCTAGCTCAAAACCTAATGACAGATGAACAAGAATGGGAATTAGAATTTTCAGATGAGCACCTGGAGGCAATGTACTTTACTGGAGCTGTTAACAACAAAGGAGTAGGTATTGGCATAATTCTAATCTCATTGGAAAGGGAAATAATCCTAATGGTAAAAAGGTTAGAATTTGAAGTTACTAATAATTAAGCCGAGTATGAAGCTTACATCTTTAGTTTGGAGACGCTCATAAGTATGGGAGCTAAAGAAATCACAGTATACGAAGATTCTATGTTAGTGTTGAAACATATCTCTAACTAGTAAGAAGTGAGGGAGGATAAGCTAAAAATGTATTGGGATTATTCTACTATGCTTTTGTTAGCTTTTGCTCAATGCAAATTTATACATTTTCCACGAGAGGAAAATCATAGGGCAGATGCTTTGGCTACTCTAGCTTTAATATGGGAAGGGGAAAGGCAAACCATAGTAAAACATCTTATCCTTGAGAAATCTTAAATCCCTTATTATGAAGAGATAAGGGTGATGTCGGTCGACTTTACGTAAAATCCACAATTTTAAAACTTATAGCAGTACTTAGAAACGAGACAATTTCTTGAAGACACTGATAGGAAAGAGAGAATGTCTCTCAGAATGTTGTCTTGACAATTCATCAACCATGATGGAATGCTATATAAAAGAGCACCAACTAGGGTACATTAGGTGTGTTGACAAAGCTAAAGCTTAGAAGCTCATGGAGGTAATCCATGAAGGAGTGTGGTCCATATATGAATGGAACAGTTTTGGCTAAGAAAATAGCATGTCAAGGCTACTTTTGGCTAACGATGGAAACAGACTACGTGAGATTGATGAAAAAGTGTCATAACTGCCAAAAATATGGCAATGTTAATCATTTTCCTTCAATGGATCTTGAGGGACTTATTTCTCTATGGCCATTTGTAGCATAGGGAATTGATATTATTGGGGAGATAAGACCAAAAGCATCCACCAATCATCACTACATAGTAATGGCGATTGATTACTTCTCTAAATGGGTTGAAGTAAATTCGTACGTCACTATCGGGCCAAAACAGATGGCGAGGTTTATTGAGAAGAACATAATATGATGGTATGGGTTGTCGCATTATATTGTTAGTAATAATGGTCTTCAATTTAGAGCCGAGATAGCCACTTTATTGAAAGAATACAAGATTGAGCATCAGAGTCATCTTCGTATTGACCACAAGCCAATGGTGCCATGGATGCTACCAATAAGAACGTAAAGAAGATTTTGTCTAAGACATTGGAGAATTATAAAGATTAGGCATATTACATGTAGTTCACACTATGGGGATACAGAACCACTACGAAAACATAGATTGGGGCTGCCCTGTATTCTTTAGTATATGGATGTGAGGTAGTGTTACCAATAGAAGTAGAGATCCAATCTTTGAGAGCTCTCCTAGAGTCTAAAATTCCAGAATATCAATGGGTGGAGAGCCAACTAGCGCATCTAACATTATTGGATGAAAGGAGAATGAGAGCCATGTATCACTCCCAGTTGTATCAAAAAAGAATAGCTTGGGCTTATAATAAGAAGATTAAGCTAAATAAGATCAAAGAGGGTGATTTGGTTTTGAAGTTGACTAAACCAATCATGATTGATCCTCGAGGGAAGTTCATGCCGAAGTAACAAGGTCCGTATTTAGTAAAGAAGCTATTTTCTAAAGGTGCTGCCATTTTATCTGAATTTAAAGGAAATGAATTCAGAGAGCCTGTCAACCTTGAAAAATTGAAGAAATACTTTCTATAAAGTCTCGCTTGGGAGAAAACATTGAAAAGAGGCTGCCTAAGTAAAATTCAGAGACTAATAATAATAATAATAATAATAATAATAATAATAATAATAATAACAACAACAATAACAATAAAAGTCCTATTAGATTGAAAACCTTGAAAGAGACTGTCCAAGCAAAAGTTAAGGGCATTAAAAATGAGAGAGAGAGACGAAAAGTTGGTTAATTGGAAAACTTACAAGGGCAAGCTGTGAGCGACCTTTTTTCATTTTGCATCTCTTGGTTTCGAGATGAATTAGTTCTATAAGGTTCTTTTGTTTCCAAGGGATATGGCAACTTTACCAAATAGGGACAAATTATTAGTCTTAGGAGGAACGAGATGATTTTTTTATTTTGTCGAGTCACCACCCAATTTTTAGAAAATTAGAAAGAAAAAGGGACAATATCAAGTCACTCAACGAGTATTTCCCCAATAGAGATTTTCAGGTTCGAGGGATTGTATATACTTTTTGACTATTTCTCATTATACAATGTTTGATGTATAGCTACCACAACACCCTAGTTTCGGTAATAACAGTTTGTATAACATTCACACAATTCATCAGATAGTGGAAGATAATAAAGCTGAAGGATATTATTATTACATCACTTTTCTAATAAAATACATATAAAAGGAAAAAAGAGATTATGGAAAAGTAAATCTAATTTAGAAATGATGGATCTACAAGGTAAATTTGACCATTCATACAACTTGCTCAGTCACATGAACAATAGGATGAACAATGGACAATCAATCACTTGAAAGAGTAAGTAAAATTATAGATGATCGCATATGTTCATAATGATTATTTATGGTATGATGATGATGATGATATAGGGCATCCATGATGTCATCACTGGACCGAGAACATGATGACTTTGTTCTGGGATGTGAACTTTTCACATTATTGATATTCACGATGTGATTTCATGTTTCAGAACTGGAAGATGCAAAATGATGATATGAAATGAGCATAATAAAGAATAAATTATTCATATAGCATACAAAATTACCATTCTCATCACACAAGCACAACAATATTCCTAAATGCTGGTGATAATAAAATAAAATGCAATGCGATAAAATAAACATGCTAAAATGATTATGTGGTCCTCAAACTCGACTAAGCTTGTATAGGTTTTAAAGCTTTAGCTTCGAGGGATTATTAAAATTTTCTCATCGAGAGGTTCAAAATGACAATAGAATGATGCTAGTTTATTTACCTTTGAAGCATGCTTTCACAAAGATAAGTCTTGGTTTGGTGGAAAAGAGATATAATCTCCTAAGAAAAAGACTGTTAGAGAGTAAAAACTATCTAGAAAATGGTTTCCACACCTTTGATGGGATAGATTTTTGAGTGTGTGTGCTTCCACTCGCTCCCCCCTTAAAATGGGGTATAGATGGACCTATTTATAGTTTAAAATATGAGGAAGAGGGGGGTATAGGCATGGTCATGCACATTTCCCTAATATAGAGCGCATGACCACGTACGCTCGTGCCACTATAACCTCCTTCATAGTCAAGCAATGCCACTATAACCTTTTTCGGTGTCAAGCGAAAGAATAATGCCACTATAATCTCCTTAGTGTTAGACGAATGAATAATGCCACTATAACCTCCTTTGGTGTTAGACAAAAAGATAATGCCACTATAACCTCTTCTGGTGTTAGGCAAGCTGATTGGTTATGATTATGATTGATGCAATGTATTCTTTCTTCCTTTTCATTAGATTAAGTCTTTTTTTATGATTGGAGTTCTTATAGATGCTTTCTCAATTGTGTTTAGTGATGATGACTCTTGGAGTTTTGCAACTCAAAGTCTTGAGAAGGCATGTATAAACATGTAAGGAGCATGAATTTCAACTTTATTTATAAAGTATGTTTAAGAGATTTTATGCATTAGTCATGGTTGGTTAAGTACGTATATTCTTGTATTCTTGCAATTGATTCATTGATGCTAAGAGTCTTATGTATTAAAGCGTTTGAACCTTTTTAATTATAATGGTCTCAACTCAATGTTGATATCAGTAATTCAAGAACATGATCCATAACTCATGGCCAAGACTGATTGTATTACTAAGTGAAGAGTGAGCTTCCCAAGTGAACTTGTGAAGAGTGTATTGAGATGAAACTTTAAAGAATGCAGATGAATATGATAAATTTCAAAATCAAGAGGCTTTTGAGCAGGAAAGTGATAGCTAACCATACATTACTTTTTTTTTTGTAGGAATTTCCTTTCTTTAGCATCCCCTACCTTTCCTATATTATTCAATATGGATACAGCTAAAAGGTCCTTTAGGATACTCATACTCCAATTTTTGGAGCATTAGAGTGAGTAAAGAATTTGATTACTTTAATTTTCCTACATTTATTTTCTTTTTGTGTTCTCTCTTTTTAGTATTCCCCACCTTTCTCATATTACTCAATGTGAATACTGCAAGATGGTCTTTGGATACTCTTACTCATTTTCAAGTATTGGAGTACTTAAGTATAGTCTCAAGATCACAAGCCCATTTTAAAGATGTCTTAATAATTGTAATTTGTCTTATCCATTGATGTCCTTTATAAATTTGGTTTTATGAGTTCTTCGACCATCCAAGTGGTATGCAAGCATTAAGTTGATTAAAATTCAAAAGGTCCTAACATAGAGTTGTAGATCGTGCTTTAAAAATTATGAAATAGGCATTAAAGGAAGACTACAATAATCATAATCAGCTCACTCAGCTCTGATGTATGCAATTTGTGGCATAGATGAAGTTTGCATGAGTGAATGAAAAGAGCTATTATTTTTTTTAATGTATGAGTGCAAATGTAGATGCATGCATTAAAGAGAGAAGGAAGAGGGTACTCCTTGTGTAGAGGCGGTGACAAAGGTGGCATGTGATGTTTTTCATTTTTCTTACTACTAGTGTCTCTATTGACTATTAGTGTTGGCATTATTGTTACTGTATGTTTCATATTTTGAAATTATGGTCCTTCCCTTATCTTTACAGTTGTGGTTGTAATTATGGCTTTTGCTATGGGTGTAGTACTTATTATGTTATATAACTCTTATTAGATTGCTTTATGAGTGACTTTTAACTTTACATGCTTTGATTAGCTTTGACTTGCATAGTTGCATTAACCTATAAAGAAAAGAAAAGAATTGTAGTTAGTATTGGTTATGTTTTCAGATAATGATTCTAAGCCAAGGCACATTCTGACTTCCCATTTATTGCATTGTTTTCATCAAATTAAAGCTCCCTGCTATTGCTTATTAGTGTAGTTGCATTTCCCTTTTTGTTACACTACTTCTTCTACTTTGGTGTAGTTGCACTTCCCTACATAGTAAAGATAACTTTGGTTAGTGTTTGTCTATCTAAAGCATGATTCTTAGTCGACATTTATTTTGACTTCCCTTTTAATAGTCTTACACTTATTGAAAAACTAAGGATTGTGGTTACCCTTGTTGTGATGTCTGTAGCTCTTGCTATGGCATTTGTATTTCTCATTATATTCTATGCAATTCTGACTATGGTGATTGTAGGTCTAGCTATATATGTATCACCTTGCATCCTATCATGTAGTCTCGGTCTATCTTTTATGGGTGAGTATGATGTAATACGGACAAAAATGCTACTAAATAATGATGATGCAGAGATGATGTCATTGATTGTCACATTACCGATGTCATTTTAATGATATACGAATGTGATATCCTTATGATATTTTCTTTATTTTTCCATTTTCAGAAAGTGCTAAGTTCTTTCAAAACAGTGATGATGCATACAGTTTCATTAGACAGATGTAGTCCTCATTAGTGTACTTTTATGTGAGTTCGGTGCATGTCTTATGCTCAAATGGAGGTTTAGGACTAAAGAATTAAGTGTGCAGAGTCTCGGGGTGCGCATAAAATCACACAGGAGCGTGTAGAGGGGAGAAGTGTGCGTGATCACTCATTGAGCGCCTTCCCCTCTCCACGCTTATTTAAACACATGTTCTAGAGGTTTGGGGAGGCTTGTTCCAAACTTTTTTGAGTGTTTTCTAACTCTTCTTGACCCCTTTCGTGTTTCAGATGTTTTTTACTCTGTTTTTGCTTCTATATTTTCATTTTTCTCTGTATAAGATGGAGTTTTATGACATTCTAGAGGGTCTAGAGGATATCTTCTTGGATGAGGAAGGTGTAATGACTCTGTATTTTAAATTATAAAAATATATTTGAGATTTGTAGTGTTAATAAATTTTAGAGTTTATTTTTATGTTATCATTTATTTATGATCAATATTCATTATTTTATTATATAGATATACTTTTACATAAAATAACTTAATTAAATTCTACTATTTAAAAATTTTGAAATTATTATAATTGTTTTTATTATTATTACTAGTGTTACTATTATGCATGTGTATTACTATTATTGTTATTATTAATATTTTATTTGTTGTTATTATTAATACTATTATTTTCAATTGTTAATATTATATTATTAAGTATTGTTAGTGTGTGTGTGACATGTGTGTATATGATTATTTATATATATATATATATATATATATATATATATATTTATATTATAAACTTTATATTATTTATATATATATAAAGAAGAAAGTTTATAGAAACTTACCTCCCTGCCACTGTCCAATTTTCATCCATTCACTGTGCCTCCCTATTCTCCTCATCTATATATATATATATATATATATATATATATATATATATATATATATATATATATATATATATATATGTGTGTGTGTGTGTGTGTGTATGTATGTATATTATAATATAAACTTTATATTATTTATATATATATAAAGAAGAAAGTTTACAAAAACTTACCTCCTTGCCACTGTCCAATTTTCATCCATTCACTGTGCCTCCCTATTCTCCTCGTCGGACCGCTCCAAGCCACCACCATCCTCTTCCCTCTTCTCCCCCATCTTCTCCTTCCTCTACAAAGTCGGAAACATGACAGGAAGAGCACTAACGACAGCAACTTCAACACATCGTTAGAGACATTCCTGACAGCGAGAACTCAACTTCTTCGGCTTGATTGACTCAGTGAGCTATGGGGAAGATGACTACAAGCTTGGTTCAAGCTCAAACTCATCCGATTGTGAGTTTTGTTTGATTTTTGTTTATGACTTATTTTCATTTTTATTTTTTTTAAGCTTGAGTTTGGTTGATTCTTGATAAATTATTTTTAAAATGATGATCTATGCATCTTAATCTACTCATAGGTATTTTTAGTTTATTTTTTTGAATTTATTTGAATTTTTGTTAATTAATTATTTTAATTATGAATTTGGTTAATTTAGTGTTATTATATGTTAATATTAATTTTAGTGTTGAGAAAATAATTTTTGAGAATATTATATAATTTTTAATAATACTTTTGTATTATGTATATATTGGAATTTTGGGTTAAAGTTATATTTTTGTTGAAAATATTGGTTAATTATATGTTTTTAGTAAAGTTAGAATATCATATATTGATAAAATAATTTTGTGATTTTAGATAATTTTTTTGAGGAAATTATTTGTATTATGTAATTTTTGAAAATATAGGTTAATTATGGATTTTTGTTAAAAATATTGTCAAATATTATATTTTAAATGATTTTATGAATATATAGAGTATTAAAATGATTTTTGTAAATCATTTATAATTTTTAAGCAATTAATATTAATTTTTGAAAATTATATTCAAATATATATTATTTACTATTTTGGTGATAAAAATGGGTTTTAAATTAATTTTATTATATAATTAAACTATTTATGCAGTTAATTGTGAATTTAACCATTTTAGGTTAATTATTTGAAAAAATGGTTTTTATTAATATTGTATAATATTTGAGATTTTATTAGTTAATTTGTGATAATTTTGGAATATTATGTAAATAATATATTTATTTATTATTTTGAACTTAAATGGGTATTTTATTATTTTTTATGATGTTAAATTGTGATTTTAATAATTATTTACAATTTATGTTAATTTAATCGCAAAATGGGAATTTTATTCCATTTATGAATTTTATTACCAAATATTATTTAAAAAATTAGAATTTTATGTTTTAGTTGGAAAATAAAGGTTTTTAATATTTTTTTTTATGGTTTTTATGATTTTATTATTTAATATTGTTGGTTTGTGATTTGTGAACCTCAGTTGGGGGATTTGTGCAATTTGGGATCCTAACCCGAGATGTTGTACTTTGTGATTTTAGAAGTGTATTTTTTGTGCAGGATTGACCCTACTTTTGTAGGGAGATATCCATTTTCCAAAGGAGACTCTGTTGAATTTTTGGTAGATTTCTTGTAAAACGTAACAACCGATCTGAGTCTAGTTTTGAAAATTTGATTGAGTCTTTCTATAGTAATCCTAAAAAGTATAAAGTTAGAAATTTATTCTGATTCATTATTATTTATTTTCTAGCTGTACCGAGATCGAAACTTATCGGACCAGGCCTATCGAGTCTGTCTCATGGAGCGCAAACCAGTGAGTTATTATCTTATATATGCATTGCATATTGAATGCATAAAAGATTAGCATCCATAAATTTTATAATGAAAATGAATATGGTTATTTCATTAAATGAATAAATATAATTTTGGTATACTTTAAGTATATTTTTAGAATAAGTGACATTTTACTTAGATTGTTTAGTATAAAATTTATATATATGTCATATACATATGTTAGCATGTTTTAGTATTTTTTTAGTATATTTCACTATATTTTGATATACATGCCACATATAGGTTTAGTTTGTTTTTAATAAATATTTGGTATATTTTAGCATATTTATGGTTTATTTGGTAAACATGCAGTATATATGTTTGGAATATTTTTAGTATAATTTCAATACACATTTGGTATCTTTTTTGTATATGAATGGTATATTTCTTAATAAATGGATGCTATTACATTTAAATTATGCATTTTTATTATTTTAATAATTATTAAGTTCATTTGAAGGATAGTAGTAGAACATGCTACTTAGTGGGCTCAACTAGGACTATATGTGCACCAGTACGTTAGAATGTTAGGAGTGATATCAAGAGATTTTTTGATGAGAGATTTGATTGATATTAATCATTGTGATATTGTGGTGAGAGTAGTGCGGTTGTTGGAGCTCGGTTGACTTAGTGTCTCGGGGCCAATCACATTGATAGTGAGACTGTTGGAGTTCGGTCGACTTAGTATCTCAAGGCCAGTCTGTTGTCCAAAAATGGATAAGAGATATATGTTGGAATTAAGTGAGCCTGTATGGCCAGTGAGAAATGGTGATCGAGGTTGTGAACTGTTAGGGTTCTGCTCCAATCCTTCAACCAAAAGTAAAATGTTTTATGTATTTATTATTATTGTAAAAGAGATTTTAGCATCTGTATGAATTGCATATATATATAATATAATAATTCACTAAGTGAGGTATGATACCTCTCAATTATTTTTTTTTGTCAAGAGATCTTATATTGTCAGACCTTAGTAGTATTGCTCTTCGTCGGTGTTCTTCTGCCTTGGCTAGATTATGTAAAATTTATATTTAAACTTGGATTTGTATTCTAGAAACTACAGTAGTAGTGTTATTGTATTAGGAGAGTATTATTTTATTTTTGATACTTTGAATCCAGTATATTATATGAATATCTTTTATTTATGAAAGGATATTGAGTATTTATATTTATATATAAAATTTAAAAAAATTTAATTCAATCATACTTTTTATTTATTTACCTTATGTGTTTTTATTTTTAAGGCTTGCTACGGGTTCCGAATTCGAAAGAATTCCCGTTCTTTAGTGCCGGTCATGACTCCCTGGATTGGGTCGTGACAAAGTTGGTATTCGAGCCTAGGTTTAGTATTATGACCTAGGTTTTCAAAGTCATGTTTTCTTTGGAACTACTACAGTTAAATTAGGTTCGATCATATCTTTGAAAAGTCTTCCTTGCATTAGGAATTTCGCGTAACCGTTAGGCTGTCTATTATTGTTTATGATTGTTTGAATTATTTGTTTTATTTTTGTTCTTCCTTGATTGCTGCGAGCATGAGTTGCTCCATCGGTCGATGAGATCGATGACAGAAATTCTTATAAGGATGAGGTTCTACCCCTGTGCAGCTAGTAGGCATAGGGGTAGAGATGGATTTAGAAGGCCAGATGATCTTCATAGATAGTAGGAACAACAGGATGAGGAGTTTATGACTTAGCATTTTAATGCTGCCCACGCACCATGAGTTCGATAGGGTGCAACAGCTATGCTTTAGATGGTACCACCTATGTAGCCTTTGTTTCAGAAGATAGCTCAGGATGTCAGTTTTGAGTATTTTCAAGTGGAGTGAATGCGAACTGCTTCTTCTACAGAGACAATATTGATAAGCAGTCCTTTCAAGTTAAGGTTGTGGTTATAGTTTCAACCCTACTACACCTATCTAGTATAGGGGTAGGCTAGAGGTAATTGTAACTCAAAGGCTAAAGTAGTTATTGTAAGAGGTACAAGCAGCATTTGTGGCTGGGATAGCCAAGGTTAATATGAACATGATAGCACTTAACCAAGCATGATAATTGTTTAGAATATTCTTTGGTGAAGGAATTAGAAGATGTCTAATGAAGACGAATCACCTTTAGTACTCTTTAATGGCAAAGTTGTTAGTTCTGACTATATCATATAATTACAGTCTAAAGAGTGATTTATAAGATACTTCCATCCATCTTCAAGGAGGGATAATTACTTGTGATAACTATTTCTCAGAGTAAGAGAAGAGTGGTTAGTTGAAAAGAATACCTATAAACTCTTCAATCTATCACGTCATGTTATAGACATGATACAGTGTAAGAGGAGATTGGTAGAACTGTATGTTACAGGATTAAGTTTGATATATTTTTAGTGTCTGAGTTGAGGACTGGAATTTAGAGAGTTATTCGTGAATTCAGTTTTTTGGGAGTAATTAATCTTCATGTGATGTGTAGAATGGATTGGTTGTCTCAACACTATGGAGTGGTGGATTATTAGAGTAAAGAGGTGATTTTCAGAATTCCTGATGAAGAAGCATTTAAGTTGTAGGTGATAAGAGTTCTACACCTCAGAATCTTAGCTCTGTTATCACTGCTAAGAAGATGTTGAGGAAAAGTTCTTAGGGAAACTTGGCTCTAGTCAAGGATACTTCAGTGGAGAAGTTGTCTCTCACAAATGTAATTATTGCCTGTGAGTTTCTTGATGTTGCCTATGAGTTTCTTAATCTTGTTTTTGAAGAGTTGTAAGGTTTACCACCTCACAGAGATTAAATTTTGTATCGATGTGGTTCTTGATATAGCTCCTATTTTGACGTAGCCCTATAGAGTGGCTCGTGCAGAGTTAAAGGAGCAATTACAAGATCTATTAGACAAGGGTTTTGTTAGGCTTAGTATTTCTCCTTGGGGTGCACCAGTCCTATTTGTGAGGAAGAAGGATGGTACACTTAGACTACACATTGATCACAGAGAATTGAATAAGATGACAGTGAAGAATAAATATCCTCTCTCGAGGATAGATGACATGTTTGATCAACTTCAAGGTGCACAGTTCTTTTCTAAGATTAACTTGAGGTCAGGCTATCATCAATTATGGATCAGTTTATGGTAGTCTTCATTGATGATATACTGGTGTATTCGAAGGGTTTGGAAGAGTACATATATCACTTGAGGATAGTACTATAGACACTAAGAGAACGTCAACTTTATGCTAAATTCTCGAAGTGTGGATTTTAGTTGGAAAGCGTTACATTCCTTGGACATATGGTGTCTAAAGATGGTATCCAGGTTGATCCATAAAAGATTGAGGCAGTGTCTGAGTGGCCTAGACCGACTATAGTTATGAAGATTCACAGTTTTCTAGGTCTAATTGGGTATTATAGGAGGTTTGTATAGGATTTTTCTAGAATTACAACTCCTATGACTCACTTAACTCAGAAGAATGTAAAGTTTGAGTAGTCAAATGCTTGTGAGAACAGTTTCCAATTACTGAAGAAGAAATTGACTACAGTTCCAATTTTGGCTTTGCTTAATGGAGTAAATAAGTTCACGGTGTATTGTGATGCCTTTAGAGTTGGCCTAGGTTGTGTGTTAATGCAGAATGGTAAGGTGATAGCTTATGCTTCAAGGCAGTTGAAGAGGCATGAACACAATTATCCTACCCATGACCTAGAGATGGCTGCAGTGATCTTTCCTCTCAAGATTTGGAGACACTACTTGTATGAAGTGACTTGTGAGATTTTCATAGATCACAAAAGCCAACATAGAGATCTGAACTTGAGATAGAGAAGATGGTTAGAACTTTTGAAGGACTATGACTATGAGATTCTTTATCATCCAGGTAAGGCTAGTGTGATAGCATATGCTTAAGTAGGAAGTCCTTAATTAGTCTTACTCACATCAGTGTGGAGAGGAGACTGTTGATCCAAGAGTTGCATGAATTAGTGGATCAGGGTCTGATGATGAAGATGAGTAGATCAGGTAAACTGTTGGCTAAGTTTAAGGTTCGATCTGTGTTGAGAGATAGGATCAAGGCAGCTCAGGGTCGAGATCCTATTCTATAAGAGCTTGCAGAGAATATTCGAGCAGGGAAATTCATTGATTTCACACTAGATGATGAAGGTATTTTGTGGATTAGTGGTAGATTATGTGTTCTTAATATGGATAGTTTGAGCGAAGAGATCCTTAAGGAAGCACATTCTACAACTTATAGTGTACATCCAGGTGTCACTAAGATGTACCACAGTATCAGAGATTTGTACTGGTGGGATGGACTGAAGAAGGATGTAGCTAATTTTATTGCTAGGTGTTTGATGTGTCAGCAGGTGAAAGTTGAACATCAGAAGCCTTCTGGGAAGCTTCAGCCACTTCCTATTCTTGAGTGGAAATGGGAGAGAATTGCTATGGATTTTATGGTTGGTTTACCTTAATCTAATGATGGATATGATTCCATCTAGGTGATTGTGGATAGGTTGACCAAGTCTGCTCATTTCTTGCTTATGAAAGCCACATATTCTATAGCTAAGTTGGCGAAGCTGTATGTGAAGCATATTGTGTGCCTTCATGGGGTACTTGTGTCTATTGTATCTGATAGAAGTTTAGTGTTTACCTCTCATTTTTTGCAAAAGTTGCAGGAAGCAATAGGCACTAGTCTGGAATTTAGTACTGCTTTTCATCCTTAGACAAATGGTAAGTCAGAGAGGAAAATCCATACATTGAAAGATATGTTAAGAATGTGTGTATTGGATCTTGGAGGTAACTAGGATGATCATTTACCGCTCGTAGACTTTGCATATAATAACGGCTACCATAACAGTATTGGAATGGCACCATATGAGGCTTTATACAGGAGAAAGTGTAGATCCCCTTTGAGTTAGGATGAGATTGGGGAGAGAGCATTGACTGGACCTGAGATGGTTTAGGATGCTGCTAAGGAAGTTGCTATGATTAAGAGGAGACTAGAGACTGCAGTTAGTAGACAGAAGAGATATGCGGATTCGAGACGTAAAGATGTGGAGTTCCAAGTAGGAGATTATGTGTTCCTGAAAGTGTCTCCGATGAAGGGTGTGATGAGATTTAGTAAGAAGGGTAAGCTAGCACCGAGATATATTGGACCGTTCGAGATTTTGGAGAGAGTGGGCATGGTTGTATATCAGTTGGCTTTGCCTCTGAATATGTCTTAAATGCAACCAGTGTTCTATATCTCAATGTTGAGGAAGTATATTTCAGACCATTCGCACGTGTTGCAATCCGATAATATGGAAGTGAATAAAGACTTGACGTTTGAGGAAGAACCTATTGCGATTGTAGACTATCAAGTTTGTCAATTGCGTTTGAAGCAGATTTCGATGGTTAAGGTGTTATGGCAAAACAACAACGTTAAGGAGCATACTTAGGAGACCAAAGTAGAGATGCGAGCTTTTTATCTGTATTTCTTTCCTCATTAATTGTTGTATTTATTCTTTTCTTAGAATTCGAGGACGAATTACTATAAGGAAGGGAGATTGTAATGACTCTGTATTTGAAATTATAAAAATATATTCGAGATTTGTAGTGTTAATAAATTTTAGACTTTTTGTTTATGTTATCAATTATTTGTGATCAATATTCGTTATTTTATTATATAGATATACTTTTACGTAAAAAAATTTAATTAAATTCTATTATTTAAAAACTTTGAAATTATTATCATTATTTTTATTATTATTACCAGTGTTACTATTATGCATGTGTATTATTATTATTGTTATTATTATTATTATTTTATTTGTTATTACTAGTATTATTAATATTATTATTTTCAATTGTTAATATTATATTATTAAGTATTGTTAGTGTGTGTGTGACATGTGTGTGTATAATTATATATATATATATATATATAAAGAAGAAAGTTTACAAAAACTTACCTCCCTGCCACTGTCCCGTTTTCATCCATTCATTGTGCCTCCCTGTTCTCCTTCCTAGATCGCTCCAAGCCACCACCATCTTCTTCCCTCTTCTCCCTCATCTTCTCCTTCCTCTGCAATGCCGAAAATATGACAGGAAGAGCAACGATGATAGTGACTTCAACACGTCGCCAGAGACGTTCCCGATGATGAGAGCTTGAGTTCTTCAGCTTGTTCGACTCAATGAGCTGCGGGGAAGATGATTCTAAGCTTGGTTCAAGCTCAAACTCATCCGATTGTGAGTTTTGTTTGATTTTTGTTTATGACTTATTTTCGTTTTATTTTGTTAAAGCTTGAGTTTGGTTAATTCTTGATAAATTCTTTTTGAAATGTTGATCTATGCATCTTAATCTACTCATAGGTATTTTTAGTTTATTTTTCTGAATTTATTTGAATTTTGGTTAATTTTTTATTATTTTATTATTAATTATTGAATTTTTATTAATTAATTATTTTAATTATGAATTTGGTTAATTTAGTGTTATTATATGTTGATATTAATTTTAATGTTGAGAAAATAATTTTTGAGAATATTATATAATTTTTAATAATATTTTTGTATTATGTATATATTGGAATTTGGGGTTAAAGTTATATTTTTGTTGAAAATATTGGTTAATTATATGTTTTTAGTAATGTTAAAATATTATATATTGATAAAATAATTTTTGTGATTTTATATAATTTTTGTGAGGAAATTATTTGTATTATGTAATTTTTGAAAATATAGGTTAATTATGGATTTTTGTTAAAAATATAGTCAAATATTATATTTTAAATGATTTTATGATTATATAGAGTATTTAAATGATTTTTATAAACTATTTGTAATTTTTAACCAATTAATATTAATTTTTGAAAATTATATTCAAATATATATTATTTACTATTTTGGTTATAAAAATGGGTTTTAAATTAATTTTATTATATAATTAAACTATTTATGTAGTTAATTGTGAATTTAACCATTTTAGAATTTTATGAATTTATTACTAAATATTATTTAAAAAATTAGAATTTTATGTTTTAGTTGGAAAATAAAGGTTTTTCATATTTTTATGGATTTTTAATGATTTTTATTATTTTATTATTTAATATTGTTGGTTTATGATTTGTGGACCTCGATTAGTGGATTTATGCAGTTTGGGGTCCTAACCCTAGGTGTTGTGCTTTGTGATTTTAGAAGTATATTTTCTGTGCAGGATCAACCCTACTTTTGTAGGGAGACGTCCATTTTACAAAAGAGACTTTGTCGAATTTTCAGTAATTTTTTCGTAAAACGTGACAATCGGTCCGAGTCTAGTTTTGGAATTTTGATTGAGTCTTTCTATAGTAATCCTAAAAGCGTAAAGTTAGAAATTTATTCTGATTCATTATTATTTATTTTTTAGCTACGCCAAGATCAAGACCTATCGGACCAAGCCCATCAAGTCTGTCTCGTGGAGCACAAACCAGTGATTTATTATCTTATATATGCATTGCATATATAATGCATAAAAGATTAGCATCCATAAATTTATAATGAAAATGAATATGGTTCTTTCATTAATCGAACAAGTATAATGTTGGTATACTTTAAATATATTTTTAGAATAAGTGACATTTTACTTAGATTGTTTTTTAGTATAAAATTTATATATATGTAATATACATATGTTAGCATGTTTTAGTATATTTTTAGTATATTTCATTATATTTTGATATACATGCCACGTATAGGTTTAGTTTGTTTTTAATAAATATTTAGTATATTTTTAGCATATTTATGGTTTATTTGGTAAACATGTGGTATATATGTTTGGAATATTTGTAGTATAATTTCAGTATACATCTGGTGTCTTTTCTATATATGAATGGTATATTCTTAATAAATGGATGCTATGACATTTAAATTATGCATTTTTATTATTTTAATAATTATTAAGTTTATTTAAAGGATAGAAGTAGAACATGCTGCCTAGTGGGCTCCACTAGGACTGTGTACGCACCAGTACATTAGAATATTAAGAGTGATATCATGAGATTATTTGATGAGAGATTTGATTGATATTAATCATTATGATATTATAGTGAGAGTAGTGTGATTGCTGGAGCTCGGTTGACTTAGTGTCTCAGGGCCAATCATATTAATAGTGAGATTATTGGAGCTCGGTCGACTTAGTGTCTTAGGGCCAATCTACTGTCCAAAAATGGATAAGAGATATATGTTGGAATTAAGTGAGTCTGTATGGCTAGTGAGAAATAGTGATTGAGGTTGCGAACTGTTAAGGTTCTGCTCCGATCCTTCAACCAAAAGTAAAATGTTTTATATATTTAATATTATTGTAAACGAGATTTCAGCATCTGTATGAATTGCATGTATATATAATATAATAATTCACTTAGTGAGGTCTGACCCCCCTTAATTATTTTTTTTAGGAGATCTTATATTGTCAAACCTTAGTAGTATTGCTTTTCGTCGGTGTTCTTCTGCCCCTGCTAAATTATGTAAAATTTATATTTAAACTCGGATTTGTATTCTAGAAACTACAGAAATAATGTTATTGTATCAAGAGAGTATTGTTTTATTTTTAATACTTTATATCCAATTAATTGTATGAATATCTTTTATTTATGAAAGGATATTGAGTATTTATATTTATATATAAAATTTTAAAAATTTTAATTCAGTAATACTTTTTATGTATTTATTGTATGTTTTTTATTTTTAAGGCTTGCTACGGGTTCCGAATTCGAAAGAATTCCCGTTCTCTAGCATCGGTCATGGCTCCCCAGATTGGGTCGTGACAGAGGGTAACTTTATAGAGGCTACTAGAGTGAGGACTTCCATTACGAGGACTAATACTGATGGTCCGTCCGGCACTTGGGGTCCTCAGTCGTCTAGGCTTTTTTGAGGAGACCTAATTCTTGTGGTTCACAATCTTAAGACTCATGCTTGGGCTAGTCATCGTCGCCATGTAGGTCCTTTATTGTCTTCTGTCTTTTATTTAGCTATTTGGGCTGCCTTGCTATTTGTGAGCTTTTATTGTATTTGTTATTCTTTCAACTGAGGTTGTCATAGCTGTAGTTTTGTAGCTCTTGCTGTAATTATTTGTATAGCTTTATTGTGAATGCTAATAGGTATTACTTTATTTCTTATTATGATTGTCTGTTAGTACTTTTCATGATGCTTTTCTTTTCAGCTTTCGTTATTGTTCCTGTTAAATAACAGAGAAAAAAGATGTGTTAGTATTTATTAATTATGAGAATGTTTGATAGTGTAACTGTTATTTATAGCCTCGTAGGTCCATTACTGTGTTGCCTAGTAGTTTCAATAAGGTTAACGTATACTATCAGGGTCTTCCACTGTGTGTGAAGCAGATCGTTGTAGGGAAGGGTTTTGATGGGATTATCGATGCATTTTTTTTATGACTCATATGCATCGAGTTAAATTGCTATGTATGCATTGCTTGAGCGATGGATGGACATGACGCTCACTTTTCACTTGCCCGTTAGGGAGATGACCATCACTCCTTTAGACTTTGCTGCTATTACAGGCTTAAGCTTTTCTAGAGAGTCCATTCCTTTTAGTAAGGAGGAGTGCTCTTCTATGTTGGCGAGGAAGCGCCTTACGATAGAGTTGCTTGGGATGCCTACCCCTATAAAGTCTGGTTGTCCATATCTTACTTGTTACACTGAGTTCGTCTCCACCATGCAGACAATATATGATGATGATCTTATTTTAGTGGAGCAACTGGCTTATTGCTTCTTATTTTATTTGTTAAGTGCTATTATCTTTCTGAACCCTTTGGGTATAGGTATTCTGCCATTATTGCCTATTCTGAGGGATCTGGACAACTTGTCGAGGTATTGTTAGGGGACTACCACTTTTGCCCATAAGGACTCGGGCCTTGATGTAGCATGTCGAGGTGGCTCGAGGATCTATAGATGCTTGTTTATGCTAGATGTGAGTAAGAGTTCTCGTGTATGTTCTTTTTGCTCTTTGGCTTTAGTTTGTTATTTTTAACTTCTTAGTTTTGACAAATTTGGGCTTATAAGTTTAGGGGACTATATGTGTAGGTTGTCCTCTAATCAGGTATGTCTGGCTCCTACAGTGTTGGTTGCTTTTTTTTTTAGAGATTATTTGTTCATTCTTGCCTTTTTAGTAGGTCTTCCTTCACTGGTGGGTAGCATGGTTGCATTGGATGATAGAGATGGTGACTACATGGCAGTTGTTAGAGAGACAAGTGTTGCTCTTTGGCCTTACTGGCAAAGTGTGGTACTTGGACAAACGAGTCTATCATTGGTAGGATGGTCCGTTTGTGAGGAGAGTCCATATTCCTCCCCCTAGTGATATGTTATGGAGCCATGAGCTTAGTGGTAATGAGCTTGCTGTTGCCATGATGGGATACTCCTCAGAGAGTCTCTTAAAGAGTGCGGGCTTACCTTATATTAGTGTATTGATCCCTCAACTGATTGATGTTGTGGCTAGTGGCACTTTTCCTCCATTTCCACCTCCTCAGGCAGATGCATCTTATCCTTCAAATTCGAGGATGGGGCCATCATGCGAATCATTGAGAGTTGCTTCCTTTGATCCGATAGGCTTTTATTCCTAATTTGTATAAGCATGTAATAAACTTTGTTAGTAATAAATTGTAATTGACATGAGTTATGAGAGCTTATCTATAGCGGCAAGGATCTTATTAGAAAAGATCTGGGTCCTATTTTAAGGAGAATGAAGGCACGTTATATACTAAGGTGACTACGCATGCTAATGTTGTGGCTTCTGGTAGTACCATTTTTAAGGACTTGACGGTTCAGCCATCCTTGGCTTTGCTTAGGATGGATATCTTTATTAGAGTAGTGCATTTTGATTTACCTTGCCCTAGCTTTCTTCAGTCGGGTATTGCTCCTCTTGACGCTACTCATGTTCGTGTTTTAATTCACTTATTTTGCCTTTACTTCATTTATTTGGCGAGTGGTGATTGAATTATTTGCTCACTTTTGTAGATTCCCATCTCCTGTGATCATTACTAGTATACTGTTGCAGGGAGTGCACAATAGCACTTTTTAGAGTTTGTGACCACTCAAAGAGTATGCTTTCTTTATTATACTTGTTTATTTTATGCATATATCTTATATATGCATGTATGATATGCAGTATATTATGCAGGCTAAACACTATCATGCTAGCCGTGAATGGGAGTGGGAGCTCACAGCTTATCATGATCATATTAGTGAGCTAGAGTCACGACTATCATCCTTTATAATGAAGGATGATAAGCCTAAATCATATGAGGGAGATACTTGAGCAGGATTGGTGCTTGCCTTTGATAGCAGCCATGGTCAATGTAGTTGTTTTAGGAGCTAGGTGTATGGCTTTTTTGGCTTGTAGTTGCTTTATTGTATCATTTTCCCGAGTTTATGGACTCTGGGTGTTGTATTTGGGCATTTGTCCCACATGTGTTGTACTTTATAGCACTTGACTTTGTGCCTATTTGTGAATGATGAGTATGCTTATGCGAATGTATGAATGATGATGATAGTTTATTTCTTATGAGGGCAAGATAATTTCTTATGCAAGTTCATAGTGCATGATGATCTCACTTATGTATAATGATGGGATTGCTATGCAAAATGAATAGTATTTACTTGTGTTCTTAGAGCATGAATGTGAGATGCATGTTGACATATAATTAAAATAAGTATGTTATGTGATGAAGATGTAAGTTAGTCTTTTGGTTTTTGGGGCTAAGGCAATAAGTGTTTATCTAAAAGGCTAGGTTAAGGCCCCTTAAAGAGAGTAAAGTGATTAATAGTTCTTAGCCAGGGTTACTAGGATTAATAGCGAGGGGATATGTATATCTGAGGGAAAAATTAGAGATCTTGACAATGGTGCACTAAGTTAATGGCCACTTAAAAGGTTTGGAGTTTTTTTTTTTGGATAAAAGTGCGGTAGTTTATGGTTTTGAAAGGTAGATTGCGTTGGATGAGATTGGGTTGAAAATAAGTTTAAGCTTTATTTGAAAATAAGGTTGACGTGCAGGCTTTGGTTTTGGATGGCTTTAAGTAAGCATGTGTCTTAGTAAGAAGAATGAGTCTTCTAGGATTTTTAAATGACCATTAATAATGGTTGGTAGATCTTGTAAGTTTCAATGTGCCTTAGAGAGCATCAAGATTCAGTGAGGCTAAAGTACACCTAACATATCGAGTTGTTGAGCGTCTTAAACCCATATGCAAGACTTTGAGTCTTCTAGGTTTGAACTGGCATGTGGTTGACACTTTTGTTGCCCTTTTTACTTGTACCAAAAGCATATCAAAGAGGATGCAAGTTTGGCTGCTTGTCTATCTATAAAGTATTCATTCAAGCATATGTCTCATATTCTCATTAGTCCTCTTTTGCCTAGGTGGTTTCATGTACCTGACTGGACCTTTTTTTTCAATGAGGCTATGGTGAGAATTAAACACTTGCAATTTCAACTAAGTTTAAAAGATGGTCAATAGATTATAGGGTAATGACAAATAAAGAACTTAACATTCTAATAAAATGTTTGATAAACGACATAAACAGCTAACACTAGCAAACTAACAAAAGCAAGAGGTCATTACTATAATCTAGCTATTACATCCAAAAGAGGTTTATTCATCTTCTTTATTCTAATTGCTTATAGCTTACTTATGTCATTCAGAGAGGATAGGCTTCCCTGGTTCCCTTTCACTTTCCCTTTTTATGACAATCAGATGCAAGGTTCTAAAATAATGTCTGGTTTTAAGGATGGTTATGTTGTGATTTATTTTTAGTGTAGGGTGTATCTTGGTATTTAGGCAAACAATTAGTCTTGAACTTTCTTAAAGTCAAATATGTTTAAGATAGCATTTTTGAAGGTTTTACAACTATCAATAGTATGTCCAATCATTTGGTGGAAGCTACAATAAAGGTTTAGGTTTATATAAGGGGGTAGCAGTTTTGGCAGTAGTTTTGGTTCTTAAGGTTGCATGATATCCTTTTGTTAGAGCTTTTAAAATATCTTAGAGAGAGGTTAGTTAAACTCTACATATTTTCTATGGGTTAAGTGGAGGTTAACTGTGGGTAGTTCTAGGAATTTTGGATGTAATGGATCATATCCTATTTTTAAACTTTTGGTTTCATCTGGTTGAGGACTAAAGGGTGGCTTAGAGCAATCTCACAAGAGCTCATTCATAAGCATGAAAAGTTTTTTAAAGCCTCTAGTCATGGTATTAGTGTTTTCCTTCACTAGAACCTTAAGTTAAGCAATCCTATAGGGTAGTTCTTGGATCTTTATTATCAATTCAAATTCGTCGATGCTGATTGTCCCAATCTGGTAAAACTCATAATTGAATTCAATATCTTCGGGTATGCTCAAGACCTTCTTTCCTTTGTTTAGTTTGGAATTAGGAGTGTTAGGTGCCCCCTCATCATTAAGAGCAACATTTAAGGGGATTATCTCTTCCTTGAAATCTGGTGATTGATTAAGGATGTTGTTAATTTTAGCCTGAAGAATGGCCTTGATCTCAGCTCGAAGGATGTCAGTTAAGCCACAATCAGCTACAAGGTTCTTCTTATGCTCCTTGATTGGTCATTGAGGCTTTGTTTCCTTAGTTGCTCAGCCATTTCAAATTCTAACCATTTTTAACTCTCCCTTTGGTGTTGCTTTTGAGGTTTTAAGGCTATAGAAATTATGAGATTAGGGCGATTATTACGAAATGCATGTATACACAATTACTATTATTATAAGATTTATGATCCGGTATGATTGTTATGAAATTCATGTATGTAATATTACATAAAAAGATGCAAGATTAATATGAAGGATAAAGATGTAATGGATACATGTTATGCTATTATTTTACATGAAATTCATGGGAGCTTATTAGAAGTGCATATGAGTTTATGTGGTGCATATGATGTACTCGCTTTATGTTCATGAGAAGGAAACATAACAAAAGAGAAAAAAAGGTTAGCAATGAGCTAAAATAAATTATCATGAATGCTCATCATGTTATAGGTTGAAAAAGTGTTTATCATGTGTGCATGATGTGTAAAAGAACATAATGAGAATATATGTGTGATGTGTTCATGCAAAGATGTAAGATGGCTGAAAGAATATGGTTGGTATATGCATTTTGTGTACATATGATTTAAGAAAATTGGTTAGTGTTTCCTGTACATTTATTAAGGTTAGCTAAAGGAATGATGCATGACGTCTACCTGCAAAAGAAAAGGGTGAGCATGTATGCATGGAGTGGATGCAAAATCCCTTGATGAAAGATGATTATTCTTATAAGAGATAGTGGTTAGTACATACTATCTACATGTATGTAATGCAGATAGTTTTTCCTACACAGTGAATAAACCAATCACAAGCAAGCTCTCACTTCTGACCTTATTTCTCCACGAGGTTATTCAGTCCCTTTTTAGGTAGGTTTTGAGCCTTTAGTCATTAGAGGACTATGGTTTTGCTCTCAAAACTAGGCTGTTTTGATTTATATTGATAAGAACCAAAGGGTAAATTGAGGAACAATACCAAAATGTGCTTGAGGTAACCATATGATGTCGATGTGGAGGTCAAATATCAAGCTTCAAATGATGTCTAGAGCCTGTATGTATAGGACCAAGGTCAATCAAAAGGAGCCCGAGTTCTTGCCCCCATATTGATATTTGATATATTTACTGAGAGTCATGAAAGAATCGTTCGATAGTTTACAATTTAATTTTATCGACATAAAGGTCCACAATCTAGTTGGATTCCTAACCCATTCATTTGATTTGATAAGGATAAATGGATGAAATCTCATAGGTTCCGTCATTGAGGGATGTCTTTATTTGTTAGTTTACATAAAGTATTCAAGCTGAGGTACATAATTCTTATTATTCCCCATGCTTCAGGCTCACACGAATTATATGAGAATCACATGATCTTGAGCCTGAATGTTCTATGAAAACTGACAATACGACATCATTCGATGATAAACAATAGGAGAGTCATGTCATTTTATGAATATTAGGTTAGACAGACAATGTTAGGGCAGGGGTAGTGTGCGTAACTTAATGGAATCTTAGTGGATGTTACTACTCGTTTATCTATATAAGCTAAGCCAGGGTGAAAGGCTAAGGGTTCCTTTAGCAAGAATGCCCCCATATAACTAGGGTTATGGACTCTAGTTAGTCAGTTTAGCATTTTTTTGATAACTTGGTTGCCCCCCTTTAGGACTAAAGTTATAGACTCTGGTCAAATGAGTCCGACGAATGCATAAGTAAAGACTAAAGGTGATAATACTGTATCTTCATCACCCCGTGACTTGAGAGTAATCATGGTGGTGATGTCATTTAGTATTATCGAGGCTTTTAGGGATCAATGTGTGATATGTAGTGCAAATACAGTGGTGAGGGGCTCTATATGATTGAGCATTACATAATGAGAAATAGTCATTTTCGAGTTGATCTCTCTTACTTATAAGTCCCCTGTAGAGTAGCCATTATAAGCAACCTTTTTTCATTTTATGTCTCTTGGTTTCGAGATGAATTGGTTCCATAACGGTCTTTTATTTCTGAGGGACATGACAACTTTACTAAATAGGGACAAATGATTGGTCTTATGAGGAACAAGATGCTTTTTTGATTTTATGGAGTTGCCACACAATTTTTAGAAAATCGGGAAAAGAAAAAGGGACAACATCAAGTCACTTAATGAGTATTAACCCCAGTAGAGATTTTCAGGTTCGGGGGATCGCATTTACTTTTTGACTATTTCTCATTATATGATGTTCGATGTATAACTACCAAAACACTCTAGTTTCAGTAATGACAATTTGTATAGCATTTATACAATTCATGAGATAGTGGAAGATAATAAAGTTGAAGGATATTATTATTACATCACTTTCCTAATAAAATGCATATAAAAGGAAAAAAGAGATTGTGGAAAAGTAAATCTAATTTAGATATGATGGATTTGTAAGGCAAATATGACTATTCACATAGCTGGCTCAATCATATGAACAATGGGATGAGCAATGGATACTAGATCAGTTAAAAGAGTAAGCAAAATGTAGATGATCACATATGTTCATAGTGATTATTTATACTATGATAATGATGATAATATAGGGGATACATGATGTCATCACTGGATTAGAAACATGATGACTCTGTTCCAAGATATGAACTTTTCACATTATTGATATTTATAATGTGATTTCATGTTTTGGAAATTAAAGATGCAGAATGATGATCTGAAATGAGCATAATAAAGCATAAATTATTCATATAGCATGCAAAATTGCCTGTCTCATCACACAAGTACAATAATATTCCTAAATTCTGGCGATAATAAAATAAAATGCAATGCGATAAAACAAACATGCTAAAATGATTGTGTGGGCCTTAGACTCAACTAATCTTGTGTGGGTTTTAAATTTTTAGCTTCGAGGGATTATCAAGCTTTCCTCGTCAAGAGGTTCAAAATGACAGTAGAATGATGCTAGTTTGTATACCTTTAAAGCATGCTTTTATAAAGATGAGGCTTGGTTTGGTGGAAAAGAGATCTAATCTCCTGAGAAAAAGATAGTGGGAGAGCAAGAACTATTTGGAAAAGGGTTTCCAGTACCTTTGATCAGACAGATTTTTGAGTGTGTGTGTGTTTTTACTTGCTCCCCCCTTAAAATAGGGTATAGAGGCACCTATTTATAGTGAAAAATGTGAGGAAGAGGAGGGTATAGGCAAGGTCATGTGTGTGTCCCTAGGACGGAGCACGTGACCATGCAAAGTGCACGTGACTGCGTGCTTGGTGCGTGGTCACGTGTTGGAGTGTGGCAAGGTCATGTGTGTGTCCCTAGGACGGAGCGCGTGACCATGCGAAGTGCACGTGACTGCGTGCTTGGTGCGAGGTCACGTGTTGGAGTATGGCCATGCATGCTTGTGTGTGGTTACGTGCACTTTTACAATTTACGCACTCTATTCAAGGCTTACGTACATTATTTTGAGGTTGGTTCCTAATGTTTTTAGGCTTTCCAAACACATTTTTAAAGTCCATTTTGTTAAATTCAGCCTTGCTTTAGTGCATGACACTTAGGGGTGTTTATGTGCACTTCTGAGCGATACGCACTAATCTTAGGGTTGTTTAGGACTATTTCGAGACCATTTTTGGAGGTTTTGGAGCCTTCAGGACATGTTTCTGAAGTTCATTTTGTCTGGTTTGGCTTTGGCACGTGACACTTAGGGGTGGTTATGGCTTTACGTGCACTTCTAAGCAACACGCGCTAATCCTCAGGTTGTGTTAGTCCATTTTGAGACCACTTTTGAAGGTTTTAGAGCCTTCAATATGTGTTTCCGAAGTCCATTTCATCAAAATCAATTTATATTTTTTCACAAAGTTGGGTCCTAGTCTAACGAATGAACACCGGTTCAATAAGTTGAGTGTTCCAAGAAGGGAATTCTCAAAACAACCTTCTCATTATTCGGATAATTTGTATTTCATAAGGTCAGAGCACAACTTAATGGCTCGATGATCGATTTTGCACATTGGTGGCGTCGGTTAGGTCTTCTAAGGTTGCACACGTCAAAGGTGTTACGAATGAGTAGACTCTAGTCATCTCGAAATTTCATTTCATCATTGGACCTTTTTAGGGATAGTCAAATTTTAGGTATGACATAAGCCAACAGGAGATATATAAGAAGTAGATTTTATAGTCACTTTATGCTTAATTTAAATGGAATGGATTACCTTTATTATTGTTGAACATTACAATAAATGTTTATTACACATTGTTTAACTAAAAAGGGAAATTCCATTCAATAAAAGAGCGGATAATGACTAAATTACATAAACTATGTTTGCCTCCTCTTATTTTAAACTCCTTGAACACCTAGAGTTTGCAATGCTCTTGTCATCTTGTGTCTTGAGAATTCATCCATATCCATATGTTGAAGCTTAATCCATGCTTTATATTAGTCATCAGTGAGCTAATCTCCATTATAGTCAATAAACCTCAAAATGAATCTACAGGGCCAAATGGCAATCAGATTGTTGAGAAAATTCTGAGAAAGAGGTCCTCCCTCACTCTACAATTAGTTACTTCTGTCCATACTGTCTATAAAGTTTAACATGATTGTAAAAAATGGCTGAATAGAGACTGGTTAGGGGAACGTAGTAGGTATAAGACCTAAGAGTCACATGCTGCAACTAAAACCACGGGCATGTCCACTGAATTAGAGTGTCAGGGAATATGGATAACTAACTCTAAAGGTCTTTTGGAATAGAGTTCAATCTCCTCGTATGATAATGTTTGGCTTGATAGTGCGCAATGTCTTTGGCATATTCAAGCAACTTCAATTTTTCGTGAAACCATGCCTGTAGTATGATGAATGGGTAAAAAGAGACAAATCAATGGGAAATAATATAAGAAAGAAAAAGCTAACCTCCAACAATAGGGGACTCTTGGAGAATCATTTAGTTTTTTAAAAGTTGTCGAGTGCAATGATGGTCTCTACTAGGGTAAAAAGAAAAGGATTGAAGCCTCCTTCCTCTTGATCTAGAATGTGAAGATTCTTTGAATCATAATTGCTAGAAGGCGAGATAAGTAGAAACTGAGCATACAAATAAAGAGAAATCATCCAAGGCCAGTAAACTTCATTCTTATTTATAAACTCAATAACTTTAAGAAATTAACTTATCAAAACTTCATTACTGAAAACATGGTGAAGAGAAGACTAGGGAGAAATATTGAATAAACGAGCCATTTAGTATTGAATAAAATGCAAAACATGGTGAAGAGAAGACTAGGGAGAAATATTGAATAAACGAGCCATTTAGTATTGAATAAAATGCAAATTCAGGGTTTCAAATGAAGGAATTGCAATCTGGCAGATAGAATCCATTTGGAAGCCCAGGATAACCTCAAATTCCTCAAGTAGGGGGCATAGCTCAACATTGTTGAACCTGAAGACATGTTTATAAGAATCCTAGAACTGAGAAAGAATGTGGAGAAAGGGGAAATTGATCTTCCTAATATGCATGGATCAGAAGATAGATAGATAAAATGGCTCTAATCTGGCCCATGATCTGCCATCTAGATTCTTTAAGATCAGTTATAGTTATTTTAAGCTTCTTTCTATCATTTTTAGAAGTTCATATGTTATTTTGAAGGAGAAGAGGAAGAGAAATCGCGAAGAGAGGAAAGTTAGAGATTTTAGGAGGGAAATTGAGGGTTTATAAGACTGCAGAGAACTATCATAGAGGTGATCACCTCTATGATCAGGCAGTACCTCTATATGCTAAAGTGATTCCCTATTGCCTCTTCACAAAGAGGCGATGCCCTTATGAAGAGGCGACTCCTCTCTAACAGTTAGAAATTAAAACTATTACTGTAAAATGTCTGTATTCTACATATTGAGTTCAATTATCAAGTAAAGCAATTTTTGTAATGAATGTGTTGCAATTAATTGAAAGAAAATTGAATTCAAACATCCATCATGTGCAAAATACAAAATAACCTAAAATATGTAGAGTATTTTAAACAGTAACAGCAAAAAAATTCAAAGGAGTAGAAACAGTCCTAATATGAGGGCTACTCACCATCCTCAACTTCATCATCTTTATGCACCTCATATGTAAAATCAACCATAGCATTGTCTCTATCATTACTACTATCATCCTCAATATGCTCAGCTGTAGGCTTAGGCTCAACCTCAGTAGCGAGGGCTCGTCCTTGCCAGTATGCTCCTCCTCATCACTCTTTCTAGCCCCATCCTCCTCCTCATCATCTTCCACCTGAAGGGCAATCAGCTGGCACTCAAGAGTAGTAACTCTAGCTTGACGAGCATCTAGCTCCTTATGTCAGAATACAGCAAAGGGTAAGAAATCATAAGAGCATGCATACATGTAGAAATAAGAGATTGTTACCTTCCACTGTTGAGTGATGCTCATTAGGAAGTCCCTTTAGGCCTCATATACTCTCCTTGATCTCAAGGCATCTAAATGATCAGTGAAGTATTAAAACTAACCCTATGTCAGGTTAAATTTGAAAATAGGTTTGCAGAAAAGAGAAACTCATATATGTGGAGGTCTCTAGGAGAAATATGGGCTCTACGCTCATATCCAATGTGAGGAACTGGCAGGATAGCTTGCCTAAAGGCACCCAGCATCGGGTTATCAGGTCCGAAGTGGCAACGACCCTACTGGCAACTATGTGCAATCTAGAGCTAGAAGCACCACTAAGAGGCGGTGTGGTAGTCAAAGTACCCTCACCATATAGTACAATGCGAGGGCATTGAGTAGGGCTCTCCTGAGCAGTAGGCCTAACACAAACAACTAGTGCTTTAGCAGGTGCCTAAAGAAAAAGAAGAAAAACAATCTAGAAAGAAAACATATGCAGATAAAGAGATAAAATTATAAGCTTAATGGAATCATTTGCTTACTGGAGATATGGATGCAGTAAGAGGCACCTGCTATAGAAGATGGGTTTATGCGAAGTCCATGTAGTGAGACTTCCTCCTCTCACAATGATCATCACCTTCATCTCCCTTAACAACATGATCTAGCTCTTCTCCCTCTAATAGATGAGCCCAAAAGATATCACAAGGATGAGTAAATGGAGGTCATCTCATCGAGCACCCTCACACCAAGATCAAATCCTCTTGTTGAGGAACTAAACTCTACAACCGAGTCCTCAGAGTAGCACCCTCTTCTAAGATAACAATCTAGAGCAAATCATAGCCTGGGACCATCTAGCCTCAGGATCCCATAAGTCTAGATGAATTTGTAAGAGCGAATAAGTAAGTGAATAAATTTGATTAACAAGAAAATTACTAATCATGATTTAATTTATAGGTACATACCTAGTCAGAAGTTAGGGAGTTCAAGTGCTTGCGATAGATATGCACAAGAAAAGCAGCCCTCCTCCAAGCCCAACTAGGGCCCCACTTTGCCATCACCAAAAAGGAGTGTCAATGACGTGAGTAATCCCTACTATCAGCTCTAGCTCTAGAGCCCAATCCTGCAAAACAAAAGAAGAATTGTTAACAAATGGCAATGGTAACAATTGAGATGGAACTTAATAGTGAAAGAAAAGAGAGAAATACCAGGATGGTATGCCACAAGTTGTAAAACTGTCTAGACCCCCAGACAACCTTGTCTATGCTCTGGTACAGATAAGTTAGAGCATGACTCCCCCAATCATATGAAGCCACTAGGTTAAGATCCCTCAAAGGTGGTAGGAAGTATAAATCAATGGAACTCGCTGTGTCAGTAAAAAGTGTAATCCCAAACAAATAAACCAAGAAGGTCTTCACTACCTAATCAATTTAAAGGCCATAAGTGGTAGTTGCTATCCTCTCTGGGGTATAGTAACTCTTGATCGAGTCAACCTTCATAGTATAAGTCCTTTCATGTCCATAACCATGCCCAGTAGATGCTTGACATAAGCAAGCCACTCTTGAGAGAGATGTTGTAGGCTCATGTCAATGGGAATAGGATCTCTCACGCAAGTAATGCCGATTACAGCCATGAAAGAAATCGGGTCCAGAGTAAACTCATTGGAAGGAAGTTGAAAGGTGTAGGTAGTGTCCAATTACCTCTCCATCAAAGCATGCAAGGGCTAATAGTTAGTCTGCCCTTGAGAACTCAATAAAGTGAGAATGAAATAGGAGAGTCTAGTATTGAATATACGAGCCTTGATAGTGATAGGAAAGCTATCATACTAAATATGGGTGCCACTAAAGTTTTCAGCACCCTTCAGTGTGTGTGCATCAAGCTGACAGAAAATAAGGAGTTGAATATTTAAATTGTGCATGTGAAAATTTTCAAAAATTTTGCAAATCACTATTGAAGAGGTGAACACCTCAATGCATAAAGGTAAATGCCTCAATGTAGAGGCGATCGACATTACCTCTTTATAAGGAGTCGATCGCCTCTATAGGTCCCTTCTCCCATAAAAGAGACGAATGCCTCTTCTTCAGGAGGCAATCGCTTTAATGAAAATGCCTCTTTATGTCAGCAAACTGATATGATTTTTAATTATGTTTAATTTTTCTCAAATTAATAACATGCATTATCATTTTTCATGATTTATACATGGTTATAATTAATAACCTGATGTTTTCTAATCTTATTTGCAAGAAAAAAGCAAATAAATCAATCATTAACCTCTCTTATGGCCAGTTCATAAATATGAGATCACACATCTGTGAGAATAGGGATCTTGTCTTTGGGATTAAAACTGAAGTTACGCACCGCATGTACTAAAGGTGTCACTTGATCCCAAGCGAGTAAATCTAGAGTCCGTGCGACATCCATAGCAAGAGAGCTTTGAAAAGTGAAAAGAAAATTAAAAGGAAAAGAAGAAAAATTCAAAACCAAAAGTGAAATGAAGAAAAAGAAAGAGAAGCTTTATATGGAGGAGCAGAAAGGGTAAAAATGAAGACTTGTTGAAAAAGAAAGAAGGGCAGAGCCCATTAATTGAAAGAAAGGACAACCCATGAAGTAGACATCCCCAGCGGAACTTAAAAAAATCCCCAGTGAATTAAGAAAAATGAATGACGATGATCATGTCACTTCTCAGGTGTATCCCAAAATTAAAGATTGAAGAATTCAAAAATATGAGATCGCATCATGTTTGGTTGGGCTATATTCCCAGAATGCACCTTCTATTTTTATGTGATGACTTAGGCCAAAAAAACTTAGGATCACTATCATGAGCGATGACTCAAGCCAGGAAAATCCGGGATCACACTGTGAGTGATGACTTGGGCCAGGAAAATATGGGATCACATTTCTATTTGATGACTCAGGCTAAGAAAACCTGGGATCACTGTTGTAAGAGATGGTTTGAGCCAGAAAAACCTAGGATTGTGTTTCTGTGTGATGACTTAAGCTAGGAAAACCCAAGATCACTATTATGAGTAATGACTCAGGCTAGGAAAACTCGAGATTGCGTTTATGTGTCAAAAAGCTCAAAATTCATACCTTTTCTACTAAGTGAAGCTTGTGTTAGAAAGGCAGAAGGTTTATGCCAAATTTATAATGAGTAACTGATTGGGCCAAGAAAACCTGAGGAACACGGTTACGTTTCCTTAATTCTATGTTAGAAAGGCTCAGAATGCCATCTTCTCTATTGAGTGAAGCTTGTGTCAGAAAGGTAGAAGTTTCATGCAAAATTTATAATGAGTAACTGATTGAGCCAGGAAAATTCAAGGAACATGGTTATGTTTCCCAATTCTATGTTAGAAAGGCTTAAGACGCCATCCTTTTTTACTGAGTGAAGTTTGTGTCTTAAAGGTAGAAGATTCACACCAAATCTATAATGAGTGGCTGATCAGGCTAGGAAAACTTAAGGATCACTGTCACATTTTAAGTTAAAGTTTGACCTTTCAGGCTCGAATTCTTGAAATTGATGGCCCAAGTGAAGCATGTAGGTTAGATAAGTTGTTCTAGTTGTTTATTATGCATGTTACTTTTTCAAAAATCAATTTTATTAATCCATTTTTTGAAAAACCAAGGGGAAAACTGTGGACACCTTCATCTTGATTGGCCTGTAACGAATGCTCGGTGATGAGATAGTCTTAATTTTGAATGCAAGAAGAACTTGAAATCTTTTTTAGAATGGTTAAACTTAGCCTAAAACTTTCAAATCTAGCTAAAAGCCCAAAACACTAAGCCCATTAGTCCTTTGCCAAGCCTAAACCAGGCCCAAAGGCCTAGTAGGCTTGATGAAGAGGCGTTGCCTCTTCACTTTAGCCATCGGTAAAACAACAACTCACTAAAGAGGTGTCACCTCTTCACAACTATCCCTTACATCAATAAATGCTATTTATTATTGCATTTAGTATAAAATTCAACTTTTTTACCTCTAGTCTAGAGTTTTAAAGGAAACAATAGAACTTTTGGGGCATGAAATGATGAAAAAAAAAGGAAAGCAATGATGAAAATGCAAGGTGGAAAGTAACCTTGACTTTTTGGGGAAGTTGGGAAGAGAGAGGGAAGAGGCTTAAGAGAGGCATGTGGCTAAGAAAAAGGGAGGTTGGCCATTTCTTAAAAAGGAGAGCAAAAAGAAAAAGAGCAAAAAAGAAAAAAAAAATGTTCTTGAGAAAAAAGGGCAAAGGAGAAGGAAAAAGAGTGAACTTGAAGCTAAGAATCCATTTCTTGAGAAGAAGGAAGGTGATTCTTGCATTCAACACTTCGAAAATGAATCAAACAAGCTTTGAGGGCTTCAGTTAGGAGCATCAAATGGGTCCAAATTGATGAAAACCCATGTTTTCAAGCTTTAAGTCCTTTATTTTGTTTAAAGCTTCCTTTCTTTATTTTACACCTTTTTTTATTTATTGTTTTCGTAGGATTGCATCTAAAGCTTAAATACATGAATTATTAAGTTCTTAGTTGTTAGTTTACGTTAGTTTGTGTGAATATTTGAGTAGCTTAGGATTTAAGAAACTTGTGTTTTTTGTGCTATTGTGCCTATTGAAGAGGCGTCACCTTTTCAAAAGGGTGTTGCCTCTTGACCTAGAGGCGATCGCCTTATGCAGAGTCTCTCACAACTCTACTTTATTTTAGTATCTTTTTGGTATATTTTCAGTATATGATACGTATATGCTCCCCTTCTTTCCTTGATATTACATGAGAATGCTATATTTTTTGGATTAATTGAATGATTAATATATGTTCATATGAATCTACATGTCTATGTTTATGTTGATTTGATTTGAATTATCTCAAAAATAAAGCTGTTTATTTAAATATGAGCTAACCCTTATTTGTTGTAGATTTTAAACTATGTAATTAGTGGTTTAATTAGTTCTTGAGAGGTTTCATTTGCGTTAATCTTGTAATAATTTTAAAAATTACTGTAATCTCTAATCCCTTCCCTGTTTATTTGGAATGAATATTTGTAAATTTATTTTCAATATTTGATTTGAATGCCAAGGCAATAAATATGGAAAAGGATTAATGTGCAACCCAAATCAAACTAGAAAATTGGAAGCGTTTGCAAACCATAATAATAAGAGAATAATTTAATAATCATGGGTAATAAAATATAAAACATAAACAGAGGCTAACAGTAAGGTTGGGTGGGCATTCAAAGCCCATACCTAGTTTTCGAACCTAAATATTTAATGATGGCTTCTGAGAACCTCTGTGAAATTCAATTGTTATAAAATGTCATGGTTTTCATATGGGTGCCGACTCCGTCTCCTTTTGGGCCTTAAAAACCCATTTAGTAATTCTAGTGGATCTTAAGCCTACACAGTGTTATGGTCACCATACACTTGGGTGCATAGCCTAAAATCCGTTGCCCATAGTAACTAATACAACTTTTGAACACATGGTATTTTTAAAATTTAGAACATCATTAATTAAAAGATAAAGATTTAATAAATAAAAAATTATATTAACCAAATATTTTATAATTCATGTGACCTTAACTACAACAATTCAAACACATAATTAAGATACAAATGCTTTTATTTATTAAGTTTATCTATAAATTGGCAAAAATATGAAAATATTTATAACATTATTTAATATTTTTATAAGTAAATGATGTACATAGAAGTTTTAATTCATCAAATTAAAAGTTTCAAATCATAATTAAATGACTTAAAGGTAAATTAGATAAGAAAATAATTTAAAAAAATAATGATTTAAATTCTTAATAGTTCTATTAGGTTACTTTAGTGAAAAAATTAATGAAATTACAAATTTATTAATTAGGTATATAAATGTTAATGACTAATTAAAATATTTTATATCAAAATAAATAAAAAAAATATTTATCATATATATTTAACTTGGATTTATGTTATACATATTTTGAAAATATTTTTTAATATATATATATATCTTTTATTAATAGAAATTTATTATAAATAAATGACCTATATTTTAACTCTACGAGAAAAAAATTAATGAAAAAATTATGTATTTTAAGATTTTAATAATTAAGATAGAAAAGTCAAAAATAAAGATTTAATTGGAAAAAAACTAAAACTTTTCAGGATTTGTTTAGTACAATGTAAAAATATAGGGAGTCAATTATATATGTTATAAGGACTTAATTAGATATAATGTTAAAATACAGGAACTAAAATTTTGGTAGAGGGATTTAATGTATAAAAAATAAAAGTATAAGGACTCAATGAAGAAAAAATAAAAATATAGGAATCAAATAGAGCAAAATTGAAAAATAGGGACTCAATGAAAAAACTTAAAAAGTTAAAGAGACCAAAAATGAGGTTTTTCTAAGAAAAAAGATAAAGTGAGAGACCGGTACGTGACTACTAACAAAAGCCCAAGAAATTCTGAAAGCAGAGAGTGTCATGTGTCAAAATCTGGTGAACTTCTTCTCCCTCTTTCAGCTTTAATATACAGGGAGAATTGTTATTTTTTTTCTGTATTTTAACCTATTACATTACTTCATCCCTAACATTTGAACAAATATTTATTTATTTTTAATATTTGTAATAGTTAATACTCAATGGTCATTCTACATGGATGAAATAGTACATGAATTTGCAAATTTCATGATGAATAAATATTTTTTTCAAATTTCAGGTATGAAATAGTATAATATACCAAAACACAAGAGAATAACAATTATCCCTAATATATACATATATATGATTAGTTAATCGGTATATTTGAAGTTAAATTTAAACTTTACCTAAAATAGAGATGAAATTTTCTTTTTAAATTAAAAAAATTCAGTTAATTAGTATTTTATTATTGGTTGGTTAGTGAGGATCTAGTTTTTCATAAAAATTAATGTGATGTTTGTTTATGTACATGTAGACACACACAACAACCCATAATCTTATGATGGTCCAACGCTAAAGAAATTGTAAAATATTGTAAGCAACAACATCGACGTCCACTTAACTTTAACTATTTTTTTTTTGGATAAGGTACATTGTGGCGCCTAAAGTATATCTCGAGGTGCACTTAAATACCTTAACTAAATTTTGGCTTAATTAAACTGAAAATTAAAGTTTTATTGAATTTTAAGCCCTTCTCTTAATGTCATTTTCTTCCATCTACAATAGCACCGTTACATGCCCTTAAAGTGGCCCACGTAGGCAACACAAACTTTTTTTTTGCTTTCCATCTCCTTCAATCACTAAACCATACCAATAAAAACTAGTTACTCAATGTCGAACAAGCCCACATAGTCAAAAAAGCCGGTGCATGCAATGTTATGGCTACTGTTGCTCCTTATTTCTTGTTTAAGAAAATGACTAAGTGAAAGAGTATTGTTGTTAGCGTTAACAACATCAATGTTTAGCTTTTAGCATAGTGAAAAAAACCAAGTTTTTAACTTGCAATTACTGTTCTAGTCTCTTAAGGTTTTTGTTGTACTCCCTCTTCTAGTTGATCTTCTTAAGAGTTCTAACATGCAAGAAACTCCAATAAGGCCCCCAAGTGTCATGCTCTTGTCATGCAAGAATGATCCAGTGGACTGAAAATTAATCACAAAAAATACTTAAAAACAAGAAAACACTGCTCTAATGAAGCAAACTATTAAAAGCTATAATGGTATATTAAGCTATCAATTGGTGCTTCTTGTAAAAAAAACTAGATTGAAACTGACCCTTTAGACACAATTTACATCTTATTATAGTTCTTATGATATGTTAAGACTTATTATGGAACCCTTTTTGATTGATGGTGAATGAGCATATCTACCTTATTATGTCGTCACATTATTAAGCATGCAAAAGCCATATGGCCAACAAGAAAATATTCTATTAAAAAAGTAACATATGAACTGTTGATGGAGTAATGACATTATAATATGCAGAGTTAGAAACTATCATGATGGACCATGTGAAAAGAGAATAATGTGTTCAACTTTGCTTTTAGACTTGGAGTTTGTATAAACCCAGAAAATAAGAATGAAAAATAAATAAAGTAGCTCGCTTTGAACCTAAGCAGTAGTAAAAAATTTGGTTTGTCTTTGTTCACTATAGTAGTTTCTAATGACAGCACGATAAAACTTTTATTTTTATGCAATGAAAGGTCAAAAGTTGGGTAATTAATATTGGAAAGAAGAAACAACTGTGCATCAAGATCTGAGGAAGAATCAGTGGTAAATGTGGAAAGAAGAAACAATACATAACTAAATCATAAAAAGTAGTAATCTTTTTAGCAAAAATAAAAACTTCATCATCATCCATGTTCTAAGAACCCTAATATCACCCATCACAGACCTCACATACCTAACCGCTTCAATAACATTACTTGTCTCAACTCTTTCACGAATCCTCTACAACGCTTCACCTAAATTACAACACCCATAAACAAAAGGGATACGGAAGTTATGCTTGTTAATATGATTTTTTTCATCGTGAGGGTAAGCATTTCACTTTCGTCGACGAAATCAATACCCAAAGCTTATAGGATTTGTGCTTCGACGAAATGGCCAATACAGGCTTTGGCCATAACAGGGATTGTCACTGCATGTTTGATTTCTTTTATCAACTGTAGGTTGCTCATGCATGCGATGCGCACATAGTGAGTGACATGTTCTAAAGCCATAACAGCGCATGCAGTGACTTCTTCAGCTATACGGGCTTGTTTGGTGTTGATAACATCCCATAGCTGGTTTTTGTTGGTGTGGTGCAGTGATTGAAGGAGATGGAAAGCAAAAACATGGTTTTTGTTGCCTACATGGCCCACTTTAAGGGCATGTAATAGTGGTACTACAGATGGAAGAATATGGCATTAAAAGAAGGGATTAAAGTTCACTAAAACTTGAATTTTCAATTTAATTGAGTTAAAATTTAATTAAAGTGCTTAAGTTGTCCCAGAGTATACTTTAGGAGTCAAAATGTACCTTATCCCTTTTTTTTTTTAACAACAACTACTTTGTTCGGGATGATGCTGGCTAGTTTGTTATTTTGGACTTTCTGTTAAGGAACTGCTTTACACAATTGATGGCTAATGTGATTTCATTGTCTCAACCATATTATGTGTTTTTCTTGGATTTTATGTTCAACCTTATTAAGGTCAAGCGCGAGCTTTTTATTTACAGTTTTTTGGTGTAATTATTTTTAGTATTCGGTTATTATAAAAATTTTGGTTTAAGTCATATTAGATTGGATAAATTTATAAAAAATAAATAAATTTTTTAACATTTAAACTCATATTTTATTTTTTTTAAAAAAAATTACCGGTTAAACTAATAAAATATTTATTTTTTAATGTTATTGTTAGCAAAAAAAAAAAAGAACTCATTCTGTTAGAGTTTTAGCTAACAAATGTTGGCTCTAGCAATGTATAAATTAATGAGATTAAAATGTTTGTTTATGTTGCAATAGGAGATCATAGGTTCAATATCTATTATAGACAAAAATCTCACTGTACTATTTTTTTTAAGGTTTTAAAAATTATTCTTATTCAATAATTAAACATTCTCTAGGTATAGGATTAAATTTGTGAAAATGAGCTTTTAAGAAACAGACACATTAAGGTCTGATAAAATAAAATTAGTTGATTTTAAAATTTTTGGACCTGAGTTTGAATTTAATTAGTTCAATTATCAACATTTTTTCAATTTTTATCAAAATTCGGTTTACAATTAAAAAATTTATTTTTATATATAAAATGAAATTTTTGGCAACTTCAGAAAAATATATTTGAAGTTTGTTAACAAATTTTGAACTTATCAGAATTTCAATTAAGCATATAGTTAATTGGAAAAATTTTCAATTCGAGTAAATGTATATCTAGAAATGGTAGTCAAACAGTCACTAAAGAATTTGGTAGATCAATCAAACCCTTTCTCCCATCATTATTAAAATAAAAATTGCTACATACTAAAAACAATTAAGCAAAGGATTATTTGTTCACAAGAAAGTTAGGTGAATTGCTTAACAAAATAATTAACCAAAGATGGCTATCCTCTACACTCGGAACTATCTAAAGAGATAGGTTCACCACCACATTACCACAATTTGTAATTTGTTTAGTGAGTAATAATTAATTTAGCTTAATTAAAAAATTGATTTATAATTGCTCAATGCAGCACATTATATGATCAGGGGGTAATTTGATTAATATTATTATATGTAAAACTATAAAATTCATTAATTTGTATGCTCACGGCCATTGAATTTTTGTATTTTTATATTAAATAATAAAAGATTAATATTTTTTTCTAAATGAAAAAATTCAAAATCTCATTTATAAATGTTGCAATATATAAATTTTATGACAAATAAATTAAAGAAAAATCATAAATAATCTTGGTGAACTTCATGCTTATTATGTGTGGTTTTAAACCATTTAACAGTGATAGCTTTTTGGATATGGTAATTTTGCAGATTCATCATCTATTAGTAGAAGGAAGATTAAAAATAAAAACTCTCTACATCTACATCTACATTTTCAAATTTCATCTACATCTTATACGCTCTTCAATATAAACGACACTCTAAAAACTGTTGTTGAGTTTATGAGTTTTTGGAAATTATCTCTTGAGCTACTCTCCTACTACATGCAACCATATAATCTGCTGCTACTTGTGCCGGTAAAGGCACGATTTCTCTGTGCAAGAAACCCTAGAGTTTCAGTTAAGAAGATGAAGTTGGTGATGAGCTTTTTTATTGTAGTGAGTTAATGTCTTCTTTTGTGTCGGCTTTTGTCTTTCTTTATATCTTGACCTAATGTAATAGTTTTATTCTCTAATGAAATATTTTAAGGTTGTTTGAAAAATATATAAATTGTATAATTTGTAATTTTGATATTAATTTCAATAAGGTCAAAAGAGATATTTTCAATAAAATATCTTGCTTGAAGTATCATATTGTAATTTTTTATTAGCCATGAAATTTCATCAAGAATCAGGAAAAAATATAATGTTTTTTTTTTAAGAGAGAAGACATTTAATTTAAAATTCTTTTTAAACTAAAAAAATTTGAAAATTTATTGCCGATCATACGATAGGTTTAAAATTGAAGTCATTTTATGTCACTAGTTACAATATTTTTTTTCCAACACTAGTTATAATCTTTAGGTTTGTTAGATGTCAGTAGTTCAATTTCCTACTTCCTTACTCATTTTTTAGAAATCCTTGATATACAAGGAGCAAGTGAAAAAATAAAATTTGCTAGATGTGCGGAGATGATGGATTAAATATCCACGTGTACGGCATCCAATGCTCATCACCACAAAGATTCATTTAGGCCTACTCTATTATCCGCATTAAACTAAACGTGGCACAAGGCGAGACGCTCAATGTCTCAACACCTAAACGGCGCAGTTTTACGAGTGTTTTGTTTGTTTCCTTGCAATTGTCGTTGATACCTGAAAGTAATTTTCGCCAACCTGAAAGTAATTTTCGCCAAATTTTCTCGCCGTTGAAAGGCAGCGAGCCAGCGACCAATTACATCTGTCAAATTAAAAGCGCTTAGCCTAGCCTCTCCTCAGGCGCGTTACAACGCAACCTAACTTTTTTACTTTTCTCCAAAAAAAAAATTATTGGGGTTATTATTATTATTAATTTTATAAGAAAATCATATCTCAAATTATTAAAATTCTCTAAAAAAATTGAACCAAATTAAATGTTAATTTTATCCACAAAAATTTTCCTAATTTTGATTAAATATTTTATTTTTAATTATAATTATAACTAGTAAGTATAACAAAATATATAAAACTTATTTTTCTGAATTGGATAAACATAATTAATTTTAATTACAAGTGTTTTAATTAACATGGCGATTAACTTTGATAAATATGACAATTTATAATATTTTTATTGGTATTTATATTTAGAATGATGTAAACTGAATTTTAATTAGAATTATTAGTTAATTAATAAATAGTTTTTAGATGTTTAAAAAATTGTATAAAGAAATTTATTTTTGAATTAAAATTAAATATACAATGCAAATAAAAATAGTATTTTGTTAATGCCGCTCCCACATTCATTAGAGATATAACTAAAATTAATTGTCCTAAATTAAATAGAATTAAATTTAAAATAAAAGTAAAAATGTAAAGAAAGAAAAAGGAAAGAAAGTAGGAAAAAAAATAGAAATACATATGTGGGTAGTTGGACGTTACTAACATCTTTGAACGTGCACAAGACGCTCGGGAAATTCACGTGAACGTACCTCTCCCAACGATTTGCCCGTAACACGACCCACACTACAGCTTGAAAGCTTTTTCTCTTCCACACACCACACTCCTCCGGAGCAAAAAAGCCAAAAAAAAAAAAAAAAAAAAAGGGCTGAAAAGTTAGCCATGGCTATGCTATCAACTTCGCTCTATGGTCCAAAATCCGCAACCTCGTATTGCGTACCTCAGTTCTCTGGTCTTCGCCGATCATGCCCTAAGCTCCTCAACGCCACCGCAAGTACTCACTCTCTCTCTCAGTCATTTCTCCGTCATTTCAACTCTCAGCTCCGTTTCTCTTCTGCTTCTCGCAAACCTTCTAGACATGTCGTCGCCATGGCTGGTACTGGAACGGTACGTTTCAATTTATTTCACATATTGCTTAACAAATTTAAGTTCTTTTCAAGATTGTTTACTTCTCTAATTAATCGACAATTCCTGTTTATTCTGATTGCAGTTCTTTGTTGGTGGAAACTGGAAATGTGTAAGTAATCTTTTTCCTCGGTTTTCTAGTCACAATGTGCTAGTTCTTCATATGGTTTTTTTTTTTTTTTGTTTGCGAGGGCGTGTCGTTCCAGAAAAAACTTTTGTTGGATAGTGTATGCTGCAAATGCATACATCCTTTCTTTGCTTTCACTTCTGTTCATCTAGATTCACTTTCATATTTGTTGTTTACAGAACGGGACAAAAGAGTCTATCACAAAGCTTGTTTCTGACTTAAATGATGCCAAGTTGGAGGCTGATGTTGGTGAGATAATATTCATCTTACACTGGTGTTTTTATCTTCCCATTGCTACAAAGTTGCTGTTTTATTAGTAGTCTGATGGTTTATTATTCTTTAATGTCCGAACTGTTCGACATGGTGTTAATTGTCCTGCTTTTGTACCCTATGGAGAAGATATCTTTATGCATAAAACTTGTTCTTATTTGGTATGTTTTTCAGTATACCTGTCAGTCTAGATGTCAAATGGCTCTTAATTTTTTCTTCTTTGCTGAGTTTGGCAGATGTTGTGGTTGCACCTCCCTTCATTTACATTGATAACGTGAAGTCTTCATTAATTGATAGAATTGAGATTTCTGCTCAAAACTCCTGGGTCAGTAAAGGCGGGGCTTTCACTGGAGAAATCAGGTTGGTTTGTTCTTCATTTTTGAGCAGTGGCTGTCATGGTTTGTATTGATTTCATGATCCTTCACATAATTTTGTTCTAGCAGCCCTGGTTGGTGTTGATGTTACATGCTCACATAATTTTGTCTTCCTTCTTTTTTCCTGCTCTATCTTCAAATAACAAAAGTATCTTGGCTTAAGCGGGAAAATCTCAGCTTAATATTAGCATGTTATTCTTTATCAACCTTTTTTGCTAGATGGCAAACATAAAGAATAGATGAGATACTCTTGCAGTACTGTACTTAGTGTTAAGACTTTTTCCCCCTTATTGTTCTTTTACCCTCTTCATGTAATTTCCTTTTATGAGGGGAAAAGGTTTCTTTTGTCATGTCCATTTTGACATCGAGTTTACCTCGAAACTTATCATTATTTGTATGTCAGATAAAAATTTTTTAGGAGCTGTTCTTTTTTATTTGCTCTTTATTCCTCATCTTTGTTTGGCAGCAAGTTTCAGAAGAAAATTTTTGCTATGTTCTGTGATAGTTTAACTGATTTTCTTATACCTTTCATATCAAGTTTGTGGCATTAACACCTCAAAAGGGGACCTTGAAATTGACCATGTGTCTAATTTTCTAGCAGCCAAATTGTCATGGCCATAATATAGTAAAAAGAGCTACTGAAAGTCTTGAACCACCACAGAGCGAATATGCCTGTTGGCAGTGGCCTTAGACTAGTGCAGGAGAGAATGCTAAGTGATTCTCATGATTGGAATAACTGGGAAGTCCCATAATATCTCAAATGTGTTGAAATTGCTTTATAATTAAACTTCATAAGACGCCCCAATCCAATGCCTTGAAGTGTAAATTGTTTGGAGATAGTGGGATAGTGTTTATATACTTGGTTATCATTAAAAAATCCTTTTGAGAGAGAGAGAGAGAGAGAGAGAGATGAATCATAAATATCAAGAGTTCTTTCATTCATTGTTATTGGGATGACCAAGGCGAGGCAAGGGCTAGTGAAAGTTGGAAGTTCAAAGTTGTATCTCATGAATCGTTTTGGGAGGGCTTAAGAATCTGATTTGCTTGGAGGGGCTATTGATCTGCCAGCTTGTGTTGCATAGTGACCTGTCTGTACAGCTGCTTTGGAGAAGTTGTGACCTTGAAATTAAAATAAAGCAAGTGTTGGTGATTGTATCTGCAAGCGCAACAGGGGGATGGTGCATAATCATATGGTATTTTTCTGTCAATAAAAAATTGTGGTTTTTTTCCTTCTGTAAACTTTTGGATTTATGTAGAATAGTGGTTGCTTGTTTGGTTAGTTGTAGAACAGTGAAATGGGTGTAAAATTTTAGAGCATCTAGAGCTGTCTCTATGGCTTAATGTTGAATTTTCTGTGGGAGAAATACTCATACTTGTTAGGGCAATGGACTTACTTTGAGTGCATGTATTATGTAGAATTCAGCTATTTCATTAGTTTCTTGGATCCTGGGAGTTTGGGAGCCTTTTTTTTTGGGACTGTTTTAGATCATTTCGTGTTTGGCTTGATGAATTGGGTTAGTCTTTTGTTATATATGAGGTTCATTGTAATGAATCTATGTTTAATTATAATGTCTAGTACCTTTTCTAAAAAATCATTGTCAACACATTAATAAAGACAATCGAATTATCATGCCAGTAGATGATTAATGCTGTGTTTCCTAAGTTTGTGCGTTGCTGGATTTCTCATTTCAGAAAGCTTTTATCTATCTATTTATTTGTTTGGATCAATACACTCTTTATTTTTGGAATTAGACTACTTGCATTAGTTGCACCTAACAAGAGTAGAACCATGGTTAAACAAATTAATCCACATCAGCCCTTACCTTGGTTCTGCTTTTGAACAACTCTGCAAGGACTTGTTTAAGATTCTTCATTTTTTTTAAACGAGTAATTCTCAAGCCCTGCCAAACTTAAGCAAGGGTTTATTCATCTCATTTGATTGTTTGTTTAAGCTTTGATTTTTTATTTTATTTTATTTTATTTTTTTTTATAGTGATTTTTTGCATTGAGTTCAAGATTTATAGAAGTGAAATTTCCTAATAAACGTTAACTTCCTAACTATTTTCCACAGTCAAAATTATTATGTTAATATTTAAAAGTTGTGCATTTTTGTGAAGTAGATTGGAACTAGCTTATAGCCTCCCTCAACATAGTTTCTGAAATAAACAAAATACCTGTAAACTTTAAGGTAGCCCATAAAAATATTAAGTGTCAGCCTCCTCAAAAGTTTTCATTTTTTAAACTCTGGCTAGCCCCTTGTTTCTAATGAAAGTTCAATTATATCTAATAGAATTCACCTTTGGTCCCCAAACATATTATTCTAGCTCTGCCCCTGTCTCTAAGTATATTAAATTGTTTAAATTAATTTATGAATTATTTTACTTACAAGATAAATTATTGAGAAAGTTGTTGGCTTGGTTTGGGCATTTGAATTGTAAATGAACACAGTTGCTTTTGGCTCTGCTCTACTAGTTTGATAAATGAGTCAATTGCAGCCTAAACAATCATAAACAAACCAAGTCCAAATTAGTATAATTTTTACTCTGCTTGGTTCATTTGCAGTTCCATGCATGTGCCCAGGAGCACATTTAAAACCTAAGGATTGTGATTTGTCAAACTTATTAGACATCAAGGCTCTCTACGTGTTGCTAGGGTTATTTAATTATGTTTTCCCTTGCTGAAGTTCTCAAAACTTTTGTTGCAGATGCTGATCTTTCACTGCATAATTCATATTCTTCTCCCACAAAATTTCAAAAATTTGTTCACTTATTCTTTCCACTTAAAGGTCTAAATAGTATGGTAACTGATGTTATTATGCTCCCTAATCTTAAGCATGAAACATTCCATTCTCACTATTATTTTTTTATGTTCTTAATTGTACCTCTGAAAACCTCATGCTTTGTTGCATTCAGAGTACAAGAGTGAAATAGCAATTGAACACTACTTGTTTAGTAATCCGAGCTTTAGATTGTGTTCTATGAGGGCTTTCTACTGCCTGCTAGAGTTGAATGAGAATTGCCATTGCTTTGCTGCAAAATGTCAATCTGTAGCTGTTAAATCAAGAGTGCTTTCCAGGTTGACCAAACAAAGGTCCTTATCTGGAAAACTTTTGTTGCAGGAACTTTAATTTTATTGTGTTTTGGCAAGGAGGGGGTGCTTATTAGTTTCATGTTCTATTATAGTTCACGGTGTTAACACCACTGTGCTGTTTCCAAACATATAAAGATAAGGATATAATAAGGTCAATAACCTAGGGTTTTTCATGTCCCTTTTGAATTTATACTATATGTTAGGCTAATTTATTTTAATCCTGCTGGTGTCTTTATTAAATTCTTGTACTCTGTTTTCCAGTGTGGAACAGCTAAAAGATATTGGCTGCAAGTGGGTTATTCTTGGGCATTCTGAACGCAGGCATATAATTGGTGAAAGTGATGAGGTGAGAATTTCTGGGGGGAAAATTATGATTTTGAGATGTTTAAAATAGATAATTAGTAGCTAAATTTCTTCAACATTCCCTGTGCCTATTGTTGATTTTAAATAGGTTACTGACTTTCAATTTGTAACAGAAAAATCAATCAACTTTGCATTGTTTCAATGAGGTCACTAGTGCAAAATATTTATAGATTATTCTATTAGCAAGAGTTTTGGCAGGAAACCAAGAGTTCCTAAACTAGTATGTCTGTTACAAATTAAGGTTCAGTGGCCATGTTGATTTTCAAGGATAAGGCTGATGACTCCGCCTGAAATTAGATTATATTCCTTGTTTTTTTTAGCTTTTATGATTTACTAGAATTTAAGCTGAAGCTTCTTCTTCTCTTTTTTTTTTTAATATTTAGTTTATTGGAAAGAAGGCCGCTTATGCCCTGGGCCAGGGCCTTGGTGTGATAGCTTGTATTGGTGAACTTTTAGAAGAAAGAGAAGCCGGAAAAACCTTCGATGTTTGTTTTGGGCAATTGAAGGCATATGCAGGTAATTGCGTGCTAATATTGGTTATGAAAATTTGAGGTCTGTATCAAATTACATGGTGAAACAGAACTTTTCCATAACACTTCTAATTATGTTATCTACTTTTCCATGACACTTCTAATTATAATACCTGTAGATGCTGTGCCCAGTTGGGATAAAATAGTTATTGCTTATGAGCCTGTATGGGCTATTGGGACTGGTAAAGTGGCTACACCTCAGCAAGCTCAGGAAGTGCATGCTGCTTTGCGAGATTGGCTTAAAAAGAATGTCTCTGAAGAAGTTGCATCCAAAACGCGTATTATTTATGGAGGTACTTTACTCACTTCAGCTTTGCTGAATGTTAGTTTTTAACTTAGAAATAGTAACATGCATGCACGCGTGCGAACACACAATCATACATACTATGTGAAATCAAACCTTGACAATTGCAACTAACTTTTACATAACATATTCCTTGAATTAAGGAACTTTACCTTTTTAACAACCATGCGTTATATCCTTTTATTTCTGCAACTTGGGAAAGTCTCATATACACCATCAGTGAGAACATGACTTTGGCTCTGATATTAACTTGCATATAGTACAAAAATGTATCTTGGATTGCCAATCAAGGCAAGAAGAATATGCTTTTTCTTCTGTACATTTTTTCCTTTTTTTCTCCTTATATTGGAAGAAATCATGGCATGCTTCATAGTTGAAATGATTTATTTTGGAAATGATAATTGGAGACTGTCCATTTCTAGATATTTCATCAACTGTCATAGTAAAGTTATGGCAATTACTTGAGTGAAGCAGTTTCTTGGTTTGAATATATCAGTTCCACTAAGGTTATAGGAATATCACAATATATCTTGTTAGATGTTTCTGCTTGCAATCTAATGTTATTTTCAGGATCTGTAAATGGAGGCAATTGTGCGGAACTTGCAAAGCAAGAAGATATTGATGGATTTCTTGTTGGTGGTGCATCCCTAAAGGTATACTGCTGCCACAAATGTTGGTTTCAAGATTTCAAGACAGTTGAAGCTTTTATAATCTGTTAGCAAAAGGCCAGAATGTATTATATCTTAACAAGCTAGGGCTGCATGGTTTAACTATAGTTCTGATGATGCAGGGCCCTGAATTTGCCACCATTGTCAATTCTGTAACATCCAAGAAAGTTGCTGCATAATTATATAGAGTTGGTTCGGGCAACACGGACAAATAAAGGGCAAACTGAAGATACTTACAGATTGAAGCTTACCTTAATCAACATATGAGGTAGTCTTATCTACAGAGTTTTGATTGTCTATCTATATTTCTTTTTTGTACCTTCCCAAGCCCATTCTCATCTCTCTCATTTTAAAAATGAATTAATGTAACTATGCATCGGTTTTATGCCATAATTTTAATAAAGCTCTCTTCTGTGCTTTTGTGACAACTTAACGGGTTTAATTGATCTACGTAGTTACTGGATTATTGCCCATGCAGATCGTCAATGATCTGTTGTTATTCCTGTATTATTGAGGATGTGCATAGTTTTTGTTTAGATAGGTCTTCGGCTTTAGGAATGTGCTTTCCACATATGCTGTCTAATTTTGCAGTCGAAAATAATAAACTGAAAAGGGCACGAAGTTGCAACGTAACTATGTGAATCTCCTCATATGCAATTTTGCAATTTTGGTGTTTTATTTCTTTCCCTACAAGAAGAAAAAGTGTTAATGCTGGTACGATACGAGTACCTTCAATTAACAATACATATACTAGTCAACAACCATGTGAACATTTTTTTTTAAAAAATAATAATAAATAAAAACCTCCATAGGAACAAATTTTTTTGACTCATAATAGTGAATAAACTATTAAATATGTACTTTGATATTATTATTATCATTGTGGTTGCTGTTAGGGGTGAGCATGCTTTGGTTTGGTTTGGTTTGGTTCATGCATATTGTTTTTGAAAATGAAATTAAGCCTAACTGAACTAGATGAACTTTTTTAAAATTTTAAAAATTCAAATGATACAATTTTAAAAATTAAGTTTATGCAAAATTTTTTGTTCATCTCAGTTTAAAATTTTGATTTGAGATGTAGGTGAGCTTTTTTATGGGCATAATTTTAATATAATGAAATTGGACTTAAATCAAGTTAAAAAAAAAAAAAACTTGTTAAGAGTACAAATTTTTCAAGATAAATAAAAATTCAAATGATAAGAAAAAAGTTCAAAACAATTAACAAAATAGTAGTAAAATATTAAATATGTATGAAAAATTTTAACAATGGTAAAGAATAGACACATAAACAAGAAGAATTTTTTGAAAAATATAAGTATCAGATGAAAAAAAAAAAACAATATGGTCCAATTTTTAGCTTTTCTAATTTTTAAAATTTAATTACCCATCAAATTTAAAGAATAAAAAAGTGCAATTAATCAACAATATATTAAAAAAATCAATTTAATTGTCCAAGTAAATCATATTAAAAAACAGTAAAAATTTCTAAAACAAAGCAAAAAATTAATTTATATATTTTCAAAAAATTGTTTAATATTAAAGGAGGTAGGAATTTGAAGAAAACGAGTGAAACATATAGAAATTAAGTGAAGAGGAGGCAAAAAAAAAAAGTGCAGCAAACAGAGAATTATCAATGAAATTTAGAAGAATTAGATTAAGAGTATTAGATCTATACATATATAAAATGATATAATATAATAGTTCAGTTTGGTTTATTTCTATTTTTTAAGAGTTAAACTAAAATTTAAAAATTATAGAAAAATCTAACCAAACCGAACAGGGTTAGTTTGGTTTTCGGTTCTTGATTATTTTTGCTCACCACTAGCCGTTGTGAAAAAAATTTTTTTAGACTTATAATAGTGAATAAACTATTAGACATATACTTTGATATTATTATTATTATTATTATTATTATTATTATTATTTATTTTTTAATAAAAGTGTTATTTATATAATAATTTGATAATAACGTATTGAAAAAAAAAACTTAACATGGTTGTAACTCTTTGTAATTTTGATAAATCTTTTATTTAAATAAATTTCCTTTAATACTTTTTATAACTAATATTTTTCTCAACTCAAAAAATAATTTTATATAAAAAAATATTATGGTTATAATTAATAAGAAGATAATATAAAATTATTAGTTATTTTTAATAAAAAATTCAAAAAATAATTAAAAAAGTTATATTTTCTTTATACAACAATTTAAATATTACAATCTCATTAGACATATAATTTATTACAATTTTAGTAAATTTTTTTGTTTGCCCCTTTGGTTTAATTTCATCAATGATTTCATTTCCAAATGTATTTAAACCAAACATACTTTATTAATAAGAATTGATTTTATTTTAAACAATTTCACAGAATTAAAAAGTTAGAGTTCCAAATGAATTTTACAAAATTCTTATTTAAACCAAACATATTTACTTGAATTTATAAATAAATTTCATAAATTTTATGATATATATATATATATATAGACACACACATATACACACGCTAGTTAACAATACACATACTAGTTTACAACCATGGGAACAAAATTTTTTGAGTCATAATAGTGAATAACTATTAAATATGTACTTTGATATTGTTATTATCATTGTTATAGATGTGAAGAAAATTTTTTTAGACTTATAATAGTGAATAAACTATTAAAGATATACTTTGATATTATTATTATTATTGTTATAAAAATGTTATTTATATAATAATTTGATAACAACTTAATATAGTTGTAATTCATTGCAATTTTGATAAATCTTTTATTTAAATAATTGTCCTTTAATATTTTTTATAATAAATATTTTTCTCAACTCCAAAACTAATTTTATATATAAAAAATATTATGGTTATAATTAATTAGATGATAATAAAAAATTATTAGTTATTTTTAATAAAAAATTTAAAAAATAATAAAAAGTTATATTTTCTTTATACAACAATTTAAATATTACTATCTCATTAAACATATAATTTATTACAATTTTAGGAAAAAAAAAATTATTTACCCCTTATTTGGTTCAATTTTACTAAGGAATTCATTTTATTTTTAAATGAATTCCAAATTGATTTAAATCAGACATATTTCATTAATAAAAATTGATTTAGTTTTAAGTAATTTTATAAAATTAAAAAGTTAGAATTCCAAATGAATTTTACAAAGTTCTCATTTAAAACAAACATATTTACTTTGATTTGCAAATGAATTTCATAAAATTTATGGAATTTATTTGAACTCAACAAAACTTTAAATAGTGATACTTTATTTTTTCAATGTCAGTAACGTTAATACTTTTACTCAAAAATTATTTTAATGTAATTTTTTAAATTTCAACTAATAAATAAATGATAAAGATTAATTAATTTAATTTTAAATTTTTTATTAAATTATATAAAATATCTAAAAATGATAATTACACTTTTTTTTAATAGAATTACTACTTTTAAACAAATTATATACTCTATTTTTATAATATAATTACAAACAAATAAAAAATTTTCATTAGTTTAATTTTCATTATTTACTTAATAAACTTTAATTTAATAAATTTTTAAAAGTACTAAGTGTATTATTTTATTTATATGTCAATATAATTTTCAATTTTAATAGTGTTACATTATAACACAATGATCTATTAAAATTTTAATAAATTTTCTATTTGAATAATTATTTAACACTCTTTTAATTTTACAAACTTGATAGTGTTATAACATAGTAATTTATTACATTTTTTTTCATGAATTTTCTATATAAAAATAACAAATTTTCAACATATTTGATTTTAATATTTTTCATTATTAATTATTTTAAAAATGTTATTAATTTTGATTTTAATTATTAATTTATAAAATTTAATTTATTAAGGCTTATAAAATTATGTTATCTAATTTTATTTATATTAGATAAAATATAAGTAGACCTAATTAAAATAGAAAAATATATATATTTTTTAACATATTACTACTAAAAATTTAATTAATTTAATTTTTGTTAGAGATAAAATAGATAACCTAATTAAACTAGGAAACATATTTTCAATTAAATTAGAATTACATTATAATTAATTTAATTTTCATTAGAGATTAAATAGAAGTTAATTTAATTAGAATAGAAAATATACTTTCAATTAAATTAGAATTACATTATTATTAATTAAATTTAATTTTTTTATTAGTAAATGAATAAATTCTCCAATTTTTATATAATAATTAGTCATGAATCCACACAGTTAACCACATATTTTACATACAATAATTCTAATACTTAGAAGATGATTTTATATAAAAGAAAAAATCAACACAAGTTAATCAAGTATAAGATGATGAATTCCCATTTGATCTTGACTTGTTAACATTTCATAAACAAAGTAAATAGATGAAGAAGGTAAATATTAATTATCTAATAAGAAAACATATGAAAATATGAACCAACATATGCTTTGTTTACAATTTTCAGAATAGAAAAATTAGAGAAAAAAGTCATTTTTTCTTTTAATAATAGAAATCCTCAAATTACATTATGAGCTAATGTAATATAATTTATTGGAGATATAATTATAAGGATAAGAGGATTTTGATTTAAATATAATTTAATAGAGAAAATACTGATTTAGATGACATAATTATTTATGATGATATTATTGTTTTCATTATTTTAATTCATTTATAATGATATTATTGTTTTCATTATTTTAATTAGACTATAATATAATAGTTTAGGTTTAATAGGATTCTACCTTTGTTTTTTAGCTTTAAAAGAGTTTATGTTGCAATTAAATAATAATTTTTTAAAACTTTTTTAAGAAAAAATTAGCATTTTTAAAAATATTACACATAAGGTTTTATGTGTGAATACTCAAATATGAGGTTGGACACTTATCAAAATTTGGGCTTAATAATTTTAGATCTCAACATTTAATATATATATATATATATATAGATGAGTGAAATTTTTTTTGTAATTTCTCCTCTCTCTCTCTCTCTCTCTCTCTCTCTCTCTCTCTCTCTCTCTCTCTATATATATATATATATATATATATATATATATATATATATATATATATAGCCTTGTCAAATTTCAACTCAATGTCTCTTGAAACTACCATGCTTGATCTTCTTATTAATTACAGCATGGTCTAAAAAGACTGTCAATTAAAGGACTTTAAATTCAATGAATAGTTTTCCTCTCATTGGTGAGAGTTGAGTTTTTCTCTCCTTAGTAGGAGTTAAGATTCTATATTCTTGCTTCCATTAATTTGGTCATTTCTTCATTATACTTTATGGAAGACCATCTTGCAAAGTTTTCTCTCTCTATTGAGGAGGAAGATCTTATTTTAGAACCAGGTGAATGACTGGATATCGTATAACAACTGTAATTGTGTTTGGTTGGAATATTTTTGACTTACAGAGCTATTAACTTTAATGATATGAGGACTAGGTTATTTTCTATTTGGAGGCCAATATGAAGGTGTGTATCAAGAAGCTTTTGGAGAATCTTTATATATTCCAGCTCTTTCATGTGACAGAGTTACATAGGATTGTGGAAAGTGGCGCATGGCCATTTAACAATCATTTTCTCCTTCTTAAAATATGGTAGAGCCCTTCTACTGTGTTGTTGAATCATGATCATGTAGATATGTGGGTTCATGTCTATGATCTCTCCATCGAATTATGTCAGTAAATGTGGGACAAAAATTAGGAGACTTCATAAGTTAGTTTCTTGAGTATGATGCTAATAATAATTTTAGTTTGTGGCATCAATATAAAAGACTACAAGAAGAAAATTAGTAAACTAGGTAGGGA